>CM027841.1:49577835-50967835 GCA_016097545.1 Eucalyptus victrix | reverse complement strand
AAAAATGGAGACGTGATAGGATTCCAACTTAAAAGCAGTCAGGCATAAAGAGAGGAAGGGGAAACTCTTAAACTTTCCCACCCCCAGCAATTTCAGTTTTTTCAGCTCAAGGATACCCAATAAATGGGTTGCAACAAGATGGCATCCCAACCAGAGAGCGATTTGGTCACAGTTAGCTTCATATACAAGCAATAGGTGACACATGACGTCATGCACAAGGATGAAACAGATGAAGCACAAGAGGAAACGGTAAAATCCCCATAATATGGCATTTTCCCTGCATAATTAAATCATACCTATCTTCCCATGACCAATATCAACAGTGCATCCAGAAATGCGTCCTACAGCATACAGAGATAACACTGCTTGCTCTGATGCGTAAAAGCCAGAGATGTTAAACGTTTCAAACATCAGTTGCACCAACTGCTCCCTCACAGCCTAAAGAAAAACCAGTAACACTCATTACTAAAGGAAGCAAAAGTGTCCACGCAGATCTCAACACACATATAAGACTAAACTGAGATAAATTACCCTTAGGCGGACGCAACAAGTTCTAGCATCTAGAAAATCAACAAAAAAAATCTGATGAAATGGATAGCACATATACTGATTTCACATAGGCAATAGTGCCACAAGCCATCACTATGCCATGAATATTCCAACAAGCACAACGCCATGAAGAAAACTAAGAACAGATATCTTATGATGACAGTCAACTATTAGAAACCTCATGAACATGCTCAATTGTTAACATTGAAGGTTCTTAATTGAAGAGAAACTATTAAAGCTAAAAAGAATAGGATAGCCAAAGAATTAGCGAACCTTGGGGGTGCAAAGCGGATCTGTGAATAGTATTTGTCCTTCATTGCCTATTTCCCATCCCAGGCCAGTGTATAGAACATGGTGGAGCAAATCTTCCATTGCATCCCAATCTCTAATATATCCATGCGCTACCGGATCAACAACGATATCCTCACACGATGAATTTTCAGACAATGATCCATCTTCAGGCACACGCTTCATTTGCGTAGGGATGATCTAGCCATAAGTGGAAAAAGGAGGGGAAATACAATCACTTTAAATGAGAGTCAACTTGATTACATGAGGGGAAAAATGAGAGAACAAAGAAGAGAAGACAGGTCACCTAGAAATATCCAATAGCTACACAATGATCACAGTTAGACGATAAGGAAAACCATTCCCTTCAATGAATCTAATGGGAACAGAAAATTGTCTAAAAAGAGAGGAAGAAATTTGGCAATATTTGACCATAAACAATTGGATAAACAATCAGGGATAAAAATGAAAGTTCGAAAACCATCCAAGTGAACAAGGCCCCACGATCGAGGGAATGTGAATAATTGTTTATCGTCGAGTAGCTGGGATTATTTTTGTGAACCTAAATTCACTGCCTTTAGATCACAATGTACCGCCAAGTCCCCATCACATGAATTCTCACCCTCAAAATCTTACGAGTGAAATTATCATATATGTCATAACAACATCAGAAGCACACATACAGAGCAATGTGGAGTAAAACCTGGGCCTTGGTAAGTGGGAGTCTTAGGAATGGAATGAGAATGAGGCATTAATTACCATTGATCCCGTTATTTGGCAATGCGTGTTACAAGGGAATAAATATGGGGATGAAGCGCCATCATTTTTAGAAATTTTACTGATGCACAAAGTGAGCACGTCAAAAAAATTGTTCTCCATGTAAGGTCTCATTTGGCTTTTTTATATCCTTTCTTTGTTAGCCAAAAGTCACCTGACATTTGCATCAGGCTTTTGAAGAAAATCACATGAGGTATTCCACTATTCCACTGGGATGACTTGACTTCATTTTCTACTATCTTTGCCACTTTTCTCTTTACATTTTTTTTTTTTTACATTCTTTTGCAGCAAAAAAGTAAACTTTTCACTGCAATTCCTATCTTTTGTAATATTTACTTAAGTTCTTCACACCCATAATCACTAGTCATCAACTATCATGATGTTTTATTCTTACATCTTTCTATTAGATCGTGTTTCTGTTAGTTTGCGTGGTCTTTTATATATCATATAACTCTGATTGGGATTGTTGTTAATATTTTTTTTTTGTTACTTTATCTCATAATTTTCTTACAAATTGTATAGGTCATACATAGAAATGACATGATTATCTAATAAAGAAAAAAGAAAGAAAGTCTTACGTTAGTGATGATATTTAAAAATACGCTAACACAAATCTACTTCACATAATTTTCAACTTGAATTGTATATGAAACATGACCAGATGTCAAAAATGTTGAGTTTTACTCTGATATCTAGTTATAGTCTACCAAACAGAGGGAACAGGATCGAATTACCCATTCCGAGTCCTACATTCCCATTTCAAGTCCTCCATTCCCATTGCCATAGCCTGATTCCAAGTGACCAAAAAGGGCCCTAAAGAGTTCGCTTATCCCAGAATGGTAGCAAACACTGCTGAATAATCATCAAAACTCATGCCATCTGTTCTTTGAGCCAGCAATGAGCACACTGAAAAATACTAGAAGGAAAAAGCGCCATCTGGAAAGGAGTACAATGAGTGCTTCCTCATAAATTGGCTGAACAAATGTCATCACTCAATACTCACACTGTGCCTAGACCGCATAACATAAAGACTCGTTCAAATATTACAACCTCCAGCATTATATGAATCACTACGAACAGTATAACAACCTATGCCAGAAAAAAGCCAAATGATACATCATTCAGAGCACCCTTAGATTTCCCTTCCCAAGAAATCTCTTGGCAGACAGACAGACAGACATAGTTGAGTTTAAAAGGGGAAACACTTATCGAGATCAACACAGCCCTAAAGGTTGAGAATTTACAGTCCGAATAACAATTTTCATAGAAGATAACTAACCCCTCGCTTGCAAAAGGTGAGAAAATGCACCCCGCTCGATATAATTCGAGCTCGCTTTGGTCACACAGAGAACAAGAAACACAAGAAGGGAGCAACTAAAAAATTCATCTTCACACACTTTCCAAGTCCTTCAAACGAGTAGCAATTTCTCAGCAATGGCCGAAGGATAAAAGCGGAACAAATGGCGAAAAGGGCGAAAGAGAAAAAGGGGAGAGCTTTAGTACTACCATGGAAGGAGCCTGGTCAGGTACCGCAGGTCCCGCTTTGAGAAGCCTGGAGCCAGCATCGACGACGACGGCTTCCATGAATCGCCCCCAAAATCAAACGAAAAAGAAAACCCTAGGGGCCTGCCCTTCAGGACCCGAACAGCTCTCCAACAAGGGTTTTAGCAAAACTCTGCAGACCTCTCTCTGCAACCCTTTGGAGTTACCAACTTCACTGTCCTCCCTTCCTCTGTTTCCAGATTATTCGGGCGAGAGCGGGCTGACAGTTTTGAATCTCTCTGCAAACTGCAAGCAAATGGCAAATTGAGGAGATAAAACAATTATCTCTTTTCCCGTTTTCGTTTTTATATGTTTGGTTTGCCGAAATTGAGCGGAAAACCAAGGAATTTTTAAGAAAATGGAAAGGGACGACTTTCGGTCCGGGCCGGTTGCATTCAGGAAACTATACGAAACTCCCATGATACCTCCCAGAACCTTGGTATTTTCAATAATATGGCCCCCTAAACTTTAGCCTTGTGTGTATTGTCGTCCCTGAATTTTTAATTTGTGAAATGTGATCTCTAAAACTTTCGGTAAATATTCAAATTAATCATTAAATTCTATGAAAATATTCAATGTTATCATTCAATTAATTCAAGTTCAATGATAATATTAAACATTTATATATGATTTGAGAACCAGATTGAACATGTATCAAAAGTTCAAAAAATACATTGAATAAATTGAAAGTTCAAATATCACATTGTGCATTAAACTAAAAGTTCAAGGACCAAATTAAACAAACTAAAAATTCACAGACCACATTTACACATTATGCCAAAAAATATTTGCCAAACAAAGTGCTCGCAAATTAGCTCATGTACTCGCAATGTTTTCAGCTAGACTAAGACCGGACTAAGGAGAGAAACTTTTGTAATATCTCTTCTTTGCGTTCTTGCATCTCCTAACAAAACAAAACCCTCTTCTTTAATTACAATATATTTTTGTCTCTTTTTTTGCTCAACAAAAAGAGTATTCTTTTTTTGCTGAAAAAGGATATTTGATGGAAAAAATTTACGGAACAATTCAAATATCAATGCTCTTTAAGACACACAGGTTAATTATACTTAATAAGAAGGTTTTGAGTTTCAATTATACAAGAAAATCAATGGATTGAGCAAAACTTTCTTAATTGCCTCCTTAACAAGTACGTTTAAAAGACGCTCTTTAACGAAATTCAATTTCGCTATTTCTATGAGTTTGATGCCCCACGAAAGAGATCTCGAATTCCACAACGCATCAATGATGCGAACAGACAACAGGACATAACACCATATTTTCCTATGTGAAAACAATCAAGTGAAAAGACGAGTTCTATAGACGGCAAATTCATAATCGATCACGGTACCGGTAGAGAGAAGGGACAAAGTCTACATCCAAAGGGTCGATCATTACAGTAATCTGAAGGCATGAGAGTTCAAAGAATGGGAAATTACATGCTAACCGGCACGATAGTGACTCTTGCCCCGACACTTATCTACTTTCGAAACTAACAAACCAAGCCTCCTCAATCTGCCATAGAGAATGCTAACAACACATTGTACTCTAATACTCAAAAAAAAAAAAAGGAAAAGAAGAAGAAGAAGGAGGAAAAATTACCAAGACTTTCCTTGCCTAAGCGCCTACTTGGTTACAGAAGACAGATACCTAACTACAAAATTCAAATCAAAACCTAGAAGAAGCTGAAAGCTAATCTAAAATTGTCAAATGGGAATAAGAGAAAGAAATGGAAAGACCTTTCCAGAAGGCTATTAGCTCCTGAGGAAAGAACCAGACTACAAGCAAAAATGCTCCGCAGAGAAATCAAATCCTTGAGCTCAGGATGGCCTTTCTCTACTAACCAGACCACACTTCATCTTGGTGCTCTCTACACAACAAAGAACATCTTTGGGGCTGTATCGCCAAATTGGAAGATGAGATGTTCGCACCATCACAAAGAATTCATCCTCTGACCTCTTCCACAATTCAAATCATGTCTTTGACCTCTTTCGTTTTTGAGAAACAAAACGCACGCCTTGCTTCTCAAGTTCCACAGTCTTAACTCTTCCATCATCCAGATCAACAGCCAATGTTGATGTCCCTTCAATAATATTGGTGACCACCCCCTTATGCCTACAAAAAGTTGAGAGAGAACAAAAATTGACACCAAAGAGGATGATCCAATTCAAAACTTTTTGGAGCGTGCAGCGCAAGGACATATAAATCAATGAATGCAATCCGGACTTTCAACGTCCTTCATTTCTTTTCAGTGCTGATTATTATATTTCATACTTTTGCCCTTCCCTCAAGAAGTACAGATATTCTCTTGACAAGCGTTAATAGAATACCCCAAAAACATGAACCTACCCAAATACTTTCAACAGTTGACCAATTTCTAAGAGATATGACACATCAGCAAAGAAATATGCACATGTTTAATTCCTATGAAAAAGGTTATAATCACATGTTTAATAGTGAGATATTGCAGGATCAGTTCAATTGAAAAAATATAATCCTCAGCTTGCCAATTACTTCATTTGAGCAACAGAAAACAGATATTAAAGAGATAAAGCTTGTACCAAGAATTGTCAGATGGCTGATGGACCTCAACTCTCTTTCCAATTGCATCTTTGCCCAATTTTTTCAATATCCAATTAGCATCCATAATCTCATCCAGTAAGTTGTCTTGATGCTGCCGATTAACATCTTCATCTCCATCATGAGATGCTTTGGCCATAAACGGCAATGGTCTCTTTCTTTTTGACCTTTGACCCTTGATAGAACTCTTCTCTTCATCCCAGAGGGATAGTTGGGAGGGTGGATTTTCACGATTGATATTCTTAAACTTAAGCTTCAGCAATGGCTTAGAATCTTTTGGCAAAGATTGTGACACTGGTGTATGAACATGGTCGCTGTTGCCTTCAATTTTCACATCAGGCCTGCCATCCCTTTGCTTTTCCAAAGATATTTTCTCATGTCTAGACATTTGCGTTTTACCTGTAGATTCAGATGCAGGAACACTTCCTTCTGTATTTCTTCTTCTGAATACAAGACGAGTGTGCTCTGGAGGCTTAATTCCGACTCTATCAGCACTACTACCCAATTTTAGATTTATATCATTAACTTCGGATCTTATTTTCCCAAACTTGATAAGATTGCCTTCTTTACCCCCAGGCTTGACAACCTTCGATTGGCCAGAGAAGTCAGACATTTCTCCTGCAAAAGAGAAAAAATTACAATTCATTTCTACTTCTACAAAAGTTTCAATATACCATGAGCCAATAGCCTGAAAGGAGTAGATAAAGTGATCAAACAAGCATCTCACAAACACTCAACATACCAGGGCTATCATTCCTATCCGCCAAAGATTTATCAGTAAGTCTCTGATGGCTTGTATATTCAGTGCCTGATCATAAGAAGACAGCGCCAAATAAGCTAAGCATGCTATGAAAAATACAATAATGTAACAAGTTTGTCTTTCAACAACCCATGAAATGGTAAACTTATATGAACAAACAGCACATGCATGCCCTTCCTAATCCTCCTTGCACTAAAAAAATTGAGGAAAGCATGATCTGTTTCACTAGACTTCCAAAAATGAATCTAGATTATAATTACAGTGCATACCATTGGAATTCAAAATATCTTGTTCTCTTTGGCAGCTAGAAGCATCAGATCGGGGCGAATTAGTAGCATTTCGATTTCGAGCACCCAAATGTATGACCAACTTTTTTCATTTACGTTCTTCGACTTGCTAGCATGCTGTCCAGAATCAACTCCACCAGCTAAATCCTGAGGCTTGCTGCTCTTAATATGAAGGACTCGTGGTTTCTTCTCTTCAGTGCCAGCAGTAACTTCTTCAATGAACTTGTGTTTTATTACCCCTGGCTCATTGATGGAGCATATTCCCTCAGCATGGCTCGAGCTTCTAGCATTGGGAGGAGTAAATACATTGACCAATCCACTGGGTTCAGAATGTATTCCGTCATTCTTGTCCTTGTTAGAGTTACGGGCAAGAGATTGAACATCATGATGAGGTTCAGAATCTTGATGTGGTTGCACGGTCCCAGCAGAAGATTCTAGATGCGGCTTTTTCTTAATATTCTTCTTGCTAGGTTTCTTTCCATGTTCCTTTGGTTTTTTTGGTGATTTCTCATTCAAACCTTTAAGAGAAAACTTCAAGGACCGACCAAATTCACCTTTGTAAACAGTGGAGCCACCTTCTTCATCATCCGAGTAAGGTGAAATAGAGAAGATTTCTTCCTGAGTAGGCAATCCAGCAGCAGCCCGCAAACTAGCAATAAGATCTCTATCAGCAAAGTCTTTCCTCCTCCAAAGCTCTTGAACAGCATCCTCAAGATCCTTGACCTATCCCACACATTCACGTGGGAAAAAAGATCAATTGCAAAGCAAACAAGTGCAAATGAGAAAAGAGAAGAAAACCATGGAAAAAGACCACCAACATCTATTTTAGATATACCTGGTAGCACTCTCCACGGCATGTGGGACATACGTACTGGAGATTTCCATCCACTTGAAATTGTAGATACTTATCATCGCTGTGGGAACATATACATCACCAGTAAACGTCCATGGCAACAAAAAAAAGGAAAAAAAAAAAAAAATTGTCCTACACAAAATCATCACCTAACAATGAAAAGACCATTTTGACTGAAGTTCGACAGAACAACTTCCTTAAAGAAGTAATTAAAGCAATCCTTAAGAATCCATCAACGTCACTTAATAAGCTGTGACATCATCAATTGCACATGCAATGGCAATGATTCTTTGAAACAGGACAGATAGCATCGAGAAATCATATAAAAAGAGAACAGACATCAATAACCAAAGATATCTGAGATATACATGACCTTCCACAAGATAGGACAATTTTAACAGAAGCTAAGCCAAAAGTTCACAGTTCCAGTTAATAACCTGATGCCATCACAATGAGTGTGAACCCAACGCTGGCAATTATCACAACAGACCATTGGCGTTGACTCAGAATCTCTATAAACCTGAAAATTTCAACAACAATAAGAATCCACCATGTTTTGATACACATTGAATCCTCTCTCTTTCTGCCGAGCCCCAATATACAAAATTACCTTCAAACAAACTGGACAATAGTTCCCCTTGACAAACAATCTTCCACATGCATCACAGCAAGTATATCCCAGAAACCACCTGTTACGTATATTAAAAGGGTTAAGAAATTAAAAATGATATGTTTCAGTCAGTAATACCTAAAGAGATGCTTAACTCTATCTCAATTGCTTCTGGAAAAATTTTGCAACATAGTCATTTCAGACAGTAATGGTACCTCACACTCAAGCCATTTCCGGGGACATTGGATCCACAACTATGGCATCTTGTATGTTTAGGGCACAGATAAGGTCCAGAACTAACATTCTGCAATGTCCATAATCGTTACGAGCACTTTACAAACCATGTAAGAGATGGGTGAAAAATGCATACTCACCTTGTGTGGGGGATGCTGGCAGTAACAATGATATGCACCATCACACCTCTTGCAAAACATGAATTTTTTAGGATCCCCTGCTCTTCGGCATATCTTGCATAACAGAAAAGAAAGAAAAACATGAGGGCCACATTCACCTTTGAGTCATGACACAATCATGAAAACGGAACAGAGGGGCCAGCACCAGATACCAAGCACCGCAAAGCAAGCACTCAATCTCAGCAAGTGCATGCATAAGGAAAGAAGAAACATGGGAGAGAGCCAGCACTTAATGGATCATAAAGATTCAAATTCTGCAACCGAACGAAGTAAAGGAACCAAAAATCTGAATCCAGATCTTGAGATCGGTCAATCAAATAAAATCGAAGAACAAGACCCTTATAACAGCAACAGATGCTCGCGCAACTAAGTAATAGCACCAGATTTCACATATTACCTCACAAATTCGGCAAGAGGGACAGGTCCATGAACTCCAGTGAAAAAGATCTGCAGCAATTCAACATTAATAAGAATTTGAAAAGAAAAGAAAAAAGGTCAAAAAATAAAGAAGACAGAAGCTATGCAGACCAATAAGGATTTTAATAAAAAAATCCGTACCCCGGTTCTGAGCCCAGCTTTTAATGCAGCTCCTGTGGTACTTCTTGCCACAACTTTTGCAGGAAAGCATCTTCTTTGCTCTCTCGCTCCCATCATTTTCCCCAAACAGGCACATCCGGCATAATATTTTCGAGCTGGCATGACCTTGGCCTTGACCATAGTCTTCTCCAACGACATCTACAGAGGACTCCTATACACAGGTCGAATTATGGAAAACAGAATCAGAGTAAAGCACAAGTTGCAAAATGAACCGTGAAGTAGGCTAGAAATCTATTATAAGGAGAAGCACTCAGCGGTCACGTGCTTGAGCAGTCACTCCATCATTTCTACAGATCTAAACTAAGTTCTACAGTTGTCACGGTGAACCAGATACATACACGTGCATCTTTGCACATGTAAATAAATCAGATGCTCCGCCAGATATGTATATACTAGACTAATGTCCAATGTCGGTGCTGATTAAACACGTGAGCACGACAAAACCGAAATAATTAGTCAAGTGAGACCAAAACCGGCACGATTGTGCGTAAAAGAGGAAATCCCCGATATACATTCAATGGCGAAATTATACCCCCGAATCGCCCAACAACCTCCAGTCTTGGAATTGTTTAAAACATTAAGAGAAATACACATGAAATTATACCATTGAATCGCCCAACAACCTCCAATCTTGGAATTATCCAAAACATTAAGAGAAATACACATGTGTAAAAACTACAAAAAAAAAAAAAAAAAACTTCTGGCAGTTGCAAATTAAACAGTCCCCCGAGCACCCTGTATACGATTAATTAACCGCTCACCCTCATTCAATTGACGACGTACGTACTGACACAGCATCATCTAACGAAATTTCCAAAAATAATAAGGGAAATATAAATAAATCCAAGCAATTCTCGTAAACCGAGAGGAGGCCTTACTGCGAGGTCACCGGACTCAAATCGCCGAGCATAGTCCTCGGCCGCGACCATAGCCGCAGCAGCCTTCTTCTGCAGGGCGGCACGCTTGGCCTGTGCCGACACGGCGGCCAGCACGTCGTCGGCCCCATCGGCGGAGGCGGCGGCGGCGGCGGCGGCCCCACCGGCACCGGCGGCGATCCCGGCGGGCGCATCGGCCCCGGCAGCTGTCTGCAGCGGGAGAGGCGGGGGCAGCGGGGGGACGACCTTGGGGACGGCGACCTGGAGGGTAGCGGCGGCGGCGGCGGCGGCGGGGGGAGCGTCCGGAGCCCTAATCCGCCACGGATCGTTAAGGAATTCCTCGAGCTGCAGAATCTCGCGCACGAACCCATCCTTGCGGAGGCCGCTGGGAAACCCTAGCGAGCAGTAGCAGATTCGGCGACTGCCGGGGAAACCCAAAAACCGAAAACCAAAACCAAAACCAAAACAAAAACAAAAACAAACAACAGAACGGAAAAGTGAGACCGACGGGGAGGCGAACGGAGGAGCGGAAACGGAAGCGGAGGAGGAGGAGGAGGAGGGGGAGAGGGAAGGGGGAAGCAGCAGCAGCAGCAGGGGGAGGGGAAGAAGAAGGAGGCAAATAAGAGGGGGAAGGAAACGCCGCAGCACAGAGCACGTACCATGTAATTGGGCAAGCTACATGAAAGGCCATAAGCGGAGGGAGAGACCAGATATTGGATTTGAATTATTCGAGTTTTGAGGGACGATTAGCGAGAGATGGGGGGCAACGGGGGCTCTCCCGAAAATCTTTTTGGGATCCCCCTTTCGCCTTATTTTTCAATTTCTTTTTTTCTTATTCCCCCTGCTTTTCTCTTAAATACCCGGCTATAACGAAAGTTACCCCCGATGAGGAGAGCTCCCCCCCCAGGATCTAGCCACGCGTCCCCTTCTGGCTGCTTGTTGCCCATTTTTCGTATATATTAAAAAAAGGAACAGCCTACACCGCGCTGCAGCGAGACTGCAGAGATTTGCAGTCTCGCTCCGTGCTGAACAGCGGGGTCCCGGGTTCAACCCTCATCCTTGTGCTTTCTTTTTCTTCTTCTTCTTCTCACTATGTTCTTTTTTTTTTCTTTTGTTTTTCAGTTGTGGAAACTCTGCAATTCACATCATTATTTTCTTGAAAATTTATAATATTGATAATAAAATTATTTTCATAACGAATTTATGCAAGGTCATAATAAAATAAAAAAATGATATTTCATAAATATTGACTAATTATCATTCAAATTATGTGGTGTCATGTCTTCCTAAGTCATCAGCTAACCCATAGAAATATGTGTGAATATACACCATCGGACAATTATGTAGTAGTTTGAAATATTGATGCATGAAGAACTCGATCATTTCATTCGCGGAAATGAAATGCATGGAATCTAATCTTTCCACATACGGTAAGAAAAATTTTCTTTTTGTCATAGGTATCCGAGAAATAGGCTAAAACTAGAAGGATGGTCATTCTTTAAATTCAGTGCTAATTTCATCGATTTAGATTTGATTAGTGCAATCACGTGAGTTCGAAAAATTTTGGTATGCTCTTTATGGAGTTTCCCAAGACCAACAAAATCTGGTCAAAAGTTGTGGTGTGTTCAAAATACGGCTGTGAATTTTAAATTGGATTAATTAGGTCCCTAATTCACTTTCCTTACGTTAAATGCACCCTCTAACTTTCTAGTCATATCAAATGTCCAATTTCAATCTTGACATATCAAATATAAATTGAGTTTACTTTTATGAACAACATTGAAGTAGTTGCTTAATTTTTGGCTTCCTGTTTTTGCTATTTAATGGACAAGACATCCTATGTGAAAATTTAAAGTGGATATTGACTTGGTATTCTCAACATGGAAATATTTTTTTGTAAAGAAATCGTATCAAGGAAAACTCAAATGGTAGATTTTAGCCTAAGACCACATTTAATATCACGAATGAAATAAATGTTGTCTTGAATTAAGACTGATGGAAGGTCACGATACATTTACCCCATACATGGAAAAGTTGTATTGCCCTTTTTGGACAATAGCCATGATTGACCCTCGTGAGGCTTGCCTATCTTTGTACTTAACTTCATAGTACAATTTTATTTTATTTTTATTACAACACAACCAATCAAAATTCAACACATCGAGCCTCGCCTATCTCTGTACTCAACTTCGTAGTATAACATTTTTTATTATACGACAGCAAATCAAACTGCAACACATCCTTTGGTAATTATGTTTTGGTCTATCCAAACATTGTACTCCCAATTTGTCCAAGAACTCAGCTCCTTGTCATGAAAATACCACAGTGGTTCGATGGGCATGGAAAAGAATATGCACCGGTGATTTGGAATCTCTCGAACCCAGTTTCAAGTTCAAAAGGCAGTCGAATATTACCTAAAGCTCAAGGATCATCGAGTTTGTTTCCGGGGTTGCAATTTAGGCCCTCACAGCAATATTTGGAAGCTCACACAAGAGGATGGGAAAAGGGACAAAGATCTTCTATTCCATGTAACGGCTATTATGCGTGTTGATAAATCTCAACAATTAATGTGTCGGTCGTAAACTTCATAATGGCCCAATATTTCTATAGATTGAATTTAGTATGGGATAATTGCACCGGAAGCCTAGACCTTGTTACGAAAGTGCAAAAACTTTCAACTGAGGATTTGAGTTGGTCAATTGGACAAATTTTAAGATTTTATTGCACTTTTTGAAAATTTTAGATTTTATTCATATTTTCTCGATAAGTGTTGAGACTTTCAATACACAAATCCCATTTAATAACTACAAAGTACCGATGTGTTTTGCAATTTAATATTTGGATGAATGAGACATCTAAAGAAATAAAATGATACTGTAAAGGATCTCATCCTTACAATCAAAGTCTGGAGACTATATATTACACTCGCTTAAACGGTTTAATTAGTTATAGTTTGGCCTCAATCAAATGCAATTTTTTTTAAATCAAAATTAACCCATATAATTTTGAAAAAACATTGGATTGTAAATTTAGTACGGATTGGTCTTTATAGGGCTTGTTTGATTCGGTATGTTTCCATAATGCAAATGACATTTGGTTGGGTTTTTAAGAAAACATTGGAAGAAATGTAATTACATTTCTAGAAGCCTTTAAAAACCTTTAAAGTAGGTTCGGAGATACTTTGGAAAGTAGTATTATTGAAATGCAAATAGACTTATTTTTCCAACTTTCCCTTACTCAACTTTCATAATTATGAAAATATCTTAAAACCCCAAGTCATTGACATCCTCACTGGAGATCCCTTGTCCTTAAGTCGTGTCTCCTAAGGTCGCAAGACCCTAGGCAACAATCTTTTGGGACATGCAATCCAAGCCTTGCCTAAAGTCTTGCGACCTTAGGCTATGCTGGCTGGTGGCCTATTTGGCTTGTTAGTGGCTACGTTCCACCAACATATATTTTGAGATTTTTTGTTAAATTGACAAAAATTATTTACAAAGTGTAGTTTTTACCTAATGACATTTAGGTCAAAATTGATTTCCGACGTGTTTTTGAAATACATTTTACCAAACATCACTCACATTTTAAAAAACCCCTATTAATTCAAAAATCTTTGTATTTTCCCAAACACATCCCCTAAGATGAACCAAATGATCTCGTAATTGTTAAGGCAGTAGGCCTCTCCTAATCTACTCAAATCCAATCAACCAGACGCATAAAATTCAATGTTCATTAATCATTTGCATGCCCGATCTAGATTTTTTGGGACCCGACTTTAGTCCCAAATCTGCCCATTCATTCTTATCCAACCATTCCATCAAATGGGGAATGGCGAGCATGGGTTAATCGAGCATATAAGTCGTCAAGTTCGAGCTCGACTTTACTTGCAAACTCAGTAATAAAGTTGACTCAAATACAACCCAAAATCAACTTTCCTTCTCCAATTTTGACTTGATTGCAAAATTTGAGATAGTGGAGCTCAATTAGATTACAATTGGCTTATAATAAGTTTTTTTTTTTTTTTTTTTTTTGGGGGTGGTCAAGGACTTGTACTTAAGCTTGAGTTCAATCAGCTCAAACACCACGTGATTGCATACTCATTATTGGAAACTCAAGTTGATTTCAACCCAATGTTAACTTTCATTCTGTGATCTCGACTCCAATGAAAAATCAAGATAGTTGAGCGCGATTTGACCATGATCGATTGACAAAAAGGACTTACAAGGATTTTTTCTTCAACAACTAAAAATATTTGGCAAAAAAAGAAGAAGATAATTCAAGTAAAGTAACAGGAGCATGTCGAATTGAGAGACGACCACCTGGAGCTCGACTTGATCAGAGAATGGAGGGGCTCGAACTCGACTTGAAATTAGGCGAGTCAGACCCCAAGACGTCAAATAAGCCCGGGGAAAGCCATTAGCAGGCAAAGCACAAGCAGGCTTTTGTGGTTCCATTCCAAATTGCAAGGCTCGGGTAGCGATAGAGGTCCGGCCCGGGCCAGTCTGTTTCCCGTCAAATCCTGAAGTGGGCGTTGTTCCACCCCCTCTCCCTGTTTTAAGTGCATATAATCAAAACTATTCATCGGGCGAAGAGGGAGGAGGAAGCAAGTAGTGGAGTTTCTGGGCAAGCAGGTAAGAAACCATGAACGCCCCCGATCGGTACGAGAGGTTCGTCGTTCCCGAAGGCACCAAGAAGTAAGTCCTCTCCTCCTTCCCCCTCTGCCTCCTTCTCCCCCCACAAGTCGCTGGGGTTGCTGGATTTCTGCACCCTTCTTTCGGCTGCTTGCTAAATCGACCCTCGACCGTTTTGCCTTAGGGTTTCGTACGAGCGGGACACCAAGATCATCAACGCCGCTTCCTTCACCATCGAAAGGGAAGACCACACCATCGGCAACATCCTTCGCATGTACTCTCTCGCTTTTCTTTTCTCATCATTTTTATCTTTGCTCTTTGTGCGGTTCGATCGGAAACCCTGATCATGTTCCTCTTCTTTTTTTTTTTTTTTTTTTTGGCGCTGTTGAGTCAGGCAATTGCACAGAGATGACAATGTGCTCTTCGCTGGTTACAAGCTCCCTCACCCTCTGCAGTATAAGATCATTGTCCGGGTACGACATTTTCTACTCGATCCTTTGTTATCCCCCCTGGTTCCTGTCTGTGCAATCCTGGAGGAGATTAGATATGTGTTTGGGCACGTGTGCCGTGCACGTTCAGGCCGTCTGTTTCTGCAATTACTCCATGCATCGTGTTGGATTGCAGTACTTATGCTTCTCCGAGTTAGTAAATTTTTCGCTAGGCTGATGCTCTTTCTAGAGTTTGTAACATGAATGGCAGGTTCAGCAAATTCCCGCGCCTTTTTTTCTTACATGTTTTGAAAGGTTTTTGCAGATTATGCAGGCGATGTTCGAATTTCAGGAGTTGATAACTCTTGTATGAGGGATATTGGATTTTTATGGCGTAGATTTGGGCATTTTGCATTTGTAAACTTTCTCATTTTGGGATCTATAAAATATTCTTTCTGGTTCACAAAATTGCAGCTGGAGAATGATGTTTCTATGGGTAATTTGCCCATCACTTGAATTCAAGGACATAGGGCTTCAACTCATAAAGCGCCTATTATTGCGTCATTTGTGCCATAATCTCGTATTGTTTATATGAAGGCTTGCCTGTTGATTGTAGTTGTTGCATCGGCTGGTGAAGCACTGTGTCTGCGGCATCATTTGTACCGTAAACTTGGGCTGTAATTGTGGGCTTGTTACCCTTTGGCATCTCTTTCACTCTTTCATTTTTTCCTAGCTGAAAAGTAGTCTGATGGCTGGAATTTTCTCTAGAAAGTTTATCATATATCGAGATTAATGCAGTTCAAGTGGGTTTTGTAGGTACACACTACGAGCCAGTCATCACCCATGCAGGCATATAATCAGGCTATTAATGATCTTGACAAGGAACTTGATCATCTAAGGAATGCTTTTGAGGTGTGGCTTCCTTCTTTTGATGGCTGTGAAATCGGATTATTACAAGAAATTTTACACTTTAAGCTACTTTGATGGACAAAAAATGAATAACCTGATAGAAAACCAAAATAATTATGGTATTTTTCATCTAACATGTGTATAAACCGAATGATGGGATCAGAACTGTTGGGAACAGTTGTACATGCATTTCTTGGATATCAGCTTAACCTATTCGCATCTGCTTCTAGAGAAGGACTATAGGATGGGATCGCAGTTTTGTTTGTCTTGTTTGACTCTTTTGCGGTGGATGGACATAATTGTGGTTTGTGTCATGTTAGTAGCGTGCTGATTTAAAATATTGCAAACCTCACCTAATATTGTTATGAAGTTAAAGAGTCGGAAAGATTCAGGAATGATTGAGAGAGAAGTGTTGGTTATCTTGCAGGTGACTTCTAATCTATATTACTAGGCTGCTGTAACTCATAATTTCCACCCACAGGATCTACCTTACCCCATTTTTGTTTTTTTGGGTCAAATACCTTACCTATTTTATCTGTTTAATAATTTTGCAGACTGAGATGGCTAAACATTCAAGGGACTACTGAGTTGTGTTCGGGAACAGCTGTTTAATCTTGCTAGCTCATGTACTGATAGCTGGTGGTGGTCTACTAGAAAGAACTGTGTTTGGTCAATTAACAGATTCTTGCTGGGGACGTATAAATGTAATGGATTCTCAAGGGTTTTGTCCTTGGCAAATTGGCGTATTCAGCTGTTTGTTTCTCTAGCTGGGGGTTCAAGAACCATTTTTATCGACCTATTGTACTTCTCTGTCTAATGATTGCCATCAACTATCGCGACATTGCAGTCTAGTTGAATATAGTTATGTGGTTTGCATGATCTCTCAGGTTTCAATTTATGCCCTGCATCGGGTTATCTGCAGTTTCCTTGTTATTTGCTTTCTTTATTGGCTTGCAAGTACATTCTTCCCAGATCCCCAGACCTCCCAGTATCGAGGTAGATGTGCGGCCACTGGGCCAAAGGCCCAAAGCCTACGGGTTGTTTGTGTTGTGAACAGTTGCTCCGGTATTTCTAGATAGTCAAAGACAATGAACGGCACAATTGGAATCTCTCATTCGGACGCAACTTCTGTTGGTGGAAATTCGAGAGATGGCGCACTCACCAATTTTTTGAAGGACTAGCCTCTTCGATGCATTTCCAAAAGCTTTTATGAGTACTAATGTTCCAAGGAATGTGCCAATGAAGAGAAGATATCAATTTCTGAATTTGGTTGGCGGTATACTTTTCTCGTCTCATGTCGAAAAAGTTTGCAGAATGGAAACAACTTAGCCATGTCTCTTAAATGTCCCAAGGGAGTCATTTGCAGTCAAATTGCTAATCCGAAGCACCAAAGCTGCGTCAGAGAAAAATTTCCACAGCCATGCGCAGTACAGAACGTACGTAGTGCGTTTTCTTTGTTTCTCTATCCTTCTCCCTACGAAAGTTTGAACTGCTTGAAAGTAATGTCCTCCGACTAACTCTCTCTCTCTCTCTCTCTCTCTCTCTCTCTCTCTCTCTCTCTAACATCCAGAATTTCAACTATGAGTTGTCAGTTATGTTTTTACTTGTTCTTCCATATTCCTACCAAGAGTCAGATTTCTAGCGCTACTTTAAAGTACATGACGCTGTAAGCTAATTCTTATAAGACCGACATTTACATGATGGAGAAATCTTCATCGAGACCTTCTAGCTCTCCTCTAAGATTCGGTTGCTGGATGATCAAAATGGAAGTCGATATAGAGAAATCAGACCCCGAAAGTACATCTCCTATCGGCCCCAATTCGGGGCACTGCTCCAAATCATTCATCCCCACGGTCAATACTGAATTTACCCTCCCTCCTCGGCCCACGATGATCAGTGAGTACTGCCCCTCTAGTGATTTCAAAGTTGAAAACGTCTCCGCTGAATTAGCTAGATGCTTCTCTGAGTAAGCGACAGGCCCGCCAGCCACATGTTTCTCGTAGAAGTTGGCAAAGAACTCATCGTCTAGTTTCATCTCCTGCTCCTGCTCGGCAGCATTGTATCTGTAGTTGCTGGCTCTCCTCGAGGAAATGTCTTCATTGGTTTGTACAAGGAATCTTATGACTGTGAGTTTCACCCCTGCATGGCACGCCACATGACCGGCATAGGCAAGTGCTTCTCGATCATCTTTGCCACCGATGAAGATGACTGCTATGTTCAGAGACACATATGATCCAGAAATCTTTTCTGTCAATCCAAACCCTCTATCTACTAGAATCCCAACGGAGCACGGAGCATGCCTAAGCATCTGCATCCCAACTAAATGTTGTGAATACCAAGTTCAGAAATCAAACATGTCATCGTGAAGGAGTGTCGTGAACATGATAATTGCCTGTAAAGAACAGACACTTCCCACTCTGCCAGCTTTCTTGCGATGCTTTTAGTGCTTGCTCAGATTTGCTGCTTATATCAGACACGAGAACATAGATTTGTCTCTACTACAGGATATGCATGCCAGAGATATTGAGAAGAACTCCATCATCCATTCTCTCTCTCTCTCTCTCGTTGTAGCAGTAGGAAATGGTTCTAAGACTACCTGATTCTAGTCCTGGAGCCAAAGTCTAGCATGCTCTAGATAATTCTTCCGCTCTTTTTCCTTTTTGCATTTTGTTTGTTTGATTTATGTGGTCTATTTACGGATGCACAGGATGAAAGAGAATTGTTGCTCTAGATGTGTGTTACAGAGTCGAAAAGGAAATACGAGGCCCTCCAATGATCATAAGTCGTGCGAACAATATTGATCAAAGCAGAGGAGGGATTATTTACAGCTCTAAAAGGCAAAGAGTGACTCTGAGGCATACCAACACAAGCATACATCTCACTTTCGATTGACGCTGAGCTAAAAAAATTTGAGCGTACATGGAATGTCACATCACATACTTGAAAAGCATCAGAACATTTGGGAGATAGTATTACCTTACGGTTCACAAATCTGAACCCTGGATGCCCTGCGTCAAAAGTTCCATCTGCGCGCTGGCATTTATGGAAAGGTAATATGATAAGAGAGATCGACAGATCCTCTGCCAAATTGCAGATATCCCGGGGCATGACGCTGAATGGCGAGAGTGCAAGCATTCTCCGCAGTGTGATTCCATCCCCATTATCCTCCACAAAAGATTGTACTGCAGAAGTTATCTGATCTCTCATCTCCGTCACTGCCTTGTCTGTAACAGTAATGCTATCCATTTCCCCGTGCACCAGTGTGGCTGCTATTTGGTCCGTAAGTTCTATCATGTCAGTAACGTAGACCACGATCCCAGGGTCAGCAGTTCCTCGAGATATTTCCATAAAGTTGATGATAGAAGACACATCCTGAGGCCCTCGAAGGCATAACAACATCCTGAGTTCGCTTGATGGGTCAAGCCACTGAAGTGCCATGCGGTGTGTTGGCGAACGCTTCCTTGCTCGTTTAATAATGTTTGCGACAACAGATGGCGCCTGGACCACGGTGAAGAAAATGACGAGTATCATCCCAATGCTGGCTGAAGGCAGTATTTTGCCAGTCTGCATCGATTTAAAAGATAATGGAGGCATGAGAAGGTCTACATGGTATACTGCTTTCAGGGAAAGGCCAAATGTTACATTCTTTGACTGATGAAATCCTAAACCATAAGTTCAGAAGAAGTTCCAACAAATGATGACAACACACGATAAGTTGGTGGATGATAGTTGAACAGTCACTTTTCCAACTCATGTAAGCATAGAGGTTATGATGTCAGTAATTCTGTCCTCTCTAATTCAGAATCTCCCCCCTGAATGGCTTCTTCTCCCCGGTCAATGGACAAGCATTGCAAGTTAACTGGCTGAAACTTTTGCATAAATTCTCCCCCGTGTTAATTAGATGATGTTACTGAATGATACACGAGATTGTCATAGTGCAACATCACTTTAATCTTGTTGACAATTGCCAAAAAATTATTTGCTTGAAGCAGTGTATGGTAAATGAAATCTAAAGTGCAAGCAGATCAAGAAGGAAAACTTACTTGCTTTGCAACGAGAGCCAAGAATATGTGGAAGTGGCCCTTGACAGTAAGAAGCAACCCGATCATGACAGACTCCGGCCAATTAAACCCCAGAATTGCACCTGAAATGATGATACCGGCAACCTTGCCAGCAGTCACTATTAAAAGAAGGATCACTAGCCGTGCCCAGGTCATCAGGTGTCCGGGCTCGAACATTTTGAAATCAGCTTCATATCCCATCCAAAAGAAGAATATCGGATAGAAAATGCTGGTCAAGAAGTAATTTATTTTACCAAGTGCCCATTTAGAAACTCTCCCCTCTCTAGGCATGAAAATCCCTGCCATAAATGCGCTGAGAATTGGACTGTACCCAGATAAAGTCGAGCAGCTGCATACAAGGACCATGAAAGCCACAGACAGCACAAGATGCGAGCCCTTCAGAGGCTTCCCTTCTGGGTTCTCATTGTTTACCCAGTTCAAGAAAAAGGGAGAGACTAGAGCTGTGAGTACTGACTGTACAAATAGGGCAATGCTCTGTATTATGGCTCGCTTAATATGAGCACCATTGGATTCGCTCACGTCTTGAAAAGCAATGTAACCCACAGAAATTAGGAGGGTGGATACAAAATCAGAGTGCATTCCTGCTGCTATAACCAGCTGTCCTATGTCTGATTTGCCTATTTTCTGGCTGGTGATTACACGAGTAAGAACCGGTGAGGCTGTGCCGGAGAGAGCCGTGGAAAGGGAAAGTACACGCATTATGCTCGTAACCTTGAAGAACTGGAAAAACGGAGTTATGGTGCTGGCTAATATGAAGGTGGACAGCATCCCAGCATAGGCTACTTTCGCGGCTCGGGTTGGCCATTGAAAGAGAATGTATGGATCCATCTCCAAACCAAGCACAAACATGTAGCATATCATTCCGAAGTGGACTATGGAATCCAGTGCCTCTGGTATAGAAACTATCCATTCCTTAATTGGTCCTATATTTCCAACGGTGAGCCCTATCTACACGAAACATGACGATGAAGGTAAGTTCAGGTAGAACATTCTAAGTCTATTACGATCAAAAAAGACTAATTAGATTTGCTTTTATCTTCACTGTACATGCTCATCGACCTTGAAACATTAGGCCCAGTCATATAAGTTGCGATTCAACACGGCAGATGGATCTAAAACCAACATCTCGATGCCTTTCGTCTGCTTCAGGTTCAGGCACGGGACAAGTTCAAAGAGAAAATGCCTTAAAGCAATCCATAATTAATTAAAGAAACACAAACTCTGCTAGAAATTCCTGAAACTCATGCTTCATGTGCCAGAAAAATCCTAATTACTATGTCAAATGATGTTGCGATGAAAAGAAGAATAAGAAAAGGAGATTTGGCAGGGCAACATCCAGTTTTTTCTTAATCATTTCACTTCTGAAAAGGAAACTGCAAAAACTAACAACGCTGAGGGAAATTAACAGCTTCTTCTTTCGGCTTATTGAGTACTTACTACAAGGTCAGATGTGATCCGGGGTTGGGACCAAGGCCTCAAGAGATGGTGGAAGAGATTGCATATGATCACCATAACATAAAACGCCAAGATCTTCAATGCAGCATTGGAAGCATTCTTTCTGAGGTTCTCTGTACACGTTTGATCGAACGCCTTCTCCGGGTCGAAGAATCCTGACATTTCTCCTACCCCTCGATTGGAAAAATTTCACTTTCGTGATCAGAAAGGTAATTCTCATGTAGGCAGTTTCTTGGAATTCCTTTTTCTTTCTTTTTTTCATTTTCTTAGCCCTCGTGTCCGAGTGACCAACCAACCTCACCTCTTTTTCTCCATCTCCTGTTTTCACGGTGCAATAAGTGGCTGTGGCTGACTGCTGCTGCTAAAATTGAGGACAAAAAGGTGTGTTCAAACTCTGGAGAACAAGTCCTGTCCACCCCATTTTGAACAACATGGAATGAATCCCAATGCCTTCAAGACTCCTCTGCTTGAGCTCAAAAAGCCCCGTTCCTTCCCTCTTTTATTTTTGGCCACTGTTAGCAATTTTTCACATTGACATGGACCGGAACATTCAGACATCAAACCAACATGGGCATACATCACTTTACCCCATAAAGAAACAAAAGTTTAATTTTTTATTTATTTTTATTTTATGACTCATCTTTCTACTTTTGAAATTAGATTACAAAATTGTATGTAATTATTCATCCTTATTTTCCCAATAAGTCTTCCTCAAATATTTTGATCGCTGATTGGTACCGTTAAGGAAAATTAATGGAAATAGTCTCCAGATCAATCAAAATTTTGATTAACACTCTTCGAAATGATTTTTTTTTTTTTTGGTTGAAATTCAAGAGGGTATTTTAAGGAACTCACATGATACTCCGAAAAGATGTGCCTTTAGCCATCTGGGGTGTGGAAATAGCACTTGTCCCTGGGTCGTCTTCTTCTTCGCCTCCCGGTCAAATTACACTCGGGGATCAGACTTTGACATTTTCCATCTAGAATCTTCTTCGATCGTCTCGAAGCCAAGCTCAGTTTCCGCATCTCCCTTCTCTCCTCTCAGCTCAGCTAAGCCTCTCCCCGAACCCGCGCCCCGCAATCCCGTAAGCAACTCAGCTCTTCTTGCCTCAACTCCTCGTCTTGCTTTGTGGGTCGGCTCGTCTCGTCTCGATTTGAATTGGATGTTTATGCTCCATTTGTCTCCATCAATTCTGTCTGGATCATTGGGAAAATGGGTTTTGATGCGGCTTACCAATCGATCGAGGGCGTGTGATTCTTGACACGGTTGTTTTTACGTGCTGGGTAATGCGTTAGCAGATGGTGTGTTGTGATATTTGATGTTTCGGTCTGGGCGTGATTGCAGGAGGTAGGAGGAAAAAGAATTTGGTTTTTTCTTGTCATTGTCCAATGGAGGAAGTTCAAGAGGAGCAAAGTCAACCACTTGCTGGTAATGTATCTTCCCTTGAGCTGTAGTTTCGCGAACGAGTGAATTGAGAGTTTGCTTGTTCTGATCCTTGCACTTCTCATCATGTTGAGGCTGCGTAATCCCGTCGCAAATGTACCGCTTTGCTTGCATTCGTATGCTTAATTTCCTAACCCAGATTGACACATGAGGACACTGAACGATTCGTTGCGAGGAAAGAGGGTTTTACGTTAAGACTTCGAAAGCATTTTTGAAATTTCTCTTGGTCAAAAATTTGGTGGACTAAAGCTAGCTAAGGTCAAGTTACTTACCTTAGTCATATCGTCGCAACTAGCCAGAAAGAAGCTTCAATTGTCTGGCCTTATCTGGCGTGATTAATTGATGCCTACGGAACTCGTTTATTCAGTCGTTCCATGTTCATAATATCAATTTTGGAGGTTAAGTTTTACGAAACATCTCCCATGCCTTGAAGTGAAACTGACTATGACCAGGAAATAAACATTGACTCTGGTTAATCTCACAGGTCAAGATAGTGAAAATGAAATAGTCGCGGAAGGTGCTTCATTTGTGCATGGTGAGCCACCTCAAGATGGTGATAGTCCTCCCAAAGCTGAATCTGAGGTGGAGGTCCTTCATGAGAAAGTGACAAAGCAAATTATTAAGGAAGGTCATGGACAGAAACCAACAAAATATGCCACATGCTTTGGTATGTTCTACTTTCACTGAGTTTACATGCTTAACCAGGCTACCTGTTCACTGTAGTTGCCAGTCTGCCTCCATTGCGGAAGCATCACACACACACACACACACACACACACACACACACACACACACATGTATAGATATTTTTTTAATGATGGTATTCATTCCTCATTTCTTCTTTAGAGAAGGATGGAGGCATTTTTATTTCACAGGTCCCCTTTCTGCCCGCTGCATATGTGACATGATGCCTACTTCAATTTGTTTGAATGCTATATTGTCATATTATTCCTCAAACACATAAGGAGTAGATTAATATCCCAAGTTCTCATGGTTCATTGTTCTGTTAGGTTTACATCTTTCCTTGTTTTGCATAAACTTGAGCTTCTTTTGGTTGGTGGCTGAATATCTGAGCGACTGCATGCTTTACTACAGTGCATTACAAGGCATGGACTGAAAGTACGCAGCACAAATTTGAAGACACGTGGCATGAGCAGCAACCACTTGAATTGGTGTTAGGAAAAGGTACACTGTTGAATGATGAATGTCAAAGTTCTTCTGTTCTTTAGTATGAGCTGTAAGACACCGATGAAATGTAAAGAGAGCCTGTTCCTGTTTTCCTTCAAAGTCGCATCTGATGCCAATGAGAAGATTAATCTGAAATTGTGAGATCTATTGACTTTACTGCCAAATGGAACTTTATAGCTCCCTACCACAGATAAGGAGCAAGGTTCTCGCATAAATCATATCACCTTGCTTTTCTACGTAGAAAGATCAACATGCACTAGGAAAAAGGAAATGCAGAGATAGGCCTTTTGATGATAAGGAAGTTATTTTGCATGTGATAATATAAACGAGAAATGCATTGTGACAATAGAAATTTATGATAATGCAGCCTATTTCTTAACTTTGCACTACCTACTGCATCAGATCATGAGTCCCTTCACTGCGTGGATTGTAGGGCATTTTTGGAAGATTTTATCAGTATGATGTGTCATACTTAATGTTGGTCTAGCACTTCAAAAATATTGCACTTTTGTTGGCATAGTTTTGAAAAAAATGGGCATTTCAGTTTCCTAGGACTGAAATCAAGCTTTTGATGTAGTATTTTATTTTAGATGACTGAACTTTTCAACTTCGATCTCTCAAAGTTTCAAATGGGAGCAGACTTTTGGGCATGTGGTTTTTTTGTATCTTTTCTGACTTGCTTTCCTGTCTGATACCATTTCACTTCTGACAGAGAAGAAAGAGATGGAAGGCTTAGCTATTGGTATTTCCAGCATGAAGTCTGGTGAACGTGCATTATTACATGTCGGTTGGGAGTTAGGTTATGGAAAAGAGGGAAGCTTCTCTTTTCCTAATGTTCCTCCCATGGCAGATATATTATACGAAGTTGAGCTTATTGGATTTGATGAGACCAAAGAAGTATGCCACCACCGTACTGCTTTTGTGATTTGTTCTTTCTAGTGACCTTAACTATCCTTTTCCCTCTCAATGTGATACATCTGCCACTTTAAATGCTATAACATTGCTAACATGCTAATGATTTCTATTTTGGCTTTGAGTATAAAGGGAAAAGCTCGAAGTGACATGACCGTGGAGGAAAGAATAGGGGCTGCAGATCGTCGAAAGATGGATGGAAATGCTTTGTTTAAGGAGGAAAAACTGGAGGAAGCTATGCAACAGTATGAAATGGTTATGCTCTTGTATTCCTAAATATTGGACCAGGCCTTAAATGTCTGCCCAGGTGACTTGGGTAAATATTTCTCGTTTCTGATGATGATGTTCTTTTTTTTTTCTGTGTCAGGCCATAGCATACATGGGAGATGATTTTATGTTCCAGTTATTTGGGAAGTACAGGGACATGGCTTTGGCTGTTAAGAATCCCTGTCACCTTAATATGGCAGCTTGTCTGATAAAGCTCAAGCGTTATGAAGAAGCAATTGGGCACTGTAGCATTGTAAGTGCATGAAATTATGCTTGGACAAAAAGAGAAGGAACTTGGAAAAAAACAAAATGAAGTGACTTAGGCAAATCTTTTTTGTCAATAACCTCAGACCAATCAATCAAAAATTGATTAACATGAATTTTGTTGAAAATCAACAACAAAAGAAAAAAAACATTTTTATACTATCATCCAGAAATTGGGATGTCTTAGGAATCTGAAACCTGAATCAATAGAAGCTTATGTACTTTGTGGGGAACTTCACTTTGAGTAACAAAACCTTCAATCTTTGATTAGGACATTGACGCTGAATTAGACTTGACCCATGCAAACACAAGTACGATATTTCTTTTCTTAATTTTCTCAATTTGAAGATTTTAATAAAAATACTTTAACATTGCACGGTTCTACCTTCCGTGATGTTAGTCTATTCCCATTACTTCCTAGAGGGTTTTACACTAAAAGTGGTGGTTGTGGTACATTAATATCCAAAGTTTAGATTGGTAATAAATGAATCTTGATCCTCAGATCATACTTCCGGACTTAATTCTCAAGCTGTTTTAGATGAGGCTTGTAAACATGCCCGTTGTGCTGTGCTAGTCCATACTATGAAATTCCTTCCTCCTGCATGCTGAGATGCTTTGTAGAACTCTGACATGCTTGATCTATTTGTTACTTCATTATGGAGAGATTTATAAAGTTGCCATTGCAGGTTTTGGGCGAGGATGAAAACAATGCGAAAGCCCTGTTTAGAAGAGGAAAAGCAAGAGCAGAACTTGGGCAGACTGATGCAGCTCGTGAAGACTTTGCCAAAGCGCGCAAATATGCACCTGAAGATAAAGCAATTGTGAGGGAGCTGCGTCTACTTGCTGAACATGACAAGGCTGTCTACCAGAAGCAAAAGGAGATCTACAAGGGATCTTTGGGCCAAGACCTGAACCTAAGTCCCAGCGTGCTAATTGGCTCGTCGTGATATGGCAGTGGCTGCTCTCACTATTTTGCCGCATCTTCAAGCGTGGAAGGCAGAAAACCGAGTGATTGGAGGGTTCGATTAACCACTCGCTAGAGATCTGTCTACATCGCAATATGTCTCAGATCCTCAATTTTTTTTTTTTTTTCCAATTGGAGTGTGCATTTGTAGTATTGTAGTTGCTGTTTGCTACTGTTAGGGCAACTAATCTTTCGGACATAATGCGAGGAATTACAATAATACAACTCATGGCAATAGATTTCAGTTGACTTCCTGGCGGCTGAAGATAGCGATGATACAGCTCACTGTTATTGCAATTTTTGTAGTGTAATTTACTCGCAATGTGTTCTCTGGTTGCTGGATGTAAGACTTCAGAAATGGCTTCGCTTAGATGAGTTGCGTTATGTCATGGAATGGAACTGAACTTGCCATGTTGAGCGGACCGAGAACAAGGCCTCATCAGTCATCTGTGACCAGTAAATTTCTTGTCCATCTTTTCCTCGAGAAGTGATATACACAGCAGGAACGGCAGGTCGCCCTTTGCAGTGGCAAAGCATTCCTGTCTGCTTCCTTTCTGGATCGATGCTATTTGAATTTTAATTTAACGTGTAATATAATTTTTAATTTTTAAATGTAATTTCCAAATTTTAATGTATTTAATGTGGTTAATGAATTATTGGTACATATTCAAATTAGTCCTAAATTTAAAGATAATATTAAATATTTTCATATAATTTAAGGTTAGTTCAAACATACACAAAAAATCAAGGGATTATTTGTATTATAATCCCTATTATGAATGTACTTACATGAAGATTTGAGATTTGATTGGAATTTCTTATAATCATGTGCTGAGGAGAATCTACGTCGGGATCACATTATTTTGCTCTGTGCCTAATTTGTCCATTTAGCTCATGGGGCTTTTGGAAAGTCACGAACTTTGTACCTGACATTTGCACCTATCAGATGCAGAGAAGAAAATGTAGAGAACTCTGGTAATTTGCTCTTTTGGGTCCGCCGAACCTGGTGTTGTGTATAAATGGGTACGAAATTGTGATGAGAAAAAGCCTGCTTTGATCATCGAAACGGGGGGAGGGCGTGATGTGGCATCGTCATAATTGTCGACAATTCTTAAAGTAATGAAAGTCACATGGGACGGAGATCGGATTCTTTCAATAATGTCTTGACTTTTTTGACCGAGTGCATGGCATCGAGATCTTCGGATTCCCCACTCCTCCGGACAGTGCCGCATGTGCATCATGTCGTGCTCTCGTTCGGCCCATCCTCCATCTCTTCTTTTCGAGAAACCTTTGGACACTACACAACAAACAACGGATCATTTTGAAATATTCTAAGTCTCGACTGCTGGTATTTTGATAGGGCCGCGATAACGGTTCAGTCAATTTTGGCTTCACGCGTGAATCATGGCGGTGCACAGTGATTTTGATGCCGTCCGAATATTCTTGTAGCAAATGTGAATTCTTAAGATAACATTTTGAAGGGTCGTCGACGCTGTTACCTATTCCAACCCTTTAACTGATAAGCGAAAAATGTATACTTAAACATTAATTTATAAAATGAGGCGGCGGCTGATATATGATCCGTTTTAATATATTCAATGGAAGTATTTCTTTTGAGACCATTGTTAACACAATTCACTGATAATTTGATAGGTGAAGGGCTCTCCAAAACAAATCTCGATGTTCTGATGGATGGGCTTTTGTATTTCTTTCTTTCCGATCAAAATTAGAAAAACAAAAAACAAAAAATAAAGGGAAAGGCACTGAGTTGCGAGAACTGCTGCAGCTCTTAAGAGAAGTCACCCACCTCTGTCGTCCCGTCTGACCAATTTTATTATCCTAACAGTAGATTTTCAAAATCCTTTATTTGCACCGACAGACACTTGGAAATTTTTTTCCTAAGAGAACAAACGGAAAAAGATGATGCAGTCGTAGATACGATGACACGAAATTGCGTCTGTTCTTGGTAGTCACCGAAAAGCATTACCTGTGAGATTCTAACACTCCCTCTCACATTTAGTCTAGTTTTTTTACCTAGTACTAAACGTGAAAATTTAATTAGGGAGGTAAATAGGAACTCGAAAGATTCGAATTTAAAACCTCCTAACTCTGATAGGATGTAAGATTTTGTGAAAACACTGTTAATTATTTTAAAAACTTTAAATTATTAAATGAAGATGTAATTATTATTTAAATATTTTAACATTACTTATACCAAATATCAATGTCTCAAAACATAAACATATCAGACAGCACCAAGCTCTGTGGAAATGGATAAGGAGCGCATGAGAGAGGGACCTAGAAGAACGTGTTTCACCAGAGTAAAAAGCAGCATCTTCCATGTGCTGGCGCAACCATTGGTGAAGGCTGTCTTTTTACGTAAAGAACATGTTGGTGCCTTCCCTTGTGCCTGCATTTATTAGCTGAAAACGCCCTGACAGAAAAGTAGCCGGTCTACCGCTAATGCACTGATTAGCGAGAGTGGTCTCCTCCCATTGGGTTGGGTTAGGCCCACGTAATCTTTAACACTAAGATTTGCTGTCAGACATGAATCTCGTGCAAGTCATAAAACGAGGACTTGGGATTTCAACACCACCGTGCTAGGCACTACTGAGTAGGTTGTATAAGTGAAGTTCCTCAATTATATCCACGTCTGCATCATGCATAAGTGAAGTCCATCCGTTCTATTCACGTTTGCATAATGCAAAATCGTATTTTGTTATGTACAATAGGACTAGCTGGTACAATTTTTTTTTGTCGATTATATTCCACTTTTACTCTATCTTTCATTCTCCAACTTTTATCATATTTTCTTATAAATCTTCTCATAAGATATAAAAATCGAAATCCACACATAAAATAAAATTGTCTTTACCTCAATTCCTTTAAGAATGTGAAGATTCAAAACCTTAACCTCCTCATTTCTACGTAGGAGATGTGAATTTATGACAATTGTATATTATGATATTTAAAAGTGCATCATAAATTTTTTTTTTCATTTAGTCTTCTCGAATTACAGTTTCATCAACAAACAAGAAAAAAATTTCTGATAAAAATATCTAAGTCGAACCCTGATTATGTGGTCTTAGCCCTATGGAACTTTGGCTTCCGGATACATTCATTTACGGATAACGAGTTGTATTGGGACTAAGGAAGACACGGTTAAGGTTTAATGTTGCAGTAGCGAAACAAGCGAGCATGGTAAGACCGCACTGCCATGGAACAAGCAGGAAACTCCCTAAATTTCAATCAATCGTGAGTTCCAGCTTGTAAGCACCTGTTTTCTTTTCGAAAGTTCATAGAAACTCCCCCCAATTATTACTTCCGCGTTTAGTAATAAGTGAATTGCCATCAACACGAATTAAGGAGAAAAAGTCGGTCCTGAAAAGTCTCACACGAACGGACAGCCGCACCGCGCAACAGAAGAAAATGCTACAGTCACCCCAGTGACCCCGCAAGGACTGTGCTTCCTCAACGTGATTTCTGCTAATTGCAAACCCTTCTCTCTCTCTCTCTCTCTCTCTCTCTAAAACCTAGTCACCCCTGAACCTCTCCCCTCCATACTAAGCTCATCTCTCCTCTCTTTCCTCTGAGAAATGGCTGTAACGAGCTCAGCGGTGCTTGCTTTCTTGCTGCTGATAGCTGCTTCTGCTTTTGCAGCTCCACCTCCACCTTCGGAAGGTAATGTGGACAATGTGCCTCATTTGGCTTATAGCTAACTAAATGCGTTGACTCTTTCACGCTCGTCTCACTTGGGTTACTTCCGTTTCTCTTGATCTGTTTTCTGCTCCTGTAAAGTTTGGATCTTGACGTCTTCCTCACTTCTTTTCTTTGTCACTCGTTAAACTTACCAGGGCTTTTACCAAATGGCAACTTTGAAGACCCGCCGAAACGCACTGACCTCAAGAAGACAGTAATCCAGGGCAAGTATGGCTTGCCCAAGTGGGAAATCAACGGCCTCGTCGAGTACATCTCCGGTGGTCCCCAGCCGGGCGGTATGTTCTTTGCCGTTGCACACGGTGTCCACGCCGTCAGGCTCGGCAACGACGCCTCCATCTCACAGTCCATACCGGTCAAGCTGGGATCTCTGTACGCGCTCACGTTCGGAGCTTCAAGAACCTGCGCACAGGATGAGGTGCTGAGAGTGTCCGTGCATCCACAGACAGGGGATCTTCCTCTGCAGACGCTCTACAGCAGCAATGGCGGAGACACGTATGCTTGGGGGTTTAGGGCTGCTTCGAATGTGGCTAAGGTGGTGTTTCACAATCCTGGAGTTCAGGAGGATCCTGCCTGTGGCCCACTCTTGGATGCTGTAGCCATCAAGGAGCTCTTTCCCCCCAGGCCAACAAGAGGTAAGGGAAAGAACAGAGGACAAAATCACATTTTCATGTGTTGAAAGTTCCTATTATTTGGCTTAACACCTCAGCTACTCATGTCTGCGTGTTTATAAGAGGAGAGTTCACTTCATTCTTTGATGGTTCTTGCCCTATTTCTTCACGGATTGGTTTGATTTGTTCTGAACTGATACGCTTACAATATCATATTGTGAGTATTTTACTTGGCTGCAAATATGGTAAATGCCCTATTTTTTACTTCCTCTGCTCATGTTTCTCTGATATGCAAGGGTCTTGTTCTCTCACTCCAAGAAACTTCTTCTTCTGAGGTTTTTCCTGGATCTGGTTTGCTTTTTTCATGAGATGTTTGGAATAGGCGTTTGAGTACGGCAGTCTTTTCTTACATGGACTGACAGCCGTTTGTGATGCTTTCAAGTTGAAAACGTAATTTTAAGCTTTGCCTCTCTGGGCAAGACTAGACAAACTCTCTCTTTGTGAACCAGAAGTTTCATCATCTACATTACATGGCTATATATTTGGCTCCTGGAGAAGTTCAAATCCAAGTTCCACCACTCCTGACCTTTGAGAATGGGCAGATAACTTGGTGAAGAACGCCGGATTTGAGGAGGGTCCCCACCGCCTGATCAATTCATCCAATGGTGTACTCCTCCCCCCAAGACAGGAGGATCTCACATCTCCCCTTCCTGGTTGGATCATTGAATCGCTCAAGGCAGTGAAGTTCATAGACAAGAAGCACTTCAACGTCCCCTTTGGACTCGCAGCAATTGAGCTAGTTGCAGGAAGAGAAAGTGCGATTGCCCAAATCATAAGAACCCTCCCGAGTAAATGCTACAATCTCACCTTCACCGTTGGAGATGCGAGGAACGGCTGCCATGGATCGATGATGGTGGAAGCTTTTGCTGCTAAAGACACCCTCAAAGTCCCTTTCCAATCGCAAGGGAAGGGGAGGTTCAAGACCGCAAGTTTAAAGTTCAAAGCTCTTTCAGCAAGGACAAGGCTCACTTTCTTCAGTTCATTCTACCACACCAGAATCGACGACTTTGGCTCTCTGTGTGGTCCCGTGCTCGATGAAGTTAGAGTTGTTCCTCTGTCTAGATGTTGAGACAGAAAACCGAATGATTTTCAGAAAAAACGTCTTGGAGACTTCTCAAGGAGTTCTAATAGGCGTGTCTTGTGTGTTGACATTTGATTGAGGCAAATTTTCTGCTTTAGTGCTTTGCTTGTTGTTATGAATTATGTGAGCACAACTCTGCTATCTCCTAGTAGAAAATACGAGTAACGGAGAGATAAGAAACTCCGATAGGATCTACAATCTATCATATTAAATAAGATGAGATGGGAATGTTCTCTAGAATGATACCTGGTATATTTGCTGGAAACATTGTCTTCCAATCATGGAGGAGAATACTATTAGTTTAACCTACCCAGCAGATAATTCAGTCATCTTTTACACAAAACTAGCATATGATTGTTTTTATTTGGTGCACCATTGACCAAGTTCTGGAGCATTTCAAGTACTCACTACAGCAGGACAAAGAATCTTTTGCAACTTTGGACTACAGTATAGGCAGTATGCATTATTTTCTAAAATGTCATCAGGACATACAACAAAATCGATTTTTAAACACGATACTACATAAATGACAACGAATTGCCACTGGGTGCTTGTGCCATCATCTTTCTTGATGTAACAAGGAGATAAACTGCTTGGACACTCGATGGCTCCAGTTTATTGCAGAATCGCATGGCAGTGCCACCATCTTCAAAAAATAAAAATGAGAAAAATTATTTCAGTCATTCATGTACTGCTGTTGTTTATTTGCGGCTATCATCTAATACTCCAACAAGGCATTTCTCCAGCAGGAATTCGTCATTCACCCAGGCATGGTATTTGTCTGAATAAGAGCTAAGGATTGCAGCCACCATATGCAACTTTGTAGGACTTTAACTACTTAAATCCATGAAGATGTGCAGCTTGCAGAATAGACACATCAATCAGACTATATCTCGATCCCAAAATACTCTTTGCAGTGTTAAAACACATCATACTAGCTGCTCGGTTTTCTAAAATAAGTTTCTCCTTTTGCCTTTTCCCCCCTCGTTTAGAAAACCTAGTGCAGGGACTCACAGCACAATAAAAAGCAATTTCCAAATTATTTGACCAGATTTATACACATCTAAGACTCTGTGTTTAGCATTTTCTTCCCCCTGTCAATAACTAGATACCTTCCTACTTCCCACTTCCTAGGAGTTTGAATAACTAGCTACACTCAAGACCAGCTTCCAACCTGATAGCATCTTCATTTAATTGGCTGTAAAACATGAACAAACACCATTTGACTGAAAAACATGGGCAAACATCAGATGAAGGCAAAGAAAGGCATACAAAGTAGAGAGCAAGAGTTGGGCTACTTGGTAGAAGAAACTCTGCCCCAGGCATAAGGCCTGTGCTTGAGTCTTACCATTTCCTCCCCACCTTATGCAAGGAAAGTAATTTATAAAACATTTTCTGACAAAGGATACTAAATAAGGATGTACAGTCTTTTCCTACAGCCTTCATCAACATATCAACACCTGCACAACATATTCAACAAGAGGCATTAGTCATTCAACTGCATCTACACTGTGTGATCAAAATGTTGCTTTAATACTGAAAAATGTTGCTTCATGGGCGTTGGTGAGTTTGATTGGTTTGAAGGATATGACTAGAGAAATCACATGGTTTACTACAACAAACATACAAGCAAGTGAATAACATAAACCTCTAGAAAATGGATATATAGAAGGTTACCTCCAGGATGAAATTTCATATATGGAGATATATTGTAAACACGGCCTTTTAAGACAGTCCACATAGAACCATCCAGTTGGTGCTGTTTAACTTCCTCCATTGATATCAGTCTTCTGTTAGACTGTCCCTTCAATCCTGGAACATGTGATGTTACAATTTGTAAAGGTACAAGGTAGGTGGGGAAAAAACATATTTTGGAGACTAGATGCGTAGAATACAAAATTCTATTATCAAAGGGACCCATGAAGGAAGTTCAAATCAGATTAAGAGACCAAACTTGAAAGATAAAATGACAATTGATCAAATAGCATACATAATGGGTAGAGAATGTACCTTCTCATGCCTACTTCCTGTAAACTAAGAAAGTATTTACTTGGTTTGAAGTAATATGCAAACGACTGCAAATGAAATCATCCTACAGTTTTAATGCAATATCCACACACCAATATTCTGTGTCCAGCTGTAACCACTCGAGGCTAATTAGTTGTGAATAAGTTGAAATCTGGGAATTTCAAATCAGTAGAAAGGGTGTCTCTTTTGAGATGACCCAAAGTGGGTAGTGTTCCTTCACTTCTACCCAGTAGGATTCATAGCTCTTAGACAGAATCATAATGACAATAGAGACATAGTGTATGGAAAAGCTAAGTATGCAAGAATCATCACAAGCTATGCCCGCAATTATTCATCTAAAGGAGTTTTAACACATGTCCTCACGTCTATCTAAGAATGTCCTCAACACCATTTACTAGGAAATTTCTATTTGATCCAGCAAACTATGTTGGCAGCTGCTTAAAAAAACCTTGATGATTATAGCAATGTTGCAATAAAGAACAATCATGCATGGATGTCATTTGACAATGAGGCATAGCTATGTCTACTTTCTTCTTTTATACCTCTAAAAGCACTAATTTTTGTAAGACATGGAGAAAAGGCAAATCAGGAATGAAAGCAGACAGCTTCACAGTGGTCGATCTTGGTTTTCCTTTGGTGCACAATAAGGCCCCATTTTCATTCCACTGCACACCAAAATCTTTTTAACAGTGTGAGTTAGACTGTCTGAAGAGATCGAGTCGGATAGCAGTGTAAACTAGTTTGCTTAACTCCAACTAGTAAGGTTATATTTTGGGCACATTTTGACTCTGTAACCACAAGACACTTGAACAGAAACTATTCTTGCCATGTTAAAGGTGTGATGCTATCTCAATCTTGTTTAATGGACACCATAACAACTTAATTATTGCTAAATTTAGATAGGAGACTGCAACACCAAGCACATGACATTCAGGTGGAAATTGCGAGACATAAAATACCTGCAAGGTCAGGATGAGTTCGAGTGAGCTTCAGCCAATCCATTTGGCTATAACCCTTCTCAAACGGAACCTTGGCGCGAGGTGCAGCCTTCCTTCCAGCTGACATCTGCTCGCTCGAGTTTTTAACCAAAGTGGCGGCGTTGGTTGAAGCTGTTCCTTTCAAGGGATTGCTAGCACTCTTGGTCGAGGACGTATCTATAACATTGAAAGTTAAAGATCCAACTGTTCCCTGCTGAGTAGGGATGGAATTACCTTCTACTTTATCCTTCCATAGAAAACTTCCATTCTGACTGCCCCCAGAGACACTTGAAGATTCCTTGCTAATGGATGTACCATTAATATCTGAAACAAGCTTCTTCCCCTGTGGACCTTCCTGTTCAGTAGGTGGAGCCACCTACAGAAGTGAAGCATCACAGAGAGAAATTATCACAAAAAATAATGACCCACACGAAAGATACAAAAACTGAGCAAATTCAGCAGCTTCCCAATTCTAATCAAGCTGATGGTACATTAAACTTGCCTGACAGAAGGTGAAGTCATTGTCATTGTCCATTCCTGAACAATGAAGTGGTGAAAGGACTAAAAGAGTTAGCCCTATCTGTGTTCTTGAAGTCGGACTAGCTCAGCTTCATGCACCACCGAGGAGGTTCTAAATGAACTGTAGGAGAACTAAAAATCATTAAGCCAATCGATGGGCACACTCCTCGATCAACCCGAAGGACAGCGAATCTACGGGTATCAACCACGACATTTGAGAACACGCTTTGAGACTAAAAACCCAGAGGCAAACAAACACAAGATAACGTTCGGAAATTGCAGTAATGCGATCGAAGAAATCGAGAATCGAATAAAAGAACTCGAACCAATTTGGACTCGACAACCGTACAATGGAGTGAGTAATTTTGATTATGCCACCGTTTCGTCCGCTTTCGACCAAACATCGAGCTTAAAACTCTTCGGTCTCCGACTAAACTACTTATGGGTACGACAGGAGATCGAAGAACAGGAACACACGAAACCGATCACTACTTACGATATGTCCTTGTATCCCGATTGCTCAACTGGGTCGTGCTCGGAAAGGATTAAAGATGGGCGGATGGGGGCAAAGCGAGGATCTTTGGACTCTTCTGAGAAGGACGAGCGTTGGGAAAACACGGTATGAAAATCAAAGCAAGATGGGTCGTCAAGAAAGGAGGAGAGCTACGGCTGCCGGGTCATCTCTGGCTGCTTTCAAATGTTTAGAAAAGCTTTCCTCATTTTCAGGTGCAGACACTGAACGAAAGCATCGGATCGACACGGGCCTGCGGGCCCGACAAGCTACGAACCCCGTTCGAAAAGCACAGAAGCGCGAGCGGGCTTTGCAAGCTCGAAACTTTTTGAGATGGAGAGCTCGATGGAGCTTTCAAAGGCCGCGCTCGTATTCGAACAGAAGAAGAAGCAAATCCGCTGACGAACGACTGCAGAAGAATGAACCGCGGAAGGCCCATCTGGGATAAACGGGGGTGGGTTGCTTGCTGCGCGGGGACCGAAGCATATCATCTAAAAAAAAAAAAATCCTAAATTTATTGCACTTTCAATTTTATTAATTGAATCATAATTTTTTTGCATTTTTTGCTGATTGAGTCAATCTGGCTAATTTTGGCAAAAAATCGCTAACATGGACATCAACAATATCACATGAGATTGTTAGCACTGGTGTTAATGATTTTTAATAATATTTTAATAATTTTTGAAATTATTATTTTTTCTGATTTTTTTTTTTTACTTCTTCTTCCTCATTTTGTAAGTAGATGGCAGTGACTATGTAGGGCCAACTAGCCTCACTTGCCACAGGAGAGGCATAGTCAAGCGAGACCTTGTGAGGGTCGGCCTCGCCCAAGCTAGATTTGGTGAGACCTGAGGCCTTGCTTGAGTGGGTGAGTCCCAACTAGGGCCAACCTCACGCAAGCTAGATTTGGTGAGGTCCGAGGTCTCGCTTGGGTGGGTGAGTCTCGGCAAGGGACAGCCTTGCCGGACCTAGGCAATGCATCCCTTACGGAACCTCGCCTATTGAGGATGAGGCTAGTTGGCCCGGCATGGTTGGTGGCCAGCTTCGGTGGCCAACCATCGGCAAAATGAAGAAGTAGAAACCAAAAAGAAAAGAAAGTAAAAAATAGAAAAAAAATTCAGAAAAAGAACTAAAAATTTAAAATATATAAAAGTATTATTAAAATTAATTTATGTTAATGCTAGCAATCTTACATGATGTTGTTAACTTCCACGTTAGTGATTTCACATTAAAAAATTTGATTTGATGGATTCAATTGATAAAAAATAAAATATTTGATATTATAATAGTAAAATTGAAAAGTTTAAGTCTTAATTGATAAAAAAAAGTAATATATTTAGGACTTTTCAGGTAATTTTTTTCTACTCACAGGCGGAGAACGACGTGACAAGATTCGAAGAAAATGGGGTTGGGGCCTGTTTGCGGGGACCAGAAAGTCGTCCTCTTTCTGGGCTGTACAGTATATTCCTGGTGGATCGCCTTTTTTTAAAAGTCTCATTTTCCTCTTTTTCCTTTCCGTGTTCGAATTTGATGCTCCAAAAATCGCTGAAGTTAGAAGCTTACGCAATTCGATGGAGAATGACGAGAACTTGGGGGGTGTTAATGTAATGATGGCGGTTGGCCATCTGATGGTTATCTGGGTACCAAAAAGATCGACCCTTTTTCAAAACTCTGCCGAACTCTGATAAAATCGCAGAGGGGAAGGTAGACGACAATTCCAGCTCTACCAAAAGCAATAAAGCACTGTCGATCCATTCGCAACTCGCCATATATTCAAAGACGCAAAATAAGAATTAATAACACCGATCACGTGGACACGACGAATCCTAAGCCCCACGTTGACGCCCTTGTCCCATCCCGACAGCGACGGGCATCATTTCTCGGAGCATCGCTCGACTTAGTTCCCTCCTATAATTTTTTTTTTTTCCTTTTAACTTGAACGCACGTCATTCATTTCTTCTAAGTTCAAAGATAGTCATCTCCCTCCCCAAGATAGAACCCCCCGCCGTTCCTCGCCCGAAATAGGAGCCGAAAAAAGAAGAAGACAAAAACAAAAAAATAAAATAAAAAAGATAATATCTGCTCGCAGCACGCGAGCAGCTGTCGCTGCACGTGCCTAGCCTGCAATCCCCTCGGGATTCCCCCTTGCCCTCCCGTTCTGTTTTTGCGCCTTAAAAGATACGAATACCAACGCAAAATCTTAAAATCAGAAAATTACTCATCCCCATCTTTGAGTCGACATGCGATGAATCATAGACGCGGCCCTTATAATCAAAAGCGCTATGTCAAAACATTCGGTGGAACGCACGAGTAAAGATTTCATTTTGACTTATTTTCCTCGTACTCGGTTTATGCCTTACCTAGTTCATGAAAATGATGTGTGATGCCGATCCTTGAGATTGGGGAATCCATGGGAATGTCACGTGACGCGTACCCGGAAATAAACACACTGAAATTAGGAGGGAGGAGGAGGAAAACCTCAAGCAAATTCAAAAAAAATAAAAATAATAAAAAAAAACGCTTTCTAATCGTGGGGGGAGCGACTCCATGTGTTTGGCGTATATCAAGAAGATGGGCGCGTCATTTTTAGCACCCAGCCTCTTCTTCTTGCCTGTCTCTCTCTCTCTCTCTCTCTCTCTCTCTCTCTTCTCTCGTCTTTAGGGTTCTGAAGCTGATCCTCCTCCTGCATTGTCCTCGTAATTCGTTCATCTCCCTGAATCTGCAACTTTTCTGGAATCTGGGTTTGCGTCGTCACCTTTTTTCATGCGCGATGAAGCCGGAAAAATCCTGACTTTCTTTTCTTTTTCTTTTTTTCCTCGTTTGCCTTTTGCTCTTTTGGTAGATTCTGGGCGGGGTGGCCACAATGTCGAAAGCAGGAGCGATGGATCTGGCGACGGGCCTTGGCGGGAAGATGGACAAGAGCGACGTCCTGTCCGCCGTTGACAAGTACGTCTCCCTTCTTGGTTTCCTGGATTTTTCCTAGTCGAAGCGCCGATGGGATCGTGCTCTGTCTCTTGTCCGCGATCAGGCTTATCCTCTGTTTTTTTTTTTTTGTGTGCTTTTAAGACTTATGCTTCGATGATCTGATTGGTTCGATTCATGCGAGGTTGGGATGCGGAAAAAATGGTCTGTTCCACTCGTATATTCATACATGATGCGCTTCTGTCGCTCAGTCTCTTCGATCTGAGCATATCGGTGTTTGTCTGGTGACGTCTGATTTTTTATTTTTATTTTTCTCTTTTGAATTGGTGGATGGTGGGTAGTGAAGATGAAGCAATTGAAATTGATTGTCAAGTGGATGACGATGGTTCAGATTCTGTCCCTCTCTAGTCTTCTGGGCGCGTGGCTTCCTGTTCTTTGACTCCTTTTTTTTTTTTTTTGTTGGGTGGTTGGGGGGAAGAGAGAGAGAAACATCAACTATTCATTCATCGGATCGAATTACATCATTTAAGAATACAGGTCCACATATTTATTGGGCGAGCGGCTTTCTTGGTTGTGGTCTTGGGAAGAGTGATTTTATGCTCCTTGATCTCTCTTGAAGATATTCATCCACCATGAGTGGACGCAATTGATCAAGACACAATATTTTCTGGGCTATTGAAGTGTCGCATTCGACTTAGCAGTACCCAGTCAATTGAAACGCATGCAGCAAGAGAAAAATTGGCCCTTTGTATATTCATTTTATCCACTGGCAGCTCGAGTAAACGTTGACCTTTATATGCACTGATGTTAATAACTATCCTAATTCTTATTTAACTATGGCCAATTTTTTAACGAAAGAAGAATCTGGTCCTTCTTTTCCCCTTTTAGGCTAGCTTGCAGAATGTTTGAAGATTCACAAGTTTGCACTAGCTGGAGAAACTTAGAGCTGTGGCAATGCAATGAGTGACGGAAAGGGTTTTGCTTGAATGCTATTGGCTTGTTTTCTTTTGTCATTCCAAAAGCTGTCTGAATTAGCAACCCCTTGGCTGTTTGGTAAATTTATTTGAAGCACTGAAAACAGTAGGACTGCTATAATAACCAGATTGCTGGACATAAAGGAAACGGCACTTTTCATGAATGATTTGCGTAACCAGAGATAAACTGTACCTGTGTGTTTTATGGACATTGAAAGGTTCTGTATTTTTTTCTTTTCTTGATAATTGATAAACCAGACATAAAGTCTAGAGAATCAGAGAGACAAAACTTATATTTAAGGGATAGAGATGGAGAAGTATATAGAGCTTAGCACTTGGAAGCTTTTTATAAGGAAGCCTGTAGAGAGTAACTAGAGGGTGCTGGATACAGGACTGACAGAGAAGGCTTGATGATAAAAGGAAGAGAAGGGTGATCTCAAGGGAATGTTTTAGCATCTATTTATTGAGATCAAACCAAAATGCTAAATTCTTTCTGAGATTATGTCAATGTAAATGGTGGCATTCTAATATCTAGACGTGCCCTGATATATAAATTGAGAGACATTGTACACTATTTATTTGAGTACTGATGTTGCTTGAATTCAATATGCAATAAAAATTAAAAGAAAGCAATTCATGTTCCTGTGGAAGCCTTTATAGTTTGCATGTGGTGACCTTGTACTTATGTTGCAGCTGCAACTTTCCCTGTTCTGGGGACCTGCCTACTAAAAGTTTGGTATATTTCCTGGTATTAACTATTACAAAAGCTAGAAAATCGAAATATCTTTAGATGCTCGAGCAATTTCTCTTAACATTTTCACTTTTGAGAATTTCTAAGGCAAGCGATATCATGCATTCGCCTACAATTAGTCCCTAAACCTCTTGATGGCCATGGTCGAATAAATAATTCTTATCTGCTGGTTTAGGTATGAGAAGTATCATGTCTGCTATGGAGGTGATGAGGAAGAAAGGAGAGCTAACTATAGTGACATGGTAACATTGCACTTGCTTTTTAGATTGCAACGCAGCCTTGATAAATGAGTAAAATTACTGGTCGATTTAATTTCTAATGCTGATGCTATTTACAAATGCAACTCCAGGTGAATAAATATTATGATCTTGCTACCAGCTTTTATGAGTTCGGCTGGGGAGAATCTTTCCATTTTGCCCACAGGTGGTATTGTGATTGGCTCTTTATCTTGCTTCCATCTTATTTATTACCTGTGAGGCCTTGTGCTTGATTGACTAATAATACTAAATTCTGCTGATTTTCTTGATCCTTCCAGATGGAAAGGGGAGTCTCTACGAGAGAGCATTAAGAGACATGAACACTTTCTTGCATTACAGCTAGGCTTAAAACCTGGGCACAAGGTTTGTTCCTCTCAATGTGGATGGTTGATAATAAATTTTTAATAGGACAATTCGTTTGGTTCAAACAGTGATTTTAGTTCCTTACTTTCTTTCCCTCTCATAACAGGTGCTGGATGTGGGGTGCGGAATTGGCGGACCGCTTAGGGAAATAGCTCGATTCAGGTCAGACTTGAAACTCTAGGTCCCATCATGGTGGCATTGTTCGGGTTATGGTAACAGTTATGATTATTATCTCTTTCTCGCTGAACAAAGAGATGCATATGAGTGTTACCACAACCCTTTCATCTTCTTTTCCTTAGTAAGGAACTGGCAGGGTCTAGCATGTGCAACCATGTGTGCACATTTTACTGTTCTGTCTGCAAATTTAGTATGCTGTGTGTGATGCAAAGTTGAGTGGTGCTAACTGAAGCTGAACAGATGGTCTCATTGTTGTAAATATCTCATCTGTTCCTTAGAGATACAAACTGCTGCGCTAAGAGTGGCATGCACTCATCTGACGAGTAGTTTATTTTCCAGTGTGGTTCTTGTAGGCTGATATTTTCTCTTCTCATTTTCACAGCTCCGCATCTGTTACAGGATTAAACAACAATGAGTACCAGATAACAAGGGGAAAGGTGCCTTTATTACCCCTTTCTTTTGATATTGGTGAATTTATTATGGCTTTCACTTTGAAAAGTTTTCTTGCTCCATAGGAACTAAACCGCATTGCAGGCGTGGACAAGACATGTGGCTTTGTTAAGGTTGGTGAAATCCCAACTGAAATCTTTCTTTAGTGGAGGCTTTGACCATTTCTTTTCTTTTTCTTGGGATTGGGGTAATTCTTCAGTATGTAGAGAGAACTTAAAAAAATTCTTGGAGAATTACAGGAAATGTCAATTTTTTCCTGTTATTTATGGTCTTATCATGTTTTTAATCTGATCCTGTGTTTATTTACTGTTATATGTAAGATAAAATGGGGTCTATGGTGGAAGGACTCTTTGCAAATCATTGTTTCTTGATGATGCAGGCTGATTTTATGAAGATGCCATTTTCTGACAATACCTTTGATGCAGTTTATGCAATTGAAGCTACCTGCCATGCACCCGATGCTGTATGTTACCTTTAGCTTCATTCTTGATTATGTACCTGTGCTTTTCAACCACTAGAACTACACGTGATTAATGGTTTGGTCTTGATTTTTTTTGTCTCTTTCTGGATGGGACAGTATGGGTGTTACAAAGAGATTTACAGAGTATTAAAGCCTGGTCAGTATTTTGCTGCATATGAGTGGTGTATGACTGATTCCTTTGATCCGAACAATGAGACGCACCAAAAGATAAAGGTCGGTGTGGTCTACTTTTTCACCATTTTTCTTTTTGTGTTTATATAATCCAATGAGCTCATTTATGATGCAAATGTGACCGTACCAAATTGTTGCAGGCAGAAATTGAGATCGGAGATGGCCTTCCTGACATCAGGTTGACTGGGCAATGCATTGAAGCTCTAAAGCAAGCAGGTTTTGAGGTAAGGATTTTTACATGTTGTGTTAGAAGTGGACTATGACTGCTAATAGAAAATTTGGACGTGTCACCTGATGTTGTTCATTTGAAGGTCATATGGGAAAAAGATTTTGCTGCCGAGGCACCTGTCCCTTGGTACCTGCCTTTGGATAAAACTCATTTCTCCCTGTCTAGCTTCCGCCTCACTGCTATTGGGCGTTTGATTACCAAAAACATGGTAAGCTTCATTTATGGCGAACTTTTGACTGTTGGTATGCTTTAATTTAAACATTAATGTGATCTTGCAGCTTTAAGTTTTTGAAGTAATTTCAGCATATCATTTCGTGTATGGTGATCATGCATGCAATGTCACTATTTCCACTTGCATAGGTGAAGGCTCTAGAGTATGTGGGCCTAGCCCCTAAAGGAAGCCTAAGGGTTCAAGATTTTCTGGAAAAGGCTGCAGAGGGCTTAGTTGAAGGTGGAAGGTGAGGGTTTCAATAATTTCGCTCTCCTCAATTACCTGTCAATACTTATTTGGAATATATCGGTTGGTAGTCTTTTTTAGAAGCTTCTGTGGTAGTCTCACAATCAAAAGATCGGTATCACTGTGTTTGTGCCTGCTCAATACTCTTACAGGGCAGAGTCTGGTTCTTATGCCAATTATTTCCCACAGAAAGAAAAAAAAAGCTGCTCTGATTGAATTTGATGGGCTTATAAAGTTTTTACCCTTCCAATGTCTAACGCATAGCACTGATGGAATCTTCTGTTGATCATGTACTCCAGGAAAGATATTTTTACGCCGATGTACTTCTTCTTGGCCCGGAAGCCCCTATCTGAGAATCAGTGACGTGGGACCGTGCAAATTTAACTCGTTCTAAAGAAATGGGGTCTTTCAGAATCCGACTAATCGGTAGAATTTCATGTGTTTAGATGATTGGACGGTTAGTGTGCCTGGGATTCTACGCTTTGGCTTTGTTTCAGTTGCTTGTGTGAGTGCCTTTCTTTGTTCCTTTAAACCATGCTTATTTGCTGCGAGCAATTTGTATCAGATGTAGCCTAAGTTTGAATCTTCTCCAGTCGTCGAATGGACCGAACAACTTTCTAATTGTTCAGATTAATGATCATGTCAATTTGGTCGTGTCTTAGTTGTAGAACCGTATGTATATTTGTAAGTACATAAATTCCGCGGTTATTGCTTGTGCACCTCGCAAATGTGGCACTATTTCAAATTCGGTGAAGTTCACGATGAACCTGCAGTTTCTTTACAATCTAGTACACCCTCCAACGCCGTTATAGACTTGTTAATCTCTTTTACCGGTTACCATTAAGCACCTCCTGATCAGACATAGTTTCACCCCCTATAGCTCATTATACCCGATTAGCATTTGGTTATTTGGTATTTGCAATGGGAATCGCATCTGAAGATGTTGGCTGAGAAGAAAATCCACCCGTCAGTGGTTACGACGGGATTACATCTTCAGGAAGCCTCGGCTATCGGTCTCTCGATGAAGAGTGTCCGGCTTGTTCAAAGATTTGAGTTTGGACTATAAACTCTGAAAGAAGGTAAACAAGAGACGGCAGTTTCTCACATCTCTCGGACTTGGAGCCAATTTGAAAGGAAAATCTCTATCTGATATCACGTGTAAACTGGAAGGACTCGTTCCTCCCTTATCTGAAAAAGATTATGTGCTTTTTTTTTTTTTTTTTTTTTTTTTTTTTTTTTTTTTTTTTTTTTTTTTTTTTTTTTTTTTCATATAAGGAAAGTAGACCTCCTTTCTCTTGCTGAGTGCTGATGCAACGTGGTTTAAGCAGCAAGCAAAGCAATGCATAATAAATTTTGTTCGTGGCACTCGTGTCTTATCTCTTGATTTTTATTTGCGGGGTTGACATTCAATCTGGCAAGATACCCCATGCCTCGCATACGTTCCTATCTTTTCTTGACACATTCTCATATGGACAGTGAGCAGCCATGTCTTCCAAATAAAAGCTACAGTGGAATGAAAAGGATGGAAGAAACAAAAAGAAAATTTCACTCCAAACGGACGCGTTAATATCTGCGGAATGAGGTGATTAATACCACCCGAATTCATTCGAGACATATTTTTCTGGGGTTAGCAGTTCATCCGTTAGTAGTTGTCCCATATACAATCTGAAGACATTAAATAGTCAACTTACTTGTCTTGGCATATACACATAAGCTGTCGCTGCCCGAGTCTACACCGCAAGCAAGCTTTAGGATTCGCCACAAGCGCACGTTTGGTTTTGTTTATGTCTTTTATTTTGGATCGATAGGCACGTTCAGAATTTAAAAAGCAGAAGAATTCGAGTGCTGCTACGCTACGACAAATCATTTTTAACTGGTGATAGTTATTTATTCGTCTTCAGATAGTATATTAGACGATTCGCAACATGCTTGTTTTGGCACCATTTAGTACTGTCCTCTCCAGACCCTCACTTTGCTTTGCATATCGTTGAAAAAAGGCTTGTTTCTGCTTTGATCCTACCTACATCCTGCATTATTGTTCTTGTACTAACTGTAGAATCTACGTGACCGTATCCATTGATTCATGCGATGAAGAAAACTGCAAAACGAGCTAATTATTTTGCTAATCTCCTTGCTTTTGGTAGGTATATAGCAAGCAATTTTATTGGCAGTGGTGGCAATGATGTCAAAAGCCGGAGCGCTGGATCTGGCGGCGGGCGTTGGAGGAACGATCCAGAGAAGCGAAGTCCTCTGCGCCGTTGACAAGTAGGCTTCTTCACTGCCTTTTGTTTTGAATACGCTGACGTGGTGGTCAAAAATGGATGGGGCCTCAGCCCAAGCACTAATTGGTCGTTTCGACCCTCCTCTATTTCCATAATCTTTCCAATTTTTCACCAAGGAGAGAGTGGGTGCTGCTCAAGCATTTTCCTCACCTATACATAGCACGCCAAACCTTTGTTCCCATCAAGTAGTTCCCATGTTCTTTGCGGATGCTAGAATTATGGGAAGTACTGAATTTTGAAACCTTCGGACATCAAGTGACATAACGATATAGCGTTTAGGTGTGAGCTAGTGTTATTGCTTCCCTTCATTGACAGTTAAAAGTCAACAATCTTTATACTTTTGAAATATAGTTTGACAACTGATAGTTTACATAATGAAGAAAGCATCGCCAAGTTTACATGGCTGGGTGATTTCCCATCGTCTAGGTTGGAAAATCATTGCAAAAGTTGCTGATTCCAAGTGGTGTGTCCATAGATAGTCGATGGGCTTGTTTATGGTAAATTTCCTGAAATCTTTGCTAATGGAAAAGGTTTATCAAGTCCGTTGGAACAATTCTTCTGGCCTTTCGGTCCCTGAGTCGTGTGACTCAGGCTATTTAAACTCTTGAGGAAGCTTTAAGATATAAATCCACACCTCAACACAGACCTTTCTTGGCAACGCAATGAAGATCGACAGAGAGGATCTTGCCTGGCTTTTTTTGCTTTTGTTGGATCTTCGTCCCTCAACATTATCCACTTATTTGAATTGCTAAATGCTATCGACATGAAAGATGCCAATCCCTTCTATTTGCAGGCGCAACCTTACCTTTTGTTCTAGACACCCTTCTGATTTATCTAGTCTTGAGTGAGTTTGACTACAACGGTAGCGACAATGAGTAAGATCTTTTACGTTAAGTCGGGTTCCCGTCAGGTCAACTAGAAAATAATTCCCCGCATGTCGGTTTTTCTATAATTCCTACACTTAGGTCCCTTCAATCTCCCGATAGCCACCATGGACCTTATTCGACTCTTTTTTTTCCCTTGTTGCTGGTTTAGGTATGAGAAGTATCATGTCTGCTATGGAGGTGAAGAGGAAGAAAGGAAAACTAACTACAGTGACATGGTAAGAGAAGTATTTGTCTTCCCGTGTCAGAACGACTTGTTTTTGGCTCTCGACCAAGCCAGCTCATTTACTAGCCCTTTCAGGATGTAAAACAGCCCTGTAATGGATGACTAGAACGACTGGTTTGCATTGCTTTTCTAATTGCCCAAGACAATCTCCACAATGCAATTGCAGGTCAACAAATATTATGATCTTGTTACTAGCTTCTATGAGTATGGCTGGGGAGAGTCCTTCCATTTTGCACGCAGGTCGTATGTTTCCCATGCACTCTTGATTTCATGCCCATGTTTGTGGAGTCGTGTTCTACTTCATTCATGGTGCTGATTGTGTTGTTGATCCTGCAGGTGGAAAGGAGAGTCTCTACAAGAGAGCATGAAGAGACAGGAACACTTCCTGGCGTCGCAGCTAGCCTTAAAACCGGGTTACGAGGTTTGTCCCTCACTGTGAATACAAGATCATGAGGTTTTTCTACAATTTTTTTTTTTTTTTTTGGTTTAAAATGGTAATTTTACAATTATCATTCACTTCCCCTCCCGTTGTAGGTGCTGGATGTAGGGTGTGGAATTGGCGGACCCCTCAGGGAAATAGCTCGATTCAGGTTAACAAATAATTCTCTCTTTTCCCATCACGGTGACAAACTGCAGCTTATGTTTGAATTTGCGATCAGATCTTCTTGTTCTGATGAAATGTTTACTGAACAAAGGCACCGAGCTATAAGAATCAGAGTGTTACCAATTGCCATGACTTCTTTGCCTTCTCTTTCTCGGAAAAGAGAGAAAAAAAGAATTAGCAGTGCATAGGACGTGCAGCTGTGCAGTAGTTGAATTCAGTTGGCTGCGCACAACTTAGAGAAGTGGGAGAAGGTGCTAGAAGCTCAATACTGGGGTGGCCTGGTCCTCGTGAATATCTTTCATCTGATCTGTCCATAAGCATACTGCCGAGCTAAGATTTGTGTGCAGACATCTGATAATTGGCTTAGTTTTTAATTATGGTTCTTGTTGACTGATACTCTTCCTTTTCTACTCCGCAGCTTCGCATCTATTACTGGATTAAACAACAACGAGTACCAGATAACAAGGGGAGAGGTGACTTCAACTCTGCCTTCCATTTGAAAAGCATTGAATTTATTATAGCCTGCAAGTTGACAGGTTTGCTTGCTCCATAGGAACTGAATCGCGCTGCAGGCGTGGACAAGACATGCAAATTTGTTAAGGTTGGTTTAGTCTGATATCCAAATTTTGTCGGAACTCTTTCATCAGCCACTTCGGTTTCTTAAGCTGCTATCATCATGTTGTGTCCTTTATCCACTTTTTGTGTCTACACACATGAAGAAAAAGTATGGTCTGGGGGGAAAAACTTCTCACAAGTCATCGTTTCTTGCTGATGCCTGCAGGCTGATTTCATGCATATGCCATTCTCTGACAATACTTTTGATGCGGTTTATGCAATTGAAGCTACCTGCCATGCACTTGACATTGTATGTTACAATTAGATATGTACTTGCTTATGCACCTGATGATTGTCGACCTGCTTAGATCATTCATAACTTAACGAACCGTCTCGTTTTCCCTTTTCCTCTGATCTGAACAGTCTGGATGTTACAAAGAGATTTACAGAGTATTAAAGCCTGGGCAGTATTTTGCTGCATACGAATGGTGCATGACCGATTCATTTGATCTGCACAACAAAGAGCACCAAGATATTAAGGTTGGTGTACTGAGATCCATCCATATTATCGAGCGTGTGCAATTTAATGACTTTGGTTTATGATGCAAATGGGACCGCGCTGAATTGTTGCAGGCAGAGATTGAGATAGGAAATGGCCTTCCAGACATCCGGTTGACTGGGCAATGCATTGAAGCTCTAAAACAAGCAGGTTTTGAGGTGAGCAGTTTTTACAAAGTTACTTGCATAAAAGTGGAATACGACAGCTAAAAAGTCTCAACTCTGACCCTATGACTTGACGTTTGCTATTGTGAAGGTCATATGGGAGAAAGATCTAGCCGAAGAGTCTCCAGTCCCTTGGTACCAGGTTCTGGACGGAAACCATTTCTCCTTGAGTAACTTTCGTGTGACGCCACTAGGGCGTTTCATTACCAGAATCATGGTAAGCTTGTTAGTGCAGCGTCCTCCTAAACTTAGTATGATTGTAGGGTGGTAAGCATAAGGATTCAAACTGATATAGTGATTCTTGCATGTGATGTTACTATAGGTCGAGGCTCTCGAGTGCATGGGGCTAGCCCCAGAAGGAAGCCTAAGGGTGCTAAAAGTTCTGGAGAGGGCTGCGGAGGGCTTAGTCAAAGGCGGAAGGTGAGCGATCAGTTTTTCAATCTTGGTCCCCTCATTTTACTTTCGAAGCTACTTTAGAACGTCTCTTTCCCGTGCAGTGTTCTCTCAACCAAGAAATCTATAATTACATGGGGCATTAGGGTCTGCACTTAGTAGAGCTTGCAGATGTGTTTTATGGAAATGCATTGCTGGTTTAGGATTGACATTAAGGATCATAACCTTTAAAACACCAGTGCCTTTTGGTGAAAGTAACACCTGCATTCCCTGGATGGGTAGATTATAGTTCATACAGAGAATTCTTGCCAAATTGAAGAGGTTTAAAGAAACTGCTCTTTCTGAATTTGCCTTGAAATTTTATTTAATCCTTGTCCAACCTCTCGTGGGAAATAAGCGCTACCGATGAGTCTAATGCTAATATGCACTTCAGGATGGGGATCTTTACGCTGACTTACTTCTTCTTGGTTCGGAAGCCTCAATGTGAGAGTTTGGTAATGACGCGGGGATCGTGCTAATTGAACTTGTGACAAAGAAATGGTGTCGTCCAGAGTTGGAATGGCCCGATCACCTGTGTTGAATTTGAGCGTGAGAGTGTGGCTTGTAAAGTTCGCTTTTCAGTTGCTCGTGGGAGTTGTGTTTCTATTAGACTTGGCGTCTGCTGCTATTGGATCTTTTACAGGAACATCTTATTGTGCGAAACATCAATCATCATGTCCAATGTCCATTGTATCGCTTCTTAGTTTGTGCAATGGTATGAACTGTTGTACCTGTTGATTCTTGCTACTCGGCAATTAAACAGATTGCGGATTTCCTGCATCTGCAGTGTACATTATACGCATGATGTGCCAGTATTGACTTAAGCTCCTGATGAAACGGCAGTTTCGTCCGAATCCCGAACCACAATCTAACATACCCTTTAGCACCATGAGAGCATGGTTTTTGCGCGAAGCCATCCCTCTCTCACCCTGATCGTGGAGAATTAAAAGCTATGGACTTTCTTATTTTTGATAATACGTTAAGTCTGTCATTAATTACATTACAATATAACTATGCCATCTTTACAGCAGGCTTATCTGTATTTCTGCAATTGCCTAGGTTTCAACTGCAGAGGAAGCAAAACTTGTTTTGAATAATTCTTCTGGAGATGAAGACTCCTCATCTAAATTGGGTTTATGTCCAACATGGGGTTTGTGTTAACAGCTTCTATCCGTTGACAAGGTTGATACTCAGCATACGATTTGGGGGAGTTTCTAGATAATATCGAAGGGGATTTTGAAGGGGTTATACTCATTTACTATTATCTAACATGTGCATCAACACGAATAAAATCTATATTATGAATGAGAAAACAAGAGAATGCATCGGATATAGTTAATTATATCTTATCTTGGACTCCACATACATAACATGAACGATAGGAGAAGATATATATTGAGTTCCATGTAATTTTTTTTTATTGGGTACAAAATTTTGCCAATCATTTTCACTAAAATAATCATGATGTATAATATGGAGTAAATCATTTTCTTGTGAGCCATCCAAATGTACAGCAAACTTGCGTGCATATCCTTTTTGTTAAGAGGACCCAGGCGTATATGTTGCAAGCATAGCTTCTTGATTTTTGATAGACTAGGAGTAAGAAGAGTCGAATGCACATGTACGTCTCAAATTGCAATTGCCAACAGCTTTCCTAGCAAAACTGTCGGAATCAGCTTGATGGACATGGCTAATTACTTAGGCCCGTTGGGCTGGAGTAGGCTCAATCAAGTAAGGGAAGTTTGAGCATGGTCCATCTTGAGCACTTTCATAGGCTTGTTGGCCTTTCGTTTAGCCGATGGCGTGTATAGGAACATGTCATGTTCCTGAGCACAGCGTGATAATCGCTCATCCTTTCGATTCTCCAAATTTCAATTACATTGTCAGAATCCATTTATTGCAGGTGTGATATGGACTCTTAAGATTGAGACATGCTTTTCTCAATATATATATATATATATATATATATATATATATATATATATATATATATATATATGAATTTCTTTGTAAACAATATTAACAACTGACGTGTGAATCATCTTACTAAGTTGCATCTGTTCTTAAATTATTTCTCCCGAGAGAGAAGGAAAGCAAATAAGGAAAAATGATACATCTTTTTGGGATACCTACAAATAAAAGAAGAAAAAGCGGGAAATGGTTCTTCTTCTCTCTTTCCTTTTGGAGCAGTTGGGTTTCTTTGTCTCTTGTTCTCCACATGGGACAAATCCCATCTTCCTCAGTCCTCGTTACCATCTTTGCTAGCATCTGTTGACTAGAATCTTTCTTGGGTTTATAAAATAAATAAAAAGGAAGAAGGATACGATGAACTTTGCACATCAATTATCATATTATACTTTTTGTAATTCCAGAACGAAAAGTCGATGATGCTGCAATTCCAGCCCTTACACAGGAGCATTCGTGGCTTCTAGAGAAAAATATGCGAATTGAAAAGTCCGCTAGATAGTGAGAAGACTTCACGCAGCTTTGGGCCATCCTCCATTTCCAACTCATTTGAAACTGCCATGGATTATTTTTCTAGCTCTCTCTCTCTCTGTATCGAACGCATTTTCAAAGTTGACATATCCCGTTTGAAATGACGGCTGCAAACGGGCTAAAGATAGAGGCACGCACGGATCGATCCTTGGAAGTGGTGGTCATGATATGACATGTGACATTGTTCTCCACATGAGACAAATCCCATCTTTCTCGGTCCCGTTAGCATTTTTGCTAGCATATGTTGACTGGAATCTTTCTTGGGTTTATAAAACAAATAAAAAAGAAGAAGGATATGATGAACTTTGCCCATCAATTATCATATTATACTCTTTGTAATTCCAGAACGAGAAGTCGATGATGCTGCAATTCTAGCGCTGACACAGGAGCATTCGTGACTTCTAGAGAAAAATATGCGAATTGAAAAGTCTGCTAAATAGTGAGAAGACTTCACGCAGCTTTGGCCATCCTCCATTTTCAACTCATTTGAGGATGATTTTTCTAACTCTCTCTATCTCTCTCTCTATCTCTCTGTATCGAACGTATATCGTATTTTCAAAGATAATCCTTCCACCTTCCTCTTCATCTTATTCATTTTCAAACGAACGACCAATATATATATTGTAGTTTCCACGGGCCTATCATCGGTCATTTTTGGTCTTGAAATAAGAAATTAGCGAGACAAGCCACGCGGCCGGCCTACTTGATTTAAAAAAAAGAAGATTTTTATTCCCGCATTTTTCCCACGACAAGTTCTTTACCTTCATGGGGGGAAAAATCCAAGAAGAGGGAGCGTGTGCCGGCCTCGGACACTGATAAAAGACCGGCCAACCGCGTCGAATGAATGCAAGTGATGGACCGGTAACAGTACTTAGTACTTGCACCTGTCAAAGTGTCGCACGCTCATCGGTCTGCCAAAACTCACAGAGAGAGAGAGAGATGGCAGAGAGAGAAGAGAAGGGGAAGTACGACGAGATGATGATGAAGAAGGGGAGCGGCGGAGGGATCGTGGAGGTGAATCCCATGCCGAAGAAGGGGGTGACGTCCAAGGTTGTGGACTACATTGAGAAGCTGATCGTCAACTTCATGTACGACTCCTCTCAGCCTCACCAGTACCTCGCCGGCAACTTCGCTCCCGTCGCCGACGAGACCCCTCCCGTCACCGACCTCCCCGTCGTCGGCCATCTCCCTGTAATCTCCCTCCCATTCGCTCTCCGCCTTCCGTTCTCTTGTTTTCTTGGCAATGTAGGTAAGCTCTGTCTATCGTCGATTCATTGGAGGGTAAATTTTGCTTTTTCAAGGATTGCTTGAATGGAGAGTTCGTTCGGGTGGGCCGCAATCCCAAGTTTGCCCCGGTCGCCGGATACCACTGGTGCTCTTCTCTCTTTTCCAAGTTTCCTTCTTTTGGAAACTTTCTGGGTTCGGTTTCTCTTTTTATTGTATTTTTAACGAGGGGCTAGATACACTGTTTTTGTTAACTGGGGTCTGTTTGTTTTTCTGTCCGTGCAGGTTTGATGGAGATGGGTGCGTATTCATGAGCCTGCACTATACTGCATTAGCCGAAGCACATCTAGTTCTTACCAAGTTTCGCTAAAGTAGAGAATCGATGGTCGCCTTTTAGCTCTAATTTGTGATCGTTCGCGCTCTTTTTGTTCGGTGTGTGTTTTCATTTGGACTTGTTCGGAGTTAGACTAGGGAGTGTTGTGGATCTATCTGATTGCCTGTTTCCTCAAATTGAGCACGTGTCTGTTTAAATTCAGTTTTAGCATATGTGAATGGTCACTGAATCAGTTACCTGGTTCTTCATTTCGTTGTCCTCCCTTTTCTCTACCATGCAGCATGGTTCATGGGATGCGGATAAAAAATGGCAAAGCTACTTACGTCTCTCGCTATGTGAGGACGTCGAGACTTAAGCAAGAGGAGTACTATGGGGGAGCTAAATTTATGAAGGTATGTTAATAAGGAGCAGAGACACAGGTTTGGGATGTTGGATGATAACAGTTAGTATCTCAGTTCGATTGGGTGTTGAAACTTCAAAGTATGTGGCATGCTCTCTCTGAATGTTGATATACATCAACACTTTTTGGCCAAAATGAAAACCATTGGTCAGAACATGTCCATTGCGATGCAGATGGAAGATTATAATGTTAATCAACAAACCGTCTTCAGTTGTTCTGGGTGGCCTCAAATTTAGGATGAGAATTTTGAAATGAACAGAACGTCAGTTTCCTTATGAAGTGACAAAAGCTATGTATACAGGAGTCCCGTGTGGGCATCGATTTTTATTCTCAGTAGGCAAAAGATGTGCTAGGATTCTTTCTGCGGACTTTTGTTTCCCAAGTGTTATCCATTGTTCATCTAATTCCCAATTTGCAGATTGGAGACCTTAAAGGGCTTTTTGGTTTACTCATGGTCAATATGCAAATGCTGAGAGCAAAACTGAAAATACTAGATGTTTCATATGGAACAGGGAAAGGTAGGGTATTAAACTCTTGAGACCTGTGCATTGCTCTGAAAATCTTCTAGTAACTTGAGGAGGACCTCTCAAGAGCGTTTCGTTAGCGGTTTCAAGCATGATATGATAAGCATTAAATGTTCGCACGTGAAAAAGGTGCAATATGTGGTGGGCTTTGATGTGTATGTTAGTTGATTCTTCTGGATGACTGCTAATGCAGTTTGATTCGATGCTGATTCTTTGAAAACTAGCCAAAAAGAAAAATAAAATAGTTGAGTGTCCTAATCACTGAAGAAATGTCCACGTGCCATCATCATATGTCCATGGTTATTGCCAATTCTACCTTTGGTGGTCAAAGAACAAACATCTCTGTACACTACAATGCATCATACTCTTTCCTGATCGAAAAACACATATAGAGCCTCACTTGGAACCATATCCATACAATTATGCCTAGTCCGGGACATCCATGCAGTTTTCTGTTAGATATATGAAAATTAACTGCTTTTTGCCTGATTCCAGGCAATACTGCACTCGTATATCACCATGGAAAACTCTTGGCGCTTTCAGAGGCTGATAAACCTTGTAAAACTCTAATTCTCTGTACCCTTCCTCCTTCCATTGGTGACATTTGTTAGTTTACAGTGAGGAGCGAAAGTTTGTGATTCTGTCAGATGTCCTCAAGGTTTTGGAAGATGGTGACTTGCAAACTCTTGGAATGCTTGATTATGATAAGAGAATTTCTCATTCTTTTACAGCCCATCCGAAGGTGGATCCTTTCACAGGTAATTCCGAGTTCCTAACAGTCCAATCAGTTTGTTCTATTCAGGCCAAGAGCTGTAACTTTTGGTTATTGGTGCAGGAGAGATGTTCACCTTTGGCTATTCGCATACACCACCCTATATCACCTACAGGGTTATTTCAAAAGACGGATTCATGCATGATCCAGTACCAATTACCATTTCAGATCCCATCATGATGCACGACTTTGCCATTACAGAGAATTATGCAATTTTCATGGATCTTCCTCTTTATGTCAGGCCCATAGTATGGTAACATATAAGTACGAAAGCTTTATGAAAATCACTTCTCAGACAAAAGCCACTTACAGCAGATAATGGGTCTCAGATGAAACTTAGAAAAAACTTGGTTCTTAAAATGGGGGCAAAAATTGAAGAGATCTATTGATCTAAACTCTCTGGATTCTTTTCAAATATCAGGGGAGAGTATTTCTGATCACAAGAGTTAGGTCATCTTTTTCCCCTTAAATTTTATGTGATGTTTCCTAATGCCCCGCCTTAAATTGCTGTACTATTTGTATGATACATGCCATATATTGTTTACCATAGAAAATGACTATGACTGTATGTTTTCTGATTTTGTTGACAGGAAATGGTTAAAGATAACAAGCTAATATATACATTTGATAAAACCAAAAAATCTCGCTTTGGAGTACTTCCACGATATGCAAAGAATGAGCTTCAAATCAGATGGTTTGAGCTTCTAAACTGCTTCATTTTTCACAATGGTGCATCTTCCATCCTTGTCTTTTGTATCGAGATAAACTGTGTAGGCCATTCTTGTTTGTTAGGAGTCATAGATGTTGGGTTGATTCTTGTACTGGATGAGGAAAAGCTTGGATAGAATGTTTACGGGCTGTTAAGTCAGTTAATTTGACATTCAGATATGTAAAGGCATTGTGTGTTTACCTTCTACTTTTTCCTTAATTCGTTTGAGTTTTGAAGGTTCTGGCATTAACTTGCACGTTGTAGTAGCGCAATGGTGGTGGGGACTAATTAGTTAGGTCATTGAAACTTATATTCTAGCCGAGTTTTTCCTTTTAATGTTGTTCTTTTGCCACTGGCATGAGCAATGTTGTATATTATATGGTGTTTTACTGCTATCAGTAAATCCGGTAGTTTATTTATACCATAACTCTGGTTTTCCCTTCTCCTTATTGACTAAATTGGCTGCTTACTTCCAGCCAATGCATGGGAGGAGGAAGATGAAGTTGTTTTGGTTACATGCCACCTTGAGAATCTTGATCTGGACATGATCAGTGGGATTGTCAGGGAAAACCTCGAGAATATTGGAGATGAACTGTAAGAAACGTTGTGATCTGATTATATCCAGCCAAATGCTCTTTTTAAATTCTCTGACTTTTTTAAAATCGAAGTTGTGTTTTTTCTTTTCTGTCAATCAGGTATGAAATGAGATTCAACATGAAAACTGGCCTGGCTTCACAAAAGAAGCTGTCAGCACCTTCAGTTGGATTTCCCAGGATAAATGAGTGCTACACTGGCAGGTATAGCTATAACTCAGGTCCATGAATGGTTGTTTAAGGATAATTCGATTTTGATTTACAAAGCAACACGAATGTTTGCAATGAGCAAGAAAAAGCTGAAGGGCCATCAGTGCAAACTGAGGTCGAGAAATCCTATATCTGCTATAAATCATTGTAGAAAATCTTATCATTATTTTTGTCAGTCAGTGTTTTTCCATTTCTGTATTTCTTACTTCAAAATCTTTTGAGTGTCCAGGAAACAAAGATATGTGTATGGAACCATTCTGGATAGCATTGCAAGGGTTACTGGAATTGTGAAGTTTGATCTGCATGCTGAGCCAGAGGAAGGAAAAAAGAAGATTGAGGTCGGAGGAAATGTTGCAGGTGTGTTTGACCTAGGACCAGGTAGATTTGGTTCTGAAGCTGTTTTTGTCCCTCGAGAGCCTGGCATCACTTCTGAAGAAGATGATGGGTACCTGATATTCTTTGTCCATGATGAAAGCACAGGGTATTTTGCTCATCCTTTTCTCGCCATCGAACCTGTTGTTTGTTAGACTTTCCACTGTTTTTGCAAATCTCAGTCGTGCTGCACTGCAAGAAAACAATGACCACTATAGTTTAAGGAGGATGATGAGAACATGGACTGATGTTTGTTCAATAAATTTGCAGGAAGTCGGCAGTAAATGTAATCGATTCGAAAAACATGTCATCTGATCCTGTTGCTGTTGTTGAATTACCCCATAGGGTTCCTTATGGCTTCCATGCCTTCTTCGTGACTGAGGTTAGTGAGTTTTTCCAATTTCTTAGTATAGTTTTTGCTTCCGAATGTCACCGCTCTCTAACTGGCTATCTTTCTCATAGTGCATACCCCCACTTATGATCACTTCCACTTTTGGCTCCACAAGTAACATTTCTGTGGATTGCAGTAAGAATTAAGTTATAGGGTTGTCTTCATCCTAGCATTTGAAATGGTCAGTGTGTTGTTTGGTAAGTTCCAGTCGAGTGACATTTTTCATCCACTGGTAGTGCGATCAACCTCAATTGTTTGCACTTGTGCTTGGATTTACTGTGAAAGAACTTTCCACGACTGGCATCTGCCAGCATCTCTCAATTTCTTAGATTATGAATTAGATTTTCATGCAGGATACTAAGAGAACTTGTTGCTATTTGTTCCTATTTGTCCAGCGTTAGTTTCTAACGGCTAGGATCCTTGCCGTATTCATTGGTCTATTCTGTGCAGGAACAACTTCAGGAACTGGCTAAGCTGTAGGTCTCCACATGCACGAATTGTTGGGAATGCAGATGTTGCGAGGGGGGCATATCTCTGTAAAGCTGCTACAGTTGATGTAATAGTTTGATATTTACATGGACAGACATCTTTATGCTAAATATAGTGGAAATATAAATAAATGGGGACCATTATCGATGAGATACTCATTGTCATCTTTATATCATAGAAATTGGACCTTTTGATTTGAGGTAGCGTTTTGGTGATAATTCGTCAGCGCAGCAACATAATTCACACATGTCCATTCTCTTCAAATACGGCCCACTTTTCTCAGTACTGGTAGATGAGTCTTGCGAATCTTAGGGGCAAGATTGGAAGTGAATTAGCGAAATATATGATAGTGATTCTTTTGTTTTAGCGAACTGTTCAAACACCACCATACCTTCGTTGGATGAATGCGATCCTGAAGTTTTGTCACCGCAGTGATTAAGTTCGGCCAACTCTGGTCAAGCCTGATGTTACACAAAATGATAAAATTGACATCGGTAAAAAGGTGAAAATCCTTACTAATTATTTTTTATGTATTAATATCTCAAAAAATCTCAAATTGATATATTTGTAATAAATTTACTGAAAATTAATTTTTTGGATACTAAGGCCCTGCATGGTAACACTTCTCATTTCTGTTCCTGGAATAGATTTTTTGTTTTTCTGTTCCCGGGAACAAAAAAATAATAGAAACACGTTTGATTGCGTTTTTGTTCGTTTTTTGTTTTTTTGTTCCCGGAACAAAATTGGAGCAAAAAAAAGAAACACAAAAAAGTTACTTCTTGTTCCAGAAACAATTTTGAAGAAACACTTCCATCTTCTCTCTCCTCTTTTCTTTTTCTTTTTTTCTTCTTTTTCCTTTGGCCGGTCGCCGGCCTTGGCCATGGCTGGCGACCGGCCGTTGAGGGTCGGCGACGCCGTCGAGGGTTGACGACCTCGCCGGAGCGTCGCCGGCCCCCGGTGAGGCCGAGCCTCGCCTTGGATGGGCGAGCTCAGCCTCGCCGGATCGAGGCGAGGCCGGCGAGCCTCGATGTGGTTGCACGAGGCCGCTGGCCCCCCGTCGGTGGTCGCCGGGAGGGGGACCGACCAAAAGAAGAAAAAATAAAAAAGAAAGGAAAAAATGAAAAATAAAATAAAAATATTAAAAAATAAAAGAAATAAAAAAAAATAAAATTTACCAAACGTGTTTCTATTCATTTTTTATTCCCGAAACAAACGTTACCAAACACGTTCTTTTGTTCAAAAACCGTTCTCCGAAACAGAAACACTTTTTTTTATTTATGTTCCCGAAAACAGAAATGGAACAAAAATGTTTCCATGCGGGGCCTAAAAATCTTAAACCGGTACAAATGTGGCATTTCTATCGTCCATTAGCTTCTATCAAATTCTATTATGATATTATTAAGTTAGATGATATATGATAATAATTCAATTGACATAATAACTTCACGTGATAATCAATTATTGAAGAGTTTGAGACAATAAAAAAGTTGAAAGATTGAAATGAAGATTTAGCGCCATATGGAGGGCATATGCAGTCAGAAGCAACTAGAGAGAAGGCGCAAAGATCAGCTCATAATCAAAGTGGTGGCAACTCTTGCATTTAATGTCACCAGCAAGTTTTGCTCATCAGACAGTCTGTCTTCATCTTTTTACCTAATTTAGATTTACATGTGATTTTGAACGTAATGATGATTTCTGCTCAAACTTACAGGTTTGATGGAGTGGAATGATTCAATTAGATTGATAAGATCCCTTGGCCGTTAGAAAGGTTGCAGGCTTTCCTGTTCATTATTCCCCTGGTACTTGGAACTAAAATGCTGCACCTTGCATTGTCATTTCATGAACAGAGCTGGGAGGAAACCATGGATAGCGATAGCCCTGGCCAAGGTTTGATGCCTGACAACTTTAAGATTCGTATTGTTCCACTTGATGGCGATGATTCTGCAACTGGAGAGATATTAAATCCAGACTTTGGTGAAGTAGCTATTGTCCGTATGGCACCAGTTGATTCATGGCTCTAGTGGATTATATTGTTATGGGCATATCGAAAGTGTTTTAGAGATCTTTCAGTTCAAGAGAGAGTCGATGTCCAAACTGGAATCGAAATGATCTTGAAGTTATGCTTAGCTGATGGTTTTGATATGTTCCCAACATTTTATTGATGGTTCTTGCACGATTGCTCGTCGCATGGGAATTCATGGCTATCCTCTAGAGATTCAGGTACATTCTCTTCGAGCTGTTACAATAATGTTCTCAATCATGTTCTGTGTCACTTCATGCTCATAGTAGTTTTTCCAGGGTAGTTTTTCCGGGGGAAAAACACATTGGATCTCAGTTACAGGCATTTTGGTTTCGACATGGGGCTGTACAAATAATAAAACAGGAAGGATAATTGAACATGAGAATATGATTTGGTTAGTTGTGGCTCATGGATTCCTATCCCAACAAGATAGAAAGGGCGCGTTTGGTAACATTTTTGTTCAAAAATTGTTTTAGAAAATAGAAATAAAAATAGGAAAAAATGTTTGCCTCTCACGAAAGGTCCCGAGTTCGACTCCTGCGTTGTCTGATTTTTGACCGGGAGGAGCCCGGCCGCGACTTACCCGGGGTTTGGTGGTTTCCCACAAACTTTTACCCGCCGCGCGGCGTTCCGAATAAAAAATAAAAAAAACACGTTTGGTAAATTTTTATATTCTTTTTATATTCTTTTAATTTTTTAATTTTTTATTTTATTTTTATATTTTTTTTGTTTCTTTTAATTTTTTAATATTTTTATTTTATTTTTCATTTTTTTCCTTTCTTTTTTTTTTTTTCTTCTTTTCTGCCTCGCCGTGGTTTGGCAAGGCTCGGCCTCGCCTTGGCTGGGCGAGCTTGGCCTCACCCAGATCCGGCGACGCTTCGGCGAGGTTGCCGAACCTCAACGGCGTCGCCGGCCCTCGATGGCCGATTCGGCTATGGCCAAGAGCCGCAACCACCTACCAAAGAAAAAAAGAAGAAAAGAAGAAGAAAAAGAAAGAGAGAGAAGTGTTTATTCAAAAGTGTTTTTGGAACAAAAAACAATTTTTTTTTTTTTCATTTCTTTTTTTTTTTTGTATTCCAGGAACAAAAATCCAATTTTGAACAAAAACGCAAACAAATGCGTTTACTTTTTTTTTTTTCAAACAAAAACAAAAAAACAAAATTTATGTTCTTAAACAGAAAAAAGAAATAAAAACATACAGCCCCAAAATGACACTTTAAATAGCAGATCGAGACATAACTCAACAACTATCATTTTCAACTCATTTGTGCGATATGTACCTGCAGAACATTAACGATCTAGAACTACCTGATAACTTAGACGGAGAAAAATTAATAAATTACTCAAATTAAGGTAATTAAGTTCATACAAGAGTTTGTAAAATTAAAAGATAAAGAATATGTTTACTAAAAATCCTAAAATTTATCATAAAATGCAATTAAATTCTAAAACTTTTGGAATGTGTAGTCAAGTCTAAACCTTATCAAATTAGTGCAATTGAATTTTTCTGTTCAATTTAGCTACCTAATGTTGACGTGGCTAAAACAAGAAAGATAATCCTAAAATAACGTCATTTTGATCCAAATTTAAATTTTAATATAAATGTTTATTAGATTAAATTTAAAAATAAACTAAATTTTAAATAAAATATTTAAAAAACACACACACATAAATGTAGCAAACCAACAAGGACTTGCCGCCATCACCCTGGTATCGCCACCGTTGCTGGAAAGGGCCGGCTATGGAGGGATGAGGGTCGCCAGTCCTCGCCCATATTGGGCCAAGAGCTGCTGCTGGCCGGAGTATTTACTTTCGGCATTTCCACCGGATATGAAGATCAGAAAAAAGAAATAAAAAATAAAGATCGAAGCTGGACGGCAAGATTCGGAGGACCACATCGCAAATCCTAGTTGGACCCACATACTTGGTGATCCTGGTTCAACACAATATCTTGTCGTGTCCGCTGGGCCTATACCGTAGTTGTCCTGTCCCGGTAATTTCCGTATCTCAAATATTCTGCTGTCTAATTTGAAAAAGAGAAACATAATTTTCTAGAAAAATAATAAGGGTAGAAACCCACTTGCAACTTCTTAAATGACCCGACCGCCAACTGTGATCTCATCAGAATTTAGGAATATTATTATGCTCACGAGAACTCAAAGCCATTGATGGTTGGTGCGCCCGGATCATTTCAATTTCCAAGTTCCGCCATTCATTCGCCTGCGTATTGCTTCCAAAAGCCTGAATCCGAATCAGTCCACGACGACATTTTCCAGGCCTTTTTCTGCTTCATCTTCTCCACATAAGCTTTTCCTTCATCAAAGGACTCGACATGTTCCTTTCAAATCGATAAGGACCCGTGATTTTTATTCGGCCGGCTAGTCTCATCCTCGCTCTATTCACACATCAATTATCTCACGCAGAAGATAGCAAAAATCTGGGATTTGTGGAGATGAATGAGACCCTCTCTTCCGAGCTGTCTCCACCACTAACCACCATCCCAAATGCATGAACTCATATCAGAAAGATGCTCAAAGATGATAGGGATGAACCTAAGGACTTCGTCCCTAATTGTTTGACAAGGACACTTCTGTCGCTAGACGCTGGGCATTCGCTTCATATCTATCGAATTGTCGATTAGGAAGGGTCCGATTTTTGGCCACGGACACTTTCCACCATAAAAATTGCCGAGTCCTGAAATCATAGACGAGAAGATCTTTTCTCTAGTCGGCACAGGTGTGGTCTTGAAAGTTTCTATCTATTTGCTGTGCAAGGATGGTGACTCCATACTTAACGTGCTCAAAGAAGGAAGATTTCTAGCGAAAGGACAGGCGAGCTCTAAAGGGTTTGCGCCGAATCTACCGTTCAACCACTCCTAAATTCGCTGGAATTACTCGAAATGACCTTAAACAACCACGTAACGAAACCGCAACAAACGAGTCCAGACAACCGATTGGGTTGGCAACAAAAGTTAAAAACACATCAACAAAAACAAAACAAAAAAAGGTCAGGAGTATATGTAATCCATCAAGAACACATGACTTCTTTCTTTCTTTTTTTAACCCTTTTTTCTTGGTACATGTGGCGGGTGAGATGGGAATCGACTCAAACGGAATAAAGAATGAACTCCGCCGTGTCCACCCCGCCGAACGCCTTGTGACCGCAGGGGCGCATCTGGGCTGAAGCGCCCTTCGCGCCGCCGCCGACGCCGCCGAGGGGGTAGGGGTGGGGGTGAGCGCCGCCGCCGCTGCCGCCGTCGCCGCCGTGGTGGGGGTCGTCGGAGTTGGAGGGAGGGTGGTAGTACATGCGGGCGGTCTGGGGGCAGTGGGAATGGAACCTTGCGGCGATCCTCACTCCTGCGTCCAGCAGCTCCACATACTTCGCCATCTCAATCGCCTCCGGCAAACACAAAACAAACTTTTTTTTCCCCTTTTTCTCCTCCGCTCTTCTTGGGATCTTCGGAAAGAGAACGAGATCGGAGAGGAAGAGGAAGAGGAAGAAGACGAGGAGGAGTGCAGAGCAAGGGATGCTAGAAAGCGTCCCAAACGTCGATGCCCATGAAAATGGGAATCGAAGAGGGGAGGGAGGCTTGTGGAGGTGGCGTGCCGTTGGGCGGTGCTCTATTTAAAACGATTGCTAAGCTGTCTTTTTCGCATTTGTTTTTCTGCATTTCCGCGTTGGGTGAGATGGTCTTTTTGCAAACGTGCCCCTGGAGTTTGGCATATTCCTGCGTACCTGGGCGTCCTCCCCCCCCGTCTCTGAATTAGTCATTGCTACTTTAGTTCCGTGCGGCGCGACCCACCCTGTAGATTTGATTCATATATGCGAAATATACTTTATCTTATATCGAGGATTCGGTTTAAAAGGTACATTCAGAATATTATTTAGGGATAAGTACTCTCAAAATTCTAAAATTTCACAAAAATGTAATTGAATTCTCGACTTTAAAAACTATAATTAAATTCTAATATTTGTTAAATTAATGCAATCGAGTTTTTTTGTCCAACCTGATTAATGGAAAAACTAATGTGGCCTTTTTTTTATAATTATTTTCTTTTACTTACACGGAGATGATGTTGACATAAAACATAATGATTAAAACAATGTTATTTTGGTTCAAATATGATTTTCTAATATAAATTTTGATTAAATTATATTAAAGATAAGCAAACTTAAAAAAGAGAAGACAAGCCTTTGCCATTGTTGTCCCACCATCACTAAGAAGGGTTGACAATGGTAGGGGATGGTCGATAGTGGTCATTTGACCCTGACCAAGTGCCGGCAAGCCTCAGCGAGTGCAAGCATTAGCTTGCAAGCCCTCCCCTAGATCAAGCAAGGACTAGGACCCTTGGTTGAGGCCCAACGACCCCTTTTCAGCCGTCCCCTCACCATCGATAGCCCTTCCCAAGGATGGTGAGTTGGCAATGACAATTCACAAGTCCTTGCTTGTGTTTTTTTCTTTCTTTTTTTTTTTGTATTTTTTAAAATTGTGTTTAATTTTAAATATAACTTAAATAAATTTTGTATAAAAATAATATTTTGACCGAAATAAAGTCATTTTAGCTACGCAAGTGTTTTGTAGGATAGAGAAAATAACAATAAAATTTACATCAGCATTTTCAATGAGTCAAATTAGATGAAGTTAATAGAATGATTTGATTATGTAAGTTTGACAAATTTTATGACTTAATTGTTTCTTTTTTAAAAGTTTTGAAATTTAATTGCACTTTGGTGACAAGTTTAATGATTTTTATTACACTTATCCAGAGTTTTTAAGTGAAAAGATTTGGTCAAAAGGTGCTTGAGGTACTCTTTGATCAACCAAATGGGGATATATTGCTTACCAATATCCTTGTGATATATGCACACTAAAATTAAAATTTTCCCAATTGAATATGTTTGACAAGCAGTCCTAAGCCAACACTCGTTAATTGGACTCTAAGGTTATGCTTGGTCGCTTGAATTTTTAACTAGAATAAGGCTTGATATGATGTGATATGAAATTAAGATATTTTATTATATTCTATCCAATGTTTGGTGATTGTAGTTGCATATATTCATATCATGTTTTGTACATTCTTTGGTATAAATGGCATATTAGTATAAAATGAGTAAAAAATTTTACAAATGGAGAAGATAAAAGTCTCTCGCAACACTTTTACCAACTTTATTTTTATTTGCTTATTTTATTTTATTTCCTCTTTTTTTAATTAATTTATTCATCATTTCTTTCTTCCCCTTCCGTCACTCTCTAATAAAATTTTATTAAATAGTAAACTATACTAATATACAAAAAATACGAAAAAAATACCTAAAATATGTAATAAATACATTGAATTTATATTATAAAATATAATTAAATTCGCATATATAAATAAAAAAAAAAAAATAAAGTAACTAATTTTTTATTTTTATTTTGAATTTCTTGTATTAGAGTTCAAATATTATATATATATATATATATATATATATATTGAACATATTTTAATTTTTTTAATTTTTTTGGTCAAATAATTTAAATTTTGTTAATTTTGTTAGTTTAATAAGTTTATTATCCAAGAAAAATAATTTTCCTAATATTGATGTTAAAAGTGTTATCCACATTTATTTTACCTCTCATATGGAATAATTTTATCCGATTTATATCCCTTTTATCCGATTTTATCCTGTCTTAAGTAGGTACTAAACATATGATAAGATAAATTTATCATATTTTGAGTTTTATCTTGACTGCCAAAATAAAGCCTAAGGATTTGTTTATTTTCATGGAAAATAAATAATTTATAAAATATTTTCTTTAAAATGATCACTTTAAAAATGAACAAATGAAAATTATTTTTACTATCCATGAAAATATTTAGACATAAATTTGTTCTTAATGAGGCAATTTCTATTAACTAATTATTTCATGCAATACAAGCAATAATTTGTATGAAAATATTTTTTAAATTATTCATTTTTCCATGAAACAAACAAAGCTAAGTAAAAATAAGTATATATCATACTTGATTGTGTAAAATTCATTTTCCTTAATAGTTGAAATCAATGTTTTAAAAGATAGATCATTTCCTTATCATTTATGACTAACAAGACATATAATTATTACTTTTAGCAGATGTGGTTACTCCATGAAATGGTAAATATTTCAATCCTGAATTGTACTGTAAATTCCTTGTAGGTAATTTGTTTCTCCGAACCGAGACACGTTTTCACTTGCTAAAAATGTGGGGATTTTAATTAGGTCAAGTGGAATGGCAGGCACACCTATAGAGAAATGGAATTAGAAATGAGGGGGGGGGGGGGGAGGCGATGGAGATTGGAGACACTAAGGAGTAAGGACAAAGAAATATCTAGGTGGGGCTCCTAATCGATCTTCTCCGATCCATGCCCATCTGTTTCGGGTGATTAAAACGAAAGAACGACATCAATTTCGCCAAAATTTCGTTTCATAGGAAAAGGAATCAAAAAGCCCACTTTGCCCACCTCCCATTTCCCACGCCAAGCGGGGAAGAAAAAGCAATGACCTCAAAAAGCCGGTCAAAAAGTGAAGCGGACACATTCGAGGATATGGGAGATGTGCCTAGGACGTCGAATGAAAAGAAGGTGGCGAACCGCAGGGACCATCGGAAAAGTAGTGAAAAAGTGGCAAATATTCATGAGTACGAGGGCTTCCCTGCAAAACCGCAAAAAAGAAGATGAACGGAGGAAACGTGGGGGAAGGATCGCGTCAACCCTTGACCAGAACCCTCCGATGGATGGCGATGAAAGTCGCCGCGTCGAGAGGGCCGCTCGCAGCTGCGTTCTTTGACTATTATGACCTTCCTTTCCTCCCCTATTTTCCCTCCTTCTCCCTGTTCGGAGAAAGGACACCGGCAATTGATTTGACTAAAAGCTCTCTCGATGGAAGGAGGGCAGGCAGACCGACCGTTTACTGTTCAGGGGCGAACTGGTAAGTTCACGTTTTCCGGAGTCGTCGCTCGTGCACGGACGGCGCCACCAGGTAGCACCTCCCCCGCTCAATTTTTCAATTTTCGGTCGCATTTCTTCTTCTTCTTTTTATTTTTCTTTTGGTATTATTATTATTTTAATATTCTTCCCTATCCAATCGCCGAACCCTAGGCTTTCTCTTTCACCCGGGTGTTTTTTATTCTTTCCATGATGCATTTTGAATAATCAAATTTTCAGCAAAAGAAATTCACCCCCACCAATTGCACATGGCGCCGCCCATGTTAGGATTTTGACTTTTTTCTTTTTTCCTTTTAATTTTCCTTTTATTTGCGCCAAGTATTGGGTCTTTTGAATAATCGATTATGCGCATTAGACAATAATCCGACCCACCACAAAAAAAAAAAAAAAAAAGAAAAACACTTATTTAAAGCTAAGCGAATCTTGCGGTTTAACCATCGGTATCTTGAACTAAGGATTACGTGAGCATAGCAAGATTTATTAATCTTAAATGATACAAACACTTGTTTGAAATATCTAAAATGCACCGTCGTTGTCAATTGTCATATTTCCTTCGATCTCGCATGCTTGCATGAGGTGATTCTTGCGGTTTAACCATCCATATCTCGAACAACAAATCGCGTGAGCATAGTGAGATTTATTAAACTTAAATGATGCAAACACTTATCTGAAATATCTAAAATGCATGGTCCTTGTCATATTTCCTTGGATCTCTCGTGCTTGCATGAGGTGATCTGACATCAGATTGATTATTTTTGTCTCTGGCTGCAAAAGCACGCGAGAAACATTTCCTTTTTTTTTTCTTTTTTTTCTTCTTCATACTCGAACCGCATCGGCGCTGATTTTGTTTCTGATTTGTTGGTGTGAATCTTTAAGGGGTGTTAGTCGACCAAATCAGGTCCCATCAGTCCCCATGAGGCCTCTCTCTAATCTGTCGATTAGGATCATTAGCCCGATCATAATTCATGTCCGCAAAACCTAACTCCCATCCATTGTTCTTGTCTGGGAAGTCATCATTTTCACACGGCATGCGTTGCACCGGTCGAAAGCACGTTCCATCCTTCTGGGGACTTGAATTTTCACCTAAACAAACGCAAACATACAAAAATCGCGGGTTAGTCAAAGAACGACGGCGCTGACGCAGAGCGACATGAGCATGACTTGCTCAATTTATTTTGGACGACTAATGTGAATGAGCTATTAGAATACATTCTGCAAATATGCTTTTTCTATTAATATTTTCTTATTCTAGTTTAACTTAATGCATAATTTTACATTGGTTTATTTATTTATTTATTACATAGCCGTGACAAATAGTCTAATTTTTCTTCTTATAATATATATGTTGTTGAAGTACAAAGTACTCATCCATTTACGTAACAACAAAGCATTATGTATAGGCTCCACCTAATTAAAGAATCGCCACAAGAGAAATTTGTTTCGCGTAAGATAAATGATTTTAATTTTTTGGGGCCTTGCTAAGAGTATGGCACTATTAAATTATTCTCTGAGAATAACGGTGCTTTGTGGACCATAAATTCCCATTTAATGGGAAATTTGGATAGTAAATCATGATAGAAGATTCTCATATATTGAATAATAATTATTTTTTTCATAAAGAAAATAAAAATTCCTTTTTGGCCATTTAATACATTGCATAACTACTTAAATATAAAACTCAATTATTTTGTGGAGTACTTGCAAAAACATTTTCAATAATTCTAAATATAATAAAAGTCAAATTAGAAACCCGCATATGCATTTTAACCTAATTTAATGAGATTTCAAAGAATTACCGATAAGTGAAAAATTTGAAAGTTGGCTAGCATCGTAATAAAGTGGGTTTGTATAAAAGAAAAGAAGCATTGAGGTAAAAAATTTTAATCAAACAAATTTAGTATACTTAAATTTTTAATATAAAATTCATTTTTAGTTAGTCACAAGATGATCATAATTTCAATTATTGAGTTAACTTGGATTGAGATTGCTCGAGTAGGATTTACTAATGCTTTAAGTTATGTAACTTGGGTATTCAACTCTTTATTCGACAATTGTATTAATTTTGTTCATTGATACATATTTTCATTTAAGATTGATGTGAAAAAAGTTTAATCATAGAAGTGTTGTCAATAGAAATCCAGCATTTATTTTGTCTAATAAAAAAGATGTTTAAACCCTTCATCCTAAATTCTAAGTAAAGATATTTTATGTTGTTGATGTTTCTGATAAGAACCTTTTTCTATTTTTTTATATGATTTATTAGTATGATTTATTTATTAAATTACACTTGGTGGGACCCACCAAATGGGATCCACGTTTCTCTCAAGAAATCCGGTTTCCTTTGAGAAAATTAGGCTCCGAATGGTAACAATTTTTGTTATGTTCTTTTACTTCTCTAAAGAAAAAATAAATAAATAAAAAATCGTTTGGTAACATCAATTGATTATTTTATTCCAAAGAATAGAATAGTAGCAAAGAAATAGATTTTAAACAAAAACAAGAAGTAATTAAAAATAGTTTATTGTTCTCATGAACAATTGTTAAAAATAAGTCATTTTCTTTCTTTTCATTTTTTTCTTTTCTTCTATCTCCTCGTGTTAAAAATCCTCCATTCATCGTCCACTTTTGTCATTACCATTTCCATCCTATGCCGCTCGCCATTGTTGTCGCCCTCCATTGCCCGTTGTATGTTGTCGTTGGCCATTGCCCACTGTACATCACCACTGTTGCTAGCCACCGTAGGTGGAGGAAGAAGAAGAGAGGTAAAAAAAAAAGAAAAAAAAAAAAAAATCTCAAAAAAATATTAAAAAATTTAAAAGAAATTTTACTTCATAAAAAAACTTATGAGTTGTGCAAAAACGCATTCCTATTGTTTTTTATTATAAAAATAAAAATTCTATACAATTATCAAATGATTCATTTTACGTAGAAATTATTTTAGAGAGCAGAAATAGAAAATAATTATTTTTGAAAAGAAAATTGTTAGTGAAAACAAGAATATTACCAAACACACCTCTAGTGATGGAGGCAACGCCATTACCCTTCACGGAGCGATGGTGCTGTCACCTTCTCATTTCCCATTTTTTTCCTAAACACAATCGCTCATGTTGCTTAAAATGATTAGTCAATTATAAATATTTTATTATTGATTATGATTTATATTTGACCATTGTCATGATGTTGATAATTTTTTTTTCATTTGTTCATTTTTATAAGTGATATAAGCGATTGCTTTTAAATTAATGTTTTCCAAATAATATATTTTCCACGAATCAAATGGTGCCTTAACAAAATAATTTTAATTATTTATCAAAATGCTTTAACGTAAAAATCAAAAAAGGAGAATAATCCCTCGATTGATGCTGCTCTTTAATTCGTGGGATGGATAACCCCCACGGGGAGCTGCACCTGAAACGTGTCTTGCTCCTTCTCGTTGGTACCGTTATGTTGCCTTGAAGAGGGATCATCCTCCTAATCCAAGCAAGAGTCTTGCTCGCTCGAGCAATCTCTCACCCATCACGCTCCCTCTCCATCAATGCACAAAAAATGCGACCTTTCTTCTTAGACACCGCTGGCCCGCGCTTCTCGTCCCACGTTTCCACAACCCCCACCACTCGTTCGACGAAATTCCGCACTGAGCTTCGCAGCACTCGCGACCCACCATTCGTACTTTGTCAAGCATCCAAACAGAGCTCGTCATCGGATAGCCTGGGCCTGCGGAGGAGAACCCAGAAGGATCTTTCCTTGATGCTGAGGGCAGAGTCGGCTATCAAGGAGATCGAGAGGAAGGCCAGCTCCAAGAAGTACAGAAACTTGTGGCCTAAAGCTGTCCTGGAGGCCCTGGATGAGGCTATTAGAGAAAACCGTTACGAGTCTGCTCTTAAGGTCTGTCAATCACTCGTTCTCTGTTTTTCTTTCCCTCTCCGCATTTTGTAAGTACCGGGTTTGGGTGGGTTCTTTTCATTGTCCGGTCGCGTGCTAGGATATGTATTATTCAGCTACATTTCCCTAGGTAGCCTTATAAAGTTGGAGGAGTGAAAGTGAAGCTTGAAAAACGTATTGAGCTTTGCTAGTTGGAGTGGAAGCATATACATCCAGAGGTTTAATTTCTACTTAGAAGTTGTATCTGAATTGTGTACACAAATGGTGAAGAATATACTACAAGTGACTATGTATGGCTCCTGATCAGTGGTTAAGCGTGTGTCCGTGTTAGTTTTGTTTTTTGGTTTTAGGTAATTACAACATTACTTTAGGTTACTCAGAGAGTTGAACATCTTGGGCTGTCTTTTCCTGCAATGGAAAGGGAACTCTAATAAGTACAGTAACACCATTAAGTAGCATCATTACCGGATTACCAGTGTCGGTGCTACATCTGTTGATGCAACTATATTTCTTTTTTCATATAGGTAAAATGTTTAAATCTATCTTAACTCTCAAAGCATTTAATTCCCTCTTCTAGATATTCAGCCTTCTTCGTAAGCAGCAGTGGTATGAGCCGAGATGCCAAACGTACGCAAAGCTTCTGATGATGCTTGGCAAGTGCAGGCAGCCTGAGCAGGCAGGTTTGCTTTTTGAGCTTATGCGGGCGGAAGGGCTCAGACCTACTCTCGATGTTTTCACGGCTCTAGTCAGTGCTTACGGTCATAGTGGCCGAATTGATGAGGCATTTGCTGCTCTAGAAGCAATGAAGTCTGTCTCAGATTGCAAGCCTGACGTGTACACGTACTCTATTCTTGTCGATTGTTGCATGAAGTTCCATCAGTTTGATCTGATTGAACAAATACTTTCTGAGATGTCATATCTGGGAATAAGTTGCAGCACTGTCACATACAATACTATAGTTAATGGATATAGCAAGGCTAAAATGTTTGAGCAGATGGAGAAGTCATTGATGGACATGATTGACAGTGGATTCTGTCTTCCTGATGTTTTTACGCTAAATTCGGTCGTGGGGGCCTATGGGAAGAGTGGGCAGATTCATGAGATGGAAAGGTGGTATGAGGAATTTCAACTCATGGGTATAAGGCCTGATATCGTTACATTCAATACCCTGATTAGATCATATGGAAAGGCAGGGCTTCATGAGCAGATGAGTTCTGTTTTTGATCATATGGAAAAAAGGTTCTTTTCCCCTACAATTGTAACCTATAATGTAATTATTGATATCTATGGAAAAGCTGGCGAGGTGGAAAAGATGGAAGAATACTTCAAGAAAATGAAGCATCAAGGAATGAAGCCTACCTCTGTCACATACTGCTCTCTAGTTAGTGCATACGGTAAATCTGGACTGATCATGAAGGTGGATTCAATCTTAAGGCAAGTCATTAATTCTGATGTGGTGCTGGATGCTCCTTTCTTCAACTGCATCATTAGTGCATATGGTCAGGCTGGCGACATTGAAAAGATGAGGGAATTGTTCTTGTTGATGAAGGAGAGAAAATGCTTACCCGATACTATCAACTACGACACCATGATTCAAACATACAATGCCCTAGGCATGACTGATGTTGCTGAAGAATTGGAGAACAACATAATAAGAACCAAGGATCCTCCAGGTATCTCGATGTCAAGTAGCTTTGTAACTGTCTATCTATTTGCAAATTTGTACTCTTCCTTCGTGTTCATTGCAAAGCCTCACATAATGTTTGATTTCTTGCACTGGATGGGAAGTTTTCACACTTCTCGCTCTAGGGCATCAGAGAGGTTATTTTGTACTGTATTATACACCCTGTCAGTCAACATAATGTGTTTGTGCAAACCTTGTATGTTTACTCCATATCTCCTGCTCAGTGTAGTGATTCTAACTGATAGCCAGCAAAATACTGATGCTGATAGCAAAAATACTAATAATCCTGATCAAGTAGACGAAGTGGCTTTAATACGTCATTCACAACAATCGGATTCAGTCATAGAAATCATTATACCATGTAGGACCTCACTCATTAGAGTCCAAGAATGAAACTATGCTGATGAATCAGGATTTACAGCATGAGATTCTTAAGCTTCACGCGATGTTAGCTGGGGTGCATAGTGGCACAAGGATGCTTTCAACTAAACATCCTGAAGATTTTATTGTCTCTACCAAGTGTGCTGCCATCTGCGGCAGGCACATTTGTTTGCTCTCTGCTAATTGCTTTAGCTTCTGACCAGTGATTGAACTTCACTATATTTATAGCATGCCACTTGAGAGTTGCTTAAATTATATTCTGTTCCTGCTCAGGCTTGAAGTTGATTGGATGCTAGCATTGGCGATTGACGGGAAAGGGATCTCAATTGGAGGACTAGAATGTTCAAGATTGTCGAAGCATAAATTGCCGATTGCTTACTTCTGAGACCTTACCTTGTATGTAGTGTTTCTTATACCTTTTCCTTTGTTTTGTAGATTATACCATCACGGATTATATAGTACTTTTTTTTTTTTAATCAAGTTCCAAAATTACAAGTCTCCAATGCAGGATTGTCTTTAGATTAGTTTTGGTGTCCATGAAGTCAGTGCTCACCTCAGCCCCATCCGGGGCATCAACCTGGGGATGTCAGTTGGCTGAGCAAGATTCAAGAAAGTTTCATCTAGAAGAGTTTAGATGATTTATAAGGTGCAAAATGTTACTAAGACAGCTTAGCCGGATTTTTCGGAGGCCTTGAAATGCCACTGAATTTGATGGGTGCGATTTAGTGAAGCTACATCTCGTGGATATTCTATCTTTCGTTCTATCATGGCGACCTCAGCAACGGGTTTCCATTTTTCAAAATAAAAACACCAAGGAGCTGTCATGTCTATGAAGCTCACCAAATTTCTGGTTCCCCAAAGAAGGATGACAGAAAAGATAGCGATGAACAAGAATGCCAACTTTCCACAAGGGCCAAAGGATTGTCCTTGGAGACCATTCTTCTGGAGTTGGCCCATGAAGCAGTGTAGTTTTTCCAGACATTGGGCTAAAGCATACAAGATCTTCGATTCATTAATGAAAAGTTGCCATGACTAAAGTTCGGGAAATAGAGCTAGAGTTCTTGGGGGCCGAATCAAAACCCTGGACAGCATGCAGATATTTATGAAGCTCTACTGAATGGGCTACTGTTGAATTCTTTCATTATGTCCATATTCTTCTATTTGTCTTATTCCCTTGCTCGTCATACATTCATATGTAAATACAAAGACTTTCATTCAGAAATCGGTTCAGAAATTTTTACCGATCGATATCGACTCATGCTTCTATAAATCAACATCTCACCTTTTACTATGCACAGCCTCGGTTGACGTGGTGGGATGATACCAGCACTTTAAAACTCGTGGGTGAAGCAATTGTTTATTTCCCATAGAAGAGTTAGGGCGTTTTTAGTAACTATTCTATCATTGAGAATAATTTTTGCTAAGAAATGATTTTTTTTTAATTTTATTCCTAGGAACGATTTTTAAATTTTTGAAGACTCTTGGTAATTATCCAAAAATTTTATTCCTGGGATAGAAATGTGTTTGGTAGAATTATTAAATCTTTTCTTTAAAATTTTTAATACTTTTGTTATATTTTTCCTTTTTCTCTTTTTCCTTTCTCTTCTTCTTTCTCCTTCTTTGTGGTTGGTTGTTGGCCACAACAATGGACAGTGATTAGTCAGGGGAGGTCTTGCCAACTCGCTAGAGCCTCACTTGGCTACGGTGAGGCTCAAGTTGATGGGCATTGCCGAGGGTCGGTGATGCTCCGGCGAGGTCACCAGCCCTCATTTGCCCTATCGCCGACCATGGCTAAGGTTGGCAACCAACCAAAAGAAAGAAAAATAAGAAGAAAAGAAAAGAGAAGAAGAGGAAAGAGAAGAGAAAAAGAAGAAAAATTAAACTTGATTATAGGAATTATTCTCGGGAACAAGAATCACATCTTTTTCAACTTTTTGACTATGTTCCAAATTTATTCACAGGAACAAAAAAATGGATTTTTATTTTTGGGAATAAAAAATTTACCGAATGAATTTCCGTTCTTTTTTTGTTCTGAAGAACAAAAAAGCAGAATTAGTTGTTCTTAGGAGTATCACCAAACATGACCTTAGTATGCTTTGTGCACCTAATTTCCGGGCTTTTCAACTTGGGTGGGGCTGATGAGCGAGTTTAGGCCTGGCCTGCTTTGCATATAGGTGTTCGCTCACCTGATTTTCAGAGGAACTTCGCTGAGGAACATATAGTCTAATCCATGACAAAAAACAGAAGGAGGAACCTTTCGATTTGTCCAGATTGTTCTTCATGTTGTAGTTATGTGGGCGTTCGGTCCTTCTCTCACGTACCAGATTAAGTCCGCATTTGCAAGTCCTCCACCTCGGAGTAAGAAATTTATGGAGATATACTTCCTCATGATCTGACTTCCAAAAGTTCAGTTGAGTAGGAATCCCATACAAGGCGTTTGCTGAGGAAATCAGTACCATCTCACAATAATGAGAATTTCTTAGACGGACCTGAACGGGACGTCTCTCTAAGGGGATGATGTTCCTGGAAATTACACTCGTCATTACAATATTTTGGGCGTTTATCTTCTTGTTGAAACTCTACAGGAAGTTACATGACATTTCATTCTTTCTAACTTAATTTCTGCCTGAATATAGGAAGCAGAATGGAAGTGATCAGAGGCAGGCCAGCTTGCAAATTGTATGCCGAAAGAGAGGGAAGACGCAAATTGAAATGCTTTTGTGGATTTGGGACTCTCTTCCTCCATACTTTAGTTTTATTCCTAGATGCCCACCAAAAGCGTGTTGCCTGTTGTAGGACAAGGAACTTCTCCTTGGTATTTTTTTTGTGTGGCGCAAGACGAATTAACATTTTCTGTCGTTGAGAAGCCATGCCATTTGTAAAAGCACAGAACAAGAACCATTGCGAGCGATTTCGAAAAATCAAACGATTAGCAATGATCAGATGCAGGAATGGTAATTGAATTGTCGTAGATGTTTGTGAAGTTTTCAATTTGTGGAAGGTAGAATTAGATTTGGGAATTCTTAGACTAAGTTTTCCTCTTAATGCATTTGGCATTGACTTTGAGTCAGTAGTATGTAACCGTAACCCCAAAATAGTTGGAGCTTAAGAGCTGTACGAAAACACATAATTACCAACCCTCACTCAATAAGACATTGATGGCGCGTTTGGCGATCATTTTGTTCTCCGAAGTAATTTTTTTATTATAAATGGTTTTTTCTAATTTTATTTTCGAGAATAATTTATAGGTAAAAGAACTTATTTAATAATTGCAAAAAAAAAAAGAAAGAAAAAAATAAGTTATTTCTCAGATAGAAATGTGTTTGGTAGGATTTTCAATTTTTTTTTTGTTTTTTGGTTTTAATTTTTTAATACTTTTCTTTTATTTTCCTTATTTTTTCTTTTTGCTTTTCTCCTCTTCTTCCTCCTTCTTTATGGCCGGTGACCAGCTAGGACTAGGAGGAAGAAGAAGAAGGAGAGAGAAGGAGAAAAGAAAGAAAAGAAAAAGTTGGATTTGATTCTTGAAATTGTTCTCGAGAATAAGAATATAATTTTTTTCAATTTATTGATTTTGTTCCAAATCCATTCCGATGAATTAAAAAAAAAGGATTTTTATTCCCAGGAATAAAAAGGTAAATTTTTGTCCCTAAAAAAAAAATTTACTAAATAGATTTCTGTTTTTATTTTATTTTATTTTATTTTTGAATAACAAAAGAATAGAATTAGTTGTTTGTTATCAAATGGGACCATAATAGGCCACACGTGTATCCAAAACCTATGCTCCGAGGTATGTTTTTCCTTTTTGGGGAAATATAACCCCAAAAAACCACCCCCCAACCTGGACACGTGGCAAAGGGTCCTACCCTTTTAGAAGAAAAAAGGCAAAGCATTAGAAAAGTGGGCGTCCCTTCAAAACTTCCTTTCCAAGGGGTGGAAACTGAAACTGAGAAGCGTGGAATTCAAAGGACTATGCGCGTCACGCTAAAAAAGTTGGCGAGCTTCATGGAATTCTAAGAAGACATATGAACGGAATAAAAGAGAGATGGGGGCGACCTAACACTGAAAACCATCAGCTCGAAAGAGGGGGACTTCTCTCGGGTCAATTCTCGTCCCATTAACGAAAGGAGTTCAATCAAGATGGATTTGACCCCCTGGCTTCCCTAGTGGCCTGACCTGCCGACCCAAAAGAGCGGAGGAATTTCTGAAATGGGAAGAGAAATCATCAAAATCGAGGAGTGACTTGGAAGGGCGAAAAAGCGCTTTTGGGGGGGAGGGGAGGAAGACTTCGGCAGCACGTTGAAAAGGAAAGAAAGAAAGGAAGAACGAGGGGATAGTTTAATCATATGTAGGAGGAAGGAAATCGTCAAGGACAAAGATCAAAGGACATCATTGCTGAGGTTGAAAAGTGGGCAACACCCCAATTTGACCCGTTCCTCGGGACCCTCCGCCCCCAACACTTTCGGGCGTGTAGAAGACGAGGGGGCCGAATTCTCGAATGCACATTCCACACCACCCAGCCCCTCAAAGAGCTCTTAGTTCGGTACAATTGCATATGTGCATTGATGACGTTGGTTGACTTGGGGATGCCGCCCCACACATCAATCAATTCACGAAATGGGGAGGCTCCCGCTTGTTGGATTTCGCACCAGAAAGTGACTGCCCTATGCTAGACCGCCATTACCCATTAAAAAAAAAAGAAAAAAAAAAGTGAAAACTGTTGATTGGTGGAGTCGCTCGAAAAGTGACCATCAAGGCTTTCAAATGATATCCAACCGACCGACCGACCGACTTTATTGGATGTACATCTGAGTCGTGTTAAAAATTTCAAGTTCAGAGAATTATCGTGGTATAAATTAGTTAATATATCTTAATCGACTTATGAATCATTAACTTAATCTATTAAATGTAAATGGATCCAATTGGATATTTTGACAAATTCGAACTTTAATTTTTGCTTAGCTATGCTCTCCTAATGGAATGTGTTTGCTAAGCTATTATATAAAGCAATTGATGAACTCAAACTTGAATTTTCGCTTGGTTGCGCCCCCTAAAGAATGTGCTCACCAAGCTATCGTGACCCTTTGTTCCCCCTCCTCCTCCTCCTCCTTTTTAAGCTAGACTTGAGCTTATATTGTGACTAATTAAATAAATTAGCGACCCTTTGTGCCCCCCGCCCCACTTTCCTCCTCCTTAAAATAGAGTTGAGTTGAGCGTATATTGTGACTAATTAGATAACTTTAGCAAAAGAAAAAAATAGAGATGATAGATGACTTAGTCATGTCCCAATGCGATAGACCACAAACGCATGATGAGGGGAGCACTCGAGAAGCGATCCTTGTGATTGAACTTGACATTGGCTTCGTTCGTGTGGACATCTCCGTATGTACGTACGCCAGTTGCTTGATGCCTTTCACATTTGCATTAATGGATCGATCTAGGAGCCATCAACCCATGCTTGGCCTGGATTCTTATCTCTCCACCACATCCACCACTTGTAATGTACCAAATGAAAGCTACTTGGCAATTGGCAATAGTGCTTTCTCCATTTTGTTCTTCTTCTACGGTTACCAACTTGCAGTTGCAATCTCCTCGTACCATTAGTACCCGAATTTCAGGATTTCCACCGAGTTGACAAATTGAGTCCATCCAATTTTCTCTCATCACGATAGAATATGTAAAATAGAAACCCCATTTTCTATCGTGAGGAATTGTTCGATACATATGCCATGACTCAACCCGACCTTGATGGCAACTTCGAGAGCTTAATTAGAGACCACTATACCTCCTCTTCGGTGCATCTCCTTTTCTTTCTCCAATAGCATCTCATTATGTAGTGGGGTTCTTTGAATATGGTACCTTGGGAATATTTGATGTTGCATTAGCTCAAAAAGGTTTTTTTGAGAGATTAACGTTTGTGGTTGGAGCATATAACAAAAAGAGAATTTGTGTCAACTTCAGGCACGTGAGTTGGTTCTTCTCTATTGCCAAATTTGAGCCGGAAAATTCCTGGAGATAAGAAGAGCATGTTCTTTTATAATGCCCAAATGATGCAGGAATCAAAGCAACACCCACTAGTTGCCTCCTCATACACAGTTCAACATCATTAGCACTCACTCGTGTGGAATCTTAAAGAATGGTATTCAGCTACATGATTATGCTTCGAGACTCAATCCAACATTGGGAGACATGGAGTGTTTGCTCGATAAAGTTTTTTCGCGGCGCTTTTAGTTTCCGTCCCACTCAGCTTTTAAGTGTTGTGATCTTAAAATATATATTACCAAACACACAAGTTATATCATTTTGCAATACGACCACATCATGCCACAGTTCTAGTTAAAACACAGCTGCGTTGAATGGGCTTGAATCCCGTGTCACCCGTATGTTTTCTACAATGAAATGTAAAGAAGAAAAATTAGAACTGAACTCGTACAGGTCTGAGCCAAGCCATGAGGCACACCTATCGAATTCGTGTAACAGTCTAGAATACCTGCTTTCTCCACTGGATGCTGAATTGTCGATGCGTCCCTGTCGTCATCATCTGATAATGTTGTCAATCGAAACAGCACGTCAATAGACAACCGAGAAGTTAACACTCTAAAACAAGAATAAATACTACTACAGTAGAATTACGGTAGTGCACATGAACATGTAGACAAGAATACAAGTGCAAGGAGGACAAAACAGGTCATTATTGAAGAAGACCCTGGTTTTGGGGTTGCTCCCCATCACCATCCAGAGATTTTTGCTTATGCCTGTCGCTAGAAAAATAATGTTGTCTCGACATGTCGGGGCCGGCGAAGAGTCTGTTTCCGTGTCATTTTCGTTGTCATAGCACCTTCACTCTCTCGATAGTAGTCTCACTTGAGATTATTGCTGAGTTATGAGGCCGTTTTAGGCTGATTTGGATGATTAGCCTAATCTTTATCCTCAGCCATTACTCAAGCCATCCCGTATGAGCCAAGCAAGATATTTAATTTTAAAAACAAAAAGAAAGAGCAAAAGCCACAAAAAAAAAACATAAAATAAGCCCACCGTGAGTCCGTGACACATTTACCATAAATTTTTTTCTATGACACTAATATTTCCAAACTTATGCACATGTAACATATTTACTCTCCATTAAAATTTTGCTAGTGAGAACCGTTAAAAATTTGCCTATATGGACACTAAAAAGCAAATAATATTGACAAGATATCAACGTGACTTAATAAAAAGAAAACGATGATATTGTTTCGGCTGAAAAATCATCTAACGAAATTATAATGGAGGATAAATGTGTCACAATAGATATAGTTTAGAAATTTTGAAGCTACAAACAAGAAGTTTAGAATAAATGTATCACAATAAGTATAATTTTGGTTTTTTTTTTTTTTTTTTTTTTTTTTTTTTTTTACGAGTTTTTCCCAAAAAGAAAAGATAGAATTACTCGGATTCAACTATGTACAGTAATTTGCTTGGTACCTTGACTATATCTTGTGCAATGCAATATAACTTTTTAGCTAAGCCTATGCTAGCAAGAGTTCATTCAAGATGGAGGGCTTGCAAAGGATCTTGTGAAGTGGGATTCACTTCCTTCTTGTACACAAACTTAATCCAAAAGCTTAAGGTTACAGATGAAAGGAGACCGCATGAATATAAAGTTAGGTGTCGCGTGCGATTTGACTAATGGGGGAACTATATGAATATTAAAAGCATTTATGATCCATTGTCATGTGGAATTTGACTAACGAGAGTGGAGGCACTTTTGCGAAACGGATAGCATTGGCTTTAATACCAATTTAAAACCTTAAACTAATAAGTGGAGAGAAATCACATGAATGTAAAGAGCATTTAAAAACTCATTATCATGCAATGTGGGATAATATTTCAACAAACTCGTTGTTTAACCAAGACACCGACTTAATAGGAAAGCACAAAAGGAGTACACATTGAAACTGTCTCAATGCTGTTGCAGGATTTGGTCTCTCATTCTTGTTTTTCCGTATGCTCGTGAGGCACGAGAGCGAAGGCCGATTCCTAAATGTCCATTTCCGCAGTTTGGACCACAAAGAAGAACAAAGCCACTTTGCGACTTTTAGGGGAAGGTCTTTGCTCGCGACCAGAGACTTAGGTTCAATGTCTGGCTTGGGGTCAATACAATAGCAATATAAGTAACTTTGAACAGCGGAAAATGGATGAACACGCCAAATAACAAAGGGAGCTAGTCAAAAGTTGATGTCTCACCCGTCATCACATCCACTTCTCTTAAAACATTTTTTGTTAATTAATTATTTCAGGTGATACAAATGATTATTTTTAGGAAAATACTTTTCAAATCATCCATTTTCCATCAAACGAATGGAGTTTATAAGTTTTAGGTTACTTACGAATACATTGTTGGCCTAAATATTCAAAAAATGCTTTTCAATTTTAAGTAGATAAATACAAATGTAGCTTGGGCAATTCATCAAACAATTATAAAAGATGTCGGGACGGAGAAATGTTCAACTATTTTATAGCGGTTCGGTCCACACCCAACCCAATAGTCGAAAGCATCAAGAAAGTTCGTTGTTCAGGTAGCCAACTCTCATTGATCAACTGTCTTCCCTCCCCCATAAATCCTCGTCGTCGTTATGATGTTACTTTGACTATCTGTCTTGTTTTTGTTTAGTTTGCATGACTATAAGTTGTCTTTCAATTCTACTTAAAGCTTTCTTTGTTTGGATTATGTGAATGGTTCATCTCCTGCTATCAATTCATATTTTAATCATACGGTGTTCTTTTGTCTGTTTATACCCCTTTTTGATTTGATTGCGAAGGGGGGGAGAAATAAGATGCTTGGATTGCCCCTTCAAAGGGGGAGTTCATGGAATATCAACAAACCAACTTTCATACGAGCTTTTGACTAGTTGATTGGGCGAAACTCTCGATCGAACTGGGGAAGTGGAGCCAGCAGTCAGGCACCCATTTGAGTTGAACTACTAGAAGTCGGATAAGCAATGATCCATTCCTAGTCTCTCGGTTTATACACGTGTTTCGTAAAATCACACAAATAACATCTATATCTTTTTACTCGAATTGAAAATCACGTTTCAAATATAAGGGCCACCATATGTGAGCCTAAATATATAGCACCGACATAGAGATAAGTAAAATGTCACCTATACTTAATTATATAGTTATCACGTGTCTAGATACCCGATCGAAATGTAATTACTTAGCATATATGAGGCAAAACACATGGTATTGATCATCATTTGCATAAGACGCCACGAAGATATTACCGCATGGATCATATTCCATATAAGTGCTTCTTTCTGGTATACTGAAGAGTGACAACACATACCAATTGTAGCAGGCTTTTAGCCGATTTACCTGTTATTGGATTTGAGTTAATGTAGACGGTGATTGGATCATGGGATGCTCATTTTGCGTCTAGTGATTTCCCAGTGGTCGAGAATCCTCATGCATCATTTGTTATATAGCCAAGCTTTATTAGAGTGATGGTCCTAGTGAAATAAAGAGATATGCTGCTTCCATGTATTGGATTGGAGGGCACACGTTCTGATTCTCATCTAATCCTTTCATTTTTAGGACGACTTTATCCTTCACCCCATCGTCATCCTCCAACTTTGACGCGTTCTCGATCGCGACAAACCGATGGTGATCACGACGGATTTCATGCAAAGATCTACGAATCAGGATGGAATGCCCATCACATCGCATGATCAACGAATCAGGATGGAATGCTCGTCACACGGGAAAGGCCAAAATGTTTTTTTTTTTTTTTTGGGTAAGTAGGAAAGGCCAAAATGTTCTCCCCTTCGATGCGATAAAAGGACAGAAGAGTACGAAAGTCGTCCGCTTAATTTCATCCTGGTTTTTCGCGTTGGGACCCCACGAGATCAAATTTGAGGAATTGGTAAGTTTTCGGCTTATTGGATAAATGCCTAATATCCTGTTAACGAGTGAAATCTTACGAATTTAAAAGAACTGTAATTTTGATCGTTTACTCTACTAAGATAAATTAAGTAACTGAAAGATAATTTCATAGTCATAAAACAATTTTGGGTATAAAATATGATGAATAATAAGAATATTTTTCATCGACTCATTTTTTTTTCTTAATAATTAAAAAAATATTAGAATTAGGAAAATATTTTTCAATTTATTGATGTTTCATGAAGCATGTGGAACCTATTTCCAAGTTAGGAGAGAGAGAATCTCCTTCTATGTATTCCCCCGATTGGAAAGTATTTCTTTGTGATCTTTATTTACTATTCCACGAATTCCACGGGGATGATGATGTGACTCGGTTCATAATTACCTGAATTATTGGTCCTTAAATACTTGATGTGGGAAGAGCCTCCTCAATTAAGGACCACCTAAGCCTACCGTAAGCCTTCTCAAGGTCAATTTTGAGGATCATACACCCCCGTCTTCCTTATAGTTTTTTTTTTTTTTTGAGTGATGTTCTCCTTGGAGTTTGCTAATCAAGTGAATTGCCTGAATTGTCCTAATTATTACATCAATTGTGTTTGATGAGTTCCAAAGTGTTTACTCCATAAGATGACCATCTTTGTAATTGACATGACACCAGTTTTAGTAAGCAGAGAACTCGGTGTTATATTCGATTGGGTTATCGGTATCTTACCGACAACATAATTACTTGATGATGATATGATGATTATCCATGATTGAGGTAATATAGCGATTGACATACGATAGCGATTGATCGACAATTGTCATTTAATGGGTTTGGCTAAGCGTGAGACACGGGAAAAAGAAGAAAAGAAGTAAAGGGAAGACATCGACTCAAGATAAATATGCCGATCGAGGGTCAAGCACTGAAGCATTCAGAAAGTTGTAATCGTTTGTGGATAACTTTATGTCTTGTGGATAACTTTGACATAAAGTTATGGAGAAATGGTTGTAAACTTAATTAAAATGTCTACTGATTATGAACTATATCAACCAAGTATATATGAACTAGATATAGGGCCATCGAATTTGGAAGTTTTTGGAATCTTATTTTTTAGAAGTTTGAAAGTTTTGTAGACTATAAAAATTAGTGTGTGTATTGTAAAAGGATCCACGATTATCAAGAACAACTAAATCTAAAGAAAAAGACATGCAAAACTTCAATTACTGAGTTGATCCTAATTTGTAGCGACACACAAAGTAATGATAACATCGAACATTATTAGCTCTTAGACAGCTATGTACGTAACAAGAAATGGCAAAAATGGGTATTCCTTGAAGCTGAGAACAATAAAAGAAATTGAGGACTAAGAACCAAAATCATTAAAGAGTTGCTCGATTCCACATGCATTAAAAATTAAAAATTAGGCGAGGCGGGTGGACTAAATAGATTTATAGCCGTCACGGCTAACAGCGACAGCAGGGACACACGAGTTTGGTGCTCCCGCTTCAATGCCTTTCACGTTCTTTGACATTGACCCACGCCTCCTCACAAATCCCCTCAATTTCACCCCTCCCCTTAAAAAAAAAAAAAAAAAAAAAAAGGTTTTTCTCCCCCACATTTTAACTTTAATTTTAATTTTAATTTTAATTTTAAATTTTATAATTTTCTTGGAAGATTCCCATTCAGCCTTCTCCACCTCGTCCAATTCCAGTGTACCCTTGTTGACCTTCTCATGTTAGAACGTGCAGCATTTGAAAAAAAAAGAAAACTGTCAATTTGATTATCATTTAACGTGGAGTATCTCATATGCTTTGGAATATATGAATTAATATTGGCACTTTAAACTTTTTGAATTATCTGTTCATAGCTTTTGAAAATCTAACACATTCTTCTTTTCACATTTGATATTTTATAATTCAAACTTCTACGGCGGAGTAAATACTTGTACAAATGTTTGGTGGTGGATCGAAAATTTAGTTGGAAGGCAAGGTCATAATTTGTTGTCAACAAAGGAGGTATTTCATGGGACTTTCAAAATAGTTTGTAGTTGGCGTTACAAATCAATGACAAAAAGAAAATGATTTTGAGACAAATATAGCAACAAGCAGAGTGATTGATCGGTCGGTCATGCCATGTTAATTATGTGGCCGGCGCATAAAATAACTTCTTCCTATTGATGCAAATAGTTACTGTGTACATACGTATGAGAGTCCATCATATGTTTGAAATTGAAAATTATGCATAATTTCTGACAAATAAAGAATAATGAATCCACAACATTAACTAGAAATGCAATGCATAAGTCAAATTGTTCAATCATTTGATAAGATAGTTATCTCATAGGTTTTGTTTATCTTTTAAGTAATGAATGATTTAAAAAATATATATTTTTAAAATATTTGTTCACATCGATTATAAAAATTAATGAATGAAAACTAGTTAAATTTACTGGTAATGTTGACGTTTTTTTATTAATAATGACTTCAAACGAAATAAGTGAATATTTTAAAAAGGAAATGTTATCTATATGCTTGTTGGGAAAGGAATCCAGCCCTTCCTTATCTCCTGTATAGAATCTCAGTAGAATTCACACGGGCGAAGCGCGAGGGAGAGGCCACATGCCATGCCAGCATGCCGTACCCCCCCCCCCCGAACCTTCGCAGTTCGCACGCCCCTACGCCAACCGTCCCATAAAAACTCTCCCACCAGCGGATTTCCGAATCTGCCCCCCCCCCCCCGGTCGAATTGACTAGAATGCCCTCCTGCACCGTCGTCACACGAACAATTCCGCGTCCGTTTCCAATCCCGTCGATTACCTAAAGCAAATTCGCGAGTGGAGAGAGCGAGAGAGGAAGAGAGAGAGAGAGCGAGAAAACTATATAAACCCCCTCCCCGCTATTTTAGCACTCTCTCTTCCTCCAACGCAATCCGTCTCCCCCAAACGCCACAGCCCCTCTCTCTCTCTCTCTCTCTCGCGCGCGCTCTCATGGATCCCGCGTCTCGCTCCTCCGTGATCATCGTCGGCGCCGGCATCTCCGGTACGTACGAGAACGCGCGTACCCCGCCCGCGGCGGCGGCGGCGGCGGCGGCGGCGGTTGCGTGCCTTCGCCTCGGTCCTTTGTTTTGCGTCTGTCGCGGACTCGAGGCGTTTCTGACGATGCTGAGCGCGACGTTTCCGCAGGTATCTGTGCGGCCAAGGCGCTGGCGGAGAACGGGGTGGAGGACATCCTCATACTGGAGGCGACGGACCGAATCGGAGGCAGGATCCGCAAGGAGGCCTTCGGAGGCGTGTCGGTGGAGCTCGGCGCCGGCTGGATCGTCGGCGTCGGCGGCGAGGTGCCGAATCCCGTCTGGGAGCTCGCCGCCAAGTCGTCGCTCCGGACGTGCTTCTCCGATTACAGTAATGCTCGCTATAACATCTACGATCGCAGGTCCGATTCTCTCTCTCTCTCTCTCTCTCTCACTCTCTCTTCCTCCATTCTTTTTCTTTTCTTCTTTCTTAAGAGTTTTTCGGTGGTCGCGACAAATTCACATTGGAGCCGGTGAGCAAATTACGAATTAACTAGAAGGACTCGTTGGAGATTTTGAGTATTTTTGGCTCGGCGGTGTATTTTAGCTGCTCGCCACTTGGCGCGTTGCTTTTCTTTACGATTTTAAGCTTTGTCTTCGTGCGGCATTCGTGGCGTTGCGGCGTGAATCTGGCGAGAGCGAAGTAACGAGACACGGCGGATGACGACTCGTGCAATTCTTTTATTCACCGTCCGCCAAGTAGGAAAGTTGGGTCTCGATGCTGACGGAGTTTGTTTGTTTCCAGTGGGAAGATATTCCCGAGTGGACTCGCCGCTGACTCGTACAAAAAGGCAGTGGACTCGGCCATTGAGAATCTCCGAAACCAGCAGGAAACGGATCGTAGTGGCGACTTCTCCAGAGACGCAGAACCTCCTTCGTAATTCCCCCTCTCCTGCGCAATTTCCGTGTCCTCAGATTTCGTTCTTCGCCGCCGGGTGATTTGTTTCCTTTTTCTCTCTTTTCTTTTCTGTGCATGTTTAGGACGCCGAAGACGCCAATTGATCTCGCCATCGACTTCATTCTTCACGACTTCGAGATGCCCGGTTAGTCGCCTTATGAGTCGAAAGTGGAACAACGTGTTCTTTGTCATCTTTTTCTTCTTCTTCTTCTTCTTCTTCCCCTTCTGTTCTTTTCTTCCATGTCATTTGGTTTCTTCCCCAAAGAAGCTAAAAGCTCTATCTCACTGAGTCACTCGTCAGTCGGGATGAGGTCGTCCTTGGTGCGATTTTTGTCCCGTGTGCCCTCCTTTTGTCCCCGTCAATGTCTCACCTGCTTCCTGACACACCCGACCTTTAGTTAATATGCCTTCGACATTATTCATTTTAACCAGAGTATTTATACATGCCGATGAGTTTTTCCCTTTCGTTTTCTTCCGGCAGAGGTCCAGCCTATATCGACTTTCCTTGATTATGGGGAACGAGAATTTTTAGTGGCGGATGAGCGGGGATATGAGGATTTGCTGTACAAAATGGCGCAAGATTTTCTCTTCACGTCGGAGGGCAAGATTTTGGACAGTCGTCTTCAACTCAATAAGGTAAACAAAGTCTCTTTAATCCTTTTTGTTTTATCTTCGTCGCTTATTTATATGATTATTTGTACTCTTTTCGTTTTTCCAATCATCCAATCATCGGACGGAAACAAAATGACGCAGAAATAGTTTATATGGTATTAATAAAAAGGAGCAGAAAGTTTGCAGAGAAATCCCGAGTTCTGTTTTGTATGGATGCACGGCTTTTCTCACTTGGCTGTTAGAGATTGATTGGCCCATCCTTGGAGTTTGTCGATAACGACGTTTCCCTGAAAGCCGTTTTACCACTTCTTTTTGTTTTTGTTGTCGCCATATTATATATATTTGGGATACTACAGTCCCATTTCTACCTCATTAGGTGTGGGCCTACTCTTTTTTTTTTTCTCGCTTTTTAAAAGTGATTTTGCTTTGGAGTTACTGCGACGAGATATTATTGCTTGTACTAGAGATATCAAACCGAATGCATGAATTTAACGTGAAATCTATATGATCCAACGGATTTTATGCATTGGATCTCAATGTACTAAATGCAAATAATAATTTCCCACTACTCTTACATTCAAGTGATTCTAGCATGAGAAGCGAAGCAACCTTTTCACGTCTGTACCATGTTATCAACATCTCATTTTGAATGAAAAAGAAGATTGTGTGCCACTCATTAAGCATTAGTTTGGGCCAATTGGCCAATGTCTATTACAATATACAGTGAACTTGATGACCTCATGTGGAATTAAATAGGCGGAGAGGTCAAGTCTACTCAAATAGAAGAACATGAACACATGATGTGTTGTCATTTTCTCCATTTAATGTGGTGTTTCCTTGCCTTTTCAAATTCAAATGCAAGAAGGATGAAAAAAGGGAAATAGATCACTGGTGCCCCGTAGGTGGAATTTAGTGGGGGCCATTTCGACTCTGTATTTGCTCAATTTAAATATTTTCTTAATGTTAGATTGTGAGTGAACAAACTCCACTAGGGTAATGAGTCCCTGTTTGACCACTGCACGGTTCTCAATCAGATATGTCGAAAGACTTTTTCCATCTTTATTGGATGCCGATGCCATTGCATCTGATTCTCGGGGCCTTCAATATGATTTTTAACTTTTGCCTGTTCCATCTACTATGCATGGATTCGGGGCAGGTTGTCCGGGAAATACAACACTCGAGAAGCGGAGTTACTATTACTACGGAGGATGGTTGTGTCTACGATGCCAATTACGCGATTTTGTCCGTTAGCATTGGGGTTCTCCAGAGTGACCTCATATCGTTCAGGCCATCAATGCCCGTAAGACATCTTCCTTCTTTCTTATGTCTCTGACTATCTCCCTTTTGTATTTCCCTAATTGAAAAGTCCATGGAGTGCGACCGAAGTCACATGAATAATACGAAAAACTAGCACAATCGGAATTATTGGCCTTACAATTTATATGTGAAAGTTCCTAACATGATTCTAATAAATATTGTGAAATACTTGTGCACAAAGTGCTGCTTTTGATTGATTGAATGGACTCGTAAACACACCGAGATCTCTTGATTATAATGTCGTCCTTTTCTTTCCCTTGCATTTACCGGAATATCTCTTCCATTTAATATATCCAATTCCTATACTGAAGTAGTCAATACTCATAGAACGCTCCCTATGATGAGTGCCCCTATAAAGCGAGTTTTCTAGGTTGCGTTCTTTGATATTCAAGCTATGGCCCACATATTTATTTCGCTCATCAACTTACGTGTGTCAGTATTGAAAGCCTCGGAAGCTATTTTGCATATTAAATTGACCTCACTCGTAGTCGTTGTCCCCGGAAGTAAGACGCAGGTTTTCGAGGTGGCCTTTAGTTTGAACTAGGGAGAAATACCACGGTTGCATGACCACAGATTATTGCTACCAACCACACGTTCCAAATGGGTGCTGTGCTTTGGTGGCTGGGGACTTTCCTCTTTGGCACGTCTCGATTATGGAGGTGTCAATATTCCCGGAATCCATTTGCATGTGGTGACAGCTGGTTGCACTATATGCCAATTGGACGATTGGGTATTTAATAAGATGTTAGAGGCTACAAGACTAGCAATATTAATGTCTCATCCCGGACCTTTCCTTGATCGATGCCTGTGAATGCTGCGTGATTTTGGTTCAGATAGTAACCAGAACCAACTGCACAAATATTATCGATTCAAATAGATTCGTTTCCCCGTGGAAGAATTCAGGATCTACGAATCCTTGGATGTTATCCAGTGCCAAACCACTTGCTTTTCTTTAGGATAAAACATAAAAACTACAACGACGCGTATCCATTTGAAAGTCTACATCTTTAATGATGTCTAGAGGATTGAGCAAAAATTATGATTACTGGTTCTCTTTATTTTGGTGGTCCTTAAAAGAAGCCTTGTGATGTTTGATCTATTGTCCATTTTACTTGGTTGGACAACGTATTGTACTAATTTGTAAAATAATGCCCAACAGAGATGGAAGATGGAGGCGATAGAGAAGCTTGACGTGATGGTTTACACGAAAATCTTCCTAAAGTTTCCGGATAAGTTCTGGCCTTGTGGACCCGAGAAAGAGTTCTTCATATATGCACACGAACGGAGAGGTTATTACACATTTTGGCAGGTTTGTTAACAAAACTTTTGTAGCCAGCTAATAGTTTCTCTTTCTTCTTCTTCTTCTTCTTCTTCCAATTTGCTTGGCCCCAAGAGTCCTCTCTCACGGGGAATTGAGTGCTTACTGATGTCATCCTCTGGGGATCTCAGAAAGTTTTAAAAACTATGTGCCCAATATTATGAAGTCCACATGTTTGGTCTTGTTAACAAGTAGTATATTGCACTACTTCTCAAGCATCAATAAGAACTTTAAAAAAAGAAAAAGAAAAAAAAAAGAAACCTTTTGAAAAAAGTCAATTATGCTATTTTCTAATTGCCTTTCTGCTGGGGCCCAAGCCACTGTATTCATAAGTTGCCCCTTTTCACAAAAGAGAGAGATTGTATAGAGTAATATTCAATAGTTGTGATTTCTATGGTATGCTAAAACGGCGAGGACCTGTTATGATACTCCTGCCCCAATACTGGGAGAACTCAGGCCTTTAGTTAGTAAATCGAGCTGTTTGATATATTGTTGGTGATATGCCACACGTCAAATAATGTTTCTACCAATACGTAGAACACACTTTTCTTAAGGTCATAACTTTTTATGTCTAATTCATAATTGGTTGGAAAAATATGTTGTCTATTTATTTTTTAGGACTCGTTCATTGATGAAAAGTCTGCTGCCTCAGTATACATGTGCATGCTCTTTTGCTGGTCGTGTAGTTAGTTTTCAGTATTAAGGCCTATGATTTTTTGTTTTCAAATATTAGAAGTGGTTTTTGTGTTTGAAACAATTTTATTTCTCCTAAAGGGGGCAGTGGATTCCGTCATAATGCGTGGCATTATATCTATTCATCATGATATATCTTACTGTGATGCGGATTCCTCTTATATAATATAGCAGCCATCTACAATCATTAATAGTTAAGAGCCTATCATACTTTGAGTTGCGTATAGTCGTTGGCTGGTGGGGGGATGTACATGATGTTTTTGTCACTTTCTGCAAGCTGGCAGTATTAGCTGCACTCCGATTAAGTTACAATTGCAGCCAATTTGTTTAATTATGAGGTACTGATGTTAAGTACGGCAATCAGTTTTCAAAACCCATACGATTGTAATATCTCCATTACTTTGATTGGGGGAACACTATAAAATGTCATCTGCCACACGTGGCCTCTGATGGAAGATTTGGGATTTCAACGTCGTTATTACATTTCGGTTCTTTAATTTGCTTTGATGTGGAATCTCGAGCAATAGTTTAATCGATTGTATAATGCATCGAGGGTAACTCATCTGATAAAGACGATTGTTTTGTTTCTCTCTTGGCATGTCATCAGCACATGGAGAATGCCTACCCTGGTTCCAATATTCTCGTTGTAACGTTGACAAATGGAGAATCAAAGCGTGTGGAGAATCAACCTGACGAAGAAACGCTGAAAGAGGCTATGGAGGTGCTTAGGGACATGTTTGGACCCGATATACCTAATGCCACAGACATACTCGTGCCCCGCTGGTGGAATAACAGGTTCCAGCGCGGCAGCTACAGCAACTACCCCGCCATCATTAATCATCAGGTCGTTCAAAGCATTAAGGTAGGTGCTTCCCTTACTTTCGAATATTACGAATCCCGGATGTTCTTGCTTTCATGTTTATACGTTGATTAGTATAATTCTTATTTCTGGATGTCCAAGCTTAGACAAGTTGTTATTTATGGCTTGACAAAAGATGTAAGTCTTTCTGAATCAATCCTTTTAGGTGTTTTCGCACCTTTAAATTCTTTCACATTTACAACGTCTTATGAGATGCAAACTAGAATAAGTTTATTTTTTCTTTTGTTGTTTCAAGGCAACTAGAAATTCGATAGGACTAGCGCTTCTTCTTGAATAAGCTTTTAATTACACATGTAATTGGAACACGTTTTCTGTATGTTCTCAGGCACCGGTAGGACGCATCTTTTTCACCGGTGAACACACAAGTGAAAGATTTAACGGTTATGTACATGGCGGATACCTTGCAGGTAGTATATGAATTTAGTGAATATCTTGGTAAAGAAAATTAAAACGTGGCTTGTGACGCGTTCTCTCTAATGATGAAACAGGCATAGACACAAGTAAAGCTTTATTGGAGGAGATGAGGAAGGAGAAGGAAAGGAATAGCCAGAATCAGTCGTTTTTGTTAGAGCCCTTGTTAGCATTGACTTTAACACAGACGGATTCATCAGTCTCTGGAAGCGTTCAACATAAATCTGATATCCCTAATCATTTGCATCTCAGTGGGAAGCTAAGCATTCCAGGACCCATCTCGTGACTATATGGGCCCGCTAAGACTAGCACTGCTATCGGGGGCAGTACCTCCTCAATCGACAATCATGAAGATATGATCAATGACGGAGAAGGCCAGGGAGGTATTGACGGCGATGGAAGCACCCCGATAGCATAGAAGTAGCCTGCCAGAAGATGCAGAAGATAGAGAAAGCGAATTATACATATTCAATGGAATTGGTCTGCGGGGGGATATACGTGAGATTTTTTTTTTTTTTTTTGGGGGGGGTTCATTGGATGGAAAAATGTCGCAGTAACGAGATGAGGTAAATGGGTAATTTTATCAACAGTGACCATATCATTAGTTTATTGATGTTCAACAATGAGCAACGCTGTTGCCTTAACATGACTATATAACAACCTCTTAACTTTGCGGTATCAATTGAATCCCAGTAGTTTTGAAAGTCGGCTCACAACCGTTGGTAATACTGTAAGGTAGCTACCAACGGTTTCAACATGGTCAGCAGAAATAAGGATGGTTTAGCCGGCTTGATCAGATACTTACTGTGCCCGCAGAAAGAACCTACCCTCCACTAATAACCAAAATCTCTTTCGACTCGGAAGACCAACGCACGGTGCCTGGACAAAAAGAACAAAGTGACGGGCCTGGCTTTGGACATTCAGCTGAAATGACGTAACGTCGTGATTGCAAGTTTTTTCCAAGTTGCAGTAACGAATGATGCTCGCAACATCATTGCCTTTTAGAGCAAAACTATCGAATTGTAATTTTCGTGACCAAAAAATGCAAGAACGGAGAATAGACCGTGACATCATACGAGCATAACAATCGCATAATAACATTCTGTTAAAGGACAAAAGTATTTTATTAAATTCAGAACATCTACTGTCGAGTCGACTGAACATTATGTCCAAAAAAGAAAAAAAAGTCGACTGAACATGACAAGGATTTCTGTTCATGCCTGTCTTCTTCCCTCCCCTGACATTACAGAGAAGCTCTGCAGGCTGATGGGAAGTTACAGACAAATGGCAAATCAGATGAGCAATAGAGAGGATAGGGCCACTGGATTGCTAACCAAAATAGTTCTTGTACAATGTTTTGGCAATTTCAAGGGCATCTCCTTTTGCCTTGACCGCGTAAATTTGTGTCTCTGATTGCCATTTGTTTGAGTATGATATCCAGTCTTTTCTCCACTCCTCTAACTCAAATTTCTCATTCTCTCTCAAGCTTTTGGTTAAATAGGAAAAGTAGCTTGATGCTCGTGGCAGGTAATAGTCTTCCAGGAGACCACTCCAGAACTTGTTTGCTGATCAAAGACCGGAGACTCTTATATCAAGAAACGAAGGCACACAAATCCAGAAGTGTCTATAAACACAAGCATGCAAGTATATGTAAACACGCATACAGGTATATGGACAGGAGCAGGTACAAGACGTACCATAATCATGAAGCTTGCTCTGAGCTGTTCGATTGGTATCATACCACATAGTGACTTGGGTCCTCGCATTCCATTCATACTGAGATAAAAAATCAAAGAACAAACAATTAGACACCCATTTCCTTTGTCATGTGAAAATGCTTTTTTTAAATAGCATGCCCTTTATGGGTGTTAATTGAAAGAAGCTTTTGCTGAGAGTTCCAAAAGAGAGAAGAGTTTCTCCAAATACATTGGCGGGGCAAATGATACCACATTTTTTGATCAAAGGGAACCTTGGATGTCCATACATTATCCATGTCAATACAGATCCAAACTGTGCGTAATTGCTTCAATTATATTGGACAATTCAGCCAATGAGGACAATTACCAAGACTAACCTGCCTCATCTCACTAGGAGTTGCTGCTAATGCTTTGGCACTTTCAAGCCATGTCCCAAGAAGAAAATTATCATCACAAGCAAGCAGCAAATCAATATCCTTTATAAGTTGGAGAAATTTTTGGCTGTGAAGATGTAGAGCTTTAGCATCCTTCTGCTGAAAAGCAGTCACGGCATCCACATATACCTTATTTGCTAGCTTTGACAGTACTTGCCGTGTTAAGTCGACCAGGTCATACCTGTTAACATGGTACGCTCCATAAGAAAATCATTCCTACCTAGTTTATGGAAGAAGAATGACCTATAATTGTTTCAGCAGTGATTAATTGAATCATGATAAGCATTAGATCATTAAGTGTTAAGATTAATTTACCACAATGGACACGAAGAAAGGTAGACACATTAGATTAGAAGACTCATACTGGACTCGCCCATCAATTAAATGATTCCCATTCAAACAATTGAGGACAAGATATATGAACTTTCTAAATTATCATGACCCTGCTAAAAGCAAAAATTAAATCCAATCAGCTTTGCCTTCCTTTTTTTAAGCTCATACACATATTTGAAAACGGCAATCATGATTTCCTAGGTACTGCTACTGGGTCATTCACTCTTCTTATGTAGAAAGGTGAAAAAAATTTAAAGAGCAGAGCTTAACAAGTACAAAATTCTACCTAAATGATAGACTTTCCTTGAGATGATTCCCAGCCTGAAGGAAAAGCTCCAAAGCATCGACCACGAAACGAGTAGAATACCACAAATGTGCTTGAGGAAAGTCAGAGCCTGTCGCTTGAGATAAAAACCTTCTACTGGGGGACAGATGAAAGGGCAATAGCATTTTCTCTTGCTTTCCGAAGCTAGATGCTGAGATTGTTGATGGGTCCCAGTCTGGAAACTTGACTATAAAATCTGTATTATGGTCCTGAAGGAAAGAAACAATGTTTTTTTCGGCCAGAAATTGATCTTAGAGACAAAAATGCTCATTAATCTGGAAAAAATGCTGCTAGGCAGTACAAAAAGCCATGTCAAAATCATATGGTAGGAAACATTGGAAGCCCTACTGGCAGATAAAAGCTCACATCAGAAGATGCTATTGCAACCCAGTTCAGTTTCCAAGTGACCAATCTTATACATCTCTGAGTAGCCACCCAAAGATCATCTTGTGCATTGTAAGGAAAGATTCAGAAAAGCATGACTTTCTTTATAGCTAGCATACATCAGATACATCATATCTTTGACATTGAGAAATATTGTCAACCGGATTTTTTGACTATCCTCTTCTAGGAAGTAAAACAATGCAGCCTGAGTAATCAAGCATTTCAAAAGCAATCTGGAAAACTAAAGAAGGGATATACTTAAAATGACGATCGATAGAAGTTTTAGGAGACATACGGCAATTTCATCTGTACAATTGTAGATAGTGTGATAAAGTATTTCCCAAGCTGCCTCAACTTGACGGACTGTCTTACCATAGCGTCTCCGAGAGTAAGCCTTCAGCCACTCCTGAAAAAGAAATGAAGTCAGATGAGTATCTTCTAGCAGCCATGTCAGCATGCAAAGCATAAGTTGGAGGCAACCAAAAAACAAGGCATTTGCAGAAGATTTCCTTTCTTGAGGTAATAAGTTAAGCAAATATAGACACCAGCGTAGAAAGTAGAATACGTGGAAATGTTCCTTCTTTCAAGTAATAGACGATATGTCATTCTACTTCAGAAAACAGCCAAGAAGCAAAAGATAGAAAGCCATAGTTACCGCTACAAGAACTTTTTCACTCCGAAATGCCATTTCTGACATCAACTCATAAACAACGGGATTTTGTTCAATGCCCTCCATGCACATGCCAACACCTACCTGGAAGGACTAGATGATGAGTGAGTCTGCTTCAGGAAGAATTTTCATTGGAGCAATAACATTTCAAGTAGCTGATAAATAGATATATATATCAAGCATCTACACGCGCGCATGTGAAAGTTGAACACTATATAGGAGGCAAAAACTGGTACAACATACCATAGTTGAATTATCACTGATGCGAGCATCAACTGGGCCTGATGATATGGCATCCAATATGCCATACATTTCAATATTTCCACCAAAATTATGCAAAAGACACCTGATACACATCAATGGTTGAGGATCTGAATTGATGAATTGTTACTCAATTTTGGGAAGAGAAGGAAAAAGTTATAAGTAGTCAGTTTCCTATCCAGTCTTGAATGCTCAAGCAGAAGTTTGCCAGGCATATGGAGTAATTAAATATAAGAGCTAATTACCAGACATAAGGAGTACCGTAGAACTGAGCAGAAGTCTCCCATATTGGTTTGACATCAGCAAACAGGTCGAGAACTATCATTTTACCAACCGGAACAGAATGCAGAAGTGCCTGCACATATCACAAATTCCATTGTTATCACATCAGTCACTACCTGTGTGCACAGCAAAAGCACAGTGAGACTGACCGAATTCAAGCACCAAAAAGTTAACTAAGATTCAGGTTCAATTCTGATTTATCCACTGCTGAACCAAACCCAACTTACACCTCTAAATGTTGATCATAGGACATCACATTCTTTGAAGAATTCCGGCAGCTACTATATTTCTCAGAACTTGTTATGTTATGTATGTGTCATCTAGATGTAGGTAACTGTGTCTTTCATGGCAGCGTAGACTATAGGTGCTTGAAGCCTTTTAAACTTACCATTTCCCTCATAAAATCAAGCAAAAAGGAATACTTGCTCAAATAATCATTTAAAAAGGCAAATTCACATGTTCGTTATAGTACCAAGGGCATTACATTGTAGACTAAGTATCCTGATAAACCAATCCCCACAAATTTCACTATGTATGAAAGAAAAAAGAGATGTTTATGAGACAAGCTGCACTCCTCGACTTCATTTAGTCACAGATTTATGAAGTACTTAGTCAATCCTCAACATTTCCTTTAATAGCCATTTCTGTTAACAACCAAGCAAAGCCAAAGGGACTAACTTTATATTTTCACAATCTTGACAAAGAAAGCCAACACAAATAGAACGCAACCCAGTAAATGTTATAGGGAACACCATCAGCAATTCTTTTTTCTTTTTACTGATTATTATTAGGCAACAGACATATAATAAATAAGATTCAACAGTAAACATATATCAAGAAAGAATATCAAAATAAAGTACATTAAACACTATCAATCATAATAGAGCACAAGGTCAATGCTCATATGCTTCCAGTTGTTCCATTTTACCAATAAGACTAATCTAGTCATGCAGTCTGAAAGTAGAGGAAACACTTAATGTACTTCAGGGGAAAACATACTTTCATTTGAGGTGGTTTCCAAAAGGCAGAGTCTGAATAAAAGAGCCAACCCTGCACACATACTAGAATTTCAGTAGATTACCACATGAACATTAGAAACTCAGAGAAGTTTGTTTACAGTAAGATGAGACCTAAAGAAGAACTTGTGAAAGAATAAAAGCATGCAAGAAAAAGACATGCAATCAAAGGTCTTGGAAAGGAGCTGAAGCTTTGTAACTAGAATTTTAAAGTTCATTTGACCCAAGTGTAAGCCTTTTCAGGGAGTTGACCTCTGTCATCGACTGTAAACTATCTCTGTTTGTTTCATGGTGTCACTAGAAATAATTATGAGTTCTGATAAAAACTTATGTACATCTTAAGAAGTTGTCCTGAGAGAACTATCAGTCAAGCCAATAATAGCTTAGCTATGTTAACGTCTCTTTTAAGGGAGTATACAATTGGACGTCTAAATATCGAAGGATGGATCAAGTGAGTGATTGAGGACCATACTTGCATTAACCACACTGCATCTTTGTCACCCTGTGACATAGCTCTATAGACTGCAGCACCAAGCATTGAGATGTATGTTGTATCATTTGAAGGCGGGGAGTTCTCATTGAATGTATCACTACATAAAGAATAATGCAATGTTACCAGACACCTTCCAGAAAACAGAACATTTTCAATAGAAACCATAGGTATCCGCAGACTGCATGGTTCCAAAGCATCTCGATGTAAATATCTGAGGTTCTAATTAAAAATCATCACCAGAATGCCCCTAGCAGAAGGCATATTGTGCAGTTAACAAGTCAATCTAAAGCTAGTCATCATAGTCAGTGCTACAAGCCTAAAATACCATTCATCTTCAGCATTATTCAAGTATCCTAGACTCATCCAAACAAGGCACAACAGGGAAAAGAAAGTAAAGTTGCTTTGTTATGTACCTACCCAACTAGAAATGGGAACAAATATACTTTCACAATGTATAGAGATACTTCATGTTGTAAATGTTCAGTAAAAGCCAAAGGCGAGACATTACCAGTTATAGATGTCTGTCACATCCCCATACTCTGTGGTGAAAAATAATAGAGGTCAGAACACCACATGCATCACTGGTTAAAAATCATTAATGCAGACTAAACTGGATATAGTCTTCCATGAAACGACACAATGATCCAGCAAAGAACGACACAGTGATCCAGCATGCTAGTGAAATTGTTGAAAAGATATCAGATACGTCAAGTGGTTCCCTCTTTGAAGCAAAACTCCACAGTTGACACAACATAATCTAACTAAAAAGCCCAAGATACAGATAAAGAGTTCCTCATTAAGGTATGCACCTAGACACATGAGAAACTGCAAAATTAATTTCTTTTAAAGAAAAGTTCATAGACAAAATACATTCAATGGTAAAATAAGGCACACTTAATTTTATCAAACATTGTATTTCCCCACCACATTCATCTAGCATGAGAAACACCATGAAATGCTTATATCAAGAGTACAGTAGTCAAATCAGCCGACAATAAACTAAAAAGAGTGAATATAGCCCCAGCTGAAAAACTTTTAGATTTTGCAGTGAAGAATCAGATAGTATAAGAAAATAAACATAAGAACCGGTGACCAGTTTCCCATGTCTCCATTTCACACCCTTCCCCAGCCTCCATGTGTAATTCTATGCAATCAGAGGCACAAACTAGCGATTACTTGCAAAATGTTTCCAATTTGTCACCATGAATTGACCATTGGATTCTAGGATGAGAAGTGAACACATAAAAATTGCAAGAAGCTAATGCTGCAAACAAAAACCGGATATTTCGAACCACACCTTTGATTTGTTTTCTGACAAAAGCCTCCCCAATTTCAACAAATAAAGGATCAGAAGGATCAAGGAGGTAGGTGCAGCACCACTTTGGATTACCATCAACAGTATTCCTAAAAAAGCAAAACTAAAATAAGCAAAAGGCCTCTTAACATGTGCAAACGCAAGTGAAAGGTTTCTTGTTTCTTCAAGATAGTTAAATTGACCCAAAAATAAATAAAAAATCGAAAATGCCAGATGTAGCATCTTCACAAAACTATATCTAAATGAAGAACTTACCTAACCCAAATGGGAAGCCAAAAGGGACGCATGGGAGGACAATATTAGAGTGAAAAGGTCATCAAACTCAGTACTTGAGAAATTACAAACAGATACAGAGACATACCAGTCCCCAAGTCTAGTTATATTAGCTGAAGGATGTATCTTCTTCAATGCTTCTGGAACATTCCCAGAGAAGGACGGAAGAACTGAAAGAACAACAACACATATCATGAGTCTCATGACCAGCATGGTCAGACAGATAGAAAACAGACATTAACTAAAAGGTCCCTTTGCAGGCAATTTTCTGTCTTTTCCCTGCTACAACTCTATCATATATAATCCACTGAAAGGATTGCTGAATTATCACGAATCCTAAACTGAAAAGAATTCTTCTATACCTGGAACCATGCCTAGCTCAGACATCCGAGACAATATCTGCTTCTGCAAGTTCAGCTGTTGATCCAACCAGTTCTGTGATAACGGACCACCCCACCTATGATGAAATAACTATTATACCTTAGGAGCCAAATGCTGGTGATGATGAAAAGAAAGCCTTCAAAGTTAGAACAAATTGCATTATATGGCATGTGAAGGCTGAGCAATGAGTTAGCTAGCAGAATCATATTATTAAACGTAGTCTAAAGAACCATTTATATAAAGTACTCCTACATTTGTTCAACTAGTTACCCTATTCTCTTCCTGTTATCACCATCCAAGAAAGAGAGAAGATGCAGAAATCACAACTCCTCTACCTACCCATGCAAATTTCCCATGCGAGCCCATGCGAGAAATGCAGGTCCACCAAAAAAATCATTTAGTTCATCCTTGCTGATATTGAAATCCTGCAATAAAGAGGACAAATCAGCACAATAAGCCTATCATGGTCAGGAATGGCTATAACCGGACAAAAGCTGAAACAAACAACTGACAAAACCTCAGATCACATCTGTAAACATGAAAAGTTGATTAATTGAAGAGCCAGACGATAGCACCAACTCAATTACATATTCATAAGTCAATAACTCAAATATGTATTGGGAAATTGGGTATATACAGGCATCTGCTAAATTTCAAATATGTACTCTTCAAGCAATAGCAACAGACAGACAAATTACATCAATTTGCTATAATTAAACAGGAGAAACATTTCAAGACCATCTTATGGCAACTTCTTTTATTATTTTCTTTTTGGATGATGAATGTCAGATAGGTAATGGAAATAGCCATCAGATCACTCGATCATGTGTTATTAAATTCATCTATTTATTTATCAATCAGTATGAGTCCTTATGGCGAAATCAATAGTAAGAATTGCTTTAACTTCGTCACCAATTTCATACAGGATGATTTGAAATATTACCATGAAAACTTTTTGCCAAATGGCTTCTTGTCCAGTAAAGGCCAATGGTAGGTTAACTCCTTGCAAAGCCATCCAGTCTATCTCTTTTTCCCATCCACTCCAATTCCACCAGACATAAGAATCTACGTTGAATAATGTGATGTCAAGTCATTAGCTCCTCGAAGCACAAAAACTGTCAAAAAGGTAGTATGTCCAAATGCAAGAGGGACCCTAGGTGCTTTTGCTTCACTCATCTCAAGCATGATGAACTAGCTACTGGACTTGCTATTAGAAATATTGTCAAAGTCTCGATGTCCCATGGTGAAGAAAACTTACAACTTGATGTAACGACATTTTGGTAATAGTTCCATGGGACAGGTCGCTGAATCATCACACCCTTGCCCTTCAGCCTAGGCAGGGATCCTGCCTTAGGAACAGAAGCCACCTGTATGCCACCAGTCTTGTCCCAGGAAACATGAGCATTACACCAATACTTCAAGTACCAATGCAAGCCAGATGCTAATTCGACTGCTGTGGTACCTCTAATCCTGCAGGAAAATAGACAACAGGAAAGAGCTTCAACAATGCACGGCTCACAAACTAAAACTGGCGAATCCACCTTCACCCAATAAAAAATGAAAGCACGCTGCTCCACTTGAGAAGAAGAATAACTACATACAATATCTCAGGCCCATCCTTCTCCTCGTAATTTTCGATCAAAAAGCAGTTCTTTCCACCACAAACATCCTGATAGGCAAAGCTGTAAGAAGGTGAGCACAAACCACTGACAGTTACCCTCATGTGACCATGATGTATCAGAAAAAAAACTTTGCGAAGGAACAGTTTCTTAACCTGATCATATGCTATGCCCTTCAGGTGAGCACAAATTATTCATGTTCACTGTTCAACGAATTGTTACTGCTAATAGATAATTTATCAAAGCAATTATCTGAACTACTTTTTGTTGGCTACAGAAGCTAGAGATATAATCTTAAACTGAAAAAGCTAAAGACAGTTCGATGCCAATATCTTAAGTGAGTAAATTTTATGGAGACCATCAATACACTAGAGCGAGTTGTAAGGGACACATGAGAATTTTGACGCCGTCACTGAAGGAAACAAATTCCTTCCATCAACACCTAAAACAACATCCTATTGTCAACACACTATAAACTGGGTCCAACTAACTTACTGTTTTTCTTGAAGCTTTAATTATTACTAAGTTGGAAATGAGAAAAATGCAGTGATTCGATAAGGATCACACAGAAGACTGGACTTTTTCACATTTCCTCAGTTCATCAGCCGTGGCTCGACGGTGACTGGAGAGAGCACAGGCTCAGCTTCTACTTCGCTCCTGAGGATTTGAGACAATGAAATGGACAAGCATCGTGCGCTATGAAAAAGAAGACCTTGGGTACGATCTTGAATTGGAAGCTGCGTGAATGGAAAGGAAGCAATCTTTCAAGAACGCCTGCAGCCGCCGTTTCTTGTACCGACGGAGATGCCCTCTTGGACTCCAGTCGGGTGAGCAGAGACTCAATGACATCCGACGACGATGCTGACGAAGTCATTGTTATCACGCTGAGGAGCAGCACCAGCGCTGAAATCTTCATGTTGGGCTGCGACATAGTTAAAGAACGGAACACGAATTGGGTTTCTCGAGCGTCTCTCTACGGAGAGGAGAAGAAGTGTTCAGACGAAGAAGAGAGGACAGAGAATCATCGGATCATCACCCACCGGGGTCGTCCTCTGAGAAGGGAGTTTGACTGAGCTCTGTGTCGTTGTCTACTCTTATCTCTCGTCTTTTCTTTTTGTGTTTTTCCAATTTTTATATTGGGCAGTTGAATTACATCGGCCCTGTTTTTTGGTTCGGCAAAGATTTGGAATCTTTCATTTGAAATTTCTAAAGTCTCTGGCCCAAACGAAAATGCTTTGTTTGCGTTTTTAAGCGACTTTGGCGAGATGCAATCTGATTGCATCTCCAGTGGCTTTCTGGCGCTTTAGCCTAACGCAGCTTCTTGAGTCCTTTGGCAAGTTCATCTTCTAATGCAACTTCCGATATTTGCTCATCTCTCCTAGGTGGAGAAACAAATTGGCCGCTGAATAAAAATAATTATAAAAATAAATATGTTTATATTTTTATATAAAAATATATATTTTATATTTTATATAAAATATTTTTTTATATTTTATGTTTATATATATATATATATATATATTATATAGATATAAACATATCCATTTTTTATATAAATATATTTTATGTTTAATAAATAAATAAATATATATATATTTATAAATATAAACATATATATTTTTTCTCCAATTTTTTTATATAAATATATATTTATATAAACATATCTATTTTTATATATATTTTATGTTTATATTTTTATATTTTTATATAAAAATATGTTTATATAAAAAATATAAACATATTTTTTTAGGCGGTTCGGCCGCCGAATTTGGCGGTCCCTAAGTATAAATTATAAACATATATTTTATGTTTATTTTTTATATAAAAATATAAACATATCTATTTTTTAATATTTTATGTTTAATAAATATATATTTATAAAAATATATAATATATATTTATATATTTTTTATATATTTTATATAGATATAAACTTATCTATTTTTTCTCCAATTGTTTTTATATAAATATATATTTATATAAACATATCTATTTTTTTATTTATTTTTTATTTTTAATAAATATATTTTATGTTTATATGTTTATATTTTTTATATAAAATATGTTTATATAAAAATATAAAAATATTTTTGCTTTTTTAATTTAATAAAAGTTAATTACAAATGTAAATTTTACCAAACGATATTTTGGCCAAAGTTGTTTCTCAATGCAAATTTTACCAAACGATATTTGCATTTCGGAAAACCCCCTTCACCTAAAGGTATTTGCATTTCTGCAAATGCATTTCCCAAAAGCCGAACCAAACGGGCCCATCATCGGACATGGTGAACCCACGTTTTAACGATTAACTTCCTTCCCCGTGGGACCATTATATCGAGTAAAGCTTCGGTTTTTATCAGAGATTCGAGGAGAGAAGACTGAATTCTTGTTGTTGTGGGAAAGAAGATGGAGGTGGAAGCGGAGCAGCGAGATGTTAACAACTTGATGTTCCAATTGGTGAGAACCAGAAGGAACAGCCTTGGGTCCTCCCATGTACCTTCCTCAGGACGTTGGCCCTCAGCAGCTTCAACAGATGGTCAATAAGGGTGCGCATGGTAAAATTTCGTTTCTTTCAATTTCTATTTCTCTCGTTCCTCGGAACGGGTTTGGAATGTAAATCCGTTTGGTAACGCAAATTGATTTCTCTATTTCTCAAATGATTGCTTTAAATTGTTTTGGAGGAGAAATCGGAAGCCTAAAAATTTTAGGCTTCTCTATTTCCGGTAGAAATAGAAATTATTTCTCCATCCACCTCCTTCCTTAAGCTGACTCGACGCCATTTCAATAAAAAACCCGAGTCGGGCCCGATCCTTGTTCGAGTCGCTAGGTCCAGGTCGGACCCAACTCGCGGATCCGACCGGGTCGGTTTTATTTTGTTATTTTAATATAAAATAATATTCTAATAAATAAAACATAAATATTTTATATCAAAAAATCAGAAATTTTTTATTTTCAAAAAAATATTTAAAAAATGTTTTATTTTCCAAAAAAATCGAGAAAAATAAAAAATAATTTATTTTCCAAAAATATTGAAAAATATTAAAAAAATATTAAAAAATATTTTGTTTTCACAAAAAATCAAAAAATCAAAAATATTTCATATTTTCAAAAAATGCCAAAAATCCAAAAAAAAGCCAAAAATTCATGAAAAAACCAAAAAATTCAGAAAAAGCCAAAAAGACTTGTATTTTTCCAAAAATACCAAAAAAGGTAAAAAAAATCCCTTTTATATCCAAAAAATTAGAAAAATACTCAAAAATGTTTTTCCTCCCAAAAATGCATGGAAAATCCCTCAAAAATACATTATTGTAGGCAAATACTATGTCATGGATTCTGGTTATGCAGCAACTCCGGGATTTTTAACTCCTTTTAGAGGTGACCGGTATAATTTAAATGAGTATAGGGGTAGAGCGAGACGGCCAACAACTGCAAGAGAATTGGTCAACTATAGGCATTTTTCTTTAAGGAATGTCATTGAAAGATCATTTGGGGCATTGAAGAATCGCTTTTTCATTTTGAGGCACATGCCCTCATTTGCACTTCGAAAGCAAGCACATATCGTAATTGCATGTTGTGCCATCCATAATTACATCCGTGATCAAGACAAGATGGACAGAAACTTTTCCCTATATGGAGATCCGATGTACTTGGCTGAACCTACGCAGGATGACCTTGCAAACATTCAGTTGACCGAGGAGGGAAACCAAATAAATACGCTTAGGAAAACCATTGCCAATAAAATGGCAAGGGATAATAATATGCTGGAAATTCCATGAAATTGTATTTTCAACTTTTGTAATGCATTAGTGTTATTTCGACTATTATTTTGTATTTGAGGATTTCCTATATTATTATCTAATCAATTTCTATTTCTAGCACAATTTCCATTTTATTAATTTCAAATCTCTCGCAAATTGCGCCTACCTCCATGTCAACTAGTACCTACCATAAAATCACTTCGTGGTCTCAAAATAATGCAAAAAAATGTAGTGACTTAAACCCGAATCTTGAATGAGGAGAATAAATACATTAACTATTTGCATATTAGCATTTGAAACTACCAAATCTTTTATAGTTTGCATATTAGCATTTTTTATACTAATTACTAGCTTTTATTTACATAAATTGCTAATGTTTTGAAGTTCTTAACTACTCTATCGAATTACCAATATAAATTAAAGCGATTTACCAACTTTTATCAAATTAAATTACCATCACAAGCACCAAGAAGAGTGAGGTAAAAGGATGGGGACAACATGATTCATAGAAATAGAAATTTTTTTCTCGTTATCAAACGGATTTCTGTTTTAGAAATAGAAATTTTGAGTCGTTATCAAATGGGTTTCTTTGCTCGTAAACTTGTCCTAATAGAAATTGAGAAATTGATTTCGGCCGTAAATCAATTTCTTTTAAATTTTACCATGCGCACCCTAAGCTCCTCAGTAATGAAAGATTTGAATCTGATCTTCAAGTTGGCACGTGCTGATGGACTGTTTAAGTTAACACGAATGTACATGGGACAAAAGCACTGCTTGTACTACTTCTTATGAAAGTTTAATTAAGTCTCGAACTTTAAAAAAGTGAAATCCAAGTCACAAATAAAAGTATAATTGGGTCATCTTCATTACATATTCTGAAAGTGTTAAATTCAATTATATTTTTGTGACAAGTTTCATAATTTCAAGTATACTTATTCCAATGTTACGTGAGTATAGACCCATAATTTCAAGTGGGATATGATGGTTCTTAGTCACAAGTCGATGCCTTTTTTAAAATCTACTTTGTTTACTCCGTATGTGAATATGTTTTTAATTGAAAAGGAGTGAAGGCAAAACACTGAGTTCTCAGTTTGTAAATTGTTGTTTTATTGCCAACACCCTCTAATCGTCAATGCTTAACTTATTTTTGAAAGATTTCCTATTGACTGATTGACAAATTTTCATTCTTGTTCACTAAATTTCATTGATGGCTGAAATAGTCTTTCATTCCCTCCTCCTATAATGGATACCGTACCTTTGGGATATTTAGGAAGAGAAATTGCCATATACTTTTTATACATTCGATGAGGAACTCGTTTTATAGTTAGGTGAGTTAGAGAATCTAAGCTCGATGAAAAAACCAATCAAGTCATCTTCAGATGACATTTTCACTACCTTTATATAATTTTTCATCAGTCATATTTTTTCTTCTCATGAATTCTAGAGGTTTTCCTCAAGAAAATTATACGAAATAGAGTTTTCTTATACTAACCCCACATTTGAAACACATGGAAAAAGACATAATTTCATCGCAACTATTATGTCTTTTACCTAATCACATATTCAACCGATTATTTCAAAGTTATATCACTAAAATCGAATTTAACCTTGATGGTCCGGCTTTGGCTTGTGGATCATCGCTTGAGTTTGCCACTAGGTTCCTAAATAATAGATTATTTCAAAGTTATATCGCTAAAATCGAATTTAACCCTGATGGTCCGGCTTTGGCTTGTGGATCATTGCTTGAGTTTGCCACTGTGTTCCCAAAATAATAGATCCGGATTTTTTATTTTATTGTTTTAAATATTTGTTAAGGATAATAGCAATCAAATTTAAGAGGAGGCGTTCCTCATTCAAATTTCTTATTTTCCTTTTTGTGTTTTACAAGTTTTACGTTTGCCAATTGGGGGTACTTTTCATCAGACATCGCCCCCACCATAGCACGGTGAACTCGCGCGCACCGCATCCCGGTAGTTATCAAAAGCCCGCCTAAAACCCTAGAAGCAGAACCTCCCCCCCTCGCTTCCTTCCCTGTCACAAGACCCTGCCTTCCTTCTCCGTCTATCTACGCACTCCCGGCATCATCGTATCGATTAAAGCTTCGATTTTTTATCGGGATTCGAGGAGAAAAGACTGGATTTTTTGCTGCTGTGAGGAAAGAAGATGGAGGTGGAAGCGCAGCAGCGAGACGTTAACAACGTCATGTGCCAACTGGTGGATCCAGAAGGAACGACCTTGGGTCCTCCCATGTACCTTCCCCAGGACGTTGGCCCTCAGCAGCTTCAGCAGATGGTCAACAAGCTCCTCAGTAACGTAAGATTTGAATTTGATGTACTGTTGCCAATGTATGGGTGAGCGTCGGCCTAGAATTTTAAGTGGGACTGGGCGTGTTGCTTCCTGAAGTTTGGTTTCACGGTCTTATGCGGTTCTTGTTGAGAAGTGTACACCTTTTTATTAATTTACTTTTGTTTACTTCTGATGTGAACATGTTTTTAACTGAAAAACTGTCTTTTTTTATCTTGTGTGAATTGAAAGACTGACTTCCCAATTTATAGATTGTTGTTTTATTGCCAACGCCCTCTAGTTGTCAATGCTTAAGTTTTTTTTTTTTTTTTTTTTGAAAATTTCACGTTTGATTTGTATAGTTTGGTTCTTGTTTACTAAATTTCATTGATGGCCGGGATAGTTTTTCGTTTTTCTCCCTCCTCATCTAATGGATTTCATACTTTTGGGATAATTAGGAGGACAAATTGCCGTATACTTTTTACATATTGGACCAGGAGCTCGTTGTCCCTCTTGAATCTTACTTACAGAAAAACAAAGGTCAGTTAAGAAGCCGATGCCTCATTCTTTTGAGGAGATTCCTCGGGTCTCTAACTACGTATCTGTTATTCTTATTCAATTTGGGTTCATATTGCAGTTTCTGTGGAGAAGGTGTTGTCCATAGTCTATCAGCCACAAGCCATTTTCCGAATTCGTCCTGTAAATCGCTGTTCAGCAACAATTGCTGGTATAATGCCAAGCTTTCTTGTCCATTGGAGTTCTTAGCTCTGGTAGCTGCTGGATGGTATCCATCTTTCATAGGATACCTGGTTCAGTTAGATTGATCTTAGGCACAACATATCATACTATCTGTTTCTTTCTTTCTTTTTCTTTCTTTTCTTTTGTGTGTGTGTGTGTGTGTGTGGGAGTGGGGTGGGTAGCAATTGTATCTAGGAAAGCAATGTTGTTAGAAGGATCTTGATTATGGACAATACAGTTTTGATCCTTATGGAGTGCTGGAGGACCTTTGTTTGACATGTTGTATTTAATTATCAAGCAATATGCTTATATTATGCCTAATAGTCTGATATTTACAGATAAAATCCCCTTTTAAAGGTTCATTTCTCTGCCATTGCAGGTCACTCAGAAGCTGTTCTGTCTGTGGCGTTTAGTCCCGATGGGAAGCTACTGGCTAGTGGTTCAGGAGATACCACAGTCCGATTGTGGGACCTAAATACTCAGACCCCGATGTTTACATGCAAAGGTTGAATATTTGAATCTCTTATTTCCTTATGTCCTTAAATTTTCTCAATGTATGCTAACTTTCCCATCATGGGGGCATCTAAACATACGCATGCCTACTTGCTGTATAGTTGTTTTCTTTCTACTTAGCTGGAGAACAGTTGGGTTTTTTTTTTTTTCGGAAAAGAGAGAAAAAGAGAACTGGGGGGGGGGGGGAGGTGCGGTAGGTTGAATTTTCCTGGAGGCATAAGCTAAAAGTTGCACCAATGGAGTGGATAGTGGGTGCAAAAAAAGTGGTTTGATGGCAGTGGAAAATTACTTGGTTTCCTTTTTGTCTGTTCTATTAATGACAAGTTCTATTTACTCAGGGCACAAGAATTGGGTCCTCTCCATTGCATGGTCGCCTGATGGCAAGCATCTTGTAAGTGGAAGCAAGGCTGGGGAAATCCAATGTTGGGATCCGTTGACCGGGCAACCATCAGGCAATCCACTTGTTGTATGATCCTTATTGCATTATAAGACTAGAAAGTCTTTTGTTCAGTTGATTGTATTTTGCCGCTTTTACTGACTTTATTTAACTTTGAGCTAAATTTATTTTTTGGAAAGCTGTTCAGACTGAATAGTTTTGGACCTTTGGTGTTACACTTCAACGTTTAAAAATCCTTCCTGCAAGGATTCCATGGAACTCCATTTCCTATTAATATTTCTTGGTTTATAACTCTCCATATTGACGAGGAAATGGTGGATAAAAGTACAAATGTGTTGCTTCTAATTTAATACTTGTGGCAAAATAAGTGGGAGCAGTGTTGGCGTTGATTTGGATGATATCCATAAGTTTAGTGTAGTAAGTAGAGTTTATATTGTAGCTTCGCCTGAGGAAAGCTTTCTCACGTCCTTTACCATTTTTTGACAATAATTTGTGAGGTGTTGAAGTATCTAACTTGTTTTTGTGGCTTATGCATAGCAAGAATAGTTTCTGTGCCACTAAGACATCGAATCTGCTTAATGTCAGGGCCACAAGAAATGGATCACAGGTATATCTTGGGAACCAGTCCATCTGAGTTCACCGTGCCGTCGCTTTGTGAGTTCTAGTAAAGATGGTGATGCACGCATATGGGATGTAACACTAAGGAGATGTGTAATATGTCTGAGCGGTCACACTCTAGCTGTTACATGCGTAAAGTGGGGAGGAGACGGTGTTATATATACTGGGTATGCAACTTCCTTAATTTTGGCAATTGTCGGTGAAACTGCCTTTTACTTAATGGTTTCAAATTTTTGTCATGAACTCTCTCTCCCAATCCTTAATAGCTGTTCCACTGACAAGTTAGTCACAAGAGAGGCAACTTAACTCTGAGATAAATATCTAATCACTTTGTGATGTATTAATATTCATACACTAGTGCTGTGCTACATGAACAACAAAAATATAAGATGAAGAAGTTTTCTTATGAAATTATACTTCTAAGGGGCCTAAGATCAAGTGGTGACTTGTAAATTCTGCTTTCAAGAAACTAAGTATCCTTGGACTTTGCGAAACTGCTGCTGCTGCTTTTACTACTTGTTACCTGATGAAGTAATTGTCTTGAATTTCTCGCAGCTCTCAGGACTGTACAATCAAAGTCTGGGAAACTTCCCAGGGGAAGTTGATAAGGGAATTGAAGGTAACATCTTTTTTAAAGTTCATTATACATATTGCAGAGTCATTGCATGCCTGTTTTCTTCTTCTCCACAAGAGCTTTTGATTTATTTGTGCATTTGGAGTAGCTGCATTCACTCGTTCTCTTCAGTGCCAGGAGGCAGTTTGGCACCTAGTGACCTACGCAATACTAATTGATATCATGTCCTTGAACTATTTCATTGTTTAGTTCTCAGGAGATTTTGACGTTAAGAATGGAAATACCATTATTTTCATGTCACTAAGACATGATCTGCATATTTAGGTTAGAGTTTAGTTTTCATGGCTCGTGTGGTTATGTCTTTTCTTGGTTTCTATCACCAAGTCCGCATCCTTAATCTAAGCTGCTGCTAGATCCCTCTCTTCTTTTCTTCATGATCATCCATATCTATGTAAAATTTTTGTTGTAGGGTCATGGACATTGGGTTAACTCCCTTGCTCTGAGCACTGAGTATGTTCTTCGGACTGGAGCTTTCGATCACACTGGCAAACAGTATTCATCTGCTGAAGAAATGAAGCAAGTAGGTAACTGTTATTATGTTGAATCATCTTCATCATGAAGCAATAAATCACACATTTATTTCTCTCTGCACATTTATTTGCTTATACAACCTAGTACGCATAGGTTATTTCTCTATGCACATTAATTGCTTACAATTTAGTATGCATTGGTCAGTCCCTGTGTCTATTTGCTCTGTGCATGTTCTCCCCCCTTGTGGTGATTCTCTCCCTTCGGGTCTATGCACATTTGTAGTTCTACTTTAAGGTAACTGTGATTTGAACTTCTGTACTTTTGTTGATAAACATAGGTTGCATTAGAAAGGTACAAGAAAATGAAAGGCAATGCTCCTGAAAGATTGGTCTCTGGATCTGATGATTTTACCATGTTTTTGTGGGAACCTTCTGTCAGCAAGCACCCAAAAACGCGAATGACTGGTCATCAACAGGTATGTGTGTTTCTGTGTGTGTGTGTGAGAGAGAGAGAGAGAGAGAGAGAGAGAGAGAGAGAGAGAGAGAGGGAGAGAGAGAGAAGGAGGGGGGGGTGGAGATTGATTTCACAGCTGCCTGCTTTCATCTTCCATGATATACTATCAATTGCCATAATGATGCTGGATGTACACTGGTTCAATAAATGAGACATCCTCTTAATAGTTTCTCGAGGCTTGTATATTAGATCCTCGTTGAACCGTCTTAGGTGTAATTTGACATAATAAATGCGGGAAATTATGCTTTTTGTTTGCAGCTTGTGAATCATGTCTACTTTTCACCTGATGGGCAATGGGTGGCTAGTGCTTCGTTTGATAAATCTGTGAAGTTGTGGAATGGTATTACTGGGAAGTTTGTTGCTGCATTCAGGGGACATGTCGGGCCTGTATATCAAATAAGGTTTGAGATATTTTCAAACTTTGCTTGCCTTATCCATTCACGAATGATCTCTAATCATGATTTACATAATGGACAGTTGGTCTGCAGATAGTAGACTTCTTTTAAGTGGGAGCAAAGACTCTACTTTGAAGGTTAGTTGCACAAAGCGTATAGCTTTTGAAGGATTTTCATAAAGTAGTTAGAAATATGTTTAGTATCCAAATAAACTTGTGTCGGTGCTGGCACTTAAGAGAGATCAAGCGTGCTCACTTAGTATTGTAACAGGAGAGCTTGTGGTATTATCTGTGAAAATAATATCAATGTGTTCCGGAAGAAATTGGTTTATTTATGATGCATGCAATAAGGAATCCCCAACCCTCCCCCCGCGGGCAGGGTGCGGCAGGGGGTTTTGGCTATCATGGGGTGGTTCCTGCTCAAGTCCTCGATCACTCTTATATTGGTCAACTTTTGGACCATTTTAGGATTACTTCTTTTGCAAGATGAGGACATCGTAAACCAGAGTACGATCCTTATAAGATTAGAAATGATCTACAGTATGTATGGAAGTTTGAATGTCGTGCTCTTGCTTGTTGTTTTAATTCTGATTGAACTATTTGTAAATGTCAATAGCATGTGGAGTCTACTCTTTTCACTGGTTATGATTCTACCCTTTTTACCAGTTATGATTATAATGAATTTTTGCCTGATTTGAATGCTTGAATGTTCACCCGATGTTTGGCTTACTTTTAGATCTGGGATATTCGCTCAAAGAAGTTGAAAAAGATCTTCCAGGTCATGCGGATGAGGTTTGTTCACTTAATATTGTTATCATGCACGTTTTAAGTTTGTATGTCCATCATGGACTACCACTTGCTTATTTTAGTACGTTTTCTCATGATAAGGTTTTTGCGGTCGATTGGAGTCCAGATGGCGAGAAAGTAGCTTCCGGTGGTAAAGATAAGGTGTTGAAGCTATGGATGGGATAATGCATTGGGAGTTATACAAGGCTTCTCAGACCATTACATATGCAAATGAAATGAGATGGCAGTTTCAAATGCTTTCATCTGAAGTGAAGAATTGATTGTTTGATAGCCCATATTACGTCTGAAGACACAAAGTGCACGCTCAACTATCAGGTACTTCAAGTTCGGATGCAATCAACCACAAAGTGCACACTCAACTATCAGGTACTGGAAGTTAGGATTCAATTTGGTTGTGTAAAGCTCTCTTGCATCAGGATGGCAGTTGCAGCCAGTATGCATTGTCTACTTATGATACAGCTGATATTCTCAAAGGTTTTGTTAATCTAAGAAACACTGTTCAATGCTGTATTAATTGAGAGTATCATGAGTCACCGATAATTTGTTCATATAAGTAATTGGCAGAATCAGTCTTTGATATTCATATCCAGTTATAGTGAGCCCCTCATTTTTCTATTGGCTTTATACATAATGGCCGTCAAGTATGTTGGCCAGAGAGTAGCCTTCTTGGATTAACCCCTAGCTTGAGTCATTAACTCAAGTATGTTGGCCAGAGAGGAGCCTTCTTGGATTAACCCCTAGCTTGAGTCATTAACTCAATTTATCACACAAGTTTTCAACATTGCTTACAAAGTCTTCAAGATTATTTTTGATGTTCTATATGATGAGTCATTTTGGCAGGCAAACTGCGCAGAGAAACCAACCATTAATAAATTTAAGATTAGCTGGGAAAAACTGGCAGAGTAATCTCTGAAAGTGGGTAATGATACATTATCCAGAACAATTGTATGATTTAGGAGCTAAAAGGCTGAGGACAGACCACAGGTCCACAAGTCATTATTAGCAAGCTTGTGATATGCTGTTCTAAGCAACTGCCTAGACAGCGATGAATCCCTTCTCCTTGAGGCATTCGACGGTATCTCTCAGACTCACCTCCAATGGAGTGAATTCGACACCCAGAGCTTCTGCCTTCTTTGTTGATATCTCATCCTTCGAAGAGAAAGGCTTCTCATCTTCGCATCTGCACCATTAGGAAAACAACCGTAAATCTCTTGGACGCACAGTAGTCTGACAGAAGATGAGTTAAGAATTAAGGCAGAATGATAACTTACTTCTCGGGGAGGTGCAAAGTGGGGTAGAGATTGCGCAGAATCTGCAAAGCATCATGGCAGTGCACAGTTTTGGCTACTAGGCAATATCTTCCGTGAGCTGAATGATTTTCAAAAGCTAGAATGTGTGCGTGTGCGACGTCTCTGACATCGACAAATATATAGCATGTATTTGGAAATGTTTGAGCTCCTGCAGGATAAGCCTCAATTACTCCCATGCCAACGTCAATACAACTTTGACTTTATACTAGATGCTTCTGCCGGTAGTTGAAAACTATGTCGCATGTGGAAATCTAACAGATGATTATAATAGTGTCTGTGCAGCCAATCAAGCAGACCCTTCAATAAAGAAGCCAGATCCAATAAATAGAATGTAAGGGCCTCAGGACCTCATGTTGCCAAATTCAGTTAACTAGCAAAGAAGGATAGCCATTCCATGGAGCAATGCAGAATGACATTCTGAGACACGTGGCCATAACTCGTAAGTATGATTAACGGCATACAATCAGATAGATAGTTCTACGGTTACTCCTTGAGATTGTCTTTTGGGTAATGAGAACGAGTATGCACAAATGTTTGACGAAGCTGCTCTGAAATAAAATGGCAAAGATTTAATAACAAACATAATTTATGGCTAGATGAAAGTGATACCATTGATGAGGTTCAGTATTATCCCCACGGAGAAATTAACAGTGGGCTGCAAGGAGGGACCGAACACATGTCCTGGGTTTATGGTCACAAGGTCAATTCCATTCTCTTTGGCAAATTCCCAAGCTGCCTTCTCTGCTAAAATTTTTGAAATCATATACCAGAGCTGAAGATAGATAAAACAAAGAGACTGTTAGAATGTTTTGCCTCATTCAATACATATAATAACCATTGCCATGACATGGACTTCATTCGATGTCATCCAAGGGGCATTCGGAGATTACCAATCAAAAGAAATGACAGACAAGTAGTTCCCCAGGAATCGAAGTATATAGAAAATGTCGTTTTCAATAAGCATATGTAGCATCTAACATGGTGCTAGACTAAATTGCAAGAGTAACACAAACAACCGTAAGTGATAAGATAGGCACTCCTCGGTTCGAGCATCTGTAAAATGTGTCCAGTGAAAGCTATGTGATTTAAGAGAGAATGTTCCCTGATGTTCCGACTTCTCTTAGAATCAACATTTTACCGGTTTTACTTTATAACAATAACTCTGAATGTTATTCGATAGTTAAATTTCACAAGCGAAAGAAATGAACAGCAATATTGTTAGGAAATATTGATACACAAACCTTGGATTTCTGGCAAAATTCTGGATCTGAATGCCAAGTCTCATCAATGACAATGCCCGAAGTCAGAGGTTTTGCACTAAATGCAACTGTGGCCATAGAGGACGTCAAAACCACTCTCTTGATAGAAGAGGCTTTGGCGCATGATCTTAGAACATTGAGGGTGCCCTTTACGGCAGGATCAATTATTTCAGCCTGAGTCATGTAATAGAAGAAATCATTAGGTAAAATTCTCATTAAAAGTATCAGAAAACCAAAACTGAACTCGTTGTGGCAGAAGAAACGCAAATCCCCATCCACATGGACCTATCTACTCATTTAGGAAAACAAGGACAACGTTGGAATTTAAGCACGTAACAAATCATGAAAGATGATTGACATGGCAAAATTCAAGCACCTGGGGGTCAGCAGCTGAGGGCAGACAGGGGGATGCAATGTGAAATACACATTCGCATCCGTCGACTACGGAGTCAAAGGACCCTTCTTGCTGCAATTCCGCTTTGAATAAATGCAGCCTCTCCTTAGCCCCCTCCAGTGCCAGGAGGTGTCCTGTCTTCTTTGCGTCGGCTGTTGCACATGCACAAGAATGAGAAATCTCAACTGACTGAAATTTAAAAAGTTGCAGGGACCCTCACCGACACACTAGTCGCATCTATAGTCAGAAAGGGCATAGGCGGAACGAGAAGAGTCGTATTGTTTCTGGACGAACTTGTGCAAAACTGATGCGAGAATAAATAAATCAAGAATCCGGAATTAAGCGATGGTTTGAGCGTGCTACTTCTTTAACAAAGTCGAACAGGATGCAAAAGATCGGAACTTTATCAGATAGATACATAGACAAAACTAATGAAGCTAGCAAAATTCTTCTCTCTCACAAAAAATAGCTCGATGGTTTCACTCTAATAAAGGGTTTCCACATAACTTCACGTGGATTATCAGATTTCAACAGTTCTTTCTTTTTCTTCTTCCAACAGCTTGACAATGTCCAAGAAGCGTAGAAGAGCATAGAGAGAGAGAGAGAGAGAGAGAGAGAGAGAGAGAGAGAGAGAGAGAGAGAGAGTATAACGAAAGGGAACTTTTTTCTTACATGGGTCTCGGACGGTGGCTCGAACAGTGTAGCCACGGTGGAGCAAGAGCTTGACCAGCCAAGAAGCTATATAACCCGACCCTCCGGTCACACCCACCACCTTCCCTGCTCCGCTCATCTTCTCCGTTCTCGGCACCTGAACCGTGGAGTTCACACACGCTGGTCTCGTCTCTTGTTGCTCGGGGGAGAGAGTGAACGAGTACTGGACTCGATGGCGGAGCAGATGGACTTATAAAGAGCCCGATGCTCGGCCGAATCTTTAAAGAACCGAGTAGTAGATCACCAACCTTAGAGGTGGGGCTAGTGCCTATGTATAATGTCACTCTCACATGTTGAATGAAGTTTTCAGGCTCTAATAGAGGACCAATCATGCGTGCCGGGTCTATATCACGACAGGCCAATCTTGTGCCCTTTAGCAATTTCCAGCGGGCTCCTCTGCTAAGGCTTTTGAAAGGACATGCCAAAACTCAAAATAGAAATATTATAAGTCAATGCAATGAAAGAACACATGCGTATGTCGCAAATATAACTGACATTAACTTGACAACGCTGCCTCATTTAGCATTCTAGAATCACCACTTCAAGAGTAAGTAATGAGAAGCTTCTCACTAACGCGCCTAAATCAGAAAAATACGTGAGAGCATTTTTTTTTTTTGGTAAAGGTACATGAGAGCATATTCGTATGTATAAAGGTTGAGAATCCAATTGGTGAACAACAAATCCTTAGGGCAAGGAAGATAAAATTGCTTGGCATTACAATAATTCAATATCATGCCAGAAGTGACTATTTTTTATAGAGATCCGACCCTCCGATCGCGCCCACCACCTTCTCTGCTCCGCTCATCTCCTCCGTTCTTGGCACCTGAACCGCGTGAAGTTCGCCCCTGCTGGTCTCGTCTCTTGTGGTTCGGGGGAGAGAGTGAACGAGTCCTGGAGACTCGGTGGCGGAGCAGATGGACTTGTAAAGAGTCCGATGTCCGGCCCAATCTTTAAAGATAATCCAAACCCATTCATGGTCGCTTCTGGCTGGCAACAGACGGCTTCTTTACAACTCAACATAGATTTTTTTTTTTTTGTTCAGAATTAATGTAGAATTTGACACTGATAGATGTCCAACATCCTGGAGAAGTACTTATCTTAGTTATCCACATGTGAAAGGACAAATCCGTGAAAGAAATTAATCACGCTGAGGCTATAATAGAGGAGCAGCCTTAGAAGTGTGGTTAGTGCCTATCTAAGACTGTAATGTCACTGTCACATGTTGAATGAAGTTTTCCAACTTTAATAAAGGATCAATATTGTGTGTAGAGTTTATTTTCTGTTCTTTTTTTGTTCCGGAGAACAAAACAAAAAAAAGTGTTTACGTTGCGGGGGAACGATTTTTGAACAAAAGAACGTGTTTGGTAACGTTTGTTTCGGGAATAAAAAATGAATAGAAACACGTTTGGTAAATTTTATTCTTTTTTTATTTCTTTTAATTTTTTAAATATTTTTATTTTATTTTTCATTTTTTCCTTTCTTTTTATTTTTTCTTTTTTTGGCCGGCCATCGGCCTCCGGCGACCGGCGACAGGGTCGACCTCGCCCGGCCACGGCAAGGCTCGCCGGCCCGAGCGGCGAGGCTCGGCCTCGTCGGATCTAGGCGAGCCCGAGCTCGCGCAACCAAGGCGAGGCTCGGCGTCGCCGGCGCGGGCCTCACCGGGGGCCGGCGACGCTCCAGCGAGGTCGCCGACTCTCGAGGGCGTCGCCGGCCCTCGATAGCCAGTCGCCGGCCATGGCCGAGGCTGGCGACCGGCGAAAGAAAAAAGAAGAAAAAAAGAAGAAGAAAAGAAGAAGAGAAGAAGAAGAGAGAGAAGAGAAACGTTTCTTCATTTTTGTTTCTGGAACAAGAAACAACAATTTGTTGTTTCTTTTTTTTGTTCTTATTTTGTTCTGGGAACAAAAAAAAAAAAAAACGCAAACGCAACCAAACGCGTTTCTCGTTCTTTTTTTGTTCCCGATAACAAAATCCGTACGAAGTATTCCTAAACGTTTCTTTGGAACATTTCCATGCACGCCCTTACCATTCGCACCCTATCATAACAGGCCAATCTTATGCTCTTTAGCAATTTTCGGCTAAAGTTTTTGAGAACAAAGCTCAAATTAAAAAGACTATGAATCAATGCAATGAAAGAGTACATGTGCTTGTCACACATATAGGGCGTGCATGGAAACGTTCCAAAAAAACGTTTTTGGAACACTTCTGTACTTTTTTTTGTTCCCGGGAACAAAAAAAGAACATAAACGCGTTTTGTTGTGTTTCTGTTCTTTTTTTGTTTTTTTGTTCCCGGAACAAAATTGGAGCAAAAAAAAGAAACACAAAAAAGTTGTTTATGGAGAAAAGAAACACTTCTTCAAAGCCAAAAAGAAATGATTCTCTTCTTCTCTCTCTTTTCTTTTCTTCTTCTTTTTTTCTTCTTTTTTCTTTGGCCGGTCGCCGGCCTCGGCCATGGCCGACGACTGGCCATCGAGGGTCGGCGACCTCGCCAGAACGTCGCCAGCCCCCGGCGAGGCCGAGCGTCGCCGATGGGGGCGAGGCTGAGCCTTACCATGGCTGGGCGAGCTCGGGCTCGCCCAACCAAGGTGAGGCCGAGCCTCACCTAACCACGGCGAGGCTCGGCCTAGCCGGGGGCCGGCGAGCCTTGCCGTGGCTGGGCGAGGCTGCCGGCCGGGCCGCGCAGGGCCGGTGACCAAATAAAAAAGAAAAATAAAAAAGAAGGGAAAAATGAAAAATAAAATAAAAATGTTTAAAAAATTAAAAGAAACAAAAAAAGAATAAAATTTACCAAACGTGTTTCTATTAATTTTTTATTCCCGAACAAACGTTACCAAACGCGTTCTTTTGTTCAAAAATTATTCCCTGGAACAAAAACACTTTTTTTTTTTATTTCTGTTTCTTGGAATAAAAAAGAATGTAAATGTTACCATTCGCACCCATAACCGACGTTAACCCGACCACCTTCTCATTTTGCATTCTAGAACCACTACTTCAAGAGACATAAGTTATCAAATTCTCATGATAATACAAAGGTCTTAAATAATAATATGATTTGGTTTGACAAAATTTAGTAGTGAATTTAAAATCGAGGATGAAAAAATGCAATATGAAAATACAAGTGGTAAAGTGGGTAATTTTCCTTTTATCATCATTAGCATCATTCGTTTTGCTAGAAATTGAAATTTTTATGATACCAAGACGAACTCTTGACTTACCATCTCTCGATTAAATGTCACACCCCTTCCCGACTAAACACAAGTGCAACAGAATTTTAGGGCGCGTTTGGTAACGATTCTGTTCTCAAGAGCTGATTCGACTAAAAAAGATTATTTTTTATTCTATTCCCAAAAACCAATTATGAGTAAAAAAGCGCATTTGGTAACTCGTCCAAAATTTTTTATTCTAGAATAGAATTGCGTTTGATACCGTATTAATTGATTATGTTCCAAATTAATTTCTTTTAATTTTTAAATAAATTTTAAATAATTTTTTTACTTTTTACTTTTTTTCCTATCCTTCTTCTTCATTTGGCCGATTGCCGGCGAGGTCGGCCTTCGTCGGTCGAGCCTCGCTAGCAGCTAGGCGAGGCTTGCCTAAGCCAGATTTGGCGAGGCTGAGCCTTGCCGATGGCCAAACTGGCCTCGCCCAGTCTCACCGATGGCCAGGTCGGCCTCGCCTAGCCCCGGCGAGGCCATCCTAACCATCGGCGGGGCTGGGCGAGCCTCGTTGGTGGCCAGGCGAGCCTCACCGACAGCTGGGTGAGCCTCGCCCAGCCATCGCCGAGGCTCGACCTCACTCAATTTGGCGAGGCCGAGCCTCGCCCAACTGTCGATGAGGCTCGCCTGGCCACCGGCGAGGCTCATCTAGTCCCGTCGGTGGCTAGGCTGGCCTCGCCGGTGGCTGAGCTTGCCTTCGGCGAGCTCGCCAGACCTCGCCTTGGCCTGGCGAGCCTCAAGCGACCAGCGGGGGTGGGCAACAGCGGACGGCGGCAGGCGATGATGGATGGCAATTGGGATGACGAAAGGGAAAAGCGGAAGTTTCATCGTTTTGATTCTTTTTTTGATTCTCGGGCGAGAGAATCAATTTTTTTTTTATTCTCAAATCTTGTCCAAAATTGTTTTTAGGAATAAAATTTTTATCAAACATGATTCTTATTCCAAATTAATTCTGAGAACGAAAAATTAAAATTTGGCACTGCTTGGCACGTTGCCAAACAGGCGCTTAATAAACGAGCCGACTAATTCAAATTTCGAACCCGCGTTTTGTTACTCCATCATGTACCAGCACGGCAGGCAAGCGGACTGTACGTCTCCCTCACTCTCTCTCTCTCTCTCTCCTCTTCTCTGTCTTCTTCTTCGTTCAGAACGGCGTTTTCTCTCGTTCTTCGCTCCCGTCTCGAGGCGCTGCTGCAGGTTCGCTTCTTCCTCTCGGTCGCTCGCTAATTCCCGCAGCGTTTCTCTCTTCTTGCTTGCTAGCTCTGCTTCCTCTAGTTGAGCTCGCGTGTCGCGTTTCCGCAATCTCCCCTTTCCTCACGCATATTGATGGACAAACCCTAGCCCTCTCAAAAAACTCTCTCCCCTAATCTCGCTCTCGGTCCGTCGGTCGCCTCGCCTCGCCTGCGGCCTTCCCTCTTGCAGTCGGCCTTCCCTTTCCCCTCGCTGTTTTTGCATTTTGTTAGGCGCTTCTATGATTGCGCTGAATTTTCTGGCTTTTTTTTTTTTTTTTTTCCTTTTGGCGCTAAATAGTTTTGGCTTGATCATTCAAGTCTCTCTATTGGTGCCTAAAATGAGATGTCAAATTTGTCTTGTATCTTGGTAGTTGGTTTAGTCTTAATTACTTTCGTTACCTTTAGCAGCCCATGTCTCATTCCATGTTCAAGTGCGGATGGTTTGGATTTTGTGCCTGGGGACAATTGCAATATATTCAAGTAACTGAAGCTTGAATTTGCTTTCTTTCTTCATTACTTTCGCACTAGTTTCATGGAACTAGTGTTTAGATAACAGCCATTTCATTTCTTTAACTTCCATTACCAGTTTAGCTTTAAAGCAAAGCAAAGCAAAGCGTGGTTTTCTTTTTCTGTGAAGACTTTAGGACAATTTGTAAATTGTCACAAGGTTTTTTGGTGGTTGGGTGAATCTGAAAGTACCAGTGGCTGCGAGATAACCATGTTTCTTTTATTTTACTGAAAGTTTGAAGAAATTGGTTTGCATTAAACCAACAATTGGATACTTTCTACAGGATTTAGTTGAAATACAGGAGAAGATGGGTAACTGTGCTGCTGCGTTCAAGTTCCCGTATTAATGGTAGCAATTCAGGAGAAATTTGGCAGGTATCCAAAAATATGAATGTTGGATGCGATTGTATTCCTTTGATTTGCGGAGATTAGCTTGTTGGTAAGGTTTCACTCAGAATCCAACAGTTGGATGTAAAATGCAAAATCAAGACTAGGCTTTGTTATCTTTTTTTCGTTGTGCAAATTCCCATAGATTTCATTCTAGAGGATTTTGCTATAGTATACAAATGCACCGGCGATCATCAAACAAAAATTATTTGAATTAGGCATTACTTGTTTTGTTTTCAAACTGAGAAGTAAATTTCCGCAATTAAACTAGCTAGGTTTTTGAGAAGTATTAGTGTGGGTCTATTGATGCATTTCAAAATAATTTGTGAATTTAGAGTTGAACTTTGATTGATGAACTTGTCAATTTCCTTTTCTTGTTTCAGTTCTGCTATGACAGCTTGTCACTTGTTACCAATTGACACATAGTAGTAATGACCTCACGTGATATTTTTCTCACAGGATAATGAGCTTGTAAATGTTATTGCATCCGTGCGATATCAATTATACAAAGACCATGTAACTTGTACAATTTTAGTTATTCGAGAAAGCTGATTCAGGATTACATGATCTACCATTGTATGTGCCAAATAAGTATTGAAACAAATTTGTACATTTACATGTGCATGTGTAAGTAACATATTTTAAGCAATATGATTATAGCTATCGGAGCTTACATTGCAAGACGAAACTTGGATCAATTTATGGAGCTAGAACATTTTTACGCTTTTGTTGTACAGAGACTCACATGGATTGTCTACACGAACTTTATTTTTGATATTATTATGAGTGATAAATTGAAGTGGATTTTGCAGCGTGTGCTTGGATTGTGGAAGTTGTAATTATGGACATAAAACTGGATAAGCATATTGAAAAAGTTATGATGGAAATCAATGCTGGTAATCATGAATTTACATTTTGTTTGATACTAAGTGCCACATGTAAAAGTATATTTTGATTTGCATGAGCTTATCACAAGTTTTGTTTTCGTTTTGGACTTTGGGCTGCACTAAAGAGGAAGCTTGCAAATAAGGTTCAGGGTAGCACGCTAGCATCAAAGCGTTGTGGACCTGGCATATTTAAAGTTGCTGGCTCTGATCGTCGTTTACAATCTTTCTCTTTGTTGGGTCCAAAACCAAAACAAAATTTGCAATAAACTCAAAATATACTTTTTACATGTGATACTCAGCACCAAACAAAGTCTAAATTCATGGTTAGCAGCACTAGTTTTCATCATAGCTTTCTCAGCATGCTTATTCAGTTTTATGTCCACAATTACGGCTTTTATAGTGACATATTCATAGCCAAGTACAAAGAACTCTACTTTATCACTCATAATAATATCAAGAATGAAGTTTGTGTAGACAACCATATGAATCTCTGTACAACAAATGCGGAAAAATGTTCTAGTGATTCAAGTTTTGTTTTGCAATGTAAGCTCCAATAGTTGTAATGATTGAAACAACAAAATTAGGGAATGCAATAGTTGTTGCTTGCACATGTAAATGTACAAATTTGTTCCAATATTATATTTGTACTAATATAATTTATTTGACATGGATGCTGTAACTTGAGTTAGCTTCCTCGGATTGTTAAAATTGTAAAAAGGCTTAGTTACATGGTTGGGCTTGATATTGCACGGTTGCAATAACATCTATAACTCATTGTCCTGTAAGAAAAATATCATGAGGTCATAAGTATTTATATGTCAATTAATTGACAAGCTGCCGTATCACATAACTGAAAATAAGAAAGGATACTTGCAAGCAAATACTTGCAAGCAAACCCAGTTTTGATTTTGCATTTCACTTCCAATTGTTGGATTGTGAGTGAAAACTTGCCAACGAGTTGATATCCACAAATCAAAGGAATACAATGGCATTTAGATTTTTGGCATGGCTGTCAAATTTCATTGATTTGAGAACTTCAACGCAGCAGCAGAGGTTACCCATTGTAAACTGTTCAATGCCAACATCATAAGTAAGTAAATTTTATGGAGACCATCAATACACTAGAGCAAGTTGTACCTTCCTCAGGACATTGGCCCTCAGCAGCTTCAAGAGATGGTCAATAAGCTCCTCAATAACGTAAGATTTGAATTTGATCTTCGAGTTTGCTTGTGCTGATGTACCATTGCAAATTTATGGGTGAGCATAGACCTAGAATTTTAAGTGGGACTGGGTGTGGAAGTTTGTTTTTCACGGTCTCATGCGGTTCTTGTTGAGAAGTGTCCACCTTTTTCTTAATTTACTTTGTTTGCTCCTTATGTGAACATGTTTTTAACTGAAACACTGACTACCCAACTTATGGATTGTTGTTTTGTTGCCAACGCCCTCTGTTTGTCAATGCTTAACTTTTTTGGAAAAATTTCCTGTCCATTGATTTAGATATTTTCACTCTTGTTTACAAAATTTTGTTGATGGCCGAGATAGTTTTTCATTTTCTCCCCCCTCTAATGGATTTCATACTTTTGGGATAATTAGGAGGACAGATTTCCATATACTTTTTATATATCGGACCAGGAGCTTGTCGTCTCCTTGAATCTTTATTGCAGAAAAACAAAGGTCAGTGAAGAAGCAGAGGCGCTGTGCTTTTAAGGAGCTTCCTCAGGTCTCTAACTGCATATCTGTCATTCATTTTTAATATGGGTTCACAGTGCGGTTTCCGTGGAGAAGGTCTTGGCCACAGTCTGTCAGCCACAAGCCATTTTCCGAATTCGTCCTGTAAATTGCTGTTCAGCAACAATTGCTGGTATGAGGCTGAGCTTTCTTATCCATCAGAGTTCTTAGCTCTGGTAGCTGCTGGATACTATCCATCGTTCATAGTATACCCTGATTCAGTTAGACTGATCTTAGACATAACATAACATACTATCTGTTTTTTTCCCTTTTTCGTGTGTAGGGTGTGGGGTGGGGTGCCATTGTATCAAGGAGAGCTATGTTGTTAGAAGGATGTTGATTATGAAGATTACAGTTTCAATCCTTATGGAGTGCTGGAGGACCTTTGTTTGACATGTTGTAATTAATTTGCGCTTAAGAAGCAATATGTCTATATTATTCCTAATAGTCTGATATATACAGATAAAATCCCCTTTTAAAGGTTCATTTCTCTGCCATTGCAGGTTACTCAGAAGCTGTTCTATCTGTGGCCTTTAGACCTGACAGGAAGCAACTGGCTAGTGGTTCAGGAGATATCACAGTCCGATTGTGGGACCTAAATACAGACCCGATGTTTGCATGCAAAGGTTGAATATTTGAATCTCTTAGTTCCTTATGTCCTTCAAGTTTCTAATTGTATGCTCCATTCCCCATCATGGGGGCATCTAAATATACGCATGCCTACTTGCTGTATAGTTGGTTTCTTTTTGCTTAGCTGGAGAACAGTTGATGTTTCCCTTTTATATATTTATTTATTTACTTTCTTTTGGTTTTTTTTTCTTTTGTGGGGGTTGGGGGGGGGGGGGGTGGAAGGAGGGGGAGGGAAGGTGCGGTAGGTTGAATTTTCCTGGAGGCATAAGCTGAAAGTTGCACCGATGGAGTGGATTGTGGGTGGAAAAAATGTTAGTAAGCGGTTTGTTGGCAGTATAAATTACTTGGTTTCGTTTTTGTCTGTTTGATTAATGAAAGTTTCTTCTTACTCAGGGCACAAGAATTGGGTCCTCTGTATTACATGGTAACCTGATGGTAAGCGTCTTGTAAGTGGAAGCAAGGCTGGAGAACTCCAATGTTGGGATCCGTTGACTGCGCAACCATCAGGCAATCCACTTGTCGTATGATCCTTATTGCATTATAAGACTAGAAAGTATCTTGTTCAGTTGATTGTATTTTGCTGCTTTTACCGACGTCATTTAACTTTGACCTAAATTTATTTTATGGAAAGTTGTTCAGACCAAATAGTTTTGGACCTTTGGTGTTACATGAATCCTTCCTTAACGGATTCCATGGAACTCCATTTCCTATTAATATTTCTTGGTTTATAACTCCATATTGAAGAGGAAATGGTGGATAAAATTGCCAATTTGTTGCTTCTAATTTGATACTTGTGACAAAATAAGTGGGAGCAGTGTTGGCGTTAATTTGGATGATATCCATAAGTTTAGTGTAGGGACTACAGTTTATTGTGGAGCTTTGCCTCCATAGGATGAGATCGTGGTGTACCCTTTTTGTTGAGGAAAGCTTTCTGACACCCTTTACCATTTTTTGACGATAACTTGTGAGTTGTTGAAGTGTCTAACTTGATTTTGTGGCTGATGCATGGCAAGAATAGTCTCTGTGCCACTAAGACAATTGAATCTGCTTTATGTCAGGGCCACAAGAAATGGATCACGGGTTTATCTTGGGAACCAGTACATCTGAGTTCCCCATGCCATCACTTTGTGAGTTCTTGTGAAGATGGTGATGCATGCATACGAGATGTAACACTACGAAGATGTGTAATATGTCTGAGCAGTCATACTCTAGCTATTACATGCATAAATTGGGGAGGAGATGTTGTAATGTGTACTGGGTATGCAACTTCCTTAATTTTGGCAATTGTTGGTGAAACTGCCTTTCACTTAATGGTTTCAAATTTTTGGCATGAATTCTCTCTCCCAATCCTTAATAGCTGTCCCACTGACAAGTGGGAACAGGAGAGGCAATTCAACACTGGGATAAATATTTAATCACTTTGTGATGAATAATGTCCATATGCTAGTGCCGTGCTACATGAACAACAAAAAAATAACATGAAGTTTTCTTGACTAATTCGTACTTCTAATGGGCCAAAGATTAAACGAGGACTTGTAAATTCTGCTTTCAAGCTACTGAGTATCCTTTGCCAAACTGCTGCTGCTTCTACTACTTGTTACCTGGTGAAGTAATTATTTTAAATTTCTTGCAGCTCCCAGGACTGTACAATTAATGTCTGAGAAACTCCCAGGGGAAGGTGATAAGGGAATTGAAGGTAACATCTTTTTTAAAGTTTGTTATACAGATTGCAGGGTCATTGCATGCCTGTCTTCTTCTTCGCCACAAGAGCCTTATATTTATTTGCGCCCTTGGAGTAGCTGCATTCACTCAATCTCTTTAGTGCCAGGAGGCAGTTTGGCACCTAGTGACCTACCCCATACTAATTGGGCATATTATTTAGCCCAGCTACTGGCGATATCATGTCCTTGATTGTTTTCATTGTATAGTTCTTGGGAGATATTGACGGTAGGAATGAAATACCACCATTTTTTGATGTCTGAGATATGAATTGCATATTTAGGTTAGAGTTTAGTTTTCATGGCTCGCGTGGTTATGTCTTTTCTTAGTTTCTACTGCCAAGTCCGCATTCTTAATCTAAGTTGCTGCTAGATCCCTCTCTTCTTTTTTTCATGATCATCCTTATTTCTGTAAAATTTTTGTTGTAGGATCATGGACACTGGGTTAACTCCTGCTCTGAGCACTGAGTATGTTCTTCGAACTGTAGCTTTTGATCACACTGGAAAACAGTATTCATCTTCTGAAGAAATGAAGCAAGTAGGTAACTGTTATTATGTGGAATCATCTTTATATCATGAGGCAATAAATCACACATTTATTTCCCTCTGCACATTGATTTGCTCATGCAACTTAGTATGCATTGGTTATTTCTCTCTGGACATTATTTTCTTAAAACCTAGTATGCATTAGTCAGCACGTCTTTTGGCTCTGTGCATGTTCTGCCCCCTTGTGGTGATTTTCTGCCTTTGGGTCTATGCACATTTGTAGTTCTACTTTCTGGTAACTGTTATATGAACTTCTGTATTTTGTTGATGAACATAGGTTGCATTAGAAAGTTACAAGAAAATGAAAGGCAATGCTCCCGAAAAATTGGTCTCTTGATCTGATGATTTTACTATGTTTTTGTGGGAACCTTCTGTCAGTCGGTAAGCATCCAAAAACATGAATGACCGATCACCAACAGGTATATGTGTGCGTGTGTGAGGGGAGAGGAGGGAGGAGGGAGGGAGGGAGGGAGGGAGGGAGGGATATTTATTTGACAGCTGCCTGCTTTTGCTGTGTGATTGATTCCCTAAGTCTTTACTGTATTTAGAAGACTGTTTGTGTTCCATTATATACTATCAATTGCCATAATGATGCTAAATAAGGACGTCCTCCACATTGTGGTCCTGGTGGCACTGGTTCAATGGATGAGACATCCTCCTAATATTTTCTTGAGGCTAGTACTTTAGATCCTTGTTGAACCATCTTAGGTGTAAATGCGGGAAATTATGCTTTTTCTTTGCAGCTTGTGGATCATGTCTACCTTTCACCGGATGGGCAATGGGTGGCTAGTGCTTCGTTTGATAGATCTTTGAAGTTGTGTAATGGTATTATTGGGAAGTTTGTTGCTGCACTCAGTGGACATGTCGGGCCTGTATATCAGATAAGGTTTGAGATATTTTCAAAATTTGCTCGTCTTATCCATTCAAGAATGATTTCTAATCATGATTTACATAATGCACAGTTGGTCTGCAGATAGTAGACTTCTTTTAAGTGGGAGCAAAGACTACCCTGAAGGTCAGTTGCACAAAGCATATAGCATTTGAATGATTTCCATAAAGTACTTACGTGTGTCATGGGCCAGCTTTAAGAGAGATCAAGTGTGGTCACTTAGAATTGTAACAGGAGAGCTTGTAATATTATCTGTGAAAATAATATCAGCGTTACAGGAAATTAGTTTATTTATGGTGCAAGCAATAAGGATTTTTGCCCCTGGTTGTTGCTGAGTTCTAATGCAACTTGTTTTCATTGAGATCTCAATGGCCTATATAAAGTTATTTTTTGAACCGTTAGACCATGTTAGGTCTACTTATTTTGCGAGATATGGTGATGAGGATATTGTAAAGCAGAGTACGAATGGAAGTTTGAGTGATGTACTCTTGCTTGTTGTGTTAATTCTGTTTGAACTATTTGTAAATGTCAATAGCATGTGGAGTCTGCCTTTTTTACTGGTTATGATTATTATGAATTTTTGCCTGATTTGAATGCTTAAATGTTTGCTCCATATTTGGCTTACTTTTAGATCTGGGATATTCGCACGAAGAAGTTGAAACAAGATCTTCCGGGTCATGCGGATGAGGTTTGGTCCCTTAACATTGTCATCAGACAAGTTTAAAGTTTGTATGTCTATCATGGACTACCACTTGCTTATTTTAGCACATGTTCTCGTGAGAAGGTTTTTGCGGTCGATTGGAATCCAGATGGTGAGAATGTTGCTTCTGGTGGTAAAGATAAGGTGTTGAAGCTATGGATGGGATAATGCATTGGGAGTTATACAATGGCCTGTCAGACCATTGCATATGCAGATGAAATGAGATGGCAGTTCAGATGCTTTCATCAGAAGTGAAGATTGATTGTTTGATAACCACATATTACGTCTGCAGACAGAAAGTGCACGCTCAACTATTAGGTGCTGCAAGTTCAGATGCAATTTGGTCGTGTAAAGCTGTCTTGCATCGGGATGGCAATCACAGCCAGTATGCATTGTCTGCTTATGATCCAGCTATTATTATAAAGGTTTTGTTAAGCTCAGAAACACTGTTCAATGCTCTGTTGATTGAGAGTATCATTAGTCACCGATATTTTGGTCATATAAGTCATTGGCAGAATCAGTCTTTGATATTCATATCCAATTATAGTGAGTCCTTCATTTTTCTATTGGCGTTATACATAATGGCAGTCAAGTATGTTGGCCAGAAAAGAGCCTTCTTGGCTTAACCGCTAGCTTGAGTCATTAACTCAATTTATCTCACAAGTTTTCAACATTGCTTACAAAGTCTTCAAGATTATTTCTGATGTTCTATATGATGAGTCGATTTGGCAGGCAAATTGGACAGAGAAACTAAACATCAATAACTTAAGATTAGCTGGGAAAAACTGGCAGTGTAATCTCTAAAAGTGGGTAATGATACATTATTCAGAACAGTTGTATGATTTAGGAGCTGAAAGGCTGAGGACAGACCACAGGTCCACAAGTCATAACTAGCAAGCTTGTGATATGCTGTTCTAAGCAAGTGCCTAGATAGAGATGAATCCCCTTTCCTTGAGGCATTCGACGGTATCTCTCAGACTCACCTCCAATGGAGTGAAGTTGACACCTAGAGCTTCTGCCTTCTTTCTTGATATCTCATACTTCGATGAGAAAGGCTTCTCATCTTCGCATCTACACCATCACGAAAACAACCGTAATCTCTTGGATGCACAGTAGTCTGACAGAAGATAAGAATTAAGGAAAAATGATAACTTACTTCTTGGGGAGGTGCAAAGTGGGGTAGAGATTTCGGAGAATCTGCAAAGCGTCATGGCAGTGTATGACTTCGCCTACTACGCAATATCTTCCATGAGCTGAATGATTTTCAAAAGCTAGGATATGTGCGAGTGCGACGTCTCTAACATCAACAAATCTATAGCATGTATTTGGAAATGTTTGAGCTCCTGCAGGATAAGCCTCAATTACTCCCATGCAAACGTCAAGACAACTTTGTACCGAATGCCGCCACTGCCAGTAGTTGAAAACCATGTCGCACATGGAAATCTACCAGAAATAATTATAATAGTGTCTGTGCAGCCAATTAAGCAAACCCTTAAATACATAAGACAGATTCAGTAGATAGAATGAAAGGTCCTCGGGACCTCATGTTGCCAAATTCAGTTAACTAGCAAAGAAGGATAGCTATTCCATGGACCAATGCAGAAAGACATTCTGAGACCCATGCGCCCATAATTCATAAGTATGGTTAAGGGCATATGACTTCACTGAGATCGTCTTTAATCAGAAACATAGTTCTATAGTTACTCCTTGAGATTGTCTTTTGAGTAATGAGAACAAGCATGCACAAATGTTTGATGAAGACGCTCTGAAATAAAATGGCAAAGATTCAATAACAAACATAATTTATGGCTAGATGATAGTGATACCATTAATGAAGTTCAGTATTGTCTGCACAGTGAGATTAACAGTGGGCTGCAAGATAGGGCCGATCACATATCCTGGGTTTATTGTGACAAGGTCAATTCCATTCTCTTTGGCGAATTCCCAAGCTGCCTTCTCTGCTAAGGTTTTTGAAAGCATATACCAGAGCTGAAGATAGATAAGCCAAAGAGACTGTTAGAATGTTTCGCCTCATTAAACACATATAATAACCATTGCCATGACATGCACTTCATTCGATGTCATCCAAGGCATTCGGAGATTACCAGTTAAAAGAAACGAAAGATAAGTAGTTCTCCTCCAGGAAGTAAAGTTTATAGAAACTCAAACTGTTGTATCCAATAAGCATATGTAGCATCTAACATGGCGCCAGGCCAAATTACAAGAGTAACACAAACAACTGTAAGTGATGAGACGGGCACTCCTTGGTTTGGGTATCCGTAAAAAGTGTCTAGTGAAAGCTATGTGATTTAAGAGAGAAATGTTCCCTGATGTCCCAACTCCTCTCAGAATCAGCATTTTACCAGTTTCACCGTGTAATAGGAACTCTGAATGTAATTCAACAGAAAAATTTCACAAGTATGAACAGCCATATTGTCAGGAAATTTTGATATAAAAACCTTGGATTTCTCGCAAAATTCTGGATCTGAATGCCAAGTCTCATCAATGACGACCCCTGAAGTCAGAGGTTTTGCACTGAATGCAACTGCAGCCATAGAGGACGTCACAACCACTCTCTTGATAGAAGAGGCTTTGGCGCATGAACTTAGAACATTAAGGGTGCCTTTTAGGGCAGGATCAATTATTTCAACCTGAGTCATGTAATAGAAGAAATCATTCGGTAAAATTCTCATAAAAAAGTATCAGAAAACCGAAACTGAACTCATTGTGGCAGAAGAAAAGCAAATCCCCTTCCACATGGAACGGTTTGTCCATGAGCTATCTACTTATTTAGGAAAACAAGGACAACGTTGGATGATCAACATGGCAAGATTCAAGCACCTGGGGGTCAGCAGCTGAGAGCAAAACAGGCGATGCAGTGTGAAAAACACATTCGCATCCATCGACTACCGAGTCAAAGGACCCTTCTTCCAGCAATTCTGCTTTGAATAAATGCAGCCTCTCCTTTGCCCCCTCCAGTGCCAGAAGGTGTCCTGTCTTCTTTGGGTCGGCTGTTGCACATGCACAAGAACGAGAAAAATCTCCATTCAACTGATTGAAGTTCAAAAACTTGCAAGCACCCTCACCGACACATCAGTAGCATCTACAGTCAGAAAGGGCATAGGCGGGACAAGAAGAGCCGTATTGTTCCCGGAGAAACATGTGCAAAACTGATACTGAAAATAAATAAATCAAGAATCCGGAATCTAGACGATGGTTTGAGCGTGCCACTTCTTCAACAAAGTCGAACAGGATGCAAAAGATTTGAACTTTATTGGATAGATAAATAGATTAGAGGGCAATCTACATCACAAAATTAATGAAGCTACCAAAATCCTTCTCTCTCTCAGAGAAAAAAAATAGCTTTGATGGTTTCACTCTAACAAAGTGTTTGGACACAACTTCATGTGGGTAATCAGATTTCAACAGCTCTGTTTTTTTCTTCCAACAGCTTGACAACTCCCAAGAAGGTCGAAAGAGCAGAGCAGAGAGAGAGAGAGAGAGAGAGAGAGAGTATAAAGAAAGGGAACTTCTTTCCTACATGGGTCTCGGACAGTGGCTCGAACAGTGTAGCCACGAAGGAGCAAGAGCTTGACCAGCCAAGAAGCTATGTAACCCGACCCTCCGATCACGCCCACCACCTTCTCTGCTCCGCTCATCTCCTCCGTTCTTGGCACCTGAACCGCGTGGAGTTCGCGCGCGCGCTGGTCTCCTCTCTTGGGGTTCGGGGGAGAGAGTGAACGAGTGCTCGAGTGAGTGGCGGGGCAGCAGGTGGACCTTATTATAAAGAGCCCGATGTTCGGCCGAATCTTTAAAGATAATCCAAACCCATTTTTTGTCGCTCCTGGTTGACGACAGACGCCTTCTCGCAACTCGTAAGCCATTACGTACGTGACATTACTGGGTAATAAATTACATATCGTATCGCTTTCCATTGTCCTGGGGTGGCGCCCAAGTTCAAGAGGAACTCTTCCAACTCCTCTTGAGTAGCTTCACTTTAAGCTTTGAGATATTAAGTAGTTGTACTTATCTAATTCTTGATTTGGGATAAAACATATTTGATCCATTAATTTTTTTTTTTTTTTGGTTGGACTTTTTCTTAGATATATTGAGCCCTCCAACTCTCTTGATTTTTTCAATAAAATATTTTCAATATTATCACACTCGATTATCCTAATATTGTTATTGAATATTAAAGCAAATTCACATACAATGACTATAGGATAAACATTCAGCATTGCATCATCTTTCAAGTTTAGAGATGGAATGCTCTATTCAACAAGAGTAAGAGACCATACATGGTCTGACCACGATAACTATATGAAATATACAATACATTATCAGCAACCTTTTAAGTATGACTATGAGGTCAACGTCGTCGATCGAGAAAAGCTAGCTCAAATAGAGAGATTCCGCCTTCGCCCTTGAGGCTCCCAATGATGTTGCTTAGGCCGACCTCCGAAGAAAAAGCTCAAAAACAGAGGAAACCTTTCTCCTTGAGGCTTTCAACAGTTTCTTTTATGCTAACCTCCAGAGGTATGAAATTCACACCCAAACCTTCTACTTTTTCCCTTGATATCCGATGAGCCGCCACAGCAGGCTTGTTGTCTTCACATCTGTGTTCAAAATGCATGATTCGTGCAGCATCGGTTAATGTTAGTGTATATGCTCGACATAAGACCATTTCTCAACTTGCTCTTAAGAGAAAAAAGTTACCTTTTAATCTATGGAGTTGAACAAAAACGGGAACTTACTTTTCTGGGAGGCGCAATGTGGGATAGAGATGGTGCAAGATCTTTGACATGTCAGGACGGTGCATTACTCCTCCAACTATGCAATATCTGCCACTAGCTGAAGAGTTTTCAAGAGCTTGAATATGTGCTCGTGCGACGTCTCGGACATCAACAAATCCGTAGGATGCATTGGGAAATTCTTCAGTTCCTACATCATACGTCTCGATTAGTCCCACTGCTGACACCATTTTTAATGGAAAATCAATTTCCTTGAGCAACCGTGTTTCTTCTTGCACATGGAAATGGATTGCATCTAATTATGCAATTATGACATTGAATCCATCCTCCCCTGGTCAATCTGAGAATTTAAGGCCCTGTTTGGCAACCATCCAAACAAAGTCGGATTCTGATTTTTTGTTCTCGAGAATCGGTTTGGGAACGAATCGCGTTTGGTAAATTTTTTGTCCAAAAACGATTCTGGAACAAATTTACTCCCGAGAATCGATTAAGAATCGCTTTTGGACAATAATTCGAGAATCGGAAAAAATATGATTCTCCGTCCGAGAATCAAAAAAGAGAATCAAAAGTGCCGAATCAAAAAAAAATTATTTCTATATTTTATTTTTATTTCTTCCTAGTATGAAATATATATTTGTTGTATATAGAATACATATTTAATTTTATGTTATAATTTAGTAAAATAGATGCCAAATGCTGACATGATGTGTAGAAGAAAGAATCATTTCATGGAAAATAGTTCGTGAGACATAGAAACCATCAAGTAATACCGTTGACAAAGTTCAATATCAATTCCACCGACAGATTGACTGTAGGCTGCAAAAGAGGGCCAATCACATGTCCTGGGTTCATCACGACCAGGTCGATCCTCTTCTCTTTAGCAAATTCCCAAGCAGCCTTCTCCGCCAAGGTTTTGGAGAGCATATACCAAAGCTGAAAATAGCAGAGCCACAACAATGTGATGAACGAACTCACAGACAACGGACCAAGCAAAAGAGACCGACAATGTCAAGAAAAACCATCTTACTACCTTTGATTCCTCGCAGAAAACCGGATCCGAGAACCATGTTTCATCAACCACCACACCAGAGGTCAGAGGTTTTCCATTGAACACTACTGCAGCCATGGAGGAGGTCACTACCACTCGCTTGATAGAAGGGACTTTTGCACATGATTTGAGAACGTTTAAGGTGCCTCTGACTGCTGGATCCACTATTTCAGCCTGCAACATGAAGGAGGTCATCGGTACGATTTTGCCAAATCATCCGAGTAATATCAGATCACCTATCATATGAATCTACAGTACAAAGCGGAAGGAACTGATATGTGCAGACACCTGGGGATCTGAAGCTGAGAAAACCACAGGTGATGCTGTATGAAAAACAGCTCCGCACCCATCGACTATCGAGTCAAAGGACCCTTCTTCTAGCAAATCTGCTTTAAACAAATGCAGCCTCTCCTTGGCCCCTCCAAATGCCAGAAGATGTTGTGTCTTCCGTGAATCATCTGCTTATATGCACATACCAGAATGCAGAATTAGATCTGATAGATCACAGTCTAAGTTCCTTCATATAGAATGACATCAAGTTATGAATCATGAAACATGCTAGTACTTGATCTTGACTTGAGTTGCAACATATCCACATCTATAAAAAACCAGGATTAAGAAATAATGGATTCGAATATTGCAAGGGATTAATTCTTTAGGCAGTGAACTCCAACATGTTAAATTGCCAGAGCTCCAAAAGCACATAGACAAATCAGTATATGCGTACACATGCAGTTATGCACTTCCAAATACATACACGCATATGCGAGTGAATCCAAATGGGAAGAGACGATTAGAAAAGCACACTTTCTGATAAAAACGGAATTTGGTACAAAGTCTATGCATCGGAATGATTCAACTAAGAAACTGTGAATCATACTCTAAGAATAGAGTGTACCACCCAAGAATCCAAAAAAAAAAAAAAAAATTTAAGAACAAGACATGAAGATGAAACGATGAACTTACTGGTGTTGCGGATGGTCGCTTTGACTGTATAGCCCCTATGAAGCAGCAAGTTGATGAGCCATGATGCTATGTAACCAGCCCCTCCGGTTACACAAACCACCTTCTCTGTGGTGCTCATTTTCCCCCTCCTCTCCTATCCTTGGAGCTGAATCTTCTACTGTTCCTTTGGATGGTATATAACATTTGCATTCTATATATAAGGAAAAAAAAATCATCTATGATTGCTTTCAGATAATGTTCAACTTGAATAATTTTCAACATTCACATGTCTCACCAACTTAAATGCTTCAATCAGAGAAGATAGATGGAGAAACTTTGAATCATCACCTATTCTAGACCACAAGGGCTGGGCACCGACAAAAATATCCGATCACTTGTGTCATGCCTGACTCAAAGCAACTGTTGACACCTAAATTTTGGCGATCTGGTCATTTATTTATTGCATAGAAAATTAAGGATTAATTTTATCCCTAAAAAAAATTTAATTGCATAACATATAGATTTAGGTGTATTTATTTTTAATTTGCATATTTTGTTTTCATTTTATTAGACCGGTGGTGGATGGTTTCAAATTAGTTGGATTAAACCCATGAAACGAGCAAGTTAGCCCAAGCTTATATTTTTAATGATTGAAAATTATCTCGTGAAAAAATTAATTTTAAAAGTTCGATTGGGTATGAATTTTTGTAGGTAGGGCAAATGGGTAAAAAATATTGCGATTTGTCTTTAAAAGATTTGGATTTAGAAAAAATTTTATTTTGATCATGAATCCTTATCAATATGGAATGAATTTTATGAAAAAGATTTGCGAAGGTGAAAAATTTGAAAATCCAATTCCCTCACCTATAAAAGGGCATACGCGTAGGGGGGTCTTCTCTTTTGGGTGAAAAAGAACAAAAGAAAAAGAAAAAGTGAGGAAAATTGAGTGGACGTGTGTGCGGTAGGGGAGCAAGTAAAAGGGGGGTGATTTGACAGGTACTGTTCATCGTCATCCACCTTCGCCGCTCGCGTCTGCAACTGACCGCCGGAGCTTCCTCAGCCGAGCTGCACACCGTGCTCGCACCCCACCGTTTCCGCCTCGCTCGCAGCATCGTCTCCTGTCTGCTCGACTCCAGCAGCGAGGTTGCTGCTGTCCGCGCTCGCACCCGAGCGTCTACCGCCTCCGTTCGATCTCCTCGCCGCCGATCCGCCTAACGCCACTCCGCTTCAGCCCGTGACCCAGCCGTGCCACCGCACCCCCGTGTCCGATCCCTTCACGAGCCGACGCCACCTGCAGCTAGATCTGTCCACAGTAATTTCCGATCAGTGACCCAGATCGCAAGCCAGGCGGACCCGCGACGCCCTGTTCGACTCCGGACGCTGCCCGCACGCAAATCGCCGGAACAGGACCCGAGCCTTCCTAGCTCCGCCCCTGTGCTGCTGCTGCCGCCGCCGGTTCACCTTTGCCGAAGTTCACCTTCACCGGACTGACGACCGGCTGCCCTTGGAGACCCGCGAGCAAGCCGTGCTCGAAAAGGGAAAAAGGAAATGAAAACAAAAAAAAGAAATAAGAAAAAAGAAAAATCAGATTAGGTAGTTTTTTCTTGGGAAAATGTCACAAATAGTCGCCTCTACTATTACTTAATGCGATTTAAATCCCCGAACTTTCGATTAGGCTCACGATTTGGTCCTCGAACTATTGACAAATGTCCGATTTGGTCGCTGAATTTTGACGGCTTCGATTTGGTCGCCGAACTTATTGATAAATGTCCGATTTAGTCATTCTCGTTCTTATTTTTCTTTTTTTTTTTTTTTTCTTATAGTAACGAAATTGAAAAAATAAAAAAAATAACGAAAAAAATAAGAAAAAATCTTAACGAAAAAAAATAACCAAAAAAAAAATTGTAACGAATAAAAAAAAAACCCTATCGGTACTGTTCATCTTCCTCCGGAAGCGAGGGTTGACACCGGCGAGGACTCCGGCGTGGCGGCACCGGCCGAGGGGCGTCGCGGGCACGAGGCTTGCCGTCGGACATCGGGAAAGGCGAGCAACGGCGGTGTGGGCTCCGGTGGCGTCGGGTCACGCGGGGACAACGCACGGCGGTTGAGCGTCGGGCGGTTGGTCGTAAGCTATTGCGCGGGGCTCGATCTCGCGACGTCGGACACTCGAGCGGCGAGATCGGACAACGATGGCGTCGTAGGGGTCGGCACGGGCCGGAGCGGACGTCGAGCGCCGGGTCGCGGCGGCAAGGATCGGCTCGCTCGGTAAACGAAGCGTCGTCGTCGCCGGTCGTCGGGCGGAGCGTTGAGGTGCGGGGGACTCGGAGGTCGCCGGATCTGGAAGTTGCGGGCGATCGAGGCATTGCAAGGTCGACGGGCGGTGGGCGAGACCGATGGAGCGGCGGTGGAGCGAAAGGGCTCGTGGGTCGCCGGCCTTGATCGAGGTCTGCCCAGTGAAATGGCGTGCGGGCAAAAGGGCAGCCGCCGCGAGGAAGATGAACGATGACTCGCTAGGGTTTTTTTTTTCGTTATTATTTTTTTTGTTATTTTTTTTCGTTACGATTTTTTCTTATTTTTTTTCGTTATTTTTTTTTTTTTCAATTTCGTTACTACAAGCAAAAAAGAAAAAAAGGAAAAATAGTAACGAAGGACTAAATCGGACATTTATCAATAGTTCGAGGGACTAAATTGAGCTGATCAAAATTCGTGGACCAAATCGGACATTTATCAATAGTTCAGGGACCAAATTGAGCCAATCGAAAGTTCAGGGACGAAATTGCACATTAAATAATAGTATAGGGACCATTTGTGACATTTTCCCTTTTTCTTTTCTTTTATTTATCTTTTATTTTTTTTATTTTGTTTTAGTGAAATTGTTCATTTTAAGTATTATGATTGAAATTCCAACATGAAATAGTCCTTCAAATTAGGGATTGACAGTCCGATTTTCGCATCCGAAATCCGACTCGCAATCTTTTGCAAAAAATCGATAATCCGATCTCACGTCCGAGATTCGATTCGCGATTTAATTTTAAAATTAGTCACCCGATTTCATACGCGAGATATAGTTCGTTAATTTTTGAATATCAATCTTATCTTATTTGATTTGTTGTCATGCTATTTGAGTCAATTTTATTTTCCTAAAAAAAAAAAAAAAAATTGAATTAGGATTATGTTCGATTTAGAATATTCCTAGTTTTAGGGTTATTTTGCATGTTTAGAATTGTGATCTTATTTCGAATTTTTTAAATAATAAAAAATCCAAAAAAAATGCATTCATTTATGATGTTAGTTTTAAATTTGAATTGCACGTTTAATTATTTGTCAATTTTAAATTTCGAATTTTATAAAAAGAAACAAAAAAAATCATCATGCATATATCATGTTGAATTAGGGCATTCTTTGCACGTCATTGCATATTAGTTTGTTTATCAATTATAGGTAAATAATCTCTCCTAGATAAATTGCATGTTTTGTTAGGAAAATAAATATGTCCACATATCATATAGAATTAGGTTCATGAAATGCACGTCATTTATTAATTGTTGTTAGGTTCATTTAATTAGAAATTGCCCATCATTAGATTAGGTCATTTACTAAATGTCATTTTAGTTAAAATAATTTTGTACGTCATTGCATTGCATCACATGTCATTAGAATTAAGTCATTCTAGTTAATTTAGATTGCATATTTAATTATTGCATGTTTATTAAGAAATCATTAGTTTTTTTATTTATTTATATAGTTGAGGATATATTGCCATGCCATATCATTTCATATTAGATTAGAAGCATTGCATATGGACTATATTCTCGTTGAAAAAGAGAAAACAAAAATTGAGTAATTGTTTGTTAATTAGAAATCATATCTAAGGTTGTTGATGTGAATTCTGATCTAACAAAGTATGTATATGTTGTGTTGCTATGTGGTAAGTTCTACAATTTATTGATTGCTTTTCTTGGGTGTTAAATTGGTGGTTTGCGCACCCGCATGATCGTGTCACATATTAGAAAAATTAGATTTAAAATTAATTTAAGTGCACTAAAACATTTTTCAAAATAAAAGAAAAATGTACCGAAAATGGCATTAAAGAAATCTAGTGTAACCAAGTCCCCATACCCATAATCTTTAATTCGTAGGAGTAAAGTAAAACTCCCGTTACTTTACTTGGGTTTTTAATCGACCTACAAAAAATAGATCAGTGGCGACTCCTAATTGAAAATCAATTGTATATTAAAAACTTGAACCTAAGTCATGAATTGGTATGAGCTTGGGAGAGCTCGAATTGGTATGGGCTTGGGAGAGCCGAGTTAAGTTTAGACTTAACAATCCATTAGCCAAACTTTAAGTGGATCAACCCCGAAAATTTAGTCGCGACGGCAACTTACTTGTCTAAAACGGCTATGTTTCAAGGAAATGTCTTTGGATGTCATGCCTATAGGAAAGATTCATTTCAATTTAGCCCCATGTAATTTTTTCATTAATTTTGCGTAAACTACTATTAGTCAAAGTCACAAAAATAAGCTAAGGATTGAATTTAACCTCTTCATGGGACTTGTAGGGTATTTAATAGATTTTCAAATAGTCGAGCTCTATGCTTGTGCTTGGATTATCAATATTAATGCATATCACAATGAGTCTATCTAATCTTTATATCGTATTTATTCATCATGGCCATGGATGTGGAGGGTACTTTGTTACTAGAATCTGTCATTCAGTTGTAATGTAACTAAGGATGACGGTGTTCCGTTAACAAATTTATCTTTTCAATGATTGGCATATTTCTAAGAGGCGGTAGTTATCCATTAGAAGAAAGTCAAACTCCACTTTTCGTTCATGTACTTGCACAATTCTTTGAGTCAAGTGCAAGTACATTTAATGTCTTATCACATTTTTTCTAATCAATTCCCACTGACACCAAATTTTGAAAAATCTAACTAGCGTGGCTGTTGTGTGACATGGATAAAAATTTTTCCCATGTTACATCACATCCATATTGGCTAAATTTCAACTATGTCATGCTACAGAGTAATTACATTGGCTAAATGTTTCCAAACACGTTCATGGTAGGCATTCACATATTTGGAATTTTCCCTGATGATTTTACCATTCACATCCGGTAGTAGATTACTATTTTTTAAGAAAAAATCTACAAGATGATTTCATCAGTGAACTAGAAACTTGTCAATGAAACAATGATTTTATCATTTTCAAATCGCGTATCAGTAGTTGAAGTGCTCTCAATTTTTTACATTTGTGGCCCTAATGACTTACCAGCGAAATAATGATTTTATCTCCACATATCGAGGAGTAGATTATCAAGTACTTCAAAATTTTACAAGTGGCCCAATTAATTAATTAGAAACTTACCACCATAATTAAGATTTTACCGTTCTCAAACATAATATATAGTAATAGATCAACGGTGCTTTAAAATTTAAAGTGAACACATCAAATAGTTAATTACTCATTGATAAAATAATGATGTCATGACCTCGTATCAACTAATGAATTATCAAATACTTTCAAATTTTACGAGCGGATCCATCTACTAAGCGGAAAATTTCTAAGATGATAACTTGCTATGCTAAAAGCGGGCTAAATTTTACATTTGTGGCCCAATAGTTATTGACCTACCGGCGAAATAATGATAACTTGCATTTCATTTGAAGTCAATAAATTCTTCACTCTGCTAGAACTTACTACCTTGCAATTTCACTGGGAAGTCACTAATTTCGCATTTGAATTTTTTGTTTAGAGTGATAACCTAGTGAAAAAAAGAGAGAGAGAAGGTTGATAATGTATTATTGTATTTATCATTGGTAAACTGTCAACATTTTGGTAAATCACCGTTAGTGCATTTGACCAACAAACTATTGGTTACACTACTTTACAATAAGATATAAAGTTTACTAATCATATCATAAGATCACCATGCATGGAAAGTTGTTTGTTATTTGGCAACGAAATATTAGAATTCTGCGCAACAAGTTTTATATAATCACACTAATGAAACACATAAAAGGTTATGTACTAAATAAGAACAGAATGTTTTCAAAAGGAAGGCAAGCAAAAGGAATACTACTTTCAGCGTTGCCATGCGCGTTTCTCGGCAAGATTCATAACAAGGACGAGGCAAACGTGGAGCGAGTGGTGCGGAATCTCCCTTTGTCCTTGGCCAATGGATTCCTCTCTTCAATTTTTCTCTCTCTTCCCATGTCTTTCTCGTGGAAAAGAAATACGTCATTTCCTCTGTAAATCCTTGGTTTCTGAGTATCTGATTTGGTTTTAAATGGTATGTACGTAGTCATCTTTTTCTTCCACGTAGCTTCTAATGGAGTACACCGGAGATGAGGGCGTCCAATAAAATGCTAGCTCAACTTGTTCATTCGCAATATTACCCCAAGAAGATGCAGGTCTTTAGAGATTTCTGCAGATATTCTACACTCCTAGTTGTAAGTCATATCGGACTACAAATCACGTGAAGAAACTTCAACCGGTAAAACTTGTTTCGTAAAGTGGATGCGCATAGGTTATTCTGCACATATGAGTATGAGGGATGTGACGGAGGACAGAAAGCAAGGAACCCCGAATTATCAGCTAGTGTCGTGCTGTTTTTAAGCAGGTGCCTAGACCGAGATGAACCCCTTCTCCCGTAAAGATTCAATGGTGTCTCTTAGACTGATCTCTAAAGGAGTGAAGTTGACACCCAGAGCTTCTGCCTTTTCTCTTGAGTATTCATACTTCGATGCGAAAGGTTTGTCATCTTCGCATCTGCATCATTAGACAAACAAAGTGTGATTATCCTAGACATCTTGAGAAGATCAGTCACATGGAATCCAGTGGCTGTCTCAGACGGGCTTTTGTTACTAAACAAACAAGATGGCATTTACACCCACTATTGAAATTGGTAGTAATTGATCAAGAATGTTACGATCAAGGCCTTGTGATATAAATGGGCGTTGAATGTTCACTTAGTTAAACTGGTGATACTCCAAGTTTGACCTTTTCGCACATTTTTCTATTGAACAGACTAATAAACGAACACGAAGATTCCTTCTGATGCTTCAAATGACTATGTAGTCCATGTTACATTTAATTACCTTGTATGGAATGTCCTGAAGCTGCAAATTTTTCTTGTCAGTCCTGAACTGATTTTCAATGACCTCAGTAAGTTTATTGCTACTAAATCTCCAATTTCATCATAATCAGTGCAGTCCCTCTACTTCGTTCCAACCAAAAAGGCCCATCATGTATTTTCTCAGAGGAAAAAAGCGTGATAATCCTTCACAGGCTGTTTTGAATGGCCAACAGTCAAGCAGCAGACGAGTTGGAAATAAGGAAGAGTAATTACAGAAAAAAGAACTTACTTATCAGGAAGGTGCAATGTTGGGTACAGATTCTGCAAAATCTTCAAGGTGTCGTGACAATGTGCGACTTCTCCTACTACACAGTATCTTCCGCAAGCTGAGGGATTTTCTAAAGCTAGAACATGTGCATTCGCTACATCTCTGACATCGGCAAAACAATAACATTCATTTGGAAATGTTTGAGCTCCTGCACGAATAAGTGTTAAGTTATTTTCGACATCAACATACAATTTGTAGTGGATACTTATCAGATTTTTCATTTCTCTGTTCCAGACTTGGAAACTTACAATCAAAATGCGTGGGAAAAGGTCTCATCAATGAATGCCATTAGTTTATATGTAAGAGGACACATGCACCATGTGTAATATGTAAAGCACGACTGCCTTACTACTTTAATTGCAAACCAGACGTACCTATCATGGATCAGACTATTTGCCAGAGTCATAAGAATTTGAACATAGGATCATCAGACTAACTTTTCAAGAACCAAGAAGGAGTAAGTCCACGTGGAATAGCAAAATAGTCATACATCCATACCATTAACAAAGTTCAGTATCACCTCCACACTGAGATTAACAGTGGGCTGCAGCAAAGGGCCAATGACAATTCCTGGGTTAATCGTGACCAAGTCAATCTCATTCTCCTTTGCCGATTCCCAGGCCGCCTTCTCTGCCAAGATTTTTGAGAGAACATACCAAAGCTGAACAAGGAAAAACCAAACTTATAATGTAAGTATCTTTTGCCTCAGCTCAATTACCTTTGACACGACATGGACTGGGTTCAACATAATCAAAGGAATTCCAAGATTACCAGTATTGTGAAGAAATTACAGACAACCAACCTTAGATTTCTCACAAAAGTCTGGATCTGAAAACCAAGTCTCATCAACTAGATCACCAGACGTCAGAGGTTTTGCAATATATGAGACCGTAGCAATAGAAGATGTCACCACCACTCTCTTGATAGAAGAGACTTTGGCACATGACCGCAAAACATTAAGGGTGCCTTTTAGGGCAGGATCAATTAATTCAGCCTAAATTATGCAAGAGAAAACAAAATCATTCAGAACAGAACCTATCGGAACTATCAGAAAAAATTGAAGCACAAGCAAGATCATTAGAGAAGTCCCCTATACATGGATAATGGAATGGAGTGAAATGTAAACAAGTTATGTAAAAACCAAGGACAACATTGCAACAGAGACGAGTATAAGGCACGAAGGATGGCTGAACTGACAAGATACAAGTACCTGGGGGTCAGCAACTGAGAGCAAGACAGGTGATGCAGTATGAAAAACGCCTATGCACCCATTGACTACTGAGTCAAAGGACCCTTCTTCCAGCAAGTCCGCTTTAAATAATTGCAGCCTCTCCTTAGCCCCTTCAAGTGCCAGAAGGTGTTCTGTCTTCTTTGGGTCATCTGTAACACACAAACAAGAATGAAAATTACTCATTTAAGGGGTTGGAATCCAGAATTCTAGTGGTCACCCTCATTGACATACTATTAAAATCGCTTCATCTATGGCCAAATGGGCAGAAAAAGATAAGTTACATCATTCTTGGATGAAGTTGCTCTGGCTCAAGAGGTAATTAATGACTTTACTTGCATCATTTAGTTGATTCGTGGAGATCTAATGGTAGATTTTAGCTGCTAGATTGTGTTTTCGTAGTGCTGAAATGAAGAGCTTTAGACTCTAAAATTTCATTAAGGCGCCCCGCATACTTGGTGAAATCTACATGGTGTCCCAATGGATGAAACATGGCCTAGTATCTCGTAGAGAACATTGAATAGAATTACCAAGAAAAGAAATGTAACTGAAAAAAAAAATGGGTCCCGGTAACATTTATTTCATCGAGGACGATTCTAGTCGTTTCCACCGCATGGTTTTATCCGTTATTTGAAGGGCGCAGGAGCACGAAAACACTGGTAGAGAAGATATCGAGAGAATAGAGATAGCAAGTTTACTTGGGTCTCGCATGGTGGCTTTAACAGTGTAGCCACGCTGAAGCAAGAGCTTGACCACCCAAGAAGCTATGTAACCTGCCCCTCCAGTCACACACACACTTTCTGCTTCTCCTCTCTCGTGCTCATCTTCTTCTTCTTCTCTAATTAGCAGCTAAATTTTGCAATTCGCACTGATCTTCTGTGAGCGATGGGTGAGAGATAAGCAGCTTACCCTTATCCTGGTGGCCGTGCCTTCTATAAAGATGGTGACCCTGTAAAGATCAGGTCTGATCAAAGGAGGCCAGGATAAGGAGCGGCAGTCAAGTTTACCTGGGTCTCGCACGGGCAGGAATGAACAGAACTGTAAATCGAATTAAAGGGACTTTTCCTAAATGAGAACGTTTAGCATTGAAACTCACATTATTAAGAGTGCTCAAGTGAGAGCACTACCAAGATAACTGACTTACATAAAAATGTAAACCTATAAGCAGAAAACAAAACCGTGAATGCCAATCACTTGTAGGTTGTTGTAGAGGATAAATCTTAGTAGTGCATATATACCTATAATGTCACAGTCACGTATTGCGTGAAGTTATCCAGTTCTAATTGAGGACCAATCACGTGTCCTGACTTTATCATGACGGGTCAATCTTTGTGCTCTTTAGCAATTTCAAGCTGGCACCTCCGCTAAGGTTTTGGAAAGCACATACCAAAGCTGAAAATAGAAAGACCATATTAATGCAATGAAAGAACTCATGCGCTTATCACAAAAGTAACTGACGTCAACTTGACGACGCTGCCTCATCTGGCATTCTAGAACCACCACTTAAAGAGATATAGGTAACTAAATTTTTAGAGTAATACAGAGGTCTTAAATAATGAGAAGCTTTTTAGTTATGTGCCTATATCAGAAAAATACATGGGAGCACGTTCATATGCGAGAAGGTTGAGGATTTAATCAAATAGGTAAACAACACACCCTTAAGGCAAGGGAGAAGCATTTCTCGACCGCTTGGCACTACAGTGAATCAATTCAAGCCATCAAGTGAATATGTTTGGCATCGATATTTTATAGCATCAGCTCGTGTTCCAAATCATCTAAAAATCAATATGTTGGCAATTTTCCAACTAGAAAAAAAAATGTTGAAGATCGTGTAGGGTATGACAGACCAAGCAAAAGAGACCAACAATGTCGAAAAGAACAGTCTACTTACAGGCCTTCGGTTCCTCACACAAAACCGGATCGGAGACCCTGTCTCATCAATTACCACAGGAGGTCAGGAATTTTCTACTGCAGACAAGCGAGGCCATGGAGAATGTCACAACCACTCTCTTGATTGAAGGGACTTTTGCACATGATTTGAGAACATTTAGGGTCCCTCTGGCTGCAGTATCTACTATTTCAGTCGGTAATAAGATTAGAAGCCCATCAGATAAATTTATGTTGAATTACCTAAGAAATATTATATCATTTGCCATTTGATTAACTGCACATACAAAGGACAAGTTGAAACGAACTAGAATTTTGAAGATACAATACTGAAGATGCAGAGAAATGACGGATAACGGCAAGAAACAGACGCCTGGGGGTCAGCCAATGAGAAAATCACCGGTGATGCTGGATATAAAACAGCTTTGCACACATCAACTATCAAGTCGAATTACCCTTCTTCCAGCAATTCTGCTTTAAATAAATGTACTCTCTCCTTAGCTCCTTTGAGGGCTAGAAGAAATCATGTCTTCTTTGAATCATTATTTTAATTGCACATGCAAGAACAAGATTTAATTTGGCTGATCAAAATTGCTGTAACTCTCAGTCACTAGACTGCAATTATCATGTTATGATGTTGGCTCTGTATTTGATTCGCTCAAGTGGTCACATATGATCGTACTGCAAGAGATCTAATTTTCAGGCATTTAAATCTGGACGACTTAATGTAATAGGCAACCTGAAAGCCCAAAGGCAAGCAGGCATATGCATACGCGTGCACACAACTGCCCACAAATAACACTTGGATATTACATGTCTGAGTTTATCCAAAAGGTAAGAGATGATTAGGAAAGAACAGATTCATGTTATGACAGATTTTGTTACACATTTTGTATCATCTAAAATGTTTCAACTAAGAAATTGCAAACCATACTAATACTAAAATGAACAGACTCGAATATTCAAAAGGTTCAAGATTCTGAAGATTAGAGCATGAACATAAAGTTGCATAAACTTATTGGGATTGCAAACAGTTGCTTTGACCGTATAGTCAAGGTGGAGCAACAACTTGACAAGCCAGGATGCTATGTAACCGGACACTTCAGTTACGCATCCCACCTTTGTTGTGGTACTCATCCATCCTCTACTCCTCTTTTTGGCATTGAATCTTGAACAGGGGCTTGGAAGAGAGTATGCTGAGAGCAATTCATATTAAAGGCAAAAAAGATTCTCTTTACTAAGTTTAGAAAATATTTAGTTCTGCAAGTGTTTCAAATTTGTTTGTCTAACCATCTTGTATGAGGCATTGGCAAATTCTTTTATTTTTTCCACAAAAGCTAGATGAGGAAACTTTGATGAATCCCCAACTCTTATTCATATGTCAAGCCTTGCATGGCTCAATGCAAGTCAATTTCATGAAGAGGTTTTCTTCTTTTACCAAAGGAAAAGATGAGCTATATAAGATTGCTTTTCAGGGGCACAAAAAGAAAAGAAAAGAAAAGAAAAGAAAGCTAAGTCCTGCATCAAGTTGATATTTAATTCACAATCATAAGAGCTGTTTCATCTTGAATGACAATGATCAACTTTACCCAATTAAAAGCCAACAGATTTGATCTGGTTTGCACTGGTCTTCTGTTTGCGTTTGGTGAGAGTGAGGATCAGTACGTATGTGTTGCGTAAAGTTCTATATGGAAAGTTTTGTTCATTTCAATTCAAGAAATGGGAAGGTAAGTATGGTAACTTCAGAAAGATGGAAAGAGACGATGAGTTGCGAATCAGTATAGCCTTTTGCACTAGGATGCCCTTTATATTAAAATTTTGATATTAAAGCAAATTACCCGAATCCTGGTGTCAGGGCCTTCAATAAAATTAAATTTGATCATTGTGCACCACGCAAGAAACTATAGTGCAGCTTTACTGTGATCGATTATGGTGGAGCACCAGCCAGAAATTAGTATACAGATTAGTGGCCCTATTATTAGTCATTCATCATTTGATCCGTTGTAGGAGTTGATTAATGAGAATCCTTTCCAAAAGAATATGGGAATAATCAACAATTCATTTTCCCAGCCATTCTTTTGGTTTTTTGTCTAACTATGAATGGTTCTTAGGATTCCTCATTATCCATGTTAGAGGTTGCCTTTTCTGTTCCAGAACAAACACTGGGCATTGCTTCACCTCAACTTACATACAAAACCTCAGGTTGTTAAAAGTAGTCGCACATGAAGCCAGGAATAGAAATCAGTGGCAAAAGCAGAAAACTACTCCAATAAACAACGTTCATAATCAGCTTTCAAGTTTAAATTTACACTGAGCAAGTGACTCTAAGACATTATGCATGCTTCAATGGAGTCTAATAAAAGGGAAGCATTAAATTTATGCAGAAACTTTTTATGACTATAAGTTTGTGGAAACCATATATATGCCTTTGAAGTATAGGGTTTTCCTTGTCACTTGTCAGGAAACTCAAACAGAGAGGAAGCCTTTCTCCTTGAGGCTTTCCACAGTGTCTCTTAGACTGACCTCCAAAGGAATGAACTTCACACCCAGACCTTCAATCTGCTCCCTTGACACCCGAGGAGCCGACTCGTATGGTTTGTCATTTTCACATCTGCATCAACAATGATTAATGCACCTTTAATAATGTCAATGTTCAGTAGATAGGATTCCTTCTAGGGATGCTCATAAAATGTAACTCTTCTCTTTAGAAATTGAAGAAATATGGGGGCTTACTTTTCAGGGAGGTGCAGTGTAGGATAAAAGTTGTGCAGGATCTTCAAAACGCCATGACAATGTATTGCTTCTCCTGCCATACAATATCTGCCGCTAGCTGAAGGATTTTCAAGAGCTAGAATATGTGCATGGGCCACATCTCTGACATCAACAAATTTGTAAGAGATGTTGGGAAATGTTTGAGCTCCTGCATTGTATAAGCCTCAAATTATTCTCTTTGTAATCACAAGAGCAGAGTGCACTTTGGCAGGAAAATAAGTTTCCATGTGCAGTTGCATCTCTATCTTGCAGAGAAATTTGGTGACAGGTCCTTAGTCATTTGCAGAATATCAATGGTCAATATCAGACAAAAAATGAGATCCAAAATGCTGACACAATGATAATAGACATGTCAAGCATTGACTTTTAAGTAATACCATTGACGAGGTTCAGTATCATCTCCATAGAGAGATTGATGGTAGGCTGCAAGAGAGGGCCAATCACATGTCCAGGGTTTATCACGACCAGGTCCATCCTATTCTCTCTTGCAAAATCCCAAGCTGCCTTCTCTGCTAAGGTTTTAGATAGCACATACCAAAGCTGAAAATAATTAAACCAAAGTCAGGCGATGAAAGAGTGAAAGAGCTCACACCACTGATGGATGTGATCATCATCAACATGACACTGAATTTGCTCTGCCTTGTTTGACATTTCAAAGCAATGGATGAGGAGCACTAGAAAAGAAATTCTTTAAAAGTTGTCCATCACAAAATCTAATTGTCATATAGAGGTATTCAGTGAGGCAAAGCACCCAACTTGTGTTTCTTACATTGGCCAAATATGGGCAAACAAACGAACATGCTTGAAGGTTGAGGGCTTAAACAGATAGGTGGATGGAAAAACCATTAAGGCAAGGAAGATGATACCTCTTGACTGCTTGGCCACTAAGATTAAGCTAGGACTGAACGTGTTCAGCCTCAAGTATTCAATTAAATTAACATGAATCAAGCTTGAATACTAGCCAAAATCAAATCTATTGAGGATTTTTTATTGGAAAAATTCATCCAGTTGATGGGGCATCACAGACCAAGCAAAAGAGATTCTACTGTCAAAAGCCAGCTTACTTACAGACCTTTGATTCCTTACAGAATGCTGGATCGGAGAACCATGTCTCATCAACTACCACATCAGAGGTCAAAGGCTTCCCATTGCACACAACTGCAGCCATGGAGGACGTCAAAACCACTCTCTTGATAGAAGGGACCTTTGCACATGATCTGAGAATATTTAGGGTACCTTCAACTGCAGGATTGACTATTTCAGCCTGCGGGCATGTAAGGAAAGGAATCTGATTAGAATGGTTTTGTCAAATCATCCAAGAAATGTTGGATCATTTGCCATCTGATAAACTGCAACAGACGACAAGGGAAAAAGAACTAGAATTTGAAAGATGTGATGCTTTACATTTGACAAATCCATGAAATCATGATGTACAACTGCAATATGCAGATACCTCAGGGTTAGAAGCTGAGAAAAAAACAGGCGATGCTGTATGAAAGACAGCCTCGCACACATCAACTATTGAGTCAAAAGACCCTTCTTCCTGCAATTCTCCTTTGAAGATATGTAGTCTCTCCTTAGCCCCTCCAAGTTCCAGAAGGTGCTGTGTCTTCTTTGGATCACCTGCTTATGCATTCAGAAAAGGAGAATTTGATTTGATGGAATGAAACTCTGGGAGCTTTCAGTCACATAACATGAAATGTTATCAATAGATAAGAAGACCACAAATATAAATTTATGCATCGGATCTAACTATAGAGGTAGCATAAGATTGTGTGCAAACTTGAATAGTTAAGCCAATGGAATCAGATATTGCAAGAGCTTCATATCTTCAGCTAGTGGACTCGGATGCTATTGAATCAAATGCACCCTGAGCATAATGTATAGGCATACGCACAAACCCTTACAAACAAGTGCACACATGCACGTATGAGTTAATTGCAAAGGTAAGAGATATTACAAGAGAATAGTTTTCTCATCATAACTAAGTAACAGATTTTGGTACCACTTCCGTATTATCTAGAACGTTTCAAGTTTCCAACTAAGAAAGAGTAAACCGTTCAACTACTAAATTGGACAAACCAAAAATTCAGAAATCCAATATTGTGAACAACGGAGCATGAGCAAAGATAAAAACTTACTGGGATTGCGTACAGTTGCTTTGACCGTGTAGCCACGCTGAAGCAACAATTTGACAAGCCAGGAGGCTATGTAACCGGCCGCTCCAATTACACACACCACCTTCTCTGCTGTACTCATCTCCGCTCCTGTCTTCTCCTTGGAACAGGGGATGAGAGGGATACTGATTGCAATGCATTTATAAGTGGGAATTCTCTTTTATGAATTCGGGATATATTCAACCTCTGACACTTTGTCAAGATCATTTATATGACCAGCTTGTGTGAGGGACTTGTGTGAGGGACTTGCGTTCATTCTTTGTTTTAAATATGTTCCTAGAAAAAATTGAATGGGACAAATGACCACCTACTCTTCTTGACCGTGAGTGATTAGTTTTCTAATTAGACATAGATTGTCTGTCATGCATTACTCAAGGCAAGTCTCGAGCAAGTGTTGAATGGTCGCATAATACCACGTCATGGGCTGATGTGGTGCCAAGCAATGTGTGCTAAAATGCAATCGCGCATCGAACACATGTCCATGACGTGGGCCTCCCCTTTTCTCTCTTCTTCCTCCTCCATCGACGGTGGTTGCGGTCAGGCTCATTTGTGCGGAGGTCCATGAGCCGAGCCTCCCCTTCATCATTGCTCGCGGCCATACCCGTCCGTCGCCATATCAGTAGCCGTGGTCCATAGCCAAGCCACCGCAAGATCATCTTCTTCTTCGTCCACCGCCAGATCTGGGGGCTCCCAAACTCGAAAATAACAGATCTGGGGACTCCCCAGATCCACAGAAGTGAGCCTTCAAATTAACAGGTCCACTGTTGACCGAATGGACGAGCTGCAACGAAGTGGATGGCTCGCCCGTGGACGGCAACGATTGTAAGCCGTCGCCAACGAAGGAGGGGTGGCTCGGCCATGGATGCACCGCAGTGGGCGGCCGTGGACGGAGGAGACGGGAGAAGAGACCCGAAAATTCCAGCCAGATTTTTAAATTTTCTATATTTGTCCAGTTCATGAACACGTGTCAAGTTGTGGTTCGGCTTCAGAAATATATATGCCACGTCATCCTGGTACTACACAGTGTGTTCTTCTTCCTCTTTCCCTGGTTGTCTCATATAGGCCGACTAAGAGTGCGTTTGGGAAGACTTTTGGGGAAAGTCTTTAGGAAAATGCAAAGATCTTTGAGTTAAATATGTTTTCCAAAATGTAAACTGTGTTTGGTAAATTATAATTTAAAAGCCATTTGTGAAGTACCTTTGAGCAAAATGGTGTTTGGGGGACAAAGGACTTTTGTGAAAAAAAAAAATTAGTAAAAGAAAAATAAAAAAATGAAAAAATGAAAACCAGCAAGGGCAGCAGCATCCGGCGGCCGACGGCGACTTCCGGCGACCTCCGGCGACCCGGATCTGGGCCGGCGAGGTCGCGTGACGCCGTCGGGACCTCCGGCGACCCGGATCTCGGGTCGCGGGGAGGCGAGTGTCGGTCGCGCGACCTCTGCGCGTCGCCGGAGGTCGCGCGACCAGATCTGGTCGCACAGAGGTCGCGCGACCTCCGGCGACCAGATCTGGTTGCGCAGTGGTCGCGGGACCAGATCTGTTCGCCGGAGGTTGCGCGACCTCGCGGCGACCAGTCCGACGACCAGATCTGGCTGCATAGAGGTCGCGCGAAGGTCGCGCGACCTCCGGCGACCCAGATTTGGGTCGCCGCGAGGACCTGCGACCTCTGGCGGCTGGCGGTGACTCCCGGCGTCCTGGAGAAGATGAACAGTGCTCATACGAGGGCTCGCACCGGAAAAACAAAAAATTCGTGAGGACAAATTTGGAAAAAAAAAATAAGTGAACAGTGATCTCCAGTAAATGCCGAAATCTTTGGCGCCCATAAGGGACTTCGAAAGCTGATTCCCAAACACCCAATTTTTGGCCTAAAGGCCTTTAGACCCCTAAAGATCCTTGGCAAAGTGGTTGCCAAACGCAGTCTAAGTATATTGCTTCCGATGCGACTCCAACCACACCGCGTAGATTGCTTTTTCCAAGCGATAAGGGCCTATTTAATTCGGTTTTTGGAGAATGTATTATACTTTTGGGTGAAAAGGGTTTTTCGAAATGCAAATAGCTTTTGGTGAATTGTAATTCTAAAAGTATATTGAGAAATAACTTTAGTCAAAATACATTTTGTTAAAAATTTATATTTATAAACTTTATCAAAAAAATTATATTTATAAATGACTTTTATTAAATATAAAAAAATACAAAAAAATGTATTTGTATTTTTTTTAAGTTCGGTCATCTTATTGTCGGATTTGATGGCCGGACCACTAGATCTGGCGGTCGGATGGCTAAATTTGGCCCCCCGACGGTCGCCGGGGTTGGGCGACTCTAGGGGACAGCCGCCTGAGGTTAAGCGACCACAGGCAACGGCCGTTTGAGTCGTGCAATTCAGGCCATCAGTCGCCTGGGTCATGCGACCCAAGCGTCACCTAATGTCTGGTGACGGTTGCCGGGATTGGGCGACCCTCAGGCAACGGTCGCTAGCACGCGCAACCCCTTGGCCAGCAGTTGTCGGCCTTTGAGCGGTGGTTTTGGAGACGATAAATTGTAACTGGAACTTACATTCCGAAAATGCAAGTTCCCAAATGATCTCCAAACTTGCTTTGGACTAAAGGCCTTTAGAGTCCTTTGGAAATGCAATTATATCTTTGCCAAAGTGCTTAAAAAATCGAACCAAACCCGTTTGCATTTGGTCAAGGAACTTTAGAGTCCCAAAGTTCATTCCCAAAGCTGAACCAAACGAGGCCTAAATCTACTATAGAGTTTTTAGGTGATAATATTTTATTTCATTGGTAATTTACAAACAGTTAAAATTTTAAGTTACATGATAATTCTTTAACGGGTGTGGTTGGCAGAACTATAATTTTTATCGATGATTTACAATAGTTGTCCCGACTTCAAAATCTAAAAATAAGTGGTAATCTTTGGGAAAGACATGCGGTGAAATGGGATAGCTTGTGGAAGTCGAGCACTTATGCCGTAGCAATTTCATCACCGAGAGAGGTGATGGAAATTTAAGAAGTTAAGCATCTGTTCCTTTGATCCAGGGGAACATGCTTCTGTTTTTCTTTGACTTACAGATATGTGCGTGCAACTTGCCTTGTTTACCACCACCGCACTCTTAGCCATTTCATTTCGTATCGCTGTAATGTTGTCAATTGAGAGGCTATGAGCCTATGGAGAGACTTGAGAAGATCTCCCTGCTCCACTGTGTTCTTGAACGAGGGGGTAAGGTGAATGCTGTGGTGTCAGTTGCTCAATTGGATTGGCATTTTGCCCAGGGAAAGCAGGCCAGTACATTTCCTGCTTACTGCAATTGACTGCATCACTTGCACCCTTGTGGTGATTCTCTGCCTTTGGGTCTATGCACATTTGTAGTTTTACTTTCTGGTAACTGTCATATGAACTTCTGTATTTTGTTGATGAACATAGGTTGCATTAGAAAGTTACAAGAAAATGAAAGGCAATGTTCCCAAAAAATTGGTCGCTGGATCTGATGATTTTACTATGTTTTTGTGGGAACCTTCTGTTGGTAAGCATCCAAAAACATGAATGACCGATCACCAACAGGTTTGTGTGTGCGTGCGGGTGTGAGGGAGGAGGGAGGGAGATTGATTTGACAGCTGCCTGCTTTTGCTGTGTGATTGATTCCCTAAGTCTTTACTGTATTTAGAAGACTGTTTGTGTTCCATTATATACTATCAGTTGCCATAATGATGCTAAATAAGGACGTACTCCACATTGTGGTCCTGGTGGCACTAGTTCAATGGATGAGACATCCTCCTAATATTTTCTTGAGGCTAATACTTTAGATCCTTGTTGAACTGTCTTAGGTGTAAATGCAGGAAATTATGCTTTTTGTTTGCAGCTTGTGAATCATGTCTACTTTTCACCGGATGGGCAATGGGTGGCTAGTGCTTTGTTTGATAGATCTGTGAAGTTGTGGAATGGTATTATTGGGAAGTTTGTTGCTGCATTCAGTGGACATGTCGGGCTGTATATCAGATAAGGTTTGAGATATTTTCAAAATTTGCTCGTCTTATCCATTCAAGAATGATTTCTAATCATGATTTACATAATGCATAGTTGGTCTGCGGATGTTACACTTCTTTTAAGTGGGAGCAAAGACTACCCTGAAGGTCAGTTGCACAAAGCATATAGCGTTCAAATGATTTCCATAAAGTACTTACGTGTGTCATGGGCCAGCTTTAAGAGAGATCAAGTGTGGTCACTTAGAATTGTAACAGGAGAGCTTGTAATATTATCTGTGAAAAAAATATCAATGTGTTACAGGAAATTAGTTTATTTATGGTGCAAGCAATAAGGATTTTCCCCCTAGTTGTCGCTGAGTTCTAGTGCAACTTGTTTTCATTGAGATCTCAATGGCCTATTTAAGTTATTTTTTGAACCATTGGACCATGTTAGGTCTGCTTATTTTGTGAGATATGGTGATGAGGATATTGTAAAGCAGAGTACGTATGGAAGCTTGAGTAATGTTCTCTTGCTTGTTGTTTTAATTCTGTTTGAACTATTTGTAAATATCAATAGCATGTGGAGTCTGCCCTTTTTACCAGTTATAATTATTATGAATTTTTGCCTGATTTGAATGCTTAAATGTTTGCTCAATATTTGGCTTACTTTTAGATCTGGGATATTCGCACGAAGAAGTTGAAACAAGATCTTCCGGGTCATGTGGATGAGGTTTGTTCCCTTAACATGGTCATCGGACAAGTTTTTAAGTTTGTATTTTTATCATGGACTACCACTTGCTTACTTTAGCAGGTGTTCTCGTGAGAAGGTTTTTGCGGTCGATTGGAATCCAGATGGTGAGAATGTTGCTTCTGGTGGTAAAGATAAGGTGTTGAAGCTATGGATGGGATAATGCATTGGGAGTTATACAAAGGCCTGTCAGACCATTTCATATGCAAATGAAATGAGATGGCAGTTCAGATGCTTTCATCAGAAGTGAAGAATTGATTGTTTGATAACACATATTACGTCTGACGACAGAAAGTGCACGCTCAATTATTAGGTGCTGCAAGTTCAGATGCAATTTGGTCAGTGTAAAGCTCTCTTGCATCGGGATGGCAATCACAGCCAGTACGCATTGTCTACTTATGATCCAGCTATTATTATCAAGGTTTTGTTAAGCTCAGAAACACTGTTCAATGCTCTGTTGTTTGAGAGTATCATGAGTCACCAATCTTTTGGTCATATAAGTTACTGGCAGAATCAGTCTTTGATATTCATATCCAATCATAGTGAGTCCTTCATTTTTCTATTGGCTTTATACATAATGGCAGTCCAGTATGTTGGCCAGAAAGGAGCCTTCTTGGATTAACCGCTAGCTTGAGTCATTAACTCAATTTATCTCACAAGTTTTTGACATTGCTTACAAAGTCTTCAAGATTATATCTGATGTTCTATATGATGAGTTGTTTCGGCAGGCAAATTGGACACAGAAACTAAACATCAATAACGTAAGATTAGCTGGGAAAAACTGGCAGAGTTATCTCTAAAAGTGGGTACTGATACATTATTCAGAACAATTGTATGATTTAGGAGCTGAAAGGCTGAGGACAGACCACAGGTCCACAAGTCATTATTAGCAAGCTTGTGACATGCTGTTCTAAGCAAGTGCCTAGATAGAGATGAATCCCTTTTCCTTGAGGCATTCGACGGTATCTCTCAGACTCACCTCCAATGGAGTGAAGTTGACACCCAGAGCTTCTGCCTTCTTTCTTGATATCTCATACTTCGACAAGAAAGGCTTCTCATCTTCGCATCTACACCATTACGAAAACAACCGTAATCTCTTGGACGCACAGTATTCTGACAGAAGATAAGAATTAAGGAAAAATGATAACTTACTTCTCTGGGAGGTGCAAAGTGGGGTAGAGATTGCGGAGAATCTTCAAGGCATCATGACAGTGTACGACGTCGCCTACTAGGCAATATCTTCCGTGAGCTGAATGATTTTCAAAAGCTAGGATATGTGCGAGTGCAACGTCTCTGACATCAACAAATCTATAGCATTTATTTGGAAATGTTTGAGCTCCTGCAGGATAAGCCTCAGTTACTCCCATGCAAACGTCAAGACAACTTTGTAGCGAATGCTGCTACTGCCAGTAGTTAAAAAACATGTCGCATGCGGAAATCTACCATAAATGATTGTAATAGTGTGTCTGTGCAGCCAATTAAGCAAACCCTTAAATACATAAGGCTGATTCAGTAGATAGAATGAAAGGGCCTCGGGACCTCATGTTGCCAAATTCAGTTAACTAGCAAGAAGGATAGCTATTCCATGGATGTCGCGACCTATTTTTCGGGTACACCACCTAAAACTAGGTTAATGGACTGCTAAGTTTTCACACTTAACTCGGGCTCTCCCAAGCTCATACCAAATCGCGACTTAAATCTAAATTTTTAAACATGCAAGGGGTTATTAATTAGGAGTCGCCACTAATCGGTTTATGGTAGGTCGATTAGATACCTAAGTAAAATAAAGGGAGATTTATTTTACTCTTACGAACTGAGATTAAGGGCACGGAAACTTGGTTACATTAGAATTTTCTAATGCCCTTTCGGTACCATTTCTTTTTAATTTTTCAAAATGTTTTTGCAAGCAGCTGATTTATTTTAACATAAATGACTATCATGCAAATGTGGTGACCACACGAGTCTTTCATTCATTATTTAAAACATTCAAATAAATTGCATCACAAAAAGCAAGCAATCATTTTTTTTTTTTTTTTGGATTTTCTTAAAAATTGGAGTTCTTTTATAAAAATGCATTTTAAAACTAAATGACCTAATCCTATTAATATGCAAATTCTAATTAAGTGGGCCTATTATGCAAACTAGTTAACATGCACCTAGATTTTTGTATTTTTGTATTTTTTATTGAAGTTTAGAATTTATGAAAATCCTATTTAATCTATTTAAAAATAATCTTCTAATCCATTTTTGGGATTAATTTGACTTAAACCCTATTTTGTCTTAGAAGACTATTTTTATTTATTTATTTTAAAAAAAGGATGAGAATATGAAAATGTGCCAATTATATCTAAGACTCTAAAAAGGCTATTTAAGTCTAATCCTAACTTATTTAAAAAAAATATAAAAATGCAGTCCTAAAAATATTATCTAAAAATGCAATCCTAGAAATATAATCCTAAAAATTTGATTAATTAAACCTATGTGTCTATTATATTAAACCTTAATGTCCTATATGCTAATGCAATTTTTTTTGAATATTTTGATTTTTTGATTTTTTAGCTTCTTTTTAGTTTTTTTTTTAAGTTGAATAATTGTTAAATAAGGGTTAAATCTAAACAATTAATATAATCACTAAATAAATGATTAAAATAATTGAAAAAATAACCTGACGTCTCACAGGTTAAATTAATGATTATTTTAACCCTAATCATCACGACAACTTAAAATAATTAAAAAATCTGATCCGAAGTCTTCCGGACCAAATTAAATAATTATTGTGGTTTAACAATTTAAATTCTACCAAAAAGCCCAAAAATTAAAAATAATTAGAAAAATAATCCGATGTCTCTCGGATCAAATTAATAATTATATTAATTTCGGACAAAATCCCTACGGATAATACCTACAAAATTCATAAAATGACCCTTAAGATTAAATGCTCCAATTTAAATAACAAAACTTAGAAAATATAATAAAATAAAATGAATGGAAAATAAAAATCAAATAAACCACCTAAAGGGGAGGAAAGCAGCAAGTGATCGCCGCGGGCACCGGCGCGAGGGGTCGACCAGCCGCGGCGACGAAGCGGCGGTGGCGCGGCGAGCAGGTGTCGTGGGTGGCGCTTGTGGCCTCGAGCTGCAGGACAATGGGCTGGCGGGCGTCGGGTGCTGCAGGTCAGCGACGACAAGGTGGTGTGGGGACGCGGCGAGCAGCGGGGGCGGCGCTGGCGCTCGGGCGAAGGCGCAGGCAGAGGTGATGCGGAGGCGCGGTCAGGAGCGGCGGCTGTGCGGGGGTTGGTGATGCCGGGGCGGTGTGGTCTCCGGTGCTGCAGATCGGCGACGGCAGAGGAGGAGCTGGGTGCTTGGGTCGCGGAGGCGGCTGGTGTCGCGGTGGCGCGGCGATGGTCGGCGCGGCTCCGGCTGGGCTGGCGAAGAAAGGACGCGCGGTGGCGAGCGGCCAAAGGCGTGGCTGATGCAGGCGCAGCGGCTATGGCGGGCTCGGCGGATGAAACCCCGCGAGGAAGAAGAAGAACTTCCTTCTTTTTCTCCTTTTTTACTTTTTATCTTTTTCTTCTATTCTCTCACGTCCCTTCGCAGGTCTTCTCTCCCTCTGCTGGCGTCCTTTTCTTTTTGCTCTCCCTCTCCGAATTCCTTCCCTCTTTTCACGAATATTTCTCTCGATTTGCCTCTGAAATTTTTTCCGAATCCCCGGAATATTGTGCAGGTCAACCCCTCTCCGAATTCCTTCCCTCTTTTCACGAATATTTCTCTCGATTTGCCTCTGAAATTTTTTCCGAATCCGCGGAATATTGTGCAGGTCAACCCCTTTTTATAGTGATTCGGATCGTCCGCTTTCTATGGAAAAATTTAAACTTCCATCTTCTATTGCATTAAATCATGAATGCAAATCGGAGTATGATTTCGCAATCAACTCGATTTTGCATTGACTCCTTCCATTTTATCAAAATCCTTGCCATTTGTTTGCCTGATTTTAAAATTGTTGCTGCATTTAACAAAACACGGACATCTGTCGGAATTCCATATTTCCTTGCATACTTCAATCAAAATCAATTTCCCCCACTTTCATCTTTCTTTTTATTTGTTCAAAATGCAATTTTATTTTTTCAAAATTAGGTGTCAACAATGGACCAATGCAGAAAGACATTCTGAGGCACATGCGTCCATAACTCATAAGTATGGTTAAGGCCATACGACTTCACTGAGATTGTCTTCAATTAGAAACATAGTTCTATAGTTACTCCTTGAGATTGTCTTTTGGGTAATGAGAACAAGTATGCACAAATGTTTGACGAAGCCACTCTGAAATAAAATGGCAAAGATTTAATAACAAACATAATTTATGGCTAGATGATAGTGATACCATTAACGAGGTTCAGTATTATCTCCACGGAGAAATTAACAGTGGGCTGCAAGATGGGACCGATCACATATCCTGGGTTTATCGTCACAAGGTCAATTCCATTCTCTTTGGCAAATTCCCAAGCTGCCTTCTCTGCTAAGGTTTTTGAAAGCATATACCAGAGCTGAAGATAGATAAGCCAAAGAGACTGTTAGAATGTTTCGCCTCATTCAACACATATAATAACCATTGCCATGACATGGAATTCATTCGATGTCATCCCAGGCATTCGGAGATTACCGGTTAAAAGAAACGAAAGATAAGTAGTTCTCCTCCAGGAAGTAAAGTATATAGAAACTGCTGTATTCAATAAGCATATAGCATCTAACATGGTGCCAGGCTAAATTGCAAGAGTAACACAAACAACTGTAAGTGATAAGACAGGCACTCCTTGGTTTGGGTATCCGTAAAAAGTGTAGTGAAAGCTATGTGATTTAAGAGAGATGTTCCCTGATGTCCCAACTCCTCTCAGAATCAGCATTTTACCAGTTTCACCGTGTAACAGGAACTCTGAATGTAATTCAACGGTAAAATTTCACAAGTGAAAGAAATGAACAGCAAAATTGTCAGGAAATTTTGATGTACAAACCTTGGATTTCTTGCAAAATTCTGGATCTGTTTGCCAAGTCTCATCAATGACAACGCTTAAAGTCACAGGTTTTGCACTGAATGCAACTGCAGCCATAGAGGACGTCACAACTACTCTCTTGATAGAAGAGGCTTTGGCGCATGATCTTAGAACATTAAGGGTGCCTTTTAGGGCAGGATCAATTAATTCAGCCTGAGTCATGCAATGGAAGAAATCATTCGGTAAAATTCTCATAAAAAGTATCAGAAAACTGAAACTGAACTCATTGTGGCAGAAGAAAAGCAAATCCCCTCCCACATGGGAATGGAATGTTTTGTCCATGAGCTATCTACTTATTTAGGAAAACAAGGACAACGTTGGATGATTAACATGGCAAGATTCAAGCACCTGGGGGTCAGCAGCTGAGAACAAAACAGGCGATGCAGTGTGAAAAACACATTCGCATCCATCGACTACCGAGTCAAAGGACCCTTCTTCCAGCAATTCTGCTTTGAATAAATGCAGCCTCTCCTTTGCCTCCTCCAGTGCCAGAAGGTGTCCTGTCTTCTTTGGGTCGGCAGTTGCACATGCACAAGAATGAGAAAAATTCTCCATTTAACTGATTGAAATTCTAAAACTTGCAAGCACCCTCACCGACACATCAGTAGCATCTACAGTCAGAAAGGGCATAGGCGGGACAAGAAGAGCCGTATTGTTCCCGGAGAAACATGTGCAAAACCGATACTGAAAATAAATAAATCAAGAATCCGGAATCTAGACGATGGTTTGAGGGTGCCACTTCTTCAACAAAGTCGAACAGGATGCAAAAGATTTTAACTTTATTGGATAGATACATAGATTAGAGGGCAATCTACAACACAAAACTTGTTAAGAAATCAAGTGGATGTAAAAGTAAAATAAACACTTGATTTTATATAAGCAAATATTACAAGACTCTTTTACACACACACCACTCTCAAATATGTCTCACACACCTCAACACTACACTCACTTTTTCACGCCACCTACTCCACCCACTCACTCACTCAAGTACACATCCCACACTTTACGTACACACTCCACTCAGGCTTTACACACTCCTCACAATTCACACACTCACACAAGGGGCAAGAACCCCTATTTATAGGGTGTAAAAATCGGTGGAAAAAATCTGGAGAGGGGGGAGAGAAAATTCTGGAGAGAGGGAGAAAATTCTGGTGCAGCAGAGGGAGGAGGAGAAATCTGGAAAAATCCAGAGAAGGAGAGAGAGAGGCGGTGCTCCCCTTTTTTTCTGACACTCCCCCTCACCGACTACTCTCTCTTAGCATGGACATTGTGGTCATACCAAGTTGCCTTCGAAACTCTTCAAATTTTACAGCTCCTAGACCTTTGGTGAAGATATCTGCAACTTGATCATCTGTTTTGGCATACTCCATCTTTATCTCGTCTTGTAATACTTTTTCTTGTAGGAAATGATAGTGCACTTCTACATGCTTGGTCCTCGCATGGAAAACTCGGATTCTCCGCTAAGCTTATGGCTGACATTATCACAAAGTATATCCGTGTAGGTTGATTTATTGGTTGATGGAGATCCTCCATTAGCTGTACCAGCCATGTACTTTCTTGTGCTGCTATTGCTGCTGCTCTATACTCGCTTCTGTCGTAGATAGTGACACGGTTACTGTCTTTTGCTACACCATGACACTACTGGCGATCCGAGGCTAAACATATATCCGAGTAGTTGATCGTCGCGTGTCACGATCTCTAGCAAAGTCGCATCGCAATGGCCCACAACTTCACATGATGCTTCTTTCCTATACGAAGCCCAAAATCAAATGTACTCTTTACATACCTTAGTATGCGCCGACGTATCTAAGTGGGGCCTTCGCGGCTTCTCCATGAATCAGCTTGCTACTCCCCTTTGCAAAGGCAATATCAGGCCGTGTTATGGTTAGGTAAATAAGACTACCCACCAATTGCCGTACATAGTTGAGTCTTCCAATTCTCGTCCTTCAATTGCACATGACTTTACATTTCCATCAATTGGAGTAGAAATAGGTTTGCAATCAAGCATCCCGAACTTGTCTAGGAGGTCTCGTGCATACTTTTGCTGACATAGGAATAATCCTTCATTGGTCTTCTCAATCTCAAGTCCCGGAAATGTTTTAATTCTCCAAGCTCTTTCATCGGAACCGCACCGAGAGGTTGGTTCTAATTTGGCATATCTCCTTTTCATTATCTCCGGTGATGATTAGATCATCCACGTAGATTAATACTATCGCAAGCTTGCCATCTTCTACCTTTACAAACAAGCTCGAGTCGAGTCACCGGGCTACAAAGTAGCCACTTTGCACCGAAATTCAGCAATCTTCCCATACCATGCTCTCGGGGCTTGTTTTAAGCCATAGAGGGCTTTCTTTAACTTACAAACATAATCTGGATGAAACTTACTTTTGAAACCATCTGGTTGCTCCATGTATATATCTCGATCTAGTTCTCCATGTAAAAAGGCATTCTTCACATCCATTTGCCATAATTTCCACGACTTGCTTGCTGCAAGTGCTAGTAAGACTCGAACTGTAGTAATCTTTGCCACTGGACTAAAGGTTTCATCATAATCTAAGCCATACTTTTGAGAGAATCCTCGAGCAACTAGTCGTGCTTTATATCTTTCTATCGACCCATCTGGTCGAGTTTTAAGTTTATAAACCCATTTGCAAGATATATGACGTACCTCTTTAGGTCTCGGTACTAGGTCCCATGTTTCGTTCTTTCTTAGTGCTTGTATCTCTTCCTCCATAGCTTTCTTCCATTTCATGTCTTGCAAAGCTTCCTCATATGTGGACGGCTCGACTACTCCGACATCTTCGGTCAGTGCCGCATTTGCATATTTGGGATTTGGTCTTCTTTGTCTTGTTGATCTCCTTAGTTGAGATTCCTCCTCTTCAGGTTCTTCCATCTGACTTGGTCGGAACTCTTTTGTAGTTCTTGGATGTACACCAGTTCGCCATGGGCTCTTTGATTTTTCTGGTGAGTGTGCTCTGACTTCTTTTCTTCTAGTTACATTATCATTTCCTTCTTCAATTAACTGGCTCTTATCAATCTCGTCATTTTCTTCTATTCCTTCACGAATCTGTTCTTCAACTTGTTTTGAATTAGGTTGTGATGTCCACCAAGATGATAGTTCGTCGAAAACCACATTTCTGGAAGTGTAACACCTCCCTGTTTTAGGGTCACAACACTTCCATCCTTTTCTTTGATCATCGTAGCCCACGAATATGCAACGAATTGCCTTCTTATCGAACTTGTTACGAAGATGGTCTAGCACGAATGCATAACATACACACCCAAATATTCTAAAGTGACTTACCGTGGGCTTGCGATTCCACAACTTCTCATAAGGTGACATAAAGCCAAGCCTTGCTTGAGGTAGTCTCTGTGATCACGTGTCTTTGCCGTCTTCATACACTCAGCCCAAAACTTGGGTGGAACACTCTTCGCATGCAACATACTCCTGCATGTTTCCGCCAAATGCCGATTCTTTCTTTCGGCAACTCCATTTTGTTGTGGCGTATTTGGGCAAGTAAATTGTCGACGTATCTTCCATTCTTGAAGAAATTTTGTAAAGTCATCTGATGTGTATTCTCCCCCATTATCCATGCGAAGGCATAGTATTTTCTTGCCTACTTCATATTCTACTTTTGCTTTAAACTCCTTAAATTTGTTTAATGCTTCGGATTTTTCTTTCATGAAGTCGACCCAGATGTACCTGGAGAAATCGTCAATGAATGTTATCATGTACTTTGATCCTCCCTACGACCGACGGTTGCTTCACCGGTCCAAATACATCTGAGTGGACAAGCTCGAGAGGCATCTTAGCTCTGAATTTGGACTCTTCATATGGAAGCTGATGTGCCTTCCCATACTGGCATCCAGCACATATGACATCTTCTTGTACTTCCAAGTGGGGGAGACCTTTTAGCAAACCTTTCTTCATCATCACCTTTAATTTATGGTAGCTCACGTGCCCAAGCCGTGCATGCCACAAATCAGGTGTTTCACTCTTTCGAGTTTTGTCCACGTATGCCGTCGGCGACATCACGTAGACGGACTCTAATCGACGCTCCTCCATGATTGGTGTACCGGTTGGTTTCAAATTGCGGTACACCCTAACGTCTCTAGGACCAAACACCACATAATTGCCTGAGTCTGTAAGTTGTGCCACGGACAGTAGATTCTTCTTCATTCCTAGCACATGGTACACATTTTTCAGTTCGACTTGATGCGAGCTAAATCGGGGTGTCATCATCGTTTGGCCCACATGGGTAATCGGCAACCTTGAGTTGTCTGCGGTGACAACTACTCGTCCACCTTTGTACTCGCACATGTTTGATAGTTTGCCTTGATCTCCGGTCATGTGATTTGAGCACCCCGAGTCAACTATCCAATCTTCTTCATAATCAATCAATTTATCATTTACCGTGATGAGGGTCATCACATCTTCTTGTTCCTCCATTGCAAAGGATGCTTGGAAATCCCACTCTTCTTCGCTATCATTTTCCTTGGATGTTGCGACATTTCCTTCAACTCTTTTGAACCGATAATTCCTAGCAAAGTGACCTACTTTGCCACACGTGTAACACCGTCCATTATGCCTTCTATTCTTCTTTTCTTCATTTTCGTCCTTATCGCGGTCTCGACGAGCTCCCCCTGTCCGAGGTCGGGTTCCTTCTATTCGCTTTTGCCATTCTCCATGACTTTTCCACGGTTTGCCCTCTCTTGCACTTGCTCCATTTCTATTTTGGCCCTTGAACCCTCTTTTATTACTAAAGAGGGCATTTTCATCATCCTTAATTAAGACCTTCGAAATTTGTTTATCTAAGGCTTCTTGGTTGGCCAATATATTCTCCAACTCTATTAGAGTTGGCTCATTTGCCCATCCATGAGTGGCCGTAACAATACCATTATATTCCGGCCTTAACCCGTGAATTATGATTCTTCTCATTCTTGTCTCGGAGATGGCATTCTCAGGATCTAATTTTGAAATTTCTTCACAAATAGATTTAACTTTAGAAAAGTATTGACTCACCGTCATATTTTTTTGCGAGATTGAGAGGAGCTCGTTTTCCAGGCATTGTAACTTGGCATCGTTTGTCCTTGCAAACAGCGTCGCCAAGTTATCCCAGGCCTCCTTCGGGTCGTCGCACTCTTTATGTGTTGCAGTAATTCATCTTCAACAGTCACGGCAAGCACATAAAGAGCCCTACCCGATTTTATATTCCATTTTCTTAATTCACTATCATTCGTGGGTGGGGTGGTGTTGCTCCCGCCAACAATATCCCACAAATCTTGTCCTAGCAAGTAATATTGTATGCGGGTACTCCAATTATTATAATTTGAGTTGTTGAGCTTCTCGATACCACTTACCGAACTCGAGAAATCCGCCATCGTGACTTGAGTATAATGCCCCGCACTATACCAAGTAAGCTTGGTCCCGGACCAACCGACTTCACAATCCCAGATTGTGTACTGGCAAAAAATCCGACGTCCTTCGCTTCTTCGCTCCTTGGCTCGACGATCCCTGACCGCCTTGCTCACTTACAATGGTCCCCGACCACTGTTTTTGCACGGCCTCCAACGACCTGCTCTGATACCACTTGTTAAAAAATCAAGTGGATGTAAAAGTAAAATAAACACTTGATTTTATATAAGCAAATATTACAAGACTCTTTTACACACACACCACTCTCAAATACGTCTCACACACCTCACCACTACACTCACTTTTTCACGCCACCTACTCCACCCACTCACTCACTCAAGTACACATCCCACACTTTACGTACACACTCCACTCAGGCTTTACACACTCCTCACAATTCACACACTCACACAAGGGGCAAGAGCCCCTATTTATAGGGTGTAAAAGTTGGTGGAAAAAATCTGGAGAGGGGGGAGAGAAAATTCTGGAGAGAGGGAGAAAATTCTGGTGCAGCAGAGGGAGGAGGAGAAATCTGGAAAAATCCAGAGAAGGAGAGAGAGAGAGGCGGTGCTCCCCTTTTTTTCTGACAAAACTAATGAAGCTACCAAAATTCTTGTCTCTCTCAGAGAAAAAAAAATAGCTTTGATGGTTTCACTCTAGCAAAGGGTTTGGACATAACTTCATGTGGGTTATCAGATTTCAACAGCTTTATTTTTTTCTTCCAACAGCTTGACAACACCTTCACCACCGGCCGCGGTGGCTCCACTGGATAAGACTCTGCTGATCCTCAACGAAGAGGTGAATGGTTCAAAACCCAGGGAAGGCGCTAGGTGTATTAAGTGTGACTCAGGGGTGGTGGGTCCTCCTGCTTAAGTGTCACTTGGGGGTTTACGGCGCGGCTGTCGGCTGCAAGCCGGTTCCTCCAATACCAAAAAAAAAAAAAACACCCAAGAAGGTCAAAAGAGCAGAGCAGAGAGAGAGAGAGAGAGAGAGAGAGAGAGAGAGAGAGAGAGAGAGTATAAAGAAAGGGAACTTTTCTCTTACATGGGTCTCGGACAGTGGCTCGAATAGTGTAGCCACGGAGGAGCAAGAGCTTGACCAGCCAAGAAGCTATGTAACCCGACCCTCTGATCACGCCCACCACCTTCTCTGCTCCGCTCATCTCCTCCGTTCTTGGCACCTGAACCGTGTGGAGTTCGCGCGTGCGCTCGTCTCCTCTCTTGGAGCAGCAGATGGGCCTTATTATAAAGAGCCCGATGTTCGGCCGAATCTTTAAAGATAATCCAAACCCATTTTTTGTCGCTCCTGGGTGACGACAGACGGCCTCTCGCACGTGACATTACTGGGTAATAATTACATTTCGTTTCGACTTTTCTATGAGCCAAAAGGTTCGTATCGCTTTCCAATGTCCTGAGGCGGCGCCCAATTTCAAGAGGAACTCTTCCACCTCCTCATGAGTAGCTTTACTTTAAGCTTTGAGATATTAATTTAAAATTTTCTTTTATATTTATAGGAAGTATCAAGTAGTTGTACATATCTAATTCTTGATTTGGGATAAATCATATTTGATCCCTTAATTTATGTCTTTTTTTTGTTGGACTTTTTCTTGCATATTGTTGGGATTGTCGGATTCCCTGAAATCGGATTTGACACTAAATCGAACCCCCAAACTTATATGGAACACGAGCCCGGAAAAAGCATGTATTACCGATACTAAAGCAGACCACGGAATCAAGCGTACATTGTTAGCCACAGATTAAACACCAATACTGAAGATCGAGGAAGAAATTCTGATCCCGTTAGATCCGATGATGTCAATTCGTCTTGAAGGGAAGATGGGTGTCGCCTCTTGCGCACTTGTTCTTTCTTTTTTGGAACGTTTTTGAGGGAGAGAGGGAGGAGGAACGCACGTTATGCCAAAAAAGGTGCGTTCCTCCCTCTTTATTTCCCCTTATATATGTCCCCTAAAAAAAACGTGTCCCTTCATCATATTCTTTCATCCATGGGCCCTAATCTCGTGGGCCAGGCTTTTAGGCCCAACATGGGCGGACGGGCCAACTTAGGCCCATCACAATATTAATAAAACCATCATCTCCCACTCGCACATGGTGGGCCGAACATATTTTTCTATACCTCTCTTTAACATTCATACTGGTGAATAATTCATGTGACCAGCATACTTTGAGAGCTCGTTGCTACACATCTGTTAGGAATATATAGTAGCTCATAATGGACATCACATTCTGAGTAGATTTAGTATGTAGTACCCTAGATCGATCAATCACATTTATATCTCTCTTGATCTCTTTTAAGCAATGATATATATATATTGTATTCACAATTATGATTATCACAAAGATAGTCATAATTGGTCGACCGGTGAATACAAAACTTAGAATGTGATTCTCCATATTCGATCTTCCTCTTTTCTTCAAACTTTTAATTTCAGTTCAGTTTGCTTTTCTATAAATGTTCAATTAGATCGAATCAACTCATGACCATTGGCAACATCCTAAGATAGCAAACATTAAATAGAAATCTTGAGAATAAGTAAAAGTCATGAGGGCACTAAAATTGAGGAACTCTTTTCCTCAAGAGTCTCACACGACATAAAAGTTGAGATCAAACTTTTGTCACTCTTATTGGTCATTTCATGCATACATAGTATGAAATACGTATTACAATATTAACTCATTTCCCATGGAGCGTATGTCTACACCTTCAATACCGTACAGATGATAGTTCAGACATACCCAATGTCTAACTTGAGTTCATGTATCTACTCATTCACAAAATTCATCAAAACTCACATCTGGCATCTTAGACAGATAAAGTAAAATATTTGGGGTATTTTACTTTCGGACATAGTAAGTATTATGCCATCATCTTAACACTCAGTTAAGGTGACTTATGTATTTTAAGCTTGAGCTCTCGATTATCACCTAAATAATAAGTCTAAAAACAGTTTCATCTCTATTTATCACACAGTAAATAAATGCGATTATCCGTGTGAGTGGGCTAATCTTATATCTGCCCGATATACTTTCTCAACTTAAAGTAATGCACTGAGCATTAAAATGCATAAAGATCAAACAAAGATTCATAGGCATTAATGATGAAAACACAAATTCATCAAATGTAAACACTTAGGGAAATTATAATATTCAGTACATCAGCCTCTACGCAATCCTAGAGATTTTACATGACCACAAAACACATCTCTAGGTATTGGCTTTGCCATAGGATCTGCTACCATTCTATGCGTAGTATGTACTCTAAGTTCACATATTTTCGTGCAACCATATCCTTGACAAAATTATACTTGGTATCTATGTGTTTGGTCTTGTCATGATATTTTGGATCTTTGGTGTATGCTATAGCTGATTGGCTATCATAGTTAACCAATAATGGACTTGCAGCTTTCTCAATAACACCTAAATGATCCTAAAAATCTCTTAAGCCAAACTCCTTCTTGTACCGTTGCTGATAATGCCACGAACTCAGCTTCCATTGTGGACAAGGCTATACATGTTTGCTTCTTACTGCTCCATGATATGGCACCATTATTCAGTAAGAAAGTAAATCCAGAGGTAGATTTTCTTTCATCTAAATCTCCTCCCCAATCAGTATCTGAATAGCCTTCAAGTCGCAGATTCTTTCCTTGGTAATTCAACTTGTAATCAGCAGTTCTCTTCAAATATCTCAGTATTCTCTTAACGGCTTTCCAATGTGCTTGACTTGGGTTGGATTAGTATTTACTCACCATTCCAACTACAAAACATATGTCAGGTCTTGTACACATCATAGCGTACATTAAGCTCCCAACAGTACTAGCATAAGGAACATGTTTCATTTGTTCCTTCTCTTGTGGAGTCCTTGGACACAGTCTGTGGCTTAATCCTTCACCTTTTGCAATAGGAGTGTCTATGGGTTTACAATTTTACATACGAAATCGTTCAAGAACTTTATTTATATATGTTTCTTGCGAAAGAGATAACGACCTCTTCGAACGATCTCTTGAAATCTTAACTCCAAAAATGTATGCAACCTCACACATATCCTTCATCTCAAAGTTGGAAGACAACCAACTCTTGACAGTATTAACAAACTCCATATTGTTTCCGGCAATTAGTATATCATCAACATATAATGATATGATCACAAATTGATCTTTGGATCTTTTGATATATACACAATGATCCTCATCTATCATTGTAAAATCATATGCCATTATGGCATTATGAAAACGTATATATCATTGTCTTGACGACTGCTTAAAGCCATATATTGACCTCAAAAGTCGACATACCTTTTCATCTTGGCCTTCTTTAATGAAACCAGCAGGTTGTTCCATATATATTTTTTTTCCTCTAATTCTCCATTGAGGAAAGCAGTCTTAACATCCATTTGATATAACTCAAGATCCATACTAGCCACTATTGCTAGAATAATGCGAATCGAGGTAAATCTTACTACAGGAGAAAATATTTCTTCATAATCAATTCATTCATATTGATTATACCCCTTCGTCACAAGGCGAGCCTTATGCCTTTCTATCGAGCCATCAGCTTTTCGTTTTATTTTGAGGACCCACTTGTTTCCAATAGCTTTGCGTCCTTTTGGAAGATCAACCAGTTCCCAAACTTGATTTGACTTCATTAACTTAATCTCCTTTTCTATTGCATGAATCCATTTTTCCTTATTAGGGCAATTTAGAGCCTCATTAATATTTCTTGGCTCATCTCATCTTGCGGAGCATTCATAAAAGTTTCCCCTTCAATGTCAAAATGTCGATGAGGAATACTTTGGCGACTTGTTCGCCGTATAGGAGATTGTACACCTTGCACATCATTCCCCATTATGCTCCCACTATGATTAGATAATGATGATGTCATTTCATTATGTGGTTGTAATTGAGAATGAGTTGAATTTAACTTATCATTTCTCATATTACTCCCACTTGGACGAACTCCACTAATATCGTTATCTTGATCTAAAGTTTCAAATAGGGAGTAATTTTCCCATATTTCGCCATTCTTAGGAAATTCATCCTCTAAGAATGTGACATCCCGTTATTCAAATTCAGTTATACTCCCACTTTCCTGCTCACATATGAACACATACCATTTCGAGTGTTCGGAGTATCTTATGAAAATACTCTTCTTTCCTCTAGAACCCAATTTCCTAAACTTATTAGAGGACTCATGAATATAGGCAGCACAAATCCATGGCTTAAGAAAACTTAAGTCCGGTTTTCTACCTGTTCATAACTCATATGGAGTGGAAATAACTGATTTGGAAGGCACTCAGTTAAGTATATAGGTAGCAGTTAACAACGCATCACTCCAAAAAGTGATAGGTAAGTTAGCATGCGCCATCATGGACCTAACCATTTCCGGTAGAGTTCTGTTTCTTCTTTCCGCAAATGGACCTAGACTTAGAACCAGGAAAGGAGAGTAAATTTCCTGCAGGTATGCATCCCACATTGGGCGAACAACTCCCGTTCAAGCCCTTCAGGGACAGCCTTTTAGCAGAAAACCACTCAGCCCTTTAGTTCAGAGCCTAGAGACACTCAAAAATTTCAGGATTGAGACGTTTCTAACCTACCCAAGCTGCATTTCTCGAAGGATCATACCAGGCTAGAGAAGAAGAGGAATTTAGAAAGCCATGGAGAGAATTTCACAAAGCACACACTTTACTTTAAGGGACTCTGCCCAACACAATACACCCTCATGGCCTTATATAGGCAAAATGAGGTCACTAGGCAACAAACAAGGACCAAGCTAATGGGTCCGGGTACAAACAAGGGCAACGGAAATTTTTGGGAAGGAATTATTTGCACACTATGAACAGTAACTGTACTGTGAACAGTACTAGAAGACGTCACCACCACTCTCTTGATAGAAGAGACTTTGGCACATGACCGCAAAACATTAAGGGTGCCTTTTAGGGCAGGATCAATTAATTCAGCCTAAATTATGCAAGAGAAAACAAAATCATTCAGAATAGAACCTATCGGAACTATCAGAAAAAATTGAAACTCCTTGTGTCGGATCACTAGAAACTGATTGCTGGAGCACAAGCAAGATCCTTAGAGAAGTCCCCTATACATGGATAATGAAATGGAGTGACATGTAAACAAGTTATGTCCAAACCAAGGACAGCATTGCAACAGAGACGAGTTTGAGGCATGAAGGATGGCTGAACTGACAAGATACAAGTACCTGGGGGTCAGCAACTGAGAGCAAGACAGGTGATGCAGTATGAAAAACGCCTATGCACCCATTGACTACTGAGTCAAAGGACCCTTCTTCCAGCAAGTCCGCTTTAAATAATTGCAGCCTCTCCTTAGCCCCTTCAAGTGCCAGAAGGTGTTCTGTCTTCTTTGGGTCATCTGTAACACACCAACAAGAATGAAAATTACTCATTTAGGGGGTTGGAATCCAGAATTCTAGTGGTCACCCTCATGGACATACTAGTAAAATCCCGTCATCTATGGCCAAATGGGCAGAAAAAGATAAGTTACATCGTTCTTGGATGAACTTGCTCTGGCTCAAGAGGTAATTAATGACTTTACTTGCATCGTTTAGTTGATTCGCGGAGATCTAATGGTAGATTTTAGCTGCTAGATTGTGTTTTCGTAGTGCTGAAATGAAGAGCTTTAGACTCTAAAATTTCATTACGGCGCCCCGCATACTTGGTGAAATCTACATGGTGTCCCAATGGATGAAACATGGCCCGGTATCTCGTAGAAAACATTAAATAGAATTACCAAGAAAAGAAATGTAACTGAAAAAAAATTAATGGGTCCCGATAACATTATTTCATCGAGGACGATTCTAGTCGTTTCCACCGCATGGTTTTATCCGTTATTTGAAGGGCGCAGGAGCACGAAAACACTGGTAGAGAAGATATCGAGAGAATAGAGATAGCAAGTTTACTTGGGTCTCGCAGGGTGGCTTTAACAGTGTAGCCACGCTGAAGCAAGAGATTGACCACCCAGGAAGCTATGTAACCTGCCCCTCCAGTCACACACACCACTTTCTGCTTCTCCTCTCTCGTGCTCATCTTCTTCTTCTTCTTCTTCTCTAATTAGCAGCTAAATTTTGCAATTCGCACTGATCTTCTGTGAGCGATGGGTGAGAGATAAGCAGCTTACCCTTATCCTGGTGTCCGTGCCTTCTATAAAGATGGTGACCCCGTAAAGATCAGGTCTGATCAAAGGAGGCCAGGATAAGGAGCGGCAGTCAAGTTTACCTGGGTCTCGCACGGGCAGGAATGAAACAGAACTGTAAATCGAATTAGAGGGACTCCTAAATGACAGCGTTTAGCAGTGAAACTCACTTTATTAAGAGTGCTCAAGTGAGAGCACTACCAAGATAACTGACTTACATAAAAATGTAAACCTATAAGCAGAAAACGAAACCGTGGATGCCAATCACTTGTAGGTTGTTGTAGAGGATAAATCTTAGTAGTGCATATATACCAATAATGTCACAGTCACGAATCGCGTGAAGTTATGCAGTTGTAATTGAGGACTAATCATGTGTCCTGACTTTATCATGACGGGTCAATCTTTGTGTTCTTTAGCAATTTCAAGCTGGCACCTCCGCTAAGGTTTTGGAAAGCACTTACCAAAGCTGAAAATAGAAAGACCATATTAATGCAATGAAAGAACTCATGCGCTTATCACAAAAGTAACTGACGTCAACTTGACGACCCTGCCTCATCTGGCATTCTAGAACCACCACTTAAAAGAGATGGGTAACTAAATTTTTAGAGTAATACAGAGGTCTTAAATAATGAGAAGCTTTTTAGTTATGTGCCTATATCAGAAAAATACATGGGAGCACGTTCATATGCAAGAAGGTTGAGGAATTAATCAAATAGGTAAACATCACACCCTTAAGGCAAGAGAGAAGCATTTCTCGACCGCTTGGCACTACAGTGAATCAATTCAAGCCATCGAGTGAATATGTTTGGCATCGATATTTTATAGCATCAGCTCGTGTTCCAAATCATCTATAAATCAATATGTCGGCAATTTTCCAACTAGAAAAAAAAATGTTGAAGATCGTGTAGGGTATGACAGACCAAGCAAAAGAGACCAACAATGTCGAAAAGAACAGTCTACTTACAGGGCTTCGGTTCCTCACACAAAACCGGATCGGAGACCCTGTCTCATCAATTACCACAGAGGTCAGGAATTTTCTACTGCAGACAAGCGAGGCCATGGAGAATGTCACAACCACTCTCTTGATTGAAGGTACTTTTGCACATGATTTGAGAACATTTAGAGTCCCTCTGGCTGCAGTATCTACTATTTCAGTCGGTAATAAGATTAGAAGCTCATCAGATAAATTTATGTTGAATTACCTAAGAAATATTGTATCATTTGCCATTTGATTAACTGCAAATACAAAGGACAAGTTGAAACGAACTAGAATTTTGGAGATACAATACTGAAGATGTAGAGAAATGACGGATAACAGCAAGATACAGACGACGGGGGGTCAGCCACTGAGAAAATCACCGGTGATGCTGTATATAAAACAGCTTCGCACCCATCAACCATCAAGTCGAATTACCCTTCTTCCAGCAATTCTGCTTTAAATAAATGTACTCTCTCCTTAGCCCCTTTGAGGGCTAGAAGAAATCATGTCTTCTTTGAATCATAAGTTTAATTGCACATGCAAGAACAAGATTTAATTTGGCTGATCAAAATTGCTGTAACTCTCAGTCACTAGACTGCAAATATCAAGTTATGATGTTGGCTCTGTATTTGATTCGCTCAAGTGGTCACATATGATCGTACTGCAAGAGATCTAATTTTCAGGCAATTAAATCTGGACGACTTAATGTAATAGGCAACCTGAAAGCCCATAGGCAAGCAGACATATGCATACGCGTGCACACAACTGCCCACGAATAACACTTGGATATTACATGTCTGAGTTTATCCAAAAGGTAAGAGATGATTAGGAAAGAACAGATTCGTGTTATGAAGATTTTGTTACACATTTTGTATCATCTAAAATGTTTCAACTAAGAAATTGCAAACCATACTAATACTAAAATGAACAGACTGAATATTCAAAAGGTTCAAGATTCTGAAGATTAGAGCATGAACATAAAGTTGCATAAACTTATTGGGATTGCAAACAGTTTTTTTCACCGTACGGTCAAGGTGGAGCAACAACTTGACAAGCCAGGATGCTATGTAACCGGACACTTCAGTTACGCATCCCACCTTTGTCGTGGTACTCATCCATCCTCTACTCCTCTTCTTGGCATTGAATCTTGAACAGGGGCTTGGAAGAGAGTATGCTGAGAGCAATTCATATTAAAGGCAAAAAAGATTCTCTTTACTAAGTTTAGAAAATCTTTAGTTCTGCAAGTGTTTCAAATTTGTTAGTCTAACAATCTTGTATGAGGCAGTGACAAATTCTTTTATTTTTCCACAAAAGCTAGATGAGGAAACTTTGATGAATCCCCAACTCTTATTCATATGTCAAGCCTTGCATGGCTCAATGCAAGTCAATTTCATGAAGAGGTTTTCTTCTTTTACCAAAGGAAAAGATGAACTATATAAGATTGCTTTTCAGGGGCACAAAAAAAAAAAGAAAAAGAAAGCTAAGTCCTGCATCAAGTTGATATTTAATTCACAATCATAGGAGCTGTTTCATCTTGAATGGCAATGATCGACTTTACCCAATTAAAAGCCAACAGATTTGATCTGGTTTGCACTGGTCTTCTGTTTGCGTTTGGTGAGAGTGAGGATCAGTACGTATGTGTTGCGTAAAGTTCTATATGGAAAGTTCTGTTCATTTCAATTCAAGAAATGGGAAGGTGACTATGGTAACTTCAGAAAAATGGAAAGAGACGATGAATTGCGAATCAGTATAGCCTTGTGCACTGCGATGCCCTTTATATTAAAATTTTGATATTAAAGCAAATTACCCGAATCCTGGTGTCAGGGCCTTCAATAAAATTAAATTTGATCATTGTGCACCACGCCAGAAACTAAAGTGCAGCTTTACTGTGATCGATTATGGTGGAGCACCGGCCAGAAATTAGTATAGAGATTAGTGGCCCTATTATTAGTCATTCATCATTTGATCCGTTGTAGGAGTTGATTAATGAGAATCTCCAAAAGAATATGGGAATAATCAATAATTCATTTTCCCAGCCATTCTTTTGGATTTTTGTCTAACTATGAATGGTTCTTAGGATTCCTCATTATCCATGTTAGAGGTTGCCTTTTCTGCCCCAGAACAAACACTGGGCATTGCTTCACTTCAACTTACATACAAAACCTCAGGTTGTTAAAAGTAGTCGCACATGAAGCCAAGAATAGAAATCAGTGGCAAAAGCAGAAAACTACTCCAATAAACAACGTTCATAATCAGCTTTCAAGTTTAAATTTACACTGAGCAAGTGACTCTTAAGACATTATGCATGCTTCAATGGAGTCTAATAAAAGGGAAGCATTAAATTTATGCAGAAAATTTTTATGACTATAAGTTCGTGGAAACCATATATATGCCTTTGAAGTATAGGGTTTGAGTTTTTCCTTGTCCCTTGTCAGGAAACTCAAACAGAGAGGAAGCCTTTCTCCTTGAGGCTTTCCACAGTGTCTCTTAGACTGACCTCCAAAGGAATGAACTTCACACCCAGACCTTCAATCTGCTCCCCTGACACCCGAGGAGCCGACTCGTATGGTTTGTCATTTTCACATCTGCATCAACAATGATTCATGCACCCCCCCCAAATTCTATTCAAGTCTCCAAGGCCTGCACTCATGTTTGCCATCAATGAAGATAACTGGATTGAAGATGAACTTTTTTTCTTACGGGAAGTGTGCCCATCAAGAAATTCTTTTCGAAATGCAATTTCAAAAGCTGATTTGATGCAATAGTTGAGAACAAGACCAGCGTATGAGATAACACAATATCATAAATAAGATTTGATATTGATACGAGAATGGGATGACCTGATGTGAATGATTCCATGAATGCCATCTCTTTGACTCCAAAATCAAATATTGAATTAAATACAATAGATGCTATTAGTTTTACAACTCATTGGACCCTTTTATACTCCACACCTAAATATTTTACTTGCAAATACTCTGTCAGTTTACCTAAAATCTCAAATTGGTGCACCTTTAACAATATTATCTCAAACCGATATACATGTAACGAATTTACTCTTTGTTAGTTTCCGTTAAATTTTACTGTTAAATTATTGAGTTGAATAATACATAACAATTAATTAACATACCAGTTTGGGATTTACTTTCTGTTTATCACAATTTTGTCATTTTTGTGATTTTTATGGTAGTAATTCAATTTAACGGATGATATATTTATTACCAATGTACCGGTTTGGAGATTATTGGCAATCGAACAAATTAGGTAGGGATAATTTTATCACAAGTGTATTAGTTTATGGGTTTTTGTGGTTATTTGAGGTAAATTTATTAAAAGTGTACCAGTTTGGATTTTTTTCTGGTTAAAAAATTAATTTGGGGTAACTTTATCATAAGTGTATCAATTTAAAGTTTTTTAGGATAATAACACTTAGTTTTTCAAGTCATTGAACCTTTTTACACTCTATGCCAGAATATTTTATTCGCAAAGGTTCAGCCAGTCCACATCTCTTTAACTTTTTTTGGACGTCTCGTGATTATCTTGCTCATCTCGCTTGACTTGTCAAGCAATACTCGAAACAAACTAGTCCTAGGATACTAGTCCTTGTATTGCTACCTACAATTTTACATCTTCTGATTAAGATGGCGAGAGATTCAAACCGGTATACTTATGACAAATTTACTCTCTATTAGTTTTCATTAAATTTTACTATTAAATTACTAAGTTGGATGATATGTAATGGTTAATTAGTGTATCAATTTGGGATTTACTTTCTGTTTATCACAATTTTATCGTTTTTGTGGTTTTTTTATGGTATTAATCCAATTTAATGAGAGTATATTTGTCACAATTGTACTAGTTTGGGGGATTTTTGGTGATCGAACAAATTAGTTAGAGGTAAATATATCACAAGTATACTAGTTTAAGATTTTTTTATGATCACTTTGGGTAAATTTATTACAAGTGTACCAGTTTTGGGTTTTTTGTGGTTAAAAAATTAATTTTGGGTAATTTTGTCATAAGTGTATCAGTTTTGAGTTTTTCAAAATATTATCCCTTAGTTTTTCAAGTCATTGAACCTTTTTATGCTCCACGCTAGAATATTTTACTTGCAAAGACTCAGCCAATTCACATCTCTTTAACTTTCTTTAGACGTCTCATGATTATCCTGTTGATCCCACTTGACTTTTCAAGCAATACTTGAAACAAACTAGTCCTAGTATATCGATCCTTGTACTGCTACATACAATTTTACATCGATCCTTGTACTGCTACATACAATTTTACATCTTCTGATCAAGATGGTGAGAGATTCATCCCTTTGCATCATACTAGTCTCTATCTCCATTTTAGCATGGATTTCACCTTGTGATGGTAACATCTCTGACCAAAAGTTTTCAAATCTGAAAATTTCACAAATCTTTTTTTAGTTGTGCCTCTAAGGCATTTTGTCGAACACATCACATGTATTTAATTGAGGAGGGAAACAAAGGCATAATGAGTCGCGCTTAGCTCTTTCCGACAAAAAGACCACACCGAAATTATCGAGAAACAAACATTAAGTAAGTTCTAAATGAAGGAATCGACTTACACTTATTCGATCACTCAAAACAAGAGGAGGAAGGTGAAGGTGTAGGGCCCTTGAGGAAGTGAACGGGATGAGAACGAGAAGGCATGGCGCTTATGAGGAAGAGTCGTGACAGTGCGGTGACAAAGGCAGAAATTTGTCCATTGAAATTGCTACGTGTTAGGGGAATTCAAGCCGGTGAGCTAAGGTCCTCATTTGAGATAAATTTAACTATTTTGAGTCCTTACTTAAAATAATATTTACTTCAACTCATTATTTGAAAAAGTAGCTTCATTTTGGATTATTATTAGGAATTTTTTCATCCTTTTCTCGTTGGGAGTTAAGTGCGGCACACGCATGGGTTGACGCCGTGCGCGACCCGCTTCGCCGTGCGTGGTGGAGAAGGAGCCAGGTCGCACTGCTCTGTCAGGCCACGGAGTTTGACCACGCGACTCTGGACAGCTTGGTACGTCGGGCTTAGATGGGCCTCGCCCTTCTTGACGAGAAGGAACCCTGGCCGCCGTACACGTATGCCCCAGGCTCGCGCAGATTTCGGGTTGGAATCCATTCCACGGTCCGTGCCGGATTTGGTGCGTTCAAGATCTCCCTCTCCCTCTCCCTCTCTCTCTCTCTCTGCGTTGAAAAGGTAACGAAAATCTTCTCGATGCGCCAGCTGTCTGCACGTATTTCGAGAAAACACCGTTCTACGAAGCAGATGTTGTGTCGTAAACAATTCCCAGCGCACCCAGCGGAAAACATCTCGGATTCACGGACGATATCTCCCCGTGAATCCATCCGAGAACCTCTGAAAAGGCTTCTGTCGGCACAACGCAATCAACGGCTTTTCCCCTCGCGGAGACGGTGTACGGGTTGGTGTCCGACCAACGTATTAAAGTTACTCATTTTTATGAAAAAAATTACCAACTTTCATTTATCAACTTTTTAATTGTTATAAGAACTTACTAATTATTATTTATTAAAGTTAACATCGAACTAAATTTACTCTCCGTGATAGCAAATTGCCGATATTAATACAAATGATTTACTATCATTTTCATGGATGAGATTACCATCTACTTTTAATTTTACTAATACTTACTTAATTGAATTATTGACGTTTATCTAATGACATTCTAAATCACCACCTATTTTAAGACTTCATCAACATTTATTTGTGGATATTAGCATGTTCAAGTTACTAGCTCTATGAAAAATCACCTAATTCTTCTATGGAATCATTAATTTTTGGCTAAGTCAGTTACTAATAATTATTCAATTGTCATGCAACTACGAACAATTCCAGTGATTTATCAACACTTATTTGTGCAACTTACCAATTATTAAAGGTTCAAAGCTACTAAAACCTTCCACAGAATTACTAACTTTTGTTTGAGTTCAATTGTCAATGTTTAGATGATTTATTTCAAAAGTTGTAATTGTTCAATTGTCAATGTTTATATGATTTATTTCAAAAGCAGTAATTGTTCCAACAATTTATAGATCCATGGGCGAGAAAGTTGCGAATCAGTTTCAGACTACCACCATTCTCTAAATCCCTTTTTTTTCTTTCCCAGGACTATTTAATTCTCCAAGTCTTGCACTTATGTTTGGCATCAATGAAGGTAACTAGATTCAAGATGAACTTTTTTCTTACGGGAAGTGTGCCCATCAAGAAATTCTTTTTGTTGCTGGTAAAAAAAGAAGAGCACTTTCCAAAGCTGACTTGATGCAATAGTTGAGAAATGAGATTAGCATATGAGATGGCACAACAATATTATAAAGAAGAACTGATGTTGATACGAGAATGGGATGACCCATTGATGTGAATGAATCCATGAATGCCGTCTCTTTGACTCCAAAACCAAACAATGAATTAAATACAATAGATGCCGTTAGTTTTTCAAGTCATTGAATTTATACTCCACGCCTGAATATTTTACTTACAAAGACTCATTCAGTCCACATCTCTTTAACTTTCTTTGGACATCTCATGATTATCCCACTGATCCCGCTTGACTTGTCAAGCAATACTTAAAACAAACTAGTCCCAGGTTACTAGTCCTTGCATTGCTACCTTTAGTTTTACATCTTCTGATCAAGATGGTGAGAGATTCATCCCTTTGCATTATACTAGTCTCTATCTCCATTTTAGCATGGCTATCGGCTTGTGATGGCAATATCCCTGCTGGGAATTGCTCAGAGTCTGATAGAGAAGCTCTAATTGACTTCAAAAATGGCCTTCAAGATCCTAATAATGGCTTGTCCTCATGGCAAGGAAGCAATTGTTGCTAGTGGCGAGGAATAGGTTGCGATGAGAGGACTGGAGGGGTGATAAGCATTGATCTTTGTGGCGACTCTGGTACGTACAATGATTGGAAACTGAGTGGAGAAATTAGACCTTCATTAGCGCGACTCAAGTCTTTGAGATTCTTGGACTTGAGCTCAAATAACTTTGATGGCATACCAATTCCTGAATTTGTTGGTTCTTTGGAGAACTTGCAGTATCTGAACCTATCAAGGGTTGGGTTTGATGGTGCAATTCCTCCAAATCTAGGAAATTTGTCAAATTTGCAGTATCTTGACCTTTCTTTTTCTTATAAGTTAAGTACTAATAATCTTGGGTGGATATCTGGTCTTGGTTCTCTGAAATATCTTGCACTTGATAGAGTGGACCTCTCAATGGTCAGTTCCGAGTGGATCAACGTATTAAATGGGTTTCCGTCGTTGTTCGAGTTGCATCTGTCCGGTTGTGGCCTATTTGGTTCAATATCATCACCTGGTTTGGTGAACTTCACTTCACTCGCTGTTCTGGACCTCAGCCTCAACAGTTTCGATTCAGAGTTCCCTCAATGGCTTGTGAATGTAAGCAGCCTTGTTAGTGTTGACATGAGAAGCAGTGATCTATATGGAAGGATCCCTCTTGGTCTAGGTGAGCTACCACGTTTGCAAATCCTAATTTTATCTGGAAACGATAATCTCTCAGCAAGTTGCACTCAGTTGTTCCAAGGATCATGGAAAAGGATAGAAGTTATGGATTTGGCTTCTAACAAAATACACGGACGACTTCCCACTTCCATTGGGAAAATGACCGCTCTCGGTAATTTTGACCTTTCTAACAATCTGGTCAGGGGAGGAATACCATGCTCCATCGGTTCACTTTGCAATTTAGCTAATTTTGATTTATCCAACAATAACTTGACAGGTAGTTTGCCGGAAATTTTGCAGAGGGGATTTGAAACTTGTGATTCCCAGAGCTCTCTGCCTAATTTGAGGTACTTGAGTTTGAGCAAGAGTCAGCTAAGGGGTTATTTGCCAAGTTGGGTGGGCCAACTTAAAAACCTTGAGAACTTACCCTTGACTATAATTTTCTTGAAGGGCCGATTCCTTCTTCTCTTGGGACTCTGAAGAACCTCACCGCTCTGGACCTTCGTGGGAACCAATTGAATGGGACTCTTCCCGTTGATCTGGGACAGCTTTCTGAGTTGGATAATCTCGACGTGTCTTTCAATCATTTGTCAGGTACACTATCTGAAGAACATTTTGCAAATCTACGCAAAATGAAGACCTTAGATCTCTCATCCAACTCTTTCACTTTAAATGTCAGTGCCGACTGGATGCCTCCATTCCGAGTCTTGGCATCTTCGCATGGGATCGTGCCAGATCGGTCCGTCTTTCCCCGCCTGGCTTAGATATCAAAATGAGATCAACTATCTTGATTTTTCAAATGCCAGCATTTTGGGGCCTGTGCCAAGCTGGTTTTGGGACATTTCTTCGAATCTCTCTCTCCTCAACATGTCTCTAAATCTGTTGCAGGGCCAATTACCTAATCCATTGCCAGTAGCTCCTTTTGCACTTGTTGATCTCAGCTCTAACCTTTTTCAGGGACCGTTTCCTCTTCCCATTTCTAACATTGAATTGTTAGACCTCTCTAACAACCAATTTTCAGGTGGCATTCCGCAAAATTTAAGCAAATACATGCCGGAATTGGCCTTCCTCTCCCTTTCATCCAACAAAATAACAGGTGGGCTCCCAGAATCTATAGGAGAAATGCAATGGCTTCAGGTCATCGACTTAGCAAACAACAATTTGAGTGGAAGCATTCCTCCAAGCATAGGGAACTGCTTACGCCTAGAGGTACTCGACCTGCAAAACAATTCTTTATCTGGGTTGATACCCGCGTCTTTGGGCCAATTACAAGGGCTTCAGTCTCTGCACCTCAGCAACAATAAGCTCTCAGGAGACCTTCCATCTTCATTCAAGAATCTGTCCAGCTTAGAAACACTAGATATTGGCAACAACCAATTGAACGGCACCATACCTGCATGGATGGCGAGGGTTTCATCAAGTTAAGAATTTTAAGTTTGAGGTCCAATGCATTTTCTGGAGAAATTCCTCATGAGCTCTCAAGTTTAAGCTCATTGCAAGTGCTGGATCTTGCAGAAAACAATTTGACAGGTAAAATTCCTTCAAGCTTTGGAGATCTTAAAGCAATGGTGGAAGGGCAAGCTAGAATCAAGTACCTATTTTACGGGAGGATGTTCGCAAACAATTACTATGAAGAGAACTTCCTAGTGACCACGAAAAGCCAGCGCCAATCGTACACCAAGACTCTTTCCCTTGTCACTTGCATAGACATCTCCGGAAATAATTTAGATGGAGAATTTCCAGAAGAAATGACAAAGCTGGGTGGATTGCTCATTCTGAACTTATCAAGGAACAGCATTGGTGGTCAGATTCCTAAAAGCATTTCAGGCATGAGCCAACTGTTATCCCTTGATCTTTCAAGCAACAAGCTTTCTGGTGCAATCCCTCAAAGTATGTCGTCACTGTCGTTTTTGAGTTATTTAAACTTATCCGATAATAATTTCTCGGGCAAGATTCCTTACACACAACAGATGACGACATTTGACCCTTCCTCATACTATGGAAACCCGGGTCTCTGTGGTGCTCCCCTTAATGTGACATGTCCAGCTGATGAACCGGACAAACCAGGGACAACGAGGATGGGGGTGGTGACGATGAGTTCATCGATCAGTGGTTTTACTTAAGTGTCGGCCTTGGATATGCTGCCGGTATCTTAGTTCCAGCCGTGGTCTTGCACATCAAAAGTTCTTGGGCGGATGCATACTTTGATTTTATAGATAGAATTGTCCGAAGGTGGTTGCCGATAGGAAACAAGAGGGCAAAGCTTCAGAGAAATAGGCGACGAGGGCGGAGGTAAATGGCTTTCGATCCTTGTGCTGGAAAACTTGAACCCTTGATCAGGTCAAGCATCCACTTTCAGGGTCATGCCAAGAAATAATGAACTCGATCACGTGCTGCATTACTATATTTTCTGTTATTGTCTATAGAATTGCATCCGAAGCAATGAAGGTGTGTATGTCAAATATCCATAGAAAATGTCTATTTACTTACTCAGCCACGCATTAATAACTTAATAACAAGTTTTGACAAGTATATGACATTCATTCATATGGGATAAATTCTCACTTATTTTAATTATTTTCAAACATTGATATCCATAGCTTATCAACATCACGGAATTCACTAATCTATACAAGAAATTATTAAATTTGATTTGATTGGTGCATTGACATCCATGACATTAAGATTCCAATTCCAATCATTTAGTGGCATTTTTTTTTTTATACTTTTAAGATTATCAAATACTTTAATGATGTTAGTGACTTTTGTTCAATTATAACTTACTAACGCTTTAAAGTCAGTGACTTTTGTTCAAAATTTACCAATCTTAATATGACCGACTTGCTGGCTTTCTTTTTATTAGACACCGATTGATTTTAGTTACTCACCAACTTTTGATATAGGTCCAGAAAAGTATCAAACATTTCTTTACACTTCCGAGAAATTTATATGTAAGTTCATACAGGGAGCAGTAAATTCATTGACTACCAGATGAGAAATATCTGCAGTTGTACTTGTACCTTTTGCCGGTGAAAAGCGCAGTGCGCGTCCGGATGCGATCTCCAGCGTTGATTAATTAACGGTTACTCGCCACGATAACTAAAAAATATCTCTCTGTCTCTCTGTCTGATCGTGCGTCTGTGTCCGATGGCTCTCTTCTCCTCGGTCTCTGCATCACCCGTGTCTCTGTCCGTACGACTGCAAACTCATGGCCAACCGCCATGGAAACGACGTGGCCTTCTCCATCCCGTCGCCTCCAGCACGCCTTCGACGTCTCCCGACTCGTCGCCGTCGACGGCCACGAACCCGATCGGGACCGTCCTGTCTTCCGCCAGAGCGCCGGACAAGAGCTTCAAGTACGCACCCGCTGGTCCCAGCAGCAGTCCTCTCGTCCGTTTCGTTCAGGCCGCCGAATCGAACATCGAAAAAGTGAGCCGAACCGACCCGGTTCTTTAGCTTGTCCTTTCACTTTCTTTGATCAATTGTTGCTCCTTAGTCGTGGGAAGTTTGTTTATTGCTCAGCTACAGAGAGTTAGAAAGAGCTTCGGCGATTTGGGTTTGGTGGTATTGGATGTTTGAGAGCCTGTTTTGCATACTGAGTATATATGCTCAAATTGCTGGAGGGTCTTAATGAATTGAAGGATGTATTTTCAACTGCAAAAGCTAATGGACTTGTAATGAGCTGTGCTTGATTGTAATTCTTTCCTGGATGTGGCTCTTTATTTCTGATTTCTTGACCATTGTATTATTTCCTATTGTTTGTCTTTATTAGTGCATCTCTGTTCAAAAAGTGGTCCTCTATTGCTGAGCAGGTGATCTTTGATTTCCGCTTCTTGGCGCTTTTGGCTGTTGGAGGTTCTTTGGCTGGTTCGGTTTTGTGCTTCCTAAATGTAAGTCCTCCTGCTACTTTTAATGCCCATGTTGGTTAAATGTTTTGAACCTTAAAATCGCAAATTACCAAATCCTACTATGCATTTTCAGCGATAGTTTTCAAAGTATGCTGAAATGAATATCACTGAGGCTGCAGGCTAGATAGTTAACAGAGGAACTTGATCTGTCAACCCAATAAAATGGGTGAAGGGAGTCATGCATTTCTTGATTTGCTGATCCGTACTCCAAGGGATAACCAAATTCTTGACTGACAGATATATAGCGACTTGCAGCTCATGCTTCTTCATGTAACATATATCACTTGAAGATGCTATATTCTACAATTTTTTTTTCTGGGGATTTGGAACAAATTAATTTTACGCTTAACTGTTAGCACTGCGTCTCTAAATAAATCCATTTTGTACCCTCTTCCAACTTAGATTTATTTGATTCACTTCCTAACTCGAGTTTTGCTGATTGAAAAGGAACCTTATCGATCCCCTTTCTACACAATCTCTTGCTGTCTTAACCCAGAGGACGGGTTTTGATCCTTTTCTAGCAGAGATCTGTTTTTTTTTTTTTCAAACCAAGATACTGTTCTTCTCAATGCCATGCAGAATATGACTGCTTTTGATCTGTATAGGGTAGTGTTTACATTGTTGATGCGTATAAAGTGTACTGGTCAAGCTGCGTGAAAGGAATTCACACTGGACAGATGGTTCTTCGACTGGTTGAAGCCATTGGTAAGGGCCTGATAGATACTTTGCACTGGGATTATCTCCTGCATTGGATAAGCATCATTAAAACAAGCGAGCTCATTGAACTTTTAGCATTTCTATCATTGATATTCCCACATTCATCTCAACAGCAGAAATTCTCATTCATCATCTACAATGAATGGTGTATAATATAGGGTAGTTGATCTTGATTGACTTAGTTTCTGAGGATATTAAGTAGTTAATTCTTGATTATCTTTAGACTTGATGGTTTCTTTAAGTGAGCCATTATTAAATAAGTTAATTCCACACGGTGGGCATGCACTCAATCTTGTATCAAATTTTTGTATACTTGCAGTGCTCCAGGCTGCCATTGACATCGCAGAAATAATTCATCTAAGTCCTTTTATAATTCTCTAATTTTTTTAGGTCCTCAATCTTTAGGTCCATCCTTGGAGTTAATATCTTTTATGATCTGGTTTGGTCATCAAGCTGAAGAGTCATACTTGTCAGTAGCCAAAAAGTTGTTTCATCTCTTCGTATGTCCAATTCTGTTTAGCTGAATTACTCCATATTAAATATATCCTCAGTTGGGATAAAGCTACTAAATTTGATATTAGCAATTTATCTTGGGTACTGTGTTTCAATCATCACGGCCTTGTACATCAAGTTCCATTGAGCAAGTAGAGTATGAAAAAAACTGGTTCCCACAATCATGCTGCAATGTTTTGAGAAATTAAGTTTCAAATACCAACATCATATTCTTGTGTCATCCTTGTAAAGCATGCGTTCTATTTCTTGAACTGATTATTATTCCATCTCTTCCATGTATCTTTTCCTCCCATGTCAAGCTGATGCCAATAATACATATGTCTGATACAGATGTTTATCTAGCTGGAACTGTCATGCTGATATTCGGCATGGGCTTGTATGGATTATTTATCAGTAATGTATCTCCTGATGTACCACCTTCTGTTGATCGTGCTCTCAAGGGCTCTTCTTTGTTTGGGATGTTTGCTCTAAAGGTAAGCTTCGAACTCATGTACTGCAGGGATATCATTCAGCTATATCAACCTTTGCTATCGGACACCACTTAGAAAATGTCTTGTTATAGTCATGAGCTGCTGCCACTATGACACTTTACATGCCCTTGCCGAGAGCATTAAATACGGAGAAAAATTGTTCGTCTAAGAGGTTTCAACAGATCAACTTGTGGCAGGTGGTGCAGCTGTGGATGATCTTCCCTTGATTTAGATAGCCTTGCTTAATGACAAATTTCTTAACTTGTAATGCTTTCCCATCTATGACTCCAGCTTTTTTTGAGGTTATATCTAATAGTATCTTTGGTTTATCTTTCCTTTGACATGAAGGAGCGGCCTAAGTGGATGAAAATCAGTTCGCTAGACGAACTGAAGACAAAAGTGGGACATGTTATAGTCATGATCCTTCTAGTGAAGATGTTTGAGAGGAGCAAGATGGTGACAATAGCGACCGGCTTGGATCTGCTAAGCTATTCTGTCTGCATTTTCCTGTCGTCTGCTTCGTTGTATATCCTCCATAATCTACACAAATCAGAGTGACGATGGCTCCATTGATTCCACCATTGGGAGAATGTAATCTTAATTGTATATACATCTGAGAAAGGTGGACATGTTGAACCAGCACCTTTTATTAGTTTATGGAGGACATACTATCCAGCAGTGCTTGGACAGAAGTAGCCTTCTCTTCAGTTTCTCCTCTATTTCATCTACTTGCTACATTTATTTCCTCACCTATAATGGCTACAGACATTGTTCAGCTAGAACATTCAATCTTCCTTTAATTTTGCAAAGGACGTCCAATTGATCATAAGGTTGATTGTCTCCCAGGCCATTTTGGCTGTGGAAACAAACCCTTCCTAGAAAATTTACGTGATCAACTGGATTTAATCTTGTGTTTACAAATTAACTGTAAGATCACCTATAAGCATGCATTATGTTTGCAAAGAGAGACTTCAGAGGAGGAGGAGATGCCACTAATTACATATTATCAGAAGCCTATCAGTCTAGAAGATTTTCCTTTGAATTCAAAAAGGCAAACAAAATCAAAATTAAACCGATAAGATGTGCTAATTATTGTGGAATGTAAATAACTATTGAATAGCGTTTAAGTGTAATTATTATATACATTATCAGAGCTTTTTCCAAATGGCTGATTACAGTCTATTACTTCATTTTATATATTAATTCATTGAATAATTAGTGATTTTTTTTTTTTGTGTTGAAAAGAGTATAAAAACATTGGATAACAAGAGGCTTTCTTTGGGGAAATTATAAAACTCGTGCTGGTACTACTTAGTTTGGATCCTTGATCTCTATTTCTCACATATTTAGTTCCGCAATTATCTATGGCAACAATTCAAGGGCGAAATTCAACTTCCAGTCTTTATAGATGGACGAAATATACCGAGCCATTATTAGCAATTAATATGCGGCGCCTACGTATAAAAGTTTCTGAAAAAAGTGAAAATAAACTGTTACTATTCTTATATTTATAAGTGTGCACGATCAGATTGTGCACCCTTATAAATCGAACCTGGTCTTTTTATATGTAGCCAGATATGAGTTGGGGACTAAATTACATAAAAATAGTATTTACACAGGCCAAAAACTGAATTCGTCCAATAATATAAGGACGATTTTGTAATTTCATCTTTCTCCTCTCCTCCCCGTCACATCACACTCCTTACAAAGCTATGGGGAACAAGACCTCTCTCTCCTTTCGCGCCAATTCCTCCTGCTCTTTCTCTCCGACCTCGCTGCGGATGCGCTCCGCGAAACCCTAGAGCTCCGCCCGTCGCCATGGCTTGATCCGCAATCGCATCCTCTCTCAAAGCTCCGAGCTTTTTGCTTCGACGCCGGCGAAGCGACCAATGGCGGAGCCTCCCGCGAAGCGCCCCAAGATCGTCAGGTCCGCATTCTCATCCCCTCGCTCCTCTCTCCCTGGAGCTTTCTTTGTGTTCATTCCGTCTTCCTACGAGACCCCGTCCTTCAAGAATTGCCCGCCGCGAGAACCAGGACTGGAGCCTTTCTTTCTTTTCCCCTTTCTTTGTTGGTGATGGCAGGATCAGCCGAAGAAATCGATGCTAATTTCACGGTACTTGAAGATGATTTTCTACGAAATCAATATCGCATTAGTGTTTTTAAGAAGGAAGTCGAAAGCAGTTGACTGATGTTTTCTAACTGACGAAATTATGTTTGGTGTGATGTCCTCGGCTGGATATATGGTCCGAAAGCAGAGAGTTTGAAAGTGAGGAGTGTAGATGATTCGATCGGTTAATTGGGTGGACGAGTAGGCGGTTCTATTGAAGATTAAGCTGGTGGATTGAATGGGTGACTTGACCTGAAGTAAAGAAACGGAATGGATGGTAAAGCTCGGATGCACATCCTCCTGTGTAGAGAACAATTAACATCGGCCAAGTGGGACGTAGGCTTATCTTGAGGGATGTCTGGTGTGTAGACCGAACCCAAGCAAGCTTCTTGTCATACAGCCAGGCCAAATTTCTTAGATAGAGCTAAGCTTTGTCTATTGACCGGATGCATGATTGGAATTGATCATGGGAATGAAGACCTTCTACTAATCTTCGTCCTCTTTCACACACCGAATGATGCCTTTATTCGCTATCTAACATTTTCCTAATTGATGTCGCATTCTATAGTTCTGGAGAGTTAATTGTGTTCTTGAACTTTTCTTTCAGGGGAGAAGATGATTACTTGCCCGGGAATATAGTTGAGATTGAACTTCATAATTTTATGACCTTTGATTACTTGAAATGCAAACCATGCTCGAGATTGAACCTTGTGATTGGTCCAAATGGTTCTGGGAAGAGTTCTATTGTATGTGCCATTGCTCTAGGTCTTGGTGGCGACCCTTCGGTTAGTTATTTTTGGAACTTGTTCACATTTTACCTTGTTAAATATTGTGTGTGTCTATGCGTGCGACTGTCTGTGTGTGTGCATAAGTGTGCGTGGGCAGGTGCACCATGCTCAACTGTATCTATAATCTGTATAGAATTATGTTAATTGCAGCTACTTGGAAGAGCAACAAGTGTTGGAGCATATGTGAAGCGTGGGGAGGAAAATGGATACATTAAAATTTCCTTGAGAGGGGACACGGAGGAGGAGCATATAATCATCACACGAAAAATAAGTACTCAGAAAAATTCTGAATGGTTGTTTAATGGTAAGACATCTAATCCTTACCACCACATTCAACATTTAGCACTTTGTTTCCTAGTGATTGTGCTTAATTGAGATATGGAGGCCTGTGACAAGTAGACAGCAACTAGAATCCCCAATGCTAATTATCTTTTGAAATATATGTTTTCTAGGTTTATTGGCGTAGGAAATTGACATTAGGAGACTGACTGTTATCACCCATTTTGGTTGTTATCAGACAATTTTTGTTGGCAATGCTTGGTAGATATACTGTCGCTGGTTTGCAGCACTTTCTCTAGTACTGTTGCTTCAAATGTAATTCTCTTTTCAATTTGAGTAGAATTTGCATTTGAAAGTTTTATATTTTGATTGCAATCGAGTTTCTAGAAAGGAGATTTTTTGCTTTCTCTCCCAGGATGCAAAAGGCAATGTTTCAAATTTTTCTATTGAGTTTCCCTTTTCTTTGAGTTGGGTGGAGGGGCGTGAGAGACTCTACTTACTGATACATGCCTGTGTTTCAGGCAAAGCGGTGCCCAAGAAAGAGATACTTGCTGTTACTCAAAGATTCAACATTCAAGTCAACAATTTAACTCAAGTAAGTTTGGTTTCAGCATTGAGGGTGCTCTATGTTCAGACTAATATTCTTTTGCTTTCTTTTTTATATGTAATTAGATCGTTTTGTGGAATGGAGATAGAAAAAACCAAGTGAACATGGTGTATGCATGATGAATTACAAGATGAAGGGAAATTATAAAAAGGGAGACAAGTAATCTTTCCTAACTTGATAGTAATCTCACATCTAAGAATAAAGTGCTTAAGCATCTTAGTTTGTAATCCGAGCTTTCAAAGGTCCTATTCTTTGAAGCCAGTTGTGCCACAGTATAGGTGATGAAAGAGAAGTTTCAGGTTTGCCCTTAAAATATTGTTACATAGCAAGCGGTCTTGTCACCTCTGTTGGCACAAAAAATCAAACTCACTATCTTGAAAACGAATTTTGATGCTTTCTACAAATTTGTTGAAGAGAAACTTGCAGTCTAGCTTGATTCTGCATAAATGTCCTTGAAGCCAAATTGATTTTAGTCTTAAGATATCATAATGTGGCTATCATATTTCTAACTCTTATCATTTTTTGGCATGCTGAATGAAATTCTTATATTGAACAATGTTAAGAAATTCCAACTCAAAAGATCAAGCTGATTGGTGGAGGGTTCCATAGAAATATAGGGTTTATTGAAACTCCATAGACAAGTGATGTGAGATGCTTTGACACTCCTTGCCACGTGCAAACCAGACTGAACTGCATGTAAAATTGATGAACAGAGAGCCTCGCACACGAATAAATGCGGGGTGAACTTGGCTTGTATACCATGTTAGGAAGTTTAGCCCCCAAGCTTAAGTTGATAGGTGGAAGGAAGCTATGTGAATAGAAGGCCTATTAAAATCCCATGGACAAGCAATGTGAGAGTCCAATGCTTAGTATAAGTTCTTTGAACTAGATTTACCAATCTTGCTCTTCTTTTTGTGTAAACATCCTTGAAGCCAACCTGCTTGTCCTTATAGACATCGTGATCGTTTGGCTATCTCTTCGCATTCTTTGTACGATGAAGAAAATCCTTTCTTGAATATAAATTCTGATGATTATTATAATTTCTTTGAAGCTAGAATTATGAGTATCACCTTTTTTTTTTTTTTTTTTTGGTGGTGTAACTATCCTCGCAGCCAACCTGCCCTTCCTTCATGATATTACCATTTTCTGGCTGTGTTCTATTTTCGGGAAGACTGCTGCTTATGTGCTCCTGTAAAACTTGCACAGCAGATATTGTTAAAATGCAAATTTATGTCTATTTTTATTGAGGGACCATAATTTTATTGTTCTCTAATTTAATGCATGCAGTTCTTCTTCTACATATAAATTAGTTAATTGTTTGTTCGAGAAATTTGAAATGTTGGCTTGTGCTTTGTTCTTTTAACTTCCTCCTTTTTATGTTCTTTTTCGTTATGTTGCTCTTTTTATTGTCTTTTGTTGGTGAATTGGATATAGCTTATTTATACATAATACAAGATCAAATTATTAAGCATGTTCTCATATGGTAAATCTCTCACTTGCAACTTTCATAATCAACTCATCTCTTTTCTTGGATGGTTTACTCCATCCCTTTTGCTTTGGTGCATGGCTGTTGGTTGTGTAGTTTCTGCCGCAAGACAGGGTCTGTGAATTTGCCAAGTTAACTCCTGTGCAACTTCTGAAAGAGACGGAGAAGGCTGTTGGCGATCCTCAGCTTCCTATCCAGCATGATGCTCTTATTCAGAAGAGTCATGACTTGAAGATTATTGAGCGGGTCCGTTATATATTTAGTCTCTTTCTCCCTCCTGTCAATGATGTGAGAAGTTTCAGAAATAACCAAACTTCCCCGAATTCTTCCACTTGTTTTAGTCTGTTGAGAGAAATGGAGAAACACTGGATCAGTTGAAGGCCCTTAATGCTGAACAAGAGAAAGATGTTAAGCGTGTACGAAGAAGGGAAGCACTGCTAGAAAAGGTTTGTCTCCGTTTGTTGTTGATATTGTTTGCATTTGCTATATTTACATACTTTTGTTGATCATTTGCAGGCTGAGTTGATGAAGAAGAAGTTGCCATGGCTTAAGTATGACATGAAAAAAGCTGAATATATGAAGGCTAAAGAGCTGGAAAATGATGCAAAGAGCAAATTAAATGAAGCTGCAAAGACTTTAAATGATTTGAAAGAGCCCATTGAGTATGTAACTTGATCTGTGAGTGTGCTAATGCCTAATTGATGTAGCAGATGTTATATTGTACTATTATTTTATCTGTATATATGTCTGTTTTTGCTGAATGGAAGGTTCTGCAATGAAATAGAGGATCCAAGTAACTAGTCCTACTTAGGTTAGAAAAGCATCGGTTGATGTTACATGTGTAGGAAGTTGCGTATACTTGTAGCAACTAGCAACAGAAGCATTATGTCATTAGGTGGAGTCGGTTATGTGAATCCTTTTTTGCCAATTAACTCAACTCTGTATAGTCTGCTGAAAGATCCAAGTGCTCTATATATTTCCTTATTGTTGAATTTTACATATATATATATATTTATATTTTTTTACTCCAAGCTCCATCCGATAATCATATCATTTGTGGAACATTGGGAGGTCTTCATTTCATGGGACTGAACCATCTAAAATGAGCTTCTCTTATCTTATCATTAGTAGGTTGACACCAACTTTTCCTTGAAAAGATTCATTCCTAATCCAGTCTTTTCTCTTTTCTCGAAATCCAGTACATCTTAGTAGTCATTCTCACGGTTGCTACTCATTTTGTGCACCTGTTGGTGTTTCACCTCCCAATCATATCAAGTATCAATAGTTTTATTGCTGTCCTGTATTATTTTCCCGTAAGTTTGCATAATGTCCTAGTATTAGTATATATTTCCAGGTTGGACATTACCATGGAGCCACTTTGCTTATGTACTAGGCAATTGTAGTAGTTGATTGTGTGCTTTGAGATGTCACTGGGCTTCTGCAACATCATCCTCATTATTTCTGGATATCTTTAGTAGTTGGTCTATCTATGAGATCTTTGCTCCAAAATGTTTGCCTGCAAGAGATGATCTCTGTCTCCTTCACAGCCCGTAATCTATTTTCTTCAAAAATTCTAGATCATTATTATGGAGAACTATGGGTCACAAAAATATGCAAATTGTAGTGCTGATGACATTTCGTAATGTTAGTATGCTAAAGTCACACTACAGAAATCAGAATGAGATATGCTATGGTTAGCTGTTGTAGATGTGTTATATGATGGTAGGGTCTTGTGGTGGTATAGTATTTCCGATGTTATGTGAATCGAACTGATTTTTCTAGTTACTGTGCTTGATCCCAAGTGCAAATTGATTAAAATATAATCAAGTTAGAAGATACTGGCGTATGTATGCATGTCACTTTTTCATTCTCATTTTGTGGTTTTGTGGCTCATGTTGATTGCAAACTTTTGCATGATGATGACTTGGGATTTTATCGAACAGTATATATTTAGTCTTTCCACTGAGATTCTCAGCTGTTTTCAGCTGAGGAAGATTGACTTCCATTATGTGATTGCTCCATTTATTTTGTCAATGATTGATTTTGATATTTGAAGTGAGAGTATGGGCCAAAGAATCTTTTTGTCTTTCTTTTTAGGATAATAAAGAATTTAATTTAAGAAAGATATCGAGGGGGTACCACCCTTCTAGAAAAGCAACATAGAGAGAGTCTACAAAGTCTAACAAACTACTCAAAATGTGTAACCATCTTTCCTTTACATCAACGAAATGAGGTTCTAGACTGGAAAATAACCTAAAGTTTCTCTCCTCCAAATAATTTTTTTTTTTTGGAGGGATAGCAGCTCGATGTCTTCCCTTTGCCAGCAGTTAGAGTTAAGTTCAAATTATTCTTTTGTCGAACATTTAATTTTAAACTGAACTCCTGCTTTGTTGGGTTGTTTCCCCTGTTTTGGAATCTTAATTGGTGGCTGATGTATGAACTGGTTACAGGAAGCAGAAGAAGGATAAAGTGGCACTGGAAGCTAAATGTAAAAAAGTTGGCAGTCTCATAAGTGACAATGCCAAGAGACGCATGGAAATTATGGAGAAGGAAACCCAATTGGTATATTGGCTATATTTGTATTCCTTACTCTGAGGAATTTGTAGTGATTGACACTTTTTTAGTTGAAAATTCTCAATTATTGCTGACTTTGTTTTCATGCTTTTAGGAGGTGCAAGCACAGGGAAAGTACAAGGAAATCCAGGATTTGAGGAAGCAAGAAGCGTCCCGGCAGCAAAGAATCTTAAGAGCAAAAGAGGAACTCACTGCTGCTGAATCAGAACTTGAAAATTTGAGTTCATATGAGCCACCAACAGCTGAAATTGTATGCCATAACTTATTACTTAAATTGTATACCCGTAACTTATTATTTAAGTCTTGATACTTTGTTTGTCTCTTGTCAGAGCAAGTTACGTGCTTCTATCCTAGAAATGGAGGATTCTGAGAGGAACATGAGGCAACGAAAGTCAGAGCAAGAAAGAAGCTTGGTTCAGCTTAAAAAGTCATTGTTGCACTGTACAGACAGGTGTAATGGTCATGCACTTAATTTGTCAAAGATTGCTATTTTACCCCCTATTTAAATTGGGAAAAATGTTGGTATTTCACTTGCGTCTTTTGTAGGTTAAAGGATATGGAGAGTACAAAGAGCAAACTTCTATATGCTCTAAAAAATTCTGGAACTGAGAAGATATATGAAGCTTATCAATGGTTGCAAGAACATCGATCTGCATTGAATAAGGAGGTGTATGGTCCTGTGCTACTTGAGGTGCTCAAGTAATTCTGTTAATTCAATCTTGGCTTCTAAGAATTATTGCCTTCAATTGACTGTTAACTCTATTACACTGTAAAATCAGGTCAATGTTTCGGACAGGGACCATGCTAGTTACCTAGAAGGCCACATCCCTTATTACATGTGGAAGGTAAATGTGATGAATGTATCATTTGAAGTTATTTTGTGACATTTTGTTCTTTTCCACTCTGGGCTAGTCTTGATTATCAGGTTTTCATTTCTAGATCATCATTCCTGGTAACAGTTTTTGCTTAGCAGAGTTTAGCAAGTTTGGGAGATTTATTGACTAGCTTCTGTTGCTAAAGCAAATGCCTTCTGTTATCAAATATTCATGGTGTCTCAAACCATTGCAAAGTTTGGCCCTTGTGTTCCAGTGTCTACTTGCATAGTACCTGGTAGATGTTATCTTTTCTTTGGCTGATTTACATGGTCCTCCTTTACTGCGGTACAGTCTAAATGTCTGGCCTCTGTATACTGGCCTATCTGAAGAATGTGACGGTGAGGCACTTGAAAGGGCTGGTGACTTGCCTTTCTCAAGAACCAAGCTGGCTTGAATATGAAATTCAGACTTTTTCAGCGGAATGCTTATTTCTAGTTGAATTGTGGAGATGTATTTGGTGGGCCTGAGGTCTCTAGTTATCAGATGATTTACTTGTGATATGACAAATATTATGAGCCAGATTATGTCATTAGCACATGAAAGAAACCTGCTATTAAGTTCCACTTGAAGCTTTGATGAACATAATTGACACCTGGTAAATTGAGGTAGTAGCATTGCTGTCTTGTTGCTAGGCCATGGAAATGTTATATTTTTAAGTCTTTGAGAGAGCTCAACTTCCAAAGTCTAGTTGTTTTATCCGCTAAATGGAATGTGACCATCAGTTCTAACTTATTATCTCCAAATTTTGGCCTTCTTCAAAATCCTTTTATTCAACTAGAAAGTAATATTTTACTCTTGTGGTCCATAAACTCCTCTTATACACAGTAGTTGCTTGGATAGTGTGAAAATCTGCATGAGAAAAGTAGTCAACTGTTATTTGCACCATTTGATTGCATATGCTTGCCATGATGGCATCAGGAAGCCTTTATTGAAGCTATTGCTTCATATCAAGGATGGATTTCTACTTTGACTGCAAATCCAGCTGTCAGGTTGATGCATTCTCTCATTTAGGGGGTACTCTAGAATCAGCAAGGGACAGGAATAAAGAGATGCTAAGTTATGCCCTTGGGTGGCTATAGTATATTTTTTATACTCCATCAGTATCGAAATCCTAGACCTTTTCATATAGGAGTGAAGATATGCACAAGTCCGCATGGATAGTCTTGACAATTATGCCCCAGGTTACACAATAGGTAATGAGTTGCGTATTTCCTTGCAAGTTTTGAGCTGGAGGCATATTAGCAGGTCCAAGAATTCGACAATTGTATCCTTTTCTCAGATAGCAAATTTGGAGTATTGCTGCTATAGAATGGTGCACAGTATAGCTTTCCTAGGATAATAAGTAACAACTGTTAATTGGGGCATGGGTTTGAGACTTTTGTTTATATAATTTAACAATGTTTTATTGCAGTTGGTTACTTTTTACTATGTTAGGTATACTGCAGTGTTGTTCCTTCAGCACACATTCTTTTCTATAGTAATTCTTCTGCACCCAATTTATAATTATTTCTTCTGCACAAATGCATTTATCACTGTCCCTGCATTTCCATATACGGTCATTACCTAATTATATATCATGTTATTCATCACTACATTGGGTAATTTCTCTTCAATCAGTGATAATATCTCACCCCATTGGATAATGTACTTACTTGATTTCAGTCTTTCATAACTCAAGATTCTGGGGATCGAGACTTCCTTGTAAAAAATCTCCGGCCATTTGATGTTCCTGTATTGAATTATGTGGGTAAAAGTGGTCGTCAAAAAGAACCCCTTCACATTCCAGAGAAGGTACGAACTGACAGGCCAGTTTAATGTTGAGAAATCTGAAATTCCTTTCTTTCTAGATCTTTTTTTTTTCTTTTCCTTTTCTGGTTTTTCCTTCTTTTTTAAAAAAAAAAAAAGGGTTTTGGGGGGGGGGGGGTTTGAGGTCATTGAAATTCCTTTTATTCATGGTAGTTGTGAATGTTTGGCAGTTGCGTGCACTTGGCGTCTATTCCCGGCTTGACCAAGTCTTTGATGCTCCTGATGCTGTCAAAGAGGTTATGATCAGCCAATTTGGTCTGGAATACTCGGTATGCTTAAGCCTTCCACAGCAGTCAGTTTTGGAATATGAAGAAAAGAAACTCAATAGCAGGGAGTTAGTTAATTTTAAGTATTGGACAGAACCCTTTTATTTGGCCTAACTGCTGTGTTCTTGGTTCATCAGTACATTGGAACAGCAGAAACTGATCAGAAGGCAGATGACGTTTCGAAGTTGGGAGTTCTAGATTTTTGGACTCCAGATAATCACTATAGATGGTCAAGGTCTAGATATGGTAATCATGTTTCAGGAAGTGTGGAGCCAGTTGATCGATCGCGTCTTCTCTTGTGTAGTATGTATCTTAGAGACCTTCATAGATCAGTATCTTATCTTAGTTGGATTGTGTTGGCTAAATTTTGTCTCCATACCATTTGCTTAGGTTCTGATGCTGGGGAAATAGAAAGGCTGCGATCCAGAAAAAAGGAGCTGGAAGATCAAATTAGTGATTTAGAGGAGAGTCTGAGACCACTCCAGTCTGACATAAGACAGATAGAGGATGAAGCTTCGAAGCTTCGCAAGCAACGGGTATGCAGAAATATAAGATATGGAACTTCCATTATATGTTTGTTTTTGTCATTGACACGTTATTTTTACAAAAAGTGCCACTGTTTCCTTAATTGGAGTGGTTTTTGATATGTGGGTGCCGATTTCAGATAGACTTGATGGTGGATATTATTTGTGACCCATTAATGACAGACTATCTACTGCTAATATCTTGTAGGAGGAGATAGTCAATACTATCAATCATCACAATAGAAAGAAGCAAGAAATGGTAAATCGTGTTGGTAAGTTCAAATTCCTTATTTAAGAGGATATCTCGTCATTATTTGTTTGGCTCATGATCTTGATGGTTGTTCATTAACTAATTTCAGATCAAAGGAAAAAGAAGTTGGCTTCTCTGCAGGAGGAGGATGACCTGGATACTATTGTGGAAAAGCTTGCTGAGCAGGCTGCTGGATTTAATGCTGAGCGATACAAATGTGCACTTAGTCTGAAGGTCTAGAGTGGTCTTTAGGCTCCAGCTCTGTGCTTCTTTTGCCTTTTGAACATTACCTCTGCAATATATTTTGTTGCTGTTTTGTGCCAGAATTTCCTCAAAACATTGATATGTAGTCTGTTCTCAGGATTGTCAGATTCTTAATTTGCTGTTTGCACTTTGCAGGAATTACTTGGTGAGGCTTTTTCTTACAAAAGAAGTTTCGCCCATAAACATATGGCTTCTATTGAGTTTGATGCAAAGGTACTTACAATGCAATAGCTATATGATGTATCGTTTCTTTTGTTTATCTATGAAAAATCCATAATATTCTTTCACATTCTGTGAATGACGGGGAATAAAAATGGAAATGAAGCTAGAGAGACCGCAGTGAAGTCCTGTATGATGATTTAAGAATAATAACGCTAATACATTTATTTGGAGCTTCATATCAATGACCTTATTGCCATTCCTTTGTGTCTTCTACTCCTACTTTATCCTTTGAATTTTGTTTCCTTGCTGCCAAAGAAAATGTCAATAGTCTGTCATATGGCATGTTGCATTAGTTATTTTGAACGAGCTTAAGTGTATCCCACTTATCTTGATCATTAGCTATTTTTTGTTTCGTTTCTTTCTTTGATCTATTTGCTTTTTAGCAGAATTGTTCTTCATGGTGTATTGGAAGTTACTAGGAATTGATCTTTATCAGTTGCAGGGTTTGTCTTATTAACCATTTGAAGATATATCAAGTTGGAGGATATATATCTCACTTCAATCTCATACGACTCATTGTAATCTATGGCCATGTTTATCCGAGTATATTTCATCATTTTTCTGATACGTCAGACTAGCATCCTTCTCAAATTATCTCTAAGGTAGCTCTAGCACTCAAAGATATGAATTTTCTTTTTTCCCTTTTTTGGGTTGGGTTTGCTGTCTTTCGTATGCAGCTTCATTCTTTATTCCAACCTTCATTCCTCTTCTGCATCTAAGTTCATTGAGGATTCTGAAAGTGTCTTGCCGGTCTGGTCTTGGCATGTGGACACACATTGGAAAAGCCCGGGATACTTTAATCCATCAATTTGATGTTGTTAATGGTTATAGAGTAAAATGCTCAATGACATTTCTTGTGTTGATACCCCTCATGATTCTTGTTTCCCTTCTTGTTTCACCCTCTGTTAATTGGTGTCCTGTCTTTATCATTGGGAACACGATTCTGTTTGTTCTTTCTTTTTGTCCCTTTCTAATGCTATGATTAGAGGCTGTGGGGAAGATAAGCTGAATCTCTCTAAAGAGTGGAGTTTTTCCCGTTAATTCTTAGTACCTAGCTATTGGAAACTTCTTTGCTACCCCTAGAGCCTCTTTGCTGCTTAGGCTGTTTGGCTTTTGAATGTGCCACTTGAGATCTCCTTCTGCTGGAAGGACTTGGGATAAAATCTCCTCATTGTTTCAGGAAGTGGAAGCTTATCTCAGTAGACTAGTGTTGTTTGTGCAAAGCATCTGGTGAATCCACTCATAAATTATTTTGACAATGTGATTTGTCTCAACAATACCAGAGGTTTTTTCTCAACTTAGGCAATTTTTCTTGGGTATGCTGTGAACCGTTATTCAATTGTTTCAGTGTTGAAATTCTTCCATTGTGTCTCATCTTCCCAAGAATTCTTGGAGTGTGGCTTGCTGGAGACACGACAGAGCAATAAAAGATAGCTTGAAGGATCAGAGTTTCAACCTTAATCTCTATCACCTTTAAATGATTATTGAGTTCTTCCACTGATTTTCCATCTCATAGTGTTGCATCCACTGATACTTTTAACAAAAAATGAAAGTGTTGTGCCAATCGATGCTTTTTCACTTTTGTTTTAATTGAGTATTGCACTGGAATATTTCTCATGTAATTGTAATAAACAAGTTCCATGAAGGGAAACATTTTTGTTTATAAATTGAAGGAGAGGATTGCCATTGCATGGATCTGTTTAAATTCTTGTAGGAAAAGCTTAGCAGGTTACTAGTCAAGTTTTTAGTTTTTCATGTGCATTTTCACTGCAGTCATTTTGCATGCTCAAGGGAGGAATAAAGGATGACCTTAAATGAAGTGATTCAATAGTGTTGGTTTTGCTTTTCATCTTTAGAAGACTCCTAGTATATTTCAAGCTCCCATAACTACTGTGTCTCTTCCATCTTTGGCTTTCAAGTCTCACCTCTCAAGGAGCTTCTTTTCTATATCTTTTTGGCTTGTATACCATGGATCGTATTTTTGCTAATATCATCTTTAATCTGTTATGGATAGCTTTTTGGGGCTAATGTCATCTTAGATCTTACTTCTTGGTTTTTTCTGTTCTATTTGTTTAGATTAGAGAAATGGAAATCAGTCTCAAGGAGCATGAGAAGTTTGCGCTGCAAGCATCATTGCACCTTGAGTATTGTGAGTGTTCTGTGATTTTATTCCTTTTGATTGAAGTGCTTTTTCATATAATTTCCCTCATCATACTAGTAGTAGACCTGCACACTACATGGGAGTTAATCATGAAAGGGTATTAATGACATGCAGTGATGCTATCTTGAGAAGACGTCAGAAACTAATTTAACGGATTATATACAACATATACAAGACAAACTTGTAAAATTTTAAAGAGATCATGGAAGGTTTCATACTATCTTAATATCTTGGGGGATGTAAATGAAAGATAGATATTTAAGGTATTCTGTTAATGTAATTTTAAATAAATAACTGGAATTCTTGAGAAAGAATTTTTTAACCTCATGTAGATATGGATCAACACTAACGCTAGATGGTGACCATGTTTTGCAAGTGGCTCTGTTTACCTTGACCAATCATTCTAATCCAGGCTTCCAGGATTTCAGCAGAAATTTTCATTTGCAAGGATTCTGTAGCTGTTTAATTGTTGGATGAGAATTTCAATTGCAGTTTAAATGTGCTTACCTCTGACAAACTTGCAATTTGCTTTATCATCAGGTAGGAAGGAGGTAGAAGATCATAGGCGGCAGCTAGCTGCTGCCAAGCAGCAGGCAGAATCAATCACAACGATTACTCCAGAACTTGAAAAGGCATTCCTTGAGGTTGGTGCTTGCTTCATTTTTTTTATTTATAATTTCACCCAAATGCTTAAGCTATCATTTTAGGTTTAGATTTACTATGCAGTTCACTTCGCAATGTTGGTGTATTTGCTTGAGAGGGTACACGGATTTTTGTGCAGATGCCAACTACTGTTGAGGAACTGGAGGCTGCTATACAAGATAATATTTCTCAAGCGAATTCAATTCTCTTTCTAAACCCCAATATATTGGCAGAGTACGAGGATCGTCGGCACCAGGCAACTCTTGCTCTTTCTTGCTGTTTCATTACTATCAAACATATGCTTCTTTTGCCTTAACTTCACTTAATTCACAGATTGAGGCAATTGCAAGGAAACATGAAGCTGATAAAAGAGAACTGACGAGATGTTTAACAGAAATAAATGCCCTCAAGGTGAGGGCTTTAGTTGCCGCTTGAAGTTGTTTTTGGATGGGTTAACTACTAGTCTCAAAGCTGAAATTCTTACTATATGTAGCACGGCTGTATACACATTTATCTTCACTACGTATGAATGGGCCTCTACAATTTTATCTGAACATACAAGTTGACATATATGATGAGTAGATTTGTTTGCCAAATATGAGTATGATCTTGCTAGAAATTGTTGTTTTCCATTCAGTTATGCGTCTAGGATGTTTCATGTAAAATAAGGTCCTGGTACTGTATTGTGACATTTACTACTAAGGCAATGTGGCTCAAATGCAATGATCTTTTCTCATTAGTGCTAAAACTTGACCTAGTTGTCGTATATATCACTATAGGATTTGCCATCTTAAGTTTTTGCGATTACTCGCTTTGTTGGGTGCATTAACATATGAAAGGAAAATTTTTGACCATAATAAGTCATTTGATAGGGTAAATTGAAAGCCTGAACCAATTGACTTTGTTATATATAATGGATAATATTATGTTCTGATGAACACCGGCCTTGGTGGCTCTGCTGGATAAGAATCCCTTGCCTTGGGGGAAAGGTGAGGGGGTCAAACCCCAGTGGAAGCGTCGGCGTCTTAAGCGTGATGCCGGGGTGGTGGGTCCTCCGCTAGCGTCACTCCAGGGTTTACCTGCCAGCATAAGCCGATGGGGTTCCTTGGGTATAAAATATATATATATATATATATTATGTTCTAATGATGCCTATGCTTTTGGGGATGTCTCTGTAAATTGTGCAATTACTGTTTACAGTCTTCACTTAATGTAGTTTTGGGTGAAAACCTAGTTTACTTGAAAAGAGAAGCAATGGTGGGTCAAGCCTTTTTTTAGTTTCATGATCCAAAGTAGAAATCATATTGAAAACAGTTTGTTTGATTTGATAGATTTTCCTTCAGGGAATGGAATTCCAGCGAGGAGCTATTCACTGTTTGGTTCCAGTGATGCTGGCGAAGAAAATTATGGATACAAAAAAATGGATTAAAATATTAGAGTGTAGATCCTTCAGGCTCTTCTGGATTATACAATGAAAATAAAGAAAGGAGAGAGAGAGTTCCATTTTCACCATGAAGTTTGTCTCCTGGTATTTTGTATGTTTATATAATATATTGCCAATAGCAAACTGAAAGTGCTACTACTAGGTGGAGGGCTCAACCTTTTGGCATTTTGCCATATACACCTATGATAAATTTTTGGGAATGGTCACAAGTGTTGAGAGCATTTAGTCATCAAGACTAGAGACAAGTGCAACATTGTTTCGTGCATTTAACTGTTACTTGTTATGATAATTTTTTCAATTGTATTGGTGTTGTTTTTCTTTCCTTTTCTTTTGTCATTACGTGTAACTGTTGTTTGGTTTTTCTAATTTTGTTTTCTGGTTTGCGCTGTTATCATCTGGTTTTGTCCAAGATGCACGTGTACAGGATTGCTCCTACCAGCATCCTCATGAGTTCATTTTCTTTGTAGAAGTTCTGATGTGAAACTATCTGCAGGAATATTGGCTGCCTACCTTGAGAAATATTGTGAGCCGGATTAATGAAACTTTTAGTCGTAATTTCCAAGAGATGGCTGTTGCAGGGGAGGTTTCATTGGGTGTGTATATGATTCTCATGATATTTTTTTTTTCCTTTTTTTTTTTTTTTTTTTGCTGGACTGAATACATACTCACTTAGTCAATGGTATTGACCAGATGAGCATGGCTCGGACTTTGATCAATATGGAATACTTATAAAAGTGAAATTCAGGTAAATGGACTTGAGCTTGCTGTAATTTCTATTAAGTTTGTTCAACTTCGCTTCATGTTAAACTGACTTTTGAAGAACTTATTGCCTATGTACAAGAGGATTCTTTATTGAGGCAATTATCAAGATCAATGTGAAGCAGCATGTGCCTGACTTGAAAACCATTTTGGCACAAGTTGCTTTTATGATCGGTTGACGGCTTATAATTTATTTCACTATTTCACATTGTTTCTTTACAGGATTTATAGAGCATTATATGTGCACGTACTTTCACCCCATTTAATAGTTTATGGTTTTGGATTGGACTTTCTAGCATGTTGACGCTGCCTCGGCTCTATTTTGCTTGTGTGTTTTTTTCAGTTGCATGTGTTGGTCGCAGTCTTGTATGCATGTAAGAAGGGGTGTTAAAGTATCCCATGCTGCTTGTCTCTTGAGTTTAATAAGCTTTTTATGCATGTAATCTACTTTATTTAATAGTTTAAGCTTTTGGACTATCGAACTTATCCGAAATCATTCCTATTCAGTTAACTACCTATTACAGGTTCGGGGTTACATCAAGAAAAGGAATTGATATAACTATTAATGTGTGTATTGTCAACTTGATCAGTCTATGCTACCATTGTCAAATCTCTCTATGAAGACCTTTGGAGGAGGATTGTGATAACCATTTTAATGAATTTGGTAGTTCAAAGGATGTTAGGTGTTCTGGCCATCAATTGGTCAACAAATGAGAGCTAATTGCTTTCTTCGCTTTAAGTGGGATTCTTGAAACAGAGTAGATTTTTTGAGATCAATAGAATGTGGAAGCAGAATTACCATATTTTTCTTCATGGGTAATTTGTCGGGTTTTCGCATAAGGTTTATGGAGTCAAAGTTTGGAAGGATACGATTTAACTCAAAAATAAAGCATTGGTCACTCTTACATGATTTTTTGGCTATATTTTAGTCTTTCCACACCCTGAAATATGTTACAATCATGGGTTACCGAAGAAGAAACTGTTTCAGCTTAAGCACTTGTCTTGCAGTTTCTATATGCAATGCACTATTATTCAGTCTTGCCATAGAGCCGCTGTATCCCTCTGCTTTTCATGGAGTACTTTTCTAAGTCACTGTTTGTTGGTATTATATGTAATGGTTCCATTGCTTATTCTTATCTTAATCCTTGTGTGGTAAATCAGGCAAGCTGGACAACTTCAAGTTCTTAGCGCTCACCACCAGTCTGGAGGGGTACTTGCTTGTCTAAAGATTTAACTTTTCATTGCTTAATGGATGACAGGAGGGGTTAACATATTTTTGATTTACAGGAACGCTCTGTATCAACTATTCTTTATCTTGTTTCCCTTCAAGACCTGACTAACTGCCCATTTAGGGTGGTTGATGAGATAAATCAAGGTTTTGCTGCCACTTGGTACTTTTGAGCTGTTGACTTGAATAATACCTAGGAACCTTTTCTCTGATTTCTTTTGGTTCTTCCAGGAATGGATCCTATCAATGAAAGAAAGATGTTTCAGCAATTAGTCAGATCTGCCAGTCAACCCAATACACCCCAGTAAGCAAACCTACAATTGATGCAGATAACTTCCACTTCTATTTATTAGGAAAAGCCTAGACGTACAGTGTTAATTCCGTTCTTCCCCAATATAGAGAATGTATGGTTCCCAATTTTGAGCATGTATCCAGCATAGTAAGAATGTTTGAAATCTTTAATATTCAGATTTTTTCAGTTCAAGATTAAACAGACAATGCTATTTGGTTTGATAGCCTGTACTTATGAAAGATTAGTGAATTTCCTTGCCAGGAAAGAAAACAATTCTATTTGGTTTTGTCAAATAATTTGTTCTAAACATATGGTGCAGGTGTTTTCTTCTTACTCCGAAGTTGCTACCGGATTTGGAATACAGCGAAGCATGTAGCATCCTGAATATAATGAATGGGCCTTGGATAGAGCAGCCTTCAAAAGGTCATGCACTACCATTTGTTTATCAGAATGTTTAGTTTGCCTTTTGTTTAATATTTGTGCTCTCTTGTTCTCATTTTCACCTATAAAGTAACGTTTAAGCTCTACTTATTATATTGTATTGATGCAGTGTGGAGCAGCGGTGAGTCTTGGCGTTCAATCACAGGCTTGGTTGGCAAAAGTTGATGCTGATATTGATCTCTCTACAACGTTTTTTGCACGGATGCAAAAACATTTGGTAGTGTGATGCGAAACATTGCCCTGCCTCCATTTCGGTTTTGTGTCGAATATGCCTAAGTTTTGGTGCTGGTCATTAGAGTTTCCTTAGTTCTTGTATATTAAAAATAAGGTCGCATCTGGATTTAGGAGAACCATATTATTTAAAATGTCAGTAATGCCCCTGGTGCTCATGGGATGCTGTTGATGACAAATTATTGCTGCACTCTGTTCTTTGTATAAATTGTATTTGAATGACATGGCATCGTTAACTAATCTGAATAGTAAATGATTTTGGTTTGTCCTTCGCACTGAGCTCCGGTTGAAGCGGTCAAGACTTATGTTGATGATCGTATCAAATTTAAGGGTTAATGGGAAAACATTGCAATATTTCCTTCAAATTGCGCCGTGTTTTTATCCATCGCTGATCACCACCTTTTTGCGAAGTGGTTACTGCTCTTGTTACGGTCCATGCTGAAACATCTGGTTCGGCACTATCATCAAAGATGGAAGCATTGTAATTTTGTGCAGCTAAGTCAAGATGATGTCAAAGTTTTCCCCATGCTACTTGGCCTGTACTATGGCTCCATCATGTAGTCCAGACCGGATGGAAGTCTACAAGGATCACCAAGTTCCCATTTGGTTCGGCTTTTGCAAGGGTTTTTGGGGAAAATACAAAGCATTTGGCAAGTATTTTTGAGACTCCTTTGGCCAAAGGTTAGCATTTTTTAATGCTAAATGTTGAAAGTCCAATGTAGATAGGGACATATTTTAAACTTTCAGCATTTTGAAAGTGTAAGTCCACTATTAATCCATCACTATTTATCTTTTTCCCTGTTCATCACAACTGCTCGTTTTCTCCAATCCATTGCTTAAGAGTTGGGCTTCTTTAGTAACGGCCTTCGTTGTTTAGGGTTTGCGCGTCCCCAATAACTACCGCCTAAGGTACGTGAGCACCACTTGAGCTAGTGACTGTAGGTGGCATCGTCTAGTTCGCATGACCCAAGCAGCACTTCAAGCAGCACTGCTAGCAGCCTAAGGTTCATGTCACCTCAAACTGCCATATCTAGTTGCCGGTGATTGGTCGGTGGTTGACCTACATTGGATTTAATTGTTAAACTTAAAGTAAAAAATAGCAAAAGCACTTAATAAATGTGGATTTTACTAAACGGCATTTATGTCAATACTATTTTCCAATATTATTTGAAGTTACAATTTAACAAATTGTGTAAAATTTCGAAAAATCCATTTTATCTAAAGGTATTTGCATTTTCCCAAAGCCATTTTCTCACAACCGAACCAAACGGGCACTAACAATTGTAAGCCTAACTTCTTTCCTTCAAGAGGGTGTAACAGTTATATTTTCAGTAGTTCATCTATGTACATTAGGGAGATAGGCTATCTTTCTCTGCACTTCTGTTCCATGAAGTAGTTAATAATATGAAGAGAAAATATTGGTTATTTTGGTAGTGTCGCGTCATTTTTATAAGATTCGATTCATCAAGTGACACGTGTCCTATTAAGCCTCACCTATGAACCTAAGAGATGTTATAAGTTATAACACCTCCAAATGTCTGCCGCCTCTCTCTCTCTCTCTCTCTCTCTCTCTCTTCATTCATTGTGCCATGAGAATGTCCCACCTAACCGCAAAAAACGAAGCACTCTTGTCTTGCCGTTTGATGACTGCCACAAAATAGAACACTTTAACCATGAAAATGCACATTCTGCAACATGCTGGTATATAACCTTAATTTAAGGTGCAAGCGCTGAGAATAAGGTCCCAATTCATGAGTATTCCGCTCATACCCACAGCCATCTATAGAAGCAAATAGATTTTTTGAACCTATCAATGAAATGTACTTTGCGACATGCAATCCCTCATATGATTTCTCTCACCATCCCATCCCTCTATGAACAATGTCATTCCTCAATACGAGAGGTAAGAACACGAACCAGGCGAGACAATTTACAGCCTTACTATTTAGGCAATTGATGGGGGCTTGTAATCAAGCATCTCCCTTATGTTTAACCGGATAGATGGCCCCATCGAGGAGCATATGTGTGCACTTTTCCAATACACTCCTTTTGCACCGGATGGCTTGTTTGCTTCTATAGATTTCTGTAGAAGAAACAACAGGTATTTAGTATACCATCAGCACGATGATGAAACAACTCATCTTACAGGAGTAGGAGCATGAGAACATACTACTGCAGCAAGAAAATTCACGAGGAGGTCTTCTTCGGAAAAATTAACTTTTCCAAAAGGTATGTGAACAATCCCAGTCTTGTCCGCCCTATATTCAACCTTTCCCTGCTTAAATTCTGCAATGGCCTGAAATAACAATTCGGCGAAGTCATTCCTCCTACCTTACCTACCACAAAGCCTGTATAATTACGTTTCAGCTAATTAAAAGAACCAACAATGCCATATATACTAGCCTTGCGGCTACTCTCTCAACTGCCATCCATAGATCATAGGATGCACAACAACTTTTTACTTTCTATATCTCATCAATAAATCAAGCAATTATGTGTTTTATGGACTTCCTCTTGACAAAGTTCACAAAATAACAAATGAAATAGTTAGTACATCTGATGCATTCACTGAACAAGAAAAAAGCATGGAAATTTGCCTGTTCGACTATACCTGAGGTATGTTAGTCGTCACTGTGCCAGCTTTTGGATTTGGCATGAGTCCTCGTGGTCCCAGAAGCTTTCCTAAACTGGCAACCTGACACACAGCAAACACCTTATGAAAATACGAACCAGAAATCTCATAAGCTCAGACGTGCACAGATATCAAGTTCCTGACATAAGTTCAACAAGAAGCCCATGCACAAAAATCACCAGTTAAAGATCAGGTAGATTAACCTTCAGTTTCCTTCTCTACCAAATGCACACGAATATTTTGCAGGCATATCAAATAAGGCTGGCTAAAACACTATCAGAGAAAGGCAATTTCTACTTCAGCTTTCCAATGAAGCTACCAAATCCTGAGAAATGTTTAAAACACACACCCAGACACCCCTTAAAAGTTGAATTCCCTCTGAACCGCCATCATCACATATAACATGAGATAAGCCACCAGTATCAACGCAAAATTACAAGCTTATCAAAGATTTGCAAGTTGTCAGAACAACTTATTGTAGGGAGAAGACATGTTTCTTCAGAGTTTTTACTCAGACGAGATTTAGAAGTTTCTTCAAGCACATGGAAGCAGAACTTCAGATAAACGAATAATCAGTCAAATAAACAGCAGAAAAGCACCTTGGGCATCATATCTGGGGAAGCAATTAATTTGTCAAAATCCATGAATCCTCCCTTGATCTGTTCTATCAAGTCCTCTCCTCCAACCAAATCTGCTCCTGCATTCTTCGCCTCATCGAACTTTTCACCTACAGATGATCACCACCTCCGTGATGAGTCAAACCAATGACAACTATGTTGCTGTCCAGTGAAAATTCATCAAGTGTGTTTACTTCCAAGTGCAGTTCAGATGACAAGGGATAATATAATGACAGTTCTGAGTTCACCATCATTCATTAAAGCATGAGTCGGCTTAATAAGCAAAATGATACTGAGGATTGAGCTACCACCTTGAGTAAGCACGGCCACTTTGACAGTCTGTCCAGTTCCTTTGGGTAAGTTCACCTAGAGAGAGAGAGAGAGATTATTGGACTGTGAGGAATATCTATTTCACAGAAACATTAGTTCAAGGTATGAAGCGAGCAAGAGAAACTCACAGTCGCCCTCAGCTGCTGATCATTGTACTTAGGGTCGATGTTGAGCCGGAAATGGGCTTCAGTAGTTTCGACAAACTTGCTATTAGCCGTCTCTTTCAGCAAGGAAATTGCAGTATTCAGGTCATACTCCTTTTTGTTTTCTCTGAGTTTCTGAATTTCCAAGAATCTCTTCGACCTAGTCTGCCATTTAGAAGAAGTAGATTAACCAGGGCAAACCAGATGAAGTTACAATGACAGAATGCTTGTGAAAACTTTGAGAAGAGCAACTATATGAACATGACTTGAGCTCTGCAATTCGGACGTGTAACAGGTGCCAAGGTATCGGCTGGCTGATCTTATTGTAAATCATGAGAAAGAGCTCTGAGAATTTCAGAAAGAGAAAATTAAAAACCGAACTCAGGAGTCCTACTTCTCATAAAAATCTTTACTTGATTTTTTCCAACTATCCAACAACAAAAATCAGAGATCAAAAAGAAAAAAAAAAAAAAAAAAAGAAGCAAGACAAACGATGAAAACATCATAAAAATCATAAGCTCATCAAGGGAGAACAAAACCAACAAACCATGAAATGAGTTAAAGAGGCTCTTTCTCCTAATCCTTCCACAACTAAATTTCAAGTGGGCACTTTTGTAATGACTAGCAGGATAATTCTGCCAGGCTCAAATCACTTGTTTTGTTATACAACAATTTCGCAGCCATGGAAGCGAACTTAGCCGTCCCTCTAATCAAGAATCATCTTTCTTCCTCATAGGCAAAGCACTCGAATTCAACAGTTGAGCCAAAGAACAAGTGCCAACACAAGAAACCGAGTAATCAAGCCAGTAACAAGAACGCAACCGCAAGTGGCGACACTCATGACAACGTACTCTGTCCCTCTTGAGCAGCAAAGCGGCTTTCCCTTTCTTGGGCTTGGGCGGGGCGACGGTGGCCACGGCGGCGGCGCCTTCCTTGGGTTCCTCCGCGCCTTCCGCGCCCTCCTCGGCCACCTCCGCCTCGGCGGCGGCGGCGACGGCGGCGGCGGCGACCACGAGGCCGAGGGAGGAGCCGCCGTGGTGCCTGGTCCTGGGATCATCCGCGCAGCAGAAGGTGAGGGAGTTGAGGATCAAGGGGGAGAGGAAGGAAGGGCGGTGGTGGTGGTGGTTCTTGAAGGAGAGGAGGGAGGGGGCGGCCTCCTGAGCCGCGGACAGGGCGGAGGACGGCGACCGGCGCCCTAGGGCTACCGGCGACGGCGACGGCGCGGCGCAAGACGCCATTTTTCTTTCTGGGTTCTGGTGCTCTGGCTTAGAGAGAGAGAGAGAGGAGGAGCGCCGATGGGCAGGGGAAGGTGATGGGATAAGAGAGAGGAGCTGTTATCCTGTTTCTCTCTCTGTATACACTGAAATTTACTTCCTTTGTTCCTTCCTTTTTATCTTTTTCCTTTTTTGGGGCCTTTTTATTCAGTATTTTTTAATTTTGTTAGAAAAAGAATATTATTATTTCGAGTGAATTTTAGCTGACAATCATTTATGTTCATTCAAATTTATGCGAAAGAAACGGCATGTCGAAAGGCTTCTCGCTTAAAAATGTTAGTCGTGTCGCTCATCCTTGTATGAGATCATTTTATAAAACGTGATGGAATTAGTGGTTTAGAACTTGGAATTCTATTAAGGAGAACCAAAATTCTACACACGAAATCTGCTTATATAAAATGCTATACAAATTTCGCGGCTCACCAATTCGCATTGCATGCTTCTTCTTATGTCAACGTCTGAGTAACTTCCGGCTCGAAATGGTCAAGAACTCTGCTAGTTTTGAACCGAAATCTGAAAATGGAGGAAGGAATGAGTGCGCAGTGAGAAAGAATTCGTGCATGATCGAAAGAAATGACACGAAATTCATGTTCATAACTCACAACTGACGACACCCGCGCGTGTCAGCTGAGAAGTTGCTCTGTTTCACACAGGCCCTTGACTTTCACTTGAAGAATGTGAATCTCTCAATCCAAGTTGCACTTGCACTTCTCCTTTCTTTCAGAAGTTGGGAATGGAGGTCAAAGTAGTAGCAGCAGACCTGGGATTGAATCAATGCTCTCGACTCTCAAACTACTCCGACAGAATCTCCTCCTAATCTTCACATTGTTGATCTCTCTTCCATCAAGTTTCGCCACGGCCGAGTGCGTCGCTCCTTCCACCTTATTCGCCTTGATTTTCATCTTCCACTGTGCAGTTGAAGTGAAGCCAAATGGCGGTTGGCGAGCTTTGCCTCGGCATGTTCCTCCGGGCGTTGTTCGATAGATTGGGCCTTTTGGGAGCTGCTCAGCCTCCTACGGCGGCGAGACAGGCTAGGGACCGAACTGGAGCTGGGCAAGTGGAGGAAGATCATGGTTCTCATTCGGCAAGAAGTGGTTCACGAACAAGTAATTGGCTAAACTCCTTTTAAGTCCTAGCAAATGGCATCAACCTCGGCTTCAGCAAAGAAGTATGAGCAGCGGCTGAAAGACTAGTGGAAGCTAGAAACATCGTGGTAGATTTCAATAAGTTCAGAAATATTGGAAGTTACCGTTTTTTTAACAGATTTATGATCATCAATATGTGAACGGTTTTTGTCCACCATTAATCTATAACGGTTTTCAATAACGGCTAAGTAACAGTTTCGTCTATTAATTTGCAATGAATTTGTAACTTTTTTTCAAATAAATGCAAGAATTGATTATGGAAAGCAGTTTGATTTCTTTTACTTATAAATTGTTTTTCCGAATATGATAGAAAAGTGATATATATTTCAAAACAAGAATATTCTTTGTTGTCTTCGCATATATTTTATTTCTTATTTGGGTTATGTGTATAACATTGCTAATCTTCATTTTACTATTTTGTGAGGATTAAAGAAGAAGATACTTATTTCACCAAATCTTTGTACTTTAGGGGCGAAATAATCCTCAACGTCAATACTTGCACGCTTAACGTATTTTGATATTATTTTTTCATCATTTTCAACATATTTCCAACCATTCTTATTTTTCATAATATTTCCAACCATTCTTATTTTTCATATTATTTAATATTTTTTCCAACAAAGATATGTGGCAGCAAAGAGCTGATCTCTCTGTCATGAGGAGGTAGGTCCAACACAAAATCTCACTTCCCTAAGTCGTTTAGATATTAAACTGTCCTCAGCTGGCTGAACCTGAGTTCCATACCCGGGGGGCGTGCTTGAGCTCAACAGTTTTTTTAAAAAAGGTTAGGATTAGCCGTGTCCCAAGCTTACTTACTCTGTCGAAGGAGGATTTCCTACCTCCAGCCTTAGGGAGCTATGGATATGTGACTGCAATATACTCATTATGCTGCCGAATCACATGTACAACCTCACTTCTCTTCAACAATTATGGATGATTAAATGTCCAGGGTTGTCAACTTCTCCATTGAAGGGCCTCCCACGAACTTAACCTTACTCTGGAGAAAGAATGTCGCAATATTCGAGCACAATTTCGATGAGTTTGCACAATTTAAAGTCAGCTGGTGAGAAAGGTGTGGCCTCCGCTGCTTCCTGCCTCTTTGACAAGTGTCACGGGCCGATCGATCAACTCTCGATCAATGCTTGGCTTACCCGTGCGGCCTTAAGGTTTTTCCCCTAAGCAGCCTCTCACACTCGACTCACAAGACTCGTATGTAGAGAGAGAAACAACTCTTAGAGAGAGAAGCTCTGGATTTGTATTGCTTGTGAATGAGAATACAATGAGAGAGGACACCCCCTTTATATACAAGTACAAGGTAAACCCTAGCCGTAGATCTCCCTTAGATCCAACGGTGGAGATTGCACCTCCCCATCTACCAACTACCGGCATTTATTGCCAACTACCAGCTACTCGCATTTATATCGTATGCGTACAAATACAGTATTCGCCCGCCCTAAGGAGAATACGCTACGCCTCGGGAACATAGGCCGAGGGTCATCATTGTGTCACGCCCGTGCTGTAGAAACCTCTTGGACATGCTAACTCTCGGGTCATGACATTCTCCCCCACCTAATCAGGCGACGCCCTCGTCGCATCTTCGGCATGGAAATCTTCTATCTCTTTCTTGAACTGCCAAAGATTCTCCTCGGGCTCCCAACTGGCTTCGCTCTCTGGAAGACCCTTCCATCGGATCATATATTCTCGTTTAGGCGCGCAATACCGCTTCCGTATGACTCGATCCGCCAAGATGCTCTCGACCTCTCGATCATACGAGGTTTTTGCTCCAAGTGGCGCCCGATGAGACTCCCCACGATCCGGATCTTCCTCATCAACCTGGAAAGGTTTAAGCATACTTACGTGGAATACCGGATGCACCTTGAGTTTTGGTGGTAGCTCTAGCTTGTATGCAACCTTCCCGACCCGTTGCAGCACTCGAAATGGCCCCTCGTAGCGACGGATCAACCCTTTGTGTACATCCTTGTAGCGAAGGACCGCGTGTAGCTTGGCCAACACTAGGTCTCCTACTTGGAACTCCACGTGCCGTCGCTTCTTGTCTGCCCATTTCTTCATGCGCTTGGAGGCTTTGTGTAGACACGCCCGAGCCAAGTCTGCCTGTTCTTGCATGTTTTTGGCGAACTTGTACGCGGGCGGACTACTCCCCCGATAACCCGAAGCGATCGTGCTCGGGGTGTTTGGTTGCTGCCCAGTCGCAACCTCGAATGGACTCTGGCCGGTCGACTCGCTCCGCTGCAAGTTGTATGAGAATTAGGCCACGTCGATCAACTTTGCCCAATTCGCTTGTGTTGTGCTCACGTAGTGCCGGAGGTAGATCTCCAAGAGAGCATTGACCCGCTCCGTCTGACCGTCGATTTGGGGATGCAAACTTGTTGACATGTTCAGCTCCGACCCCAGCAGCTTGAACAACTCGGACTAGAAACGTCCCGTGAAGCGAGGATCCCGATCGCTCACGATCGTTTGTGGCACTCCCCAATACTTCACCACGTGCTTCATGAAAAGTTTGGCCGCCTCCTCGGCCGGGCAATCCTTTGTCACAGGCACAAAGGTTGTGTACTTCGAAAACCTGTCAACTACCACCATTAGCGTCCGGCACCCTTCGGACTTCGGTAGATTGACGATGAAGTCCATGGAAATGCTCTCCCATGGACGGGTTAGGATGGGAAGTGGTTCCAGTAAACTCGGCGACGACCGTTGTTCCAGCTTATCTTGTTGGCAAACCAAACAAGTCTTCACATACGCCTCCACGTCGTCCCGCATCTGAGGCCAGAAGTAGCGATCTCCAACGAGGGCCAACGTGCGGTGGATCCCTGGATGACCCGCCCACTTCGAGTCGTGGCACTCGCGCAAGATTTCTCTTCTCAATTTCCCATGGAAGGGCACGTAAAGCCGCCTTCCCTTGGTGTAGAGGAGCTCGTCCTCACACCAAAACTGTCGGGTCTTGCCTTCTTTGGCGTACCCGATGAGAGCTTGGGCTTTTGGATCATGCTCCAGCCCTTCTTTGATGCGGTCGACCCAAGGACAACTCGGTCGACTCACCGTGTGGCTCATCAGCTCCGTCCTTCGACTCAGCGCGTCTGCCACGGAGTTGGCCTTCCCCGGCTTGTACTCCAACGCGAAGTCGAACTCCGCCAGAAAATCCTGCCACCGAGTTTGCTTCGGACTCAACTTCTTTTGGGTCTGAAAGTAGCTCGTGGCCACATTGTCCGTCTTCACGACGAACTTTGATCCCAGGAGATAGTGTCTCCACGTCCGGAGGCAATGGACCACCGCGGTCATCTCCTTCTCTTGAATGGTATACCGACGCTCGGTATCGTTCAGCTTTCGGGACTCATAGGCTACCGGATGGCCATCCTGCATAAGCACACCACCAATAGCATAATCCGAGGCATCAGTTTCTACCTCGTAGGGCTTGGTGTGGTCGAGCAACACCAACACCGGCTCTTCCGTCATGGCTTTCTTCAGTCGATCGAATGCTCTTTGGCACCGATCCGTCCACTCCCAGGGCTTCTCCTTCTTCAAGAGGTCCGTGAGAGGCACGGTGATGCTTGAATAGTTCCGAATGAACCGCCGGTAGTAGTTGGTTAGGCCGAGAAACGACCGCAACTCCGTCACTCTTGTTGGCGGCTCCCACTCAACGATCGACTGGATCTTGGCCTTGTCCATGCGCACTCGTCCACCCCCGACGATGTGCCCCAGGAACGGAACTTCCTCTTGGGCGAAGGCACACTTCTCGCGCTTGACATATAGCTCGTTCTCGCGCAGGACTTGGAAGACTTGTTTCAGATGCTCGATGTGCTCCTCCAACGTCCGACTATAGACCACAATGTCATCTAGATAAACCACTACAAACCGATCTAGGAAAAGGTGGAGTACCTTATTCATCATCGTACAGAAAGTGGCCGGAGCGTTGGTCAAGCCGAACGACATCACGAGGAACTCGTAGGATCCATATCGCGTGACGCAGGCGGTCTTTGGCTCATCCCCTTTGGCTATCCGAACTTGGTAGTATCCCGATCGAAGATCCAGCTTGGTGAACCACTAAGCTCCCCCAAATTGATCAAAGAGATCCGCAATGAGCGGGATCGGGTACTTGTTCTTCACGGTCAGCTTGTTCAGCGCCCGGTAGTCGATGCACATCCGGAGTGACCCATCGTGCTTCTTTTGGAATAGGACCGGCGCACCGAACGGAGCTTTGGACGGCCGAATGTAGCCCGCATCAAGCAGCTCCTTGAGTTGCTTCCTCAGTTCTTCCAACTCGGGTGGCGCCATGCGGTAAGGCGCCATGGCAGGCGGTCGAGCATCAAGCACAAGCTCGATCCGGTGATCTACCTCCCTCTTAGGTGGCAGCTTCTTCGGCAGCTCCGAAGGCATGACATCCTTGAACGAGTCGAGGACTTGGGTTGCTTCTGTCGGGATTTCCTTCCTTTCACCCTTGTTGTCCTCACTCTTCAAGGCCGCCAGGAAGGTCACCTCTCCCTTCCTTGCTCCTTTGGTGAGTCGTATGGCCGAGATCATTTTTCGATCACGATTCGACTCACGGTGAACCGGAATCACGCATTGACTATTCTTGTCCAACACGCAAATACACTCCGCAAATGGAACTACAACAGCATGGATCTTATCTAGAAATTTAATCCCAATGACAATATCGTAGTCGTCAAGTGGAATTACCTCTAGAGTCTCCTTGCCTTTCCATGATCCGAGTTGTAGCTCCACGTCCCTCGCAACCCCGATCGCAGGGACTTCCTTTGAATTCACGGTTTTGAGCCAGCTGGCTCCCTTCTCAACCCGTAGGTTAAGTTTCTTCGCGGCCTCTTCCGAGATGAAGATGTCGAATGCTCCCGTGTCCACGAGCGCACTCATCGTGGTCACTCCGATCTTCACGTCCGCGAACATCAGGCCCTTAGGCTCCTTCGCCTTCTTGGCCTTGATCGTGCTTAGGAGTCGCAACGATCCCAATCGCGCTTCCTCCCTTGGCTCGTCCTCTTTGCACAGAGCGGCCAGCTTGGCCTTGTTCGGGCAATCCCGCGCCATGTGTGGACCATCGCAAAAGAAGCAGCTATATGAACGTACCTTCCTTTGCCCACCTCCGTTTTGACCAGCGTTAGCCCGGTGAGGATGAGGACCATTCTGCGGTCTAGCTCCAGTCGGGCGATTGTTGAATCTACCCCGATCTCCCCCACCAGTGCCTTTGTCCCTTGAACGGTTGTCCGGTCGGGATGTGGAAGGCGATGCCTTGTACTCCATGAGCGACTCGGCTACGGTCATGGCCGTAGTGAGATCTCCTATGTTGTACCGCTTTAGCTCTTGCTTTGTCCATGGCTTGAGACCACCCATGAACTGGTGAAACGCTTCGACTTCATTCATCGAGGGGATTTGGAGTAGCAACTCCGAGAACCGCTTGATGTAGTCGCGCACACCGCTCTTCTGCTCGAGACGTTTCAGCTCGTCACGAGCTTCCTCTTCCGCGTAAGCGGGGAAATAGTTCCGTCGGAACTCCTCGACAAAACCATTCCAGGTCGTGATAGGATTCCCACACCTATCATCCGACCGACGACGCCACCACAACAATGCACTATCAGCTAAATACATCGATGCAGTGTTTACCCGAGTTTGGTCGTCGTTGATTCCCATGGCCTGGAAGTATCGCTCCATGTACCACAGAAAGTTGTCCACGTCCTTGGCCACCCGCAAGCCCCGGAACTCCTTTGGCTTCGGTGTGTCCACTCGTGGACCTTGCACCGTGATGACACCGTTCACGCGTGCAGCTTGTGCTTCGGCGAGCTTACCCGTAAGCTCCGTAATCTCCGCGCGCATGGCCGCCATTGCGGCTTCGAAGGGTTCGTACCGCTGTGCCAGTTCCTCCTGCAGGGTCCCCAGCAACTCATGGCGGAGTTCTCCCATGCCGGTCTTGAGCTCTTGCACTTCCGCAACCAGCTCTTCCCTTCCGGCGTCAACCCCGTCCACGGTCTGGGTCAGGTCATCAACCGATCCTTGGACATCGGAGACGAACAACTCTAGCTTCGTCATCCTCTGCGCAAGATCCCCCATAGGTTCCTTCGACACACCACGGCCCTTCCGGCCCTTGCCAACACCCTTCTCGGCGATCCGCCCACGATCAGCGCAGTCATCACCCAAGACCAACGCCTCATCAGATCGTGGATCAGCCATTGCACTTGCGCTTGGATCACAAACTTTTGCTCTGATACCACTTGTCACGGGCCGATCGATCAACTCTCGATCAATGCTTGGCTTACCCGTGCGGCCTTAAGGTTTTTCCCCTAAGCAGCCTTTCACACTCGACTCACAAGACTCGTATGTAGAGAGAGAAACAACTCTTAGAGAGAAAGCTCGGATTTGTATTGCTTGTGAATGAGAATACAATGAGGGAGGACACCCCTTTATATACAAGTACAAGGTAAACCCTAGCCGTAGATCTCCCTTAGATCCAACGGTGGAGATTGCACCTCCCCATCTACCAACTACCGGCATTTATTGCCAACTACCAGCTACTCGCATTTATATCGTATGCGTACAAATACAGTATTCGCCCGCCCCAAGGAGAATACGCTACGCCTCGGGAACATAGGCCGAGGGCCATCATTGTGTCACGCCCGTGCTGTAGAAACCTCTTGGACATGTTAACTCTCGGGTCGTGACACAAGCATGACAGTTGGAGATCTTCCAACACTGAAATATCTATCTTCCAGAGGTTTTCAAAAGTTCTTGAATTTCTAAATAACTAAAGGATTACATGCACGCCCTTAATAATTAGTAAAGAAAGAGAGAAAAAATTGGGGAGAAAAGTGAGTCCTTGGGCGCTAATCCATCATCTTCAAGCACTTGAGGGTCTATTTATGTGGGAGTAGAGAACCAGCAAGGAAGTGAGAGATGAGAGAGAGCTCTCCTGGGCTGAGAGATCGGCACCTTATGCCCCGCTCCTCGCACCGTCGCAAACGTCAAGTCTCCCTCGTACACTTGTACATACCCTCCTACCTATATACATAAGAAGACGGTGCGGATTACTTTTCGTTCAACAAATCAAGCCAATTGATCCCTCTGGGACGAGGGGGCTCAAAGGCAAGAATAATTAAAGAAGGGGTCGATGGCGTGAAAACTAATAAGCCGCCTCACCTCGCCACCCAGGAACCAAGGACGCCATGGACTCTTCGTTGGGAGGCCCATCTTGCTAAGAGATCTCTGGGTCGAAGTCACCGGCAATCTACCGTCCGTGTCCCCACTGCATTTTCAGCCATTCCTCAGTCATACCCCCACTTCAATCAACCACAATGGATTGAAGCCAATTCCATTAAAAAAAAAAAAAAAACCTCAAACTTTTAACTCTAGTCCCAAATTTACTCTGAACTTAATTTTTTGTCTCAAAAAAACTCAAACTTAGGTTCAGTCTTAAATTTGCCCTAATCTTTCTTTTGTTTTTTTTAAATAAAAAAACATAAACTTTAGATCTAGTCTCAACTATGCCCCAAATTTTGTTTTATCAAAAAAAAAAAAATCACCAACTTTTAATCTATTTTGAAATCTTCTTTGTGGTAACATGGCATTTCCACATCGGCAATATATACACATTGGCAAGGCAACATGGAAAATTATCTTCAAAATAAAACCATTCTAGGATATAAAAATTATAGATAACTAATAATGACTTTTGGACTTTTTGATCTATTGGATAGAGGGTTAATGGAGACAAATTTAGGGCTAGAGTAAAAATTGATGATTTTCTTTCTAACAAAAAAATGGAATATATTTGGGATTCGACCTAAAGTTTGAGGTTTTTTTCTAAGACAAAAGAAAAGTATGGAGCAAATTTGGGACTAAACTTAAATTTGGGATTTTTCTAAGGTAAAAAAATATAAAAATTTTGAGGCAGATTTGGATCTAGATGTAAAGTTTGAGGTTTTTCCTCAAAAAAAAAAAAAAAAAAAAAAAAAAAGAAGCTTAGATCAGAATTGTGACTAAATTTAAAATTTGGGAATTTTTAGGGAATTAGCTCGAAAGGATTGCCAAAAGTCTTCAATGACCCAACCGTAACTAGTTTCTACCTGATTTTATTCTCATCACAGATCCTTCACTTCTAACATGGACGGTGCGCAACAAAATCACTTTTTTTTTTTCTTTTCTATTTACCTGTACACCCAAACACGGAGCCCATTGGACATGAATTCTTGGAGGAGAGGCAGGACGGTGGGAGGGCTATCTCCCCATGGATGGATAACTTCGCTGCGCTCTTCCCAGTCATGATCGAGCTTCGTAACGTTCGCATGAAGTGCCTCTTGCACATCTTCTCTGTTCAGGTACGCATGCACGTAGTGGTGTCCACACGGGTCAAAGTTCCATGATCTGCAAAACAAAGCACAACCCGAGAATCTGACCATTGCATATTTGAGTTGAGGTTTTGAATATCGTCGTTCAAAATGCAAAAGTTAGAGTGGGAAAAACAATTAAGGAAATGAATTTGAGCTCACGTTGGTCTTCTTGGGATGAGAAGTCAAGTTGGAAGATAAGCACAGAGGGGCGTAGATGTCGTAATTGTCAATATGAGGAAAAACATCATTCATCCGCATCAATTAGAGCCGAACTGCATTGGCTTGCTTGATCGGTGCCTTTGGTGCAAAGTTGCAATGCTTTTGAATTGCATGCCATGTTTCTTGGGATATCAATGCGTGGGTAGCGAAGTATTCATACATTCCTTTATTATCCGTCTCAGAGTTGATTGCTGCGTTCCCAATCTATATGCATCCATATACATCCACAGTTAAGACCAATTTTTTTTTTAATAAATTAATCTAACTATGTCCAATGATTTAATATATATTATGAGTCATAAGGATGTTGGCTTCTCTAGGCCTAATGGCCCCACTTGGCCATGGATTTATACTTTATAATGAAGGATCAGAGTTCCATCTTTAGATGCACCAGATCGATGCTAATCATTAATGGTTACATAATAACAAGAATAGTGCCTACTAATGTCTAATTCATTGAATCCCAATTTGATTCCCCAAAATGGAAGAAAAAAGGCATCACATATGGCATGCAGCATCCACATTATTTATTCATTAAGAGATGCAGCAATTGTACCAAACGTTCCCCTGTGAAATTGACGACAATATAGTAAGCACACGCTTAGTTAAAATCCATTACAGCAAATAGAACAATTGAGTAGCAGCTAGTAATTCCAATCATGAATTCAACAACCAAAAGAACTTGTTCTACTCATTATAAAGCTATAAAAGATTTGTCAACATGTCGATGAGGTTCAATATGGGAGCAAATTACTTGGCAAAACCAACGGCAAAAACATGAAAACACACAAAGTTTAAATCATTTCCAACGATCAAACACTTAAGGTTCAAAATGTAACATAGATAAGGACCATGCGATTTATGAAAACAACTTACTATAATCCCTTTGAGGTTGATAATGGTCTTGTTTGCCTTCTTGTTGTTGAATAGGATGTTGTGTGCGAGCTGAGGTACGTAATGGCCCGCATAGCTCTCGCCTGAAATGTAAAAATCCCGGTTCTTGTACTCGGGAAACCTCTCCAGCCAATTTAGCAAGAACACATAATTGTCCTCGGCTGTTTTGCTGTCACCGTTCGTTCTATAGTCCGCCGTTGTGTTGGAATAAGAAAAACCGACACCAGCCGGAGACTCTAGAAACAAGACGTTCGCAGCTGCCCTCGTAAAACAAATAATTGATCCACCCTATCAGCATAAAGAAAGGGTGAAATTTTTCGAAAGCACTAAACTGTATTTTTCAAATACTTCACCAATATTCCATGAAAATTTATTTCTAAAGAGAGTCTTCCCGTCGCTATGAACTCGGAACGGTCCGAGTTCCTGCATTGCTCCAATGCCGAAGGATGAGCATCCAGGACCTAAAGAAACGACACAAATAGCTGACGTTTACTCACTCAAATGAACCAGAAAATAATCTAGATATGATTCACCGTATATGTATTGTAGAAAATTAAGAAAAGGACGGTGTGTGTATTTATTGGACCAATCAACTCTGCGATTTTCTGTATCACTAATAATCAATTCAGATTTTGGAATTGACAAATCATGATGATAACTTATGTTCACATACTTTTACTATACACTGCACCTAAATGTGAAAGACAGATACCAATGCTTGGGCGCAAAGCACCGGCTTCATTAAGTTATCAATGTGACAGCCCGAAGTGTTTCAGAATCAATAAAAAGCCAACTGCAACAATTAGAAAAATGCTTAGTTGTCGGGACAAAGTTATATTAATTATTTTATGGTAGCATTGAATACTGATATTGTTTGATAAAGTTTAAATTGAGTTTATTATAATACCATAACTACAATGTAATTGTATATCTTGACTATAAAAACCGTGATAAATTCCTAAGTGAAGAGAATAATATAACCGCATTAAAGATCAAGCGAAATTCTAAAACCTACAAGCATTCACCTCCGTTAAGCCATAGAAGAAGTGGCATCGAGTCCTTATTTCGCCTTGCTTCGGCAAAATAATAATAAAATGCTCGACCAGCCAATTCATCAATGGTGACATAACCACCATAGTGATTGAATTCAATCGGCGGTTGTCCAGGCAACCTTTTGATCAAATCTTTCTCCTTCAGTCCTTCTTGACGATAAACCCTAGAATTGATGGAATGGAGAACATCTCCTTGCTTCTTTCCATGGATTGGAACCAGGGAAGACAAGACACATAAAGATAAAAGAAGAAGAAAAGAGCGTCCTTTGGGGTTTCTCCCCATTCTTTCTGCTCTCAGCTTCTTCAACTGACCTGTCGTTGCTTCCTTTCGAAAGCCAGCCTGTTTCCCTCGCTTCAGCAGCTGCATATCCCCAGTTGTCCTCTGCTGCAATGGTGATACGGGAAGAAGAAAGAATGAGAGCTCAGGAAGATGGACCTTGCTCCCTATGAGAATCAGTATCTCATAGGTCAGCAGCTACTCTGTTCATCATTAATATCCCAAGCTCCGTTTTTCTTGATAATAAGGATATTTCTTTTTTGGCAGCAGAAATATATCAACGTAGTTCATTGGACCACGTCTGTAAATAACCTTAACCTTTTCTTCCAGATTTGCTTACTAGTTCCCCGACTTTCTGAGGCTTTTTTTTTTTTTTAATATATATGGGTGGGGGTGGGCATCGTCTGATTAAAAAGACCAGAATTTGCAGCCACTAGTTCACCATCCGAAGAAGGGGAGTGACAAAAATCTGCGGATCCTCTTCTTTCTTGAAAAGTCATACTGAGGTGGGACCACTACCCAGAAACAACAAATGGCCACCAATTTTTGCTTCCCCTCCCATTGTCATGCCTCTCACCATCTCTCATCACTACTGTACAGCTCTCTCTCTCTCTCTCTCTCTCTGTGGAGGTGTTCGCTGTTGGTTTGGGTTTGTGTGATTCTCTCCCTCCGTCTCACGCAAAACAAGAATATTCTTTTTTGTCTTTACATATATTTTATTTCTTATTTGGGTTATATACATAACATTGCTCATGTTCATTTCATTATTTTGGGAGGATTAAAGAAGAAGGTACCTATTTCACAAAGTCTTTGTACTTCAGGGGCGAAATAATCTTTAACGTCGGGTATTTGCACGCTTAACATATTTTGATATTATTTTTTCATCATTTTCAACGGATTTCCGACAATTCTCTATTTTCATATTATTTAATATTTTTTCCAACAAAGATATGTGGCAGCAAAGAGCTGATCTCTTTGTCATGAGGAGGTAGGTTCAACACAAAATCTCACTTCCCTAAGTCGTTTAGATATTAAACTGTCCTCAGCTGGCTGAACCTGGGTTCCATACCCGGGGGCGTGCTTGACCTCAACAGTTTTTAAAAAAGGTTAGGATTAGCTGTGTCCCAAGCTTACTTGCTCTGTCGAAGGAGGATTTCCTACCCCCAGCCTTAGGGAGCTATGAATATTGATATATGACTGCAATAAACTCATTATGCTGCCGAATCATATGTAAAACCTCACTTCTCTTCGACAATTATGGATAATTAAATGTGCAGGGTTGTCAACTTTTCCATTGAAGGGCCTCCCACAAACTTAACCCTACTCTGGAGAAAGAATGTCACAATATTCGAGCACATTTTCTATGAGTTTGCACAATTCAAGTCAGCAGGTGAGAAAGGTATGGCCTCTGCTGCTTCCTGCTTCTTTGACAAGCTTCACTGTTGGAGATCTTCCGACCCTGAAATATCTATCTTCCAGAGGTTTTCAAAAACTTGCCTCCCTTTAGTGTATGAATCTCTTCAACTGCCCTGTCCTTGCTTCCTTTCCAAAGCCGGCCTGTTTCCCTCGCTTCAGCAGCTGCACATCTCTAGTTGTCCTCTGTTGCAATGGTGATACGGGAAGAAGAAAGAATGAGAGCTCAGCAAGATGGACCTTGTTCCCTATGAGAATCAGTATCTCAAAGGTCAGCAGCTACTCTGTTCAATCATTAATATCCCATGCTCTGTTATTCTTAATAATAAGGATATTTCTTTTTTGGCAGCAGAAATATATCAACATAGTTCATCGGACCACGTCTGTAATAACCTTAACCTTTTCTTCCGGACTTGCTTATTAGTTCCCCCATTTTCTGAGGCTTTTGTTTTTTTTTTTTTTTTTATATGGGTGGGGGGTGGGGATCGTCTGATTAAAAAGGCCAGAATTTGCAGCCACTAGTTCACCATCCGAAGAAGGGGAGTGACAAAAATCTGTGGATCGTCTTCTTTCTTGAAAAGTCATACTGAGGTGGGACCACTACCCGGAAACAAATGGCCACCAATTTTTGCTCTTCCTCCCATTGTCATGCCCCTCACCACTGCAGTACAGAGAGAGAGCTCTCATCATTACTGTACAGCTCGCTCTCTCTCTCTCTGTGTGGAGGTGTTCGCTGTTGGTTTGGGTTTGTGTGATTCTCTCCCACCATCTCACGCAAACCCAGACTCATCAAGAAACATGGCTTTCGCCATTTTCTCGTCAAGCCTCTCTCCGCAGTCTCCCTCTTTCTCGTTAACGGCTCATAACCACCACCATCCCCACTCCCCCTCTCACAGCTTCATGATCGTGACACGCCGTGTGAGCTCTGGGCAGTTGGTCTCCACTTCCCCCGCACATCATTCCTCTGCCATCCCCCGCAGCCGCCGCCTCTCACCCATTCTCTACTCTGGCGACGGGGGTGGCCCTGGTGGAAGTGGCGGAGGTGGAAAAGGAGGTGGTGGTGGCGGTGGCGGTGGCGGTGGCGATGGCTCCCGCAACAGAATTGAGGCTCTTCTTGCTTTAGCTGAGGTAGCCCCCTACAAACTGCATCCATGAATAAAGGCAGTAATACCGTGTGTACATGTTCATGCCGAAACGTTACATCGATAATGCTAGAGATGCTAAGATTAGTGACACTCCTGTTAGATGCTTGAATATAATCCATCTAGCTTAATAAAGAGTTACATTTGGTCATATTTTAAAATGTTAGCATAATACTTGTTGATTTGCATGTACCCTTGCGAATGCATTCGACTACGTTTTGGTGCATGCTCCAAATAAAAATGTACACTTTGCTCATTTTGATTTTCTTACAATGGGTAGAGCAACTGCACTCCTTTAATCCTAGGACTTATTTTTTCCTCTTGCAGTTAAATTTGAATGGACATGGATGTGATTGTGGTCAATTCATATTATATGTTACATGGATATGATTGTGGTCAATCAGGTTTCGAGGACAATGGACAGCATACCCAAGGACTTGGGTGCAGCTATACAGGCGGGGAAGGTGCCAGCAGCAGTGGTGGAGAGGTACTTGGAGCTTGAGAAGTCGGCGGTGTTCCGGTGGTTGCTTCAGTTTGGAGGATTCAGGGAGAGGCTACTTGCCGATGATTTGTTCTTGGCCAAGGTTGCCATGGAGTGTGGTGTTGGCATCTTCACCAAGGTTGCTCTCCCTATGATTGTAGCACTGCTTATACTGCACTCATGCGCATGCTTTGTTGGGTCACGCTGAACTATGACTCGTTTCTCCAGAAGTGACTACTGAGACTATTCTCAACTTAAAATTCTTTCAGGGTATCCATTTGTTGACACCTAAAATTTGAGGTCGCGACACCATTGAACCATCAAGATTAGTGAAGTTTGAAACTTTTAAGTCAATGTAATGGAAGACACTCTAAAAATCTGAAAGGCACTGCACAAATCACTGAACGAGTACTTGAAATTACGGTCTGTTCATGATCTGTTTCTGTTCTTTTCTTTCTTTTGGTAGAACGTAATTCTTTGGATTTCTTAATTGTGGTTCCTATTCATCGGTAATGTTAAGTGAAGTCTGAAATCACCATAAAGATGTGGAAGTATGCAACATACAACAATGAGTTCATGTACTTTTTGGCTATTTCTACAGAGTGCTGCAGAGTTGGAGCGGCGAAGAGAAAAGTTTACAAAGGAGCTGGATTTTGTTTTTGCTGATGTGGTATGGATGTTTCTCTTGAATATTATGTGGTTATCATCTTAGAATTTACTAACTATTCTAGCTTGGCCGCTAAGTAATGGGAAAAGCGTCTGGTTACAATGGAGATTTTGGTGTCACACCTAACTCATTTTGGTCTTCATTTGATCAAATTGCAAGATACACTTCTTAATCTCATTCTGGGCATCCTTGTAATCCTCGTTCTATTAAGTGACAGGTGATGGCCATTATAGCAGATTTTATGCTGGTCTGGCTTCCTGCTCCCACCGTTTCTCTCCGACCTCCCCTCGCTATCAACGCGGGAGCACTTTCTACATTCTTCTATGGCTGTCCTGATAATGCTTTTCAGGTCATTAACTTTGGCATTAGATAGTTCTTTGAACTACAATGGATGGTATATAACAATTCATTTCCTTTGACAATCTACCCGCAGGTTGCTTTGGCTGGTAACTCTTACTCATTGTTGCAGAGAATAGGTGCAATAGTGGTATGTGTGTGCAATTAGTTCAACTTGACAAAATGGTTTCACTATAGATCAGAACTTATAATGGCTTGTTCTGTAGTACAGCGTAATGGGGCCAAGCTTTTCGTAGTTGGGACTGGTGCATCTCTGGTATGTCACTTTTTATCAGCAATACATCAAATTCTGGCAGCTGTCATTGCATCAGAGTCTCCACTGTTTATGTTGTCCTCTCGTATGCGTAATCAATGCTTCTTCTGAGTCCTATACGATTGTTCCTAGCCCTTCACTCACTTTAGGGACAGAAGAATGTTGTACTTGTATTTTTCTGTATAATTAACTGTCGTTGCTTGCCACACCATTAACAAGGCCCTGGCTGGATATTTACATGAATAGAACCTCTTAGAATGTCGAACCTTTTGGTTTGGGTCCTTCAGGGTTTGGATTGAACGAATTTCTATGTAATCTTTGTGGTCTTCCCCTGGATGTTGAACTTGAGGAAGAAATGCTGTCGAAGCTTGTTACTTTTAATTTCCCTGTAGATGCTAAACAGAAACAGTATTTTGGATGTAACACTATTACTGTCTTCTTGGGCACAATTCTGAAAATTGTACTTCAGATTGGTACAGGTTTGACAAATGTGTTGATAAATACACGAAAGTATTTTGATAAGACCTTTGCGGTTGAGGCAGAGGATGTGCCTGTTCTCTCCACCAGCGTCGCTTACGGAGTATACATGGCAGTTTCTAGCAATCTAAGGTTTGTGGCTGTGTGTTATCGCTTTTCTTAGCCTATGCTTATATCTGAGTAGTTGTTTTGGATATATACATTTTGAAAGGGACTGGTCTAGACGCAGATAGTTTTCAAATCTGGTCTGCGTTCAGTCTAACTTTACCAATTAGCTTGAAGGATTGTCTTTTTTTGGAGGACACTTGTGTCGTTCACTCTGCTTTCTTATTATTGTATCTTATGTATCATGAGATAGTTTGCTATTATTTTTGGTGAACAGATATCAGGTCCTGGCTGGAGTTATTGAACAAAGAATCCTGGAGCCCTTGCTACACCAGCAAAAGATCATACTCAGTGCAATCTGCTTCGCTGTTCGAACTGGCAATACATTCTTGGGTTCATTAATGTAAGAGTTATGGCGCAGACTGTCATTTCAATAACATAATTTTCTTTGATGCTCTCCGAAGTACAACATGTTTGTTTCTCTCTCTTCTAACAGGTGGGTGGATTACGCGCGATGGGTAGGAATTCAAAAGATTCGAGATTAATACATTGTTAAACATCTAGACCTTTCACCAGCAAATTGTAATTCTGGAATGTGCATATGTAAGATTGCCTGTGCAAGAATAAACCTATCAGAGTATGGGACATTCATGAGAAGAAGAATATATTGGGAAGTAGTTTTATTTGTGCTGCTGTTGCTTTTTGTTTATATAGAAGTGACTGCACAAAGTGTTGATAGTTCTTCTTTCGAACCAGAATCTGACGTACCATATATTTTTTGGCTAAAGTTGGCAAGCTATGTTTCATGAAGTCGTGCAAGGGAATGGAGAAAGTTCTATGTGAAGATATGAATCTGTAACATGTTTAATTTAGGTTTCCATGGTTGGCCAAAAAAAAAAAGGTCATGATGGGAAGTTATATGCAAATCGGTATAGATGCACGTCGTGCATATATATTTCTCCTTTTACTTTTCACTATTTATATATACCAATAGCTAACTCCATTTGTTTTACACATACCGGTGTTTATTTCTATCTCTTAAGAATTTTAATGAGCTAGCGGGTTATATCAAGTTCTAGTTCAACACATGTAGAACCGAATGCAATTCTGTCCCCAATTTTTCTTACGTGTGTTTCACATTATTATAACTTTGCACTATGAGTGGACATCATGAATTTATAACTAAGATATGAAATTATACTATCGTAATTTGCTCAACGAAGATTTATTTTCATTTATCTCAACTAGTGTTCCAATATATTAAGGTTCAGAAATGATTCCGTGAGTTGGTTTTCGATTTGCCTTGGGATTGATTTGTGCCTGCCAAGTATGAATTCATGATTAGATCATTGCCATGGTTTCGTATCTTGCAATTGCCGGTACCCGTAATCAGTGGAGACAATATACCTACCAACTATGGAAGTTTTATAACGGTTAGGTGTTTTCTTTTTCTTTTTTTAAAATAACTTAATACGAAAACACATTGAAAATTGACATCCAATGGCTCTGATAACATTATCTAAAACATGAGTATTAGCAAAATAAATAAAGGGAAAAAGCCAATTTGTTTTGTGACAAAAAAAAACTCCAGTTTGGCTCTGATAACATTTTTTCTAAAACATTTTCCCTCCGAGTATTGTCAACAAATTAAATAAATCAAAATAGCCTATTATCAAATAAAAGTATCAAATAAAAGTTGTCACTCAAAAACATAATACTCATGTCACCAAAGGTCCCACTTTGCATTAAATTACAACAAATTTCCTCATTCACCCAACGGTTTAGATTGATATCCTAAAATGATCCAAATTTATTCTATCTTATTCATATTTCGTTATATATACTTACATTTTACGAGCAATTTTCGTTAATATATATTAAGTGACATCAGTAACCTATCTTATGGAGAGCGAAATTAGCTAGAAAGGAGCTTAAAAAGCTAAGGACAGTAAGGTTCAAGCTTTTATCGTATCTACTCCAAAAACTAGACTAGTGTTCCAATAAGTAGTATTCTTTTATCTCATGATAGACATAGGTGTATTTTCTTATTTTAGTGCTTCTTTTTGTTAAAGTTCATGTTTAATTTCTCCTTCTTAAAGTTAAGCGTATTTATATCTAATGCACGGCTTACAGGATCCTATCTGGCATTGTATTAATTTTGTTCAATACGGATTGAATTATTTTTATATCTATTTCCCTTTTTAGCTTTACTTATAAGTTTACAATCACCCAGTGGTTTATCACTTATGCACTTAACCAAGGCCCTATAGATTATTAGGTGTAGGAGTAAAATTAGAAAAGATTGCATGAAATATTAATTTTGCTGAAAGTGAAAGGTTCCGAATGTCCGGCATTAGGTAAAATTAGTATAACCAAGCTTCTAAACCCAAAATCTCTAATTTGCAGAAGTAGGTGATCTCTCGTTCCTTCCTAGGCTATCATCGGCCTAGAATAGATTAGTACAGAGTGTAGTCTTGTACATTAATAATAAACTAGATGCCTAGTTGTGGTCTGTGGGGCTCGAAAGAGTCATGCGAAACGTAAGAAACACATGGTGAGAAGGCTACACGTGTCCGCCTAGCAATCTGTCAAACCACCTCAAGAGCCCTCACAAAGCATAAACGCCACCTCCTGAGAGGGCTACATGCGCGCGTATAGCTATCCGTCACATCAACTCGAGTTTCATCTCGTTCTTGTACCACGCCCAGGTATTTCACTGGAAAAGCGTCACAGAAATCCAGGATGAATTCCTTACCTTCCCCCCCGGAAGGGGGTTGATTGTGGCGGAGAGCCTTGTGGGGGATGGTTTTTATCGAGGTCCATCCTCGGATCCTCTAGAGCAATTTTAAAGACTTGCTCAGGTTTTTCTATCTCTACATATATAGAATTGTAGATAATGGTGCTAATGTAGACTTAAATAATTATTTGCAATTCCATAAAGTAAAATTAGATTACAAAGTTATGCAAGTTCAAAATCTTAATATTAATGTTTAAGTGCTCAAATATATAAGTGCAAGACTAATATTGACTTCCATGAAGTACATTAGAGGTATTGAGATTTATTTTCTTAATTACTTGTCGCGTCATTAATTCTAGTCTGCAAGTTATTTTATTTGCATGCAGGCCATGGAATGGAGAATCCTAGGCTTTGTGAGATAACATAGTTCATGACGAGATTTGACCATGCAAATGACAAATTTACCGAGATGATTGATATTATATCACCCACCCATGTCGTATGATATGATGATGAATATGAAGGGAAAAAAAAAAGAAGAAGTGATAAATTGACGTTTCAAGTCCGTTTCACCATTTGAAAGTATCAAAATCAATGTGGCAAAGAAAGCAAGAGTATCAAGATCAAATTGAAACACGATAAATTTCCCATTTCTTTGTCATCCCCGCATCACGGACTCTTGGATTCAGGCTTCCGAGCCACGAAGAAGTACATGGGCGTTAAGATTTCTCTCCTGAAGTGCATGATTAGCATTTGACTAAGCACTCCTTTTAGACGGTAAGCATATCTAAGGGAGGAGTGAAAAGATCGATCTAGGACAACGAACGATATCGAGAAACGGATTGCTCACCTTCCACCTTCATATAAGCCCTCGGCAGCTTGTTCCAGGAATTTTTTAACCCTGAGGCTTCCTTCCGGGGCTAGCCCCACACCCTCGAGTGCCTTGACCTACAAACATGAATGCAAAAATCTCTACTCATATTGCACTCATGAATCATGATCCTATAGACGGTACGCTGATCTGATCTCAAGCACCTCAAAAAATACCAAGTCAGGAAATCGCACTGTGACGCTTACCATGATTGTAGTAATCCAACGCCCAAGAGCCGTCGTGCGGAAGTTACTCAGCGAGAGACGGTTTTTATCCATAGGTGCATACCAGGGGATATAAGAGTCAGGACTTAGATCTTTCTCCCATATGACCTTCGCACAAACGAACATCCGGTCATTGGTCCAAATAATCTAAGAGCAGTTGCATTTCCACTTTAAGGCAGGTAACTTCGGAAAACAACTTTACCTCGAAACCTGCTCGCTCTAAAGCTTCATGTAAGAATTATTGTGGCCCATATTATGTGATTTATTATATGGTTTAATAATTATTGAAATACTATAAATGATTATTTGTTACCTCTAATAAAACGAAAGGGTATATCGGCTGCTCCTTTCAACGAACGTATATATTGAGCTTCAACCCACACGAGATGAACAACAAAAAACAGAAAGAACGTATTCTCTCCTCCATCAATAGAATACATTAAGATTTAGTGGGTTAAGGGAGAGAAATCGGATTTCTTCTTTTGAATCAAGTTCAAGCGCAGCGTTATGGATAAATGTATGTCTTCATCTATTTGTGAGAATCATGAAGATCAAAGATCCTTGATTTGTTATGAATTTCCGCATCAGGTTTTATATGAATTATCTTACAGTTGGTATCAGAGCATTTGGTTTATGATCTCATGATTTTTCCGTTTAAAGAAATATTATGATTTATGCATGATGATTTGTTGAATGATCCATTCGTAGCATTTGTTGTTGTTAAAATATTTTGGAAGATTCTGTTAAAGGAAATCCGAATGATTGAACGTTTTTTATGAACTAAAATGGTGAAGAAAAGTTACTGTGCGTGTGCGAGTGGAAAATGACAGAAATGGACGAAAATGAAAAATTCGGAATTTTAAGGGCAAGATAAAAACTCTTCGATTCCGGGCAAAATCCGGCGACCCATCGCTTGATTTCGGACCCACACCGTCGCAAGACCATGAGGAACATTAGCCATGAGTTTTTCCGGCATATCGGTGTTCGCCGGAGGCTAATCGAGCGGCGGAAGCGGCGGTGGTGGAGGATTTGCGTTATGAGAAACTTTGGTTTGATTTGGGGCCAATTTTTTGTCATTTTCTATGAAACTTGGACCCATGTGGTCGTGCCGGCATGCTCTTCAAAACCCATTAATTATTTGTGTCTAGGATGGGCTACCGGAGAAGAAACGGGCGGCGAAACCGCGGCGGAACGGCGAAAAAACGGCGAAAAAATCGCGTCTGTGCGCGAGGAAGAAGGCGCGTGGGATCCACGCGCGCCGCGGTTGCAGGCGCGTGGAACCCACGCGCCACGCGCCCATACGCGCGCCCGAGCGCTGCGCGGGTGGGATCCACGCGCGCGGGGCTTCCTGCGCGTTGCACGCGCCTGCGCATTGGACGCGCGCGTGCGGGGCACGCGCCCGCGGCGGATGAAGGCGCGTGCACGGCACAGGCCTCATGTACCCGCGCACCCTTTTTACATTTTTGCCCCTTTATCATTTTTAAAATTCCCATTTTGTCCTTCTCACAATTTATTTACTATTCTGCCCTTGTTTAATTAATAATTACAGTTTTGCCATTGCTGATTATTTACCATTTTGCCCCTGGATTTTAAATTTATGATTCTGACCTTATGGAATTATGATTTTACGATTTTGCCCTTATGCTATGATTGCATTTTATGTCCTTGTGTGCAATTTGGTAAATATTTGTATTTTACAATATTAAAAAAAAAAATTCATATTATGAAAGGTTTGTTAGTCACCAAAGTAGCCGAACCTTGAAGTCTTTTGAATTTTTTAATATTTGTAAATTATTTTATTCAATTACCCATGATTAATTGATGCTATGTATGAAATTGATATGTTTTGGAGTTATGGGTATATTGAAGTTCATTTATTATAAGAACTTAGGGATTAACCCAAAGGTTAATTATTTTCTTATAATTCATGAACATGATGGTTGATAATTAATATAATTTGTTTGTATATCCAAAGATAACAAATAAATTTTAATAAGATATATTTACAATTATCAAATAAAAGTTATTAGCATCATTATGGTTTATATATATTTGTATATCATAGGATCGCCCAAAGGAGAACTATGATGTGCATGTATAGTTTAGTTTGAATCGATTAGGTGATATTCTCAAAGCATTAATGTATGAGTATTTTCTTGCACATTTGCGATATCGTACTGTTTCACTCCATTCGCACGCCTCATATGTTCCATTATTCAATGGGATAAATTTTCCTGATTGGAGTGAACAAGTCCAGTTTCACTTAGGTGTCCTGGATCTTGATTTAGCGCTTCAAGTTGAGAAACCAGCTACTATTACTGATGAAAGTAGCAATGATGAAAAGTCTTTCCATAAAGCTTGGGAAAGATTGAACGGACTGAGCTTAATGTTCATGCGGATGACAGTTGCAAACAACTTAAAGACTTCTCTTCCCAAGACTAACAATGCTAAGGAATTTATGAAATTTGTGGAAGAGCGTTCTCAAACCGCGATAAGTCACTTGCCGGTACACCGATGAGCACACGACCACTATGAAATATGATGGTTCGCGTACTATGCATGAGCATATACTTGAGATGACCAATTTAGCAGCAAAGTTAAGGACTTTGGGAATGAATGTGGATGAGTACTTTTTAGTGCAATTTATACTTAATTCCTTACCTCATGAGCAATATGGGCCATTTCAAATGAATTACAACACTATAAAGGATAAGTGGAATGTAAACGAATTAGCCAGTATGCTAGTTCAAGAGGAAACAAGGATAAATAATCAAAAGGCTCATTCTTGTTCATCTCTCAAGTCATCAAGGAGTTCGAAAGAATTTTAAGAGGAAAGGTGGAAGGAGCAAGAAGAAAGGACTACACATCCCGAATGACTCTTCGAAGGCTTCTCAAATCCACAAGAAGGAACACAATCTTATTAAGTGTCATTTTTGCAACAAAGTTGGACACTTGAAGAAAGATTGTCCGAAATGTAAGGCTTGGTTCGAAAAGAAAGGTAAGCCTTGTGCTTTAGTATGTTTTGAATCAAACTTTACGAAGTTCCTTATAATACTTGGTGGATTGATTCTAGTGCCACCACTCATGTGTCAAATACGATGCGATTTCTTACGATCCAAACTATAAAGCCAAATGAAAGTTATGTGATTACGGGAACGAGAGATAAAGCTCCAGTTGAAGGCATTGGCACTTATCGTTTGATCTTAGATACTGGACATTATTTGGATTTGTTTCGAACCCTTTATGTACCTACATTTTCTCGCAATTTAGTTTCTTTGCCAAGATTTGATGTGGCGGGATTTTATTGTAAGTTTGGATCTGGATCTTTCAGTCTATTTAAGAGTGATACTCTTATTGGAACTGGAACTTTATGTGATGATCTTTACAAATTTAGACTTGATAATACTTTTGTTGAGACATTAATGACCTTGCATCATAATGTTGGCACTAAACGAAGTTTGGTGAATGAAAATTCTACTTACTTGTGGTATAAACGGGTGGGTCATATATCCAAAGAAAGAATGCAAAGATTAGTGAAGAATGAAATTCTTCCAAATTTGGATTTTACTGACCTTGGAGTGTGTATTGATTGTATTAAAGGTAAACAAACAAAGCACACTAAGAAAGGTGCCACAAGAAGCACAGAGCTTCTTGAAATTATACATACTGACATATGTGGTCCTTTTGATGTTCCATCTTTTGGTAAGGAAAGCTATTTATAACCTTTATTGATGATTTTTCACGTTATGGTTATATTTATCTATTGCATGATAAGTCTCAATCAGTGAATGTACTTGAAGTGTATATTAAAGAGGTTGAGAGGCAATTAGATAGAAAAGTGAAAATAGTAAGATCTGATAGAGGTGGTGAATATTATGGAAAGTATGATGAATCGGGACAATGTCCAGGTCCATTTGCTAAATTCCTTGAAAGACATGGTATTTGTGCTCAATACACAATGCTAGGTACACCACAACAAAATGGTGTAGCAGAAAGGCGTAACCGTACTTTAATGGAAATGGTTAGGAGTATGATGAGTCATTCATCTTTACCCTTGTCTTTGTGGATGTATGCTTTAAAGACTTCTATGTACTTATTAAATAGGGTTCCTAGTAAGGCAGTTCCAAAAACTCCATTTGAACTGTGGACAGGAAGGAAACCTAGTTTACGACACCTGCATGTTTGGGGTTGTCAAGCAGAAGTAAGAATTTACAATCCACATGAAAGGAAATTGGATTCAAGAACGACCAGTGGTTATTTCATTGGTTATGCAGAGAAATCCAAAGGGTATAAATTTTATTGTCCTAATCATAGTACAAGAATTGTTGAATCTGGAAATGCTAGGTTCATTGAGAATGGTGACATCAGTGGGAGTGAAAGAATGCATGATGCTTGCATTCAAGAAGTAAGGGTAGAAGTTCCTATACCCAAAGCTTCTAAAGATGTCAATAATGAACCTCCAATAGCCGAGTCACAAGAAATAGCATTAAGGAGATCTCAAAGAGAAAAGAGATCGGCTATTTCTGATGACTATATGGTTTATTTACAAGAGTCAGAAATTGACTTAGGAATTGGAAATGATCCAGATTCATTTTCCCAAGCCATGAAATGTGAAGATTCTAATGAATGGTTTAATGTCATGGAAGAAGAATTAAAATCCATGCATCAAAATCAAGTTTGGGATATTGTTGAATTGCCTAAAGGATGTAAGAAGGTCGGGTGTAAATGGGTCTTTAAGACCAAGCGCGACTCAAAAGGCAATATTGAACGACATAAAGCCAGACTTGTTGCAAAGGGTTTTACTCAGAAAGAAGGCATTAACTATAAAAAGACATTTTCACCGGTCTCTAAGAAGGACTCACTTAGAATCATTATGGCTTTGGTGGCTCATTGTGACTTGGAGTTACACCAAATGGATGTTAAAACCGCTTTTCTTAATGGGAATTTAGAGGAAGAGGTTTATATGGACCAACCCGAAGGCTTTTCAGTTAAAGGAAAGGAACACATGGTATGTAAATTAAAGAAGTCAATATATAGACTTAAACAAGCTTCCCGACAATGGTATCTTAAGTTTAACGATACCATAACTTCATTTGGATTTAAGGAAAACATCGTTGATCAGTGTATATATATGAAGATTAGTGAGAGCAAGTTTATTTTTCTAGTTCTGTATGTTGATGATATTTTGCTTGCTGCTAATGATCTTGGTTTGTTACATGAAACCAAGAAATTTCTCTCTAAGAATTTTGAAATGAAGGATATGAGAGAGGCAACATATGTGATAGGAATAGAAATATTCCGTGATAGATCACAAGGATTATTAGGATTGTCTCAGAAAGCCTACATTGAGAAAATTTTAGAGAGATTTAATATGAGTAAATGTTCAGCATGAATAGTTCCAATTCAGAAAGGTGATAAATTTAGCCTTATGCAATGTCTGAAAAGTGAATTGGAACGAGAACAAATGAAAAATATTCCTTATGCATCTGTTGTGGGGAGCTTAATGTATGCACAAACTTGCACCGACCCGGACATCGGTTTTGTCGGAATCTTTGCCGGCGCATATCAAAGTAATCCCGGAATGGATCATTGGAAAGCTGCAAAGAAGGTTCTTAGATACCCGCAAGGAACGAAGAATTATATGCTCACTTATAAAAGATCTGATCAACTTGAGGTGATTGGATATTCAGATTCAGACTTAGCCGGATGTGCCGATACAAGAAAATCAACATTTGGTTACTTGTTTCTTCTGGCTGGAGGGGCAATTTCATGGAAGAGTGCAAAGCAGTCAGTTATTGCTGCATCCACTATGGAAGCTGAATTTGTGGCATGCTTTGAGGCCACAATTCATGGATTATGGCTGCGGAATTTTATTTCAGGACTTGTGATCGTCGACAGTATTGCCAAGCCGCTGAAAATTTATTGTGATAACTCTGCAGCAGTTTTCTTCTCTAAGAACGACAAGTATTCTAAGGGTGCTAAACATATGGAGATCAAATACTTGTCTCGTCAAAGAAGAAGTTCAGAAACAAAGAGTGTCAATTGAGCACATTAGCACCAATCTTATGATATCGATCCCTTAACAAAAGGACTGCCGCCCAAAACATTTAATGAGCATGTTGAAAGGATGGGCGTTATTGGACGTCATTAATGTTTGTATTATGATTGTATTAAGTTTATGTATTTGACACTTTGAGCTCACTTACATGTTTCTGATATTTCCTGTTTTCTATTTAGTATACATTATGGAAATAGATGAATGTTAAACAGGATAGTTTCTAAAGAAACATTATGGTTGGACTATTACTGTACTTCTCATTTATGGATCATGTTAAGTAAAGTGCTATAGTTGTAGTACATAGAAGGGACTATGTCGATTGATGACATACAACCGCTATGACTCACATTAGTTTTCTTTACTTAATTGTGATTATTATGTAATTGTCAATTTAATGAAATTTTATAGCATAATCTTATTGTGCACATTATAGTCTTTATTAAACCATGAAATGAGAATCATATGGGCCAAGTGGGAGAATGTAAGAATTATTGTGGCCCATATTATGTGATTTATTATATTACGACTCTAATAAAACGAAAGGGTATATCGCTTTGATGGAAGGCACCCTTTCAACGAACGTATATATTGAGTCCGGTTCTCTCTCCACCCACACAGATGAACAACAAAAAACAGAAAGAACGTATTCTCTCCTCCATCAATAGAATACATTAAGATTTAGTGGGTTAAGGGAGAGAAATCGGATTTCTTCTTTTGAATCAAGTTCAAGCGCAGCGTTATGGATAAAGGTATGTCTTCATCTATTTGTGAGAATCATGAAGATCAAAGATCCTTGATTTGTTATGAATTTCCGTATCAGGTTTTATATGAATTATCTTACACTTCAATGATCTGCCTGGTCAGCCTGATGTCCGGAAGACCATTTCCAATCTCGATTTCGGCCTGCAAGGATTTCGGGTGCACTCATTCATTTTGCATCGGAAAATACTCAAACGTGTGATCTTGACAAACAGGATCATACCAACCTTAATCTTTTGGTGCTCTTCGTTGTTTGGATCAAAGGAATCGGTCATACACCGCTCATATGCGGCAAAATACTGACCAGGCTTCAGTATTCTGTAGATCTCCTTGTAACATTCACACTGTACAGATCAGAGGGAAACGAAAAGCGAGACCGACTAGTTAAATCGTCTGACAATCCTGGTGCACATAACCAACAGCAGTACGTTCATCTGAAAATAACATACAGCATCGGGTGCATGGCATGTAGCGTCTATAGCAAAAGCTGCATCGAAAGTATCGCTGGAGAATGGCATACGCATGAAATCAGCCTGCATCACCAAGAAAGAATGATTCGCAAGGTGTTCCTCCACCCCTATCAATATTTTCAAGTGTGTAAACAAAAAAACCAGATAGAAGCATGACCGCAAAATGGGGAAAAAGAAAAAAGTAAAAGGGGGATGCGAAGGAGGTTAAAACCTCCAATGACAAAAGTGCTCCCGGGGAAAATAGGGATTGACCAATCCTGACAGAGTTGGGGATGAAGGAAGTAACAAGACAATTACAGCATAAGAGAAATATAACGGTTGAAGCCTCTTAATCATAGAGAGATTCACGTGAAAATCGGACATCTGACTCCACAAACCTTAACAAAGTTGCATGTCTTGTCAACACCGGCGATGCGGTTCAGTTCCTATGGAGCAAAGCAAACTTGCCAGAGTCAATAGTGCAAGATATGCAGTAAATTTAGTAGTATATCTTTCAAAAGGAGGGGGAAATGAAACGCACCTCTCCCCTTTTAATGTGGTAGTCGTTGTTGGTTAATCCCGTAATGGATGTGGAGCTGCAAAATGCAAGAGAGAATATATCAGCCTACAAGAACCAGGTGAAGGCAAAGACTCTCATTGTCGGTTAATCCCCTTTAAAGGAATTGTAAGTGATAACCTGAATCGTGCTATCTCCCTGAGCGGTCCACCAATTCCGCAACCTACATCCAGCACCTTCAATGGAATAGGGAGAAGATAAGGAAATAAATTCACAATTTGAATCCCATCGATTGTATTAAAATCTTGAGATCACGAACTATCCGTACGGAGATGAATAAACCTTCATTCCTGGTCTTAATGCTAACTGTGACGCGATGAAGTGTTCGTGTCTCTTCATGCCCTCTCGTAGAGACTCCCCTTTCCATCTGCAGGTTCAGACACAATCAGCACTGCGGATGAGGTACTCATAGAGCACAAGACGGGCATGAAATTAATGGAGAACGGATGGGAACTACGACCTGCGTGCGAAGTGGAAGGACTCTCCCCAGCCATACTCATAGAAGCTGGTAACAAGATCATAATATTTGTTGGCCTGCACTTGCATTTGTAGATATATTGTCTCGGCCGTTAGAAATTCAAATCCACCCTTGATTTCAGTCATCCAAAAGCAAATTTTTACCAAGTCCAGGCCATTTTCTCACCATGTCACTGTACTCAGCTTTCCTTTCTTCCTCTTTGCCTCCGTAGTTGGCATGATACTTCTCGTACCTAAACCCAGCAAAAACAGAGTGCATCAATTGAGGTCGACCCTAAGTGTAGTAAAAGGAAGAAGCATGCTGTTGCGCACGTACTTGTCAACGGCGGAGAGGACTTGGCTTTTACCAATGGTTCCGCCAAGACCGGCCGCCAGATCCAGTGCTCCAATTTTTGCCATTATAAGCCACCGGCAACAAACTCACTTCCTATATATATCTACCTAAAGCAACTGGAGAGACGTAAAGAGAGAAGTTAGAGCATTTCGAACTTCCTATTTTACGAGCATCAGAGAATGCGATACGCATCACACAGATTCTTGAACAATTACAAGAAAAATAATGCAGGACTAAGTAGGCTCAAAAGCAGAAAGAAACCATCTTTCAGGGACAGAACAATGGATGCGCTAACACAAGCATGCTATTGCTTATCTTATACACAGCACAACGTGATGAAGAAGATGAAAATGGATCGTCGACAGAGAAAAAAAATTCCTCGTGCCTGTTGCCCACCAAAAATAAATACGCATATGACATGCCGAGCTTGCTTGCCAGATAGATTTGTTCAGGACAGCTAACCCGTTTACTTCCCTACAAAAACTTTATCTTTCTCAGACAAAAGGGGAAACAAAAAAAAAAAAAAAAAAAAAAAGAAACGAGAAAGTTCACCCAATGCAACTGTAAATAACAGAAAACGTAACCATCGTACAAAAAAACATCCCGCGAGAAGAAAATGAAAAGGAGAATCTCAACTGACCCGTTTATCCTCGAAAGCTGATAACCCGAGTTCAATCGCGCCAGAAAGTTTCGTGGGGATTCAGATGCAGAGATGGATGAATCCTTTTACCAGGCCGATGTCATGTTGACTTTCTGCTCCTCAAAGTACGTGCCATTTGAATGAAACCCGTATGCTATTTCACGTTTCCCATTTGACCCAGACAAACACCATATCTCATTTCTATGCCAAAATACTAAAACAAAACAGCCGCGCCTCTCGAGTAATGATGAAATGATGTAGCCCATGTGCTGTAATTGAAGTAGGCTCTCCTTCTTTGATTAGGTCTTCTTTAAAAGATAGGGTCAAACAATCTTCCGATCCAAGTGCAAGGTCCGTGCTGTCGCTTGGAATGAGCGAGATGAGTATGCGCCGCTGGACGAGCAATTAGGGGGCTTAATTTAACTACCTGTCACTGCAGAGTCAGCTCCTTTTAAAACTTACTGAAAAAGGAGAGGACTGAGGGGGAGGAGACTGATATTTGTATTGGGAAAGGAAAAGAGTGGGGCTGCTAGCATGACCGACCCTTGCCACAGATCCTTCTTTGAGGAAACTGGAAGACTTCTTCAACCGGTTTCAACTTTTGAATTTTTTTTTTTATTGTCTTCTATATTTTCTTATTACCAGCTGAAATTTAGAGACAAAATCACAGGTGGGCTCACCAAATCAATTTTCTTGGATATGAAGAAGGAAAAAAATAAATTAAATACCAAAATATAAATAATTGCAAATAGAAAAATATTATCACTTAATAAAGAAAAATCGTTAATGTTATTATGAAGATCTATTGAATTTTAAAAATGGAAAAGCACTAAAAACATTGATTTTGCAGCTAATAACGAAATCATTGTGGATATTGTTCATCTTGTCATCTTCATAACCATTATTTTACTACTGAAGTTGCTTTTAATAGAAAATCCATCCTTCTAATTGAGAGTAGAAGAAATAATCTGGCATTGTATGTCTAAAATTTATAGATACAAACTAAAATTCAACAACAATGAACACCTCTTATTTTCTTGCAATCAAAGAAATAAAGACTAATTAACATTTCTCCATAGTTATGACTTAATTACAAAATCTTACAATAACTGGAAGTTCAAAGTATACAAGAAATTAAAAAATCTTTATTATGGAACAATAATATCAACTATTTTAAAAGTTGTAACTGAGTTCTTCATATATTTTTTGTTATTTGAATATTACCAGTTTAATTTGTTCCTTTAAATAAGACAAAAAAATCTTCTCTTTTTATGGCTTTTTATGTAATAAAAACATAAAACCCGCTAAGTGAGTGTCCCTTCTCCATCTTTAAAACTTTATGGCTGAGTTTTGACCGTCTGCTTTCTACTCTAATAGCACGGTTAAGCATGCATTTTCCTTGTATATTTGTTCTTTCTTTACAGAAAAAAAAATTATGAGTAAGATTTTTGTATTTCATCACAAAACACTCAAAAGGCTAATGATAGTGTTGAAGATGGAGGTAATGTTGAGCAAAGAAGGAGCCTAAGAAGAAAGAAAGAAAAAGAAGACAAAACAAAAAGAAAGAGAGAAAGAAGAAAGAAGGAAAAAAAATGTTCGGAGAAAATGCCGTAGGTCGTGAATAAGATTTGATTGGCCATGAGTTTGGATTCCTATTTGAAATTAAGTTTGTCACTCCAAATCTTTGCATGAAATGGTATCCGCTTTGAGCCATCGTTTTAGAAAATGGTATCGGGCTCCAACTTAAAATTATTCATTTTTTTTGCAGCCACTATTCATGGTGATCATTTCACTTTCTAAAATTAGTATGTCTACGATGGTAGGTCACAGCCATAGCAGATTTCTAGGTAATTCTACTATCGATTTAATTAAGGGGTAATGTCAATGCAGGTTGTTTTTCAATAAAATACCCGAACCCTACTTTTCGAGAAGATATTAAGTGCTTATCGAGCACCACGTCAATTAAGGTGATGTGTATTTTTTATTCTTGTCCAATAATTAATTAACATGTGTTTGCCGAGTTGAATTAAAAAAAATATATATATCTAATTTTTCTGTTCTTTCTCATCCACCCACTCTTTTCGCCAAATCTGCCATCGACGCCATTTTCAAACGTCTGTTTGGTCAGCTCTTGAGATCTGGCCGTCGGCGCCGCACATGGCCCCAAATCTGGAGGTTGCGGCCATGAGTTCTACATCTGGAGCCATGGCCGCATGTGAAAGAAGATGGAGATCTGCAGATGCGAGGACTGAAGAAGGAACAGTTTTCTTTCTATTCACTTCAATAATGAATCTGTACAATACTTGTTGTAAATATAATACAATCTGTGTGAACATAAAGGAAATAAATGATTCTTACGAATCAATCTATGCCTATATCTATTCTTAATTGATTATGTGTATAATTCTAATCTTCCAATCAAATCAATAATTAAATTGGATCCTTGATTGAGCAATCCGGGATACTGCATATTTTCTAACACTCCCCCTCAAGTTGGTGGTCTGTATATATCTAAGACACTTAGCTTGCTCAACAGATATCCATGCTGTCTTTGACATAGAGGCTTGGCAAAGATATCTGCTGGCTGCTCCATCGTCCCAATTCCTCTTGTCTCAATCATGCCCTCTTGTATCTTTTCTCGAGTGAAATGACAATCGACTTCAATGTGCTTGGTTCTCTCATGTACTATAGGATTCACTGCAAGTTTTAGGGCTGCATCGTTATCACAATAAAGCCTGGTTGGTCCTTGCACTTCTATCCCGAGATCCTTAAGTAAACCTCACATCCACACTATTTGACATGTGGTCTTAGCCATAGCCCGATACTCTGCCTCAGCTGAAGATAAAGACACAGTGGGTTGCTTCTTGGTCTTCCATGAAAGGAGTGATTCCCCAAATTTAATGCAATATCCTGTGACTGATCTTCGACTTATAGGACATGTTGCATAATCTGCATCACAGTATGCCGTCATCTTCATGTCACATTTCCTTGACAAAAGTATCCCAAGTCCTGGACATTTCTTTAAGTACTTTACATCTTCAAAGCTGCATCGAAATGGGACTGTTTTGGGCTATGCATGAACTGGCTCAATGTCTGTACTGCATAAGAGATATCCGGCCTTGTCATTGTCAGATATATAAGTTTCCCAACAAGCCTTTGATATCCAGATGGATCTTTGAGTACGGGGTCGTCATCTTTGGATATGCCTTCATCATAAGCTGCAGAGGTCAATTTAGTGTTCTGCTCGATGGGAATTGTTGCTGGTTTACATCTTGATAGCCCTGCTTCTGATATAATCTCCAATATAAACTTTCGTTGACTGAGAGAGATTCCTAAATTGGATCAAGCAATTTCGATTCCAAGGAAATATTTAGGTGCTCCTAAGTCCTTAATATGAAAGGTAGCATGCAAGTATTCCTTGAATCTTTCTATGGCAGCCTTATCATTTCCCATAAGAAGAATATCATCGACATATATCATCAAAAAGATAGATGACGTACCTCTGTTCCTTGTGAACAATGCATAGTCATGCTTTGATTGTTGGAAGCCTGCTTTTGTAAGGGCATTTGCAAATTTTGCATACCATTGTCTGGATGCTTGCTTCAACCCATAAAAGGATTTGCGGAGACGACACACTTTATTCTCCCCCTGTCTCCGTAAACCTTGAGGAACATCCATGTATATCTCTTCAACTAAATCGCCACGGAGGAAGGCATTATGCACGTCCATTTGATGTAGACTCCAATCATTGATAGCGGCGACGGCCAAAAAGGAGCGGATTGTGACATCCTTGGCAACTGGAGAAAAAGTCTCGTGGTAGTCAAAACCTTCTCGTTGAGTAAATCCTTTGGCTACCAAGCGTGCCTTGTAGCGTTCAATTGATCCATCTGCACGGTATTTAATCTTGTAGACTCATTTGCACCCAATTGGTTTCCGATTAGGTGGCAATGAGACAAGATCCCATGTGTGGTTGTCATTCAGTGCCTTCAATTCTGCTGCCATGGCTTGTTGCCATTTAGGATCAACACCTGCCTTATCATAACTAGATGGTTCCTGTTCTTCTGATAGGCGACTAATGCAACATCTATGTTCCTCTGATAGTTTATGAAAGGAAACATAGGAGGAGACAGGATATTGAATACCTGGAGAATTGTGAGTGGCACAAATATAGTCTTTGGTCCACATCAGAGGTCTAGTTGCCCGCCGAGATCATCTTGGATGACCTTCATCAGAAGTGGGAATTGTTTCCTCTGAGGTGAGTGGTGAGACATCATGGCTGACTTCTTCCTCAATATTGTTGGCAACTCCGGCTTCTTCTTCTGTCAGGTTTGCTAATGATTGTGGATTCTCCACTGGAGATGGTATCTCCCCGGAATGATTTCAGGATTGTAGGATGGATTCCTTGATTGAACCAGTAATATGTAACCATGATCTGGAGAGAATGCGTCGTCATATGAGAGACGATGAGGATTAGAACTGATGTCGAGATTCTCATTTGGTGACTCCATGTTGGAAAAAGGGAATATGTCCTCATGGAAAGATATATCATGGCTTATAAGAAATTCCTTTGTTGATACATCCAGAACTCGATAGCCTTTCTGCAGATTAGGATACCCCATGAAAATGCACTTTCGAGCACGTGGGCTCAATTTGTCTAGAGAGCCCAATGTTGCAACATAGCAAAGACAACCGAAGATTTTGAGATGTTGTAAATCTGGTTTTCTTCCATAGAGTAGCTCGAATGGTGTTCGTCCATTGAGTATCTTGGTGGGCATACGGTTGATCAAATAAGCTGCTGTGATGACGCAATTTCCCCAATAATCATATGGTATTGAAGCTTGAAACTTCAAGGCACGTGCGACTTCTAAAAGGTGCCGATGTTTGCGCTCAACCACTCCATTATGTTGTGGTGTATAAGTGCATGAACTCTCATGCTGGATGCCATGAGATGAGAAAAGTATGGAGCAATTGTGACTGAAAAATTCTGCTCCATTGTCAGTTCGAATTCGCTGGATTGATTTCTCAAACTGATTTTTGGATAAGGCAATAAATGTCTGTAAATAAGAGTAAGCATGATCCTTTGATCTCATCAGGAAAATCCATGTCGCACGAGAATAATCGTCTACTATTGTGAGAAAATAACGCGATCCATCATAATTAACCTTATGATAAGGTCCCCATATATCTACATGTATCAAGGAAAAAATTTTGCTAGCACGAGAGTTACTAGATGGGAAAGGAGAACGAGACTACTTTGCTAATGGACAAACAGGACATTTAGGATAAGGAAAGGTAGCACTGTGGCCTAATCTCATATGCATAATAGAATTTTTGTCATTCAAGCTCAAATTACACAAGGAGGATTTATTCAATGGAAAGCTGGATAAATCAAAATTACTTGGGAGTCTTGACCAAAAAAATAGTCCTTCTGAAATACTATCCCAGCCCATCAGTCTGCCAGTTGAAAGGGCCTGAAATAAACAGGTATCAACATTGAATATTACTCGACATGAATTCTCTTGGCAAACGTTTGACACGAAAATGAGATTGAACTGGAATTCTGGGACATAGAGGACATTTTTAAGAATAATTTGAGGACTGAGATTAACCGTTCCTGTCACATTAATATGACTAATATTTCCATTAGGCAATTGTACGGAAATGGGAAAATTCAGCTCCTCATTTATTATGGAGAAAAGACGCTTGTCACATATAATATGATCAATTGCCCCTGAATCAATAATCCATGCTTTTCTTGATATAGAGTTAATCAAGCTATGTGTGATACCTGAAAAACTGCCTCCTTTGTCAGAAACATCAAATTTCTGTAAAGCTTGCATTAGTTGCTGGTACTGCCCATAGGTAATAGCATGATCAGAATTTGGGCCGGGAGATCCATTCAATTGGAATGCCACTAAAATCCTTTTCCCTTTTTCCGCTGGTTTCCCGTGTAGCTTCCAACAACTGTCAATTGAGTGATTAGAATGCTTGCAATATTCAAAAAATAATCTACCCTTCCCTTTAAAATTTTGCTCGAAATTTCTAGATGACGTGGCAAAAATTTGTCCATCGGATCCTTTTGTCGCGATTTCATCTGGGTCGTCCGATCCCTTTAAAAGATCGGTCTCTTGTGAGCCGTCGGATGCGCGCGCTCGATCGGAGCCGTTCATCCCTTCTATTTTATAAGCTCGCGACCCTTCTCCACGGAACCCTAGTACGCCGCGTCTCTTCTCTGCTAGGGTTTTGCTGGGTCCATCTCTTCGCTCCTCGCGGACTGCAAGAGCGATACTCTCGCCGTTCTTCGCGTTCTCTGGTGATGCGGATCGCTGGCTTTCCTCTTGCATTGCAAGTTGATAAATTCGCCCGATTGATGGCATGGGATCCATAGCCAAGATCTGCGAGCGAAAGGTAAGAAAGTTGTCGTTTAAAATGAGCAAAAAACGCGTTGCTTTCTCCCTGTCTTTGATGGATCTGTATTGTTGGAATGTGGATTCGGGGCCCTCAAGTTTTTTTTCTGTTGCTTCGAGGCTGTTCCACAACGACGATAGCTTGTTGAAACAAGCCGTGACTGTCGAATTCCCCTGTTTTAAGTCATTGAGTTCTTGCATGAGGGTGAATACTTTTGCTTGATCCAACCTCCCGTACATCTCCTTGATGTTGTCCCACATCCCTTTCGCGTCTTCTGTCGGTGGAAGTCTGGCCGCAACCTCTGTGGAGAGACAATTGCCGATCCAAGTCCGGACCAAGCGGTTGCTCTTCCTCCAGAGCCGGGCTAGACACTCGTCAGGGGGAATCGGGATGGTTCCGTCGAGAAATCCATCATTGTCCTTTGTCGCTAGGGCACGCCGGAATTCTTGCGACCACTTGGGGTAAGTCTCTAGCCCGGTCAGTTGTTGACTAATTAGTCGCAGCTCTGGCTCGTCGGCTGTGGAAACGAACAAGGGATCGCCGAGTTCTGGCCGTCCGGCAAAGGCCGCCGCTGGAAATGGCAAAAAACCAGGCGTATGGTTCGGGTAAGGATTCGTCCCTTGACCCGATTCATTCAACCCGAATGAAAAATCCGCATTTAAAAACCCCGGGTAGGGATTCGTACCTGTACCCGGTTCACTCGACCCGTGCATCCGCTCCATTCCGTCGGTCGGGTTTGCTCCTTCTGTGGTTGGTGGACCCCCATCAGTTTGGACGTGGCTTTGGTGGCCCACGTACCCAGGCGATGAAGAGTTTGGGCTTGACCCGACATAAATTGGATATGGAATCCATTGGAAAGGCTGGCCCATCATGGGCTGCCCATATTGAACTGAGCCTGTGTGGGCCGCCATTGCCCGAGCTGAGTTGGAAATAACACTTGCTCCGTTATTTGAGTTGTAGCAGGTGAAGTCGATACCTGAGGAGCGGTTCCAGCATCAGGAATGATCTCTCTAGCAGATTGGTTCCTGGTGATGGATGCTTCATCTTGCAGATTCGCCATGGTAAGTAAATTTTTTTTTTTTCTGAGTGTGACACTATGCCTGAAGAAAAAAATTCTTTGCAGGTCAGAAAGTCACATCAAGGAGAGGAATTTTGGCGGAAGCGGAAGCTAGGTTCAGAGACTCGACGGCTCTGATACCATGAAAGAAGATGGAGATCTGCAGATGCGAGGACTGAAGAAGGAACAATTTTCTTTCTATTCACTTCAATAATGAATCTGTACAATACTTGTTGTAAATATAATACAATCTGTGTGAACATAAAGGAAATAAATGATTCTTACGAATCAATCTATGCCTATATCTATTCTTAATTGATTATGTGTATAATTCTAATCTTCCAATCAAATCAATAATTAAATCGGATCCTTGATTGAGCAATCCGGGATACCGCATATCTTCTAACAGCATGCAGGGTCTCTTGACCTAAATGTTTGACTGTCCCCAAATTCGAAGGCTAATCTTGAAGTTGCGTGGGGCGTGCTCCAGACAACGCAACTTGAAAACAAAAAACAGAATAAAGAAAAAAGTGAGGGTGAATCGTGAAGCTTTTCTTCGTCTCTCTCTTCACCGAGCACAGGAAAGGCTCGTCCATGACGGAGGCTCAGCAATGGCCAATATAATAAGAAGATGTTTTGTTTACTTAATTTTAGTTGAGTTGGCATAACTTTTCTTGAGTAGACGAGGCATGTCAATAGTTATTAAGTTTAAAAACCTGATTACTATATCACGTGTCATTACTCCTTTTCTTTCTTTTTTTTTTTTTTATTGAAAAAAAGATACCATTCATATATCAAAATAAGCGGCTCTCAAATCTATAACTAGATCTAGTTTGAGAGTGTAAAATTCTTAAAATTTGACGGCAATTTCTAACAAGTCTTTCTTCATTTTAGAGGGAGGAAGAAGCAAAACTATAAGAAAGCTTGATGATAAGTATTTGGCAAACTAGCACTTTCATTGGAAGAATCTGATGACTGAGACAGGTTTGGGTTGGTTGATGGGGAAATAAGAGAGGCCTAATTTAGGAGAGGTTGTGAATTTACATTATCTACATCCTCCTTAATGGTTGTGGACTAGACAAATGGTTGAACTGATCTTCACATTCACCCAAAATCAGTTATGGAAATTTATTTATTCACAAATTCCCAGAACGTATCGAGAGAGAAAAGAAAGATCGAAAGCTTCAAAAGAGGGAAGATGGAGATAGAGAGGGAGAGGGAGAGGGGGAGCTTCCCCTCATAGACGGCGCTGCAGAGAGGGGGCAACTTCAAAGGAAGGAAACCGAATCTTTCATTAATTAAAGAAATTATCCTCTCTCAACAGCATTGGTGTCTGTATAGCATCAAAGCAAAAGCCAACACCATCTTTCTCTCCCTTGCAACCTATTTTCCGAAGTGACTCTCTCTTTCTTCTCGTCGTCCCGAAAATCAAGGATAAACAAAGCAATCTGAAGGTATCCTCTTTCTCCCAGATTTTTTAACTAAAGTTTCCAATTTTTTTTAATCAAAAGGTGGGATCAGCGTCGTGGGATTGTGAGCCAGCCTCGTGCGTCTCTTCTCGATCAAATCGGAAGTGATTTGGTGCGTTGAAACTCTCTTTTGTTGTGTTTTTTTTTTTTTTTTTGCCCCCGGGGGGGGGACGAGCGCGTTGTGCGTTGGGGGGGGTTTGAAACTCCTAGACTTGTTTGTCGCTCAAGCGACACTAAAATACAGTCATTTTGGCAATGACACGTCGAATAAGGAGAAAATTTTTTCACGCTTTCTCGCGAATGGTGATAAACATGGAGGGGGGATTGGGGGGCCAAAAAATCATCCGTCGACATTTTAATTGTGCCTATACAATAAGATTACCAAAGATATAAATTTAAGATGTTATTTAAGATGTACATACTATCTTGCATCATTGTTCATTGATCTCGATCTTAGCCATTTAAAGGACCATTAATCTATCATCTATGTGCATATACCATTGTCAGGTTTCCATCAACTATTCATTAATTATCCCCCCCCCAAAAAAAAAAAAAAAACAATTCTTAGTCTCTATCTCTCAAAAAAATCACTCATCGACATTTGAATACTGAAAAATCAGATTTCTATAACAAAGATCATGATACAGAAAAGTAATTGACTTACTTCTACAAAACAATTATCAATCTCTTACTCTTGAAGCTTGCCTCTATGTTCTACCCTTATAACACGAGATGTGTCCTCATTTATTAGTTAACTATGGTCAAGAAGAAATAGAAATGTGGGATCAATTCTTCATTGGCTTTATCCTCTCTCTCTCTCTCTCTCCAATAATTGTCAACATGAACTGTTGAGATGCATGTGTAATATGTGCGTGAGCAAGTCCTACATCGAAGAATTGATATTGTATAAAATAATTAATAAATTATAATTAGCTCATAGCTCAATGTTTTTAGTTTTTTAGTGAATGTGATTCAACTAGATATGTTGATGGGATTGATTTTAGACTTGGCGATCTTCTCAGGTAAAGGTATTTCGTTGCTTGCTCCTAACAAATGATATCAGATTACTCTTGATGTGTATCGATATTTGGCAAGATCGATTTGATTTTATGGCGATGATAAACGTGACCCACTCCCAATATGTATTGATATTTGGTGAATAGCTCAATCAAGAAATCTCATGACCAATGATTACATGGCTTTCCTGGTTCGATGTGGCGGATTTTAGGTGAATATCTTCATAATAAATATCGAGACTAATGATTTAATGACCTTCATGGTTTGATATGGCGGAAGAGATGAGCATTTAAGTTGAGATTTGTTGTGCAAATTGATATGAATTAAAGGGGGAATATACCAAATACTGAGCATTCAAGTTGAGATTAAGAGATAGTAAACCAACCAATACTGAGATCACAAGTGAAAGGATTAAGATACATGCATGAGTTAGGTGGCATAAGTAGTCTACAAAAAAAAAAAAAATTCTCCTTATTTGACGTGTCATTGCCAAAGATGATGGTATTTTAGTGTAGTTTTCACGGGCGACAAACAAGACTAGGGGTGACGTTGGGTTCACTTTCATGCACCGAATCACTTCCGATTTGATCAAGAAGAGACGCACGAGGCTGACTCACAATCCCGTGACCATTAAGCTTATCGCAGAAAGACCTTAAGTGGTTTACGAACTCATCGTAAGTTAGGCTAACTACCATGGATTGTTAATTAAATTAATCCATATATGTTAGAGATCGAAATTTTGCGACCAAGTTTCATCTTTGGTCTCTAAAGGAAGACCTCCACTCGTGACCAAACAATGTAGTTTGGTCCCCAGAGATGGACATCTCGCAACGAAACCATTTTGGTCGCAATAACTCCTCCCTTGGCAACCAAAAAATGTGACTTCTCGACCAAAGAAATTGGGTCGCTGGAAGTCATATAAAATAGCCCACAGGAGCTCTATCTCACATTTGCGCACTCTCGCTTCGGAGTAGATGATGGTCTCTCTTTGAAATTGCTCGTGAGAAAGCTTTACCCTGTCATTCCACTAGAAGGAAAATGAGGAAGCGCTTTGCAACCATTGCTGAGATTATCGAGGAGCTAAGATAATATGATCATTTGAAGGCGATTATTTTGCAGTCTCTTTCATTACCGGTCGATGATACCCTCCCTAGTCCTTACAACTTAGGACTGGGACTAAAAATGTAACTATTGACTATATATTGCCTAGAAATATCTAGGAGGTAGGACTTACGGGATATTATGTTTTTATATAATTCGAATGTATTTTATTAGTTAAATGAGTCGCCGATGGTACAATGTTCACCAAGTGATAGAAAAAACCATAAATGATGTCTGAAAATAGATTTACTGCGCAAAGTTTGATTTGTGTTCATCATCAAATAACTAAGTTCTCCAAGTAGAATTTATAAAAACTTGTAAGTTTTGGGTCATAATCTTACTGATAATTGATAACGATATCTCCAAATGTCTCTGATAGATTAATCGTATGCACTACAAGTGAGCCGTGCGTAAAGACATTTAAAACATGACAAATCTCTCTACATATAAAACAGATGAAAGAGAACCAAAATTCTATCTCTAGCCACGCATATGATCTTGTTGGCTCATACGACGCGAATCCCCCGTTTTGGTTCTGTCACATCATTGATGATTTTCAAAGTCATCCATATCTGAGTGGAACTAATGGTCTCCCCTATCCTCATTTTCTTCGGTTCCATAATAAAGCAAATTCAGAGTACCCAATTTTTGGAATTGAGGACTAAAATGAAACATTATTGTTTGCTTTCCACCAGATTCAATAAATAAGAGTTGAAAGAGAACCGGATTTTGAAAATTTGCAGTGATGTAAGCGTTAGGTAGTTGGCTAATGTTAGATTACACTACCCGACCGGTTAAGATCAAGTTAACAGCATCAAATAGTTGATCAATTGCATTTACCACGATGCTTGACTCCATTTCTGACAATAATATTGCCGCCTACAAAGTCATTGTCCTCAAGTTTTTCGTGTGATAAGAATACCAAAGGCAAACATGAGTCACTATCGGTATAAGTTTTTATGAGAAAAATCACTTTGAAGCATAAAGAAAATTACTTTTAGTGCTTCTGCAGTGCAGTTGGATACGATCCAGCCACTTTCGGGAGTGGAGAAGGGCCACCCACCCTTCCGTATGTCTCGGTACCAATGGGCCAGATTTCCGCTGCCGTTGGCTCTGATCTTTACCAAAAAGCAGAAAGCTTTCGATTAGTTGTGCCGCAAAACTTCGATATGCATGTTGCAAGCCATCAGACGAATGTGTAGCTCGAAAAGTACCAAGAATTTTACTGTCAGACAAGTACTTGAGAGTTCTTGACAGATTCATGTGCCTCCTTGAGGGTCAACCCACATTCCTCGGCCAGATCGGTAGCAAGGAGAGCTTGAATAGAAAATGCAGCGTCCTGATGATAAAACGGTAACAATTCGAACAATATCGAATTAACGCAGTAGAATAAAATAATCTTTTCTCTTGTGTGAACCTAATAGGAATCGATATAGTAGAGTAAAATAAATATCAAGCACGCGAACACAATACAATTATTTACGTGAAAAACCTCCTCAATGTGAGGAGATAAAAAACTACGGGACTGGAGTCCACCCGAAAATCTTTACTATCAACAAAATTGGGTGAACAATATTCTTCTTTAGTAAATACTAGAGGTACATAGCAGCAAAGACCTCAAGAACATAATTCTTAACAATACACATGAATTTCACAAGAGATAAATGATAAATCTAACAAAAAATGCAAGTTTTGATTAATCCACGAAAAACCTGATGTATGGAACTTCTCACGAAAATCAAACTGTTCAGATTCGAGAAGATTGCGCCACGAACATGCTGACAAAATTTCAACTCAATCGGACTACGAATCGACCTCTAATGCCAGCTTGATGTAAATCAGACTTTGTCCCAATCCCCAGATTTTCTGTTTTCTCTTTTTCTCTTGTTATTATGTCTTTTTGTGGCTACCACTTTTTAAAGATAGTGTGAAATCTTATTTCTCCATATAATTTATCATATGGCCTCAAGCCCCTTTTTGAGCTTGCAACTCATTGGGCTTCCTCCACATATGAGTGAACCTAGTTAACAAATCTTCCCCTCACGACAATATGGAGGGATTCACTATCCTTGCTATCAATTGGCAATGTTTAAGCTTCTCTCTTGGTAGAGTTTTCGTCATCATATCAGAGTCATTATAATCCATATGAATTTTCTCAAGTTCCAACAACTTTTCATCTAAAACATCCCTTATCCAATGAAATCTAACATCAATATGTTTTGATCTAGAATGAAAAGATGAATTCTTACCAAGATGAATTACTCTTTGATTATCACAAAATAGCACATACCTCTTTTGCTTAAACCCAAGTTCTTCTAAGAACTTTTTCATCCATCGCATCTCTTTACTAGCTTCAATTGCTGCAATAAATTCAGTTTCGGTTGTAAAAAGTACAACACATTTCTACAATCTTGACTTCCATGACACAGCTCCACCTGCAAAGAAATCAAATAACCAGAAGTGGATTTACGAGTATCAATATCTCTTGCCAAGTCAGAATCTATGTATCCAACTAACTCAAGTTTCCCCGTTCGGAAACTAAGTTTTAAATTTGAAGTTTCCTGAAGATATCTCATAATCTAGTTTACTGCATTCCAATGCTCTCTACCTGGATTTGACAAATAGCAACTGACAACGTTAATTGCATGTGCTAAGTCTGGGCATGTATATACCATTGCATACATTAAGTTTCCTACAGCTGAGGTATATGGAACACTTTCCATATCTTTATTCTCTTTATCAATCGTAGGACTTTGCTTCATATTTGATTTAAAGTGAGCAGTAAGAGAAGTACTAACCACTTTAGCTTTATCCATGTAAAATTTCTGAAGGATTTTCTCGATATATTTCTCTTGCAACAAAAACAACTTCTTAGCATCTTTGTCTCGAGTAATTCTAATGCCAAGAATCTACTTTGCCGAGCTCAAGTCTTTCATGGCAAAAGACTTGCTCAATTGTTTCTTTAATAACTTAATTTTTGAAGCATTCCTGCCAACAATTAGCATATCATCAACATAAAGTAAGAGAATAATAAAGTCATCATTAGAAAAATTTTGGACAAACACACGCTTATCTCGAGAAAGTCTTCTTATAACCCTATTCTGTTATAACTGACGCAAACTTTTTGTACCACTGCCTTGGTGCTTGTTTTAGGCCATAAAGACTTTTCTTCAATTTGCACACATAATTCTCTTTCCCTTTCATTTTAAAACCCTCAAGTTGTTCCATGTATATTTCTTCCTCCAACTCACCATGTAGGAAGGTTGTTTTGACATTCATTTTCTCAATTTCCAAATCTAGGGTAGTTGCCAAGCCTAATATCACACAGATAGAAGACATTTTCACTATCGGAGAAAATATATCACCAAAATCAATACCCTTTCTCTGACCAAATCCCTTAACAATCAATCTAGCTTTATACCGTGGTTGTGAATTATGTTCATTTTGCTTCAATCTATATACCCACTTGTTTTTCAAAACTCTTTTACCTTTAGGTAACTTCATAAACTCAAAATTATGATTATCGTAAAGTGACTGCATCTCATCTTACATAGCATCAAACCAATTGCTTTTGTACTCATATTCTATTGCTTTTGCATAGCATTCTTGTTTACATATATCAATCAATAATATATACTCATCTTCAAAATACCTCGTGGAAGGTCGTCAGTCTCTAACAAATCTCCGGACTGAAATATCCAGTGGAATATCTAATTGAGCCTCTGGTTCAAGAATAGTATTATCTGTTTCAACATGTTCAGGAACATGTGCGTTATTTGGGACATTGACTTCCTACTGCTCTTCATCAACCTGTGTAGGAATATTTGTAAGAGGAACTTGATCCAAATCAACCAAATTATCACTAACTTGTGGTGCTGAAGTCATCTCTGCTTTCTCAATATCCTCTATTATTTGATCTTCCATAAACACAACGTCTTTGCTTCTTACAATTTTCTTTTCAATCGGATCATAAAATTTGTAGCCAAGCATATCATGTTCATAACCAATTAATAGGCACTGTCATGTTTTCACATCAAGTTTAGATCTCTCATCTTTGGAAATATGCACAAATACTTTATATCCAAAGATACGCAAATAATCATAAGAAACATCTTTGCATGTCCAAACTCTATTAGGAACATTAAATTTTAAAGGAACGCATGGAGTAAGATTTAATATATACACAACTGTACTTAAAACCTCACCCAAAAATGATCCAGATAGCTTTGATTATGAAAGTAAGCATCTTACCATTTCAACCAATGTTCTGTTCATTCTCTTAACTAAGCCATTTAACTGAGGTGTCTTGAGAGGTGTCTTTTGATGTCGAATACCTTGTTGTCTGCAATATTCATCAAAAGGTCAAATATACTCTCCCCCGTTATCAATTATGATGCATTTTAATTTCTTTCCAATCTGTCTCTTAACTGAAGTCTAAAATTACTTAAAAGCATCTAATACTTGATCTTTATTTTTCAAGGTATAAATCCAAATTTTCCTTGAAAAATTATCTATGAAGGTAACAAAATAAAGAGAGTCACCAAGTGATTTTGTTTTCATACGATCGCAAACATCGAATGCACTAAATCCAAGATACCCGACTTTCTTAAAGGAGGGGAGCTTTTAAATGCAACTCTATTATGTTTTCTAGTTAAATAGTGATCACACTTCTTTAGCGCCGAACTTTTCAATCCTGTAATGAGCTTCTTCTTGGCCAATATTGACAAACCCTTATCATTGATTTGACTGAGCCTCTTATGCCATAACTCAGCTGTATCTTCGTTGTCTATTATATTAATTTTGTCTGTGGATAACTTTGCCCGCATAATGTACAACGAAGAATATTTTTCACCTCTAGACACAACAAGAGAACCTTTGGTGAGCTTCCATTGACCATTACTGAAGGTGCTACAATGCCCCTCATCATCCAATTTGCCTATAGAAATCAAATTCAAGCAAATATTAGGTATATGTTTAACATTATTCAATACTAACCTTGTGTCATTGCTGGTTTCTAGGCACACATCACTAATGCCTACAACTCGAGCTAGCCCATTGTTTCCCATCTTTATAGATACGAAGTTACTTGATCTGTATGATGTAAAGAAATTCCTATGAGATGTAGAATAAATAGATGCACCACTATCAATTACCTAACTGGTTTCATGAGATACAAAATTCACCACATCACCATAAAAAATAATGAGAAAGTCTGCTTTAAGTGCAGCAACACGATTGTCATCACTGTCATTATCACTTTTCTTCTCTTTACATTTTTCCTTTTGTTTCTCCCTTTTTAACTGGCGACAAAACCTTTGAATATGTCCCTTCTGATGACAATAATGGTACTCAACATTAAAAAATTTATTATACTTACCTTTGCTTTTATCTCGACTTTTATCTCTATTTCTCGGATCTCGTGACTCACTTCTTCCCATTTTCTTAACAACCAAGGCATCAGAACAATCCTTGTGTCTTCCTTCTCATCTCTTCATTCAAAATACTACTCTTGACCAAATCCATGGTAATCATACCATCCGAGGCAGAATTAGACAAAGATGTTTGGAACGTCTCCCATGAGTTCGACAAAGTACCAAGCAACCATAGTGCTTGTATCTCACTATCAAACTTAATTCCTATCGCAATCAACTGATTTATATTTCATTGAAAAGAATTTAAATAATCAATCAAACGAGTATTATCTTGATATCTCAAAGCCATAATCTGTTTTATAAAAAATAACTTATTATTTCCAGTCTTTCGAGCATATAATTGTTTGAGCTTATCCCATAAACTGTGTGCATGTGTTTTCTCAATAATATGGTTCAAAACATTATCATCCACCCACTGCCTGATATAACCACACACTTAACGATGAAAATATATATCATTCAGCATTAGTTTTATTCTCCGATTTCTTCTCGGCAAATACAGGCAAATAAAAATCTTTCACATATAAAAGGTCTTCCATCTTCCCTTTCTAAATATGATAATTCAGACCATTCAGTGTAATCATTCTCCTCATATCATTTCCATTGTTTAACACAAGCTAGAAAAATCAAGCAATAACCAAAAGCTCTAATACCACTTTGATGGGAGAACAGTAATAATTCGAACAATATCGAATTAACGTAGGGGAATAAAATAATCTCCCCTCTTGCGTAAACCTAATAGGAATCGATATAGCAGAGTAAAATAAATACCAAGTACGTGAACACAAAACGATTTTTTACGTGGAAAATCTCCTCGATGTGAGAAGATAAAAAATCACGGGACCGAAGTCCACCTGGAAATCTTTACTATCAACAAAATTGTGTGATCAATGTTATTCTCTAGCAAATACTAGAGATACATAGTAGCAAAGACCTTAAGAACATAATTTTTGGCAATGCACATTAATTTCACAATAGATCAAGGACAAATCTAACCAAAAATGCAGGTTTTGATCAATCCATGAAAAACCTGATGTAATGAGCTTCAAATGAAAATCAAACCATTTAGATTCGAGAAGATTGCGCCATGAACATGCTGACAAAATTTCAACTCAATCGGACCATGAATCAACCTTTGATGCCAGCTTGATGTAAATCAGACTTTGGCCCAATTCTCAGATTTTCTGCTTTTTCTTTTTCTCTTGTTACTACGTCTTTTTGTGGCTACCACTTTTTAGGGATAGTGAGAAACCCTATTTCTCCATATGACTTATTATATGGGCTTAAGCTCTTTTTGGACTTGCAACTTATTGAGCTTCCTTCATATAAGAGTGAACCTAGTTAACACATCCCACAGTTGGGAGCCATCATATCCCGTTAGTATAGCCAATTTGATAGCTCATCTTACCAAGATCCACCAAAAGTGTGCCTTATATAGAAAGCACAACAGTTAAAGGTTTTTCACAAATGATATAATATCGAGTATCGGTATTTTCATCCCATCTTCAGCCACCCATAAATAATCCTTGATTCTAGAGAGATTATGCTTGTTTTCTTTTGAATTAGGGTACTCTACCCAACAACAGACCATGTTCAACACCCGTCCCGATGGTGAATATCATTTTTATGTTTGACTAAGGCAAATATATGGTGCTACAAGCCACTACCTTTTACATCGCTAATTTAAATTTAGTCACCTTACCTTATTTACAGGACTAAGGCAAGGTATTCTCATCTTTATAATGGATGTGATTTGCTACAGTACTTAGAGCAATCTATCTCAGCTTAGAGAAGCCACTGTGCTAGAAGTGTTGGAATATAATCCCAAAGAAAATAAATTGTTTGTTGTAATCATAATATCAATGTAATGGAGGTGAGGTACGGATATCCGAATCTCCTTAAGGTGATTAGTTCCTACCAATGGTGCTCTGCAAATTCACGAATTATTTCTCCCAAGATATAACACCTCGAACCTGTTTAGATTAGCACTATGCAAACAGGATTCGGTCGAACCGTTCAATTGAACTAGCACATCTAGAAATAGTAGAATAGCATATCAAATCTTTTTTGGAATCGAGTTGAAAAAACAAAAACTTTAATGAGATACATGAATTAGATAGACGCATGTATCCACGAAATTCATGAATCAAGAGATACGCGGTTCCAAGAAATTCATGAATTCAGAGACATGTGAATTCAAGAGATTCGTAAACTCAATAAATACATGAACTAAAAGATACATGAATATAGGAAATTCATGAATTCAATGGATACGTGAATAGAAAAGTTTTGGAAATTTATGAATTTAATAGATACGTGAACAAAAAAGATGTATCTTAATTTATTGGTTTTCATTGATTTATTAACCATACTTATAACAATCCCCAACATTAATGGATCAACAAAACATTTTTGACTCGAAGGAATCTGAGCATGCCTGTTGAAATGCACTGTATCAAGATAGGTAGCTTTCGCTTTGAACCTTCTTTAGTGAAAGCCTATCGAACTTACTTAACTAGTCGATTGACTAAGCCTTGAATCGCCAATTGTTTGTGTAAGCCTAGACAATAAACCTCACATAGAGTATTTCCAATTCAAGATTGATTCTCGGTTGTGTTCGTTCTTTCGGCCCTGAACCTCTTGGGATTCATGCGTGCTTTATAAAATCTAGCTTTTAAAGATTCTCATAGAGTTGGCCAGCTTCACGCATATAGGTGCATTACTATTAAAGATATCCTACCATATCTTACTTGGATGTTACATTCCAAGTTATAGGAATCATTAAACACATAACGTACCGTTAATAACGCTGTAGGAAAGCACTGTTACATCATAGGGATGAGAGATTGTGCTTACACTAGAGTTTCCAGAATTTGCGTTGTCCTATTGAATCTAGACCATGGGATCTCCAATCGCATAGGTTAGGTTTCCACCTTGGAATCTCTTTATTGGGTTAAGGCTCTTAAACCCATTCCCTTCGATGCGCAGTTTATTTGCTCTTTTGACAAACCTTTTGTCAACGGATCCGCAATTTTTTCCTTTGATTTTACAAAGTTTACACAATTTGTGTTCTTGTCCTTTGACCTTGAACCCTTTAGGTTGTTTCATATAAATCTTCTCGTCGAGATCACCATTTAAGAATGCAGTTTTCACATCCATTTGATGTATCTACAAATTATATAGTGAAGTTATAGCAATCAACATCCTTACTGATATTATTCTTGTGATAGGTAAATAAGTATCAAAGTAGTCAAAGCCCTCTTTATGTCTAAACCTTTTGGCTACAAGTTGAGCTTTGTACTTATCAATGGAACCATCAGCTTTTAGTTTTTTCTTGAATATCCATTTACATCCAATTGGTTTATTTTCAGGTGGAAGATCAACCAATTCCCAAGTATGGTTACTTAGGATAGAATGGATTTCATTGTCAACAGCTTCTTTCCATAAAGGAGCATCTGGAGATGACATTACCTCTTTAAATGTTTGGGGCTCATCTTCTAACATGTATGTAGAAAATCAGGTCCAAAAGATTTTTGAATTCGAGACCTTTTACTCATTTCAAGTTCGGCTTCTTTGGTCACAACTTCATCATTCTCGCATTTTGATTCTCAAAGCCTTTTCTCGAGAAAGTTCTCATTGATTTCTTTTTGTAGGATATATATCCTCAAAAAATTCAGCATCCATTGATTCTAGTATTGTATTGACATGGATTTATGCATTTTCAGATTTGTGAACCAAAAATCTATATGCGCTACTATTTTGAGCATAACCGATGAGTATGCAATCCACCGTTTTAGGTCCCAAGTGAGGGCCCGTTTGGTTTGGCTTTGGGGGAAATGCCATTGGGAGAATGCAAATATATTTGAGATAAATGGGTTTTTCGAAATGTTACATCATTTGGTAAATTGTAGCATTGAAAGGTTACTTAACATAAATACCGTTTGACAAAACTTACATTTGTAATGGGCTTTTGCTTTATTTTATTTTATTTTATTCTGAAAGTTAAATCTAGTGGCCGGCTAACCACCGGCCAACCGCCGAACGGCCAGATTTGGTCGCCTCAGGTTGCAACCTCAGGCGACACACGTCATCGTCTACAATCACAGAGTCCAGATCTAGCGGCTTGAGAGTCCTAGTTCGCGTGAGCTGAAGGAGTCGGAGCGCAGAAGTAGGGAGTCGACACGATGTTGCTCACGCTTGTCAAAGGGGATGGATCTACTGCAGAAGAGGAAGGCGTCAACAGCGGAGGCGGAGGCGGCGTCGGGGCTAGTGGAGAACTTGAAGTCGGGGGTGTCCCAAAGTGGCAGGGCAGGAGGGCAGTCGGGTTGGTCGAGGGGGGTTAAGGCCAGATTTGGCTATCGGATGGCCAGATTTGACCTCCAGAGCGTCAGATCTGGCCTCCAAACGACTAGATTTGGCGGCCTGAGGCCTGGTTCACGCGAGCCAAAGGAGTCAGAGCGCAGAAGCAAGGAGTCGACATGATGCTACTTGTGCTCGTTGAAGGGGATGGATCTGCCACATAAGAGGAAAACGTTGATGGCGGAGGCGGAGGTAGTGTCAACGACGGAGGCGGGGTTGGCGGAGAACTTGAAGTCGTGGGGAAGAAGATGAACAGTAGTGACGCATGAACAATGGAACTTGCATTTTCAAAATGCCAAATGCTCAAAGCACCTTAGGAGTTGCATTGGGCTTTCAGCATTAGGAATGCTGACATTTGCTCAATGAGCTTTCAAAAATAACCCTCGAACGCCAAATATTTTCTCTAAGGGGCTTTGGGGGCCCAAAGCCCCTTGGGAAAGCCGAACCAAATGGGGCCTGAGTTTGTTTAGGAGGAGGAATTGCCACATTGGCCAAGCACCCCCACACTTTTAGAAAATTGTAGAATGGCAAGTTTCCATTCCATAACTCGTATGGAGTTTTACCCGTCTTTTTGTGGGGTATTTTATTAAGGATATAATTTGCAGTTAAAAATGCCTCCCCCCACAAGTTCTGAGGTAAACCTGAACTCAAAAGCATGGTGTTGGCCATCTCCTTTAGTGTCATGTTCAATCGGTCATCAACTCCATTTTGTTGTGGAGTATAAGGTGCAATCGTTTGGAAAATTATTCCAAAACTAGCACAAAACTCTTTGAAATTGATTGAATTGTATTATCCTCCTCTATCAGACCTAAGTACTTTGATTCGTTTATCAAGTTGGTTTTCAACTTCATTTTTATACTTGACAAACATGCACATAGTCTCATCTTTGCTAGCTAGTAAATAAACATAGCAAAATCTAGTATAGTCATCCACAAATATGATGAAGTATCTCTTTCCACCTCTACTTTCTACAAACTTTAAATCACATAGATCACTATGGATTAATTATAGAGGTTCACTTGTTCTTTTAACGGATTTGAAAGGTTTCTTGGCAAACTTGGCCTCAACACAAGTCTCACACTTGTAACGGGCATCCAACTCAAATATTGGAATTAAACCTAAGTTTGCTATTCTCTTCATTGTACCATAGTTTACATGTTCTAATCTACCATGCTATAGATAAGGAGACACAGCAGTGTAAACTGAAGATGTTTCTTTATTAATAGTCTTTGAGTACACATAATTCGAGTTTACATCAACGATAGCCATATTGGCTTTAAACATGTCATTACACAAGTACCCTTTCCCCACATACATCGCTCATTTCGAAAGTACAAACTTGTCAAATTCAAATACAACTTTGAAACCATTCTTAACAAGTATGGGGCCAGAAATTATATTTTTCCGAATCTTTGGTACATGCAGCACATTCAGCACGACGACTTCCATGCCGAATGTAAACTTTAGGATCACCTTTTTGCAATCTTTGTTGATGCAGAGTTAGCCATCTAAAGCTTCTCATCTTCTTCAACCTTCTCATAAGATGAAAACATGTGTTTATCTGTACAGATGTGATTTGTGACACCTGTATCTAAACACCAGCCATTAATGTTGATACTAGAGATGCTTTGGACATTATCATAGTAGACAGTCTCTCAATATCGTTATGTTATGTCAAATTCAATTGCTGGGCTACACCATCGTTCTTGCCTGTTTTCGAGCAATTCTTGCGATCCTTAGCACGATGGTCAGGCTTGTTGCATATAAAACATGTACCTTGGAATTTCTGGAATTGTTCTTTCTGCTTGCCTTTTCCTTGAAAAGACATTTGCCTTTTTCTATCTTGCTTGGATTTGGAAGATTCCACGACGTTGGTCTTTGGCTTAGAAGAAGGGTTTGCACTCCTTCTATTGTCTTCCTTGATTCCGAGGCGCATAATGAGATCTTTAAGGCTCATCTCCTTCTGTTTATGCTTCAAATGATTTGTGAATTTTGACCAACTCAGAGGCAATTTCTCAATCATGGCTGTCACTTGGAATTATTCACTAAGTATCATGCCCTCAGCAGAGATGTCACTTAGAATTAATTGCAATTCTTGAACCTAACTCACGACAGATTTAGAATCCACCATCTTTTAGTCCAAGAATTTGGCAACCACAAATTTCTTGGTGCCAGCATCCTCAGTCTTGTATTTCTTCTCTAAGGACTCCCATAACTGTTAAGCAAATTCAATATTACAATAAACATTATATAGAGAATTCATTAAACAATTAAGAATGTACTTTCGGCATAAGAAGTCCCCATGCTTCCAAGCCTCCAATGCACCGAGTGTCATGACATCGTGCTCATTTGGACTAATTACTGGGCACACTTCCGATAGATACTTCGTCAGATTTGGCATGGTTAGATAGAAGAACATCTTATGTTGCCACTGTTTAAAGCCCACTCTAGTGAATTTCTTTGGTTTCTCATTATTTATAACTAGAGGTATTGCCATCACAGTAGGCAAGGTTCATTGAACTATCCCTTCAAAAATGGAGCCAAAAGCCATTTAGCCTGTATTGTTATGAAAAATAGTCTCGGGCATACCAGTCATATGACTTGTACCTGCACCACCAAAATTGGTGTTGGCCCAAGAGCTTGTAGCATTGGCTACTACAAATTTAGACCCTGAGGGCTGAACATCTTCCATAGCAACAGTTGAATCGGCCATAGGAACGTCTCCTGAAACATTATGGACATTGAAGGGCACTTGATTGTTTTTAGCCATCTCAATAATCTGACAAGAATAGCAAATAGTGAGTGATCTAATCGCCTTAAGATTGTTGGAATATAATCCGAGAAAATAAACTATTATCAATGTAATGGAGGTGAGGTACGGATATTCGAATCTCCTTAAGGTGATTAGTTCCTGTCAATGGTGCTTCGCAGATTCACGAACTATGCCTCCCGAGATACAACACCTCGAACTTGTTTGAATTAGCACTATGAAAACGAGACTCAGTCAAACCGTTCAATTGAACCGGCACACCTAAAAAGAGTATAATAGTATATCAAATATCTTTTGGAATCGAGTCGAAAAAACAAAAACTTTAATGAAGCTCTATGCTCATATCTATTTATAGAGTTTTTTAGATCATGTACAAAAGAGATACATGAATTAGATAGATGCGCGCATCCACGAAATTCATGAATCAAGAGATACGTGAATCCAAGAGATTCATGAATCCAGAGACACGTGAATTCAAGAGATTCGTGAACTCAATAAATACATGAACTAAAAGATACATGAATCTAGAAAATTCATGAATTCAATGGATACGTGAACATAAAAGTTTAGGAAATTCATGAATTCAATAGATACGTGAACGGAAAAAATGTATCTTAATTTATTGGTTTTCGTTGATCCACTAACCATAATTATAACAAGAAGTGGTTGTAAGATGCAAAAGTGCAATCCCATAATCTCCATAACTAGAACAAAAATATAGATAATCAAGTAGAAAGATTAACGCACATGTTTTGGAATCTATTGTTCTTGATGTAGAAGCGGAAAAACGATGATCCACACACAAGTCCTTATCTTCTATTGCCCTCTGTATCACTAGCTCAATGAGACGGCCCCCTCACCCTTCTAGGGCTAGGTAAACTCTCATTTTGTGAGGATACTTGTGAGAATTAGGGTTAGATGAGAGACTTGAGTACTATTTATAAAGTTTCCAACCAAACCTCCTTATTACGGGCCAGGCTCAACTCGGCTCATACTAGCCAGCTCCATATTAGACTAATTAAGAAACCTTCTATTTCACTTTAGACCAACCAATCTTGTAAAATGGTAAATTACAATATCAATTAATGTAGCTCACATCAGGAAAACTCTTATAGCGGTTCCACAACATTGTGCAGACAACTCCAAAGCATGTCTTAGATTTAGGGGTGAGGATAGTACAGATCTTCCTAAGGAAAGTAGTAAGAAGTCATTGTTCTCCATTCTTATCTTACTCTTGCACACAATATAAATTAATAGTAAGGGATTTTGTTGCTTGAGAATTTGATGCGTTTATTTCGTTCTCTAGAGTCCGCTTCTTCTTCTTTGGCTTCTTGTTGTTGTTCCTCGTCTTTTCTGATAACGTAAAATCGCCCCTTGCCTTGACATCGCCAGGGGCTTTGCCAGCCTTTGGTGAGGGCCAACAAAGGCTGGGCATGGCCACCCCTCGCCAAAGGCTAGCAAAGGCATCTTGTCCCTCGCTCTTGCCGACAACTAGCCGGGATACCTTCATCGGTGGTGACAAGCAGAGGGTAACAAGGGAAAAAGAAAAATAGAAAGGAAAAAAGAAAAGGAGAAGAAAAAAAGAAAGGGAAAAAGAAAAGAACTAATTAAAATGTCAACGTTAGTGCCAGTAGTGCCAAATAGGATGATTTGCGTCCAAATTTTTGGTATAAAAATATTTAGGACTAAATTGGTCCAATTAAAATTGTTATATGATTGAATTGGTATCAATGCGGGTTTAGGACTTTCTTGATACTTTTCCCCACACTTAGGCATCAAGCACTCTCTCACACACTCACCAATGGCAGCCAAGCTCTCCCTTGCTTAAATGAGAGCTTTGGCTATTTATAGGCTTAGCAAGGAGGTATTCCTAGAGAAGTATCTTCTTTAACATTATGAGATAAACATCATCCTAAAAATATTTAGAGTGTTGGATGTGGTGAATCTATTAGCCGCAAATTTCCAACACTCTTCCTAAAACATATTATAAGAAAATATCTATATATTTTAGTTGTAGCTTAAAAGAATATGAAATTCATGAATAAAAGAGGCGGTGCATCTCTTTCTTCAAACACCCTTCACACTCATGAAGATATCTCCAATACATTAGGCATGTCAGCTTGAATTTGACTCATTACTCTTAACTAATTTCTTTCTTCTTATTTCTTTCCTACATTGCCATCTACATAAACAGCAACAGGATATCCAAAAAGTGACAGCGAATTATTATATACGATTTGGAAGGGGTGGGAGGCCATGCGCTGGAGGTAAATTTACCAAAGCTTTGTATGCTGTATTGCTCCATGTTCTGGTGACAAAAATATATGTAAGCTCTACAATATGCTTAAATTACAAACAATGTCCTTATAACTCAAGTGGTTTCTTAATCCCTATCCAAGTGAAACAGATGGATATATAGCTACACAGAAGAAAAAGCAGCGCATAACATAGTAATTGCTTCTTATGGCGCGTGATACATTTGGTCTTCATTTTTCCTCATATTCTGCATCTTCCTAAATTTTCTCCTTAGCTTAATGATTTATTTCACACAGGTGGGTGAAAGGAAGAGAAGTTGTTCGGGCTCCCATGTTGGGGTCCGGAGGTGGTTTTCATATTAAGATCTCTAAAATGCAAGAACAAGCGCTCATATGGATGCATGGAAGTCCTTATCCGAAATGGTCGTGTTGTGAAAAGATAATTATCTCGGATATATCCCATATTGTATTATTGAGCCTGTTCTAAATTTTTTCAGTTTTTATTAGTCCTGTAATATTCCCTACCAGTCAACAATATGCTTTGTTGGCCATACCTATCTGGTCGTACTAGTTATTAAAAAAAAAATTTGTTTGTATCATGGTTAACCTCGGCTATATAAGGTGACGCGATGTTTAAGTAAAAGGCAGAGTTGGGAGAAAAAGAAAATTTCCCAAACTTCTACTATGTTCTCTCAAGTGGTCTACATCTTTCTCCTCTAAGCCTTGTGATATTGGAATTATAGAATCACAATCTTGATCCGATAAGGTGGGCTAGTTCAGCACACATGATTTCCCCTTGTCACTCTTAAGTATTTTCAGAGGCCAAGAGAGCCCTGAGATGGAGATTAATGGTACACTCGGACTAACGGGCAGTCCCATTAATGGCCGAGAGTACGGGCCGAGTGTCGTGATAGCATACTTATCGCAAATTTCGTTGGTCTTCCTTTTAAAACCTTATAGACAAATTGTGGAGGCAAGCTATTCCTCCTCTTTCTTCGAGAATAAACCAAGTATGTGAGATGGTTGTATGAGAACCCCGATTTCACATAGGAAAAGGTTTAGCAATTTGGTTGTATTGGTACATTGTGGAGAAGTCCATTTTCGGAAAAAGATTACTCATTTAGATGTTATAATTGTTGCACGCCTTCCATGCTGGTAATCATAAGTCTTTTTCCATCACGCCTTTTATTAATTTAAGAAATTGCTATCAATAATCCTCTCTTAGCACCATCCATGTAGGGAGATTTAGACATTTTAATCACTTTTTACTATCCCTTTTTCTATAAACCTTATTGTGCATCTACCATAATATAAGATTTGTGCTCAGAAGAACATCGTTGCAATATAGCTATCTATATTATTATGTAAAGTAAGGAATTCCTCTTCTTTTTAAGAGATTTAATTGTTCTTTTTTTCCCTAAAACATTATTCTTTACTTATTTTACAAATATTTTTGTACCTAGACAAATGGGTAAGTGACAGCCAGGTTTCTATGTTACCTGACCCGACCTGAATCATAAGAGTCACGTGTTCTCTTTGATCCAACCCGAAATGCATAGGACCCAAAGCAAAAACTGGATCAGGTTAGGATCGGTCCAGGTCAGGTTTTCGGGTACCATTTTTTTTTCATGCCATATTGGCTGTTACAGCGAAAGGTAATTTTTGTATTGCATTTTCTATATAGTAGACTTCTTGGCCGTGAACTATCTGGACGTGTCATTGCGGCTAGAAATATACTTTGTTGCCAATGGAGCTATGAAAGAGGAAATTGAGCGAGCAAAAGTGTCTATAGTAAAGGTATTAGAGGGCGAGATGGGTCAATCTTTAGAAATGGGAGCCACACATGCTGCACATTACACGGTACGCTTCTTCGCAGAAAATTTAGGTCCTTTTGCTGCTCCCACTCACTCTTCCAGAAGGTAGCAGGCTTTAAATTAAAGATGAAGAGTTTACAGAGATAAGTCTTGAGATAGATTTGCCAACTTGGCTATGGCTCAAAAGAAACATAGGAACAACAAGAGGTTCACACAAAATACAATACGGTTCTTTCAGCATCCTTCCTGTCCAAGCAAGTTTATCTGCACATCGGTTGCCTTCCTTGAAAGCGTAGAAGCAAAAACAAGATTATTCAATAAATTTGATAGGAGTAACTATACATGCATACATGTTTAGTCAACATAGCATCCAATCAAGAACAAAACGAACCAGCTTAATAGTCCCAAATAGTTTCAGATGCAAAAAATAGTTCCCCACACAACTGCGTAAAGCCAGTAACCTGCAATTTATTGGTGTATAAAATACTACAAGACCATGGCATCTTCCATAGTTCCATCATTCAAAAAAGATGGCTGCTGCTGACTTGAATTGTGGACATTTACCTGATTAACGTACCAAAGATATCCTTTAGTGTTGGAGAAATTTTTCTGGAGTATTTTGAAGCTGACAAAACATTTCCATCAGTCTAGTCTGAAGATTTGCAGACTCCACTATTTAAAGTTTGAAGACCTCCGGACTGCCAGACTCAAGACTCAAAGTCTATTCTCATTGACAGTTTCTAATCCGTCAAAGAAGGACTATCCAGAACTGGATGTTTCATTAAGGATTTGACCTTATCGATTGGAGAAGATCTCTTGGCTGGATATGACATAACAGAATCCTTTATTTGATCATGATTGATTCAGAGATTAAGGATTTGATGATTGGCGAAGTATACTTGGAAGATTCTACTTATTGAAACCGAGATCCTGATTGTATGGGCGAGCATGATTGATGGGCTATCGACATGTTCCTTAAATAACACGAATGATCTTCCTATTTGATTCTATCCAACGGGAGGTTGGAAGAATTCCTTTGGTAAGTGTCAACGGGTATGATGGCATAAAGGAGTATATAAGGAAGACGGTCTAGTTGTTAGAGGGTGTGCATGATAGAAGAATTCCAAAGTTTGAAGCTCTTTGTTCTTATTCAATTCATTTACTGAGCGAAATCTTGTACACAAAAGAGAGTCTATATTCTGAGAAACCTTAAGGAAGTGTGGTAGAGTATCTACACTGTGGAATCAAGGAAGAGTCTTGCTGTAACATATCTTTTGTTCATAGTGAAATCCAGCCGGTGGGCTGTAAGTGCGGAAGAGTGGACGTAGGCTTGGAATAAGCCGAACCACTATAATTTCTGTGTTCATTTTCTCTTCCCTACTCTCTGCTTTACTTTGATCATAATTCGTTTCGTTAACCAAAGGAGAACTTCCTTTATATTGTCTACTTAGTATTGCTCTTTTATCTCGAGAAATTATTTTTTTTTTACCTATTCACCCAACTCTAAATGCTTGTACTAGCTATCTCAATTGGTATCAGAACCTGTGTACTCACTTATTTTGAAGTATTTTACTTCAGAGTTAAAGATTCATGGCTAGTATGTTGGCTCCAAGGTTGGTAGAAGGGCAAAGCAATACTAGACCGCCTTACTTTGATGGAAATGATTACAACATATAGAAAAACAAGATGAATGCGTTCCTAAGATCAAAGGATCCTCTGGAATGGGACGTTGTAGACAAATGAATCATTCCTAAAGCTACACCTGTCTCAAAGAGAGGAAAAGATGCTGTTGAGTCTAGTGAAATGACTCAGGAAGAGATAACCAAGAGATAAGCTCTTGATACAAAAGCAATTTATTCTTTATATTATGCTTTGTCACCCACTGAATATAACAGAATATCTTCTTGTGTTACAACGAAAGAAGTCTGGGATAGATTACATATTACCTATGAAGGAACCGATCGAGTGAAAGAGACCAGAATCAACATTCTCCTCGGTCAATACGAAGCCTTCAAAATGAAATCAGGAGAATCTATAACTGACATGTTTAGTCGTTTTACATAAATTGTGAATGGTCTTGAAAATCAAGGTTAACCAATTTTTGATCCCATGAAGGTAAACAAGCTACTGCGTGGACTCTCCAAGGATTGGAATCACATAAAGATCTCAATAAGAGAGACACAAAGAATCATGCCACTATCTGTTGATGAGTTGGTTGGGACTCTTCAGTCTTATGAAGTGGAACGAATCAATGAAGACGAAGATCCTAAAGGTAAGAAATCCATTGCATTAAAATCTAATGATGATTCTGATGTTACAGATTCTAAAGACAATATGGATGATGAGGAGCTTGCTCTCATGATAAGAAGATTCAGAAAGTTGAACAGAAAAGGAAGAAGATTCAATCCAAAGAAACAGAGTTTTTAAAAGCAATAGACTAAGTCTCGTTAAGGATGATGAATCAAACAAAGATGTAGTCTGCATTGAATGTAAGAAAAATGGACACATCAGACCCAACTGTCCTCTTCTGAGGAAGAATAAAGGAAAAGCTGAAAAGTATCGAAAGGCTCTTAAAGCATAAACCTGGAGTGATACAGAGTGTGAAGAAAGTGATGATGATTATGCCAATATGTGTTTGATGGCACAATCGGATTCAGATTCAAACTCCGAGACAGACTCATATTCAGACAGTGAATTTGAGGTGAGTAACTTTAAAATCCCTATTAAAGTTTCTATATACATTGATGAGTTGTGTTTTAGTCTTAAGACTTCTCTTAAAAGGATTTCCGGACTCAAAAGAGAAAATTCTGCACTAAAACAACAAGAAAATGTTTTGAAAGAAAAGGTCAAAGTTTTAGACAAAAATGTTTCTACCTTGAAAGAAAATGAAGGCAATCTTTCAAAAGAAAATGCAATCTTGAAAAATAATATCTCAAATATTTCTAAAAGATTTTCTATAGGATCTGAGAAACTGGAAAAAATTCTTTCTGTTCAAAAACCTTATTTCAATAAATCTTGTTTGGGAATGATCAAGGAAACTATTCCTTTAATTGATTTTCTTAAAATGAAGGAAAGAATTAAGCAAAGACCCATAAGAGATGCTTACAAAAATCATTGTAAAAAGATCTTTGTAAAACCGAAGTCGCAATGCTCTCAGATGTTCAAAGTGCAATAGTGCAGATCATTTTGAAAAAGAATGTCCTATGGTTTGGAAACCCGTTAAGAAAGTATGGGCAAAAACCGCATATCATACTAACACCAATGGACTCAAGAAAATATGGGTACCAAAGAAAGCTTGAGTCTCTTTTTTAAATGTAGGTCACTATTAAGAAAAATGTAAAATGGTATTTGGATAGTGAATGCTCAAGACATATAACAAGAGATTCAAATTGCTTCATAAAGCTCGTTCAAGTAAATGGTGGAAAAGTTTCATTTGGAGAAAACAGCAAAGGAAGAATTGTGGGATTTCGAACTGTAAATATTGGAAACCTCACAATAAGTAATGTTTCCTTAGTGGAATGACTCAACTACAATCTGCTCAGTATCAGTCAGCTGTGTGATACCGGTTTCAAAATAAACTTTCAAGAGAGAATATGTTTAGGAACCAGTAAAGATTCCACTCAGTCATTCATGGGTCAAAGACATGGAAATATCTATCTCTTGGATATGAAACCAGATGAATCACAATGTTTAATTTCAATTCAAGACGAAGCGAACTTATGGCACAGAAAGCTTGGGCACATCAATATGAAACAGATAGTCAAAATTTTAGGAAAGAAGCTTGTTCGTGGTTTACCCAATCTATCATACCAAAATTCTGATCTATGTACACCATGCATATTGGGAAAGCGGGTAAGAAATTCCTTTAAACCAATAAATCAAGTTTCTACTAATCGTGTACTGTAGCTTCTGCATATGGATCTCTTTGGACCAACCAGAACTCAGAGCATTGGAGACGAAGGCATCTTCCTTGGATATTCTACCTCAAGCAAAGCCCATAGAGCCTACAATAAGAAGACTCAATCTGTGGATGAATCAATGAATGTCAAATTCCAAGATTCTATGCAAAATGAATCTATTCAGATTTATCTTGAAGAATCTGAACCTGCTCTAAACTCTACAAAGTCTAAATCTCAAGAAGCAGCTTAGATTTTGAAAGACTAGCAACAAGTGATTATTGAAGATTCAAATGAAGGAAGTGATCATCAACTTGACAAATCAACCAGTAATTGGAATCATAAGTCTAATCATCCCAAAGATCTCATTATTGGGGACATTAATAAAGGAATTCGCACAAGATCCAAAAGGCGCAAAGAGTCTAGTGATGTGACTCTTATTTCTGAAATAGAACCCAAAAGCATAAAAGAAGCTTTATCTGATGAAAGCTGAATTAAAGCTATGCAAGAAGAACTCAGGCAATTCAACATTAATGATGTCTGTGAGTTGACTCCTAAACCGAAATGTAAATCTATTATTGGAGCTAAATGGGTTTTCAGGAACAAGATGGACGAGAAAGGAAATGTTGTAAGAAACAAAGCAAGACTCGTGGCCAAAGGATATACGCAAGAAGAAAGGATAGATTATGACGAGACTTACGCACCAGTAGCAAGGTTAAAAGCAATTAGATTATTACTTGCTTTTGCTTGTTATAAGAATTTCAGGTTATTCCAAATGGATGTCAAAAGTGCTTTCCTGAATGGATTTATCCATGAGGAAGTCTATGTGGAACAACTACCTGGGTTTGAAGACCCAAGGAAACCAGACTCAGTATTCAGACTGAAAAATGCCTTATATGGTTTAAAGCAAGCACCTCGAGCTTGGTACGATAGGTTGAGTAAGTTTTTAATTCAAAACGGCTTTGTAAAAGGTAAAGTAGACACTACTCTATTTATCAAAAGAGAAAACAAAAGTGTTTTGCTTGTTCAAATATATGTTGATGATATTATTTTTGGATCTTCTAATGAAAGTTTGTGCAAGAAATTCTCTAAGTCTATGCAAGATGAATTTGAAATGAGCATGATAGATGAACTAACCTTCTTTCTTGGACTTCAAGTGAAACAATTGAAGAAATGGACTTTTATTCATCAGGAAAAATATGTTAATGATCTTGTCAAAAAGTTTGGATTGGAAAATTGCAAAAAAACTGATATACTAATGTCAAGTTTTTTGAAGATAGACAAAGATGAAGGATGAAAGGAAGTTGATCAGAAGTTATACAGGAGTATCATTGGTTCACTTCTTTATCTTATTGCTTCTAGACCTGATATTTTGTTTAGTGTTTGCATTTGTGCTAGATTTTAAGCAGACCCTAAAGAATCTCATTTAAGTGCTGCAAAGCGTATTATCAAATACATTGCATCATCTTCGAGCCTTGGTCTTTAGTATCCTAAAAAAGGAGACTTTACTCTTCTTGGATACTCAGACGCAGATCTAGCTGGTTGCAGAGTTAATAGAAAGAGTACTCGGGTACCTATCAACTACTTGGAAGTAGGACTGTGTCTTGGTTTTCAAGGAAGCAAAATATAGTAGCTCTTTCTACAATATAAGTAGAGTATGTCGCTCTTGGAAGTTGTTGTTCACAAATTCTGTGGATAAAACAACAACTAAGAGACTTTGGAATTGAAGATTCATGCACAGAGATTAACTGTGACAACACTAGCATAATCAATCTCACCAAAAATCCAATTCTTCACTCAAAAGCAAAGCATATAGAAATTCGACCTCACTTCATTAGGAATCATGTTCAAAATGGAGAAGTTTCAATTCAGTTTATTGACTCAAAGAACCAACTGGCGGATATATTTACGAAACCTTTGTAGAAAAATCAATTTGAAATTATCCGTTCCGGACTCAACATCTTGAAGTTTGAAAAAGTTAAAGTCTAAAGACTTTCGAGACTCGGACGATCAAGTTTTTCTTTCGTATGTTATTTAACTTTATTATATCTCGAATCTCATTTCGAAAAGGTATGATCATCAACCGTTTTTGATTATTGCTATTTTTAATTGACGTGATTATTGCAACATTTCCTTTTCGAAAAATGAGTTATTTTTTAAATGACAATTATCTAATTTTTTGAAAAAAAGGCAGTTATTTTTTAAACGGCATCTTTTTACTTTCTTTTATGACGTTCCGTATGCCTCTCTTCGATCGTTTTATACACTTGTTGTCTCTTCTTCGCTTTACTAAAAAAAAAAAAGCCCTAAGAGAGCACCAATCTTCCATTTATGTCTTCTTCTCTTGTTTAATGTTCGAAAAGTTGTCATCTTTCTTGGAAAAGTCAAGTTTGGAATCTTTCAAAGACGGTGAAAGATGTCATCTCAAAGGAAGTCTTCGAGGATCGCAAACAGGGGACCACAGCAAATGTGTGAGGAAACTACGCACTTTGATCTCACCGAGGAAAAAGGGTCTCCTAGTCTGTAGCAAAGCCCACAACATTCTCAGCAATGTCCATCTTCTCCATCTAGACAACAGGAGGTTGCTCAACAAGAAGAGGAAGAAATAATCGAAGATACAGAACCTGTAAGAGTCTTTAAGCCCTCTTTTACCTACAAGCTTTATCACGCTTTGGAAAGGGGTGGAACTCCTTTGAACTACATTGACGAATTTCTAAAAAACAAAGGGTACAAAAATGAAACCTTCTTTTTACGCACAATGGAACGGTTAGGAATTGCCCCTGCTGGATCGGCAAAAGAAGCAATGGCAAATATTCCAATCGATCCTCGTGTTGGAGGGCTGAATCAGATAGATAGGAATGATGATGATAAGTTGTACAGTTAGTTTCAACTGATAATGGGTGTTGTAACAAAAATTCGGGGAAAAAGGACAGAGTTGTTTCGATCGGAGGAACAAAAGCATTTATACTTTAAGTTGTTGAAGCATGGGGTGATAAACTCTACAAGTGTGGATTTTGATTTCCTTGATGCTGTAAATGTTAATTTGAGGGAAAAATTCAGTCTTCTTCAACTTGAACAGTTCTGTTCTGACTCTACAGAAGCCTATGCTGAACTCACTGCTTATTTCTATTCGAATCTTAGTTTCTTGGATGCGAATAGATTCTCTTTTAGTGTCCGAGATCAGGACTATGTGGTGGATGTAGATATGTTGGCTAATGTGATTGGGGTTGAGAGAGGGAGATATCAACCTATCAATGTCTCTATTGCTCGTGCTACGTTGGAACTTGTTAAGGATAGAAGGATAGAGGAAAAGATTTCCTACTCGAGTATGAGTGCATTTAACATTCTTCTTCACAAGATTGTGATTAATTGTCTCAGACCAAAATCTATTTCGAAGACTAATATTTCAAAATCAGAGGCAAAGTTGATGTATGCCATCAATGCTGGGAAAAAGTTTTCTCTCCTTCACACTATTATGTTCCACATGTATAGAGCAGTGGTGAAGGACAAGGGTCAACTTCCTTATCCAGCTCTTGTGACAAAGTTATTCAGATATTTGAATGTTCAGCCTCAACGAATTTGCTGTGTTCGATCTTGTAATAAAATGGTGGTGGGACTGAAAATGGTATCTAAAATGCGTCTGAAGGAACTCAACAAGGCGTTGGAGAGATTCAAGGAGAAAACCCTGTCAAAACTCATCAAATCTCTTCGGCAGCAAAAAGAAAAGGGAAGGAGCCCATGGTTGCTCCATCCAAGAAAATAAGAGCTCTCATCATTGAGGATGAAGATAATGTGGAAAACATCACCATTTTTGCTATGGCATTGAAGAACCTGAGTTGTTCTATTCTAGAATCAACGGAACGACAAGAGAAAGACTCAGAATAGAGAACTGGAGAAAGAAAAGATTTGGAAGCAAAGGAGAAAGGAACAGAGGAGAGAGAAGCTGAAGAAAGAGATGCATAGCAAGAAAGATTTGAAGAAGAAGAAGAAGAAGAAGAGAAAAGAGGAAATCAAGAGGAAGGAGAGCATGAGGAACTCTCTTCTCCACCTGAAGGCATGGAAACAGGGGGAGACCATAAGAAAAGATAAATGTCTTCATATCCTGCTACCAGTGAAGGAGTTAGTTGCTCTCCAGCAGATCCAGAGGACATCTATGCCTCTCAATTTCCTGAGAAGGGACATGATGTTTCATCGCCCAATCTGCGTGACTATGCTAATTTGCCATCGTCTGCCTTTACTCCATCTGATTGTGCAAAAGCCAGTACATAGACCGATAATTCAGCAGATTTTCGCAGAATTCTTGATGTTCTCTTGGAAATGCGGGGTCAGATATATGCTCCGGGATGCAAAGTTCAGAATTTGCAGACTGCAGGGCAAGTTTCTTCAGTTTCTTTGAATGATCAGATCCAAGCCCTTGCTCTTTAGATTTAAGCAAATGGTAAGGGTGAAGAGGTGGCTCAACTGAAGGAAGAGTTGAAAAAGTTGGAAGGCATTGTCTAGTCAATGGGAGATTTCTAGCTTGTTTGTATTCCCAAGCATTCCTGAATCCATTCTCTTTCCATCTCAACCTTTTTTTTTTTTTATGATGACAAAAAGGGAGAGAGATGCAAGATTTGAAACTTTGAACTTGAACTTAAACTTTTGATTTATCTTGTTTTGATGTTTGACTTGACTTTTGTGTCTGGATGTGGACTGAATTTTGAATTTGGGATTTGTGTTTGACTGTTTATATTAAGTACTATTGATATCTTATGAATGACTTTACTCACATGAAAGACTAACCTATTTTCTCTGGTTGCAGATTCCAATGTTATCATTAAGCCATTTATCTTTATGAGATATCCATATTTGCTTGAGTAATGTTTTGCAGGTCAAAGTTATCTAAATCTGCAGGAAAGTTTTGTCATCATAAAAAATGGGGAGATTATTAGAGAAATCTTCCTGGAGTATTTTGAAGTTAACAAAACGTTTCCATCAGTCTAGTTTGAAGATTTGCAGACTTTACTATTTAAAGTCTAAAGACCTCCGGACTGCCAGACTCAAGACTCAAAGTCTATTCTCATTGACAGTTTCTAATCCGTCGAAGAAGGGCTATCCAGAACTAGATGTTTCATTAAGGATTTGACCTTATCGACTGGAGAAGATCTCTTGGCTGGATATGACATAACAGAATCCTTTATTTGATCATAGAGATTAAGGATCCAATGATTGGCGAAGTATACTTGGAAGGTTCTACTTATGGAAACCGAGATCCTGATTGTATGGGCGAGCAGGATTAATGGGCTATCGACATATTCCTTAATAGCTCGAATGATCTTCCTATTTGATTCTGTCCAACGGGAAGGTTGGAAGAATTCATTTGGTAAGTGCCAACGGGTATGATGGCATAAAGGAGTATATATGGAAGACGTTCCAATCGTTCGAGGGTGTGCATGATAGAAGAATTCCAAAGTTTGAAACTCTTTATTCTTAGTCAATTCATTTACTGAGCGAAATCTTGTACGCAAAAGAGAGTCTCATTCTGAGAAACCTTGAGGAAGTGTGGTAGAGTATCTACACTGTGGAATCAAGAGAGAGTCTTGCTGTAACATCTCTTTTGTTCATAGTGAAATCCAGCTGGTGGGCTGTCAGTGCGGAAGAGTGGACGTAGGCTTGGAATAAGCCGAACCACTATAATTTTTGTGTTCATTTTCTCTTCCCTACTCTCTGCTTTACTTTGATCATAATTCGTTTTGTTAACCAAAGAAGAACTTCATTTCTATTGTCTGCTTAGTATTGCTCTCTTATCTTGAGAAATTATTTTTTTTACCTATTCACCCCCCTCTAAGTACTTATATTAGTTATCTCATTTAGTACTTTAACTAGAGTATACTGAGGACTAATGAAATGACAACATTGTCATCTATAAGCTCCAAGGTGGGCCCTAGCTTCATGTCTCCCACGAACTTCTTGACTAGGCTGACAAACAGCTTCTCGCATGCCATTCTAAAAAATTAGTCATAATTCAATCATTGCAGGTCAAAAGTCTTGAGCGTAACACCAAAGATATTGAACCGCCCATCGTTAGTAGTTAAGAAAGGAACCTAAGAAAGACGTTAAAGTCTGATTAGAAGTCGGAAGATTACAATGTTTGGAAAGAGAAACATGCACTTTTTAATAAGTACAGATCTTTTAGTAGTTTAACACAGAGTATATTAGTCAAATTGTCTTTAGATGATTATAACAGCCAAGTGGGACAAGGCAACTTTGCAAATAGACGATGCAGAGGATCACTTGTTTAGCTACTCTTAAACAAAAGCTTCCAGATATTTGTAAGGTATATAGTGTTCTTTTACCAGGAAGAAAAGAAGCATTTTGACGTTCTTGTGCCCAAGAAAAGCTGCAGTTACACAAGAGGATTAAAAGTCAGGAAATAAAACTCCTCTCATAAGCCCCAAGGCTTCAAGATGTCGTCGAGGAGTAAATCTGCACTAAGGCTTTGACAATAAATAACGACGTTCATTTAGTTACTCTGTTCATTATTACTTTCAGAGGCAAATTGGATCTTAGACTGCAGAAGGGCGAAAACAAGTCCATCCAGTCTCATCTTCCACGCACATACTTTTAGAAGAAAGTAACATTAAGAAAGCAAATGCACTCAATGAACGGAAGAGGTTACAACGGTGGAGCGGGAGCACAATCATAGCATAGAAAATACTTAATACAAACTGAGACATAAAAAACATGCACCGGCACAATCACTTTTGTGTGGACACATGAGGACCAGTTGGACCGTTGCGCTCACTTTAGATGGCTCCTGAACAAGATCTAAGATTGAGGTCCATTGCATTGCTCTGGGACATTCTCTGGGAAATGCTTGTCACACTATTTCTTAAACCATCCGCATGCACTGATGCTGGTGTGTAAGAAATTGGGGGAATGGAACTTTCTAGCTAGATATTGCACACCAGCATCAGCGCGTTGCGGACGGTTTCAGAAATAATGTGACGGGCTTCCAAGAGAATGTCTAGGACTTCATGGACATGGTGAAGATCATGTCAGAAAAAGAAGATGAAGATGCTCGGAAGGCAGAGCAAGTGCGAAGAACCAATTATCTTCAATTTCATTGATAGTGATTCTGTACATGTAATTCTGTATTTAATTACAATGAAGAGAAATAATAAAGGAAATTCTATATTTGCCTATCTTTTCCTATCCTAAAGTATATTTAATTTCCTATCAATAGAGATTACAAAATCATATCTTCCAACACTCCCCCTCAAGCTGGTGGTCTGTATATGTCCAAGACGCCTAGCTTGTGTAGAAGATATATATGTTGTCTTTGACAAAGAGGTTTAGTAAATATATTAGCAGGCTGTTCCGTGTTGGAGAAATCTTTCCAGAATATTTTGAAGCTGACAAAATGTTTCTATCAGTCTAGTCTGGATATTTGCAGACCTTCTGTTTAGAGTCTGAAGACTTTCTGATCACCAGACTCAACACTCAAGACTCAAGACTCAAGACTATTCTCATTGACAGTTTTTCTAATCCAGTGACAAAGCCAATCCAGAGCCGAAGTGTTTGGTTAAGGATTTAGTCCTACCTTCTGGAGAAGATCTCTTGGCTGGATAAATATAACGGATTCTTTTATTCGTAATCAAGATCATTTGAAGATCCGATGGTCGACGAAATATTCTTGGAAGGTTCTATTCTTCGAAACCAAGATCCTGATTGTATGGGCGAACATGATTGATGGGCTATCATCAGGTTCCTTTAATAGCTCGAATGATCTTCTTGATTGATTCCGTCCAACGGGTAGATTGGAAGAATTCATTTGGTAAGTGCCAACGGGTATGATGGCATAAAGGAGTATAAAAGGAAGACGTTCTAGTTGCTTTAGTGCATGATCGATAGAGAAATTTCAGAGTCTGAAGCACCTTGATTATTAGTCGATACATTTTGAGCGAAATTGCATACACGAAGAGTGTCTATACTTAGTGATACCTTGAGCGAGTGTGGTAGATCATCTACACCAAGAAATCAAGGAAGAACAACATTGTAACATCTCTTTGTTTATAGCGGAATCCAGCCAATAGGCTGTCAGTGCAGAAGAGTGGACGTAAGCTTGAATTAAGCCGAACCACTATAAACCGCGTGTTCAATTCTCTCTTTCCTTCTCTCAGTCTTACTTTGATTATTGTTTGTCTCAAATCTATCAACTGTCTAGTATTGTACAATTATCGAGAAAATCTTTTATATACCTATACACCCCCCTCTAGGTACTTATACTAGCTATATCATTCCGAAGTCCTTATTCCTCTTGTCTCGACAATTCCTTCTTGAATCTTTTCCCTAGTAATGACAATCAACTTCTATATGCTTCGTCCTCTCATGTAGTGCAGGATTTGCTGCAAGATTGAGTGTCGAATCATTATCACAGAAGACTAAAGTTGGACCTTTAACAGGAGCTCCGAGATCCAGAAGTAGGCCCCTTAACCAGACTATTTCACATACAGTCTTGGCCATAGATCGGTATTCAGCTTCAACCGATGATAAAGATACAGTAGATTATTTCTTTGTCTTCCATGAGAGTAGTGATTCCCCAAATTTAATGCAGAAACCAGTAATAGACCTCCTACTTATAGGGCATGTGGCATAATCTGCATCACAATAAGCTATCATTTCCATGTTGCACTTTCAGGAAAGAAGTATTCCTAAACCTGGACAGGTCTTCAAGTATCTCACAATCTTTAGGGTTGCATTCATGTGAGACTACTTCGGACTGTGCATAAACTGACTAAGGGTCTGTACTGCATAACAAATATCTGGCCTAGTCATGGTGAGATATATCAGTTTTCCTACTAGTCTCTGATATTCTGAGGGATCTTGCAACAGAGGATCATCAGAAGAAGAGGATACGCCAATGTCATAGCTGATAGAGGTTAATTTAGCATTTTGCTCAATAGGAATGACTGATGATCTACAACCTGATAATCCTACTTCTGATATTATTTCCATCACAAATTTCCGTTGACTTAATGGGATGCCCTTATATGAGCGAGCTATTTCAATTCCAAGAAAATACTTAGGTGACCCTAAGTCTTTGATATGAAAAGTCGAATGCAGATACTCTTTAAGTTTTTTTTACAGCAGAATCATCATTCCCCATGATAAGGATATCATCAACATAGATCATCAAGTAAATAAATGACATACCTTTTGTCTAGGTGAATAAGGCATAGTCATACTTGGATTACTTGAACCCAGTAGCCAAGAGTGCACTGGTGAATTTAGCGTACTATTGTTGGGAGGCTTGTTTCAAGCCATAAAGAGATTTACGGAGACGACATACCTTCGACTCCCCCTGTCTCCATAATCTTGGCGGAAGCTCCATATATATTTCTTCATCTAGATCACCATGTAAGAAGGCATTATGGACATCCATTTGGTGTAATGGCCAGTCACGAAAAGCAGCAATAAACAAAAAAGTATGAACCGTGACATCCTTCGCTACAGGAGAAAAATTTTCGTGATAATTGAAACCTTCTCATTGGGTGAAGCCTTTTGCCACCAACTGGGCTTTGTATCTTTCCATAGAACCATCTGCTCTGTATTTTATCTTATGTACCCATTTACATCCAATAGGTTTGCGATGATCAAGCATTGATACAACATCCCAAGTGTGATTTTCTATAAATGCATGTAATTCAGATTCCATGGCCTTTTGCCATCGAGGATCATCTTTGGCTTCATTATAACTAGAAGGTTCTTGATCTTCAGAAATACGGCTTATACAACATAGATGTTCTGGCGACAATCTATCAAAGGAGACATAAGAAGAGATGGGGTATCGAGTACCTGATGATTTTGAAGAACCACATATGTAATCTTTCATCCAAGTTGGTGGTCGAGTGATTCGATGAGAATGCCTCTGTGACACCTGTGGTGTGGTGGATAATTCTTCAATAGTTGTTGTTTCTGAAGTATCCTCCAACAATGCTGGTTCTTCATGCAGCGATTCTTCTATATATGATTGCTCAATGGAATTTTCAGCATGATTCGCAAGAGGTGTTGTAGGCAAGACATCAACTTCTCTTGGAGGAGTACGAATAATAAATGTTCCTCCAGGTGATGAATCTTCTTCCAATAAGAATTGGCGATTTGTCTTCTCTTCTTCAGATAAAGATGTTAATGAAAAAGGAAAAACATCTTCATGAAATACAACATCCTTGCTAATAAAGAAATTTCCTGTAGAAGGTGCATAAAGCCTATATCCCTTTTGCAAAGTTGGATAGCCCATGAAAATGCATTGAGTAGCTCGTGGCACCATCTTATCTCTATGGCCTACTGTAGTGACATAGCACAGACACCCAAAGACTCGGAGATGAGATAAATCCGGCTTTCTCCCATATAATAACTCAAAAGGTGTCTTTCCCTTTAAAATGCGTGATGGCATGCGATTGATCAGGTATGCCGCAGTAATCACACAATCTTCCCAAAACTTTTCGGAATAGAGGCTTGGAATTTAAGCGCACGTGCCACTTCTAAAAGATGGTGATGTTTTCTCTCAACAACTCCATTATGCTGGGGTGTGTAAACACAAGAGCTCTCGCGCAATATCCCATGTATAGTGAACAAGGAAGTACATTCAGCATTAAAAAAATTCTTTTCCATTATCAGTACGTATCCTACGGATTGGTTTCTGAAATTGAGTTTTGGATAAAGAAAGAAAAGTCTTTAAATGAGAAAAGACCTAGTTTTTTGATTGCATGAGGAAAATCCATGTGGCACGAGAGTAGTCATCCACAATTGTGAGAAAGAACCTAGAGCCATCATGATTTAAAGTATGATAAGGCCCCCAAACATCAGCATGAATAAGAGAAAAAATATAATCTGTTCGAGAAGTGCTATTCTGGAAAGGAGCACGTGTTTGCTTAGCCATGGGACAAGTGGAACATTTAGGATAAGGAAATAATGCACTATGGCCCAAACGTTTATGATTAAGGAAATTAATGCCATTGGCAGTAGCATTACACATAGATTTATTGAATTCAACAGAAGATAACTGAAAAAGGTGTGGAAAATCCAACCAAAAGTATAATCCATGGCTGACTCTACCCAAGCCCATCAGTGTGCCAATCGAATGGGCCTGAAAGAAACATTTATCAGAATGGAAAAGAATGTGGCATGAATTTTCTTCACAGGCTTGGGCAACTGAGATCAGATTGAAATGGAAATCGGGTACGTAAAGCACGTTTTTAATAGTAATAAGAGAACTAAGCTTTACAATCCCAATCATTGTAACTTTGGTGGTATTTCCATTTGGAAGTTGTACTACTATAGGAAAATATAATTTTGTAATATCTGAAAGTAAATTCCTATCACAGACTATGTGATCATTAGCACCCGAATCAATAATCCATGCATCCTTTGAAATTGAGTTCATCAAACAATAGGATGTACCTGTGAAGTTGCCTCCTTTATCTGAGGGATCCAATTTCTTCAAAGTTTCCATCAGCTCGTGATATTGTTCATGGGTAATTGATTTTCCCATTTGCTACCCTGACACCTGAAAAACTAAGGAAATTTTCCCTTTTTCTTTTTCTCATGGCTTTCCATGCAATTTACAGCAATTCTCAATTGTATGGTGCGGGCGCTTACAATAATCACAGTACATCTTACCTCTTCCTTTTGGCCCATTATTTTTTGCATTTGAATTGGACCTAATGTTGGATTGAAAAGCTTGGGCCACGTAAGCCCATATGAGCCGTCGGATCCTCCAAGAAATGGGTCGCGTGAGCCATCCAGGCCATTGGTGCCAGGCGATCGTAAGCCATTCGATCCGATTAAATAGCTGCTTCGGGAGCCGTCGGATGGACTTAAAAAAATAGAATGTGACCGTTGGATGTAGCGGAGATGATGCCAGGCGGGGCCGTCCGATCCTGTCGCCCCCTGGAATGATCGCGACCCGTCCGATTGATAATGGAAATGATCTCCACCATCCACGCTTCTCTTTAAAAGGGGTCTAGGGTTTTCGTTTTCGAAGAACAACCTAGATCCGCCTCTCTCCTTCCCGAGCCTCTTTGTGACGAGCGGAAATGGCTCTTCGCAGCCAGAGCAATTCCATCTCCTCCCTTGTCGTGGTCCGCCGATCTCTGTTGGCTCTCCTCTTGTATTGCGAGTTGATAGATCCGGCCGAGACTTGGCAAAAGCTCCATGGTAAGTATATGGGATCGGAATGGTAGGTATGCCTCGTTGAGAATGAGAAGGAATCTCGTTGCTTTCTCCCTTTCTCGCATCTGCTTGTATTGTTGTTGGATATGATCACACCAGTCGAATTTTTCCTCGGTTGCCTCCAACTCATTCCATAGTCTTGAAAGCTTGCTGTATACTGTTGTGATGCTCATGTTCCCCTGTTTCAGATATGAAATTTGCTGTGTTAGATAAATTTTTTTCACTTGATTGAGTTTTCCATATATCTCCCTTATGTTTTCCCACATTTTCTTTGGATCCTTCGTCAGGGGAAGCCCGGCCGCGACCTTGGGCGCGATGCAGCTTCCAATCCAGGTTCTTTCGAGTTGGCTGCATCTCCTCCAGATTCGTGCCATTCTCTCGTCGGACGGAATCGGGAACGATCCGTCGATGAAAACTTCCTTGTTTTTTGTTATAAGTGCTCGCCAGAATTCACGCGACCAACTTGAATAATTGTCTGCACCTGTCAATTGCTGACTTATAATCTTCAGTTCTGGGCCGTCGCCGTTTGTTGTATACAATGGATTGCCGGGTTCCGACCGGCCACTGGTAGTAAGAAACTGATACGGGAAGAAACCCAGTGCAGGAGTTGGGTAGGGATTTGTTCCCTGACCCGAACCCCCGAGGCCGAATCCATAATCCACATTTTGAAATCCCTAACCTGGTATAGTTTATCCACCCGTCTGCTCCGGGCTGATGCTAGGGTTTACCCCGTCACTGGTTGGTGGATCTGCTTCAGCCCGTGCGCTGCTGTGGTAGCCAAGCAATGATGTGTTGGGGATAGGCCTAGGATACCATGGATATGGCATCCATTGGTAAGGGTGACCTGCGAATGGTTGCCCTGTAATTGCCTGAGCCTGTTGTTGCTATGGCACGTGCGGAGGTTGGCCCTGGATTTGTTGTTGCCGTTCTGATGCAGGGACTATAGTAGCTAGATCTCGGTCTCCCAAGGCTCGTGTTGAAGCGTTTGATGCAGATTCATCAATAGGAGTAGAGGTGCGATCTGGTGGTGTTGACATATTGAAAAAATTGATTCCTCTGTTATCTCCTCTTTGTAGATACAGTTCCTTCAGGCAATCAAGGATTTTGATTCCTTTGGCAACACTGTTCTGAAATTCGAGGTTGGTGTATGAGGCAATCGGAAGCGGAAGCAAATCAGTTCAGAACCGGAATGGCTCTGATACCATGTCAAAAAAAGAAGATGAAGATGCTCGGAAGGCAGAACAAGTGCGAAGAAGCAATTATCTTCAATTTCATTGATAGTGATTATGTACATGTAATTCTGTATTTAATTACAATGAAGAGAAATAATAAAGAAAATTCTATATTTGCCTATCTTTTCATCATATCTTCGAACAGATCACATTAGAAAGTTGATGAAGGCGAGGCTCAGCGCCAGGAACTGGCAGAGTATTGCACGCTGGCATCAGCGTGCAATACTCTGCCCAGAAATAGGACGTCCAGCCGCTTAGGCAGACCCACTCCAGACAAAAGGGAGACTCTCTCTATCTCTCTGGTTGTCGTCCGCTCTACTCACCAAAAGAGAACGTTCGTTCTGCAAATATTGAAGAGAGAGGGAGGGGGAGGGGCCCATTTTCACGAAAGAAGAAAAAGGGAGAAAGGATAAGAAAAGGAGGTCTGCCCTGCACGTTTTCACCAAAAAAGCAAAAAGAAAGCAAAACAGGAAAAACAAGAAAGCAAATGGAGAAAAGCTTTCTGGCGCCCAGGGTTCAAATGGTGGCCTGTGCCGTCCAACGACGCTTTGGGGAGGGGGGGGTGTGGCGGGGGTGGCGAGAGTGCTGGTCTTCTTCAACCTGACCGCCGGCTGGTGTTCCCGCTGAGTTTCTGTTCAGTAGCCACCGTGTTTTGCTGCTCTGTCCGCCACCAATTGTTGGGGTAAAATATGATCGAATGGGAATAAATGGATGATGCATGATGCCTAGCTAAGCAATATGCGATTCTTTTTTCAAAGATACGAAGTTTGAATTGTGGATCGCAATCTACTGTAGTCAATACTCAAGTAGGAGGTGTAAATAAATTTCGTCCGAATTTTGTGAAGCATATTTTAGTTCCTAGTTTTATGAATCCTGACTAATTATCTAAAGGATATAGAATTCATACATATAGTAACTGTTCATAGTGATTTCAACTCCATTCTGCATTAATGTTTCGCCTAGGTAATCTGTGATTGGTAAATTTCAATGTGGGATTGGAACTTTTCAAATGTATTAGCAGTCTGGTATTGGTCACTTTCATTATCGTGTTAGTAAATTTTTGAAAGTGCTAGTTAATGTGATTGCTTTTTAAGAGAATCCTCCTTATTTCACATCTTTATTGTTCTATAAGTTTGAGAATTTGAACTCGGTCAAAAGAACCGGCTAGATCAACTACAAATCAGATGACATTTTCATTACTTTTGTGTAATTTTTATCGTGATCCCTTTTCTTCTCATGGATTCCAGAGAATATAAGAGTTTTCTTTATGTGAACTACATTAATTGAGATTGTAATTAGCGTTTTACGGGGCTGATCTAGTAAGGTAAGGCATAAGGTTTTCTTAATGGTCGAATATGGGCCTGGCATTGTGTGGGCCAAGTTGAGCCCGGCCCGTGATGAGAGGGCTCATCCAAAACTCTATAAATAGCGCTAAGGTCCCTTCTCTAGCCCTCATTCTTTCAAAAACTCTCTCACCTCACATAAGGTAAACTGTGAGTGGCGGTCTCATCAAGCCAGGATATCGAGGGTCATAGGGGAGAAGATCTTTAGCATCAAAGACTCAGATTGATGTCATTTTACTTCAATAAAAATGGATCTAAAAACAGGTACACAAATCTTCGAGCTTCTAGCTATGTCGGTCTTGGGTTGCTGTTCTGATGGCCTACAGTTATCACAAAAAATGAATGAGAAAATTGAAGCAAAAAAATTACAGGAATTAGGGTTTTCTAGGAACAAACCATTCAGAAAATTACAGAAATTACTGAAGAGTCGCTTTGAGCTTGTCTAATATGTTTATACCCTTTGGAACAATTTGGAAATTCAATTCCCTCGATTGTGATGATGTCCAATTTGGAGCAAATTGAGATGAATTGATGGAGTAAAAGGCCAAATTGAGCCAAATAAAAATAGGTGGGCCAAAGTGAGACAACCCCGAATTTATAAGGGCTAAAAAGTAATTCTCCCAAATTTATATTACGCGGACAAGCTAAAGGAGGTTGACAAGTCATGACTCGAAAGATGTACAATGATGATTTGGGCCAACGTAGATTCAATCCTAAGCATAGCACCGGTGTCGATTAGTTTGTTCTGCAACATGCTTTTTCACATAGGCCACTATCCGGTTAAATTGTTTATACCGCTTCATTTAGTTTAGTTGGATGGGAGTTCGTATCAGAATGGGAGCTGAAAAGTATTAACCATTTGGCATTTTCACATGTAGTTTTCCTTCAGTGAGCCTACTGGTGTAATATTATGAAGAAAGGAAGGAAAGAGATACACATCGAGGAGTCATTACTTGTTGATAAATGTTATGAGTTGATTCGTAATAAAACAGATTTCTTTCATATAGGTCTAGTTAATAAGTATCTCTAAGATATTTCTTAAGCATTATTAATAGGATATATTTCGATTTCCCAAGCGTATACTACACATAACTTGAGAATTGTCTTGGGGAACTAAACTTTTCTTTAAACGGGAAATTGCATACATATGTGGCGATTCTATAGCTTCCGTCCAAATTATTTTAATGAAAAAGAGTACAGTATTTATAAGATAGATTCTAATATACGGATTAAGTCATCGCAACTATATCGTGTTTAATTTACCTATCTCCATGATAATTTCTATTTGATTTAGCTTAATCATATGATATTAAAATCTGCTATATAATACAATTGAAAATTTTGGTTTCTATCCCGTGCATGACAAGGACCATATGTCTAGTACTATTATGGCATGTTTGGTAATGTTTATGTTTTTGGGAATAGTTTCTTTTCAAATTTTTTTTTTCTATGTCTATTCTCTGGAACAGTTTCGAGTATTTTAAAGCGTTTGGTAACTATATAAAATTTTTATTCCCGAAAACAAATACATTTGCTACTACTCCAAATATTTTTGTAACTTAAAATTTCTTCTAATTTATTGATAATTTTATTATATCTTTTCTTTTTTTTTTCTTCTCCTTCCTATAACCGGTCACCAACCTTGGCCATGGTCGGCTGGCAATCAGGCACACGAGGACCGGTGAGGGAGCCTTGCTGAGCAAGGTTCCCTCGAGCCTCGCCTTGGCTCTGTGAGGCAACCTTGCCCAGATCTAGCGAGGCCAACCCTTGCTCAGCCATTGGTGAGGCTCGACCACACAAGGCCACAGCGAGGTTGGCCTCGCCCACCCAGGCAACGCCAACCTCGTGGTGGTCGGGCGAGGTCGACCCTTGCCATGGCCGGGCGAGGCACAACCTTGACTTGGCCAAGTCTCACCCAACCACAGTGAGGTGCAAGGGGGCATCACCGATGGCTGGTGAGCTTGGGATGACCTTGTCGAGGGCTGACAAGGCTCCGATGAGGTCGCTGAGCCTCGTCTGGCTGGTCATCAATCATCGCCAAGGCCGGCAATCGACTAGGGGAAGAAGAAAGGAAGAAAAAAGAAAAACTTGTTTCTTGAGTTGTTCCCGGGAACAAGAAACAATTTTGTTTTTATTTTTATTTCTTTTCCAAATTTATTCGTGGGAACAATTTGTTCCCGAGAACAAAAAAAATTATCAAACGCGTTTCTGTTCTATTTTTATTCTGGAGAACAAAAAAAAACATAAACAAGTGTTCCCTAAAGCGTTACCAAACAACACCTTAGAGTATTTTAACGATGGTCCCCTCATGCTTTCACTTCTTTTTTTTTTTTTTTTATCCTTTTCTTATTTATCCCTAAACAACAACCTATGTTACTTAAATAAAAATAACTTGTTTATTATATTGATACAGCTCCGCTCCACCTGACGTAACTTTAATATATGTAATTATCAGAATTTCTTACAATGGGTATGTGCTTTCAATATAAGGGTAGTCAATAGTTGCAATCAAACGTCTTAGACTAGGTCAACTTCATGTCAAACTCCACAAATAATAGGATCAAATCAACATTAAACTAAACCAATAGTTTGTATGTCTAACGAAAGGAAAAAGAATGTTTTTTAAAGGCCTCATTTGAGCCTATCGATGATGCTACGGTAGCTTCGTTTCAATTAATCCTTCAGGATAGACTATTGAAATAAGTCTTGAGTTTGAACTTATTTATTGAACCCAACTTGAATTGAATTTTCCGTTACATGAAAGTTCGAGGCCGTATATTACAGATTGTTTAAAGCCGAATTTTACTTGCGGAAATTGTTTCCATATTGACGTCGGTCAAGATAATAATAATAAAAAAAAAAAAGGGAAGTCTAAAGTGAGCTTTCTCGTTTGACTCGGTCAATATTAGTGCAAGAAAGAAATAAAAGATACGGATTTCAGACTTGATTTCAAATCTCTGCATATAGATTGGAGGATGGGTCAGTGATGTATTTTCATGCCTTCTTGGATTGTCGAGATCGTGAGCTGTTTTGCTCTTCATCCAAGGCGGGACCTTCTTCCACAAATTACATCCCGATGAAACTGAAGAGTATTTAGTAAAAATTTTGTGGGAAAATTTATTCATTTTTTTATGATATTGAGAGATTATTTTATGAGAATTATGGAACTAAATATTATGTGAATTATTAGATATTATTAAAACTTGAGAAATATTGAGAGTGTTCAAATGACTCGAGTGTGATTATAATTTTTATTTTATTGCTTGATTTAAAATGAAATCATTATTACTCTTTTTATCGTCGTAAGTTAATATGACCGAATCTTATAAATTTAATATTTGATCTATTTACTTATTATGTATATTTATTAATTAATTGTTTACTTTCGCAATATAGACAATGCTCTTCATGAATGCTGAAGCAGTGAAAGGGTCAAGTAGACTAAAAGAGACATAAAAATTCGAAACAAATAAAGATACAAAAGCTGGCGACGTCATTGCATAGCAATTGAAGTTGAAAGCTGCCATTAATCGACTCTTATTTTCTTGTGGGAGGGGGTTGACTTTCCCTTGGCGCATGACGAACCGCGAGTTTACTTTTTTCTAATTACCTTGACTGTTTTTGGCGGCTGATGAACCACTCTGATTTTTACAGTGCTTCCTGTTAATTGCCCCTTTCAACTTTCTCCAGAGATTTTATAAAGGGGAAACCCCACCAGAAAAGTCGTCTTCTTTTACTTGCGAGTAGATAAGATGTGGTTTGTTCCAATCTTGGAGATTTTGATGGGCCTCATGGCTTAGGGCGAGCATATCGCACTGTCCAAATCAGGAATGGCTCAGATTGGACCGGATCGGCCGGTTTAGTCTAGTTCCCGAAAAGATCGATCTAGTTCCCGCCCTGTTCGGACGGAATCGGATTGACCGACTTTATTTTTAAAATATATATATATATATATATAATTTTTAAAAAATAGCAATAAATTCTAAAAATAGTAACAATTTTATAATTTTTTTAAAATTTTTTTTGGCTAAGCGATCGGTTACATAGAACCGACAGGTCTGATCTGATTCCCGATCCTAGGATTGTCTGGTTCGGTTCTCAATCCCAAAAATTAAAAATTAATTCTCCCGATTCAACTCTTGGTCCCTAAGTGAAATCGGATTAGATCAGAAATTTATCACCTCTACTTATGACTCTAATTGTAATCGTAGGTCCCCACTAGAAGTACAAATGGAGAATTTGTTCTAGCAGTGGAAAGCTCCCACCTAGTTCCATGGGGTTTCCCCTCGTAGGAGAGACTGTTGAGTCCTTCCTCCCTAGCAATTCCATTTGTTGATAAAACATTCCCTAAGTGCTCTAGATAATCTTCTGATACATCTGAACCATACATGCTGATTGGATGTGACCAATTGGCGGTGTCATATACATTCACACAAGATGTATCCCCAATTTGATTCATTTCAGTATATGCCTTCGGCCCATCAACATCCTCCAACTAACATTCACACAAGATGTATCCCCAATTTGATTCATTTTAGTATATGCCTTCGGCCCATCAACATCCTCCAACTACCCTTCGATATGCATCACGTGAAAAAAAGCCAAGTAGCCGGCATTAGCCAAACCAGAAAATTGACCAATTCAAGGAACAAGAACATCGCCTCCAAAGCTTCAAGGCTAGAGTACGAGATTGGGTAACATTTGTCCCTCAAAGCTGTGCCACTGCCACCTAATTCAATTAAGTCCTAAAACATCAGCAAGCTCGCTTGACGGACTAACAAGCTCTTGAACCAGAGACAACATAGTTAGCCCAACCAATCGTTAAGTATATACGATATACTTAATCTGTACATTCATGACAATCAGATCTCATCATCGACATAATAATATAACAGATGAATATCGCTGCAAACCCATTAGAGGAAAACACCCATTAGAGAAAAAGAGAGAAAAGCGAAATTACTTGGATGTTGGAGATGAGGGCCAGGGACTCAACGAAGGAGGTTGGGCAAGCGACTGGTGGGATCGTGATGCGGCAGAATTGGAGATCAACAGGTCGGTGGGTGTGAGGTGGTTGGGCGTGAGTGTTCCAAATCTGGAATCGGAGGAGGGGGGGGCACGGTGGTTCGCTGTCGAAGACAGGGAGGGCAGACAGAGATGCAAGGAGAGAGAGAGTAAGGGATGGACGAGTGGGGCCGGAACTAGAGCTAGAGGGGTGGCGCGGTGGTTCGCCGGTCAGAAAGAGGAAGGGCAAAGAGAGAGGGAGGTCGCATGCCGGAGGGCAGAGAGAAAGAGAGGGAGGTTGCACACCGATTGGTTGCTCACGGTTGTTTCGCCGATATCCTCCTGGTTCATCTGTTACTCGCGGTGGTTTGCCGATTGGAAAAAGCGAGGGCAAAGAGAGGGAGTTCGCTGGGGAGAGAGAGCTAGGGTAGAGAGAGAGAGAGAGGCGCAAAGAACCCGCAACAAAAAACCCTTTCTACAGAAGCTATAGTATAGGAAAATTTTCAAAATGGGCATTTGAAATTATGGATCCCATAAGGACACGTGTCACCTTTCTACCGCCTTCTTGTTTGCCACGCTGGAGCACGAGATGTACCTAATATTTTCTCGGCCGAGCCAGCTTTAACATATAGTAACCGTACCGTCCTGCTAGCATGGCTCCCTTTTGATGCCACGACTCCATTATCTTCTTCGCAGGGGGACATTAATGGTTGAAAGGTTTCCTTCTCTTGCATTATGCAGGCCGTACCCCTCTCCCTCTTACTTTTTGAGAAACCAAGGAAATGAAAAGGGTTTCCGGATTTATAGGCTAGAAGCGCGTGTGACCGAAGAGAGAGAAAAATACGGCACGAAAATACAAGACCTTAATGCTCATATTAACTTTCCACAGCTACCATTCATAATTCAGCGTACTATTTCTCATTTAAACTCTCTCTCTTTCCTCTCTCTCTCTCTCTCTCTTCACTCATAGGGTGACGTTTTTTAAAAGCGAAGCTCTTCTCAACTGACAACGCGCATGCAGTGACAAAGCATCGCGATTGGATCCTGTTGTTTATTAATCCGTTTAGATTAAAGGTAATATATACAAGAGTTAATAGTCTAAAATATCCCAAACCAGTACACTTGTGACAAATTTATCCCGAACTATTTTTTTGACAATAAAAAACCCAAAATTGATAAACTTGTAACAAATTTACCTCGACTGACTACAAAAAACCCTAAACTGGTACATTTATAACAAATTTACCCTAAACAAATTTATTCAATTGCAAAAAACAGTAAACTGATAAATTTGTGACAAATATACCCTCTACTAAATTGGATTAATATCACAAAAAAATCATAAAAATTGTAAATTGTGACAAACAGAGCGTAAAATCCTAAATCGGTATACCAGTTAACTGTCACGTATTATTTAATTTAATAATTTGAGAATAAAATTTAACGAAAACGAACATAGGGTAAATTTGTCACAAGTGTACCAGTTTGAGGTAAATTTGTCAAATGTATACCAATTTGGAGTTTTTGGTTGTCAAAAAAATAGTTTGGGGCAAATTTATCACAAATGTACCAATTTTGGGTTTTTTAGAGTATTAACCCTATATACAATCACTGTGTATATATAAACAGAAAAAAGTTGACACTTCAATCTTAAGTTATGGTGAAAGAATTGTTTTTAGGTCCCATCAAATTTAAGTTCAGCGTCCTCCTTGCACATTTGTTCTTTATTTCAATACGTTATTATCTTACTCACGTCGTCTTATTCTCAACAATCAAACGAGACCTTATTTACCTCAATAGTGATATTAAAATAATAATTTGAAGGAGTTAATTATCGTCAAACGCGATAATCCGTTCAATGGTAAAACTAGGTGAAGACTACTTAAATAAGTAAAGACTTCTTGGGCGATGCACTAGTTTGGTATCTAAAGATTTTTAGGCTGCTGGTATGTTGATGGAGCTAAAAATAATGGGCTTGTCAATTTCAATGCTGCCTTGTACACGTTTCGACTTGGTATGCTGCCACGTCACTTATGAAGCAACACGTGGGCCACCTTCTTCTATCTTTTTTGCCCTTTTTGTTCCTCTATAACCCCCGAGAGTAGACCCGAGTCCGAGCTCCGGTGAAGACATTTCCCCTACTAAACCGAAAAGACAATTATTTTTTTTTATGGCAAACAATTATTGTAAATTACCATATCGCATCTAAGAGAAACAAAATAAAATTGCAAGAGTGAGTCTGAGTTCCAACGTTAATATTTTTCTTAGGGTCCGCAAGAATAAACCTAGACATCGACCATATGCATAAAAAGAATATATAGATCATATGTGAAAATTGACCAACGACCTATTAGAATGTCCATCTTAAAAGTTTTAAATCAATAGATAAAGAGAGATCACGTGTATATAAAGAGTACGTAAATTTCATTATCAAGCGACGAGAGATATTTTAACAATCATGACTTAATTAAATTTATCATTTGCTTTTGATATGTATGTGCATTTGATATTGTAAAAGGGACATATGTATAGGCAAATGATGGAGACAGGTGTCGGTACATATCATTGCCGAGGAAACCAGCTACTTGTTTTCGAAGTTTTTTAAGTTAAAAGAGTGCCTTTGTTCAAAGAGTCAAGCAACAGATATTTTAAGCTCATAAATCTTCGACCTAAGAAGATCAAGTATGATAATTTCCAACCCGTCATGTAATCATGGCTGTAGCCGGTGGCTGGCGCTGGCCCACCGGAAAAAGAAAGGGAAGAGAAGGGGGAAGGAAACAAAAATTAAAAATTCAATAAATTCAAAAAATATTAAAAAAATATTAAAAATGTTGACTTCAGCTCAACTGCATCACGTCTGCTGATTGGCATCAATGTCAATAATTTTCTACATAAATTAGCCAGATACACTCAATTGATAGCAATAAAAAAAAAAATTATGGCCAAATTGGTTTCATTGAAAGATTTAAGATTAAATTGATATCAATATAACAAATTTATCATTTTTTGGGTACTTTTCCCATTAAATTAATCAATCCATATATATTAGTGACTGAAATTTTGCAATCAAGTTTAATTTGCACGCTCTCACTTTGGAATGGATGATGGTCTCCCTTTGAAATCACTCATGAGAAAGCTTTTCACCGCCATTCCATTAGAAGGAAAATGAGAAAGCGCTTCGCAACCGACGTGTTTCGGGCAAAGAAGAAATTACGTGGGAAGAATACAAATCAATAGCTTACACAATGCAAGTGAGTCAAGGAGATTTCTTCTTTCCTCTTCTTTTGTTGGAAATTTTCTCTACATGTAATGAACTTTTGGAATGATATATAGGTGATCAACGAATCATTCAGATTGGCAAGCATTTCGCCCGGCATTGTTAGAAGAGCACTTAAAGACATTCACTGGAATGGTAAAGTCTCTTACCTATTTTCCATGAGGTCAGACTAACATGTTCTTGTTATAAACACGTGCACGACATACATCAGAACTAGGCGTTGGACCATGTACTTATAAAAACACGAAACTGTATGATTTTTCATCTTTGTTTGATCAGGATATATAATCCCTTATCGTGGTTCAAACTGGGCTACATCTAAACCCAGAAGCTTTTGTAGATCCCCTAGCCTTTAATCCCTCAAGATGGAAGGTAACAGTTGATCTTCATACATACCTCATTTCACAATATCGATTTACTAATAAGCTGATGACTGAGACGAGACACCTTTGTTGGTGCTGAAGTGTGGCTCTAGTACTACTTGTTGGATGCTAAAACGTGGCTTTGATACTATTTTTTGAGATAGGTAAAAAGTCCACTTAACGAAGACACACTCTTGTTATTAAAGGCACTCTCTTACAATATTGATTGGGAGAATTTCTTACATATACTTAGGTGCCAAGCGCACACTCACACACTCACTTATGGGAGCCAAAGCTCTCGGCCAAGCTCATTTGCTTAAATGAGAGCTTTAGCTATTTATAGATCTTCCGCTTGGTTCAGGGCTTGTTCATGTTTGCCTTATTGTTCTTATCATGACCTTGATGTTTGAGGCTTGGCCTGGCTGAGCTTGAACCTTCGTCCATCCTAATCTTAAACTTGTGCCCATTTTAGTTGTGCCTCTTTTCGAACTTGAATCTCTACCCTTTCCTAAATTCAATGTCGTGCCCCTTTGTGAACTCAAAGTTGTACTCTTTCCTGAAGTTGAACTTCCGTCCCCTTCCTGAACTCAAAGTCGCATTGCTTTGTGAACTTGAAGCTATGCCCCTTCCTGCATTTGATGTCGTTCCCTTTCCCGAACTAGAAGCTGCGTCGCTACCTGGCCTCAAACCTTTATTGCTTTTTGAACTTGAAGTTACGCCCCTTCCTCGGCTTGAAGCACATTTGGCCCCACTTCCTCTGCCTGTTTTTGCAGGTACTTGGTCACTCTCAACAATTCTATCCCTATTCACCTGGATCACATTGAAATTCGACATAAGTTTTAAACTGCATATAAAGAAAGGCAATTCTTCAGTCCTTACAGAAGAAAGGTCTTTTTGATCAACTTCAGTTCTAGCTTTGCAGGATCTCTCATGATGTTCAACTTCTTCGCACCTTTGGCAACACGACGGACAAATTCATTTTGATTGGCAGGTTCCCATCTCGTCGTTGTCCCTTGTTAAGTTGCTTTAATTGAGTTTCCTTTATTATCAAAGTTTTATTTCCTTTTTTACTTACATAAGGGTATTATTGTCATATACAGTTTATAGTCAATATAAATACAATGGGTGTAGGGTTTCTATTACTACAGAAATCTACAGCCCCTTCTTTCTTTCTTTTACGTTCTCCTTCTCTTCTTCTCTATTCCTTCTCTCTTCTTCTTTCTCTCTTACTATACACTGCGGGTTCTCTAATCAGCTTTGTGACATGGTATCGAGCAGATCTAACTATCTGATTACTTAATCATATTGCTGGTTTGAGAGTCCCCTAGTAACCCTACTTCTTCTCTCGTGCGTAGCCACCTAAAGCTGCAATTTTTATCTGTTTTCTCTTCAAGTCTCAATACATATGAGATTAGAAGATATCGGATTCATCGGGTTCAGTTTATGAACATGGATTACAACACTTGCTGATCGACGGATTCAAGAATCGAGTATTCTGTTGATTATGGTTGACTGGTCTTGCTGGTTTTCCATCAAACATATAATTATTTGAATCGAGATTTCTGGTCAGATATTTTCTTCTATACAGCAGTCTCTATTTATGAGTTTTCAGCACCCCTTTGGTTAATTGATGAAGCCAATTACATCTGCTTATACATTAGCGTTGCTGCTTTGTTACTTGCACTAAAGTTTCAGCCTTCTTGATTAGTGGTAGATATACTTATATTGAGATTATCATCATGAGTGATACTAAGGCTCCCACAGATAGTGTCAACGTTCAAATTACCACTATTAAATTAAATGGATCCTCCAATTACTTGTTATGGGCCCAAGCTGTGAAGGTCTATATTAATGCCAAAGGGAAACTTCATTATCTTACCACGAGACCCTCCCGCTGAAAATTCTGGAAACTATAATGGTTGGATGAGAGAGAATGATACACTTCTGGTGTGGTTATGGAATAGCATGGAACCATCCATCGCTGCTAATGTCATGTTCCACACAACTGCTAAGGGAGTGTGGGATGATCTTATGGAGAGTTACTCACAAGACAATAATATGTCTAGAGTTTATGAACTATATGAGAAGATCTTTAATTTTAAACAGGGAGACAAGTCTCTTGGAGAATATTATAGTGCTTTGAAAGGTATGTGGGAAGAACTCAATCTTTATCAGCCCATCACTACTGATTTTGAGAGACTAAAGACACAACGAGCTGAATTTCAAGTGGCCAAATTTTTATACGGCTTGAATGCGACTTACGACTTGAAGAGTCGCTTCTTCTTTGGAGAGAGAGTTCCTTCTATGAATGAAGCATTTTGTCGAATTCAGCGCATTGTCCCTCCGTCTTCTACTTCATCTAAAGACAATTCAGCATTTGTGGCTGGTAGTGGTGGTCGTGGTCGTGGTGGATTTTCCAATAGAGGTCGTGGTTTCGGAGGTCGTAGTCGTGGTGGTGGACGTAGTGGACAAAGTTCTGATCGAGATAGCCGTCAGTGTATACACTGCGGCAAATTCGGTCATATTGTTGACACTTGTTGGGCCAAACATGGCAAGCCTGAGTGGGCTCAACGATCGATCGCAAATACTTGCTATGTCGAAGGGAGTGCTCGAAATGTGTCTTACAAATGACATGAACCCATCTCTCCCACCCGGGGGTAGTTCTTCTGAGTCTACGGCTCGAGATGATATGGTTGCACAACTCATCAAACGTGTCCAACAACTAGAGGCTTCCAATTTCTCATCCACTGCTACTCTTGCACGTATGTGTAACATGGCCTCTATCTCTACTTTGTCTCCTAACACCTCTTGGGTCATTGACTCGGGGCTTCTAGTCATATGACGGGTAAGCAAGAACTATTTTCTTCCCACACTAACTCTAGTCCTTCATCCGAAGTTATTTTAGCTAATGGTTCATCGACTCAAGTGGTTGGATCGGGGACTATTTCACTTACATCTTCCTTATCCTTGTCCTCGGTTTACACGTTCCCAAACTTCCTTTAAATTTGTTATCTCATTAGTCGGTTAACAAAAGCTTTTAGTTGTTCGAGTTACATTTTATCCATCTCATTGCGTTTTTCAGGACCTTCGGACAAAGAAGATGATTGGTGGAGGGCATGAATGTGATGGACTCTACTATCTCAATGATGTCTCCATCGCCGACGCCAATGGTCTAGCTGCTAGTTCTATTACCCCCTATTATGGCATTCTCGTTTAGGGCATTTATCTTTATTTAAGTTACAACAAATAATTCCTGAGTGTAAATCAATTTCTACTCTTGACTGTGAGGCTTGTGAACTTGGGAAACATCATCGTAGTTCCTTTCCTAGTCGTAATAATTCTCGTGCATCTACTTTACTTGAACTTGTTCATTCAGACATCTGGGGACCTTCCCGTATTGCTAGTAGAAATGATTTTAAGTACTTTGTTACTTTTGTGGATGATTATTCTCGTTTAACATGACTCTATATGTTTCATGACCACTCTAAATTTTTACATGTTTTTCAATTATTTCATCGTGAGGTTACTAATCGGTTTAATACATCCTTTAAAATTTTGCGAACAGATAATGCTCTAGAATATACACAAAAATCAATTTCTTTGTTTTGTTCTAATCTTGGCATTATACATCAAACAAGTTGTACTTATACCCCTCAGCAGAATGGTGTGGCCGAGAGAAAATACCGTCACCTTCTAGAAGTTGCTCGTTCACTCTTATTTCATATGAATGTGTCAAAATCATTTTGGAGTGATGCTGTCCTTACCGCATGTTGTTGGAGAAATCTTTCCAGAATATTTTGAAGCTGACAAAACGTTTCTTTCAGTCTAAAGTCTGGATGTTCGGAGACCGTCAGTTTAAAGTCTAAAGACTTTGTTCTCTCAAGACCCAAGACTCAAGACTCAAGACCCAAGACTCAAGACTCAAAGACTTAAGACTCAGGACTCAAGACTTAAGTCTATTCTCACCGACGTCTTTCTACTCCGAAAGTCGAAGGAAATCCTAAGCCGAGGTTTATGGTTAAGGATTCGATCCTCGGAATAGATTTCTTGGTTGGATAATCATTTCGGATTCTTTAATTCTTATCTAAGATCGATTGAAGATCCGATGGTTGACGAAATAATCTTGGAATATTCTATTCATGGAAACCGAGATCCCGATTGTATGGGCGAACAGATTGATGGGCTATCATCGATTCCTTAAATAGCTCGGATGATCTTCTTGATTGATTCCGTCCAACGGGTAGATTGGAGGAATTCCTTTGGTAAGTGCCAACGGCTATGATGGCATGAAGGAGTATAAAAGGAAGACGTCTAGCTGTTTTAAGTGTGTGATCGATAGAAAAATTCCGAGTCCGAAGACCCTTGATTGTTAGTCGAGATCGAGCGAAATTGTACACGAGAGAGTGTTTATACTTTGTGACGCCTTGAGTGAGTGTGGTAGATCTTCTACACCTAGAAATCAAGGAAGATCAACACCGTAACATCTCTTTGATCATAGTGGAATCCAGCCAATCGGTCCGGTCTTGAAGAGTGGACGTAGGCTTGAATCAAGCCGAACCACTATAAACCGAGCGTTCAATTCTCTCTTTCCCTTACTCGCCTTGCGATTGAATTTTTAACTGTTGCAAATCCTCTAATCGTTTAAATATCGTGCAAGCTTCGAGAAAATTTTGTATACCTATTCACCCCCCTCTAGGTACTCGTACTAGCTATTTCAATTGGTATCGAGCTCGTGTTCTCACTCGTTTGAAGTATCTTACTTCGTAGTAAAAGATCCATGGCTAGTATGCTAGCACCGGGCTGATGGAGGGGCAAAGCAATACCCGAGACCTCCCTACTTCGATGGAAAGGATTACAACATCCGGAAAAACAAGATGAAAGCTTTCCTACGATCAAAGGATCCTCTCGAATGGGACGTTGTGGAAAGAGGAATCACTCCTGGCTGCATCAATCTCGAAAGAGGGAAAGAAACTGTTGAAGCCAGCGGAATGTCTCAAGAAGAATTAAACAAGAGACAAGCACTCGATGCGAAAGCGATTTATTCTTTATATTGTGCTTTATCACCAACTGAATATAATGAATATCTTCTTGTGTTACAAAGAAAAGAAGTCTGGACAGGTTACATATCACTTATGAAGGGACAGATCGAGTGAAGGAGACCAGAATTAATATTCTTCTTGGTCAATATGAATCCTTCAAAATGAAATCGGAGAATCTATAACGACATGTTTAGTCGTTTTACGATATTGTCAATGGTCTTGAAAACCAAGGACAAAAAATTTCTGATCCTATGAAGGTGAACAAGCTTCGCGTGGACTCTCCAAGGATTGGAATCATATAAAGACTTCAATAAGAGAGACGCAAAGAATCATGCCATTATCGTAGACGAACTGATTGGAACTCTTCAGTCTTACGAAGTGGAACGAATTAATGAAGACGAAGATCCAAGAGGTAAGAAATCTATTGCACTAAAATCAAATGATGATTCGATGATGCGATTCAAAAGATGATATGGATGATGAGGAGCTCGCCCTCATGATAAGAAGATTCAAAACTGAATAGAAAAGGCGGAAGGTTCATTCCAAAGAAACAGAAGTTTTCGAGACAGCACCAAGTCTCGTTGATGATGTGGAACCAAACAAAGATGTAGTTTGCTTCGAATGTAAAAAGAAGGGACACATCGGACCCAACCGTCCTCTTCTCGAAAAGAAAAGAGGAAAAGGTGAGAAGTCTCGAAAAGCTCTCAAAGCCGAGACCCGGAGCGATCTGAGTGTGAAGAGAGTGATGAGGAATATGCCAACCCGTGTCTCGATGGCACAATCGACTCGGACTGGATCGACTGGATCGACTCGACAGTGAATTTGAGGTAAGTGATTATAAAATCCCTGTCAAAGTCTCTAAATATATTGATGAGTTATGTTTCGGTCTTAAGACTTCTCTTAAAAAGATTTCCGAACTTAAAAAGGAAAACTCAGTTTTAAAACAAAAGGAAAACATTTTAGAAGAAAAGGTAAAAAATTTAGACTTGAATGTTTCTACTCTTAAAGAGAGTGAAGACAATCTTTCGAAAGAAAATGCTTTCTTAAAAACTGATTTATCAAATATTTCAAAGAAATTTTCAATAGGGTCTCGAAAAACTTGAAAAAGTTCTTTCAATCCAAAGACCTTACTTCAATAAGTCGAGTCTAGGTATGACAAATTGAAACAATCCCTTTGATTGATTTTCCGAAAGTAAAAGAAAGAATTAAGAAAAGACCATCGAGAGAGGCTTATAAAAATCATTTTAAAAGAATTTTTGTAAAGCCTCGTAGGACGAAATGCTTTAAGGTGTTCCAAGTGTAATTGTCGGATCATTTTGAAAAAGAGTGTCCTATGGTTTGGAGGCCTGTTAAAAGAGTATGGCCCAATAATGCTCATCCTACTAACACCAAAGGACCCAAGAAAATTTGGGTACCAAAGAAAGCTTGAGACTCTCTTTTGAATGCGGGTCTCTCAAAAAGAAGGTAAAGTGGTATCTTGACAAAGGATGCTCAAGACACATGACAGAGACTCAAATTGTTTCATAAAGCTTATTCAAGTAAATGGTGGAAAAGTTTCATTCGGAGGAAATAGCAAAGGAAGTATTGTGGGATTCGGAACTGAAAATTGGAAATCTCACAATAAGCAATGTCTCTCTAGTGGAAGGACTCAACTACAATCTACTCGTATTAGCCAACCGTGTGATACGGTTACAAGATCTCTTTTCAAGAAGGCATATGTTCTGGAATTAGCAAAGATTCGACTCAGTCTTTCATGGGTCGAAGGCATGGAAACATTTACCTTCTTGATGTAAAGCTAAATGAAGAACAATGCTTAATCTCAATTCAAGATGAAGCAGTTCTATGGCACAAAAAACTTGGCCATATCAACAAGAAGCAATTAGCCAAAATCTCTTCAAAGCAGCTTGTTCGAGGTCTACCTAAATTGCCTTACCAAAAGTCTGACTTATGCACTCCATGCATTCGGGAAAGCGGGTAAGAAATTCTTTTAAGCAAATAAATCATGTATCAACTAATCATGCATTGCGCTTGCTTCATATGGATCTCTTCGGACCTACAAGAACCCGAGCATTGGAGGTAAGAAATATTGTCTAGTAATTGTAGACGATTACTCTCGTTTTACACAGGTATATTTTCTTGCAAATAAATCGAAACCTTTTCGTACTTTGAAAAGTTTGCTAAAAAGGTTCAAATTGAAAAAGGATATGCTATTTCAAGTATAAGAACTGATCATGGAAGTGAATTTGAAAATCAAGATTTTACGAGATTCGTGATAAATCTGGTGTTAATCACATGTTTTCCTCTCCGTATACTCCGAGCAAAATGGAGTTGTGGAAAGAAAGAATAGATCTCTTCAAGAAATGGCTAGAACACTTTTAATTGAAAGTAAAATTTCTCCTCGATTTTGGGCTGAAGCTGTTTCAACCGCTTGCTATATTATAAATAGAGTCTTTCTAAGACCTATTCTTGAGAAAACCCCTATGAATTGTTCAAAGGTAAGAAGCCTATTGTTTCATACTTTCATGTATTTGGTTGCAAATGCTTTATTTTGAAAAATGCAAATGATCGAGTGGGTAAGTTCGAAGAAAGATCGATGAAGGTATCTTCCTTGGATATTCTACATCAAGCAAAGCCTACGAGTCTACAACAAGAAAAGCCATCCAGTGGAAGAATCAATGAATGTCAAATTCCAAGACTCGGTGCAAGACGAATCCAAGAAGACTCGATTTAAGAGACGAACCCGCTCTAGACCTTCAAATGTCTACATCTCAAGAACCATCTCAGAGTCTTGAAGCCCATCATCAAGACGCTCATGGAGAATCAAATAAAGAAAGAAATCATCAACCTGGCAAATCAACTAGTAACTGGAAGCACAAATCCAGTCATCCCAAAGATCTTATTATTGGAGAACTTAATGAAGGAATCCGTACCAGATCAAAAAGGCATGAAGAATCTAGTGCTTTGTGGCTCTCATCTCTGAAATTGAACCAAAAAGCATAGAAGAAGCTTTATCCGATGAAAGCTGGATCGAAGCTATGCAAGAAGAGCTCGAGACAATTCAACATCAATGATGTCTCGGGAATTGACATCTAAACCAAAAGGTAAAACTGTTATTGGAACCAAATGGGTTTTCGGGAACAAGATGGACGAAAAAGGAAAAGTCGTACGAAACAAAGCAAGACTCGTGGCCAAAGGCTATACGCAAGAAGAAGGAATAGACTATGACGAGACCTACGCACCCGTTGCAAGGTTAGAAGCTATTCGACTATTACTTGCGTTTGCTTGTTACAAAAATTTCAGGTTATTCCAAATGGATGTCAAAAGTGCTTTCCTAAATGGATTTATCCATGAGGAAGTTTATGTGGAACAACCGCTGGATTTGAAGACCCAAAGAAGCCGGACTCGGTCTTTAGGCGAAAAAGGCTCGTATGGTCTAAAGCAAGCACCTCGAGCTTGGTACGACAGACTAAGTAAGTTTTTATTACAAAATGGTTTTGTCAAAGGTAAAGTAGATACTACCTTATTTATCAAAAAGGAAAACAAAAACTTCTTACTTGTCCAAATATATGTTGATGACATTATTTTTGGATCCTCTAATGAAAGTCTTTGCAAGAAATTTTCTAAGTCTATGTAGGATGAATTTGAAATGAGTATGATGGGAGAATTAACATTCTTTCTTGGACTTCAAGTGAAACAAATGAATGAAGGAACTTTCATTCATCAAGAAAAATATGCGAATGATCTTGTCAAAAGGTTTGGATTGGAAAAGTGCAAGAAGACCGACATACCAATGTCATGTTCTCAGAAGATAGACAAGGATGAAGAAGGGAAGAAAGTAGATCAAAAGCTGTACAGAAGCATGATCGGTTCACTTCTTTATCTTACTGCTTCTAGACCTGATATTTTGTTTAGTGTTTGTATCTGTGCTAGGTTTCAATCAGATCCTAGAGAATCACATCTCATTGCCGTGAAACGTATTATCAAATACGTTGCTTCATCTTCAAGCATCGGTCTTTGGTATCCAAAGAGGGGAGACTTTAATCTTCTAGGATACTCAGATGCAGATCTGGCCGGCTGCGAGTCGATAGAAAGAGCACTTCGGAACTTGTCAACTTTGCTTGGAAATAGGACGGTGTCTTGGTTTTCAAGGAAGCAAAGCACCGTAGCTCTCTCAACAACGGAAGCGAGTATGTAGCTCTTGGAAGCTGCGTTCGCAAATTCTATGGATAAAACAACAACTACAAGACTTTGGCATTGAAGACTCATGCACGAAATCGATGTGACAACACAAGCGCGATCAATCTCACCAAAAATCCAATCCTTCATTCTAGAGCAAAGCATATTGAGATTCGTCATCACTTCATTAGAGATCATATTCAAAATGGAGAAATCTCAATTCAATTTGTTGATTCAAAAAGTCAACTAGCGGACATATTCACAAAGCCTTTGGAGAAGAATCAATTCGACTTCATCCGCTCAAGACTCAACATTTTGAAGCTTGAAGAAGTTAAAGTCTAGAGACTCACCAACTCTAAGACTCTGATCTCTTAGATCCTGAGACTCAATCATTCATCGCTTAAGACTGTAAGTCGATATTTTATCTAAAAGGTACGAATTCTCGCTTATTTTATCTCGAAAAGGTACGTTCTTTTATTCAGATATAATTCGTGTGAAATTTGAAAACTTGTCTTTTTTAGAGGAAGTTATTTTTGGCGTTATTGATTTTGAAAAAGGAGTGTTCGTACACTTTCCTTGTACCGTTTAAAATTCTATTTTCAAATCCGAGGCACATATAAATACACGGTCATTCTACCCCCAATTTTCAAAACCCTAAAAGACACTCTCCTCCCGATACTGTTTTTACTCTCTGTTCATCGTCGAGAAAGTGGTCATTTTTCTTGGGAAAAGCAAGTGAAGAAATCCTCCAATAGACAAAGAAAGATGTCGTCTTCGAGGAAATCATCAAGAATCGCAAACAGGGGACCACAAAGAATGGAGAAGGGACCGACTCACTTCGATCTTACTGAGGAAGAAGACTCACCAAGTCAGCGACAAAGTCCGATTCGCTCTCCTCCACGTCATTCAGCATCTCCTGACCCACAAGGTGCAAGTCAAAATCTAGAAGAAGACATTATCGAGGATGCCGACCCGGAAGAGTCCAAAAACCCTCTCGTTATCTATAAGCTTTATCGTGCGTTGAAAAGCACCGGTTCTTCATTAAAGTATATAGATGACTTTCTTAAGGACAAAAATTATGGGAATGAGTATCTTTTTCTGCGGAAAATGGAAGAGTTGGGAATTGCTCCGAAAGGAAGAGCGAGGAGGCTCTTGCGAACATTCCTAGTGATCCTCGTATGCCGGGACGTTAATCTAATTGACGGGAACGATGATGACAAAATGTTCCTTGAATTTAAACCTAGAATGGGTGTGGGCTGCAAAGGTGAAAGGAAATCGGATGGATTTGTTTAAATCCAAGGATCAAGAAAAAGTGTATTTCAGCTTGTTGAAAAGAGGGGTAATCAACCCTAGAAGTGTCGACTTTGACTTCCCGGATTCCATCAACTTGAACTTAAGGGAGAAGTTGAGTTTGCTTCAACTTGAGACTTTTTGCTCGACTCTACGAGACGGGTATGATCAACTCGATCAAGCTTACTTTTATTCAAATCTTAGCTTTTTGGATGCGAATAGAATTTCATTCAGTGTCCGAGACCAAGTCTATGTGGTAGATGTGAATATGTTGGCGGACATAATTGGAGTTGAAAGGGGACGCTATCTCCCAATCAAAGTCTCACCTGCTCGTACTACTCTGGATCTTGTCAAAGATAGGGACGTTGATAAGAAAATCATCTATTCCAGGATGAATGCCATCAACATTGTGCTTCATAAGATTGTGATCAATTGTCTTAGACCAAAGTCTACGTCAAAGACTTCGTGTCTTTTTTCTCAAGCAAAGTTGATGTATGCGATCAACTCGGACGGAAATTTTCTCTCCCGCACACTATTCTTTTCCATATGTACAGAGCAGTGTCAAAAGACAAAGGACAATTGCCTTATCCTGGTCTGGTGACCAAGATCTTCAGACATCTGAATATTGAACTGCCACATACTTTTTGTGTTCGACCGTGTGATAAGATGGTGGTAGGGTTAAAAATGTTAATGAAGATGCGTCTGAAAGAACTCTCTAAGGCAATGGAGAAATTCAAAGTGAAATCTCCAGTCCAGTCTGTTTCAAAGAGGAAAGGAAAGGAGGCCATTGGTGTCTCATCGAAAAAGAGAAAAAGAACTCTTATCCCGGAGGATGAGGATGAAGATGAAGATGATGAAGATCCCACTATTCCAAAGATCGACAAGAACAAGACGTTCGTGTCTCATTCGACGAACTTCAGCAGAAAGCGAGAAGAAGAAGAACAGAGAAAGAAGGAGAAAGAAGTTGAGGAAGAAGGAGACGAAGAAAAAGAACAGTCTACTGATAAATCTGGAGAGAAGGGAAATCCCGAGCATGATCATCATTCTTCCCCTCTCGATGTCCTAGAGACAGGGGGAGTAAGTGTGCAAGAAAGGTCTACACCTCATGTTGCTGAAGATCTAAGACAATCTCCGAAGACCCGAAGAAGTTCGAGTCTCTCAATTGCCCGAAGAAGGTGATACATCGATTCCAAATCTGCCGGACCGAACGAAGCACCATCGTCTCGCATACACACCATCTCGAGAAAGCCAATGCCAAGCATACGACGGATGATTCTGCAGATCTTCGTAGTATCATGAATATTCTTCGGAAATGCGTAACCGGATATATGTTCGGATCGTGAAATCCAAGCTTTGAAGCATGCTTGGACAAGAATCTTCGGTCTCTATGGAAGATAAATTCAAAGACCTCGCTCAAAGAACTCCAAGCCAATGCCAAGGGAGAAGAGGTAGCTCGTCTGCGAGAAGACTGAAGAAGCTTGAAGGAGTAGTCCAGTCCATTGGGGATTTCCGGATCGTGCGCATTCCCAAGCGTACATGACTCTTTTCTCACCCTTTTCAATGCTGACAAAAAGGGGAGAACCAATTTGAACTTTTATTTTTTTAAAACTTTAAACTTTGACCTTTGTGGTTATGTTTCTGAGTATGACTTGAGAACTTGAATTTGGGTGTGAATTTGACTGAATTGACTGTGGATTGTGGATTATGAACTTGACTGGTTGCATTTATTATATGGTGTTTCTCATGAAAGACTAACCAATCTTCTGTGGATGCAGTCCGGTTGTTTTATTAATCTTTATGAGTTAGCCATATTGCTTGAGAAATGTTTTGTAGGTCAAAGTTGTTCAAATCTTCAAGAAAGTTTTGTCACCATCAAAAAGGGGGAGATTGTTGGAGAAATCTTTCCAGAATATTTTGAAGCTGACAAAACGTTTCTTTCGCCTAAAGTCCGGATGTTCGGAGACCGTCGCTTAAAGTCTCGAAGACTTTGTTCTCTCAAGACCCAAGACTCAAGACTCAAGACCCAAGACTCAAGACTCAAAGACTTAAGACTCGGGAGTCAAGACTTAAGTCTATTCTCACCGACGCCTTTCTACTCCAAGTGTCGAAGGAAATCCTAAGCCGAGGTTTATGGTTAAGGATTCGATCCTCCGGAATAGATTTCTTGGTTGGATAATCATTTCGGATTCTTTAATTCTTATCTAAGATCGATTGAAGATCCGATGGTTGACGAAATAATCTTGGAATATTCTATTCATGGAAACCGAGATCCCGATTGTATGGGCGAACAGATTGATGGGCTATCATCGATTCCTTAAATAGCTCGGATGATCTTCTTGATTGATTCCGTCCAACGGGTAGATTGGAGGAATTCCTTTGGTAAGTGCCAACGGCTATGATGGCATGAAGGAGTATAAAAGGAAGACGTCTAGCTGTTTTAAGTGTGTGATCGATAGAAAAATTCCGAGTCGAAGACCCTTGATTGTTAGTCGAGACCGAGCGAAATTGTACACGAGAGTGTTTATACTTTGTGACGCCTTGAGTGAGTGTGGTAGATCTTCTACACCTAGAAATCAAGGAAGATCAACACCGTAACATCTCTTTGATCATAGTGGAATCCAGCCAATCGGCTGTCGGTCTTTGAAGAGTGGACGTAGGCTTGAATCAAGCCGAACCACTATAAACCGAGCGTTCAATTCTCTCTTTCCCTTACTCAGTCTTGCGATTGAATTTTTAACTGTTGCAAATCCTCTAATCGTTTAAATATCGTGCAAGCTTCGAGAAAATTTTGTATACCTATTCACCCCCCCTCTAGGTACTCGTACTAGCTATTTCACATGTTACCTCATAAATCGTATGCCTTCCACCGTCCTCAATCATCAGTCACCAATCAGTGTTGTATTTCCTGACAAGCCGTTATTCCCTCTTACCCCACGCGTCTTTGGGTGTGTCTGTTTTGTTCATAACCTACGTTCCGGGTCTGATAAACTATCTCCTCGTGCTACTAAATGTATTTTTCTCGGGTATTCACGTACACAAAAGGGATATCGGTGTTATGATCCTACAACTTGTACTCAATACGTTAGTGCTGATGTTACTTTTTTCGAGGGCACACCATACTATTCTACGAGGGTAAAGAGTTTTCAACGACATTATAGCCGATCCTCCTATCCCACAACAAATCCCCCTAGATTCTATTAGTTCGTCTCTAGTATCTCCTCCCTTGCAGGTGTATCAGCGGCGAAAGCAGTCTACGGCACCACCAGTCTCCAGCTCTTCAATGCCCTCCAATCAATCTTCCTCCTTGTCTCCTGGTCCAGACGATATTCCTATTGCCCTTCGCAAAGGTACTCGATCTTGCACACAAAAATCCTCTTTGGCTTACCCTATTGAGCGTTATGTGTCTCTCTCACATCTTCCTTCTCCATTACATGACTTTGCTCTATCTTTACAAACACACACAATTCCTACTACTACCACTGAGGCTTTGTCTCGCCTTGAGTGGAAGAAAGCTATGGATGTGGAAATGGAAGCTCTAGTGTCTCGCCAAACGTGGTCATTGGTTGATCTTCCCCTTGGGAAAGATGTGGTGAAGTGTCGTTGGGTGTACACTATCAAGTACAATCCGGATGGCTCAATCGAGCGTCTTAAAGCTCGACTCGTTGCTAAAGGTTTTACTCAAACTTTCGGAGTGGATTATTTTGAGACTTTTTCCCCTGTGGCACGTCTCAACTCTGTTCGTGTTATTATTTCTCTTGCTGTGAATTTCGATTGGCCATTATATCAATTGGATGTCAAGAATGCTTTTCTTTATGGTGATTTGTCTGAAGAAGTATATATGGAGCAACCTCCGGGTATGTTGCTCGGGGGAGAATCATAGTAAAGTATGTCGGCTACATAAGGCTATTTATGGGTTGAAACAGTCTCCAAGAGCATGGTTTGAAAAATTTAGTTCGGTGATTTCTAAATGTGGTTTCCACCAATGTTATTCGATCATTCTATTTTTGTTCGCAAGAAGGAATCGGGGTAGTCATTCTTGTGGTATATGTGGATGATATAATTATCTCTCGGTAGTGATATGACTGGCATTTCGAGATTAAGTCCTTTCTTCAAAGCAATTTCAGATTAAAGACTTGGGAACTCTTAGGTATTTTCTCGGCATTGAAGTTTTACGAAGTAAAAAAGGTATTAATTTGTCTCAACGAAAGTATGTTCTTGATCTTTTGTCTCGAGACAAGTACACTAGCTTCCAAGCCGCTTGATACTCCTATGGATCCAAATCAAAAGTTTGGAGTTGATGATGGAAAAGAAATTAAAGACAAGCATCAATATCGGCGTCTAGTTGGGAAACTAATTTATCTTACTTACACGTCCCGATATTTCTTTTGCTGTTGGTGTGGTGAGTCAATTTATGGAGTCACCTAAGAAAGCTCATTGGGATGCTGTATGTCGCATTCTTCGATATCTTAAAAGCTCTCCTGGCAAGGGACTAATTTATAAATCTAATGGTTCTTCCACTTTGGTTGGCTATTCTGATGCTGATTGGGCTGGGTCAACATATGATCGACGGTCTACAACTGGGTATTGCACTTTTATTGGTGGTAATTTGGTTACTTGGAGAAGTAAAAAACAGACTACCATTGCCAGGTCTAGTGCAGAAGCTGAATATCGTGCTATGGCACATACTATGGCTGAGTTGTTGTGGTTGAAATCTCTTCTCCAGGAGCTTGGATTTTCTATTAATCAACCTATTGACATGATGTGTGATAATCAAGCAGCTATTTATATTGCTGGGAATCCTGTTTTTCAAGAGCGAACTAAGCATATAGAAGTTGATTGTCACTTTGTTCGTGATGCTGTGAAGCAGAAGTTGGTTGCTACTCCTTACGTTGCCTCTAGAGATCAATTTGCTGATATGTTTACCAAAGCATTATTCCGTCCCCGCTTTTGTTGCTTGGTTGCTCCAAGCTGGGCATGGGTGACCTATATGCTCCAGCTTGAGGGGGAGTGTTAAGTTGCTTTAATTGAGTTTCCTTTATTATCAAAGTTTTATTTCCTTTTTTACTTACATAAGGGTATTATTGTCATATACAGTTTATAGTCAATATAAATACAATGGGTGTAGGGTTTCTATTACTACAGAAATCTACAGCCCCTTCTTTCTTTCTTTTACGTTCTCCTTCTCTTCTTCTCTATTCCTTCTCTCTTCTTCTTTCTCTCTTACTATACACTGCGGGTTCTCTAATCAGCTTTGTGACATCCCTCTTCCTATTTTTCAAGCTCTTCGCTTTCCCTCCATCAACACTGCCATAGTGCTCAATCCTTCCATCCCTCATCTGCCTTCTATCCCCCGTGGCCTCAAAACATTCACCACTGCCTGACTCTGACTGGAAATTATCAATGGAGGAGGATGTTAGAATTATATCATTTTCACGAAGCCATCATTAAAAAAAAAAGTTATGGATTTACCTGAATGCTTAGAGGATGACCCCATTATTGAATCTCGAAGAAAACCAATTTCTCTCTCTAATCCCTTTTCTTAATCTCGCAACTTACATGTAGTTTCAGTGTATCGTTGAAAAGGGAGGGGACCGGTTTTATCTATATCTTCATCCTTTATTTTGGTACGTCCATCAAATAACCATAATCTTAAGATCAATGCCAGAGATTATTTATCTGTTAATTTTTCTTTAATCTGCGCATAAATATATCTCTCATTTTCATAATATTCGGGCCACTTAATGTTCTGATTTTATCACTGCATGATTCGGCCATTTTTTCAAGGATTTTCCCAATATTTTCGGCGTCTTTCCTGATAGAGGTGCCTTCAATTTCGCTTTCATCCACACATGCAGATGCCGACTCTTCGTCAGCACTTGAAAAGTCACCCTCAGCTCCATCCTCATCGGAATACTCATCAGTCTTCATTCTCGATTCCTCTTTTAATGTCTCCACCATCTCGTCCTCGTATTCTCCCTCCCTCTCACTGTCAACCTCTCCCTCAACGTACAAATCGATCAATCCTCGTTGAGATGCTAGTGGTAACATTTCATTCACTTGTTGATCATTCATGATCTCTATGAGCATCTTGCGGTCTTCACCAAGGGTTTCGTACCACATTCTCTCCAAACGAAAGGCGAAACCTTTCACATCAGCAATCAATCCTTTATATGTCACTAAAGCAGGGTTGACATCTTCGATTTTCCTCTTTACTCCAACAAACTCAAACCCCTCACTAGACTTCTTTACCCCGAGATGGAGTCTGATTGTGAAATTATGTTCCATCTGTTATGCAATAAGTTCAACGTGAGAGACAAACAACATATGTATTTGATATATTAAACCTTTTTGCCCATTTACCCGAAATCCAATACGGCACAGAGATCATTCATTGTGTAGAGACAGATCTAAAATTAAATACATAGATGTCCAGAGGAATACTAGTAATACATATTTGATTATTCTTTCATTAAAGTTTGAACTTTTAATAAGTATGTGGTTTAAATTTAAATGAGACATCCCATAAGTTAGATAATTATCTACCTAGGAGTCCTTTCTCAGCACAGGTACTCTGTTTTAAGTGAAAAAAAAGAAGAAATATTAGATCGCCAGTCTACATAACACTTTGTAGCAGTACTTTTATCTACTCTTGATTTCAAGATTGTAACTATTCACTTTCTCACTAGCCATATGATCATGGTTATATTAGAACATTTTCTTCATACTGCTACAATTACTAAGAAAAATGGGGTCAATAGAAAATTTAAAAATACAATCATTTTTTAATATGTCGTAGTGCTAACATTTAACTTGACTAATTTCTACTGAAACCCATGTACCACATACTTCAAATAAGGATTTATTTACATCTTGACAAGTGTTGCTTCTAATGTATCTTACAATGTTTATCCTACTAACAACGAAAAACTTTAGTCAAGGTGGTACACTAAGTAAAGTTTCATAACCCGGTGAAGACATGATATGGTCTTTTGCAATTTATTGTATAAAAGTATCTGCGAAACTTGAACGGTGGAAGGAAAAGTTACCGTCAAGACCTGAGAAAGCAGTGCTAATTAAAGCAATGGTTCGTGCACTTCCACCTCTGTTATCTTAATATGAAAACCCCACTCCCTATTTGCAGGACATTTGAGCAAAAGTCACATCTTTTTTGTGGAAAAATTCTAGAATGGTACTGGAATAAACCGACGAAGCTGGAAGAAAAGGGAACGGGGAATGAGGTTGGAGGATCTGTTGGGCTTTAACAGAGCTATGCTTGCTAAGCAATCATCGAAGATAGATTCTGTCCTGGTACTTCATGCAGCAAGATTTTTAGAGGAATCTACACGGACATGGAGCACCCAACAAAGGGGGAATCGAGCATATTGGGAATGGCAAAGTCTACTCCACTTCTCCCTTTGTTGAGTGTGGGGTTAGGAACGAAGTGCAGATTCAATCAGAGTGGACAGTTGGCATCAGGAGATTCTTTTCCATGAATGTATGAAGGAGGATGATCCTGAGTCTCTTTCAGTTTAACTAATCAGGTTACGAAGGAATGGTGTGACGACAAGTCGTAAAAACACTTTTGAGGATGGCATTGCAGCAGAAATTATAGCTATTCGTCTCAATCAACAGCAGAGGAATGATACTTTAATATAGATTTGTCTTTTCTATTTAATTGCACATAATTTGCTGCCAATTATAAGGATCCCTCGATTGGCCTAGAGATCAATGGTTAAGATGACATGACATGGACGTGCACTTGTCCAGAATTAACCAATGAGAGTCAAGTACACGGATTGTTATTCTTTCAGGTTAAATCAGCTGTGAATTCCTATTAGGAAGCAAAATCAATGGTTGTGAAATTTAGAAAAGATTTGGCCCATTCTACATGTAAATTAATTTTGTTGGAGTCAAATCCCAAAGGAATTTTTTTCTCTTAATCAAGAAAAATTCCTCTTTAATCCATTGAATAAGCATTTACAAAACTTAGGGCAATGAAAAATTCCGGGTCATAACGGGGAGAAAGTTGTATGATTGGTTAGCGGAGAGGGTTATTTTGGGTGAAAGAGAAAAAGCTACTTTATTATTCCAAGGAGAGGGTTTATTCCGACGGTTGAAAATATGTTGGAAACAGCTCCCCATGACTGTCTTATTGTTATATTATTCCAGTAATTTCATTTGTTTAAAATTTATTTTTGTTTGCAATAATTATTCCATACTATACCGAGTAAAGCAAAAAAAATAAAAATAAAAAGAGGTAACAGTCCTGCTATTCTAATTCCATATCCAGTTTCGTTTTCTCTTTCTATTTTTAATGTTTTTATTTTAGTGAATTTTAATTCTTCATGTCATTTTCAATTAAATTACATTAATATATTATTTTTGGATAATTTTTTCGTGCTTCGTGTACTGCTACTTTTTAATGTTAATTATTTATTTCAATTATGTACTGATACACATTCAATTGTTTTGCATTTTGGAACTAAAAAAGCATTTTATTTTCTACCTTTTGAATCAAATATTCATAACCATGGGACACATTGTTTCAAATCAGTTTATGAAACTCTGTATTTTGTTATATTCTTTCTTAATCTAACTTAATAAGCTTCAAAGTTAGTGTCTTGTTTATCGTAAGTTGCTCTGTTTAGTGGAGTAGTATGTTCACCCGTATAAAAGTTACGCCTTGATATAAGATATGACTATTTCTTCAAGCAATATGTGGTTTTGTTTACTTTGAAACAGATGTACTATCGAAAGAAGTGAATCTCACATGGTGGCAGTCCGTTGTAGTACTAAAACCACATAGTAAGCCCCCCAGTGGCCAAAAAAATAAAACTAGTCAAGCTCAAGGTATACACATGCATCGCAAAACAAGTAAATGGGTAACATAGTTATTACTTAATCTGGAAGTGGATATATCAGCTCTGAATTATATTGTACAAACATTCGAACGAAATTATTAGAGAAGAGGCTAAACATCCGTTCAAATTATTTTAACATAAGGGACCAACAACAAATTCATAGGAGATGGATCATCATATTAAACATGTAGACTAAGAATTAGTGGCACGTTTTGCATCATTCATTTTCCGATGTGGCAACACATGGCAAAATCTAATGACTTATTTGTTTTTGTTTTGTACACTTGATCGAATCATTTGACATTCGGAGCTCATTAAAGCAACAATCAAATCAAATATTCCACAATAACTATTATTAGATGCACAATACTATGTTTGTGCATTAATTATACCTCTTGCAAAATAAAAATAAAAAAATTAGTAGACAAAGACATCGTAGGATGTTTGTGAAATCTATTTATTGCAATCTATCATCTAATATCTTATTTATGAAAGCAATTGTTGTGAAGTAATATTCAAAGAATGATTACATGAGTTTACAAGTAATATTAAAGAACCAAAACTATTCAACACCGTAGAGGCAAGTAGAGATAATTTACAGAAATAGAAACAAATATGCAACCTAAGAAAAAAAAATACAATAGAAAATGGAGATCTCAAAAGAGGGAGGAAAGACTGCTTTAGGAATCGAAAACATCCAACACCTAAAAAGGAAGTAGAAAATTTCAGATATTGCGTGGCTAAAGAGTACATATTCATATTCCCCTCATGTCTATTTTACATATGGTTTTATTCCAAAACTAACAAAATACAATAATGCGTATTCCGCATACATGTATTGTTCATAAAGAATTGTCTTTTTTTTTTTTGAAAAGTATTAAAGTAACTATTTCTAGCTCTTTCAAGACTTTGGAATGCTTAAGAGAAGATAGTAGGCAAAATTGTCCAAAAAAACCCTAAATTTACTTAACGTTGGCCAATTTAGTGTCACACTTTTCAATTTTGCTAATTTAATTCTATATTTTTTCATGTTTTGTCAATTTAGTTCTTCCAAGCAATTTTGGCTAGAAATCGCTTGTGAGACAACCAACAAATGATTGACATTGATATAGACAAATTTTCAATTTTTTTTTTTAATTTTTTCAACTTTTTTCTTTTTTTCCTCTTTTTTTCCTTCTCTTTGTTTAATTTCCAACTGGTGACCCTAGGCAGCCACAAGTGAGGGCCGCCACCCTTGCCTATGGCCAATGAGGGTCGCCTAGCCGGCGAGCGTCTCCATGCCCTAGCCAGCCAAAAATCAAATGAAAAAAAAAAAGAAAAAGGAAAAAAAGGGAAAAAGATAAAATTCAAAGATTTAAAATTAAAAAAAAAAAAGCAAAAATCATCCCCATTAGCATCGATTGTGCTATGTAGGATAATTGGGATTGACTGAAGCACCGCATTAACAATTTCTTATCAAAATTGGTTGAAATGACTATATTGACAAATTATTAAAAGATTTATGACTAAATTGACAAAATTGAAAAGTTTAGGATTGAATTAATTGCTATAAAATAGAATTAGGACTTTTTAGACAATTATTCCAAAGATGTTAGGTCATCTACTACTTTGATATATTATTGAAATTCCAAATTAAACAAAGTCCTTATTTGTCTAATCGATAACTGAACTATCATCTCCTATGGTTAGCCTTAGATTAGACATTAGGGCTAATTGCTCAAAATCCATTGCACTTTAACTCCCTTGTACATTTCGACCAAAAAAAAAAAAAACTCCCTTGTACAATAGCTCCGCACTTTGAAAATATTGTATGACCATCCTAGATTTTGGCATAGAATGCAAATTTTAAAAAGTTCTATATTACTCCCCAAACTTTGAACTATTCTTGTTTCTGTTTATATGACCGTTAAATGTTAACTGAAAATGGACTACCTCATTTTGAACAGGATAACATCTACTTCATGGTTTATGAATTTAAGAAAATAGAGAATGATGCATAGTTGATTAAAAATTGTTAAGAATATTTAGTTACGTAAAATGAGTCAATCCATTTTAGATAACGTAGAGGCTATGCAGACTAATAAACTAATGGATGTGACATAAATCAAAGTTTTTTTGGATGGACGGAGGCTGGGGGAGGGGGGGGGAGGTTATCTGTAACTTTTTGTAAGTTTGTGGGCTTTTGACACAGTGTCAAAGGTCGGGGGCAATTATTGCTAAATATTATTACATCAAAATAAACGCATATCATATGACATGATATGATATCCATCACTCAATTATATAACAAGAAATGAGTTCAAAAATTACAATTTCTATTTCTATTATTTGTGTAATTAATCCATTTATGCAAACAACATGTAATATAAAAAGAACATGTCGAATCAACGCTAATGTTTTTGAAATTATTCAAAGATTATCTTTGATAAATTTCATCGTGGGATAAAAAAAATATTTACGTACATCAAAATTTCATAATAATATGTAACTTTTTTACGGTTTGTTTAGTTTTACCGAATTATAATATCAAATAAAAATTAGAAAAAAATCAATTTGTAAACTTGTGCATTCACGCATGTCAAGTATATATTGATGAAGATGTCGCACCTTGTTTGATGTATCTTGAAGAATCTCCTCTCTATAATGCTTCCAAGAGATTCCAAATGGGTTGCTCCGAGTAGAAACTTTGATAACGTCTCCACACCCCTCTATATGGACGAGGCAATCATCTGGTATATTTGTGTAAGATGCATCAATCAATCTTCTCAATGATGTGCACTCCTGTACATCCAAGGATTTCAGAGACTCTAGATTGTGAAGGTCCTCAACATTGATAAGTAAATGGCACCGTTGGACTACCAATTCCTCTAGGTTTCTCAAATATGATAACCCAAATATTCTTCTAAGAGATTCGCACCCAATAACACATAAAGATTCCAATGATTTTGATTGACCCACAACTTCTATCTCAACTAGCTCTGGACAATTTGACACATACACTTGCCTTAGCTTCTTTAATTCCAATGGAATGGATAATCTTTGAAGCAATTTACAACTGTCAACAGTTAATTTCTCTAGATGTGGAAGTCCATTGAGTGGAATGTCTTCCACTTCACCATGATAAAATTCTAAAGTGGACAAATTTCTCAATCTCAAGTAGGAGGGAAGTAACTTTGCCCACCTTATGGTGAGGAATGGTAAATTCAATCTCAAGAGAGAGGATGGAAGCTGCACAAGAGTTTCTAAGTCTAGGCAAGACAAAGTAAGCTCCTCTAGTTGAGAAAGAGAAGCCAACTCTGAAGGTGCAGGGACATTAAGCAAATGTAAATCTAACTTTTCCAGTTTAGATAACCTCCCAATCCACCTTAAGTTGCATCCTGTGATTAGACTTGATTTCCCCATACTACTAGAGCCATCACTTAGTAGCAGTTCAACCAAATTAGTAAGGACCGATAGATTGGGAATTGAAAGCAATGATTTAGATTCAAGAAATAGACTAGTCAAACTTGTGGGAAGCTCAGGCAACCCTTGAATCATATGACAACCTCTTAGGTTTAGTGTTTGGAGGTGATAAAGCATATTGATTGTCCTTGGAATTCCACTAATATTGGTGTCCATTAAATTTATGATTTTTATAGACGACAATTCTTCAATTCCAGCAGGAATTTTACCTTCCAATCCAAAATTCCTAGAGAGATCTAGTTCTTCAAGATTTTCCAACATGCTAATGCCACCAGGTAACTGCCAAATATGATGCTTCGAACAATATGATCCTTTTTTTGAATAACGCAATATGCGTAATGATTTTAACTCTCCAATGGAGTCTGGTAGTTTCTTAATCCTTGTCTGTGTTAGAAGAAAAGACTCAAGTTCCACTAATCCTTGGATGGAGTTTGGAAGTTCGGCAATGCATGTATGTGATAAGTTTAACTCTCTCAAAGAGATTAAACTCCCGAATGAGCCTGGAAGTTCTCTCAACCCAGAACATCCCTGCAATGAGAAGCGCTTAAGCTTTACTAGTGCCCCCACTTCTTTAGGTAAATCTGTAAGATCCATGCACCACTCAATCTCTAACTCAATCAATGACTTTAGACTTCCAATGAAGTTTTCAATTTTGTTTAGCCAGTTGCAGTGTGCAAGAGTCAACCTCTCTAAACCCAAGCATTTTGAGAAGTCCGGGATTGTTGTTATGCCATCACACCCGGTAAGAGATAGAACTTTCAAACTTTGTGCCCTCTGTAAAAATGGATGACATGTCAAGTCTAAGAACCATTACATAGTGCCCACTAGGACTATTAGACAAAATTTAAACATGTAATATACCTTAATCAAGTCCCATGCCTTTGAATTATTCGGGAAGCTGCTCTTGTCAAGTTTAAAAACTGTAAGATGATCCAAATACATATTGTCTGCCCTAAAATCCTGATGAGGAGAACGCCAAGAAATCCATCTCAACTTTGAATGACACTTTGCAAAGTCCCCAACATAAGTTCCATTGCGTAACTTGAGAAATCTTAGATTTGGTAACCTTTCAAACTCTTTATTTGTAATCTCTATGGAGTTATCCAGTCCATCAACCTCAAGTGCTTGAACCTTTTCCTTCCTCTGCAAGTGAAAATTTGCAATGATGTGAAGAAGTTTGTTAACATCCAACCCTAAGTTTTGCAACTCGAAAGGGCAGAAAGAAATAATGAAGAACGTAAACAAAACATGAATTTTTACACCAAGGTTATACAGCTTTTATTTGAAGATGGAAAGTTTCTTACTTACCTCTTCAGTTTTTATGATTTCGATGGCCTCTTTTGCAATCCACAACCTACTCCGCTTTCCAAGATCACTTGGACTTTCTTGACGGACAATTTGCCTTCCCAAGTCTATTAGTAGATCATGCATCCAAAAATTATCATTGTCTAATATCTTTATCAAGCATCTATTGGTAAGGATATCAATTCCTCTTTGGGGGTAAAATTGACAACCTACCCACATGTAAATTGGATTAGTCTTATTCTCATTGAAAAAGAAGCATGCGATATCAAGAAAAATTTGTTGTTGATATTCGTCCAGGTCATCATAGCTAATCCTCAACTTCTTTAGAATCTCTTCCTCAGGTACATTCCTTAATCTGACCAATGTCTCTTCCCAAAATGCTATGGTTTTCCGATTAAGTAATGAACCTACCACTTCGATAGCTAAAGGTAGTCCTCCCATACTTGAGACAATTTCACTCGAAAGCCCATGATAATCATCTAAAGGAAAGTCTCTACCAAAGGCGTGCTGACAAAAAAGCTGAAGTGCAAGACCATAATCCATCTTTAGCATCTCATACGGTAGAATTTTACCATAAAATCCCTCAATTTGCAAAATGGTCGTGTTTCTCGTTGTAATGATTAGCCTAGATCCTGAATGTAATGAATAATTTCCTATTAGTTTCTTAATGTGGTCTTTATTATCAACATCATCCAAAACCACAAGGGCCTTCTTGGTGCGAAGTGTTTCTCCAATCATCGTCATTCCTTGTTCACTATCCTCGAGTTTTTCTGCAAATCCAGAACCAACAATGTCAGATAGTAATTTCTTTTGCAACCGGATTAAGCCCTCCTTGGTTGACACACTTTCTTGAACGTCCTCAAGGAAGCTACAACACTTTCCAAAGTGGGAAGATAGTTGATTGAAGATAACCTTAGCAACAGTTGTTTTACCGATACCACCCATGCCATAAATTCCAATGAGCCGCACAACATGATCGTCGAGATCTACTAATTCTGTCAAGTCTTTGACCCGATCATCAAGTCCAACTAAATATTCAGTCACTGATTTTTGTTTTGTCTTTAGCTTCTCCAAAACCCTTTCAATAACCAATTTGACAATCGATGCTTGACTGCCATGTACAAAAGCACTTTCATTAGTTGACTAGATTATTTCATACACATGCATCACACATGGGATTGTCAAAATTTGAACTTGAAAAGATTGAAGTACATCACGAACAAAATCTAAATACACAGAATAATCAGTAGAGTCTGAATTAGTAGAACTCAATGTTATGTTTTTCATATATGAGTAGAGAAATTTCTGAAGACTATAATATTGGCTTACCCGATTGCCAAAAGTTACCAAATGGCTACTATATTGTGCAATAGCAAAATTTCAGCATTTATAGCTAAGCCTAGAAAAATTTTCAGCACTAATAATAGGAAAGTCACGAACCAAGATAATCTAGACAAATGCAACGTCGTTCATTGAACACAGCAGTTTGATGAAGAAAAATATAATCCCGACCTATAACTAGTTCCCAGCTCCAGCAGTATACCTTTGTAACATTTGCATTGCTTAACTTATGGATGTAATTCTTCTATCGTATAAAGAGCCGAGTAACATTAGCATTTGTTCAAACTAGAAGATCAAGAGACCCAACCTCCGTGGGGTTAACTTGGTGGTTAAGGGAATGAAGGTGTTAGCGAATAATGCGCACAACGCAGATTTGATTCTCCATACCATCTAGTGGAAACATTCTAATGTTTGGGTTACCAATTTAGGCTTTTGTTTGCAACTACCTGGTCCATAAAATTAGTATGATAAGCTATAGCTCCAAAATCTACCTATCTAAGGTGGACGTCTCTGTCAATATAAAAATAAAACGAAGAGACCCTGTCAATTTGCTTTCCAATAACTTCATCTTCTGGTTTAAAATCCAAGATTCTCAAGCGGTATCTTCGGCAAATGGATTACACAACCCAAAAGCATAAGAGATTGCCAACTCTAAAAATTTGTGCAAAGACAACTCATTTAACATATGGTAAATTTAAATTTATCAATTAACAGCCAAATTATGTGTTGTTATTGATGAATGAAGATAAACATTTTAAGTTGTTAACATAAATGCCATGCAATGACCACCCAAAACCAGTTAGAAATGCCATGCAAGACGAGGTCACCGTCATTTTGCGCCCCAACTCATTCATTGCTCATGTTCGACCCTTGTGGGTATTCATTCCACCTTTGTTATTTTGGATTAGAATAGATGGGTGATTACCTTATGAAGGCTTTTTTAGTTTGTCTAAGACAACCCTGAAGAAAGGTGAAAGACACGTAGTAAAGACGAAATCACCAAAAACATTTCCACGTAATGTACAAATTGAATCCCTAATTTTTACATTTTTTTTTCAAATTGCATCCATCGCCCTAACGTATCAATCCAATTGCCATTTCTTATGAAAATTCCCGTCACCACTCTCTCCGACTTGTTACCATCAACCTTCAGTCGCCGCTTGTCCTCAACAGCTATTTAGGGCGCGTTTGGTAACGATTCGTTCCCTGAGCCGATTCTAGTAGAACCCATTCTTTTTGATTACGTTCCCGAACGATTCTAAGCATTTTAAGCCGTTTGGTAATCGTCCAAAATTTCGATTCTCGGAATAATTGCGTTTGGTACCGTATTTATTAATTCTTTCCAAATCAATTTCTTTTAATTTTTAAATAATTTTTTTTACTTTTTTCCTTTGTTTTCTTTTCATTTTTTATTTTTTAATTTTTTTCTTTTAATTTTCCTTTTTTCTTTTCATTTTTTCATTTTTTCTTTTCATTTTCCTTTTTTTCTTTTCTTTTTCTTTTTTTTTCCTTTTTTCTTTTCTTTTTCTCACCTTCTTCTTCTTCTTCTTAAAACCGCCGCCGGACGGGCGATCGCCGACGAGGGCCGGCGACCTCACCGGGCGTCGCCGGCCCTCGGCGAGGCCCCCCTCGTCGGGCCCCTCGCGGCCCAGACGGGCAAGGCTCGCCTAGCCCCCGCCGAGGCTCGGCCGAGCCCGGACCGGGCGAGGCCGAGCCCCGCGGTGGCCGCCAACCTCGTCGGGGTTGGGCGAGGCTCGCCAGCCACCGGCGGGCCGGGCGAGCCTCGCCGGTGGCCGCGAGCCTCGCGGCCACCGGTGGGCCGGGCGTCGCGAGGCTCGCCCGGCCCACCGCCCGCCCCGGCGGGCCTCGCCGGCCGGCGAGGCCTCGCCCGGCCCCGGCGAGGCCGCGGCCACGGCGAGGCTCGGCCTCGCCGGATTTGGGGAGGCCGAGCCTCGCCGGTGGGCCGGGCAAGCCTCCGGCGAGCTCGCGGTGGGCCGGGCTTGCCTCCGGCGAGCTCGCGGACCTCGCCTGTCCGCGAGCCTCCGGCGAGCTCGCCGGGACCGGCGGCGGCGGCGGGCGGGCGGACGCGGCGGCGGGCGGTGGACAGGGTGGCGGATGGCGGATGGTGGCGGGCGGCGATGGATGGCGGTCGTGAGATGGCCGAAGGGAAGAAGAAAATTTTGATTCTCAAATTGATTCTCGGAACAAGAATCAACTATTTTTTGATTCTTGATTCTGTTCCCAACTGCTTCGGAACGAATTTGTTCTAACAAAAATTTTACCAAACGCGATTCTGCGCGAAAACGATTCTAACAAAGAATCGACTTAAGACTGTTTGGATGGTTACCAAACAGGCCCTTACTTGTCCGATTCTCACGCCGACGCGGAATTCCAGCAACCCCTAATTCACGTGTCCTCTGTCTGTCTGTCTCTCTCCTCCCTATGTCGCTGACCCTAGATCAGAGGTCGATAATGGTCATCGCCTACGGCCCAGTCCAAATCGAGGTTGCCCGGCCTCAATTTGCACCTCCCGCGCTAGCTCTATAGAGCTCCAGATCCCGAGATGACAGCCCGGTCATTCTCTACATGTTCACAGGATGCTCTCGCTTCTATTGAAGATTTGAATCCACTTAAGTTTAGTTTCCTTGTGTAATTGGTGTTTCTTGAGGATGCAAATTGTAGATTAGGGTTAAAAATTTTATCATGCAAACTTTATATTTTGCAAATTGAGGATGCAAAGCAAATTGAAGATATTGACATCGTAGGGAGGGAAGGAGTTAAAAGCGGTTGATTTAAAGTTGAAGGAGAGCAGCAATTGAAGTTCGCAATGTTTTCCTATTAAAAGTAACAATAAAAGAAATCATTTGACAGACAGCATTGCAAGCCCCTAACACGATAAAGGAAGAGTTAGGTAGGGATCTCAAAATAGTTTACCTCTGGTCCTTTTTTACGTTCCATCCCTTGATTTCATCCACCTTTGCAAGAGTCTTTCTCCAAGCCTTGACTTCATCAGGAAACTTGATTGCGTGTTCCAATAAAGCATCTCTATATTGTGGAGTCTTAAGTTTAACATCCTCTGGTTCTACGTCGAGAAATATGGGAAGGATACATTTTTTTCCCTCAGACTTAGACACGTTGTCTACGATGTGCACAAGCTCACGAAGGCACCATTTACTGGAAGCATAAGTTTGAGAGAAGATAGGTATGTAGAGCATGGAGTTATTGATAGCACATAAAAGGTTCCCAGCAATCACTTCACCGACATGGAGCTCATCTTCGTCTCTGAATACGCGGACTCCAGCATCTACCAAGCCGTGATAGAGGAAGTCTGTGAATCCATGACGAGTGTCCTCTCCCCTAAAATTCAGGAATACTTGGTACTCACCTCTTAATACTTTTGCAGCATCACTACTTGTTCCGGCCTCAAAGTCCGCCATAGTCAGGAAGCTTATTACTTCCAGATATCTCTCCCCTAGAGAGAAAAAAGGTAGGTGTGGCGTGTTCTAAATAAGGAAACGAACTGAGGTTGTGGATGTGAACGAGGCAAGTGAACTAATCGTCAAATAGTCTCTTTCCCACCTAACGTTCTCCATTGGCAAGTAGATACCAGTGACGTATGCAGGACTTTTCAACAAGTCAGGAAATTTTTAAAATTCCTCGGGAGACCATAAAGGCCAATCAGAAGTTAGTTTTTGCTTCTTCTTTTTCTTCGGGATAAAGGCATTGGGATATGTTTGTAATTAAAAAATAAAGTCTGGAAAAATATGAAAATCTTTAAAAAGAAAAGAAGAAAAATCAAGAGGAGAAAGGGAAGCACAGTGCACTATAGTCACACGACCCAGACAGGAAAAATGTTCCTATAAGCGGCATAGTCTTATCATACAATTCTTGTTAAAAACTCAATTTCCTGTAAGAAAAAGAATTTATTATGATTAGTAGCTCACATGATTAGAAATTGAATCCTCAATTCTCAAGAGCAGGGCACAATATAGCTTTTGTGTTTAATCACCAATTTCCATCTGTCCGTTAGTCAACACATTTGATGCACGATACAAAAGGGTTGGCTCTCTTCTAGCCTAACCAGTGATTATCAGGACCATGAGAAGTGAATTGCTAGTGCTTACCTAACTCGAGTGCAAGTGTCACGGGCCAAAAGATGAACAACCCGAGAGGTTCCCCAGAGTCGACCCCAACTCGCCCGTAGACCTCTTGCTCTCACTTGGATTCCCACCAAGCCTTCTCCCCGAAGATTGCAAGGATGGGCGAAATTGTCATTGAGCTATATTACAGAAGTCCATTCCATTATTTATGTTGGTAGACGATAGTTGACATTATGTCGGTAGTTGAGGTGGTGCGATCTCGTTCGCCGGTAGAATTCTAGATTAATGGATGTAATCCGAGGCCCTCAACTATAAAAGGGGCGTCCTCCTTCATTTGTAAACATCAACTACTTTCGCAATACAAAGTAAAGCTTCTTTCCAGAGCTCTTCTCTCTAGATTCTTTCTCTCTTTACGATCCGGGTAAGGTGAGCGAGTGAACATTCGACTGTGCAAGGCTTGGCTCAGGTGCTTCGGCGATCAAATCCGATCCTAAAGTGCCCGAGTCGCCGTGCGGTCACGATCCTTATCGATCGGCCCGTGACACAAGACTAATGTACCTGTTTGGATTCAATAAGGGACAGCACAGCCCAACTGGTATTCACCGAGTGTGCTTTGTTCCCTTCCAAGTTTGTATATTTCTGTAACCAGATCAAGACGTAAAGGCTGTCAAACAATCAATCATTGCAGAAATAGCTCAAACGTCTTCTCTCCCCAGTCAAAAGCAAGTTACAATCTGCATTGTGATTCAAGATGTCATCAAGGAGTTAATATGCATTAGGCTTTGACATTTTGATCTGTTGCTCATACCTTATTTTGGGAGGAACGGTAAATTCTCTTGCCAATTGCATGATTCGAGTACTTTTTTTTTTTTTTTGCTCAGGCACGATTTGTGTTGTTTCGATAGCAAGAAATGACATGCTCTTATGACGCTCTCACTACTTTGGTATGTCCTACCTCCGGCACCGATCCATTTATCCCAAACCATGTGCCATAGGGATGATAAACTCCCCAAGATCCAGTAATTTATGTTTAACAATGATTTCAGTGGAGAATTAGCATTTTAACCTCGGTCTAATTACAAGGAAATGACTCCAAATGCTAGGCTAGATATTATTGCATACAAACAAAATTAAAGGTGAATTAAACTCTTCTAAGTTTTCAAAATCAAAATTAGTCGATGTAGGAGAAAACGGGACATTTGATTACTAAATGTTATGGAACATTCGATTACCTTAAGTTTGACTCTTGTAAGATGATTGTAACTAGGGTAGAAGTTGGAAGGAGGAAACTAACCAAGAATTGTCAGGTAGCTATATGCTTCCAGTGAATTCAATAGCCTTTAAGATATAACTTAGTGAACGTCTTAAGACATTGGATCACTACCGGCCTGCACTCGACATACTAAATAGACGGGACTTCATAGTCAAATAGCAAAGAAGAAACCCGACAAATTAAGGATGATCATGATTCTAAAATATGTCATTGTCAAATATACATTTTTGTATGAAAAAAAATATAGAAATAATGAAACAATGAAAGATAGAAAGGTAGCGGCCCTGAGGATTCAAATCACAAATCCAGTCCATTAAAGTTGGTTCAGGCCCATCACTTAAGCTCTCCAATTCTCTCGTTTGAGCCCATCAAATATCAATTCTGCGCCATTTTTAATGGGGGTTCGGAGAACCCATTAAAAAGGGCCCATGAAGGAGGCCTGGCTCCTTTCCCGTTTTCGTCCTGTCCTTCTCTCTCTCTCTCTCTCTCTCTCTCTCTCTTCCTGGGTGGTTACTGGTTACGCGTGAGGAGAGGTGACCGAGCGATGCAAAATAGAGCGACGAAAGAGAGCCCTTGCCACCATCTGTGTGCTCTCCAAGCAATGGGAGAGCCACGTAAAGAGAGCCCTCTCCCAAACATGGTGCTCTTCCCCTCAATGTGCAGTCTCCGCCCTCCATTCTTCATTCTGCAACTTCCAGTCGTCACCGGTTCATCATCCAGCTTCTTTGAAACTATTTAACTCGCCTCCGTTTTGATCATAACTTCCTCGATGGTTATATAGGTATTGAATCATCTCTTTACGGTGTTTTGAAGATAGAACCGAGCGTAGGTCTCCCACACTAAAAAGGATAGATTGCAATCTTGATTCAATATAATGAATTGATACAGTAAGTATACTTTTCACTTGTCCCTTTTGAGTATATTTTATGGACAGAAAGTTTTTTAAAGGTCAAGAGAGTCTTCAAATAGAGACTAATGGCATCTTGTTATAGCATAGCATATTATAGTTGCTTTTTTTTATAATTGGTAATTTCCTCAAATAAAGGATAAATTCATACGGGTAGTGGTAACCTAGGCTAATTTAGACTTAGGATAAAAAAAAATAAAGTAAAAAAGAGAGAGGATCCAGTATTAACGGAATACACTTGTCTTCCCTTGGCAAATAGGGGGCCGCGTTGACTCGAATATCATCAACGAGCCACGGATGAGCGAATTTGATCACCGATCACATGGTGGTCCGGGTTTGGGCGGGCAAACAAGGAAATTTGCCGCGAAGTCCCCGTGGTTGGTCGTTTGTCGGCCCCGATAACCCATAGAGCCTTCTAGCAGATAGGTCTCTATAGATAGAATTAGACTAAGATCTAATTTCGAATTAAGCTCGTGGGTATTCATATCCTGGGACTTAATTAATGAAGCCACTTATCGGGTTTATTTTTTGGTACTATAATTTTGGTCATTTTATTCTCGTGCTTTATGGTTATGATGTTTTTATTATCGCTTTAGTATTTGAACTTACTTTGGTTTGATGGATAATTAAGTTCATGTGTTTGGATTGATACATATTTACCAGATAACCATTTATCATTTAGTAAAACGCACTTAGAGGATTAAAAAAGATCACATGATTCACCTCTTTGAAATAAACGAAGAATAGATATTGAAATGGTTCTATCTAGACGTTAGCATAAGTAAGTCCACAAACCTAGATCTCTAGTTATTAAAAAGTAAAACATTTTCCCAAATTTCACTTGGCTCCTAATAGATCCCAATAGGTTTGTGATGACTCCAATTAGATTAAATTTCATCATAGCATCATTAATTGATCGAAACCCCCCCACGTCACGAGAGGTTCCGTTTGGGTGAACCCACGCCGAACAAGAGTGAACTCCTCGAGTGGAGGGACCGCCCGTTCCCATTCGAGCCATTCGACAAATCGCTAAACTCGCTTCCCCTAGATGTGGTTTGTTCCAATCTTGGAGATCGTGACAGGCCTTATGGCTCTAATTGCGGGAGAAGTGCCAAAAAAGTCCTAAACCTTTTGTTTTTGTGCCGATTTAGTCTTAAACCTTTTTTTTATGCCGATTTAGTTCTAAATCTTTTTACGTTGTGCTAATTCAGTCATTTCCGATCAATTTTGACCAGATTTTTCTGACTGGACGCCAGCCGACTGACGTGGCTCGATCGATCGACATTAACAACTTTTAATAATATTTTAATATTTTAATATTTTTTTAATATTTTTTCTTTTTTTTTTCTTTTTCTTTTTTCTTTTTTCTTTCTCCAACCGGTCGTTGGAGCTCGGCGACCGGCCAGAGGCGACGGCTGGCAAGGTTGAGGTCGACCTCGTTGGCCACCTCGCCAATGGCCGTGAGGGCGGCCTCGCGCGGGGTGGCGAGGCTTGCCCTCACCAAATCTGGCGAGGGTCAAGCCTTGCCCATGGCCGGCGAGGGCAAGGGTGAGGAGGCAGCCTCGCTGCAGTCATGTCGTCCCCTGCTTGCACGCCTGTCCGCGCATCTTTGCCTCTCGTGCTCATTACCCGCGCCCTGCTCGCCATCCGCCGGAGCTAATCCAATCACTTGCCGTCTCCGTCGAGCTGACCTTAAGCCAAGCTGGCGGGGCTCACCCTCGCCGGCCATGGGCGAGCCTCGCCGCCCAGCGCGAGGCTGCCCTCACGGCCATTGGCGAGGTGGCCGGTGAGGTCGACCTTGACCTCGCTGGCCGTCGCCCTCGGCTCGTCGCCGAGCTCCGGCAACCGGCTGGAGGAAGAAAAAAAAGAAAAAAAAGAAAAACAGAAAAACAGAAAAAATATATATATCGAAAATATTAAAATATTAAACATTTCCAGCACGACCTTTCACGAGAGTTTAAAGGTGAAAACATTGATTCTATTGCCATCCTTCTTTGGGTCTAGTTACTGCATGAGAGTCAGTATTTTCAGTGGAACCCTCAAGAGATCAATACGATCCATTGGCTTACATATTCCTGGCTCAGGTGAACTTGTCGTATGCAAGTACTTATGCAACTGAAGTAAAAAAAATACATTTCAATGGCAGAGTCAAAAGAAGCTAATGAACATCATTGAACCGGAGATCATTGAAATAATTGCACCGCCTGGAATACGCAAAAGAGACTTGCTTGACCATCTCCTGGAGGACATGGAAACTCAGACGTTTCTCACGCGCTATTTGGTAAACTACCTGATGTTTGCGCTTATGGTTGCAAGCCTCGAAACAGTTTCCACCGGTTTAGCCATGACCATTAAGCTTATCACAGAAAGCCATTGGACGGTTCGAGAACTAATCATAAGTTAAGTTAATCACCATGGATTGTTAAATTAATGGGAACAATACCAAAAAAGTTATAACTCTATTATATTGATACTAATTCAGTCTTAAATCTTTTAATTGGACTAATTTAGTCATAAACATTTTTATGTTAGTATCAATTTAGTTCATCTGGTCAATTTAGGTTGAAAATTGCTAACGTGGATGATGGCTAGCTGATGTGGCATGATCGGTCTTGATATGAATATTTTAATAATATTTTAATAATTTTTTTGAATTTATTGAATTTTTAAATAATTTATTGAGTTTTTTTCTTCCCCCTTTCTCAACCTTTTCTTTTTTCGGTGGCCAGCATCCGCCACTAGCCATAGGAGAGCCAACGGCAAGCACTTAAGCAAGCGATTGAGGCTGCGGTTGTGGCTGCGACCGCGTCTATTGCCGCTGCTATTGCTGGGGGTAATGATGCAAAGGAGGGAACGAGATCTAAGAATTGATATGGGCGGGGTCAATTGAAGGAGAGAAATGAGAGAGCGGTGACTGGGACAGGATTTGGGGGTCCATTGATGAATTCTGGGGAATTGACACCGCCGAGGCTGCCAGATCCATTGGGTTCGAAGATTGAGGCTTCGACGATGAAGTTGAGTTGTTCGCCATGGTTCAAGTGTGTTGGCGGTGACTCACAGTGGTTCGTTGACCCTTGACCTAGGGAGGTGCAGCGAGGCCAACCCTCACTCAGCCAAGGCGTGGTGAGGCCACTTCGACTTGGGTGAGGGTCGGCCTCGTCAAATCTAGCAAAGGGGGCCTCCCCTGGATAGCTGGCATTTGCTTTCGGCTTGGCGAGGGCTCGGCTTGGGTTTGGTTAGCAAGTGCGACCTCACCCAAGCAAGGCTACCCCTCGTCAGTCATGGCTAGGGCCAGTGGCCGTTGCTAGCCATAGGAGAAAGAAACGGACGAGAATGTGGAAGGGAAAAAAATAAAAATATTCAAAAAATTATATAAAAATTCAAAAAATTCAAAAAATTATTAAAATATTATTAAAAACGTCAATATCAACGTTGACAACATCACGTCGACGACCGGCGTCCACATCGCAGTTTCGGCTTAAATTAACCAGATGAATTGAATTGGTACTAATACAAAAATGTTTATGACTAAATTGATCCAATTATAAGGTTTATAACTGAATTGGTATCAATGCAACATGTTTAGAGACTTTTTTGGTACTTTTTCTATTGAATTAATTGATCCATACATATATTAGTGACCGAAATTTTGCAACCAAGTTTAATTTGCACAGTTCTCACTTTGGAATGGATGATGATCTCTCTTTGAAATCACTCATGACAAAGCTTTTCACCATTCCATTAGAAGGTAAATGAGGAAGCGCTTCGCAACCGAAGGGTTTCGGGCACAGAAGAAATTACTTGGGAAGAATACAAATCAATGGCTAGACGATGCAAGTGAGTCAAGGAGAATCCTTCTTTGCTTTTCTTTTGTTGGAAACTTTTTCTCTATATCTGAAGACTATATTTAATGAACAACTGGAATGATATATAGGTGATTAACGAATCGTTCAGATTGGCAAGCATTTCGCCCGGCATTGTTGGAAGAGCACTTAAAGACATTCAGTGGAATGGTGAAGTCTCTTATCTATTTTCTATTAAGTCAGACTAACATGGTCTTGCTATAAATACATGCATGACATACATCAGAACAAAGTCCCGGACCATGTCACAAAACTATATGATTTTTCATCTTTGTTTGACAGGACACATAATCCCTAAAGATTGGACGATTATCATTGTTCAAACTGGTCTACATCTAAACCCAGAAGCTTTTGTAGATCCCCTAAACTTTAATCCCTCAAGATGGAAGGTAACGGTTGATCTTCATGCATACCTCATTTCACAATATTGATTTGCTAATAAGCAGATAACTGTGACGAAACACCTTTGTTGGTGCTAAAGCGTGGATTTGGTACCATTTGTTGGGTGCCGAAATGTCACTCTAATACTACTTATTGAGAAAGACAAAAAGTTCACTTAACAAAGACACATTCTTGTCATTAGAGGCACTCTCTTACAATATCGGTCGGGAGAACTTCTCCCTTAGGCCCAGGTGCCGAGCACACTCTCACACACTCACTTGTGGGAGCCAAGCTTACTTTCTTAATCGAGAGTTTTGGCTCTAGGCTTAGCAAGGAGGTATTCCTAGAGAAGTATTTCCCTTGATTTTCCAAGATAAGCATCATCCTACATATTTTTTAGAGAGTATTAGATGGGCCAATCTATTAGTCAATACTCTTCCTATAATAATAATAATAAAATCTATGTATTTTAATAGTAACTTAGAAGAATCTGAAATTCCTCAAGAAAAGAGGCGGTGCATCTTTTCCTTCAACACCCTTCACACCCATGACGATATCTCCGATACACTTGGCTTGTCAGCTTGAATTTGATTCATTACTCTAACTAAAACAATTTCTTCTTTCTTCTTTCCTGCATCGGCATCTGTATAAACAGCAACAGGATATCGAAAAAGTGAGAGCGAATTATTATATACCGTTTGGAAGGGGTGGGAGGCCATGCGCTGGAGCTGAATTTACCAAAGCTGTGTATGCTGTATTTCTCCAAGTTCTGGTGACAAAGTATAGGTAAACGCTACGAGAAAATGATACTTAAATTACAAACGATGCTCTTGATGTGCGCCAAGGTGTCATCACATCTTTGTTTTCGATCTATTGTTTAGTTACCTGCAAAGTTGAGATACGATTCCTTACAACTCGAAGTGGTTTCTTAATCCCTATCCAAGTGAAAAAGATGGATATAGTCACACAAATGAAAAAACAGCACATAATATAGCAATTGCTTATCATGGCGCGTGATGCATTTTGTCTTCAATTTTCCTCCTTATATTCTGCATTTCTCTAAATTTCTTACTTAGCTTAATAATTTGTTTCACACAGGTGGGTAAAGGGAGGAGAAGTTGTTGGGACTCCCATGTTGGGGTTCGGAGGTGGTTTTCATATTAAGGTCTCTAAGATTCAAGAATAAGCGCTCATACGTATGCAAGAAAGTCCTTTTTCGAAACGGTCGCGTTGTCGAAAGATAATTATCTGAGAGACATCTTATAAGGCATTATTGAGTCTGTACCGATTCTTTTCAGCTTTTGTTAATCCTATAATATTCCCTGCCAGTCTGCGATATGTTTTGTCGGCTTACTTATCTTGCCACTTTTAAGTATTTTCAAAGACCAAGAGAGTCTTAAGATGGAGATTAACGGTATACCCGGACGAACGAGCAGTCTTATTTAATGGCTGAGAGTAAGTGCCAAAGTGTTCGATAGCATATTTATCTCGAATTCTAGTAGTCTTCCTCCTAAAACTTTATTAATAGATACAAATTGTGGGAGGAAGTCCTCCCTTCTCTTTCTTCGAGCATACTCCAAGTATGTGCGATGGAATATTATAACAGCCCCAATTTCACATTGTAAAAGGTTTAACTATTTGGTTGAATTGGTATATTGCAGACAAGTCCATTTTCAAAAAACAATATATAAATTTAGGCTCTATTAGTTTCACATAAGCAACTTTCAGAAATTTTTTCTGAATTTTTCAATATTTATTTTACGAAATATGAACTAGTCAGAAAAAACATTTTCCAAAAAACAAAAAAAAGTCTTCCAAAATAAGGGAAAAAGTTTTACATTTTCCTCTCTCTCTCTCTCTCTCTCTCTCTCTCTCTCTCTCTCTCTCTCTCTCTCTCTCTACTAGCCCGCTCTTCTTTCTTCTTCTTTTTTTTTTTTTTTTTTTTTTTAAATTTTAATATTTATTTATTTTTTCTTTTTCCTTTTTTTTTTCTTTTTTTCCTTTTATCTCAATTGGTTGGCAGCCATAACGATAACCGGCGACCAGCCACAAGCAAGCCTCAAGCTCATTGACCTCGATTGAGCTAGAGCTAGCCACTCACCAGACCGGCGAGCACGAGCCTCTAGCTCGTTGATCTGGCAAGTCCTTAAGATTGCTAGCCTCAGGTGAGCTTGAGGCTTACCAACCTCTAGCAAGGCCTATGGCCCCGAGCTCACCTAATCGGTGAGCATGAGCCTTTGGCAATTGCCCTTGCCATGGCCACAACTAACCAAAGAAGAAGAAGAAGGAAACAAAGAAAAAATGTAAAACAAAAAGAGAAAGAATAATTAAAAATTCAATTTAAAAATAATTAAAAGTAGTGCACAAAGGAAAGTAAAATAAAATTTTCCACTTTGAATAGTAGAAAATATTTTCCAAGTTCATTTTCAAGTTTCAGCCAAATATCGAAAAATATTATTATTTTCTTGGAAAATGGCTTCTTGCATAAACGCCTCATTTTCCATGAAATGGAGCCTAAAACATCTAAGGACTCGATCCTCATTTTCAACAAAGGGGTTTGATTAGATGCAATGGGCCAATAGGGTATAGAATATGATCGCAATGGATCCAACAAAGATGTATTGGAGGTACCCAAATAGTCTTTAAACTTTAACCAAATGTATAATATTGTTCTTGAACTTTTAATTTATTCACTATGATCCTTAGAGTTTAGCCCAATGCGTAATGTTGTCTCTTAACTTTTAGTGTATTCAATGTGGTTCATAGACTTTTGGTAAATGTTCAACTAGTCCTTAAATCATATGAATATATAAATTATTATTCTTCCATTAATTTAGGTCCAGGTACTACGTTGAAAATTTTCTTAGATCAAATATGTATCAAAGTTTTATGGACCACATTAAATAATATAACATTTTTCGGATGACATTGCACATCGAGCTAAAGCTTAAAGATCAAATTGAATAAATTAAAAGTTTAAAGATGATATTGAAAATTATACCAAAATTCAAGGTTTATTTGTGTCATTTTCCCTTATACAAAATGATCCAACAATAACCACTCTAGACATTTAGCTATCTACTCTAATCTCATGCTATAAGGGAAATTAACACAAATGGTCTCTAAACCTTGGTCCAATATGCAACATTATTCCTGAACTTTTAATTTGTTCAATATAATTCCTCAACTTTAACCAAATATGCAATATCATTGCTAAAATTTTGGTACATGTTCAATTTAATCTCTAGACTATATGACAATATTCAATGATGTCTTTGAACTTGAAGTAATAGATAGATGACATTAGATACCTTCATCTAGTCTAGGTGCTTGAATCAAAACAGGTGAATATATAGGTAATTGTAGTGTCTTTTGCCATTATTAAAAAAGAGAGTAGGGGATATATTGGAAAGGGTTGTTGTTGTGACCAACCATTTTAGAGATATCGAGTTCCGGAAGTAGAATGATCACGATAGACAGTAGATAAAACTAAATCTTTCCTATTAAAGTGAATTGCCATATATAATATTCATCAAAACCCTTTAGGTTCCGACCAAAAAAAAACCCTTTAGACTCGTTAATTTTTTTTTTTTTTTTTGCATTTATTTTCTCAAATGCCGTAGCGCTTCACTTTGATTCCGAAATCACATGGCCGATTCAATTAAGCCCCTTAATTGCTTGTGCAAAGGCGCACGTTTGCTCCCTCACGAAACATAAGACTGGAGAAGCTTAGAAGCGAGATTACATACCTGGACTTTAATTCCCTAATGAAATGGCAGGGGCTTGTCTGGCGGCGCACGCTTAGCTCGCCCACACTGCAAATTCCATCCTTAAACATATTCGGATGCCAACTCGACAACAAAAGTTGATGAAATTCTTCATTCATATTAAGATGGGAAGATTTCCATATGTTCTTCCAAGTTTAGTGCACCCCGATCTCAAAATGCATGGGTCTTGTTTGTGTCGGTACACGCTATTAGCTTGACTTGTATGTTACTAATTAAGTTGCTAAGATTTAGTTTTGAGAAGTAAATTTATCAAAAGCTTCATTAGTTAATATTACTTTGATGTCTTAGATCAGATGGTAAATCAATTACTAGGCGATACCTTTCCATTACTTAACATTTACATCGATGAGATTTAATTTTCGAGCCATGCCATTATTGCATTGACATTGTCAATATGTTGCTTGAAATGGGGTACCGAGGGGTAAATATAAGATTTTCAATGTGCAAGTCATCCCAAGATCATGTAAAGATGCTTCTAAGGATTGGCCTTGAAGGGTTTTCAGTCCAAGAAACTTGTCCGGATGATAGAAATGTAAAGATAATGAGAAGAAAAAGAAAGACATCAGACGTTCACTTTTGGATCCAGTGCAGATTGATTCTATCATCAGCAGCAGGACAAAAGGATTAGGAGTGATTGAGGCAGGTGGTTTGTTTTAGTATCTTGGAGTAGGATATCAGATATAGCGTTTGCTGAGGTCAAATGGAAACATAGAATCATATATGAGTTCTTATTCAATGGCCAAATTAACATGACATCGGCCCTATAAAAGGATTCATCCATCTCGGCCTTTGAATACCCGCCAGACTTTGTGGTTCGATTAGACTCGAGTCATCAGCTTCACTTCGATCCTCAGAAACGGGTTGGTGCAAGTTCTCCCTTTCATCTTCTTCTCGCATTTAAACGTTGAACATGTTTCCCACGATTCATTGTTAGGGGCCAGGAAAAAGGAAAAAGAAGTCCCTTATGCTCGAGCCGTTGTAGACAAAAAAAAAAAAATGAAGAAGAACATGTTTTGTACACGCCGTTTAAATTTTTGAGGCAAACTGCTGTGCATGTAACTTTTAAGTTTCATCAGATCCAGAAGGCTCAAGTTAAGTTCCTCTCATCCTAGGTTTTCTTCTGATCATAACCTATTGAGATTTAAAGTCTATAGCCCAAATGCATCGGATTTGTACTCCTTCGGCCTTCATCATCAAATTAGCCTTCACGTGAGAGAGTGTACTATAGATATGGAGTATATGCCGCACTATATTTTACATCTTAAACTTTTAGATGAGCAGCTGCACATGTAAGTTAACTCGAGCAATTAATCACGAATAAGAAAAATCACAAGCATGCTAACTCCAGTATATATGATGAGCTTATATAAACCACACAGTGAATTGCCTTTTCACGCGAACCCTCATGTTTCCGTTTCCGTTTGTTTTCCTTTTCTGAGGAGGACATAGTTTCAGGAGGGAAATGTGGAAGCTCAAGTGCTCCCAAGGAGATGATCTTGAGGTGAGGAGCATTTATGACAATATTGGGAGACAATTCTGGGAGTTCAAGCCAAAAGCAGGAACGCCAGATGAATTGGCTATTATTAAAAAGATGCGCCAAGAGTTTACTCAAAATTGATATCATTTGAAGCAAAGTTCAGATCTCCTTATGAGGCTTCAGGTACAGATGATTCAAAAATCCAAGACTTCCCTTTTCTCTTCTCTTGATTTCCTTACGAAAATGATAACACTGCATTTGGGATAGAAAGCCGAAGAATGAGATGTTGGCTTGAATGATCACGCAAATAATGACTCCACAGCAAGTTTAAGCTCGTATCTGTTGGATTTTTGATGTCTCAATGCTGCTGTTTTTAGACTAAAGCTTCTCTGTTCTGTTTTATATTGTTTTAGTTTATTTTCTTACTTAGTCAATTATGTTATGCAGTTGTTGTTGTGTTATTTAGGAAGTTAAGTACTTGTTCGGGTGCAGTTACAAGCTGAACGTGTGTGTGTACAGTTATTATTATTTTTTTTGTTTAAGTCGTGTTTTGTACTTGACTTTTTACTTGAGAACTGTAGAAGGCAGTTTTTATGCTCTGTTTCCTCTGTTTTTCTTCTTTCTTCCTCGATATCTATAGTTCTGGCATTTCTGCTCCTTTGCTGCTTTGATCAACATCAACAGTGGTATCAGAGCATCAAATGATCTTGAGGAACTGTGAAGTGAAGCAAGTGTTGTAGTGCAAAGAGGTTAGAGGGTGATGGAGACAGGTTCAAGTGGTTTTTCTACGATGGCTTCTCCAGTATTTACTAGAGAGAATTATCAAGCATGGGCTGTTAAAATGAAAGCATTTCTAGAGGGTCATGATCTGTGGGAAGCTGTGGAGGATGATTATGAAGTTGCTCCACTTCCAGATAATCCGACCATGAATCAAATCAAGCTTCATAAAGAGAGAACCACAAGGAAAGCCAAGGCAAAATCTTGCCTCGTATGCTGCTGTCTCGCCTACCATCTTCACTAGAATTATGAAGTGTGACTCTACGAAGGTCATATGGGATTTCTTGAAGGAAGAATATGAAGGAGATGAGAAGATAAGAGGTATGAAGGTGCTGAATCTTTTGAGAGAATTTGAGAGACAGCAGATGAAGGAATCTGAGTCAGTGAAGGAATACTCAGATAGGCTAGTGGGAATAGCTGATAAAATCAGAGTTTTGGGAACTGACTTGAGGGATGATAGGCTTGTTAAGAAGATCCTAGTGTCTCTTCCAGAAAAATTTGAAGCTACTATAGCTTCTCTGGAAAACACAAGGGACTTGGCTGATATAAAACTTGCAGAGTTGCCGAATGCTTTGCAGGCGCAGGAGCACAAAAGACTAATGAGGAGAGAAGATCATGTTGAGGGGGCATTGCAAGCCAAAGTAAAGCAAAATGATGGAGGCAAAGGGAAGAAATGGATTCAGTTTAAGGGAAATGTTGATAATTCGAAATTTTTACCAAAAGAAGGAAATGCTGGTGGATCTAGCAAATGGAAAAATAATAAAAGGCCATGTCATTACTGTGGTGGAACCAACTATCAATCCTTTAGATGCTGGAAAAGGCCAGATGCGAGGTGCAGAAGATGCCACAAGTTGGGTCATATGGAAGCTATTTGTAAAGGGAAAGCCTATCAGCAAACAGGAGAAGCACAAGTGGTAGTGAGTGAAGTTGATGAAGAGCACTTATTTGTTGCTTCAGCTGGTGAATATTCATCGAAAATAGTACATGGCGATAGATAGTGGTTGTACTAATCACATGATTGGCAACTTAGAGCTATTCAAGAGCATAAACAAAACAAGAAAGTCCAAAGTCGAATTGGCAATGGACAGCATATTGAAGTTCAGGGTAAAGGTGTAGTTGCTATTAAAGGAAACCAGGGGGTGAAGTTAATTAGGGATGTCCTCTTTGTGCCAAACATTGACCAGAATCTGTTAAGTGTTGGTCAGTTAGTGGAGAAGGGCCATATAGTGAAGTTCGAATGAAGGGAATGTCTCATTAAAGATACTGACATCAATGAAGTCTTGAGAGTTCAAATGAGGGATAAAAGTTTTGTGTTCAAGCCAAATGAGATGCAACGGATGGCTTTGAAATGTACAGAAGAGAATATAGAGCTGTGGCACAAAAGATTGGGGCATGTTCATAGGAGGAGTATGCTGGTTATGCATAAAAATGGCTTGGTAGATGACTTACCAAGCTTGAAGGAAGAGCTTCCACAATGCAGAACCTGCCTTCTTGGCAAACAAGCCAGATTTCCCTTCAAAGGAGGAGTCTCGAAGACATATCAAAAGCTGGAATTAGTTCACACTGATGTGTGTGGACCTATGTCTGAACCTTCTTTAAATGGAAGCAGGTATTTTATTACTTTTACTGATGATCTGACTAGAATGAGCTGGATCTATTTTCTGCAAGCTAAGATTGAAGTAGCTGATGTATTTATGAAGTTTAAAGCATTAGTTGAAAATCAAAGTGGGAAGAGAATCAAAGCTCTCGGGTCAGACAATGGATCTAAGTATACAGCTAACAAATTCAAACTGATTTGTGAGCAAGCTGGAATTGTACAGCAATTTACAGCCCCTTACTCACCTCAACAGAATGGGGTTAGTGAGAGGAAAAATAGAAGCATTATGGAGATGGCCGGATGTTTGATGTAGGAAAAGAATTTGCCTAAAAGTTTTTAATGCCGAGGCAACCAACACTGCTGTATTTCTTTTAAATAGATTACCTACAAAAGCTTTAGAGAAACTAACACCTCTCAAGGGCTGGCAAGACACTAAACCTTCAGAAAAATTTGAAGGTTTTTAGAAGTTTGTGTTATACTCATATTCCGATGTCAAAAGGGATAAGCTTGATAAAAAGGCTGAGATTAGAATTTTTGTTGGATATAGCTCTCAATCAAAGGCTTACAGAATTTTCTATCCAAAGACAAGGAAAATTACTGTGAGCAGAGATGTTATGTTCTTAGAGGAAGATGAATGGAATTGGTTAAATGGAAGGAACACTGAATTGAAGCACTTTGAAAGACAACCTGAAATTGATGTGGAGACTAATGAAATTACAGGGGAAATGGAAGAAAATATAGATGATGAACCTGTAAGAGGCACAAGGTCACTTGCTGAAATCTATGAAAGGAGTAATGTGGCAGTGCTCGAACCATCAAATTTTGCTGAAGCCAAGGAAGATCAGAAGTGGTTTGCAGCAATGCAGGAGGAGATGACAATGATTCAAGAAAATCAGACTTGGGAATTGGTAGACAGGCCATTAAATAAGAATGTAATTGGAGTTAAGTGGGTCTTTAGGACAAAACTCAATCCTGATTGTTGACACCTAATTTTTGCCCAAAAATATTTCATTCTGGCATATAGATTATCTAGGTGTTTAATATCGTGTTTTAAATGAAAGATGTTTTTCCTATAAAAAATAATAATAATTTTTTAAAAAAAAAAGAAAAAAAAAAGAAGAAATCGAAAAAAAGAAAAGAAAAAGAGAGAGCAAGTTGGGGCCAACGATCTAAATATGACTAGCCAAGCCTAGGAGGTCAGATTGGAATTCAAATGACAATTTGGGGCCAAAATGCAATTTCAAAAGTCAAGGGACCAATTCGCAAATTTTGCAAAATTTGTGCCCGAGCCCTTAAATCATCATCTTGGTCATCAATTAAGTTGAAATTGAATTTGGGCCAAGTAGAATCAATCAAATTGAGCCAAAAAGACCACATTTGTATTGAATTGGGTATTTTCGAGATAAGAAAATAGCCAACTTTGAGGGACTTTTTTGCAAAATTGGGTGGGCACAATTGCGAAAAATGGTCAAGATCTTAAACTACTATACATGAGCTTTCTAATTGATCGAAAAACGCAGCCAAATTAGTGGATTAAAGCACTCAAATCAGTAGCCAAAACCCAGCCCACGGTTAGGTCTTCATTCGGAGCTGATAAGTAGGCATATTGGTGGCCCCACCATATCTCACTCAGCCGCCCATATAGCTCGATATTTGCACGTGATGGAAGACCATATATGGCAGTGCAAGTGGACGGAAATTGGCCAAGGATAAGCTCCTGACAGCACTGGAAAATCGCAGCAAAACCTGCACACTCAACAGCTGCAGAATTAAAAAATTGGCTAAGTCAGGAGAGTGGGTGGACTAGCTCAGTTGGCAGGCTTGGTAGGGGGCAAAAAGCTGACCAAAAATCCCTCAATTCATGGGATAAGATCAATGAAGCAAGGTCTTTCAAGGGATGAGAGAGAGGAGACGAGAGGGAGAGGAGTGAGCTCGGAATCGTTCCCAAAAGAAGCCCTCAGAAGCAACTCCAAAAAAAAGCAAACCCAGAAATTCCAGATCAACCTTCTGAGAGAAAAGGGAGATTTTCGCAAACTTACAGCCAAAATTAGCCAAAACTTTAAACTAGAGAGTGAAACTTCACTCAAAGATCTTTCCATCCATAGGTTGCACGCCCAAAATGGAGATCGGGAAGGCCTCCTAAAGCCCCCGAAAAACACCCTCCAGGCGGGCCAGGAAACATTGAAAATTTTTAAAGTGTTGAGCCCAGTTGGTCACGAGTGAGGAAAATGCAGTGTTGTTGAGAAATTTGAGAAAAAAATGAGGAAAATATTGACTTCTACCCCCAAACTAGAATACATATAGTTTGGCTTGGTGTCAATTTTTCCAACAAAAGACATCTTGAAGTCTAATTTTAGTGGTCAACAAAAACCTTCGTTATCAGTTCTTCTTTTTTGCAGATCTCATTTCCAGTTGAAGAAGCCAACTTCCACGTGCTTCCAGAGGACAATTTCTCGGTTTCCTTGGCCAAGAACCACTTGAAAAGGAAACTAGGAAGTAAGGTAAGCATCCTAGATGTACGTATTTTCGATTTTGAGCATGTTGTGATCATGAAAATCAAGAGGGAAACCAGCCCGAAAAACTGATTTATGAGGTTGAGATTTTTCTAAGTGTTTGAAATCTCTTCAAGAGTGTTGCATGTGTGCTTCTTGGAGAGGTCGTTTTGATGTTGTTCGGTGGGTCATTCTCTGTGATGTTTATTGCATTTGAAAGCTCATGTTACCTACTTTCACTCGGATCAAGTAATGTTTCCTTTAGATCTCGTATGCGATGAGTGTTGGGGCTTGAATATGGGCATGCAACCTGTTTGCTTGACTTTGGTTCAAACTCAGATTTCAAAATCAGCTCAACCCATATATTTGAGGCTGATTTTAGCTTGGTTCTTGTGTGTTGTAAGCTATGATTTCTATCTAATATTGCTCATTGCATGTGGTAGTATAATCTTGATGCTTTAGTTCCACATAAGATTGCTCATGGGTGAAGATTGAAGGCCACAAACATGGCTCGAGAAAGCTGATTTGAGAAGATTTGATGCACGCCAAGTGTTCAACAAAATGCGCAAACCAAGTTTCGATATTGAAACAGTCGATTTGAGCTTGATTATTGTGATATTCATGTGTTGTGTTACTCCATGTTAGCATAGATCGGCTTAAAGAATTTATTATTTTAAAAAATAATTAAAAAAAAAAGAAAAAATATGAAATTTTCAAAAATATCAAAAAATGTTAGATAGCATCAAATTAGGATAGAAATGACATATATGGAATTTTCCTAATTTTAAAAGGTCATTTTCCTAATTTAATGCTATTTTTGGTATTTTATAACCATTTTTGTAAATAATCTATTTTGCGTAGATTAAAACTATTTAAAGTAATTTCATGCACATAGAGCAATTTCATGCATATTTGAATTCTCATTTTGCTCATGGGGGTCCTGTCCCGAGGCGTGATAACAAGGCCATGTAATATTATTTGCCCGACTTGTATCGGGTTTACCTTTTCCGCATTTATTTTCAAGTCATTTCAATTTCTCGGATGTTTACTTACGTGCCGCTTTTCATTGATTTGAGTGTAAATTTCTCTTCTAAATTATGTTAGGATTAGTCTATACATTAAAAAAAAACTACAAAAACATTTGCATGGACACTTAGTGGTTTCATAAAGATTGCAATTGGTAATCAAGAATGTGTGGCCATTTAGATAAATAACTTTCCAAGTTAGTGGTACCGCAAGGGCGTTAATAGAAACATTGGCGTAAACAAGTCCCCGTTCTTAGAAATCTCTGGTTGCGTAGGAATCGAGACACCACTCCCATGTCTCGATTGGTTTCTAGCCGACCCCAATGGGCTAGTGGCGACTCCTAGAATTACATAGATTGTTAAGAACTAAAATTCAAAATCCAATGTCGCGCGAGGTATGGGCTTGGGAGAGCTCGCGCCTAATTTAAGGCCATTGGTATGCCTCTTTAGGCAAATATCCCTAAACCTTCTTCTTTTTCCCCGGACGAAAAAAAGAGGTCGTGACACTGATGGCTCTGTTAACAAGTATAAAGCAAGGCTGGTTGTGAAAGGCTATGCTCAGGTATGGGGAGTAGACTATTCTGAAACTTTTGCTCCAGTTGCAAGGCTGGACACAGTAAGACTCTGTTAGCTGCTTGCAAAATGAGAAGGGTTGGACTATTTTTCAGCTTGATGTCAAGTCTGCATTTCTAAATGGTGAGCTTGAAGAGGAAATTTTTATTGAACAATCTGAAGGGTTCTCGTGTTAAAGGGCAAGAAGAGAGTGTATACAAATTGCACAAAGCTTTATATGGACCAAGCAAGCTCCAAGAGCCTGGTATGGAAAAATTGATCGATATCTACCGGATTTAGGTTTTAAAAGGAGCTTGAGTGAGTTCACTCTTTATATTAAGAAAGTGAATCATAGTGTGGTAGTTCTGTCTCTATATGTGGATGATCTTTTGGTAATAGGAAATGATGTTCAGCTGATAGAAAATGTTAAGCAAGGCTTATTTGCTGGTTTTGAGATGACAGACTTAGGAAAAATGGCTTACTTCTTAGGTCTGGAAATCAAGCAAAGTCCTTATGAAATCTTCATTTGTTAGAGGAAGTACTTAAAGGAAATTTTGAAGAAGTTTCAGATGGAAGAATGTCGAAGTGTCAGTACACCTATGGCAGCAAAAGAGAAGTTGCAGAAGAGTGATGGAACTGAAGGTGTGGATTCTCGATGTACAGAAGTCTAATAGGTTGTCTCATGTACCTCACAGCAACCAAACCAGACATTCTATTTGCTGTAATTGTTCTGTCCAGATTTATGAGTGATCCAAGTTAGCTTCATTTGATTGCAGCTAAAAGGATTTTAAGGTATTTGAAAGGAACCATGTTTTTTGGAGTGAAGTTTCAAAGGAGTCAAGAATTCAATCTACAAGGTTATTCTGATAGTGATTGGGCTGGCTCGATGGATGATATGAAGAGTATATCTGGGTACTGTTTCAATTTAGGATCAGCTTGTTTTACTTGGTGTTCTAAAAAGCAAGAAATTGTAGCTCAATCTACTGCAGAAGCAGAGTTTATAGCCGCTACTGCAGCTGCAAATCAAGCCTTATGGCTAAAGAAGATAATGAAAGATCTTTGGCTGAACTCCAATGAATGTATCAAGATCAATGTGGATAACCAAGCTGCAATTGCAATATCTCAGAACCCAGTTTTTCATGGCAAAACTAAGCATTCCAAGGTCAAGTTCTTCTTTCTACGTGAGGTGCAACAAAATTTGTGAGGTCATGCTAGTTTATTGCAGATCTGAAGATCAACTTGCTGATATGTTCACTAAACCACTTGAAGCTGGAAGATTTGAAGCATTGAGAAAGAAAATTGGAGTATGCAGCAGCCTCTTGATCCAAGGAGGAGTTTGTTGGATTTTTGATGTCTCAATGCTGTTGTTTTTAGACTAAAGCTTCTCTCTGTTCTGTTTTATATTGTTTTAGTTTATTTTCTTACTTAGTCAATTATGTTATGCAGTTGTTGTTGTGTTATTTAGGAAGTTAAGTACTTGTTCGGGTGCAGTTACAATTTGAACGTGTGTGTGTACAGTTATTGTTTTTTTTTTTTTTTTTTTTGGTTTAAGTCGTGTTTTGTACTTGACTTTTTACTTGAGAACTGTAGAAGGCAGTTTTTATGCTCTGTTCTCTCTGTTTCCTCTGTTTTTCTTCTTTCTTCCTCGATATCTATAGTTCTGGCATTTTTGCTTCTTTGCTGCTTTGATCAGCATCAACAGTATCTTAACACTGCCGGCTCTACCCTGTGAACTGGGCACATGAAGAAAGCATAACCAGGCAAAAGCTATAATAAGGGAGAGATTTTCATGAGACAGTTAACCGTGACTTGATTCATTGACATATATAACCAGATGTGAGATGAGCCTGACAAACTCATTCTCATACCTTAACGACATCACGTGGTGTATAATTGTAGAAAAATAGATTCAAATTGCGCTTCTTAATATTAGGGCAATGATAGTCACAAGTCACAATTAAATCGGGATTAGTGAGCAATATATTCGAGGACCATTGGGGTCATTACCTTTTAATATTTGACAGTTTGATGCCTGCGGTCTTTTCTTTTCACTGCTTCTTTGTTTGAGAGTAACAAGTCACAAGAATAATGGATAAACCAATCCTGTCCTCGAGAAGATCTAAATTACTAAAGAGAAAAAGAAAAATTGGTTGATGGATGGTGCTGATTGATGATTACAGTTTGCAAAAGAGAAGTCGAGAGTGGAAGAGATAGAGAAGGTGAGGGTGGGTGAAGATGAAGACATAAGTAAGGAAGTAGTGGTGAACACATTGAAGAGGGCCCTCAGGTTTTATTGACTCTCCAGGCTGACGATGGCCATTGGCCCGGTGATTATGGCGGTCCATTGTTTCTCCTCCCAGGCTTGGTCTGCCAATTTGTCCTTTTGTTCTCTCTAACAAAAAGAAACAAGTCAAGTATCTGCTTGAGTACTAAAATGTCAAATCATATGCATACCAGGTTATTGGCCTCTATATTACAGGAGATCTACACTCGGTTCTATCTTCAGAACACTGTAAAGAGATGATACGTTACCTATATAACCATCAGGTAAGCTATGATCAAAATGGAGGAGAATTAAATAGTTTCAGAGAAGGTGGCTGATAAACTGATGATGATTGGAAGTTGTAGAATGAAGATGGAGGGTGGGGACTACACATTGAGGGGAAAAGCACCATGTTTGGAACAGGGCTCTCTTACGTCGCTCTCCGATTGCTCAGAGAGGACACAAGCGGCAGCGATAGGGCCATGGACAAAGCAAGAGCTTGGATTCTCGATCATGGTGGAGTCACTTCCATTCCCTCCTGGGGCAAGCTGTGGCTTTCGGTCGGTCTTCTTACCTTCGGCACCAAAATAGGAAGTAGGCTGTATTTATGGAAACGTTGCACTTTTCATCCTTTACTTTCACGCATTTTCTAGTCGAGTTCTTATACCTTTAATTTATCTAGACAATTCGTTCTACTTTCGCAAGTTTTCTAATCAAGTCTCTCCAATACATAAACTAGCAAAATTTTGGCCTTATAAACAACGTGGGAGTATGACATGGATAAAATTTTAGCCAATGCAATTGTCCTTTGGAAAAACTTATCCATATCAAATAACAACATCATTCGATGGTCATGCTAGTTAGATTTGGCTGGATTTTCTGTCAGAAACACTTTATTTGAGAATTTGTTAGTAGGACTTAATCAAACAAATTACAAGTATTGGGGCAAAAAGTATAACTTTTTCTAGATATATCGGTGCTTTTGGTCCCCCTCGGAATCCTTCTTTGACTGGGATGGTTTTGTATATTATGTGCAGATGCTGGGAGTCTATGATTGGAGGGGCAACAATCCGCTGCCTCCTGAAATATGGCTGCTTTATTACATTCTTCCAATACATCCAGGTTATTAACGGTGCCTCCTTGATTTGCTTGAAGTAAGTGTTCGTACATGGTTGCGCACAAGGAATATGTCTCAGTCCATTTACTCTAGCGGCACAGATCAGCCGTACCATCTAAAACGCTGTAGAATTCTTTCCTGTTTTCCATTTAACTTCTCGTGTATATGTGCATATTGCTTGTAAGTAGCGGTTCCCAGTTCCTGTGACAGATTTATCGCAGTTGGGGTTGCACTGATGAGGTCTCCATACCGCCAATTGAAATGTGCTTATTCCATTAATTGAGATGACCTCCAAAGCTGGTGAAATTTTGAGTCTCCTACTTCATGAATTGAATTTTATGTAACGAGATTTTCAGATATACATAGCTTCATCCTCCAAAAGTTGGTGCTTCAAATATGCAAAAACAAGGATGACTTATTCTTCTTTGACAGGACGCATGTGGTGTCACTGCCGGATGGTGTATTTGCCAATGTCTTACTTGTATGGCAAGAGATTTGTGGCTCCATTGAGTCCCCTTGTTTTGTCTCTTCGGAAAGAGCTCTATGTGCAACCTTACAATCAGATTGAGTGGGACCGAACTAGAAATCTGTGTGCTAAGGTATGATTTGAAAATGGCACAGCAAAACCTCTTAACTTTTGATTTATATTGCGTGCAAGAGTAAGACAACAATTGAGAACAGTGACTTCTTACTATTTTCCCCAGGAAGATTTGTACTATCCTCACCCCTGGATCCAAGACAAGCTTTGGAGTTGTCTACGCAATGTTGTGGAACCACTTCTAGCACAGTGGCCTTTCTCTAAGCTGAGACGGATTGCTCTAAGTACTGTATTGTATCACATCCACTATGAAGATGATAATACCCACTACATTTGCCTTGGTCCTGTAAATAAGGTAAGGTCACTAAATCTAATTAGCGATGTAAAAAGCAGCTTGAAGCACCATATTTTCGCCCTAGTTAATCATATAAATGATATTTGCCACAGGGGACAGGTGTTGAACATGGTCTGTTGTTGGGTAGAGAACCCCAATTCAAAAGAATACAAGCATCATCTCTCTAGAATCAAGGATTATTTATGGGTGGCTGAAAATGGAATGAAAATGCAGGTACTAGATTTTATAACGTTTGTGAAAACCTTTAACTGCCGAGCTTTCTGCATAAGGCACACTTTTGATGGATCTTGGTAAGATGAACTATCAAAGTGGCTGTACTAGCAGGGATACAATGGCTTCCAACTGTGGGATGCTGCATTTTCCGTTCAAGCTCTCCTAGTTACCGATCTTGCCGAGGAATGTTGGTTGACCCTCAAGAAAGCACATGAATTCATCAAGAACTCTCAAGTACTTGTCTGACAGTAAAATTCTCGGTCAATTTCAAGTTACACATTTGTCTGATGACTTGCAACATGCATATTGAAGTTCTGCAGCACAACTAATCGAAAGCTTTCTGCTTTTTGGTAAAGATCAGAGCCAACAGCAGCGGAAATCTGGCCCATTGGTACCGTGACATACGTAAGGGTAGGTGGCCCTTCTCTACTCCCGAAGATGGCTGGATCGTATCCGACTGCACTGCAGAAGCACTAAAAGTAATTTTCTTTATGCTTCAAATTGATTTCTCTCAATTGTACTTCTACCGAAAGTGACTGATGTTTGCCGTCGGTATTCTTATCACACGAAAAACTTAAGGACAGTGACTTTGCAGGCGGCAGTATTACTGTCAGAAATGGAGTCAAGCATCGTGGGAAATGCAATAGCAGTTGAACAACTATTTGATGCTGTTAACTTGATCTTAACTAGTCAGGTACTATAGTCTAACAATAGCTAACTACCTAACGCTTACTTCACTGCAAATTTTCAAAATCCGTTTCTCTTTCAACTCTTATTTATTGTATCTGATGAGAAGCAAACAACAATGTTTCATTTTAGTTCCCAATTCCAAAAATTCGGTACTCTGAATTTAGTTTGTTATGGAACCGAAGAAAATGAGGATAGGGGGAACATTATTTATAGTCAGATATGGATGAGTTTGAAAAACATCAATGATGTTGTTGTTACTGATTAAAAAACAGTAAACCAGAAACAAAAAACCAGAATCTATATTTTTCAGATGAGGAAGAGAAGCACAGAGAAAACAGAGCACAAACTTACGTACGTCAGTTTTCTTAAGAAACTGTCAAGTACAACCACTAAATACAAAGCAAAAACTGCTCACGTACGTGCAACACATAACTGCACACAAACGTGCTATTAACTTCCTAGAAAATAACAAAAACACTAAACAAATAACTAAATTGAACTTGGCTGTTTTTTAATAAAAAAAACAGAGTAAAACAGAGGAAAAACAGAGCAGAAAACAGCAGCAACATTGAGACATTCTAATCCAACAAACTCCTCCTTGGATCAGTTGCTGCTGCATACTCCAATTTTCTTTCTTAATACTTCAAATCTTCCAGCTTGAAGTGGTTTTGTGAACATGTCTGCAAGCTGATCTTCAGATCTACAATAGACCAACTTAACTTCGCCACTTTGTTGCACCTCACGCAGAAAGAAAAATTTAACTTTAAAATGCTTGGTTTTGCCATGGAAAACTGGATTCTGAGATATTGCTAACGCCGCCTGATTATCCACGTTAACTTCAATGCAATCACTAGAATTCAACCACAGATCTTTCATTATCTTTTTCAACCACAAAGCTTGATTTGCAGCTGCAGTAGCTGCTATAAACTCAGCCTCTGCAGTAGACTGAGCTACAATCTCTTGCTTTTTAGAACACCAGGAGAAACAAGCAGAACCAAAACTAAAATAATACCCAGACGTACTTTTCATGTCAGCCACTGAACCAGCCCAGTCACTATCAGAAAATCCTTGCAAATTAAATTTCTGACCTTTCTTAAACTTCACACCAAAGAACAATGTTCCTTTGAGATATCTCAATACCCTTTTTGCTGCAATCAAATGTAATTGACTAGGACTACTCATAAACCTGGATAAAATACTCACAGCAAATAAAATATCTGGTCTGGTTGCTGTAAGATACATGAGACACCCAATCAGACTTCTATACATAGAAGCATCTACTGCGTTTGTTCCATCATTCTTCTGCAGCTTTTCTTTAGCAGCCATAGGAGTGCTTACACTTCGACAATCTTCCATCTGAAACTTCTTTAGAATTTCCTTCATGTATTTTTTCTGACAGATGAAGATCTCATATGAAGCCTGTTTGACTTCCAAACCCAAAAAATAAGCCATCTTTCCCAAGTCTGACATCTCAAAAACTGCAAATAGATCTTGCTTTACCTTCTCTATCAATTCCATATCATTCCCCGTCACTAATAGATCATCTACATAAAGTGACAGAATTACAACACTGTGATTCACCTTCTTGACATAAAGAGTGAACTCACTTAAGCTTTTTACGAAGCCAAAATCCTGCAAATATCGATCTATCTTCCCATACCAAGCTCTTGGAGCCTGCTTCAGTCCATATAGAGCTTTCTTCAACCTGTATACACTCTCTTCTTGCCCTTTGATACTAAAACCTTCAGGTTGTTCAACAAAAATCTCCTCCTCAAGCTCTCCATTCAGAAATGTAGACTTGACATCTAACTGAAATATAGGCCACCCCTTCTCTGCTACAATAGCTAACAGTAACCTTATTGTATCAAGTCGTGCAACAGGAGCAAATGTTTCAGAATAGTCTACTCCCCATATTTGTGCATAGCCTTTCACCACCAGTCTAGCTTTGTATTTATTAACGGAACCATCAGGATTAAGTTTTGTTCTAAACACCCACTTAACCCCAATCACATTCTTATCAAATGGTCTATCAACAAGCTCCCATGTGTGATTTTTCTGGATCATTGAAATCTCCTCCTGCATTGCTGCAATCCACCTCTGATCCTCCTTAGCTTCCACAAAGTTAGATGGTTCGAGCATTGCCACATTGCTTCTTTCATAGATTTCAGCAAGTGACCTTGTGCCTCTCACCGGTAAATCATCCACACTGTCTTCCAATCCATCTATAACTTCATCAACCTCTACATCTGTTGCAGGTTGTTTTTCAAACTGTTGCTGTTCTGCACTCTTTCCTTCCATCCAATTCCATTCATCTTCCTCTAAAAAAACAACATCTCTATTTACAGTCACCTTTCCTATCATAGGGTGAAAAATCCTATAAGCCTTTGATTGAAGACTATACCCGATGAAGATTCCAAGCTCAGCTCTTTTATCCAACTTGTCCCTCTTGACCTGAGGAACATGAGTGTAACACAAACACCCAAAAACCTTCAAATTTTTCACAGAAGGTTTAACACCATACCAGACTTCAAAAGGTGTTGACCTCTCTAAGGCCTTTGTGGGCAATCTGTTCAACAAGAACACTGCAGTATTAGCTGCCTCAGCCCAGAACTTCTTAGGCAACATCTTCTCCTGCATCATACATCTAGCCATCTCCATAATACTTCTATTTTTCCTCTCACTGACCCCATTCTATTGAGGTGAATAGGGAGCAATGAACTGCTGCACAATTCCCGCTTGCTCACAATTCAACTTAAACTTGTGAGCGATACTCGAACCATTATCAGACCTGAGCATTTTAATTTTCTTCCCACTCCGATTCTCAACTAAGGCTTTAAACTTCACAAACACATCAGCAACTTCAGACTTGGCTCGCAGAAAATAAATCCAACTCATCCTAGTCATATCATCAGTGAAGGTAATGAAATACCTGCTACCATTGAGAGAAGACTCAGACATCGGTCCACATAAATCTGTGTGGACTAATTGCAGCTTCTCACATGCTCTCCAGCCTCCTCCTTTGAAAGGAAATCTGGCTTGCTTGCCAAGAAGACAAGTTTTGCACTGTGAAAATTCCTCCTCCAAACTTGGCAAGTCATCTGCCAAGCTATTTCTCTGCATAAACGACATGCTCTTCTGGTGAACATGCCCAAGTCTTTTATGCCATATCTCTGCATTTTCTTCTTTGCACTTTAAAGCCATTTGTTGCATCTCTTGTGGCTTGAACATGAAACTCTTGTCCTCTATTGGAATTCTTAGCACTTCTTTGCTATCTGCATTATTAATAAGACATTCCTTCCCTTCGAACTTCACTTTATAGCCCTTCTTAACTAATTGACCAACACTCAACAGATTATGGTCAATATTTGGCACAAAGTGAACATCATTGATCAGCTTCACCTCCTGATTTCCTTCAATAGCCACTGTACCCTTCCCTTGCACTTCGATATACTGTCCATTGCCAATTCTGACTCTGGACCTGACTGACCTGTCTAGAATCCTAAACAGCTTCGAATTGCCAATCATATGATTGGTACAGCCACTATCCACCAGCCATGCATCATTCCCAACAAAAGATTCAGAAAAGGAAGCTACAAACAAGTGCTCTTCCTCAGTTTCATTTACTGCTACCTGGGCTTTTCCTGCTTGCTGGTAATTTTTTTTCTTTGCAGATGGCTTCCATGTGACCTAACTTGTGACATCTTCTGCATCTAGCATCAGGCTTTCTCCAACATCTAAAAAACTGATGATTAGTTCCACCATAGTATTGACAAGGCTTTTTGTTCATCTTCCATTTGCTAGACCCACCAGAATTTCCTTCTTTTGCTACAAACTTGGAGTCACTGGCATTTTCTCTGGACTGAATCCATTTCTTCCCTTTGCCTCCATCATTTGATTTCACTCTAGCTTGCAACGCACCCTCTACAAACTCTTCTTTTCTCATCAGTCTTCTGTGCTCCTGTGCCTGCAAAGCATTCAACAATTCTGCAAGCTTTATATCAGGTAAGTCTCTTGTATTTTCCAGAGACGCTATGGTGGCTTCGAATTTCTCTGGAAGAGACACCAGAATCTTCTGAACAAGCCTTTCATCCTTCAAGTCAGTCCCTAAAACTCTGATTTTTTCAGCTATCCCAACCAACCTATCAGAGTACTCCTTCACTGACTCTGAATCCTTCATCTGCTGTCTCTCAAACTCCCTCAAGAGATTCAGCACCTTCATGCCACTTATCTTCTCATCTCCCTCGTATTCATCCTTCAAGAAATCCTATATTGCCTTTGCAGAATCACATCTCATGATCCTTGTGAAGATAGTGGGTGAAACAGCAGCATACAGGCATGACTTTGCCTTGGCCTTCCTTGTGATTCTCTCTTTATGGTACTTTATCTGATTCAAGGTTGGATTGTCTGGAAGTGGAGCAACCTCATAATCATCCTCCACAGCCTCCCATAAATCATGACCCTCCAAGAATGCTGTCATCTTGACAGCCCAAGCCTGATAATTTTCCCCAGTAAATACTGGAGAAGCCATCGCAGAGAAACCACTCGACCCTGTCTCCATCACCCTTTAACTTCTTTACACTTCGATACTTGCTTCACTTCACAGTCCCTCAAGATCATACATTCTCCGATACCACTGTTGTTACTGATTAAAAAACAGTAAACCAGAAACAAAAAACCAGAATCTATATTTTTCAGATGAGGAAGAGAAGCACAGAGAAAACAGAGCACAAACTTACGTACGTCAGTTTTCTTAAGAAACTGTCAAGTACAACCACTAAATACAAAGCAAAAACTGCTCACATACGTGCAACACATAACTGCACACAAACGTGCTATTAACTTCCTAGAAAATAACAAAAACACTAAACAAATAACTAAATTGAACTTGGCTGTTTTTTAATAAAAAAAAGAGTAAAACAGAGGAAAAACAGAGCAGAAAACAGCAGCAACATTGAGACATTCTAATCCAACAGATGTGACAGAACCAAAACGGGGGATTTGCGTTGTATGAGCCAACAAGATCATATGCATGGTTAGAGGTAGAATTCTGGCTCTCTTTCATTTGGTTTACATATGGAGAGAACTGTCATGTTTTGAAAGTCTTGACGTGTAGCTCATTTGTCGTGCAGACAATTAATCCATCAGAGACATTTGGAGATATTATTATTGATTATCAGTAAGATTATGACCCAAAACTTCCGAGTTTTTTATGAATTTTGCTTGGAGAACTTAGTTATTTGATGATGAACACAAATGAAACATTCCCTAGTAAATCTATTTTCCAGCCACATCAGTACAATGTGCTTTTATCAGCATGAGATTCAACGGCAAATAGCATTGACATTTTGTAGAATCATGATTATTGTTATTTGTCAATTGTCTCCTTTGTTGTTTGACTAGCAAGTTTCATATTTAGGTATGTGGAGGGCACATCCGCAGTGATTCAATGTCTTAAGGTGTTTGCTAAGTTATATCCAAGCCACCGAAGGAAAGAGATTGAGGATTGCATTTTGAAGGCTATGGAATTCATTGAAAGCATACAGCTACCTGACGGTTCTTGGTTAGTTTCCTCCTTCAAACTGCTACCCTAGCCATAATCATCTTAGAGGAGTCCAAACTTAGGTAATTAAGTGCCCCATAACATTTAGGTAACCAATTGTCCGTTGTTGTCATGCATCAACTATTTTTGTCACGAAAACTTGAAAGAGCTTAATACACCTTTAGTTCTGTTTTTGTGATATATTATCTTTTCGTAGCATTGGGAGACAGTTCCTTGCAACTAGTCTGAGGCCAAGCTATTACTTCATTGAAATCATTTTTATATATAAACAACATAGTTAAATTGCTTTGACAATCAAACCAGGTATGGATCTTGGGGAGGCTGTTACCCTTATGGAACATGGTTTGGGATAAATGGATTGGTTGCTGGAGGTAGAACATACCAAAGCAGCGAAAGCATCAGAAGAGCATGCCATTTCTTACTATCCAAACAACTCGAATCGGGCGGTTGGGGAGAGAGTTACCTTTCCTCCCAAAGTAAGGTATGTGGAATTGATCCAAACTGTCAAAGCCTAGTGCAAATTTACTCCTTGACGACATCTTGAAGCATAATGCCGATCGTAAGCTAGTTTGAATGTGATGAGATGACAATTCAGCTATTTTTGCAATGACTAATTTTTTGACATCCAGTATTTTGTGATTTGGTTACAGGAATATACAAACTTGGAAGGTGACACAACACACTTAGTGAATACCAGTTGGGCTATGCTGGCTCTTATTGAATCTGGGCAGGTACATAGAAACTTGTCCTTGAGTTAGAAAAGTGCTAATAATTCACTTCACATGGTCTTGACAATGATTGGTCAGGTTGCGAGAGATCCGACCCCTTTGCATCGCGCAGCTAGAGTGTTGATCAACGCACAGATGGAAAACGGTGATTACCCACAACAGGTATACAGTAAATTGAACCTTGAGAGGAACATGTTGATATAACACCAACACTCATAAAACTTACGAGTGCCGATGATTCAATTTCTAATGGTGTGCTTTGCTAACCATGTAATGGATTCCTTTTGTTGCAGGAAATTACAGGAGTTTTTAACAAGAACTGTATGATAAACTATGCTGCTTACAGGAACATTTTTCCCACTTGGGCTCTAGGGGAGTACCGCAATCGCGTACTTTCACAAATGTTGTGAGTGATCTTACTGTTGCATTTCAGGGTGCAAAATACGATCCTTTGTCTCACTTCTAGTACAGAGTTTCTTTGTCAATTCTTTTTCTTCAATTTGTAGACAGAAACAAAAGGTCAAGAAGAAACTTTGTGGATATATTCAATGTCATATTAGTCATAAGAATATCTATTTAATCATGGAAAAAGAATTTGGAAGAAGAGGAAATGGTTAGACTGCTTTATTTATCTCGAATTTTCGAGGTGAGAAGTTAAGAAAGAGGAAATCATGTGAATTGCCATGATCATCCAGGCTCCGATACCGACCAACGATGGAAATGAGAAAGACATGAGTAAAACTCGCAATGCGTATGAAACGTACATGCACAAAATGTCACGGAGAGAAGTCCCTCAATTTTTCATATGAAAATTAAAATCATGATATTCCCCCACATCACGTTCCACTTTTGTTCTTGTGAACTAGCAAATGTTGGTCCATTCTTTTGATTGCATCGTGCAATTGAATTTCTTTATTTTATTCTGATTGTATCTACATATCCATCCGCAGCATGAGCGCCCACAAGAAATTAACATTTAAAATTTTAAGCAAGAGCACTTTTTCATGAAATATTTGTATTACTGAATATCGAAAGAAACTAGGGATAAAAGTATTCTACACAATATCCGTGGAAAAGGAAGGGCATTTTTAGATTTAACATCTTTTTAAGAACAGCTGTTGTAAGAAAGAAGATATTCAAATTTTAAAATTGAAATGTTGGGGCTACATACACTTAACCCATTTGTCCAGATGAAAAATATTTGTAAAACAAGTAAATAAGGGTATTTTAGGAAAGAAAAAATGATTAAAATTTCTTAAAAGGACGAGGGATTCCTCACTTTACATAATAAATAAAAAGCGATTAAAATGTGTAAATCTCCCCTATATTGATGGTGCTGAGAGAGGATAATTGATAGCAATTTCTTAAATTAGTAAAAAAAAAAAAAAGCGCGATGGAAAAAAGACTTAAATGATTTACCAGTACGGAAGGCGTGCAACAATTATGACATCTAATTTTCGGGTCTTTCTTCGGGTTTCAAATCAGGCTTTATATTGGGCCAGCCTTTAAGTAATGATACTGGGCTTTGGATTTGGGCCGACACCGCGAGACCAGCCGACCTCAATTGATTGTCATCCACTGCAAGAAAAACAAGAACAAAAATCTGAAACCGTAACGGCTTCGGCGAACTCACCGAGAAGAAGCAGAAGCAGCAGAAGCAGAAGATGACCCAAAAGTCGAATATTTTCAAGGGCCAACAGAAGAAGAAAACCATCCCCCCCAATCGCCATGGGAAGGCCCCCTCCAACAAACAAAGGAATCGTCTTCTTAGGGCTCGTGTGAGTTTGGAGACTGTCGTCGCCAGCTTGTGATGCGATTCAGCGTTCTTTCTTCTTCTGATGCGATTGCGTTCTGATTATACCTCGCATGGAAGAGGTAGGTGAAGCCATTGAAGATCACTAAGGACATGGAGATGGATGGTGTAAGTTTTATTCGCTCACCCCAGAGCTTAAATTTGTGAAGTCAATGCAATCTGCCGGCTTGGTTAGGTCGATTTGTTAGCTTCAATCTCGATACGTCCGTATGTCCTGTGGTTTTCCGATCAATGTGTGGGAAGTAAAGTTGCTTGCTTTGGACGAATTTGATTTTGAAGCGATGATGATTCCCTCATAGTCATAATATGTTGTCGGGGTCGGTAATCTTCGAAAGTTTTTGATTTGACGCAATGAGAGGTTCTGGGCAGAGCGGTCTGTTATAATAAATTATTTATAGTGTTGAGAGAATTTGGTCTCTATGTCGGAAAAACCCGACGCTCTTGGCTCTTTCTTTTGCAAGAGTGAGTTTGTTGTCCAAACTCCAAACATGTTACCTGATTTCTTTAACAGAGTTCGTAGCATCGGTTCTATTCTGCAAATGCTGTCTGCCGAGAGCATATTGATCTGCCACCTCTGTTTTGGAACCAGCGGAGAATTGTAGCGTGTCCTTTGTGATTTCTGTGGACACTCAAGGAAATTGAGAGGTTTTAATTTTGATAGACATGGTTGACGATCTCTTATGGTTCGATGTTTGGCTTCTCTTCTTGCCTCCAGAAAAATGCACTTTCCACCACTTTGAAATTTGCTTGGCTAGCACCTGCATTCGGTTTATTACGAGTTTACTGTCTCAACTAGTGCACTTTGAGGCACAATATTTTTCCTTGTCATTTGATTTCTGATGATGCTTATTCGATTCTAATTGATTATGATTATATTTTCGTTGAATCTAATTCTTGGTAAAAGGAAGAAAATCAATCCATTAACCTGAGCCTTCCAATTTTCCTTCTAATTTAATGATGCGGGAGATAAGAAAGGTTCACAAACCACTTCAACGAAGTGAAAGCAGCCACTTCTGCTAACAAGGAAGGTGGCCAGCTAAGCATTGTCAAACCCCCACCCGAATCCACTTCCAGTGAAAAGAAATAAATCATTGCCGAGGTCACAAAGAACACGGGTTCGGAGACAAATGAGTGGGCTTGGAGAATTTTGGGATGATGTACTAACTCATCTGACAGTTCTTCCCATAGAAATTGCCATACGTGTTATTGACTCTTGAAATCTCCTCGTTTTCTCTAGATTATTAGAGTTGGGACGTATGTATGTATCTTTTGCTGAAGGGCAAAGAAGGGAACTCTTGTAATCTAAGAGTGTAAAAAACTATAGTAATGGATTGTGCCAATGCTTTCATTTCATTTTCACAAGTTTGATCACAAATCATGGGTTAATGCCCGAATGTGCCGTGAGATTATGTCCACACAGCCGCAAATGAATCATCAGAGCTCAACGTGCCCTCCACCCCCTTCGATTAGACTGTTCCAAAATTAATGCCTGATTGAGCATGCGAGGTATATTTGATTGGCATGCTCTGTCTGAAGCAAGAGAATCCCATTAGTTAGCTCATACATTTAGTCCTATGTTCATATATGTACTCAAGTTAATTGGAAGGTAGCAAAAGAGATAAAAGTGGACACAGCTCGAATTGATTAGTGTGCACATTTTCTACGATCAGTCATGCCATCGAAAATATTTATTTCTTTTGGAACATTTATTGCAGTCGGACATTGTTTAAAGATGAATATTTAATTAGTTGGCACCTAACCAATCATTCGGCCATCTTTATCAAGTCGTTATTAGTGGTTGTATCTCCGACATCTAAACTAATACATTTGTATAAGCCTAGTACAATCGTGTACTGTATAGTATCTACAACCCCCCGCTTGCCAGTACATTATTAATCTGTCCAGATTAACATAATGGAAGTGGCATGGGGCAATAGTGATAACCGTTTGTGTTGCGCAAGCGGATTCGGAGTGGGAACTTTTGGAAAAATCACTGGGTAAGCAAAATATATATAAGTTCTTAAGAAAGTTGCATGTACTTTACATAGCTCATGATAAAAACCCAAACGTTGATTTTCTAGGCCTCTAAAAGCATCGTATGGGATATGACGTGATCTATACAAAATGCAAAAGCCTGAAAAGGTTGCTTGCTTGTCTCGTCTCAAAGTAACAAGAAATGGTTGCACATCGGGCGATTTTGGGCTCTGAATTGGTCGCCCATCGAATTGGTTTTCTATGTTCTGCTTATGAACCTGTAAGAACCTTGGTAAGGCGTCCTCTCTCTCCACAGTTGAAGAACCACTCCCAGAAGCCAGGATCGAGGTCATATCATGAACCAATCTAAGAACTTAGCGACTCTTTGATTTTCTGCTCGTCGGTGTGATTGCAATAACGTATTTGCAGATGTCGGGAGTTGATGAGAGCTCATAGCCAACTAGATGGGCGACCCTCACCCAGATTTGGGTGGAGGGCATCTACACCCCACGCCCAAATCCAATTGACAAATCTCACAACACAGGCCTCTCCTGCCACTGACGAGGGTTGTCAGCCTTAGCTGAGGCCCCAACAACCCTCACCAAGGGCCACCATAGCCAGGCGAGGGTTGTCGAGCCCTCGCCTGTCGTCGGCAAGGGTTGTTGGCCCTAGTCAAGGTCTCAGCGACCTTCACTAGCCCTAGCCAACCCCCAATGGTCCTTTCCGTCAACAAGGCGGCGACAACAAGGGCTACCGCCTTGGCTGTAGTTCCATTGTTTTTCCTTTTTTTTTTCTTTTGGTTTTTGGAAATACTTTTTATTTTATTTAATTAATATTTTGGCTAAATAAATTACAAAATAAGTCACATCATTGTCATGTAAGAGAGAGAAAATATTTAAAAAATCACATCAACATTTCCTATTAGTCCTACATAGGCGAGGTGGTATTCAAAGAGGAGTGGCTGGTTTTTATCAGACCTCAATAGAATATCACGCTTCAATGTTGCAAAGGTTGGATCCAACTAACCCTTTGAGGATTGTCATCAATAGAGGGACAAAAACTTATTACACTTTTACCGATTCGATCATAAATCTTTTAATTTTGTCAATTCAATCATAAATATTTTTCACTTTTTACCAATTGAGTCCATTTAGCCAATTTTGCCCCAAAAATACTGACATCGATGCTAGCAGGGCCACATGGGATCATGGCACTGACGTGGATAAATTTTAATAAAATTATAATATTTTTGAATTTTTATTGTTTTTAAATTCTTTCTTTCTTTTCTTTTAGCTTTTTTCTTTTCCTTTTGTTAGTGGCTGGCCACTGACCATGGCCAGTCGCCTAGCCTCGCCCGCCACAAGCAAGGCTTGATCAAGCGAGGCCCAACCAAGCAAAGGTGAGCCCTGGTGAGGGGAGCCCTTGCCCAAGCGCTGGCTGATGAGGGTTAGCTCTCATGTAGGCCAAGTTAGCCTTGTCAGGCATTAATGGGGGGAAGGCGATGCCAGGTGAGGTCACTGTGGCCAGATTTTGCAAGGGGAGCCCTCGCTGGGGCTCACCCTCACCCAGGCAAGTGTCGGCCTCACCTAGGCCAAATCGACAAGGGAAGCCCTCACGAGGGCTCACCCTTACCCAGGCAACTATTGACCTCACCTAAGCCAGATCTGGCGATGCCAACCCACACCCAAGTAGGGCAGCCTCGCCAATTCTAACCTAGGTAAGGCTGACCCTCACTAGGCCATGCCTAGGTTAGGTTTAAGATTGAATTGATTGATAAAAATGCAATAAGTTTATGATTTTTTAAACAATTTTTCCGAGTGACAACTCTTTCTCCTACTCATGCTTGGATACCTCGCTCCACACTTATCCCTCCGTAGCTGCCTCCACACTCTTCAATTTTAGAATTTTGGAGATTTATGTTTTCGCGAATGAGTTACTTATCAGACACAAATAAATATTCTGATTTTTTGACATATAGTGAAAAGTTACTAGATATAATTACTTGATATAAATCTTCCACTAATAGATTGCATATGAAAATAATAAATATGGTGTGCATCACTTGTGAAAAGTACTTTTGTTTTTTTTTTCTTTATACTTTTTTTCTGATACTATATTTTTGGGATTCAAGTGTGAAGTTTTTTATATCACAATGACAAACTTGGGGTATATATATCACATTATACAAACTTTGATAAAAAAAAAAAAAAAAGGGATAAATGTGCCGGTAATTTAGATTTGTAGATGGCTTTTACTTCCCTTTTTTATTGCCACGATCCAGTTCCTTTTTCGTTTCATTAACAGCGGCCAGCTCTCTTTCTTCTTGTCCACCTAAAATACCCAAAACACCAATGCAGAATCTTTTCCGCTCATCAGCCCCGACGACGATACCCAAGCTTCCGAGACCAACAATGGTTGCGTTCGTTCCAAGGGCCACGATAAACGATGTCATCTCCAGGCTGGAGTACTACGAGAGGTGCTTCTTCCTCCATATGACACTTGCAGAATGCGGCAGTTCAGCTTCTCCATCATACTTGGTCCCATCTCCAGTACATGGTGCAGGACTTACGTGGCCGCTTCGTCACGTGCATCATGGCAGAGATAGAAAAAAATCACTGCCTACATTAGGTCCATTGCGGTGTTGTGGCCTTATCGTAGGACTTACGTGGCCACTGGCCACTTCGTCACGTACATCATGGCAGAGATAGAAAAAAATCACTGCCTACATTAGGTCCATTGTGGTGTTGTGGCCTCATCGTCGGAGCTGCCTCAGCAGGCAGCTCATGAACGCCACTTACACGGGCTTTCCGTTTAGTAAATCAAATCGATTTGTCTAGTTTTGAAGAGATCATAACATCATGGTTTTGTTCTCTGGTAGAATTCTATTTTTGTTTTCGACCAAAAAAATGAAGCTAGATTTTTGTTGTTTTCAAAATAAATAAATAAATAAATAGAGTTTCGTTGTTAACTATGGCGTGCTATTTATAGGACTGATGTGAATTCTGCCAACTCAACGTGGCGATATGGGCCAATAAGGCTGCGCGCATGGTAAAATTTCTGTTTCTCAATTTCTCTATTTCTCTCGCTCCCGGAACGGGTTTGGAGCAATCCGTTTGGTAACGCAAATTGATTTCTCTGTTCCCCGGAATAGAAATCTGTTTCAAAAATTGTTTTTGGTGAGAAATCGAAGCTAAAAATTTTAGCTTCTCGGTTTAAAACAAATAGAAATTTTTTTTTCTCAACTTTTCAATTTAGTCCAAAATATTTTAGATCACTAATATTGAAATAGAAATAGAAATAGAAATAGTTAATTTAGTCCAAAATATTTTAATAATTTTTTAATATAATCATTTCAATCAATATTGATTGAAAATCTTAACCATTGGGCCAAATGGTGGGAATTGAATGGACAAGGCTTCATTTGTTGCACGCAAGAGATTTCACGCATGGTAATAGTCAACTTGCCACATTCATATCTAACGAGTCTTTCTTCACCTACTCTTCCGTAGTACGCCAGACAACGGCTCTATCTAGTTAACTATTTTTTTATTCATAAACTTCATATTAAGACGGTAAAAAGGGGTCAAATCATTAGGGTTTCATCCGATTTTTCTTTTATAAGGAAAAGAAATCTAATAAGGAATCATTTGTTCTTGTAAGAGTGTTGATGAAAATACAGATTTTGATAATAAATTTTTAAATAATCCTAGTGTTGATAATTTTGAAAAAAAAATTGGTGACGATTTTTGAACATGGTGAGGATTTTTTTAACAAAATTTGGAAAGAAATTGGAATTAGACTTGAAGTTAGGACTTTTTTAGGAGATTAGACTATTATAATCATGGCTATCATTAGACTTATTTGATTAATGTGAAATCAATTTCGGCAAAAACATAACGACATATTCACTACAATTGAATTTCAATTGATTTTTTTTTTTGCCACATCGTTTATTTTTCGAAAGAAAATATTACGTAATACGAAACGTAAACACATGTAATAGGAAATTCCATGAAATTGTATATTCAACTTTTGTAATGTATTAGTATTATTTCGACTATTATTTTGTATTTGAGGATTTCCTATGTTGTTTTAATATTATTTTGACTATTATTTTGTATTTGAGGATTTCCTATGTTGTCATCTAATCAATTTCTATTCCTAGAAATTAAAATTTTATTCTGTTATCAAATGGATTTCTGTTTCAGAAATAGAAATTTTGAATCGTTATCAAACGGGTTTCTTTGCTTAGAAACTTGTCCGGGGAATAGAAATTGAGAAATTGATTTCTAGCCAGAAATCAATTTCTGTTTCAGAAATTTTACCATGCGCGCCCTAAATCAGCCGGCCCAAAATGGTTGACCCAATTAAAGAATTGGACAAATTTGGTCATTCTGTCCAAGAACTCATACTATTTCTTTCAAAGAAAAAAAAAACTCATACCATTTCTATCTTGTCCAAAAAAATTATCCATGGTCCACTTATTTTCTGGAAAATAAAATTTTAAAATATTTGTTGAAAATAATTATTTATACCATTTATAAAGCATCTTTATCATCAAGCACAATATACTCTAAATACATATTTCATAAAAATATTTTTCATTCATTTACTTTTGCAAGCGATTGTCTAAAAAAATATTTCTCGATTCATTAATTTTTTGCATATAAATGCAGATATCCTCATTATCTAGAAAAATATATAAACGAGCATTGAACACCGCGACTTTGTGGCAGATTGGTTATGTTTTTAATGACAAATAAATGGTCCCTTCAAACTCTACAATATATCTATATGATCAATAAGTTACAATAGGCCGATTGTTTGGGGTTGGAACCTTGCAGCGACTTAGATTTCCGTGGATTTTCAGAAGACAATGTTTTTATTGTTAGAATGTTTGGTGAATACAAATGAAGGAAAAACCCCTATTTATACAAGAGTCCATTTTATTACAACCATAAATTTCCCTTCAATCTAACAATGGAGATTGCATCTCCCAATTTATCAATTGCTGGCATTTATACCAAGAATACTCTAAAACTTACCTATCACCCTAGGAATATTCTAGAAGCCCTAGGAGATTTGGTCTGGTCTTTTTGGATCACACACACGATCTTTTGTTCACGGAAAACCTCGAGATCCTGACAATTACATCTCCTCATTCCCACGTTGTCCTCCAATCTTGACTCAAAGTCCAATGGCCATGGTTGTGTAGGAATCATTTGTTCAAGGATCTTTCTTTTGATTTGCGATGTGATACTGATGAATGTCATGATCGATTTTCATGGCACCATCTCAAGAGTCTGAATATGGTCGAAGTGGTCTCATGATTGCTTATCTTCCTCGTTGCTGCACGATTTTAGGTTGCATGTGCACTTAAACATCAAACCTTCGCCATATCATGAGTCAAATTTATCTTGTTTGTCTACACTACGCGAGTTTCTTTTTCTTCCTTCAGCCGGATATGATAGATTGCTTCGGGAAATTCTTTAACTAACCTACTTGAATTTAATCTAGTTTTGACAGGCAAAAAGACATTGTGTTTCAACCCTTGTTCAAATTTAGTATTTGCTGGATGTGCTTCCGGATATGCATCTTGTTGGGACCTCAGAAGAGTTCATGACTCACTTTTTCTGCTATCGTTACCTTTATGAAATTAAGAATGTCCCACACTCCTGAACATGTAGAGTGTATGTGGGCTTTATTTGGTCTCGAATTCGATACCCTTCTTAAAAAGCAGCTGATAAATGAGAAGATGCTAATTGTTCAGGAAAATGGGGGCTCTGTGGGAAGGACGAGCGAGCCCGAATGTGCTGTACTCGCTCGGACACATGCAGTATGACACGTCGATGCCGGTTGTTGGTGGCATAGACGGCGTGATGCGTGGTTTGGATCAAAGCACGGGCGAACTAGTTACGACTTACATCATGGACCAACCGGTATCATCAACTGCTTCCTCAGGAGGGACAGAGAAAAGAAAGTGAAGAAGGCTCTCAGAAGATGCTCGGATCGACAGCACTCCCACAGCTGCTTGGCCTCCGATCACGTGATTGGCCGTGGGAATGAAGAAAGTTGTCACCGCTCGCAACGGAAAGCAAATAAGATTGTGGAAATTTCACTAGAAGCTGCTCCTTCTTTGAAATAAAATTTATGATGAGGTCACTTATTTAGAAATTTGATGTACTTGGGCCTCTTGTAATTAAAGAAAAGAGTATGCTTTTTTCCGAAATTATTCAGTCCAAGTGGGCAATAAAAAATTTCTGCTTGACAAAACCTGTTTATAAATAAGCAAGAAGTTTAATTTGTCTTGTTTTTTCTTTCCTTTTTTTTTTTTCCATTTTCTGAATTTTTTCCATTTTTTTTAATTAACATTGCAATTATAACACCTCTATTTTTTTTTTCAGTCTTAAAGCAACTGTACACGCATGGTGCGTGACAAATAATTTAGATCAAACCAAATTAATATTTCATGGCATATGATTTAAAAACATTTAAGAATAAAAGGAAGCAAAATCAAATATGTTAAGAAATATTAGATCATAATCTAGAAATGAATTAAAATGGATGTTTGATTTTATATTAAATCATAACGTGTCAAAAAAGTCCTAAACCTTTTATTGATATCAATTTTGCCATAAACATTTTCACTTGGTGCTAATTTAATCCTAAATCTTTTGACTTAGTACTAATTTAGTTCATTTCGGCTAATTTTGGCCAAATTTTGCTAACTAGATACCGGTTGGCTAATGTGGCACAACTATTGCTGATATGAACAACTTTAAATAATATTTTAATAAATTTTATTTTTTTTTCTTTTTCTTATTCTTTCTTCCTTCTCCACCTCCTTCCTCTAGACGGTTGCTAAACTTTGACAATCTGCTAGAGGTGATGGTTGGCCTTGCCAACCAAAAGCGAGGCCCAACCTTGCTAGATTTAATGAGGTCAAGCCTCAACCAACCTTTGGCAAGGTTGGCCTGAGGCTGTCTAAGTCGTGAGGGTAGCCTCACCGACCATGGGCAAGGCCCAACCTCACCAAATCTAATAAGGTTGAGCCTTGCCCAACCATGAGGGTAGCCTTGTGCTAGGCAACGAGGCTCACCCTCGTCAGATCTAGTAAGGGTCAAGCCTCGCCGGCCATGGGCAAGGCCTAACCTCGCCAAATTCGACGAGGCTACCTAGGCCATGTGGGAGGCATCACGTTCGGTTGGCAAGGCTTGCCCTCGCCCAACCCTCTTAAGCTCAATAGGTGTGACCTCATGACCTTTGGCAAGGTTGACCTCGACCTTCCTGGCCGTCACCGCTGGTTGGTCATTGAGGTCCAATGATTAGTTGGAGGAAGAAGGGCAAGAAGGAGAAAAAAAAAAGAAAACAAAGAAAATATAAATATTATATGAAATAAAATATTAAAATATTATTAAACGTTCTCAACGTCATCATTAGGCATGCCGCATCAGCCGATCAGTGTTCATGTTAACAAAATCTAGCCAAAATTAGCCGGAAATGATTAAATTGACACAAAATCAAAAGGTTTATGACTAAATTGGTATCAATAAAATATTTAGGATTAAATTGACACTAATGCAAAAGATTGATCTTTACCCAAAAAAAAAAATGCAAAAGATTGATGACTTTTTTATACTTTTTCAGTAAAATTTGTGATGACGACAATTGTCAAGTCAATAAATCATACTTTATTTTTGCCTTGCATGCATGAGCAAAAGCCATAGACCAAAAAAAAAAGGCAAGAAAAGGGAGAGTGTGCTCGCAAGACATTGCTATTACATCAATTCATCGAATGCATAATTGTGCCGTCCGACATTTTCCTTTTGCCGTCCGACGTTTTCCTTCCCTTATAAAAAGTCTCGTATGTTAGAATACACATAATTGTAATGCCGATATACTCGCACCACGAATGTAATCCCTTTATTTATCGTGATCCTTTAGTAAGTATTAAGTCAAACTCAAAATAACAGAAGGGCAACTCCATATAGGTTCGAGTTTACAAGATAAAATAAGAATCCCCGTATCGATCAAGCTAACGGGAAGATGTACCGTATGATTCTCATAAGATTTCTAATGGAAGGCACGGTAACTTTTATATCAGCCTCTTTCTTTTTTTCTCGAGAGGAAAAGAAGTGGGAACTGAAAAAAAAAAATAATCCCTAATTTTTATTTTATTTTATTTGGCAACATCCTTTTCTGTTGCATTGCATGCGTGGTAATTTTATGATCGGCAAGCATGAGCCTCAGGTAAGCACTGTCCCCGTGGCTGGGCAAAAAGAAGGAGGCAAAGAAAAATCAAAAGGGAAAGAAAAGAAAACAAAATATAAACAATGTATAAAATAAAAGATTCAAAAAAATATTAAAATATTATTAAAAATTGTCTACGTTAGTATAAACCATGCCACATCAGTAAAATTTAACCAAAATTAACTGAAAGACTGAGTTGACACCAAATCAAAATGTTTATTATTAAATTTGCGTAAATAAAAAATTTATGATTAAATTTGTATTAATGTAAAGGATTTAGGGTTTATTTAACACTTTTCTCAAAAAAAAAATTTGTGATGATGACGGCTGTACTCTATCTTTGCCTTGACATGCATGAGCAAAAGCCATAAACAACAAAAAAGGCAAAAAAAAAAAAAAAAAAAAAAGGAAGAGCATACTCACAATGTGTTGCTATTACATCAATTCATCACATGCATATTTGTGTTGTCTTATTCCCTTATGAAAAGTCTATGTCCGAATACACACAATAAGTGAAATGCCAATATACTCAAACTATGAATTTAATCTCTTTACTTATCATGATCCTTTTGCAAGTATTAAGTCAAATTCAGAGTAACGGGAGGGCAACTCCATATAGGTTTGAGTTTGGTATCGATCAAGCTAACAAGAAGAGTATTGTATGATTCTCGTAAGATTTTTAATGGAAGGCACGGAAACTTTTATGATCGGTTGCCCCTTCTCATCTTTCGTTTTTTTCTTGAGAGGAAAAGAAGTGAGAACTAAAATAAAATAATTTGTCCCTCCTTTTTATTTTATTTTTATTTGTCAACGTCATTTTCTGTTGCATTGCACGCGTGATTAAAAATTTTATAATTGGCGAGCGTGAGCCTCTAGCGAGCACCATCGCCGTGTGACAAATTTACGGCATCTGACCAAAAATGACAAATTTACCCCAAAATAATTTATTCAGGAGGCAACGAAAAATAAAGTGTAAAATCTCAAATTAGTATACCAATCAACTTAAAGGAAATTTAACAAAAACTAACAAAAAATGAAAAAAATAATTAAAAATTCGAATTGAAAGTCTCTATGTCTCAATGGCGTCAATTAAGCCCTCGAACTGGCCCTCCTAGACAAGCGATGCTATTCACGAATACAGAAGCAATGGAAGGGTCAGGTAGACTAAAATAGATATCAAAATTCAAGACAAATGAAGATAAGAAAGCTAGCGACATCACTATATAAAAGGATAAGAGCAGTACAAGTGTCAATATTTTTATATGATACTCACTTGAGTGTCAAGATCTTTTTTTTTTTCATTCACTTGAATATCATAAATTTGAAAAATCGATCACTTAAGTGACATTTCCAATTTACCCCTAGAAAAAGTTGACATGTTCATCAAAACATATTATTTTAGCTTTTTTTCTTTAGGACTAGCGAGGGTTACCAGCGACCCTTATTGGTTGCGAAGTCTTTGCCCAATCTAGGCAAGGCCGTCAAGGAAAGGGCTCTCACTACCTCGCTCTTGCGAAAAGGCCTTAGGTGACAGTGTTGAGGTGTTGTCGATAGTGGGCAAGGTTGCAAGGACCCTCGCCCAAGGCTGCCCAAAGCCAATGAGGGCCCTCACAGCCTCATCAATAGCTGGCGAGGCCTCAGTGGCTTTGCCTAGTGCCTTTGCCCAATCTAGGCAAGGTTTTATGGTCAGCAAGGGTTACTATTGACCCTCACCGGCCAAAAAAAAAAAAGCAAAAAAAATTCCAATTTTTTTTTTTTAAAATCCATGTAAGACGTTTGGCCGGAAGTGACACTTAAGTAAACAAAAAATAAGTTTTGGCATTAAATGTACATCGTACAAAAGTTTTGACACTTCTACTATTCTTATCCCCTACATTAGCAATTGAAGTTAAAAGCTGCCATTAATCATATCTTCTTATCTTGAGCGAGGTGGGGTTGACTTTCCCTTAGCGCAGGACAATCCTCGAGTTTAGTTTTTTACAATTCACTAATATGTTCCTTAGCGACTGATGAACCGCTCTGATTATTTCAATCTTAGAGATGCCACATGGTAGGGATGGGCAATTAGTATTTAAATCGGCTCATTGAGAACGCTCGTTGCTCGCAGATTTCCAGTGCTTCCTGTTGCTTGCCACTTCCTCCAGAGAAATTAAGGGGAAACCCCGACAAACAAGTCGCCTTCTTTTGCTTGCAAGCTAGACGATGTGGTTTGTTCCAAACTTGGAGATCGTGATGGGCCTTATGGCTCTAATTGCAATCGCAGTTTCCCACTGGAAGTACAAATGGAGAATTCGTTCTAGTGGTGGAAAGCTCCCTCCTGTTTCCATGGGGTTTCCCCTCATAGGAGAGACCATTGAGTTCTTCATGCCTAGCAAGTCCATTGACATACCTCCTTTCCTCAAGAAAAGGACTAAAAGGTACTCTGACCTGACTGTATGCTGATGATGGAGGGGGCATGTGTGTAGTTTTGTGTCTGACTTCCTTGATTTTGTCTTCTTCTTCTTTTTTTTAAGGTACGGAACGTTGTTCAAAACGAACTTGGTGGGTCGACCGGCAGTGATATCGGCAGATCCTGATTTCAATAGATTCATTCTTCTTGAAGAAGGGAAATCAGTAGAAATGTGGTACTTAGATGCATTTGCCAAGCTCTTAGGTCATGACACTACTACAGACTTAGAAGTTAAGACGAATGTAACTGGGTACATACACAAACATGTAACTAATGTGATCCTAAATCACTTTGGTCCTGAGAGACTCAAAGATAAGCTCCTTCCTCAACTTCAAGCCATGGCAGAGAAAACCTTAAATGCTTGGTCAACTCGAGAATTTGTAGAGGTGAAACGTGATTGTGCCATGGTAAGAATCTGTTATATTTAGGTAGAACATACAATAGTCTCACATAATTCTTATGGTATCAAAACGTAAGTCATATTTAGAGTTTGAACGCTAACACTATATTTTTCTCATGGTTATTAGTGTGTTTAGGTGTCATTCATTCGACCAATATGATTACACCCATTTCCTACGATAACACATTAATGGCTTGTGTATTTGGCAGATGATATTTAATTTGACTTCAGAACTTTTATTTAGCTACGATGCCGAGAGAACAGGGGAAAATCTAACGGGGGACGTCAGCAGACTCTATCAAGGTCTTATGTCTCTCCCAATAAACATTCCTGGCACGACCTTTCACAAGAGTTTAAAGGTGAAAACATTGATTCTATCGCCATCCTTCTTTGGCTCTAGTTAATGCATGAGAGCCAATATTTTCAGTGGAACCCTTCAGAGATCAACATGATCCATTGGCTCGCATATACTTGGCCCACATGAATTTGTTGTGTACAAGTACTTATGCAACTGAAGTAAAAAAGATTACATTTTAATGGCAGAGTCAAAAGAAACTGTTGAACGTCATTGAACGGGAGATCACCGAAAGAATTGCATCACCTGGAATACGCAAAAGAGACTTGCTTGACCATCTCCTGGAGGACATGAAAACTCAGACGTTTCTCGCGCGTGATTTCATTACCTACCTGATGGTTGCGCTTATGGTTGCTAGCCTCGAAATAGTTTCCACTGGTTTAACCATGACCATAAAGCTTATCACAGAAAGCCCTCGAGCGGTTCAAGAACTAATTGTAAGTTAATTGCCATGGACTGTTAATTTAATTAATCCATACATTAGTGACCGAAATTTTGCGACCGAGTTTCATTTGCACACTCTCACTTTGGAATGGATGATGATCTCTCTTTGAAATCACTCATGAGAAAGCTGCCATTCCATTAGAAGGAAAATGAGGAAGCGCTTCGCAACCGAAAGATTTCAGGCAAAGAAGAAATTACGTGGGAAGAATACAAATCAATGGCTTACACGATGCAAGTGAGTCAAGAAGATTCCTTCTTTCCTCTTCTTTTGTTGGAAATTTTCTCTATATAGTTGAGGACTATATATAATGAACTGCTGGAATTACACATAGGTGATCAATGAGTCGTTCAGATTGGCAAGCATTTCGCCCGGCATTGTTAGAAGAGCACTTAAAGACATTCACTGGAATGGTAAAGTCTCTTATCTATTTTCCATTAAGTCAGACTAACATGGTCTTGCTATTAACATACATGACATGCATCAGAACCAGGTCTCGGACCATAGTACTTATAAAAACACAAAACTCTATGATTTTTCATCTTTGTTTGACAGGATGCATAATCCCTAAAGATTGGACGATTATCATGGTTCAAACTGGTCTACATCTGAACCCAGAAGCTTTTGTAGACCCCCTAAACTTTAATCCCTCAAGATGGAAGGTAATGGTTGATCTTCATGCATACCTCATTTCACAATATCGATTTGCTAATAAGCAGATAACCGTGACGAGACACATTTATTGGTGCTAAAGCATGATTTTGGTACCATTTGTTGGGTGCTGAAACATGACTCTGATACTCTTGTTGAGAAAGACAAAAAGTTCACTTAATGAAGGCATGTTCTTGTTATTAGCGGCACTCTCGTACAGTGTCGGTTGGAAGAACTTCTCACTCAAGCCTACGTGCCAAGCACACTCTCACACACTCACTTATGGGAGCCAAGCGGGAAAAGTGCTAAAAAAGTCATAAACCTTTTGTCTTTATGTCGATATAGTCCTAAATATTTTTTTGGTGTCTGATTTAGTCCTAAACATTTTTACGTTGTGCCAATTCAATTATTTCAGGCCAATTTTGGCCGGACTTTGCTAACTGGATGCCAACTAGCTGACGTGGCTTGATCGGCACTGACATGGACAACTTTTAATAATATTTTAATATTTTTAAAATTTGTTAGTTTATTTTTATTTTTTTTCTTCTCCTTTCTTCCTCCCCCTGATCGCCAAACCTTGGTAACCGGCCAGAGGCGATGGCCAGTGAGGGTGAGGGTTGAGCCTCACGCTAGGCGGTGAGGCTCGATCCTTGCCTGCAAGGTGGTCGACAAGCGCAGCCTCGCCCTTGCCGGCCATCGCCTTTGGCTGGTCACCGAGGTCCGGTGACCGGCTAGAGGAAGAAAAGGAGAAGAAAAAAAAAAGAAAAAGAAAAGAAAATAATAAAATAATTTTAAAATATTAAAATATTATTAAAAATTGTCCACGTCGGCCGGTCGGCATCCAATCAACAAAATTCGGCCAAAATTGGCTGGAAATGACTGAATTGACACAATGTAAAAATGTTTAGGACTAAATCGGCACCAAAAAAAGATTTACGACTAAATTAGCATAAAAACAAAAGGTTTAGAACTTTTTTGGCACTTTTTCCGGAGCCAAGCTCACTTTCTTAATTGAGAGCTTTGGCTATTTATAGGCTTAGCAAGGAGGTATCCTAGATAAGTATCTCCCTTGATTTTCCAAGATAAGCATCATCCTAAATATTTTTAGATAGTATTAGATGGGGCAATCTATTAATCATATAGTTCAACACTTTTTCCTATAATAAAAAATTATCTGTATTTTAACAGTAACTTATTAGAATCTGAAATTCCTAAAGAAAAGAGGCGGTGCATCTTTTCCTTGAACACCCTTCACACCCATGAAGATATCTCCAATACATATGGCTTGTCAGCTTGAATTTGATTCGTTACTTCTAACTAAAACAATTTCTTCTTTCTTCTTTCCTGCATCGGCATCTACATAAACAGCAACAGGATATCGAAAAAGTGAGAGCGAATTATTATATACCGTTTGGAGGGGGTGGGAGGCCATGCGCTGGAGCTGAATTCACCAAAGCTGTGTATGCTGTATTTCTCCAAGTTCTGGTGACAAAGTATAGGTAAACGCTACAATTAAATGATGCTCAAATTACAAACAATGCTCTTGACGTGCGCCCAGGTGTCATCACATCTCTACTGTTTTCGATCTTTTGTTCAGTTACCTGCAAAGTTGAGATATGATTCCTTACAACTCGAAGTGGTTTCTTAATCCCTATCCAAGTGAAAAGGATGGATATAGAGTCACACAAATGAAAAAGGAGCACATAATATAGCGATTGCTTATCATGGCGCGTGATACATTTTGTCTTCAATTTTCCTCCTTATATTCTGCATTTTCCTAAATTTCTTACTTAGCTTAATAATTTGTTTCACACAGGTGGGAAAAGGTAAAGGGAGGAGAAGTTGCACGGACTCCCATGTTGGATTTCGGAGGTGGTTTTCATATTAAGGTCTCTAAGATTCAAGAATAAGCGCTCATACGTTTGCAAGGAAGTCCTTGTCCGAAACGATCGCATTGTCGAAAGATAATTATCTAAGAGACATGTCATAATGCATTATTGAGTTTGTACTGATTCTTTTCGGCTTTTGTTAATCCTGTAATATTCTCTGCCAGTCTGCAATATGTTTTGTCGGCGATACTTTTCTTGCCACTTTTAAGTATTTTCAAAGGCCAAGAGAGTCTTAAGATGGAGATTAACGGTATATTCGGACGAACAAGTAGTCTTATTTAATGGCTGAGAGGAAGAGCCAAAGTGTTCGATAGCATATTTATCTCGAATTCCATTAGTCTTCCTCCTAAAACCTCATTAATATATACAAATTGTGGGAGGAAGTCATTCCTTCTCTTTCTTCGAGCATGCTCCAAGTTTGTGCGATGGAATATTATGACAACCCCAATTTGACATTGTAAGAGATCTAACAATTTGGTTGAATTGGTCCACTTCCAAAAAATGATGTACATATTTGAACTTGCTCGTTTCATGAAAACAACTTCCAAGAAAATATTTTCCAAATTTTTTGACATTCAATTCAAGGAAAATGAACAGGTTACGAAAGCATTTTCCATTAATAGAAAAAAAAAAACTTCTAAAATAGGGGAAAATGTTTTCAGCTTTTCAAGTAGAAGAAAACATTTTCTTCACTCACTTTCTCTTATTTCATACCCCTACTAGCCCCTTCTTCTTTCTTTTATTCCTTTTTATCCTTTTTTAAATTATAATTTTTAATTATTTTTTTCTCTTTTTCCTTTTTTTTTTCCCTTCATCTCAATTGGTCACCGACCATGATAATGACCAACAACTGGCCACAGGCGAGCCTCAAGCTTGTTGACTTCACCAGATCAGCAAGTGTGAGCCTCCAGCTCATCGATCTAGCAAGTTGTTAGCTCACTAGCCTCGTGGGAGCTCGAGGCTCATCAAGCTCTAGCAAGGCCTACAACCTCAAGCTCACCTGATTGGCAAGCATGAGCCTCTAGCAATCACCGTCAGTGTGGCAAGCAATTGACCGAAAAAGAAGGAGACCAAGAAAAATTAAAAAGAAAAGAAAATTAAAAAAATAATTAAAATTCGACCTTAAAAAGAAAGGAGTTCATGGTGGAAAATCAAATCAAATTTTCCACATCAAACGACAGAAAATATTTTCTAGTTCATTTTCAAATTTCAAATGAACATCGGAAAATATTGTCATTTTCTTAGAAAATGGCTTCTAGCAATAACACCTCATTTTTCGTTAAATGAACGGAGCCTAAAGCATCTAAGGACTCAACCTCTATTTTAACAAAGGGTTTGACTTGATGCAATTGGCCAATTGGGTACAAAATATGATTGGAATGGATCCGATAGAGGTCTATTGGAGGTACACAAATAATTTTTTAACTTTAACCGAATATGCAATATTGTTCTTGAATTTTTAATTTAATCATTGTGATGCTTGAACTTTAGTTGAATATATAATGTCGTCTTTAACTTTTAATTTGCTCAATGTGGTCCATGAACTTTCGATAAACGTTCAATCTACTCCTTAAATTATATGAACATCTCCAATATTATCCTTCCATTAATTTAGGCTCAAATACTATGTTGAACATTTTCCTTGATCAAACATGTATAAAAAATGTAGGGATCACATTGAGTAATATAAAATTTTTGGGACAACATTGTACATTTGGTTAAAGTTCAAAGATCAAAATGAATAAATTAAAAAGTTCAAAAACCACATAGAAAATTGGACCAAAATTCAAAGTTCCTTTGTGTCATTTTCCCTCGTACAAAATGATCGGACAATAAACATTCTAGATGTTTAGCTATCTATTCTAATTTCATGCTATGGGGAAATTGACATAAATGGTCTCTAAACTTTGGCCCATTATACAACGTCATCCCTGAACTTTGAATTTGTTCAATATAGTCATTCAACTTTAACCAAATATGTAATATTGTCCCTAAACTTTTAGTACATGTTCAATTTAATTTCTAGACTATACGATAATATTCCATGATGTCCTAAATTTGAAATAATGGATAGATGACAAAACTGGAAAAAATGCAAAGTTTAGAGAATCATCCTGCATTGTCATAGTTATCTGAGAGCAACAAACAAAGGGCTTGTCTTTCTTGGTTTATCAAGGGATACTCCATTAAAGTAAGCGATTGGCATTGGTATACCCTGATAAAGACCAAACTACTTGACACAGTATTATGGAGAATAGGCTTCAAACCCATGGTAGAATCTTTCATTCTTACAAAACCATATTGGGAGGTCACCTAGGGTAAGTACATTCTTTAATTCTTATCTAAGATCGATTGAAGATCCGATGGTCGACGAAATAATCTTGGAAAGTTCTATTCTTGGAAACCGAGATCCTGATTGTATGGGCGAACAGGATTGATGGGCTATCATCAGATTCCTTAAATAGCTCGGATGATCTTCTTGATTGATTCCGTCCAACGGGTAGATTGGAGGAATTCCTTTGGTAAGTGCCAACGGCTATGATGGCATGAAGGAGTATAAAAGGAAGACGTTCTAGTTGTTTAAGTGTGTGATCGATAGAAAAATTCCAGAGTCTGAAGACCCTTGATTGTTAGTCGAGACTGTTCGAGCGAAATTGTATACACAGAGAGTGTTTGTACTTGGTGAGACCTTGAGTGAGTGTGGTAGATCATCTACACCGAGAAATCAAGAAAGATCAACACTGTAACATCTCTTTGTTCATAGTGGAATCCAGCCAATTGGCTGTCAGTGCAGAAGAGTGGACGTAGGCTTGAATCAAGCCGAACCACTATAAACCGAGCGTTCAATTCTCTCTTTCCCTTACTCAGTCTCACGATTGATTTTTAATTATTGCAAATTCTTTAACTGTCTAAAGTATTGTGCAATCTTCAAGAAAATTCTTTGTATACCTATTTACCCCCCTCTAGGTACTCATACTAGCAATATCAATTGGTATCAGAGCTCGTGTTCTTATTTTGTTTGAAGTGTTTTACTTCAGAGTAAAAGATCCATGGCTAGTATGCTAGCACCGGGGCTGATGGAAGGGCAAAGCAATACCAGACCTCCCTACTTCGATGGAAAGGATTACAACATATGGAAGAACAAGATGAAAGCTTTCCTACGATCAAAGGATCCTCTGGAATGGGACGTTGTGGAAAGAGGAATCACTCCTGCTGCTGCATCAATCTCTGAAAGAGGGAAAGACACTATTGAAACCAGCGGAATGGCTCAGGAAGAGATAAACAAGAGACAAGCACTCGATGCAAAAGCAATTTACTCTTTATACTATGCTTTATCTCCAACGAATATAACAGAATATCTTCTTGTGTTACAGCAAAAGAAGTATGGGATAGATTACACATCACCTATGAAGGGACGGACCGAGTGAAGGAGACCAGAATTAACATTCTCCTCGGTCAATATGAAGCCTTCAAAATGAAACCAGGAGAATCTATAACCGACATGTTTAGTCGTTTTACGATATTGTCAATGGTCTTGAGAACCAAGGACAAAAAATTTCTGATCCCATGAAGGTGAACAAGCTTCTGCGTGGACTCTCCAAGGATTGGAATCATATAAAGACTTCAATAAGAGAGACGCAAAGAATCATGCCATTATCTGTAGACGAGCTGATTGGAACTCTTCGATCTTACGAAGTGGAACGAATTAATGAAGACGAAGATCCAAGAGGTAAGAAATCTATTGCACTAAAATCAAATGATGATTCGATGATGCAGATTCGAAGATGATATGGATGATGAGGAGCTTGCACTCATGATAAGAAGATTCAGAAAACTAAACAGAAAAGGCGGAAGGTTCATCCCAAAGAAACAAAGTTTTCGAGACAATGCGAGACCAAGTCTCACGTTGATGATGAGGAACCAAACAAAGATGTAGTTTGCTTCGAATGTAAAAAGAAGGGACACATCAGACCCAACTGTCCTCTTCTGAAAAAGAAAAGAGGAAAAGCTGAGAAGTCTCGAAAAGCTCTTAAAGCCGAAACTTGGAGCGATACAGAGTGTGAAGAGAGTGATGAGGAATATGCCAACCTGTGTCTGATGGCGCAATCAGACTTAGACTCTGGATCAGACTCAGACAGTGAATTTGAGGTAAGCGATTATAAAATCCCTGTCAAAGTCTCTAAATACATTGATGAATTATGCTTCAGTCTTAAGACTTCTCTCAAAAAGATTTCCGAACTTAAAAAGGAAAACTCAGTTTTAAAACAAAAGGAAAACATCTTGGAAGAAAAAGTGAAAGGTTTAAACTTGAATGTTTCTACTCTTAAAGAGAATGAAGAAAAACTTTCAAAAGAAAATGCTTTCTTAAAAACTGATTTATCAAATATTTCAAAGAAATTTTCAATAGGGTCGGAAAAACTTGAAAAAGTTCTTTCAAATTCAAAGACCTTACTTCAATAAGTCGGTTCTAGGTATGACAGCTGAAACAATCCCTTTGATTGATTTTCCGAAAGTAAAAGAAAGAATTAAGAAAAGACCGTCGAGAGAGGCTTATAAAAATCATTTCAAGAAAGTTTTTGTAAAGTCTATAGGTCGAAATGCTTTAAGATGTTCAAAGTGTAACATCGGGATCATTTTGAAAAAGAGTGTCCTATGGTTTGGAAGCACATTAAGAGAGTATGGCCTAATAATGCTCATCCTACTAACACCAAAGGACCCAAGAAAATTTGGGTACCAAAGAAAGCTTGAGACTCTCTTTTGAATGCGGGTCTCTGTCAAAAGAAGGTAAAGTGGTATCTTGACAGCGGATGCTCAAGACACATGACAGGAGACTCAAATTGTTTCATAAAGCTTATTCAAGTAAATGGTGGAAAAGTTTCATTTGGAGGAAATAGCAAAGGAAGTATTGTGGGTTTCGGAACTGTGAAAATTGGAAATCTCACAATAAGCAATGTCTCTCTAGTGGAAGGACTCAATTACAATCTTCTCAAGATTAGCCAATTGTGTGATACCGGTTTCAAGATCTTCTTTCAAGAAGGCACATGTTCGGAATTAGTAAAGATTCGACTCGATCTTTCATGGGTCGAAGGCATGGAAACATCTACCTCCTTGATGTAAAGCCAAATGAAGAACAATGCTTAATCTCAATTCAAGATGAAGCAGTTCTATGGCACAGAAAACTTGGCCATATCAACAAGAAGCAATTAGCCAAAATCTCTTCAAAGCAGCTTGTTCGAGGTCTACCTAAATTGCCATACCAAAAGTCTGACCTATGCACTCCATGCATTCTGGGAAAGTAGGTAAGAAATTCATTTAAGCAAATAAATCATGTATCTACTAATCATGTACTACAGTTGCTTCATATGGATCTCTTCGGACCAACAAGAACCCAGAGCATTGGAGGTAAGAAATATTGTCTAGTAATTGTAGACGATTACTCTCGCTTTACCTAGGTATATTTTCTTGCAAGTAAGTCAGAAACCTTTTCGTACTTTGAGAAGTTTGCTAAAAAGGTTCAAAATGAAAAAGGATGTGCTATTTCAAGTATAAGAACAGATCATGGAAGTGAATTTGAAAATCAAGATTTTACGAAATTCTGTGATAAATCTGGTTTTAATCACATGTTTTCCTCTCCGTATACTCCAGAGCAAAATGGAGTTGTGGAAAGAAAGAATAGATCTCTTCAAGAAATGGCTAGAACACTTTTAATTGAAAGTAAAATTTCTTCACGATTTTGGGCTGAAACTGTTTCAACTGCATGCTATATCATAAATAGAGTCTTCCTAAGACCTATTCTTGAAAAAACCCCCTATGAATTGTTCAAAGGTAAGAAGCCTATTGTTTCATACTTTCATGTATTTGGTTGCAAATGCTTTATTTTGAAAAATGCAAATGATCGAGTTGGTAAGTTTGAAGAAAGATCGATGAAGGCATCTTCCTTGGATATTCTACATCAAACAAAGCCTACGAGTCTATAACAAGAAAAGCCGATCTGTGGAGGAATCAATGAATGTCAAATTCCAAGACTCCACACAAGATGAATCCAGCCGATTCAGCATGAAGAGTCGAACCGCCCTAGACCTTCCAAAGTCTTCAACTCAAGAAGCATCTCGACTCGGAAGTCCAACATCAAGATGCTCATGAAGATTCAAATAAAGAAAGAGATCATCAACCAAGCAAATCAACCAAGAATCGGGAAACACAAATCCAGTCATCCTAAAGATCTCATTATTGGCGAAATCAATGAAGGAATCCGCACCCCGATCAAAAAGGCGTGAAGAATCTAGTGCTGTTGCTCTCATCTACGAAATTGAACCAAAAAGCATAGAAGAAGCTTTATCGATGAAAGTTGGATTGAAGCTATGCAAGAAGAGCTCGAGACAGTTCAATATTAATGATGTCCGGGAATTGACATCTAAACCAAAAGGTAAAACTGTTATTGGAGCCAAGTGGGTGTTCGAAACAAGATGAACGAAAAAGGAAAAGTCGTACGAAATAAAGCAAGACTCGTGGCCAAGGGATACACGCAAGAAGAAGGAATAGACTATGATGAGACTTACGCTCTGTAGCAAGGTTAGAAGCTATTCGTCTATTACTTGCATTTGCTTGTTACAAAAATTTCAGGTTATTCCAAATGGACGTCAAAAGTGCTTTCCTAAATGGATTTATCCAAGAGGAAGTTTATGTGGAACAACCGCCAGATTTGAAGACCCAAAGAAGCCGACTCGGTCTTGGTGAAAAAAAGGCTATGTATGGTCTAAAGCAAGCACCTCGAGCTTGGTACGACGGACTAAGTAAGTTTTTATTACGTAACTGATTTGTCAAAGGTAAAGTAGATACTACTGTTCATCAAAAAGGAAAACAAAAGTTTCTTACTCGTTCAAATATATGTTGATGACATTATTTTTGGATCCTCTAATGAAAGTCTTTGCAAGAAATTTTCTAAGTCTATGCGGGATGAGTTTGAAATGAGTATGATGGGAGAGTTAACATTCTTTCTCGGACTCCAAGTAAATCAAATGAAGGAAGGAACTTTCATCCATCAAGAAAAATATGCGAATGATCTTGTCAAAAGGTTTGGATTGGAAAAGTGCAAAAAGACCGACATACCAATGTCATGTTCTCAGAAGATAGACAAGGATGAAGAATGGAAGAAAGTAGATCAAAAGCTGTACAGGAGCATGATCGGTTCACTTCTTTATCTTACTGCTTCTAGACCTGATATTTTGTTGAGTGTTTGCATCTGTGCTAGGTTTCAATCAGATCCTAAAGAATCACATCTCATTGCCGTGAAACGTATTATCAAATACGTTGCTTCATCTTCAAGCATCGGTCTTTGGTATCCAAAGAGGGGAGACTTTAATCTTCTAGGATACTCGATGCGAGATATGGCCGGTTGCGAGTCGACGAAAGAGCACTTCGGAACTTGTCAACTTTGCTTGGAAACGAGAACAATGTCTTGGTTCTCAAGGAAGCAAAGCACCGTAGCTCTTTCAACGACGAAGGGCGAGTATGTAGCTCTTGGAAGCTGCTGTTCGCAAATTCTATGGATAAAACAACAGCTACAAGACTTTGGCATTGAAGACTCATGCACGAAATCGATGTGACAACACCAGTAGCGATCAATCTCACCAAAAATCCAATCCTTCATTCAAGAGCAAAGCATATTGAGATTCGTCATCACTTCATTAGAGATCATATTCAAAATGGAGAAATCTCGATTCAATTTGTTGATTCAAAGAGTCAACTAGCGGATATATTCACAAAGCCTTTGGAGAAAAATCAATTCGACTTCATCCGCTCAAGACTCAACATTTTGAAGCTTGAAGAAGTTAAAGTCTAGAGACTCACCAACTCTAAGACTCTGACTTTAAATCCTGAGACTCAATCATTCATGGCTAAAGATTGTAAGTTGCTATTTTAACTAAAAGGTACGAATTCGCGTTTATCTTATCTCGAAAAGGTACGTTCTTTCATTCAGATATAATTCGTGTGAAATTTGAAAACTTGTCTTTTTTAAGGAATTAATTTTGGCAGTTATTGATTTTGAAAAGAAGTGTTCGTACACTTTCCTTGTACCGATTAAACTTCTCTTTTCAAATCCGAGGTATATATATATACAGTTATTCTACGCCCAATTTTTAAAAACCCTAAAAGGCACTCTCCTCCCGATACTGTTTCTACTTCTTGTTCGTCGTCGAGAAAGTGGTCATTTTTCTTGGGAAAAGCAAGTGAAGGAATCCTCCAATAGACAAAGAAAGATGTCGTCTTCGAGGAAATCATCAAGAATCGCAAACAGGGGACCACAAAGAATGGAGAAGGGACCGACTCACTTCGATCTTACTGAGGAAGAAGACTTATCAAGTCAGCGACAAAGTCCGATTCGCTCTCCTCCACGTCATTCATCGTCTCCCGCCCCACAAGGTGCAAATGGGAAGAAGAGATAATCGAGGATGCTTGACCCGAAGAGTCCAAAAACCCTCCGTTATCTATAAGCTTTATCGTGCGTTGAAAAGCACCGGTACTTCGTTAAAATATATAGATGACTTTCTTAAGGACAAAAATTATTGGAATGAGTATCTTTTTCTGTGGAAAATGGAGGAATTGGGAATTGCTCCTAAAGGAAGGGCGAGGAGGCTCTTGCGAACATTCCAAGTGATCCTCGTATGCCGGGACAAAATCGATTGACGGAACGATGATGACAAAATGTTCCTTGAATTTAAACCTAGAATGGGTGTGGTAGCAAATGTGAAAGGAAATCGGATGGATTTGTTCAAATCCAAGGATCGGGAAAAAGTGTATTTCGTTTGTTGAAAAGAGGGGTGATAAACCCTAGAAGTGTCGATTTTGACTTCCTGGATACCATCAACTTGAACTTAAGGGAGAAGTTGAATTTGCTTCAACTTAAGACTTTTTGCTCTAACTCTACAGACGGGTATGCTCAACTGACCGCTTATTTTTATTCAAATCTTAGCTTTTTGGATGCGAATAGAATTTCATTCAGTGTTCGAGATCAAGTCTACGTGGTAGATGTGAATATGTTGGCGGACATTGTTGGAGTTGAACGGGGACGCTATCTCCCAATCAAAGTCTCACCTGCTCGTACTACTCTGGATCTTGTCAAAGATAGGGACGTAGAGAAGAAAATTATCTATTCCAGGATGAATGCCATCAACATTGTGCTTCATAAGATTGTGATCAACCTGTCTCGGACCAAGTCTACGTCAAAGACTTCGTGTCTCTTTCGAAGCAAAGTTGATGTATGCGATCAACTCAGGACGGAAGTTTTCTCTCCCGCACACTATTCTCTTCCATATGTACAGAGCAGTGTCAAAAGACAAAGGACAATTGCCTTATCCTGGTCTGGTGACCAAGATCTTCAGACATCTGAACATTGAACTGCCACATACTTTTTGTGCTCGACCATGTGATAAGATGGTGGTAGGGTTGAAAATGTTAATGAAGACGCGTCTGCAAGAACTCTCCAAGGCAATGGAGAAATTCAAAGTGAAATCTCCAGTCCAGTCTGCTTCAAAAAGGAAAGGAAAGGAGGCCATTGGTGCCCCCATCGAAAAAGAGGAAAAGAACTCTCATCCTTGAGGATGAAGATGAAGATGAAGATGATGAAGATCCCACTATCCAAGCAACGACAAGAACCCGGACGTTCGTGTCTCATCCGACGGAACTTCAGCAGAACAGAGAAGAAGAAAAGCAGAACAGAGGAGAAGAAGAACAGAGAGAGAAGGAGAAAGAAGTCGAAGAAGAAGGAGAAGGAGAAAAAGAAAAGTCTGCTGACAAATGTGGAGAGAAGGAAGATCAAGAGCATGATCACCACTCTTCCCCTTTCGATGTCCTAGAGACGGGGGAGTTAGCGAGCAAGAGAGGTCTACACCTCATGCTGCTGTCGCAAAAGATCTAAGACAATCTCCGGAAGACCCGGAAGAAGTTCGGTCTCTCACTTGCTCGAAGAAGGTGATGCATCGATTCCAAATCTGCCAGACCATTCAAAAGCGCCATCGTCTGCATACACATCATCTGAGAAAGTCAATGCCAGTACACAGACGGATGATTCTGCAGATTTTCGTAGCATCATAAATATTCTTCTGGAAATGCGTAGCCAGATATATGTTCTGGATTGTGAAATCCAAGCTTTGAAGAGCGCTGGACAAGCATCTTCAGTCTCTCTGGAGGATAAATTCAAAGACCTTGCTCTGCAACTTCAAGCCAATGCCAAGGGAGAAGAGGTAGCTCATCTGAGAGAAGACCTGAAGAAGCTCGAAGGAGTAGTCCAGTCCATTGGGGATTTCCAGATCGTGCGCATTCCCAAGCAGACATGACTCCTTTCTCACCCTTTTCAATGCTGACAAAAAGGGGGAGAACCAAAATTTGAACCATTTAAAAACTTTGACTTTTGTGGTTATGTTTATTTTTGAGTATGACTTGAGAACTTGAACTTGGGTGTGAATTTGACTGAATTGGTTGTGGATTATGATGCTTGACTGATTGCATTTATTCAAGTGTTGTTATATGGTGTTTCTCATGAAAGACTAACCAATTTTCTGTGGATGCAGAGTCTGGTTGTTTTATTAATCTTTATGAGTTAGCCATATTGCTTGAGAAATGTTTTGCAGGTCAAAGTTGTTCAAATCTTCAAGAAAGTTTTGTCACCATCAAAAAGGGGAGATTGTTGGAGAAATCTTTCCGAATATTTTGAAGCGACAAAACGTTTCTTTCGATCTAAGTCTGGATGTTCGGAGACCGTCAGTTTAAAGTCTGAAGACTTTGTCTCTCAAGACTCAAGACTCAAGACTCAAGACTCAAGACTCAAGACTTAAGACTCAAGACTCAAGACTTAAGTCTATTCTCACTGACAGTCTTTCTAAACCAGTGACGAAGGAAATCCAAGGCCGAGGTATATGGTTGAGGATTCGATCCTATCGTCTGGAATAGATTCTTTGGTTAGATAATCATTTCGGATTCTTTAATTCTTATCTAAGATCGATTGAAGATCCGATGGTCGACGAAATAATCTTGGAAAGTTCTATTCTTGGAAACCGAGATCCTGATTGTATGGGCAAACAGGATTGATGGGCTATCATCGATTCCTTAAATAGCTCGGATGATCTTCTTGATTGATTCCGTCCAACGGGTAGATTGGAGGAATTCCTTTGGTAAGTGCCAACGGCTATGATGGCATGAAGGAGTATAAAAGGAAGACGTTCTAGTTGTTTAAGTGTGTGATCGATAGAAAAATTCCAGAGTCTGAAGACCCTTGATTGTTAGTCGAGACTGTTCGAGCGAAATTGTATACACAGAGAGTGTTTGTACTTGGTGAGACCTTGAGTGAGTGTGGTAGATCATCTACATCGAGAAATCAAGGAAGATCAACACTGTAACATCTCTTTGTTCATAGTGGAATCCAGCCAATTGGCTGTCAGTGCAGAAGAGTGGACGTAGGCTTGAATCAAGCCGAACCACTATAAACCGAGCGTTCAATTCTCTCTTTCCCTTACTCAGTCTCACGATTGATTTTTAATTATTGCAAATTCTTTAACTGTCTAAAGTATTGTGCAATCTTCAAGAAAATTCTTTGTATACCTATTTACCCCCCTCTAGGTACTCATACTAGCAATATCAAGTACACAATCAAAATGCATCAAAATCATCTAGATACTATGTATCCGCATAGAAAAGGTAATAGAACTCAGGAGCCTCATAAGGAAAGAGTTCGACATGTGCGTAATCAAAATTTAAGATCTCTTGGAGCTAATAAACAAATGGAGAAGTGCCCAAGCTTTGAGGTTTTGGCTGTTTAGATTTCAACGATGGACTATACGGAAGAGCAAGAGGAATTTTGCTGAATAAGAAGGGGAAATAGAAAGCCATCTATGCTTGTAAAATCTAGATTGAACGAGATAGAACTATGCTTTCTTTGGATATCATCGAAAGGGCAGCATGGGTGAGACTCCTATACAAGACAGCTAAAACAAGTGGACCTAGAGCTACTTTCTTTCCCATTGCAAGGTTAGCAACAAGTCTAAAGAAAACCTTTGAGACTTTGAGGGCTTGATTAAAGAATACATATTTCAAAAGCCAAAAAAGCAAAAAAAGGCAGCTTGTTCTTTAAGATGAGTAGGACCCGGAGTTTTATGGTATTCATAAAAAAAAAAAAAAAGTCCCATAAAGAAGGACACTATTTGGAATGGAGAAGTCCTCAAGGGCTTCGATTTCATCTATAGGAATACCATATGGGACAAACCTAGAGATAGTAAAAACATCCAGAAGGGTCATAATCATGGGTCCCCAAGGGAAACAAAAATAGTTAGTAGATGGGGACCGGAAGCGGACAATAGAACCCATTAACCCCCCTGCTGAAGTCATGAGACAACATGCTAACCTTTAGTGCCATCTCTATGCCCGCATTCATCCATGTCAATCGGGTGGGTAATTCATCTTGCAATCATAAGTACCAAGCGTGGAAGCTTTCTTCAAATAGAGGGAAGCTCCAATTGGTAGGGGCAAATGTCCAAAGGAATACTATGTTGGGAGTTTCTCGTTCCTCTTGGTTGAAAAACAAGGCATGAGAGATGATAGAACATGATTGTGATTTAACTAGGTAGGCCCAAGGAGCAATGATTTTGGATGCTACTCTACAATGCTCAACAATTGAAATCGATAATAGTTGGCTTTCTTGGTGTGAAGAATGCGATTGAAGTTCAAGAAATAAGATTTGGGCTCAAATTTGGAAGCTTCAGTAGCCATGGAAAACTTTTGAACAGAATATTGAGGGTTTAGAGTTTAAGAAAGAAGACAAAAGTACAAAAGAAGATGATGAGGCGTATTCTTCTATTCAGAGTAGAAGACAACGATTCAAAATTAAGATATCTACTAAAAGCCAAAGCGAGGTGTCAAGATGCAATAGGACCCATTGATTCGTATCGGCCACAGACATGTTAGAGAATAGAAATGTATAATGATCATTCGTAGCAGATTGTGCGCAGAACGAGGTATTTCCTTTAAAAGAAATAAACTCCCACTTTACTTCTTTTAAAAGGGGGCATATATTGACATCCAAAAATACCCTTACAAACATGTGATGGTTACAAGGGGCATAAAATTCTAAAATTGCCATCGTTACTATATGTGGGCTGTAATTTACATTGGCTCAACCCATAGTGGTTGTGAAAACAAAGGATAGCCAAGGACTTTGAGAATCCTAAGGCTAAATTTCGATGGACATACAAGCAAAGACACATAATTCTATTATAAAGTAGTTGGTTCCCACATGTCGAAGTCAAGAGATGCTATTGAAGACATAACATTGATGGTAAATTAAGGCCAGAATAGTTAAAAGGATGCCAAACTCAAGTGGAGCAATTAATTCTTGTTGGACAAGCCATGACCATAAAAGAATTGTTGAATAAGCCAAAAATATGATGTGAATAAAGTGGTTCAACATAGAACGTGACGCGACTCTTGAGGAGGAAATAATTGACTACTGATAGTTACCAAATTGGCCTATAAATACCATAGGCAATCCAACAAAGAGCCTTCAAACAACACACAAAATTACTTTATCTTACTTTTATCCTTAATTAGTCTTAGCTTAGTTGTAGTTTAAGATTCCCACTATAAATTCAATTTTAACGAGCGTCTATATCCCAAGTAGTACTTTTGTTTATAGTCCAATGCTAACCCACTATCCAACATTGTCAATTAGATCCCAACATTGTGTTTTCATACTCATCTAAGAGCATTGCATACTAGGTGTTGTTACCACTATCAAGTATCATTGATTAGATTCTAATGTTGTGTTCTTATATCTATCTAAGAGTGGTGTCTACTAGGTGTTATCCTCATCATCTAGCATCATCGATTAGATTTTATCGTTATGTCATCGAACCTATTAGGGAGTCATGTTTTCTAAGTGTTTTTGTTAACATCCAACATTGTTGAATCATCTTCAATATTGTATAAACCCCTTTAATTTTAATGGGCTTTCATTATTATGTTAAAGTGAGTTTAGATGACACCATTCATTAGATTTAGACATTGATTATAGTTGGTATTGAGCTCGTGTTAGGCATATCAAGTGACTTCTTTAGATTTGAGATTATATGATATATAGTCTCGTTTGTATTTAAATCTTTTTGTTTAAAGTTAACACAGAATCTAAGTTTTCTTTAATAAAAATAAGTTTATGGCACTAGCTAAAAAATATTTCATTGCGGAATCCAAAACTAGCAAAACAAATCTTAAAACTTTCAAAAGTTGCAATCGAGTTCTAAAACTTATCACAAAAGTACAATTAAGTTATAAAACTTTAAAAAATGCAATAAAGTCCTAAAACTTGTCATGATTGTATAATCAAGTTTTAAAACTTTCAAAAAATGCAATCAATCAGAGGACTTGATTAGAGCAATTCAACAAGTTTTAGGATATGATCACACTTTTTAAAGTTTTAGAACTCTATTATACTTTCGTAATAAATTTCAAGATTTGATTACACTTTGAAAGTTTTAGTATTCGATTATTCTTTTGTGATAAGTTTTAATACTTTCAATGCACTCATCACAAAATTTAACTACGTTCATTTGAAGGTGGCTCTAAGATTGCATTTGGTAGTCCGGATTTGAATTTGGATATGATAATTTGTTATCATATTTGATGTTTGGGAATGTCCATCAGATTGGACAAACCCGGATACATATAGATAAAATGCTAGAGAAAAAATCTGGGGGAAGGGATAGGATAAGCCCAGATTGGAAAAGAATTTTTTTTTCTTTAATGAAAGAAAGAACTTAACAAAAAGAGAAGATGTCATAAGCATTTACGTCAAATGGATGCCTCCACCTCTCCGATTCATTGTCAACCCTCTTCTGCCACTTCTTCTCCCATCTTCACTTCTCATATGCTAGGAATTGGGTGCCCCTTCCTTTGGATTATGGACTCCTTGAATCTGATGACCAAGAGTGGCTTTTTGAGACAAATTGGGTAGAAGTTTTCTTGTAGGCATTTGTGGAATTAATTGAAGCATTGCTTGTGCCCCTTCAAACATCAGTGGCTGGAACTTTGGCTCCACCTTTACCACTTCATTGACAATGCTATAATCCTTACGTTTGACGTCTTAAGGGAAGAGGGAAGATTGTGATGGTGATGAAGCAACTCTAAATCTTTGGTATCGTTGACAACTTGGGACCTCGATCAGTTTGAGGCAATGTAAAGATTACTCTGGTGGTTGCCTAAAATTCCACTATGCACCCTCTCTATCGTAGTCTAAGATCTACCGATTTGCGTCACTATTGCATGACCATGTTGGTGCTCACGTTTTAAATGGGGGCCACTATGGAGGTGGCCACAATTCCTAAATCTAGGGTTTTTTCATGGCTTTTAATTAATTGAATTTTCTATTTTTCAATTTTATAATGTAATTGAATATTATATTTATTTTTTAATCTTATACTGAAGTACGCCAAACACTTGATAGGATTAGATATGTCCATATTTATTATCTTTATTATCTGGAGAATTTAATATCTTATTTTATCATATCCTATATGATTATTATGCTGATGGCCAATCGCCTCAAGTGTGGGATTGACAATGTTGTAGTCGCCGTCCACCACCAAGTTTTTGGCCGCTCACTAATTGGCTTCGTCACTAGCCAAGCGAAGAGCCGCTCGCTCAACGCCCTCGGGATTCAAAGTCTGTCCCTTCAAGTTGCCCAATTCGCTCAGCCATTTCTCTCTCACCATTTCAGCTTTGTCCCCTCCGTCTGCTCAAAGATCCCGGTCCTTGCGACCACGTAAGGCGACACGCAGTTGACCCTTATCCTGTGCTTCCCGAGCTCGGTGGCCAAGTTCCTCACCAGACCCAGAACGGTGTACTTCAAGGCCGCCTATGCGTGGGTCGCAAGGCCGGCGATGGATGTGCAACCACTGCCGGTGAAGGGTATGCAGCCCTCTCGCGGTGGGGATCATGACCCTCATGGCATGCTTGGCTCCTAGGAAAGCGCAGTACACGTTCACCCCGAAGAGCTTGTCCAGGTCGGTCTTGGTCGTGTCTAGTATGCTCCGGACAGCAAGACTGTCCAGGGACCCAGCGTTGCTGTTCATCATGTCGAGCTTTCCGTGTTTGGCCACGGTGGTGTCCACGAGGTTGCGGACGTCTTCCTCGTCGGTGACGTCACAATGGACGTAGCTGGCTCTTTTGCCCAGCTTGCCGGCTAGGGCCTGCCCCGGGTCGTCTTGGATATCAGCTACGATCAACCACGCGCCGTTCTCGTGGAAGAGATGCACTGCGCTGGCTCCGATCCTGCTTGCGCCACCTGTGACGATTGCCACCTTGCCTTCTAGTCTTATAGGGTGAAAAGGAAAAGAATAGAAATTTGTAGATTAGACTTATATAGCCGACCGTTCACCTAGATGCACGGAAGATGGAGAAACGCTAAGGCTCGGTTTGTTTAATGATTTGAAAAATATTCTTCTAAAATTGATCACTTATATAGTTTGAAATAATTAGTTAATGAAAAATATTTTTATCACAAAAAATAATTTATGTCTAATTATTTTTATGGAGGAATACAACCAATCATTTGTAGATGCTTTCATGATCATTTATTTGCCGTGAGTTTCATTGAAAATTTTTTGGTAAAGAAAAATATTTTCTATGAAAATTATTTTAAAATTTTCATTTGATTGGTGATTTAGGAAAAATGATTTCCTTCTTAATAAAAGGGGAAGTCATTTTCCCCCAATCTAAACTTATTTTCAATTTTAAAAAAAAAAATCGTAAATTGATTGATATCCCATCATCCAAATATCTAAAAGTCAAAAAATAATTTTTTGGGAACTGATTTTTTCATACAACGGACTCTAAGAGCATGATCTCACAAAACATTTTTTTTGAAAGAGGCTCTAACTTTAAGTGATTATAAAAAAAAAAAACAAAAAAAAAAAGAACCCTCTTTTTTTCCCACTCCACCTTGAAGATGTACCACAACCCCTAAGAATAAAATATCTCAATTTCATTTTGCATTTCCTCTCCTCCTCATCAATTAAAAAGATCCCTGCTTGCAAAACTAGCTAAATCTTTTTTTTTTTTTTTGGGTAAGAGGTAAGAATAATATAGCTAAAGAAAGGAGTTACAAAGAGGCAAAACAGACATGCGACTCCAAACATACACTCAAAATGACACAGGCGTCGGACTGAGTGGATGGGAGGCGGGGCTGAAATGCCAAAAAGAGAACTAGCTAAATTCTTCAACCCCAAAAAAACAGAGAAACGCCGAAACTTGAAACTCCGGCAAAAAAATGAAAATACACTAAAAGAACGAAAGATTTTGATAGAGACCATGCGTATTTCGTGTGTGGTGGCCAAAACAAAAATCGTCAATCACATTGTTAAACATATATTGTCTCGAGTATCTCTCTCTGATTCTAAATATCTCTCAGATCATAATTTCATTATTCTGATTAACTATAATTTTTATTATAATAACATTTTACTATAGATAGCCATTTTGTAAAGTCAATAAATAGGTTCGTATATAGTTTAATGAAATATATAGAAAACTCCACAATGTTATTTTCCAATTTACACTTATCACATATTAAGATATCTAACCATCAATGGCAACATCTTTCTAATAAGCGGTCTCTAGATCCCTTGTTGAAAAGCATATGCTTTCTCATACGCTTCTATCATTATGAAACATAAAGGATGGATATTTGATAATTGATATTTGATGTCAGTTACCCTCGTTATCAAAACAAGCTTTGAATGGATAAAAATGCGCATTGAACTCACACGTACTCAACACACGTCCGTGTACACATGCGTATATATTCACATAACATACATATGGAGTTACATGAAGACGAGCTTGTATTTGCTGATATAAGTACCTTTTTGAAGCATTATTAGGAAGAGAATGTCATTCTGTTATGTGACCGATAGCTCGACTTCTTCTATTTCTACGTTATATGTAGTAATTTATGTAGCACTGATACAGACACGTGACACATAATACAACATGACATGACACACCAACACATCATTTCTCAAAAAAAAAATAGAAAATTTCAACATGTTATATATTAAATATATTTTTATGTATAAATGCACAAATAAATAAGTACTAATAAAAAGAGCCTAGAATTAATTTACATTAAAAATATTAATCCAATATTTATTAATATCATTCATTATTTTAATTTGACAAATTCAACTACATTCCATTTCAATAATCCACAAAACTTGGAAGAAAAAAACAAACAATCAACATTCCGCTATTAAAATCATGTGCCTCAATACTACCTATATAATTCATGCTGAAAATCACACTACAAATAAGGAATTTAGCCTTTATAGGCACATGGACGCATGCCATAAAATGTACAAATTCATTTTATGCTTAAGTGAAAACCAAAAGTTATTTTCCGTTAAAAATTATAATCGTAACTAAATTCCATAAATTATGGGAAATTATTATAAAAAATATACGACATCCAACTTGTATATTATGAAAATTTTAGATATTGCCAAGCAACAAAAATCAAAATGTGTCATGAAGATACACCTCTAGAAGGCTATAAAAGACGAGGCTATGATCTACAAGCATGTTTCGGACACTCCTAAGAATAGAAGACTACAACAGAATTGGGACATCCATCCATCTATCTTTAATTAATGGAGGTTCCCTTTGTTCAAGTTGTTAGTCTTTTAGTTTCTTTTGTTTATAGTTTTACCTTTAAGTCTTTTTGGGAACCACAACACCCTTACAATTTTTTTGACTTTATTGTCTTCTTGAGTGTCTGCCTCTTGTAAGTGCCAGGCCTCCTTCCTTGTATATTTTTGGCAAAATGTATACATATATTACCTTTACCAAAAAATAAATAAATCAAAATGCATCTATTTGAAATTTAAAAAAAAAAAAGTAAGAAACTATCCGAACAAACAAAATAAAATCTAAAAGCAAAAGAGGAATAAAAACCAAATTGTTCCCTCGAAAAAAAAAAAAAGAGAAGAAGAAGAAGAAGAAAATAGCAGCGCGCAACATCTTCCAAGGTTTATTCTCTCTCATCAATTCTTCCTGCCTCATCTTTTTGGCCTATAAACAGGACATCACCACTGTCTCTCTCTCTCTCTCCCTTCTGCGACAGTAATGGCGGTCTCTCTGCACACCCAGCCGGCACTCCACTGGCCCTCTCTCAAGTCATTTGAGCGCTCGCTTTTCCCTGCCTAGGACCCGCCTTGGCTGAATTTCCCAATCTTGTTTTTTCAGTCAATTTTTTTAAGTTGTGATGTGAATATCGGGTTTGCGAAATTTGCAGTTGCACCACCAAGCTCTATTTAGGGCTAAATCTTCAATCTTCGAGTCCGTCTTTGGCTCTTATACCATCCGCTTGTTCATAAAAGTAGGCAGCGGAGAGGGGCAGCCCTTGCCGGCCTAGGTGAGGCTTGGGCAAGGTTCACCCCAATCTAGGCGACACCTCAGCTAGGGTTGGCAAGGCTTGCCCAAATTTAGGTGACATCGGCTCTTGTCTATGGCCGGCGAACCTCCCTAGCCTTAGGTAAGGCCTTGCTGGCCCCAAGCAAGTGCTGGTGACCCTTGCTAGGCCTAAGCGAGGGTGCAACGTCACCCAGATCTAGGCAAGCCTTGTCGGCCCTTGCCTAGTTGGTGATCGCATGGGCCGATGAGGGCCGCCACAACCACGATCCCCCCATCCCCATATATTTATATTTCAACCCTTCAAGTCACTAGGCCCTCTTGATAGTGGCAATGGCAACGGCAACGGTGCACAACCACGATCCCTAACCCATCTTTTCTTCTTTTTTCATATATTTATATTTCAACCCTTCAAGTATTAAAATTTTTTACAATTGACCCCCTGCTTATCGGAGAGAGTTGATCACATGTTGAATTTTCCGACACTTGTTAACTACGTGCCGGAACATGTCGAATCATTTTTGCATTTTCTCCGTGTGTTGAAGCATATTTGGCCGGATCTTCGCCGGAGTGGCACTTAAGTGTCCCATTTACATGTTGAACACGTATTGAAGTGCAAAAACTTCTAGAAAGTATCGGTACTTCTTAGGTAGTAACTTAGGGGGTGCATTATGATAACATATCATCTTAAGACCAAGCAACTTAATCTCTTCCACCAATCTCAAAATTTTAAATTCTAATTCAAATTTGGAATTTAAATTTTTCCACAATTTGAGGATTCTTTCCTTTAACTTAAGGAATCATATAATTGTGTATCCATTTAAATTCATTTTGTACATCAATAGAAGCATAAAAAAAATCAAAAATCAAAACTTCATTTACAATCTTTAACATCACTAATGTTATATAATGTAAGATGAATGACTAAAGATTAGATGATGCACCATTTGCGTCTAGATTAACGCAAGGTCTGCTGCCGACCCATTAACGAATCCCTCTCCACTCTCTTAAAAAATACAATCACGTCGGGCACTCCATAAGTCAGAGCAGTATTGTTTAGGCGATGTCAACGTGTTTGACTAAAATAAAATATTTTTAATAATATTAAAATTATCCCCATTAACCTTGATTGTGTTACATTAATCGATCCATATCCATATCAATAAAATCTAGATAAAATTAATTAGAATAATTGAATTGGCACAAAATTAAAAAATTTATAATTAAATTGACATCAATAAAAAATTTATTATTAGATTGATACAAATAGAAAAGATTTAGAATCTTAAAAAATTGGTGACGATGATAACTATCAAGTCAATAAATCAAGACCTCCGACCAAAAAAAAAAAAAAAAAAAAAAAATGATGCATTTTTTTTATTGAGTCCAATCACAAAATGCCATTGTACGTGGACATAAATAAAAAGGAGTTAATACCCTAAAAAAATCTTAAACCGGTATATTTGTGATAAATTTGCCTCAAATTATTTTTTTGACTAAGAAAAACCCCAAACCTGGTATACGCGTGACAAATTTACCCAAACTGATCATAAAAAATACCTTAAACTGGTACATTTATGACAATTTTACCCCAAACTAATAAATTGACCGCAAAAGACCCCAAATTGGTAAATTTGTGATAAATATACCTTATGCTAAATTGGATTAATATTACAAAAAAATCACAAAAATTATAAAATGTAACAAATTGAGCGTAAACTCATAAATTTGTATACCAAGTCAATTATCACATGTCATTTAACTTAATAAGTTAACAATAAAATTTAATGAAAACTAACATACGATAAATTTTTCACAAGTGTATCAGTTTGAGGTAAATTTGTTACAAGTGTACCAATTTGGGATTTTTCATGATAAAAAAAAGTTTAGGATAAATTTGTTACAAGGTGTAAATATTAAAAATCTCTTTTTCTTTTGTTTTTCTCTCCCTTCTATCCTATCCCCAGCCATCCACAGCCATGGTCCTTCGATTTCCAGATCTCTGTGAGCGCCAATGAATCCGCCGATGGCCAAAGACCTCGGATTTCCACCGTGAGCTGAGATGAATCCCGCCGGTGGCCATGTACCTCAGATTTCCAGGTTTCCTCCGGCCACCATGGACCTTGAATTGTCATGTTTTGGCGGGCGCCCAGAATTCCAGATCTTGAAGAATGACACCAACGTTGGCCATAAACGAGCGTCAGCATCGCTTGCTAGTTTCATCTAATCTTAAAAAGAGTTGTCAGATAGATTTGTAGCAGCGCCCATATCCAGATCTGTACAGAGACATATCTGATGGCCTTTAAAAATCTCAACTTTGTCTTTTTATGTGATGGACCTTCACTCCAGTGCCTTATGCTTCGATGGCTACGCCATTGATAGTCTCAAAGTGAGATTGACTTAAAAGTCTCTACCTTTGCTTGGTTGCCTGGGGAAGCAAGTGGACGAGCTCCAAGTTATTGTGCGGTTTGTTCATTCACGAAGGGGTGGCTGCGAGTGATGACGAAGTGGGTTGCCAGCTTGGTCATGGACGGGCAACGAATGCGAGCTGCCGCGATGACAGAGGGGGTGGCTCGACCGTGGACGGTTGGCTTGGATGTGGCTCCCACGACTATGCTGGTGATTGCAGATGGGGGAGCTAGCAGTCGATGGCGGAGGGAGAAGACAGAGAAAAATGGAGAAAGTGAGTTTTAATTTATTTGTTTTAGTTATGTCCACGTCATCTACACGTGACATTTTGCGATTGGACCTTAATAAAAAAAAAATGCATGTCACGTCAGCCTATGACGTAATGCATTCTAATCAATGAATACCTTCTCATAAATCATATTTTTCTTTTGCCCATAAACCAATAAAAAAGGCCCAAAAAAAGGAAGAGCACGCTCAAAATACATTGCTATTATGTCAACTCATCACATACATATTTGTGCGTTCCAAAATTAATCGGAATGACTGAATTAATACTAAAATAAAATATTTATAATTAATTGGCACTTATGTACATGGACATGCGATATAACGTGATATGATATGTCAATACGTCACTTTTTAAAAATAAAGAACTTTGACACATTCGACATGTTTTATATATAAATGCACAAATAAATAATAATAATATAATCATCTAGAATTAATTTACACTAAAAATATTAATTCGACATTTGTTAATGTCATTTATTGTTTTAAGTTGACAAATTCAATTACATTCCATTGTAATAATCTATAAAACTTGGAGAAAAAAGAAACAACCCACATTCTACTATTAAATTTAGAGATATGTGTACTACAAATCCAATTTTTTTTATAAAAATGTAATTAAATTCTAGAACTTATTCAATTGCTACTATTTATTTATTTATTTATTTATCTTATATGGGATTTTTTTTATTGCTTTTTTCATTGTAAAAAAATTAATAAAGCTAAAATAATTCTTAAAAAAAAAAAAAATGCATGATCATGGCTCGAGAATGCCATGAGGCACGCGTGCTACTATTGTCAATGGCGTGCCTAGCCATCGTCAAGGGGGCCGACGACCTATGGCAAGGGAGTGGCGCTCCCCAGCCTAAGCGAGACCCAAGCGAGGCTCACTCAAATATGGGCAACACCTTAGCTGGGGCTAGTGAGGCTCGCCCAAATCTAGGTGACACTGGCCCTCACTCATGGCCAACAACCCTCGCTAGGCTCGACTGAGGGCGCGATGTCGCCCAAGCCTTAACCGAGGCATCACCCAGATCTAGGTGAGCCTTGCTAGCCCTTGCTGGCCAACAAGGGCTGCCCTTCCCCTCGGCCACCTAGGGTCGACGAGCTTGCCAGCTCCCTCCAATAGTGGCAATGACAGCGGTAGCGGGGCCCAACCACCATCCTTACCTCTTTTTTTTTTTTTTTTTTCATGTATTTACATTATGACCTCTTAAATATTGAAAATTTTTAAAATTGATCTTGTGCATACTGAAATTGCGTGTCGGAGAGTGTTGGGAAGAGTTAACCACATGTCGAATGATCACATGTCAAAGCATGTTGGACGCATGTCAGAATGTTAGACACGATACAAAAATTCTCGAAAAGTGTCGATACTTTTTAAATTGGCACCAATAAAATTTTTATGACTAAATTACCACAAATGCAAAAAGTTTATGATTTTTTTATACTTTTCCCAAAAAGTTTGTGATAATGATAGCTATCAAGTCAATAAATCATACTTTATTTTTGCCATAAACATTAAAAAAAAAAAAAAAAAAGGCAATAAAAGGAGAGCATGCTCAAAATACGTTTGCTATTACATCATTTCATCGCATGCATGTTTGTGCCGACCGACGTTTTCCTTCCCTTATAAAAAGTCTCGGATGTCTAAATACGCACAATAAGCGAAATGCCTATATACTCATATTATGAATTTAATCCCTTCATTTATCATGATCCTTATGCTATTAGCTTGACTTGTATGTTACTAATTACGTTGCTTAGATTTAGTTTTGAGAAATAAATTTATCAAAAGCTTCATTAGTTACTATTACTTTGATGTCGTAGGTCAGATGGTAAATTAATTACTAGGCGATACCTTACTATACTTAACATTTAAATCGATTATATTTAATTTTCGAGTCATGCTACTGTTACATCGACATTGTCAAGATGTTGCCTGAAATGGAGTTCCGGAGGGCGAATACAAGATTGTCAATGTGCAAGTCATCCCAAGATCATGTAAAGATGCTTCTACTGATTAGCCTCGAAGGGTTTCCTGTCCAGGAAACTTGTCCAGATGGAACGAAGAGATGTCTCTCAGCAAATAGAAAGGTAAAAAAAAAAAAAGAAAGACGTCAGACGTTCACTGCCGGCTCCAATGCACATTGGTTCTATCAGCAGCAGCAGGACAAAAGAATTAGGAGTGATTGAGGCATTTTTTTTAGTATAGCTTGGAATAGGATATCGGATATAGCGTTTGCTGAGATCAAATGGAAACGTAGAATCATGTACGGGTTCTTACTCAATGGCCAAATCAACATGACATTGGCCTATAAAAGGACTCATCCATCTCTGCCTTTAAATACCCACCAAACTTTGTTGTTTGATTAGACTCGAGTCATCAGCTTCAGTTCGATCCTCAGAAACGGGGTCAGTTCAAGTTCTCCCTTCCATTTTTTTTGTCGCCTTTAAACATTGAACATGTTTCCCAGGGTCAGTTCAATTTGACGCATTTAAACATTGAACATGTTTCCTACGATTCATCGTCGGGGGCCAGGAAAAAGGGAAATTTTTCTCGAGCTGTTGTTGATATTAATATATATATATATATCAACAACAGCTCGAGAAAAAGGGAATTCTTTTCCCTTTATATATATATATATATATATATATATATATGTATATGTATATTGCACCGCCATTTGAACTTTCGAGGTGTTGAAAAAAAAAAAAAAATTTAAGGCAAACTGCTGTGTATGTAACTTTTAAGTTTCATCGGATCCTGAAGGCTCAAGTTCAGCTTCTCTCATCCCAGGATTTCTTCTGATTATACCCTAGAGATTAAAGTCTATTGCCCGGACGCATCGGGTTTGCACGTTTACAGTCTTCATCATCAAATTAGCCTTCGCCTGAGGGAAAGCATGATATGAAGTATATGCCATATTATATTCTACATCTTAAACTTTTAGATAAGCGGCTGCGCATGTAAGTTAACTTGAGCAATTAATCACGGATAAGAAAAATCACAAGCATGCAAAACTCCAGTACGTACGATGAACTTAAGTAAACCACACAGTAAATTGCCTTTGGACGTGAAGCCTCACATTTCCGTTTTTCTTCCTTTTCTGAGGACATATTTTCAGGAGGGAAATGTGGAAGCTCAAGTGCTCCCAAGGAGATGATCTTGAGGTGAGGAGCATTTATGACAACATTGGGAGACAATTCTGGGAGTTCACGCCAAACGCAGGAACACCAGATGAATTGGCTATTATTAAAAAGATGTGCCAAGAGTTTACTCAAAATCGTTATCATGTGAAGCAAAGTTCTGATCTCCTCATGAGGCTTCAGGTACGATGATTCAAAAATCCAAGACTTCCCTTCTCTTTTCTTGATTTCCTTATGAAAATGAAGACCCTGCCTTTGGGGCAGAAAGCCGAAGAATGAGATGTTAGCTTGAAAGATTGCACAATTAACTACTTTACAACAAGTCCAAGCTCATATCTTAACACTGCCGGCTCTACCCTGAGAACTGGGCACACAAAGAAAGCATAACCAGGCAAAAGCCACTAAGGGAGACTTTTTCATGAGATAGTTAACCGTGACTTCATTCATTGACATATATAACCAGATGTGAGATGAGCCTAATGAACTTGTTCTCGTACCTTAACGACATCACATGGTGTATAATTGTAGAAAGTTCAAATTGTAGGAATATTGATTCAAATCGCGCTTCTTTATATCAGGGTAGCGATAGAGTCATGAGTCGCAAGTAAGTTGGGATTAGTGAGCAATATATTTGAGGACTGTTGGTGTCATTACCTTTTAATATTTGACACCTTGATGCACTCATACCTATGGTCTTTTCTTTCCAATGGCTTTTTGTTTGAGAGTGATTAGTCACAAGAATAAAAGGATAACCAATCCTGTCCTAAAGAGGATCTAAATTACTAAAGAGAAAAACAAAATAAAATTGGTGCGATGGATGGTGCTGATTGATGATTACAGTTGGCGAAAGAGAAGTCGAGAGTGGAAGAGATAGAGAACGTGAGCATGGGTGCAGAAGAAGACATAAGTGAGGAAGCAGTGGTGAATACATTGAAGAGGGCCATCAAGTTTTATTCGACTCTCCAAGCTGAGGATGGTCATTGGCCCGGTGATTATGGCGGTCCATTGTTTCTCCTCCCAGGCTTGGTCTGCCAATTTCTTCTTTTGTTCTCTTTAACAAAAAGAAACAAGTCAAATATCTGCTTGAGTACTAAAACGTCAAATCATATGCATATATTAGAATTTGCGGAAGCGTGTGTGTGTGCAAGTGTATGAAATATGGCAAGGGAATATAAAAAAAAACTTTATTATAATAGTTGATGAAAATAGTCATGATGGAGGGTTTTCCCACACAAGGTGGACCTCTCACACGGTGGAGGGTTTCCCCTCGCACACTCACAATTGACCAAGTACAAGCCTATTTATAGGCGTGAATCCACCGCCATAATCTACCGACTTTGAGTACACGAAATAATATAAAATTCAGCTTGCGTTCCTTAGCTTCTGCTTGTTGCGACTTCTTCCGCCACTTCTAGTGGGTTCTCCATTAATCTTCATTTTTCTATTCTCTCCAGCTTTTGTTGACTTTTCTTTGCTTCTTTAGCTTGACCTCCTTGCTGCCCACGTACCCTTGATCCTTCTTTCTTCATGGTTAAGCAGCCATTGTTGACTTATATGCAATATATCCATAGACGTAGACTTCCCTTGATCATTCTAGGATTTTCTTTGATGTTTCTTCACAGAGTCTTCAAGTTCAACTTGGACTCTTCATCTTTCTTTTCTTGCACGTGCATGTTGCCGACTCATTCCTCTCCATTAAGGTAGTAATTTCTAGATTTTGTTGAAAATGGATCACCAATTTCCAACAGCATACCAGGTTATTGGCCTCTATATTACGAGAGATCTACACTCGGTTCTATCTTCAGAACACTGTAAAGAGATGATACGTTACCTATATAACCATCAGGTAAGCTATGATCAAAATGGAGGAGAATTAAACAGTTTCAGAGAAGGTAGATGATGAACTGATGATGATTGGAAGTTGCAGAATGAAGATGGAGGGTGGGGACTACACATTGAGGGGAAAAGCACCATGTTTGGGACAGGGCTCTCTTACGTCACTCTCCGATTGCTCGGAGAGAACACAACCGGCAGCGATAGGGCCATGGAAAAAGCAAGAGCTTGGATTCTCGATCGCGGTGGAGTCACTTCCATTCCCTCCTGGGGCAAGCTGTGGCTTTCGGTCAGTCTTCTTACCTTCGACACCAAAGTAGGAAGTGAACTGTATTTATGGAAACCTTCCACTTTTCATCCTTTACTTTTGCGCATTTTCTAGTCGAGTTATCATACCTTTAATTTGTCTGGACAATTTGTTTTACTTTCACAAGTATTCTAATCAAGTCTGTATGATACATAATTCAACCAAGTTCAGCTCATGTGGCTATCCAATGATGGTAAAGTATGATGCACATAGAGTATGCAAATGCTTATTTGGATGTGCATAGAGAAATTTCAGCCTTATAAACAACATGGAAGTGCGACGTGAATAAAATTTTAGCCAAATAGATGCCCTTTGGAAATTTATCCATGTCCTTGAACAACATCATTTGACAGTCTTGCTAGCTAGAGTTGGCTGGATTTTCTATGAGAGACATTTTATTTGAGGATTTGTTAGTAGAACTGAATTGAAAAAATTAAAAGTATCGGAGCGAAAAGCATAAATTTTTCTAGATATATGGGTGCTTTTTGTCCTCCTCGGAATCCTTCTATGACTGGGATGGTTTGACGTATATTTTGTGCAGATGCTGGGAGTCTATGATTGGAGGGGCAACAATCCGCTGCCTCCTGAAATATGGCTGCTTCCTTACATTCTTCCAATTCATCCAGGTTATTAACGGTGCCTCCTTGTTTTGCTTGAAGCAAGTGTTCATACATGGTTGCGCACAATGAATATGGCTCAGTCTAATTACTTTAGCGGCACAGATCAGCCGTACCATCTAAAATGCTGTAGAATTCTGTCTAGTTTGCCGTTTAACTTCTTATGTATATATTCATATTGCTTGTAAGTAGCGGTTCCTAGTTCCTGTGATATATTGATCCGGTTGGGGTTGTGCTGATGAGCTCTCCATATTGTCAGTAGAAATATGTTATTCCATTAATTGACATTGACCTCCAAAGCTGGTGAAATCTTGAAGGTCCCCTACTCCATGAATTCAATCTTATATTTAAAGATTTTCAAATAATACATAGCTTCATCCTCCAAAATTTGGTGCTTCAACTATGTAAAAACAAGGATGACTAATTCTTCGACAGGACGCATGTGGTGTCACTGCCGGATGGTGTATTTGCCTATGTCTTACTTGTATGGCAAAAGATTTGTGGCTTCATTGAGTCCCCTTGTTCTGTCCCTTCGGAAGGAGCTCTATGTGCAACCTTACAATCAGATGGAATGGGTCCAGACTAGAAATCTATGTGCTAAGGTATCATTTGATGATGGCATATCAAAATCTCTTACTTTTGATTTATATTGCGTGCAATAAGACAACAATGGAGAACAGTGACTTCTTACTATTTTCCTCAGGAAGATCTGTACTGTCCTCGCCCCTGGATCCAAGACATGCTTTGGAGTTGTCTACACAATGTTGTGGAACCACTTCTAGCACAGTGGCCTTTCTCTAAGCTGAGACAGATTGCTCTAAGTACTGTAATGGATCACATCCACTATGAAGATGAGAATACCCACTACATTTGCCTTGGTCCTGTAAATAAGGTAAGGTGACTAAGGATGCGTTTAGTAACATTTCCGTTTAAAAATTGTTCTAGAAAACAAAAATAGAAAAAAGTGTTTCTGTTCCGAGGAACAATTTTTGAATAAAAAAATGCGATTGGTAAACTTGTTCCGAGAATAAAAAATGAATAGAAACACGTTTGGTAAATTTGCGTTCTTTTTTTTTTTTGTTTCTTTTAATTTTTTAATAATTTTCTTTCTTTTTTTTTTTTTTTTCTTTTTGCCGGTCGTTGACCTCGGCCATGGCTGGCGACCGGCCAACGAGGGTCGGCGGCCTCGCTGGGGGCTAGCGACGCTCCCGCTGGCCATGGCCGAGGCCGGCGATCGGCCAAAGAAAAAAGAAAAAGAAAATAAGAAAAAAAAGAGAAGAAAAAGAGAGGAGAGAGAAAATTTGTTCTTAAAAATTGTTCCAGAAACAAGAAACACATTTTTCTTGCTTTTTTTTTTGTTCCAAATGTATTCCTGGGAAAAAAAAATAGATTTGGAACAAAAACGCAAACAAATGCGTTTCTGTTCTTTTTTGTTCCTTGGAACAAAAAAATAGAAATTTTGTTCATAAACATAAACAAAGAACATTAACAAACAGGCCCTAAATCTAACTAGCGTTGTAGAAAGTAGTGGCTTGGACCATATTTTCACCTTAGTCAAACATAAAAATGATATTTGCCACCGGGGACAGGTGTTGAACATGGTCTGTTGTAGGGTAGAGAACCCCAATTCTAAAGAATACAAGCATCATCTCTCTAGAATCAAGGATTATTTATGGGTGGCTGAAGATGGGATGAAAATGCAGGTACTCGATTTTATAACTTTTATGAAAACCTTTAACTTCTGTGCTTTCTGTATAAGGCACGCTTTTGATGGATCTTGGTAAGATGAGCTGTCAAATTGGCTGCACTAACAGGGATACAATGGCTCCCAACTGTGGGATGCCGCATTTTCCGTTCAAGCTCTCCTAGCTACCAATCTTGCCGAGGAATGTGGGTTGACCCTCAAGAAGGCGCATGAATTTATCAAGAACTCTCAAGTACTTGTCTTCCAGTGAAGTTCTTGGTCATTTTTAAGTTACACATTTGTCTGATGACTTGCAACATGCATATTGATGTTCTGCAGCACAACTAATCGAAAGCTTTCTGCTTTTTGGTAAAGATCAGAGCCAACAGCAGTGGAAATCTGGCCCATTGGTACCGTGACATGCGTAAGGGCGGGTGGCCCTTCTCTACTCCCGAAAATGGCTGGATCGTATCCGACTGCACTGCAGAAGCACTAAAAGTAATTTTCTTTATGCTTCAAAATGATTTTTCTCATTAGAACTTATACCAAAAGTGACTCATGTTTGCCGTTGGTATTCTTATCACACGAAAAACTTAAGGACAGTGACTTTGCAGGCGGCAGTATTACTGTCAGAAATGGAGTCAACCATCGTGGGAAATGCAATAGCAGTTGAACAACTATTTGATGCTGTTAACTTGATCTTAACTAGTCAGGTACTATAGTCTAACAATAGCTAACTACCTAACGCTTACTTCACTGCAAATTTTCAAAATCCGTTTCTCTTTCAACTCTTATTTATTGTATCTGATGAGAAGCAAACAACAATGTTTCATTTTAGTCCCCAATTCCAAAAATTTGGTACTCTGAATTTAGTTTGTTATGGAACCGAAGAAAATGAGGATAGGGGGACCATTATTTATAGTCAGATATGGATGAGTTTGAAAAACACCAATGATGTGACAGAACCAAAACGGGGGATTTGCGTCGTATGAGCCAACAAGATCATATGCGTGGTTAGAGGTAGAATTCTGGCTCTCCTTTATCTGGTTTACATATGGAGAGATCTGTCATTTTTTAAAAGCCTTGACACACAGCTCATTTGTTGTGCAGACTATTAATCCATCAGAGACATTTGGAGATATCGTCATCGATTATCAGTAAGATTATGACCCAAAACTTCCTTTTTGTTTTTTATTTATTTATTATTATTATTTATTTATTATAAATTTTGCTTGGAGAACTTAGTTATTTTATGATGAACACAGATGAAACATTGTCTAGCAAATCTATCTTCCAGCCGCATCAGTACAATTCGCTTTTATCAGTATAAGATACAATGGCGGATAGCATGACATTTTCTAAAACCGTGATTATTGTTATTTGTCAGTTGTCTCCTTTGTTGTTTGACTAATAAGTTTCATCTTTTAGGTACGTGGAATGCACATCTGCAGTGATTCAATGTCTTAAGGTGTTCGCTAAGTTATATCCAAGCCACCGAAGGAAAGAGATTGAGGACTGCATTTTGAAGGCTGCGGAATTCATTGAAAGCATACAGTTACCTGACGGTTGTTGGTTAGTTTCCTCCTTCAAACTGCTACCCAAGTTATAATCATCTTAGAGGAGTCCAAACATTTGGGTAACCAAATGTCCCGTGCTGTCATGCATCAACTATTTTTGTTATGAAAACTTGAAAGAGCTTGATTCACCTTTAATTCTGTTTTTATGATAATTTATCTTAGAGTAGCATTAGGAGACAGTTTCTTGCAACTAGACTGAGGCCAACAAGCTATTACAACGCTGAAATCATTTCTATATATAAACTACCTAGTCAAATTTCCTTGACAATCAAACCAGGTATGGATCTTGGGGAGTCTGTTACACTTATGGAACATGGTTTGGGATAAACGGATTGGTTGCTGGAGGTAGAACATACCAAAGTAGCGAAAGCATCAGAAGAGCATGCCATTTCTTACTATCTAAACAACTCGAATCGGGCGGTTGGGGAGAGAGTTACCTTTCCTCCCAAAATAAGGTATTTGGAATTGATCCAAACTGTCAAAGCCTAGTGCAGGGTTACTCCTTGATGACATCTTGAAGCATAATGCCGATCGTAATCTACTTTGACTATGAAGAGATGACAATTCAGCTATTTTTGCGATGACTAATTGTCTGACATCCAGTATTTCTTGATCTGGTTATAGGAATATACGAACTTGGAAGGAAACAAAACACACTTAGTGAATACCAGTTGGGCTATGTTGGCTCTGATTGAATCTGGACAGGTACATAGAAACTTGTCCTTGAGATGAGTAAGTGCTAATAATTCTCTTCTCACGGTCCTAACAATGACTGGTCAGGCTGCGAGAGATCCGACCCCTTTGCATCGCGCAGCTACAGTGTTGGTCAACGCACAAATGGAAAACGGTGATTACCCACAACAGGTATACAGTACACTGAACCCCGAGAGGACCATGTTGATATAACACCAACACTCATAAAACTTACCAGTATTGATGATTCAATTTCTATTGGTGTGCTCTGCTAACCATATAATGGATTCCTTCTGTTGCAGGAAATTATAGGAGTTTTTAACAAGAACTGTATGGTAAACTATGCTGCTTACAGGAACATTTTTCCCATTTGGGCTTTGGGGGAGTATCGCAATCGTGTACTTAGACAAATGTTGTGACTTGTTAGTGATCTTACCGCTGCATCTCAGGGTGCAAAATACGATCCTTTGTCTCACTTCTTATACAGAGTTTCTTTGCCAATTTTTCTTTCCACAATTTGTGTACTGAAACAAAAGGTCAAGAAGAAACTTTGTGAATATTTTCAATGTTACATTAGTCATATATGAATATCTATCTAATCATGGGGAAAGAATTTGGAAAAAGAGGAAATCGTTAGACTACTTTATTTATCTCAAATTTTCAAAGTGAGAAGAAAGAGAGAATCATGTGAATTGGCATGATCATCCTGGTTCCAATACCAGCCGACGCATGGAAATGAGAAAGACATAAATAAAACCCACAATAGTACTTATGGAACATACATGCACAAAGCGTCATTGAGAAAAAAATCTCTCAATTTTTCATTAATTCAAAGATAATCTAAAAAGAGATTACATCGTACAGTAAAGATCATGAATTTACCAAATAATGGATGAAAATTAAATCGTGATATTCCCAGCATCACATGTCCACTTTTGTTCTTGTCAATTAGCAAATGTGCATCTATAGCGCTTGCATGCACAAGAAACTGACATTCAAAATTTTAAGCAAAATCACTTTGTCATGAAAAATTTGTATTACTGAATAATAGAAAGAAAGTAGGGATAAAAAAAAAAAACACTGTACCCAATATATGTTGAAAAGGAAAAATATTTTAAGATGTAATATCTTTTTTAAGGACATTTGTTGTGAAAAAGAAGATAAGCAAATTTTAACATTGAAATGTTTGAACTTTGAGGTACATCCAGATACAAAAATATTTTGTAAAATAAGTAAATAATGATATTTTAAGGAAGAAAGAGGTAATTAAAATCTCTGAAAAGGAAGAGGACTTCCTCACTTTACATAATAGTCTAGATAGACATATTGCAATGGTGTTCTTCTGAGCACAAATCTTATTTTATGGTAGATGCGGAACTGGGATTATTAAAAAAAAGAAGAAGATAATAATAAAAGGCAATTAAAATGTGTAACTCCCCTACATAACGTATGATTAGTATGGAAGGCGTGCAACAATTTTAACATCTAATTTTCGGGTCTTTTTTCGGATTATGGTTAGTTGATTTGATGGAGTCATGTTTCTTCGGGCTTTAAATCGGGCTTTAAATTGGGCCTTTAAGTTATGATACTGGGCTTTGGCTTTGGGCCGACACCGCCAGACAAGCCGACCTCAACCGATTATTCTTCCATAGCCGAAAAGCCAAGAACAAAGATCTGAAACCCTAACGGCTACGGCGAAATCGGCACACCCCGTGCAGAAGAAGAAGAAGAAGAAGAAGAAGAAGAAGCAGCAGCAGCAGCAGAAGGAGAAGCAGAAGATGACCCAGAAATCGAATCTTTTCAAGGGCCAACAGAAGAAGAAAACCATCCCTCCCAATCGCCACGGGAAAGCCCCCCAACCCGCAAAGGTATCGTCTTTTTGGGGTTCGTACGAGTTTTGAGACTGTATGCGATTCAGCGTTCTTTCTTCTTCTGATGCGGTTGCGTTCTGATTATTTCGCAGGGAAGAGGAACGTGAAGCCACTGAAGGTCACTAAGGACATGGAGATGGATCGTGTAAGTATTCCTCGCTCACACCAGAGCTTAAAGTTGTGAAAGTCAATGGAATCTGCCGGCTTGGTTAGGTCGATTTGTTAGCTTCAATCTCGATTCGTCCATATGTCATGTGGTTTTCCGATCAGTGTTTGGGAAGTAAAGTTGCTTGCTTGGGGCGAATTTGATCGTGAAGCGATGATTGATGATTACTTTCTCTGTTCTTCCCTCATAGTCATAATATATTGTGGAGTTGGCAATCTCATTCGAAAGGTTTTGATTCAACGCAATTAGAGGTTCTGGGCAGAGCGGTCTGTTACAATGGATTGATTAGAGTATTGAGAGAATTTGGTTGCATGTCGAAAAAACCGACGCTCTTGGCTCATCCTTTTGCAAGAGTGAGTTTGTTGTCCAAACTCCACTCATGTTACTTGATTTCCTAAACAGAGTTCGTAACATCAGTTCTATTCTACAAATTCTGTCTGCCAAGAGCTTATTGGTCTGCCACCTCTCTTTTGGAACCAGCAGAGGATTGTAGTGTGTCCTTTGTGATATCTGTAGACATTCAAGGAAATTGAGTGGTTTTAATTTTGATACACATGGTTGACGATCTCTTATGGTTTGATGTTTGGCCTCTCTTCTTGCCTCCAGAAAAATGCACTTTCCACCACTTTGATAGTTGCTTGGCTTGCACCTGCATTCGGTTTTGTTACGAGTTTACTGTCTCAACTAGTACACTGAGGCACAATGGTTTTCCTTCTGTCATTTGATTTCTGATCATGCTTATTCTATTCTAATTGATTATGATCGTATTCTCATCGAATCTAATTCTTGGTAAAAGGAAGAAAATCAATCCATTAACCTGAGCATTCCTATTTTCCCTCTAATTGAATGATGCAGGAGTTAAGCAAGTTCATAAATCACTGCAACGAAATGAAAGCAGCCACCGCTGCTAACAAGGAAGGTGGCCAGCTAAGCATTGTCAAACCCCCACCCGAATCCACTTCTGGTGAGAAGAAATAAATCATCGTCAAGGTCACAAAGAACATGGGTTTGGAGACAAATGGGTGGGTTTGGAGACAGATGCGACTCCAAATTTTGGGATGATGGACTGACTTATCTGACAGTTCTTCCTATAGAAATTGTAATACGTGTTATTGTCCCTTGAAATCTCTTTGTTTTCTCTAGATTATTAGAGTCGGGATATATGTATGTAGCTTTTGCTGAAGGCCAAAGAAGGGAAATCTTGTAATCTAAAGAGTGCAAAAGACTATAGGAATGGATTGTGTCATCGCTTTCATTTCATTTTTGCAAAGCTCTATCACAAATTGTGGGTAAATCTTTCTCCTCATGCTCTATTTCTAGTAGTCTTCAGCTTGCAACTGATATGAAACAGCTGTTCCAATTATTTCTGAGGTCCTAGACAGAAGCCTCACGCCGCAGCATTTTCATCTCCCTCTACATATCATTTGTTAATGCAGCTTTCTGAATAATGCGAGGTCAGAGCTATATATTAATCAGTCTTAATCTGTCCCAAGTTAACGTAATCATAATCTTATTCTACTCCGGACTTTGAATGACAAGACACAGATGACTCTTCATCGATTTAGCGTCATGCATGCATGTTCATCCAATATATTCTTTCTCAAATTAATTAGAAAATGAGGAGTTTTGACTTGTTGGTCATTATTGACGAGCTGCTGAGGTGGATCCAAGTTATCAGCGAGACAGTCCACTTTGTCATGTTCCTCCCACATGTCCCAAAATGTTCAGAGAAACAGGGTCAGCCAACACGTGATGATGGCCGTGAGACTATGTCCCACGCAGCCCCGCATTAATCATCAGAGCACGATGTGGCCTCCACCAACTTCGATGGACCTATTTCTAATTTAATGCCCAATTGAGCATGTGACGTATTCTTGATTGCCATGCTCTGTCTGAAGCAAGAGAATCCCATTAGTTAGCTCGTGCATTTAGTCCCATGTTCACACACGTACTTGGGTTAATTGGGAGGCAGCGAAAGAGAGAAAAGTGTATACGGCTCAAATTGAGTAGTGTGCATATTTTCTACAATCAGTCATGGTATCGAAAAAGTTTATTCCTTTTGAAGCATTTATCGCAGCATAAGATCAAAGATAGTTCAAATATGAATATTTGATTAGTTAGCACCAAATCAATCATCATTATCTAGTCGTTATTAGTGGGCGTATCTCTAACATAAACTAAATCATTTATATAAGTGTAGTACAATTATGTACTATTTAGTAATGACAACCCCCGACTTGCTAGTTCATTATTAATCCAAGTGTTATGGGGCAATTGTGATCAATTGGTGTTGTGCAACTGGAAAGGAAGTGGGAACTTTTAGAAAAATCAGTGGGCACACAAAATATATATAAGTATTTAAAAAGGTACTTGTACTTTACTTCGCTCATGATGGAACCCAAACGTTGATTCTTGGGCCTCTAAGAACAGCCTGAACAGGTTGCTCGCTTGCTTATCTCATCTCTCAAAGTAACAAGAAATGGTTGCTCATCGGGCGACTTTGGGCTCTGAATTGGTTGCCAATTGAATTGATTTTCTATGTTCTGCTTACTAACTTGTAAGAACCTCGGTAGGGCACCCTCTTTATCTCTCTCTAACAAGGTTGAAGAACCACTTCGAGTAGCCAAGATCAAGGTCATATCGTGAACCAATCTCGGAACTTAGTGACTCTCTGACATTTCGCTGCTCGGTATGATAGCAATAACGTGTTTGCAAATGTTGGGAGTCGACGAGAGCTCGTAGCAAAGTGGATGAGCGGTGCCCAGCCTCGTCCGCACAGAACATACCCCACGCATTATAGCAACGGAATTTCCCGTGATTGCAGAATCCACAGAAGTAGTAAACTCGAAAAGGAGACGGAACTTTTTAGAGAACCCGATGCGTTCGTTTTCGCAAGTATCATCGCCCCACGTTACTTTCTGCAACAATTACTCATATCCTGAATCTTCACGAAACGCTTCCAAATTCAATTCAACGCTCTTCCCGTCAAACACGAACGTCTGGAGTTGCGTGGAAGGGTTGGTGTGTGGTGTCACCGATTCCCCCGCTTCGCAGGCGGCGGGCCGAGCCTGCTGCACGCGTCGAACGGACGGCGGATGCAGACCTTCATTTCCACGTGCTCTTATGTTTTAGACCTTGCGTCAGACATGTCTTCTTAGAACAGCGGGACGCGCGATTGGTGCGTGCTGTCGAGACGAGGTCGGAGCGCGTGGCGATGGCGGGGGCTCTCTTGTGCGGGTGGGCGCGGGGTCCTAGGCCTGGCCTGGATATACACAGTGAGGTAAGATTCAAAAGCATTCTTGTCTTAAAAACTACAGCTTCGACCAATAGCGATACCACCATCAGTGCTCAAAAAGAAACAACTAACGCCCTCACCCACCCGAAAAAACACGAAGTTTCCAGCCTTCCGGACACCACCACGACCGCCGTCGCCGCCGTCCTCGCCGTCGCCGCCGAATCAAGATCGCCGCCTCCGTCATGGGGGCTACTGCAGAACCCGTAATTTTGCTCTCGCTGGGGCTTCTCCCATTTCCATTTCTGTCTTTGCTCTTTTTTTTATCTTTTTTTTGATGTTCTGATGGATAAAGTTTGAAGCTTTTCTTGTGGGTAAACGGAAAGTTCTAAGCTTTTCTTTGTGTGTGGTGTGTGTTGTGGTTGCAGGCGGTGGAGAGAGAGAGTGAAGGTGGGGGAAGAGGAGCAGAGGAGGAGGGGAGAGAGGAGAAATTAGGCGGTGAGGAATTGAAGGATGTGGAGAGAGGCGAGGTGGGATTTCGAAAAGGAGTGGATGGTTCTTATCAGAACCCGACGGAATATCGTGCTTCGATGTTGCGGGGGTTGCACCCGACGAACCCTTTGAGGATTGTCATCAATGGAGGGACGAGAGTGACTACTCCTTCTCCTGTTCATGCTTCCATGCCTCGCTCCACACCTACCCCTTCTTTTCCCTCCGTACCTCGCTCCACACCTACTCCTCAGGTAAATGCTTCACCTTGATATCTTCAAGTCTAGCTCTCTGTGTGCACCCGCGCGCGTTTGACAAATCGAAGGGGAAGATGCAAAAGTACAGCATTTCTATTTCTTTGAATTGTGGTCAATTTATAGTTAAGTTTCCTAATTAATTTTATTTTTGGTGGCCTTTTCTTTTGGTTTTTCTGGGGCAGTCCATAACAACACTGAACTCAAGAAAATACACAAACAAGTTCTCTCTCTTCCTGTTCCTCCTGCACTTGGTGATAGCAGTCGGTTTAGTTGGTTTTCTCGTGTTCAAGGGGATTCAAGGTCTTATAGAGTCATCAGACGACATGAAAAAATGGGAAAAAACTGTGCTGAAGTACTATGTTCCACAAGTAGAAGCTGCATCCTTTCTAAGTATCACTCTTGCATTTGCTTGGCAAAAGGCTGTGAGGGAATGGCCTAAGTTGATGGTCCCTTTCATATTGTGGAGCACTTTCGTCACATCATTGTCTGCCGGAGCTCTGTTACTTTGCTTCCAGACGCCTCCTACCGATGGCGTAGGAGTTTGTTTTATTGCATTTGCCATTTGCAATGGCTTATATGCGTGCTGGGTTTCACAACGGACTAAGTTCTGTTGCACTATGTTCTTGAAATCGCTGGAGCCTCTTTCAAAGTTCCCAGACATAAATCGACCCATATATGCAATGCTTGGAGCTGGATTTCTATGGATGTCTCTGTGGAACTTAGCTGTTATAGGGGCATGGAACTTCTACTTTACTCCATTGATCATAATTTTATTGGCATTGAGCTTGGCTTGGGTGACTGAAGTTATGAGAAATATAGCGAATATAACGGTTAGCCGGGTCATTGCTTTGTATTATCTGAGAGGAATGCAATCTAGTACTCAGTTTTGCTTCCAGAGAGCATTGACGTACAATTTGGGAAGTGCTTGTCTTGGATCTCTTTTTGTTCCGACCATCGAAGCGCTGAGAATTGTTGCTCGAGGTTTAAATTTGCTTCAGGGAGAAGATGAATTCATGTTTTCTTGTGCAAATTGCTGTCTCGGTTTGATGGACTTCATCTTCAAATTCGGTAATGGCTGGGCCTTTGTGCAGGTAATGCTCCAAGAAAAATTTTTGTGGTGTGAAGTTCGCTTTTGTTCCATCTCTTATTATAAAATCTTTTAGGAGGATAGCTTGTGATAGCAAAAATAACATCTACAACATAGCTTTGAGATAGCAAAAAATTATTGTCACCTAGGTATTGATATATTAACAAGTGTCAGATGATACTTCCTCTGCAATTCAGTAAATTTTTATAAGCCGTGGATTTGGTGGTTAATATTGTTGAAGTCTCTGACTGGTTGAGTTCGGTCTCGCTAGGTTATCTGAAAAAGTTAATGTTGATGATTTTGGGAGTTAGCCTTAGAGACTCAAAGGAGAGCACTCTCTTGTGCTTCGTGACTTAGGAATGCTGATTGTTATTTAAGCTATCGAATTTAATTGTTGATTTTATAAGATCTCGAGTAACATCCTTTGGAGATATTTTAGCCTCAAACCTCTCCTCAGTGATGTGCCTAGTCCTCAATTGTGAACTAGTTCACCTTGCTGGTTTCAAGCCGGTGTTATTAATCAAACTTGTGCAACAGATAGCAGCGTATGGAAAAGGCTTTGTGAAAGCATCACAAGATACATGGGAACTATTCGAGAGACAAGAAATGGTGCGCATTGTTGATTCAGACATCACCAGCTCAATTTGCTTTCTCACTGGCGTTTGTAGTGGCGCAATCTGTGTCATCGTAGCTGCTGCTTGGACTGTCAAAGTACACGGAAGCTTCACTGCCACAATTTCCCTACATGCATTCTGCGTTGGGTACCTAATGGTAGGTGCACCTTACTTGAAAATCTTTAGGTGATCAACTAGTGTTTAACAATCACCGAGATACTTGATTGATGACATCTGATAGGGTTTTTTTTTCTTTTCTTTTCCCTTTTGCAATTTGTTGGCAGACCAGAATTGCCATGGCACTGCCTTATGCTTGTGTGAGTTGCTACTATGTGTGTTATGCGGAGAACCCACAGAATAGGCTTTTTGACGAAACGATAAGGGACCGTCAAAAGATGATAGAATCGCGTCAGGAGGTGGTCGTGCCAACCCCAAGAGTGCCTGCTCGGTTCCGAAGAGCGTAGCCTGCACAGCCATGAATCTTCGAGGAATCGGATATGTGAAAAAGCAATCGTGCTTGGGGAGGAATCGTGGGATTTTAGAGCCGTGGCCAAATTTTCATTCTTGACGTGGATATACGCGTGTCGATACGGATATGGATCCGGGTCAAATTGGAGCGGAGGTAGTTTTTCCCCAGAGGATCGTGAAGAACACAAAAGGATTTGTGAAATGGTGAAAGTCGAGCAATTATTGGAGTACTCGATTTTGGAGGAAATGTGGAGAGCCCACTCAAGATTCTTATCCACAAGGCTACAAGGCGAGCAAAGTTGCTTTTGGCACTGCTTTTGTCGCATATACTTGGAGTATATTCGGTACAATTGAGGGCTCCCACCATCATTATTTAATTGCTGTGCCCAGTTCTGTCTGTTAACCCCACAGCCATCGATTCATTCAAGATTACTTCTGTACGTAAAATCTTGTTTTTTTCATCAGGTAGGTCAGTTTCGTGAATTCTACTCAACTTGTAAATAGCGTTCTCATCTTGTTTTCCCCTGTAAGAAACTCGAATTATGTATGTAGCAGGAGGAAGGATTTAGCTGTTCTCTTTATTATTCTTCAGCCGGTAGCCCTTTAACCGCGAAGAAATCCGCTCACGACTCGGGCCTGATTTATCACTGTGGTGTTTATTTGTTGCTGAACCTAGCCTCTCAAATGATTGCCCCAAAGAAGAATGTATTACAGGTAAGAGAATTGCATGCATGGCATTAAAGCAGAGGTGCTTGTTATGTTAAAGAGAGGGAAAGCGATGAGAAATTGGCAAAGCATTTGGAGGAAATGATGCTGTGGGTGGAAAGGCTTTAATGGGTCCAAATCAGGTGTTCACGGAAAAGATGTACAGAAACTTGGACGAAGCTAAGGATTGCTTTTGGACTTTAGAGAGGAGCATGTGCCACCCAGAATTAAAAGCTGATGAATAGTGCTCTTTATCTTGCTCCTTTTTCCATCCCCAGCTGGAGTTGACGTGCGAGCGAAAGTCCTTCGCTCATAAAAGACGAGAAATAGAATAGTTATACGAGAGTTTTCTTGGTCCACTGAAAGGGAAAAAATATGCGGGAGTAGGGATTAGGAAATACCGATTGAGCAGCTCAAGCGTGGTTATTATATCTATTATATCTCTCGATGTATACTGAAATCACATTAGGCTCTCCCTCTGTATAGTAAGTCGCATCAACCGGACCATGTACATCCGCTCGGATCTATCTCGTTTTTTCCCAACAGATACTCTATAATAATAGCTCGTAAGTATTAAAAGTAACATAACGAGATGAGCAGAGGAGTCAGTTATGAAATAAAGTACATGCATGAAATTTTCTGTGCCCTTCCAAGAAATGGAGGATATCCTAGTAGCATGTGACGGCTGGCCATATGGGCATCATCCTTGGTCACGGACGGGCCACGGCCAGAGGAAGGGTCGCCTGACAAGGGAAGCCGAAGGATCATCGGCCCACGGACGGGCTCGAGCTTGGTCACAGACAGGCCATGGCCTCTGTTCGAGCTGGCTCGCTCGGAGCCCATCAGGTCCTTGGGCCATGACACTTGCACCATATCTAACTTACATGAACTTGATCTATTTCTGAACAACGGTTGTAGCTTATAAATGAGAAGATGCCAATTATACAGTAAAATGGGGGTTCTGTGGGAAAGACGAGTGAGCCCGAACGTGCTGTGCTCGCTCGGACACATGCAGTATGACACGTCAACGCTGGTTGTCGGTGGTGGAATAGGCGGCGTGCTGCGCGTTTTGGATCAAAGCACGGGCAAACTAGTCTCGAGTTACGTCGTGGACCAGCCAGTATCATCAGCTTCTTCTCCAAGAGGGATGGAGAAAAGAAAGGGAAGAAGGCTCTCGGAAGATGATCAGATGGAGGACATTCCTGGAGCTGCTCGACCTCCGATCACGTGTTTGGCCCTGGGAATGAAGAAAGTTGTCACCACTCACAACGGAAAGCCAATAAGATAGTCGAATTTCACTAGAAACTGCTCCTTCTTTGAAGATCGTTCTTGTGGAAGGAAAAAAAAAAAGAGAAGGAAGAGAAAAGGATATTTGTGTCGACATGATTGCTGATAGAGGTGGCAAAATGGGTCATGGACCCATTTTTGCACCCATATTTTTCACAAATGGGTCAAATGTGGGGTTATAAAGTTGTAATGGGCCATAACCCACATTCAACTCATTTTAAGTTCAATTTTATATGGATCAAAAATGGGTCACACGTTCTGATCCATTTTTAAAACCTAAAAAATAGAGGTGGCAAAATGGGTCATAGACCATTTTGCACCCATATTTTTCACAAATGGGTCGAATGTGGATTATAAAGTTGTAATAGGCCATAACCCACATTCGACCCATTTTAAGTTTAGTTTTATATGGGTTGAAAATGGGTCACACGCTTTGACCCACTTTCGACTCATTTTTAAAACCTAAAAAACATGAACTTCACCTTCTTCAACCCTTCGACAGCCCTCCGCCGCTCGCCTTTGAGCCGCCTCTACCATTGGTCGTCGTAGCTCGCATCCGAGTTGCCTCTGCCGCCCGCCTTTGAGGCTCACTTCTGCCTGTCGAGCAAGGCCTCGGCCTCATTAGATCGGTGAGATCAAGCCTCGCCCGACGTCGGCGAGCTCAAGTCTCACCAAATCGGGCAGGGTCGACCTTGCCGATGATTGGCAAGGCTCAAGACTCGCCGGATTTGGTGAGGCTTGAGCTCTCTAGCGTTGGGCGGGGCCTCGGCCTCCCAAATCTGGGGAGATCGAGCCTCACCCGACGTTGGCGAGCTTGAGTCTTGCCAGAGCCTCGCCGACAACCGGCGAGACTCGAGCTCGCCGGCGTTGGGCAGGGCCTCGGCCTCGCCAGATCCGGCGAGGCTCAAGACTTGCCAGATCTAGTGAGGCTTGAGATCGCCTGACATCGAGCAGGGCCTTGGCCTCACCACATCGACGAGATTGAGCCCCACTTGGCGTTGGTGAGCTCGATCTCGCCTGTGGTCAACTATCGTCATGGCCGGCGGCCCGTCAAAAAGAAAAAAAAAAAAAAGAGAAAAGAGTAAAAGAGAAAATAATTATTAAATTAAAAATGATATTTTAAAAATATTAAAAATTAAAAATTTTTTTTAAAAAATATTTTAAAAAGAATTATAAAAATTTTCCATTAAATTTGTATTGCATAAAAATAAAAATTTTGTATTATAAAAATATATTAACAATAAGTATTTTAGCAATACATGTCGGGTCGGATATAGGTCGGGTACGGGTATAGATCAAGTATGGGTCACTAAATTTACATTACAAGAATATGGGTCAAAATGGGTTAAATGAGTCAAACATGGGTCGACCCATTTTCGACCCTATCCACCCATTTGCCACCCCTAATTGCTGATTATTCAATCAAATCGAAGGAAAAATTATCATGAAATCATTAAAATGGAAATTCGATATATACATGGCCCTCTTGCAATTAGAGAGAAGACCTTTTCTTTAAAAAAATAATAATAATATTCAGTCCAAGTGGCCAATAGAAAATTTGTGCCTGGCAACAATAGTTTCTATATAATAAAAAAATGTGATTTGCTTTATCTTTTTTCCTCTTCTATAATATCCAATTACTGAGTGATTAGCACTTTTTAAATAACGGAATTTACAATATTGTCTTAAAGTGTGACAACTAGTTTAGATCAAACCAAATTAGTATTACATGGCATGTAATTTACAAACATTTACAAAGAAAAAGAAGCAAAATCAAATATGTTAAGAAATATGGTATTTATTTATATTAGATTATAATCTAGAAATGAATTTAAATAATAGTTGATAAATAAAAAAATGTCTGATTTCAATTTTAAAATTTTGGAGATTTATGTTTTTACATGTCAGTTACTTATAAGAAATAAATAAATATTCTGGTTTTTTTTTTTTTTTTTTTTTTTTTTTACATATGGTGAAAAGCTACTTGATACAATTACTTAATATGAATCTTCCACTGATAGATTGCATATGCAAATAATAAATATGAATAAATTTGTGCATCACTTGTGATTTTTTTTTTTTTTTTGTGGTTCTTTGAACTTTTTTTATGATACTAAATTTTTTGGGATAAATATATCACACAATACAAATTTGAAGTTTTTTGTAATATAAGAAGAAACTTGGGGGTAAATATGTCACATTGTACAAAATTCAATAAAAAAAAAAAAAAAAAATATTGAGATAAATGTGTCATTAGTTTAAGATTTTTTGTTGGCTTTTAATTCCTCTTTCATTACTAAAATCCAGTTCTTTTTTTTCATTTCATTAACAGCGCCCTCTCTTACTTGCTTGTCCACCCAAAATACCAAAACTGAATCTTGCGCAGCCTTGAAAACGATATCCAAGCTTCCGAGAGCAATGGCTTCGTAGCTAGACGCTGTCGTCTCCATGCAAGAGTACAACAAGAAGAGTTGCTTCCTCTCCCCCAGAGGACACTTATGAGGTGCAGCAGTTCAACTTCTTCATCTTTACCTTAGCATCAATTTCTGGACATCGCACAGGACTTACGTGGCCGCATTGTTGAGTACATCGTGGCAGAGATAGGCAAATATCCGGACGGACGTATTGACCACCTACATCAGGTCCATTACGGTGCTGCGGCCTTATCATCGGAGTGCCCTCGGCAAGTAGCTCATGAACACCAGTTACACGATCCTTTGTAGGAAAGTTTCTGGTTAGTGAATTGGATTGATTTGCCTGGTTTTGAAGATTTCATGAAGCATGGTTTTGCTCTTTGGTAGAACTGTATTTTTGTTTTCGACCCAAAAAAAATAATAATAATAATAGAGTTTCGTTGTGATATACAGCATGATATTTATAGGGCTGATGCGGGCTCTATCAACTCAGTATAGTGGTTTGTACCAATAAATCAGCTAGCCCACAATATCCGACCCAATTAAAGAAATGGACAATATTGGTCATTTTGTCCAAGAACTCATGCCATTTCTTTCAACACAAGAAAAAAAAAAAAAAAAGAAAATCATACTATTTATATGTTGCCCAAAAAAAAAATTATCCCATGGGTCCGCTTCTTTTCTGCGAAATGAAAAATTTTTAAAATGTTTTCTGCCAAATAATTATTTATACTATTTGTAAAATGTTGTTAATAGAAAGCATCTTTATCACCAATGACCTTATATGCTAAATACATATTTCGTAAGAATGTTTTTCATTCATTTACTTTGGCAAGCGATTATCTAAAAAAATATCTCCCAATTCGTTGATTTTTTGCATCAGAAATGCACATGTACTCATTAACTAAAAAATATATAAATGAACATTAACCCCATGACTTACAACCGTTTGGTTATTTTTGTCATGACCTATTAAACGGTCGCTTCAAAACTCTATAATAGGTTAAAGCCAAAAATTAAAAAATGAAGATAATTTCCTATAAAACTAATCACTTTGCAGCTACTTGTTTTTAAAAGGAGTAATCTCCCGATGGGTTGGTAAAACGATAGTTATGATGTACAATTAATTTGTTTGAGTAGTTTCGATGTGATTACCATTTATCATAAACACTTGATATATTTGTATGATCAATAAGTTACAATAGGCCAATTATTTGATATTGGAATTGTATTGTGACTTAAATTTCCTTGGATTTTTAGAAGATAATGTTTATATTGCTAAAATGTTTGGTGAATACAAATGAATAAGAGAATACTTATTTATACAAGAGTTCCTTTCATTACAACCATAAATTTACCTTCGATCTAATAATGGATATTACATCTCCCTATCTACCAAATACTCACATTTACATTAAGAATACCTCATAACTTGGTATATCTACCGTATCACCATGTCCTGGGAATATTCTAGAAACCCTAGCAAACTTGGTCCAGTCTTTTTTGATTGTACAGTCTTTTGTTCATAAAAAGCCTTGAGGCCGTGTGACATATACATTATCTCATTCCCACATAATCCTCCAATCTTGACTCAACGCCAAATGGGTTTTGATTTTATTAGGTGACTTGACTTCAAAATAGAGTTTGTTTTTCACGTAAAGAAGACATGAATTCATTCAATTAACTGGCCCTTTTGCATTATTTCAATCTAAAAATCATGATTTGTATTATGAAAGCAATAATTTAGATTCACCAAGATAGGCCACATGCAAAAACATAAATCTCCAAAATTTTAAAAATGAAATCGGACATCCATTTTAATTCATTTCTAGATTATTATCTAATTTGTAGAAAAACTATATTTCTTAACATAATTGATTTTATTTCATTTTTTTCTTAAATGTTTGTAAATCATGCCACGCAATATTAATTTGGTTTAATCTACATTATATGTCACATACCATGGGTGTACAATTGCTTTCAACACAAAAAAAAAAAAAAAAAAAGGGGGTATTATAAATGCACTGTTAATTCTAAAAAAGGAAAATTCAAAAAATTGCAAAAAGAAAATAAAGACAAATTACACTTCTTGCGTATTTATAAATAGGTTTTGTCATTTTCTATTGGCAGAAATTTTACGTACTCTTTTCTCTAATTACCGGAGGCCCAGGTACATCAAATTTCCAATTAAGTGATCTCATCAGAAATTTTCTTTCAATTTGTTTGAACAACAACGATCATGTCAATACAAATTGCCTTTTTCTCTTCATTCTTTTTTCTGCTTTTCTTCACAACTGGAAAAAAAAAAAAAACCAGAGAACCTATAACGATCTCCAAAGGAGCAGCTTCTAGTGAAATTTCCACAATCTTATTTGTTTTCCATTGTGAGCGGTGACAACTTTCTTCATTCCCACGGCCAAACACGTGATCGGAGGCCGAGCAGCTTTAGGAATGCTGTCGATTTGAGCATCTTCTGAGAGCCTTCTTCCCTTTCTTTTCTCTATCCCTCCTGAAGAAGAAGCTGATGATACTGGTTGCTCCATGATGTAACTTGAGACTAGTTCACCCGTGCTTTGATCCAAAACACGCAGCACCCCATCTATTCCACCAACAACCAACGTCGACGTATCATACTGCATGTGTCCAAGTGAGTACAGCACATTCGGGCTCACTCGTCTTTCCCACAGAACCCCCATTTTCCTGAACAATTAGCATCTTCTCATTTATCAGCTGCCTTTTTTCTGTCTAAGGTTATCAAATATCATGATTAAATAAAGCGCACATTCACTCTACATGTTCAGTAAGTGTGGGACATTCTTAATTTCATAAACGTACCAATAGCAGAAAAAGTGAGAGTCATAAACTTTTAAGTACCTGAGATCCCAACAAGATGCATATCCGGAAGCACATCCAGCAAACACTAAATTTGAACAAGGGTTGAAACACAATGTCTTTATGCCTGTCAAAAACAGATAAGTTCAAGTAGGTTAGATACGGTGCAAGCATTTCCTGAAGCAATATAGCATATCCGGCTGAAGGAAGAAAAAGAAACTCGCATGGTGTAGATAAACAAGATAAATTTGACTCATGATATGGTGAAGGTTTTGATGTTTAAGCACACATGCAACCTAAAATCATGCAGCAAAGAGGAAGATAAGCAAACATAAGACCACTTTGACCATATTAAGACCCTTGATATGGTGCCATGAAAATCCATCATGACATTCATCAGTATTGCATTGCAGACCAAAAGAAAGATCCATGAACAAATGATTCCTACACAACCAAAACCTACAAGTCCACACTGATACCACCATGGCCATTGACGACACAATATTCAACATTCAGGAAATTTTTTCCCCATGCACAGGTAAAAGGACTAGCTGAAAGATGAGTTACCATTAAGAGCTCACGAAATCTAGTTTTGGAAACAACTAAAATGTTGGAGGACAAACTAGAATCATCCTTGAAGGCATTAGCTATATAACCACAGAGAATTTTTATCACCCGCATTCCTACAACATAAGTTTAGAACCTTGTGCTAAACCAATGCTCGAAATTTGTGGAAAAAAAAAGCATGAGAAATTCATAGGTCAAGACATTTACTGATAAAAATCTAAATTGAACATGAAAACTTGAAACTCCCCATGCAAACCCACTCGAACAAAAAGAATTCTACAGATATATGAAAATAAGCTGAACAAGCAAGCAACCTATGCGATCATGTGGCCTCAATGTTGCTACTCGCTCATCAGACGAAAGGCCTGATATTGTGATGCTGCCAAGCGAGGATCCACTAAAAATCAGCTGCTCACTGCTCAAAGATAAGCAGGTCACTGGGGCAGAATGCATCCTGCAGTCAACCAGAATTATCATTAGCAAATCATTACAGTATCACCACCTTCCCAATGTATCATAAGAGGATCGACATCAAACTTAGGTTCACTGAAGAAATTCTATTGACAGAAGTTACAACAAGCAAAGCAGAAAACATACCTAATGATTCGAGAACATTTCCGACTGTACATGTCAAACACACGAACAGTACCATCCTCACATCCAACAACTGCCTCGGGATCAAGGTAACTGCAGATCAGATGTCAGTCTTACAATAATCAAATCTGTCATTACACCAGCAACTACACTGAGATAAAAATAAAGAAACCAACTTACTGGAGCCTATTATTTCAATAGGTATGCATCCTAGAGACAAATGACAGAATGATTAAGAATGATAAAGCAACATTAATTGCACCGTATCTTCTTATAAAATTAAAAAAGCTAATCTTTAATTATGCAGTGCTTATGGTGCGTTTGGGAAGACTTTTGGAAAAGTCATTGAGAAAATATAAAGATACTTGAGTCAAAGGAGTTTTTCAAAATGCAAATTGTGATTGGTAAATGGTGCTTGTGAAAATTCATTGTGAAGTATGTTTGAGCAAAATAGTGTTTGGATAAATTAAATTTGCAAAATGCTTTTGTTATTAAAAAAAAAAAAAAATGAGAGTTGGCCGGCCAAGGGCTTTGCCGGTAACTGCTGGTGAAGGGTAGGCGGTCCGGCGAGGGGGAGGCGGCGCAGTGAAGGGTAGGCTGTCCGGCGAGGGGGAGGCGGCACGGCGAAGAGTAGCGTCGGGCTAGCGTCATCGTGTGGAGGACACGGCTCGGCGAGGGTCGCGGCGACCGGGATCTCGCGATCTGGTCGCCACGACCAGATCGCGAGATCCCAGTCATCGCGATCCTCGCCGAGCCGTCGTGCGACCCACCACGCCGCGGAGGTTGCCGGTGCTTGCGATTTGGTCTCCACGACCCAGATCTGCGCGACCAGATCTGCGCACGATCTGGGTTGCCGGCGTCCTCCGCGCAGTGACCCTCGTCGGAGGGTCGTGGGACCCTAGCCGGACCACCTGCCCTTCGCCGCACCGCCTGCCCTTCGCCGGACCACCTGCCTTTCGCCGGCGACTGCTCGCTGATGCTGGCCGTGTTCTCAGTAGAGAGAAGGGAAGGATGAAGACGATGAACAGTAGTCGGGGTAAAGCCGGAAAAACGAAAAATTAACAAGGACAATTTTGGAAGAAAAAACTTATTATCCTCAAAGCCAGCATGCTGAGAATGCCCAAGGCAGCCCCCAACCTACCTTGGGCTTTCAGCCTTGGAATGGCTTTGCCTTTGGCAAAGGCAAGTGAAAAAAAATTGCCAAACATTCAACATTTGGCATTTGGCCCAAAGGCCTTTAGCCCCTCAAAGATCCTTGGGAAAGCTGTTCCCAAATGGAACCTATAGGTATGGCAATTTTGCCAGCTTCCTAGTCAAGGATAGTCTAGAGTAATTCTTAGCATTGTTGATTAAAACGAAAGCTCAATCTGTTCTCATCTACATAAAGTTGGAAGATACGGATCCACATATTTCACAAGAAAGACATCCCAAATTCACTTCCAATATGAACATTAGATACTGACCCAAATGACAAGTCCATAACATCGAATGCCTATTTCCATGCAATCAAGTGAAAATGTCTTTGTTAATAACCATCTGGGAAATTTGATAGACCATGTCCCACGAATATTTAAAGTATAGCAGGTTTTCATGAACTTATTACTATGAAAAGGCAAATAATATCCAAGTGAGATTTCAACACACCGCAGACACAAACCCTTAGGAAAGGTTCCTTCACGGGAGGGAAATATGCTTCTCTGACCCCCACGCCTCCATATGCCTATGCGAGTGCCAATCAAGCCAACAATCTGCAGAAAGTCAACAGGAGACTTTTAGAATTTCTTATGTATATAGCTGCAACTCATTATGCAACCAAGTTAATCATCATTAGACCTTCATCCATTTCAAGAACCAGCAGCTAGTCAACCACATTATAGAGATCGAGAGCATCAGCTTTATGATGTTCAGCAAGACAAAAAAGTAATTACAGTGGAAACATAGCAAGCCATTTAGAGATGCCTTTCTGTGCCGGAAGCACCTTTATATGAAAATTATGGATTATGTGGAGAAATTTCCAGCATATATTTCTGAATTAAAGGGTACCGCAAATTTAATGAAAAGCTACCATACTCTTAAAAATTAGGCTGTCAAGACAAAAGAGCACCTCATATGCACAGAAATAACCGTATTACATATATGGTCCTATTTGTGCAAGAATGGATTGTTCCCTTTGCCACCATCTCAAGACAAAGAAATCTTAATAGTACCTTGCTTTCATCAAATTCATAATCAATTAAAGAAACTGCATGTGGAATAGCATACTCTCCAAGGCATTTGAAGCTTTCAGCTGACCAGAGACGCATAACCTAACATCACAGTACACCATTAGTGGTCATGAGAGAAAGAGAAGTTAGACACCATAAAAGATTGAAAGAATGTTTGTCACAATTTAGCAAGTGAACGGTATTTTAAATAAAATTCAGAGAGAGAGAGAGAGAGAGAGAGAGAGAGAGAGAGAGAGAGAGAGAGAATATAGAGTTAACTACTATGCAAGTGATTGATCACTGCCTTTAGACCTTAACTGATATTTCGTCAAGAATTAGACATGATGAGTTTACCCCCACCAGGATGAATCATTCGAAAACCACTCTCAAGACAGCTACTTGATTCATTTTTACTGTCTAATGTGCCACCATAGTAAGAAGCTAGCAACAACTCAAGGGCAAGAAGCATGATAGAAAATATCATTCTAATGTGCCACCAGGATGAATCATTCGAAAACCACTCTCAAGACAGCTACTTGATTCATTTTTACTGTCTAAGTGCCACCATAGTAAGAAGCTAGCAACAACTCAAGGGCAAGAAGCATGATAGAAAATATCATATCCCCAACACATCAATCATGTAACCAGCTCATGAGAAGGTAGATAAATACAATAGGATAGCACAGGAGGAACAATATTTGCACTTTTTCTTCTTATTTCAGGTTAATATCCTATAGTATTAGACCTCTGGCCAGAGAATTAAAAAAAAAAACTATGTTATCACATTATATGAGAACAAATAACTTTTGTTTGGGCTCTTAGCTCGTGCTACCAATGTAATGCACACAAAGGAGATTCTATCAACAAGAAAAGCAAAGGAAAATAAGTCTTGAAGTTCAAGTTCTAATTATGACTTCCTTGCAATCAGCAGTAGCTTTATTCAAATAAGCCACCCAGGGAAGCGTCTGCGCAAATCTCATAATGGTACCTCTTTCAGGTAAATCCAGAGAATAAAGCAGTGGTGCATCAAAGAAGACTGTACCTTGTCGCCTACACCAGTGAGGATCAAACCCATCTTCATTTGGCACTGATTGACCCTAACAGAGAGTATAATTAAAAGCTAGTCTAAACAAGAAAAATTGGAAAAGTGGATAAAAGAAACTCCAAATCTTATTTTGGACTATTTACACAACCTTGGTAAAGATTAAATTTCCCTGTTCTGATTAAGATTTCATTTAGTCTCTTTGCTAAATAAAACCTGTCATATATTCAATCATTTAAAACTGAGGAATTGTTGAATCCTTATATTTAATTCATTCTCTTCCTCAGTGACTTATCAGCAAATGGTATGATGTATGCTCACCAAAAGGTACTAAATACTATGTCATGGTATGTGAAGTATCCAACTACCCTGTCCCATCAATGGTAAACAACCAGAGACACGTGCTCCCAAAGAAGCATAAAGAAATTTGTTCCCAAGAATGAGTAAAAGCTCATGCTAATCGAGGGTAATCATGAAAAGCAGCAAAATGCATGGTGGTTTTGTTCAAATTAAAACATGGTGGAGAGGAAGTGAGACTGTAGTGGTAATGGAAAACTTACCCAATTGAATGCACTTTCCATTGATCAACTTGAACATCCCCTTCTCTTAAAGAAGATTGGTGATGTTGTATTGCCCATTCACGCATATAATATCTCAGTGGTTTCTGTGAGAGTGCGGGCATATCAGAAGAATGTGCATAACTGCCACCTCGCCTGTAATACAAGTCCTGCAACAACTTGGATTTGCTGACAATATTGTTCCTGCAAAACCAGAGGGGTAAAATGCGTTTCAAAATGAAGCATATCCCTCCAAATTCTTTGATTCGCTGAAATCAACATAGGCTGATTTTAAGCCCATCCAAAAAACAACACTAGTCTGAAGAATATTCAATTCAAAAAGACGAACTGAGATTATAATGACGCTCTCCCCGAAATCCCTAAGACATAAAGCATCATTTGCAGCACTTTCCGTCTAATCAAGAAATACACGTCTAAAGTTTTCAATTCCTTCATACTTCAACTCGTTCCAATGCACTGCCCACTATATATCATCTACTAAATGGCAAGCGAAGGGTTAAAGACAGCTCAAGAACCATAACTCCGAAGAAATTTTCCAGCTTTTGGCACTTAATTGAACTGAAGTGTCAAACGTGAGGGAGAGGGAGAGACAGACCAGAATTTGCAGACGGAAGAACAGTGAGCAAGGTCGAAGGGGCCGAGCAAGGAGAAGACCATGCAGAGAATGTCGTGGTCGAGAGAGTTTATGGAAGCGGTCCTCTCGCCGCCGCCGCCGCCGCTCCTCCTCTTCTTCCCCGCCGGCGACCTCCCGTCAGCGAGCGACGGTCCCGTCATGCACCCAGGCGGCGGGAGATCCTCCTTCGCCCCAAATCCGACGGTCCGCGGGAGACCAAAGGCTTCGAAGAACGTCTCTTCACTTCTTCCAAGCCGACAGACGTAGCCACCCGACCCCGTTGACCGATGGGACCACCGCCGATGGGTTTGCTTAGCGGAGCTTGAAGATTTAGGGCAGGGCAGTGGCGGCGGCGGCGGCGGCGGCGGCGGCGGACGCCGACGACTTCAACCGGCTCGAGATTTCCGGCAAGAGCGTCCCCTCCGGCCGCGATTTCTTCAACTCCATCAAGAACGACTTCGGACGACTCCGACTCCGATTAATTCATTTCTGCCATGAGGACATGTGGGCCTCTATAGGCCCAACGGCCCATTTGGTCATGGACAGATTATTGATAATAGAGGATCAAAGATCTATTTTCAGATGCACCTATCTCAATGGGTGTGGACTTGATTACTATCGTTGAGTATTGTGTTTTCAATCTACATCGCGTGTTCAGTTAGTGCATACACAATATACCTCATCAGTTAAACCAATCATTCTTTTAGATTAATCTACTCACGTGTTATGGTTTAATAGATATCACAAGTCATGAGGACAAGAGCTTCTCTAGACCCAACGATCCTTTGACCAAAAAAAGGAAAAAGACCAGAGGGCTTCATTTGGCCATAGAATGATCATTTATGATGGAGGATCAAAGATCGATTTTTTGATGCATCTAATTCAATGGGCTTAATGCATTCAATATTTTGATTCTAGTAATTCTTCACATGATCTAATGGCTTTAATTCACTAAATTGGTGCTAACCAATTATGGTTACATAACGATGAGAAAATTACCTACCGATGGTACATTTATTGAGTCACAATTTGACCCCCAAAAAGAAAGACAAAAATCATGACATGCCACGCCTTTTATGGCACATTAAGAGATGCAGCATTTGTACCAAACAGTCCTCTACGAAGTTGACTACAATAGTTTGACCAAAATAAAAAAAAAAAAAAGTTGACTACGATGGTAAGCAGAGGTAACTTCAAAGTATCTAAGTGGAAAAAACAGATGACCTCACGGTCATCAAAATTGAACTTCAAACCTGTAAAAATCTCAAAATCAAACTCCAGACATAACTGTTATGGTCTAAGCTGATGGCTTAGAGGCAGCAGAAAGCCGAGACCTTTTCTTGGCCAAACTCTTACTGCGACGTTCTCTCTGCTCCTTCAATCTGGTGTCAAGGAGCTTCTGGCAGTCAGCAGCTTCAGCCCCGGCCTTGGCAATTCTTTTTCTTCGTGTCAGCAATCCTTGCATGCTTCCTTTGCAGAGTCGATGGAGTGACCAACCTCTGAATCTTGGGAGTTTTGCTCACCTTCTTTCCTATAATTTCGCAGCCACAAATACAGGGTCGACATTGAAGGTAAATTTGTAAAAAACAGTCACTAGCTGTAGATGACACTTTCATTCCCTTGTAGATAAGGGGAACACACGCTATCATGGAAACATACCAGATTTTGTCACAAATGTTCTTAACTAAGTGTTGACATATTTCCAGACATCATCTTCCTTTGAAGGGTTGAAGAACTTGTGAATCTTCAAAGCCCTTTTAGGACCTCGCATCCTTGGTTTCTCGGTGTCGGTGGACCAGGGAGCTCACTCTCGCCCATCTTTACGATAACCAAATTCAGAACAGAAAGGTCAGGGCTAACAATGCCCCCACACACAGACTTCTCCTCCTCTCTCGATTCCTCCTTCCGTATCCGTAGAAGCAAGGGGTGTAACAGTTTTCCTAATGTGGACTAAATTAATTAATATCATAATTTATTGTTTTTATGGTTATCGTAAGACAGGGTTGGTCTAAGGTGAGATAGAATGTTTCTTAATTAGTCTAATATGGGACTAGCTAGTATGGACTGAGTTGAGTGTGGCCCGTAATGAGGGAGACTGGCTGGAAACTCTAAAAATAGTGCTTAAGTCTATCATTTAACCCTAATTCTTACATGTACCATCACTTAAGGAGCGTTTACCTAACACTAAACGTGAGGGAGCCGCCTTATTAAGTCAATGATACGAAGGGCAATAAAGAAGAATAATTTGATGCATGGATCCCCTTGATATGTGGGTAATTCCTTTTTGCTTCCACTTTATTTCGATGGATCCCAAAACAGGTGCATTATTATTTCTACTAAATTATGTAGGTTATTGTTTTGATTATTGAGATCTTGGGGTTGCGCAATTTATGTCCAACATGTGGTATCAAAGCCCCCATAACCCTAGAACTCGAACGCATAGGATTTTGCCATAATTTGAGATTTTCAAGATTTTTCATTCAATAAAAATAAAGTAAATTATATATTCGGATTGAGGTCGACGAGACGAGAAAAACCGTAGGCGGCGCGTCGCCGGAGGATGCTGCACGCACCCCACGAGCGACCACGCGCCGCGCACTCAGGCGGCGCATGTGGGCGTGTGGAGCCTCCGTTTAGCATGTGGGTGACAACATTGGATTCGTATGATCATCCTCTACATCGTGGTGTATTTATTTTACATGTTTGATAATTTTATGGATGTGAAAATACATACAAAACCCTAAATACATGTATTTTTAGTGATTTTTTTGCGTATTTTTCTTATATTTTTTGTGATTTTGGAAATATAAATGTTGGATTATAGGTATGTTATCACATAAACATTATAATAGTGTGATTCATTAATAAAAATTAAATTTTATACCACCGCCTGTGGTGACCCAGTTGGATAAGGCTCCCATGATCCTTTGTGAGAATGAGAGGAGTTCAAATCCCACTGGCCGCATGGGATCTTAAGTGTGACGTCGGGGTGATGGATCATTCGCTAACGTTACCCGAGATTTACCTCACCGGCTGCCGGCTGTACGGGGGTTCCCAGGTCATAAAAAAATAAATTAAATTTTACTGTGAACTGAAGCTGGCTTAATGGGATACAACCATTATGTGATAGTAATTGAGTTATGTATTGATTATAAATTTTTTGTTGTTTAAGCATACTCATTTACACACTGATAATCTTTTAATGATGGATGTCTTAAGAACTCGTGACCAAATTGATTATACTGATTAACACATTTGCTGAATGTGGGTAATACATGTCAATTAAGTTATTGCATATTGTACATAAACTCATCTGGTCACTTGTTAATGTCTATCAAGTTGAATATTTTTTTATGGTTAAAGAGTATGACAACATTTATGCAGAACAATAGTATCTATTGTTAAATTTTAGATATTTGGTTCTCTGGTTTGACTCAATTAATAGGCCACTGGTTGATTACAATGATAATTTGTTACTTAAAAATTAGCTAATAAATCAGTTGTTGGCCTTGGAGTTATTTTTTGCCTTATGAACTCATGAGTGATAATGGATTAGTTGTCAAGCTTGTCGATTTAGTGTACCATGTATTACTATTGATGTTAATTTGTGAGAGATACTCTAGATCATCATTCTTTTAATGTTGTTTTAGTAATCAGTAATCGGGATGTACAATAAATGTTTGCTTCTATGTTATGAGAATTTTCTTGTGTTGCTATGATTGATGATCTCATTAGAATCTATTTTTCAAGTTCGTTATATATATATATATATGATTAATTTTTATTAATGGATAAATCAATGTAATTAGCATGATATGTGATTTTAGTGATAACCTGCGCCTATCACTAAAGTTAAAATCACATGTATATGACGTATGTGAATAGTAAAGTTTATATCCTAGCATAAGAGAGTTTCAAGGATTCAATTGAGTAGTGACCGCCAAAGTGGCACGCTTGATTAGATTTGAGAAATTTCGGTCTCGTATGATGATTGGGATGTCTCCTAATCTAATGCGTAGTCATACTCCCAAATGAGGTGATTTTGTATTAGTTCATGGAGGGATACATGATAGTGTGGTGGATGAATGACTGATTCTAGTGATTCATATGCCCAAAGGTAATGAATTTATGAAGAATTGGAATATATTTTCATAATCGTTATCATGTGGGGAGTGTACAACTGCATGTTATATATTCTGCTCAAATGTGATTATATAATTATACGTGTAACTCTCTAGATGTGTACTTGTACATCAAGTTACACGGTGCTCATATGATGCTAATTATATACATTACTTGTTTTTTCAATCACATTTTCTATAATTAATAACTTCACTATTATTGAGGTTTTTACTGTTTCAAATTTTAAGTTGTGAACATATGATTTGTTGCTTGAGAAAAGAGCAATTGAATTTGCTTACTGTCTATGAAGTGTTCCATTCTGAAACACTTGAAAAGAGGTTTGCCTGCGAATTGTACTGCTATAAAATGATGGAAGCCTTAGTTGCTTGAAATTATGTCTTGTCTTATATCGAAATTAAGACACATCTGCAAAGATTGTATTTAAGTCATAATAACATATACATCTTATATATGGTTAAAAGGTTGTTTCCGAAAGTTTACTATTTAAGGAAAATGACCAAGATAAAGAATAAAACAATTACAATTAGTTTTAAAAAGTTGTCATGCTTAATAGTGACCATGAGTATTTTGGCAAGTATGACAATGCGAAATAATTTAAAGGATCATTTGTCAAATATTTGGTAGATTCTAGGGTGGTAACTTAATTACTATACTTGAAAATCCTAACAAAAAAGATTTGGTCGAAACGCATAAATGCACCATATTGAACATGGTGCTGAGTATGATTAGCAAGATTAATTTATCCGATCTTTTGTGGACTGATATTTTGAAAGCAACATTTTCACATACAAAAGGTGTTTTTTTTTTTTTATCAAAATTATTTCATAAAATTCTTTTGAATTATAGACTGGACATAAATTACTCGAATCATATTAAATTTAGAGGTGTCATGCAGAAGCGAGGTTATCTAATTCAATATTATGTGTGTTGAAATTTAAATCCACTTGGAATTATTTTGTATCTTACTTTGATTGTTTGAAGGGGTATTAATTTTATAACCCTCAAGAATGTGCAAAAATTATGAAATCACATACTCTAAAATTTATAAAGATTGATGTAATTGTAGAGGATGACTGCTTTGAGATTATTAAAGATAATAGTATGATGGAGGTTACTGTGTTTTTTTTTTTTTTTTTTTGATATCTAGGGAACCCCGTACAGCTGACAATCGGCGGGTAAACCCTAGGACGATGCTAGCGGAGGACCCAACACCCCGACGTCACGCTTAAAATTTTGTGCGTCCTGTAGGTTTTGAACCCCTTTGTTCTTAGTAGACTTCATGGGGGCTCTTATCCAGATAGGCCACCGCAGGCGATGGTGAGGTTACTGTGTTTTTGTCTTTACCTATATTGATAATTATGGAATCTCCTATATCATAGATTAAACTTGTTGAGGTTCAATGTACTATTCTTGATATAGTTTATAATGAAATTTCTTAAACCTCTCAAGTACAGAATCAAGTGGTTGCAGTTTTATTAAGGAGATTTGTTAGGGAAAGACAATCAGTTATACCATCAGACTATACAGTCTATTTGTGAGAGCATGATTACAATATCCACTATATGATTGATGTAATGACATATTTACAAATGTCGTTTTTTGTTCTCAATTAAGTATGTGATTAGATGCCATAAAAGGCAATATACAATCTATGAAACATCATAATGTTTGGAAACTAACTTACTTGCCTAAAGATCACAAGTTCATTAATTGCATATTAGCGTACAAAATTAAAAGGATTTCAAAGGAAAATTGTGAAATTTAAAACTAAACTTGTAGCTAAAGTTTTCATTTTGAAAGAGTGGTGGATAATTTATAGTGAAGAAATAATTATTTCTTTCTACTATTTTTAAAGATTCTTTCAGAGTGAACGTGGCATTAATAATTTATTTTGATATGGAGTTACATCAAATAGATACAAAATCTATATAGTGCAACTAGATGATTTTGCAGCAGATTCAAGTAAACTTGTGTATAAACTGAAAAGTTCTAATTCATGGCTTTAAGCAAGTTTCCAGATAATATTTGTTATCTTGTTCAATTGGAAGCAAAGTAATTCAATATACTGCAATGTCAGTGGGAGGAAATTTGTTTTTTCCCAAACTCTATGTACATGATATTTTGCTTACAAGTTATGACATTGAAACATCTTATATCCTTTGTACTAAGGTCTGTAAGGATTATTTTTGGCATATTATATTAGATTTTCTCGGATGACATTTGTTGATTGTATATTAGAAATATTTAATTTACATCATTGCAAGCCAGGAATTGCTCCTGTTGTTAAGGGGATGGACTAAATCTATTCCATTGTCCTTATTTAGATATTGAGAAAATCTAATTAAATGGTGTACCTTGTGTTAGTATACTTAAAAGTATAATATATGCTTGAATTTGCACTAGACTAAATATCATCTTTGTGATGGAACTTCTAGAAAGATATCGGTTAAATCCAGGACGTGATCACTGGGTTGCTACCAAGAAGATTTTAAAGGTACTTAAATATGATAAGATATTATATGTTAATTTACAGACATGTTCAATTCTTGCAGCTAGTAGGGTATTTAGATATAAACCTTTTTAGCTATTATGATGACATAAAATCAATAATGGAATACATATTTATGTTAGCAGGAAGTGCAATAAATAAAGTTTTATGTTATCTTCTACTATATAAGCAGTGTTAATAACATTCTTTTAACCTGTTACTTGGGGCTAATAGGGTCCAAAACCTCATAAAGGAGTTAATCGTTTTAACTTTAGGGATAAACTCATACAGTTGTATTAAGATAACAAATTTATAGTATTATTTATTTACTACAAAGGTCTTAAGGGGTCTAAATATATGATGGTCACAATTTTTGACCAAAAGGAAACGGTACAGAAATGTGACGTAATAATATAATATATTTTCACAGATGACATTGTTGTAGATTCACTAATTAAAGGCCTACGCCCATGTGTATTTGAGTAACATGTCGTTAGCATGGGTCTAGAAGTATCATGAGATGATGTTATTTAGTGGGAGCTATTTTGGCTTTACTCTGATAAAGATTTTATCTGTATTCATTACACTTTGTAACGGTTTGATATATATCAACTTGTGCATTCAATAAAATATTTTTTGAATGTATTGTTATTATGTTTTTTTTTTGGTCAAATATTATGTTGAATACATATTGATAAAGTCTTAAGGAATTGTATAAATCTTGAATAAAAGTTAGGGGCATCCGGTTATTAGCCTTGTGCATATATCTTATAATATATAAAGAAAGGTTAACCATAAGGACAAGATATATGTGGGTTGATTGAAACCATAAAGCATTCTCTAGTGGCACAAGTTTTTGTGATACCTTTGTGATATCTAAGGTAAGAGAATGATGACTGACAAATGGGATATCTCTATGAAAGATGTTATTCATTTGCCACACTACTATATTGAATCCATATCAATAAAGTTGAGAGCACTCGTGACCATGAAAGACTCTGTGCGTATACATGCAGTTACCACTATGATTCGCTGTTTAAGATTTTATGGGATATGATTGATTATTAAGAATTATCTCTGGACCAAATGTGCACACATATAATACGATTTCAATTAATATAGTCTAAGTGGGAGAATGTAAGAGTTTTCCTAATGTGAACTAAATTAATTGATATTGTAATTTACTATTTTTATAGTTACCATAAAACAGGGTTGGTCTAAGGTGAGATAGAATGTTTCTTAATTAGTCTAATATGAGATTGGTTAGTGTCGGCCGAGTTGAGCCTGGCCTGTAATGAGGGGAACTGGCTGGAAACTCTATAAATAGTGTTCAAGTTTCTCCTCTAACCCTAATTCTCACATGTATCCTTACCTAAGGGGTGTTTACCTAACACTAAATGTGAGGGAGCTGCCTTATTAAGCCAGTGATATGGAAGGTAATAGAGAAAATGACTTGATGCGTGGATCCCCTTGATATGTGAGTAATTCCTTTTCTGCTTCCGCTTCATGTTCGATGGATCTCAAAACAGGTGCGTTAATCTTTTTACTCAATTATGTATGTTATTGTTCTGGTTATGGAGATCTTGGGGTTGCACAATTTACGTCCAACAAGGGGTCCCCGATCAGATGATGAATAAACCTTATTTTATATTTCAAGAAGGGAAATAAAAGTTTTTTTTTTTTTTGGGTAACTCGGGAATTCCGTATAGCCGACAAGCGGTGAGGTAAACCCGGAATGGTGCTAACGCAAGACCCACCATCATGATACCGCGCTTAAGACCACTAGCGACGACGCTGGGATTCGAACACCATCCCTTGTGTTAGGGGAAGGAGCCCGAAACCAACATTGCCACCACATGGGGTGGTAGAAGGGAAATAAAAGTTGGTGCCATCAAATATGCCAAATCGGACAGTGTAGCAGTAACTCTACAAAGATGTTGCCAATATTAACACCTCACCATGTGCCCTGGTTTAAGCCTATTGTAAGACAAAAAGATTTCATTCCTCTTTTCAGGCTACAAATCACTCGCCTACGAGACGTGGAAGCCATTAGTCAGCGGCAAAGAATATTTGGCATTCGAGAAAAAAAAAACACACATAAATTAGGCAGAACTGGACAACCGAAGAGGCTACAGCAATGGCGGAATGAACACATGTAACATATCCACATCATATATTGTAAATACTACATGTATTGCGGTGTCCAGCATCAACTGCAAAGTTTATGGGAACATACATTGATAAGATAAATTCTTTATCAAGCAGGAAAGAAGTGAAAAATCTACTCAAGCTTTAGCATTTATAGTCCCCCCCCCCCCACCCATGAAGCCTTTTCTCTATCTAAGGCCAAGCCTGATTTGTGAAAAGGGCAATCCGGATATATCCGGACTTATCCCATACGCTACTGATGATCAAGACAGGTTGGAAAGAACTCAATGCATCGAACACACTCCCCAACACCAACAGCAGAACGTCTTAACAAGCAAAACGACGAGCATAGACTGTAAGCACAGAAAAGAATTTCCAACCACACGACGTCGAACTCAAGAACTAAACCCACTATTGGACCGACTTGGATTAAATCCAACGAGCATAAAGAAAGAGCAAAGAGAGGAAGAACTAACAGTTTCTGTTCATCGTCCATCTCGAGCTTCTTCTGGCAGCCAGCGGTAGGGTGGGCGATGTTGAGCTGCGAAAGCACACAAGCAAAGAGAAACCGAAAAAAAAGATTTGAGTAAAACTTCCCGAGCATCCTTCGATCAGAGCGTGGGTGGAGAGGAGACTGAACCTTCATCTTGGCTCCGAAGAGGTGATGGCGCAGAGGCGGGGCTACGAGGGTGGCCTTGCGCGGGAGGAGCTTGAATCTGCCTTTTCTGCAGGCTGATGTGGGTTCTGCCAACTCAAAGTACGCATCAATTTAACGAAGAGAAAGAACCGAAGTCCACAACAATTTATAATTTCAATCAAACCTACCTCAATTTTTTCAAGAAATAAATCGCTACTTCTTGCGTTAAAAAAGTGAAAAAAAGAAGAAAAAAAGTAATAGGTTAAACAATAGGTGTGCTTGGTTCAATTTGGTTTCAAAAGAGTTGAAACCGAACCATGGGTGTTTTGGAAAAGGTACCCTTGAACCGAATCAAATCGAACCCCAAAAAAATAGCTTGGTTTGCTTTGATTACTATGAGTGATATATACTTAATTGTGAAAGATACAGAGAATCAAAGGAAATACCTTAAATATTTTTAATTGATATAGAGAATCAAAGATAACATCCTCTAATATGTCCAACGGAGCTCCACCTATTGATAAATAGCCCCAAAAAGAACTCCCCTAAGGAATGGGCAAATTGGTCGGGTGTCAAGTGGATTTACAGAGCAGCAATTGAATGAAACGTGTTTTGATTTTCACCAATTGCATGTAAATCGGATCACATGCATAGACCAAGCGCTTGAATTTAACCAATTCTACTAGTGATTATTGCATTTATTTCAGTCCCAACTTGGTTTCTTGGAATTCTGAAAAACAACCTACCATTGCCCAATCCAACCATGAATTGGAATACAAAGGGGTGGCTAATGCGACCTCTAAGGGCCCGTTTGTTTGCACTTCTTTTTTTTGTTTTTAAACAGTTTTTCTGTTTTTTTGTTCCTGGGAACAAAAAAAGAACAGAAACGCGTTTGGGTGCGTTTCTGTTCCTTTTTTGTTCTTTTGTTCCCCAGAACAAAAAAAAAACAAAACAAGAAACACAAATTTCTTGTTTCTTGTTTCTGAAACAGAAATGAGAAACACTTTTTATTTTTTTTCTTTTTTCTCTTAATTTTTTGTTCTTTTTTCTTTTGGCCGGTCGCCGGCCTCGGCCATGGCCGGCGACCGGCCGACGAGGCCGGCGGCCTCGCCCACCACGGCGAGGCTCGCCGGCCCCGGCGAGGCCGAGGCTCGCCGTCCGGCGAGCCCGAGGCTCGCCGTAGCCGGGTGAGGGTCGGCCTCGCCATGGCCGGGCTCGAGCTCGCCCGGATCCGGCGAGGCCGACCTCGCCCGCGGCCGGCGAGCCTCGGCCTCGCCGAGCCACCGCCCGGCGACGCCGGGCGGTGGCTCGGCGAGGCCGAGGCTCGCCGGGCCGCCGGGCGAGCCCGATCTCGCCCGATCCGGCGAGGCCGAGGCTCGCCGGCCGGGCCGGGCGAGCTCGGCCTCGCCGGATCTGGGCGAGATCGGGCTCGCCCAGGCCGGCGCGAGGTCGGCCTCGCCCAGATCCGGCGAGGCCGACCTCGCCCAGCGGCCGGCGAGCCTCGGCCTCGCCTGGCGGTGGCCGCGAGCCGCGCCTCGCCGCCCGCCGGCCGGCGAAACTCGGCCTCGCCGGCCGGTCGCCGGCCATGGCCGAGGCCGGCGACCGGCCAAAAGAAAAAATAAAAAGAAAAAAGAAAAAAGAAAAATAAGAAAAAATAAGAAAAAAATAAAAAAATAAAAGAAATAAAAAAAATTATCAAAATTTACCAAACATGTTTCGTTTATTTTTTATTTCCGGAATAAGTTTACCAAATGCCTTTTTTTTTGTTCAAAAATTGTTCCCCGGAACGAAACACTTTTTTCTATTTCTTTCCCTGGAACAATTTTTAAACAAAACAAAACAAACGCGCCTCTAAATTACTATGACTATTACATCTCCTTCAAGATCTTTGATACACTCTCCACCAGTCACCATTTGTTCTTTGCGATAATGTAGGGGCAATCTATTTGGTCACAAATCCCATCTTCCATAAAAAACCAAGCATGTGGAAATTAACTACCATTTTGTTCTTGATTTAATTAGCAGTAAGCAGTTGGAAGTTCAATATACTCCTTCACAAGCGCAAACAGCTGATTTCATGACAAAACCTTTATCCAAATCCCGATTTCTTATTTTACTCAACAAGCTCACGTAACTCCACCACCATTTTGCTTGAGGGGGTGTGATGGATCATATCTCCCATGACAAAACATCTTCCACAATCTGTGCCAATCTTGTTGATAGAGTCAATCTTTCATTTGCTAATTCCATTGATTGAGCAAATCTCCTACAATATGTGATAATATTGTAGATTCTTATCTTTTGTAAAATCTTTTAAACTATTAGTTTCCCAGTTATGTACATACTATAAATATAATACCAATCTTCACGTCAATATATATGTGATCAAACTCAAAATCATAATCTATAAGACATAATCACCATAGTGGTGGAATTCAACTGGCGATTGTCCCGGCAATCTCCGGATCTTGTCTTTCCCTTTCAGTCCCTCTTGAGAATGCAGCCTAGTATTGGGTTCTTCCTTTAATCCATGGCAATCGATCGCATGAAAATGGCCCTTGTCGATTCCAATATCCTGGAACTTTGCTTTGTAGAGAGAACATAGAATTTCTCCTTGCTTCTTTACATTGATATGAACCATGGACGTCGAGAGAAATAGAGAAAAAAAGTAGGAAACAAGAGTTGTGTTCTTTAGGGTTCTTGGCATACGACTAAATATGAACGACATGCCTCATTTCATGGATCTATAACCCATACCAGTAGTCTAATACTGGTTTATAAAGTAAGTGTTCGTATTTGCAAGTGATCTAGTCTTTGCCTCATTTCTTCATGAAGTATCCCCATTCCTCCAATATCTGTTTCTCTTGAAGCAACGCACGCAAAGGAACACCGATAACTACCAAAGATTAGATAAGGTGGCCAGAAAATTGTAAATCTACATAAAACGATCAATGCAACTCTAAAATTTTCAATTTAGACAATTGGTCCTAACTTTTTCAACAATATTTCAATGTGTTTTTTTCACCAAGTTTGGCCGAAAATCAGTCAAATAATGCCAAGCATCCTATAGGCACAATTAAACTAATGAGTTTTGAATCAACCAAGATATATTAATTACTTTATTTCGCATCAATTCTTCTATGTATGACTTAGCTAACATAACCCATACATGCATTTAAACATTTTCGCCAGTTTTATGTGTTTTCACATTCCTCTCCACATCAATATCTTTGTTAAAAGAGAAACAATTAAGTTCTTGAATTTCTAAATTACCGAAGGATTACATGCACGCCCTTATTAATTACTAAAGAAAGAGAGAAAATGGGGGAGAAAAGTGAGTCCTTGAGCGCTAATCCATCATCTTCAAGCACTTGAGGGTCTATTTATATGGGAGTAGAGAACCAGCAAGGAAGTGAGAGATGAGAGAGAGAGCTCTCCTGGGCCGAGAGATCGGCACCTTATGCCCCGCTCCTCGCACCGTCGCAAACGTCAAGTCTCCCTCGTACACTTGTACATACCCTCCGACCTTTATACATAAAAAGACGGTGCGGATTACTTTTCGTTCAACAAATTAAGCCGATTGTGATCCCTCTGGGGCGAGGGGGATCAAAGACGAGAATAATTAAAGAAGGGGGTGGATGTCGTGAAAACTAATAACATAAGCCGCCTCACCTCGCCACCCAGGAACCAAGGACGCCATGGACTCTTCGTTGGGAGGCCCATCTTACTAAGAGATCTCTGGGTCGAAGTCACCGGCACTCTTCCGTCGGTGTCCCCACTGCATTTTCAGTCATTCGTTAGTCATATCCCCACTTCAATCAACCACAAAGGATTGAAGCCAATTCCCTAAAAAACCCCAAACTTTTAAGTCTAGTCCCAAATTTATTCTGAACTTAATTTTTTGTTTTGAAAAAACTCAAACTTAGGTTCAGTCTTAAATCTGTCCTAAACTTTTCTTTTGTCTTAAAAGAAAAAAAGATCACCAACTTTTAATCTATTCTCAAATCTTCCTCGTGGTAACATGGCATTTCCACATCGGCAATACATACACATTGGCAAGGCAACATGGAAAATTATCTTCAAAATAAAACCATTCTAGGATATAAAAATTAGAGATAACTAAACAACTTTTGGACTTTTTGGTCTAATGGATAGAGGGTTAATGGGGACAAATTTAGGGCTAGAGTAAAAATAGATGATTTTCTTTTTGACAAGAAAATGAAATATATTTGGGATTTGACCTAAAGTTTGAGGTTTTTTTCTAAGACAAGAAAAGTACGGAGCAAATTTGGGACTAAAATTAAAATTTAGGGTTTTTCTAAGACAAAAAAAAAAAAGTTTGAGGCAGATTTGGAACTAGATGTAAAGTTTGAAGTTTTTCCTTAGATAAAAAAAGAAAAGAGCTTGGATCAGAATTGGGACTAAATTTAAAATTTGGGAATTTTTAGGGAATTAGCTCGAAAGGATTGCCAAAAGTCGTCAATGACCCAACCGTAACTAGTTTCTACCTTATTTTTTTCTCATCACAGATCCTTCACTTCTAACATGGACGGTGCACAACAAAATCATTTTTTTTTTCTTTTCTATTTATTAGAGGTGTTAAAATGGGTCATTAACCCATTTATGTTTAAATGGATCATTAATGAGTCAAGCCTTATTTTCTAAAGCACCCATAATGGGTTTTAAAATTAAAGAGAGTGAGATATATGGGTCTTAAATGGGTCAGCTCTGCACCCATTTAAGACCCATTTATCAACCTATTTATTTTCACCCAAAGCCGAAACCTCACAATTTCTCTCTTCTCTCTTTAAGTTTACAATTTTTTAAAACCGAAATTATAATAATTTTTTTTATTTTTCTTTCCTTTTATTTTTCTTTCTTCTTCCTTCGGTCACCAGTATAGCGATGGCCAATGACTGGCCAAGTGAGCCTCGAGCTCGCTAGCATTGGGCAAGCTCGAGCTCACCGGATCTGGCGAGGCCACCGACGCCGGCGAGCTCGAGGCTTGCTAGATCCGGCGAGCTCCAGGCTCGCCCGATCCGGCGAGGTTCGAGCCTTGCCTGACATAGGCGAGGCCTCCGCATCTCGCCAGATTTGGCGAGCCTCGAGCTTGCCGGCGTCGGCGAGCCAGGCGAGCTCTAGGCTTGCAGCCAGCGGCCGGCCAAAGAAGAAGAGGAAGAAGAAAAAAAAAAAAGAAAAAGAAAAGTTATATTTAAAAAATAAAAAAATTAAAATTCGTTTTTTTAAAAATAATTATTTTAAAAATTATAAAAATTGTCCATTAAATTTATGTTGTATAAAATTATTTTAGCAATAACATTTTTTTAAATAAAATATATATAATAAATAAATAAGTTTAGTTAAATAGGTTGGGTATGAGTTGGGTATGGGTCGGGTCGGGTATGGGTCAAAATTTTTGCATTACAATAAACAGGGTCATTAATGGGTTAAATGGGTCGATTTGGGTCAAACCATTTATGATCCGACCCAAACCCAACCCAACCCACCCGTTTAACGGGTCTACTATTTACCTGTACACCCAAACACGGAGCCCATTGGACATGAATTCTTGGAGGAGAGGCAGGACGGTGGGAGGGCTATCTCCCCATGGATGGATAACTTCGCTGCACCGCTCCCAGTCATGATCGAGCTTCGTAACGTTGGCATGAAGTGCCTCTTGCACATCTTCTCTGTTCAGGTACGCACGCACGTAGTAGCCTCCACACGGGTCTAATTCCAAGATCTGCAAAATGGATGACCCATGTAAATTTGAGTTAAGGTGGTTGAAATCGTCGTAGAAAACGTGCAAAAGTATGAAGGGGGGGAGGGGGGGGGAAGAAAGCGAATGGATTTGAGCTTACGTTGGTCTTCTTGGGACGAGAAGTCAGATTGAAAGACAAGCACCGAGGGGCGTAGATATCGTAAATGTCAATATTAGGAAAAACTTCATTCTCCGCATCCAACTTCGCCGATTTGCATTGGCTTACTTGAGTGACATTTGGCAAAAAGTCGCAATACTTTTGAATTGCATACCATGTTTCTTGGGATATCAATGCGTGCGTCGTGAAGTATTCATACATCCCTCTTTCGTCTGTCTCATAGTTGATTACTGCGTTCCCAATCTACATGCATCCATATACATCCATAGTTAAGACCAAATTTTTTTTTTATTAATCTAACTATGTCCAATGATTTAATATATATTATGAGTCATAAGGATGTTGGCTTCTCTAGGCCTAATGGCTCCCACTTGGCCACGGAATTATTCTTCATAATGAAGGATCAGAGTTCCATCTTTAGATGCACTAGATCGATGCTAATCATTAATGGTTACATAATAACAAGAGCAGTACCTACTAATGTCTAATTCATTGAATCCCAATTTGATTCCCCATAAAGGAAGAAAAAAGGCATCACATACGGCATGCAGCATCCACATTATTTATTCATTAAGAGATGCAGCAATTGTACCAAACGTTCCCCTGTGAAGTTGACAACAATAGTAAGCACATGCTTAGTTAAAATCCATTACAGCAAATGGAACAATTGAGTAGCAGCTAGTAACTCCAATCATGAATTCAACAACCAAAAGCACTTGTTCTACTCATTATAAAGCTATAAAAGATTTTTCAACATGTCGATGAGGTTCAATATGGGAGCACATTACTTGGCAAAACCAACGGCAAAAACACGAAAAAACACAAAAACACACACAAAGCTTAAATCATTTCCAACGATCCAGCACTTAAGGTTCAAAATGTAAAATAAATAAGGACCATGCGATTTATGAAAACAACTTACTATAATCCCTTTGAGGTTGATAATGGTCTTGTTTGCCTTCTTGTTGTTGAATAGGATGTTGTGTGCGAGATGAGGTACGTAATGGCCCGCGTAGCTCTCGCCTGAAATGTAAAAATCCCGGTTCTTGTACTCGGGAAACCTCTCCAGCCAATTTAGCAAGAACACATAATTGTCCTCGGCTGTTTTGGTGTCACCGTTCGTTCTATAGTCCGCCGTTGTGTTAGAATAAGAAAAACCGACACCAGCCGGAGACTCTAGAAACAAGACGTTCGCAGCTGCCCTCGTAAAACAAATAATTGATCCACCCTATCAGCATAAAGAAAGGTTGAAATACTTTCGAAAGCACTAAACTGTATTTTTCAAATTCTGTACCAATATTCCATGCAAATTTATTTCTATAGAGAGTCTTCCCGTCGCTATGAACTCGGAACGGTCCGAGTTCCTGCATTGCTCCAATGCCGAAGGATGAGCATCCAGGACCTAAAGAAACGACACAAATAGCTGACTTTTAATCACTCTAATGCACCAGAAAATAATCTAGATATGATTCACCATATATGTATCGTAGAAAATTAAGAGAAGGACGGTGTGTGTATTTATTGGACCAATCAACTCTGCGATTTTCTATATCACTGATAATCCATTCAGATTTTGGAATTGACAAATCATGATAATAACTTATGTCCACATACTTTTACTATACACTGCACCTAAATATGAAAGACAAATAGCAATGCTTGGGGGCAAAGCACCGGCTTCATTAAGATATCAATGTGACAACCCGCAGTGTTTCATAATCAATAAAAAGCCAACTGCAACAATTAGAAAAATGCTTAGTTGTCGGGACAAAGTTATATTAATTATTTTATGGTATCATTGAATACTGACATTGTTTGATAAAGTTTAAATTGAGTTTTATTATAACACCATAACTACGATGTAATTGTATATCTTGACTATAAAAACCGTGATAAATTTCTAAGTGAAGCGAATAATATACTCGCATTGAAGATCAAGCGAAATTGGGAAAACTAAAGCATTCACCTCCGTTAAGCCATAGAAGAAGCGGCATCAAGTCCTTATTTCGCCTTGCTTCAACAAAATAATAATAAAACGCTCGACCAGCCGATTCATCAATGGTGACGTAACCGCCATAGTGATTGAATTCGACCAGCGGTTGTCCAGGCAACCTTTTGATCAAATCTTTCTCCTTCTGTCCTTCTTGATGATAAACTCTAGAATTGAGAATTCCATGGTGATCGCTCACCTGGAAAGGGCTCGTGTCTATCCCAGACTTCTCCCATTTCGCTTTGTATAGGGAATGAAGAACATCTCCTTGCTTCTTTCCATGGATTGGAACCAAGGAAGACAAGATACATAAAGATAAAAGAAGAAGAAAAGAGCTTCCTTTGGGGTTTCTCCCCATTCTCTCTGCTCTCAAATTCTTCTTCTTTGAGCCACTAGAGAGCGAGAGAAAGGAGTTTTAATGGTGGTTTTTGTTGCGAAAGCGAGCAATTGAACAATAATATAGACAAATGAAGAAAATAAATTGAACACCAGATTTATGTGGTTTAGTCGTAAAGACCTACTCCACAGGGAGAGCAGTAATGAATTTCACTATAAACCAAGCTATACAAGAAGATTACACACTTACTCTCTCGGTATTTCTCAAACTCCAATTACACCCAATAACGCATGCAGTGTTTAGCTTGAAATTCCTCAAGAAATAATCTCTCAATCTCACAAAGGAATTATATACATCACAAAGGAATTATATGCAAATCTTACCACAAGATTAATTGGCTTGAACACTAAATCTTCTTGGATGTAATTCACGGACAAGAACTATAAAGAAAATCCCTCCCAAGCACTCGACGATGAGGCGGCGCTTCAAGACCACTTCTTCATGATCAACCCTCTTCCCAAACCCACGGCCACAAGTTTATTTATATATAGGTGAGACATTATTCTTTTGCTGACTTCTCATAAGATTCTGTTTCCTATCTTGAACCAAAACATATCTCTGTATATTTTTAACAAAATCCAAATCCAAGTGAGAGTTGGACTTTCCTATTTCAGTGGTCAAACTCTCCAACACATATTCGAATTTTTAGAAGTTGATCTTTGGATCTTCTTTGCTTAATTTCGAACATTCACAACATATCCAATTCGGAATATTCGGAATTTCACATTGGACTTAAACTCGAGACATGTTTTAACAATTTTGACATGTTGAATTGCCTTCGAATTAGCTGCATCCATAGATAATCAAAAGAAAGAATATGGCAATTCTTATAGAACGGGAAAGACTTAATTACCTGGATAATCTTGATTAGATCTAGGTAATATAATTAAGGTTTTTTTTTTTTTTTTTTTTACATTTTCGGAATCATGTTGTGCCCTATCACTCCAATAAAGATTGTTTACTCTTACAAGAAGACATGCCGCTTATTATACCTAAACTTTAATTGAATTGAATTTAATCGAGTATAATGTATGATTTATTACTAGATATGGATGTCGTGGCTAAGACTGATGATATGTCTCTACAATTAGTAGATATATGAGGTAAATATGTACCATGTGAACAATGGAGTGATATAAATGGCAAGATATCATTCAACAGCTTCCTTTTGTTACAATTTTTATTTTCCTTCGATCATATTAAATCAAATTGTCAGTGCTTTTGATAACCACTAAATGCAGACAACTTGATTATTTGGTTTAAGTAAAAAATCACTCATTAAGGTAAGTAAGGATTTCGACATAAAAAAAAAAAAAGGTAAGTAAGAATAAATTATTTAATCAAGTTATAAAAATACAATGGAAAATAAATTCTTGCTAGTTATATAAATAAAACCATCTGATAATGCTCATTATTCTTTGTTTAGCATAAAACGATAAAACTTATTGATATTTTATCAAATAACTCTTTAATTATTTTTCAACACTTAATATTCATTATTTAAAATTCCTCTAATCCTCTTCCACTATTTATATACTTTTTCATCAACGTCTTAAAAGTATCACCTTGTATATGAAATTACCAAATTTTTTTGTGCGATGAGACAATTTTTATTTGTTTGAGTTATGTACTAGCTACTGAAAAAGTGCCAAAATTGTAAAAGGGATCACTTGAGTGTCAATCCGGCTAAAATGTCGACGTGGCACTTTTCCGGCGAACCGACTCTTGAAAATATTTAAAAATAATAAATTTAAAATTAAATTTAGTTGAAATATTAAAATATTAATAATTTAAAAATTAAAAATTAAAACGTCGTTTTGGGGGCGGTTCATGGAAAAACGCCATGTTGGCGTTTTGGCCGGACTTTGGCCAAGGTGACACTCAAGTGATCCGTTTTTCTTCGAATGTGGCACTTAAGTGTACCTTTCGTAAATTATGGCACTTAAGTGTACCTTTCGTAAGTTATGGCACTTAAGTATCCCTTTGGCCAAAGTTATGGCACTTGAAGCGTTCTTTTGCCGAAAAAGGTACTCTTGAACCAAATCCAAACCAAACCCTAAAGAAACAGTTTGGTTTGCTTTTATTTAACATTTTGAACAGTTCTTTGCTCACTTTAATGCGCTTTTACTTAGGGGTGTCAATGGGTCGGGTTCAGTTGGGTTTCAATGTTACTTGACTTGACTCGAATCATAAGGGCGCACGGACCTAGCCCGACCCAAAACACATAAGAACTGAAAAAAAAAAAAAAAAAAACAAAACCAAGTTGGGTCAGGTGGGGTTTTTCGGTTTTTTATTTTTATTTTTTTCCGGGCTCCCACTCGACTTGGTTATGGATTACATTGCTTCCCCATAAACCTTAGCACAAACTTAGCTCAGAATATTAACAATTTTTAACCAGTGTATATATATGTCCCGATGCTGGGTAGCTCTACTATATTAAAGTAGAATAACAAGCATCCAAATAAATCAAACTCATTATTGGCCAAAAAAGGGGAAACTGCACGGGTGAATTTTGTTCCAATGAGGTTCTCAAACAACCAGTGCAAATCGGATAAGCTCATGATCCTTGAAATTCCAAAGCACATCTGCAAAGGCTCAAGTGGATAAAGATAAAAGAGAGCAGCTTTGACTAGAGTTTTCAGTAACTTAACTAATTAGTATGTCATAAGATCATGAGATGACCATCACAGAACACTTCGTCAAAATGTGAAAATAAGAAGGGCGAAGAGAAGAAGGCAAAATTTTAATCACCACAAAATATATATGGAATGGCACAAAATTCAAGTAGTCTTTAAGATGTATGACCCTCCTCCGCAGAAGCCTCAAAAGTCTCCTTGGGAACAAGTTCGGGGACCTCATCATCATCATCCTCCTGAGTAAATTGAAAATTTGATAGCATTATAGTTGAAAAAGTACGAAAATAAGCCATCATTCACAATTTTTTTTTTTGATGCAATTCTGTGGTAGGAACATCCTGTTCTCTAGAGCTCCCAACTACAGGACACAGTTATTCTTTCACTATCTTGTTCATGTCTATGGAACGTAAAAGTTAGCTTAAAAGCATATCTTTTTAAACTTGGTAACTGAACTATTATGCTGAATGATTTTTCTTAACCATTTTGCACAAAGTCAATTAGATAGATTGTTCCAAAACTGCAAAAAAGCCACAGATGCAATTGCTTATTTGCTCCAAAGTTTAAGCAATGAAAAGCAATCTATGAAGGACGGTATGGCAGTAAAGTTGACGAAGAGTAGCTGAACTTATCAAATGTGCGAAATAATTAGTGCTTCTGGGAATAGTCCCTCCCTTTCAATCAATACACCATGTGGGACTCATAATCATGTGAGAAGGGAGGGAGTAAACTTCCAAAGTAAACAATAATTTCTCGTCTTAGCAGTTGCACCTGCTTTGAACTAGGGGTGTCAAAAAGGCTTGCATCAGCCCAACCAGGCTTGACCCAACCCTAAATTTAGGGTTGGGCCGGAACGGGTTAGCGCGGGCCTTTTGGCCTACCATTCGAAGCATCTCCCCCTCTCTCCCCTTTTCTCTTTATCGCTCAATCGGGCCCTCACTTTCGTTTTTCAACCATAATTTTCAAATCCCGCAATACAACACTAACACAGCCACTGTCGCCGCCCAACCACCACTGTTGCCGAGAAGAGGAAAGGAAGCTCCGGGGTTGCAGAGAAGACGAAAGAAGAAGTGGGCTTGGAAATGTGATTGGTTCCAGTGTGACCGGTTGTGTCTGTAGCTCGTCGTCACTGACATTCACCATCGTTGAGCTTGGCTGGCCGATCCGCTGTCAAAAACAAGGTGAGCCTCACTCCCTCACCTCATGCTTGTTTGCTTGTCAGACTATATCTAGCTTTTACGAGCTTAAAATAACTGTTTTCGACGTGCAGGTACTTCCCGGTTTCGGCTTTGCAGGCAGGTGGTCATCGGCACCATCGTTCGAGCCTGTCATTTGCGGATGGGTTTTCGTTGGGTTTGGTGGTGTTCAAGTTGAATGAACCTTTGCGAGGTTACCAAATCGATAAAAGTGTCTTCAAGAATCTTCGATTTATTTTCTCTTTATGTGTTATGGTTTTTTTTTTGGTGGGGGGAGGGGGGGTGGTTTTGGTAGTGATGGCAAGAGCCCTCTTTGGCCGTCAGATTAGATCCGGTCTACACTGCTTGTCCTTTTGCTCGGAGTGGTTTTCCTGATTGATTCTCTAATGTACTCCTATTGAAATTTGATGCAAATTGATTTTAAAAATTAAACTTTGAATGTTGGTGTCATGTCCCGATCCTTCGAGCACGTGCCCATCTTTGCTTAGTCGATAAATAGCGACATCTCAGAACGCATCGTCGACCCATTCATTTTAATATGCATGCGGAAGCACATAAATAATCCCTAGACAATAAACTAATAGGATAGGAAAGTAGGACTAATTTTTCACAAAATACATTTTTATAAACACACAAGTCTATATACAAAGGTCACAGAAGGAATCGGCTTCCTACAAAAGAGAATTATCCTACGACTAGCTAGCTAGACAAGATCGCCGATTCTTCGGGCTTCGCCTCTTAAACTCCGGGGTTTCCAGTCCTTTGCCAACACCACCTAAGGACCTAAAATGGTTATTCAATAACTAATGAGATAATATCTCAATAAGTTCTACCCCCTAAGACTCGATTAAGAAGCCAATTACACCGTAAAGGCTACCTAAGCACAACACAAGTCAGAGGATTTACATTGGTATCAATTCCTTCTTGCAAGTCAGTTAATTCATAAATACTGACAACCACATCATCTTATTAGATAGATTGACTCATCGATCAATCAACTCAATCGATTACATGTCATCAAGACCATCACATGGTCATTTTGATTAATCAATTTCAACTCTTGATTTTGGCCCAACGGGCACAACCTAGATTAAGTGGTAATCACGGCCCCACTAGCATCTTTTCTATATTCGGTGGTCATCACAGCCCCACTTGGCAAATTTTCTAGGTTTAGTGGAAATCACAACCCCAACAAGCAATTTTCTTAGATTTAGTGGCATCACGGCCCAAATCGGCAATTTTCGATATTTAGTGGCGTCACTGCCCCACTTGGAATTTTTTTTTAGATTTAGTGGTATTACGGCCCCACTCGGCAATTCTTAGATTTATACCCACATTATCCAATTTTTGGGATAAATCATCATCATCACCAATTTCACTCAATTATCACAATTCAATGCTTAATTCAATAAATAGAAAGCACTACTGAACTCAGCATAAAATTCCGGTCACCGGCCATCTCGATTGAATTTTCGGAAAATAAATAAATAAATAATTAATTATGAAAAATATTAAATAAATGTAATAAATCTAACTTAGGCCCGTTATAGCCTAATTGGAAGCTAAAACGAGCCTAGAAAATTCTTGAACTACTCTAGATAAATTCTAGAGCTTGTCACAAATCAACCATATATCAGGGGTACAATTTCCAACAATCAAAGCCTCAAGAACCATCACAAACTTATAACCGACTCTAACTGGCAAAATAGGCCCACTCGCACATCTCCAAGTTTAAATCTAGAAATCTAATCAAACGAGTTTGGAAAATTTCCAAATTTGAATATGTTGTAATAGACACATAAAAGAACATTTTTCATGAGATGCCTTAACCTAGATCCTTCTAGATTCGGCTCAGTAAATCGCTCAATCTAGCATCAAAATTGGGTCTGTTTCTAGAAAGTCTGTTTTTCGAAATCAATTTGGTTCGAGGTCCAAAACATGTCCATTTAATCTAAAATTTGACCATGTTAAATTAAAAGTTATGAAAAATAACTTTTGTGAAGAAAATATTTTGAAATTAGAACCCTAAGAGTTGATAAAAACCCCTAGAATCCTAAAAGGTCACCAGTTCCAACAAAAACTAAAGTTCTGTTTGAAAATGACGGAGCTGATATCTCCTTCTTTTAAGTCCCTAAAAATCTTGAGAAAAATATATGTTGTAGCTGAGGATGTCTAAAACACTTCTCAAGATAACATTAACCTCAAATTTGTAATCCATTTTGATTTACAAAAATGGCAAATGGCGAGGGTCCAGAAACCAAAACTGTAGGAACTCCATTGGATTCAACTAATACATCATCAATTGTACAAATCTCACTAATTAAGTTATCCTAATCCATTCTAAGGTTAATCTAACCATCCTAGCTTATCATTAATCTATATTTAAGCTAAACTAAACAACTCTTAAGCATAATTAACCTACAAGTGAGGTTTAGTAAGTTAAACTCACTTGTTTTGCGAGCCGGTCGGTTCAATTGATGGGAATGCGACAGGGGACAATTCTTCTCAAAGCAGGCCTAAGTTTCGAGGCTTAGAACCACCTCAAAACAGGCCCGAGGGTTGCTGGAAAACCCATTAACAAGCTCTCTGTTTGCTGTTGCAAAAGAGAGGAAACAAGGTTGGTTGAGGCGGGAATTGATCGGGAAAGGTGGAAAGGGCCAAACCGAGCCTTGACGGGGACTCACAAGGGTTGGAGGCGGGTGAAAAACTTCGACATGGGCTGAGGGAGCTGCTAGAATGGCGAGGACATCATGGCAGGCGAAGGGCGCGCGTGGCTAGGTGCAATGGCGCGTGAGGCAGCGGGGCAGCATTCCACTGACGGTGGCAACGTGCGACAGTCCCGGGTGGCTACTGCTCCTTCTCTGGCTTCTGCTGGTGGGTAAACAAGCTGGGAGGAGGGATGATGGTTGGCCAATTGGCTTGAGGAGCAATGAGAGGGCAAGAGAGGGCCACCATGGTCAAGTTTTTCTAATTCCTTGTCTCCTTGACCATCCTTGGCCAAGTATAGTTACTTGGCTCTCAGTGAGCCACCAATGCTCCCCCTTGTAACATCGAAATGGTCTAAAACCATAGGCCAAGGAGGGAGCTACAAATTTCAACATTTCACCCTCAATTAGACTTAGTTTCTTGCTCAATTCAATCCTATTTGGCCTCAATAAATTCCATTATCAAGTCAACACTCAAATTGATATTTTTCCTTACCAATTGAACCATATTGCATCCCAAATGCATGACCAAAAACGGTCTCTAGCTTTTTTTGGACAAAAACGGTCATAGGATGACTTTTTCTCAAAAAGTCTCGGATTGCAGAAATACATTCTGAAACTAAGTCAATATTTCTAGAATTTATTGTGACATGACACAACCTTCGATTTCTGAAATCGGATTCAAATTCATAGTTAATTTCACTCCGGCGCATTTTTAGCATGACTTAGGCTATCGGGTAGCTTTCAGAACTTTTTAGGGCAAATGACATGCGGTCGATTTTCTTCAAGTCACAATGAACCCTTTTGACACATTGGCGACTTTCGGTTGTCGTGCAAATCTTGAGGTTTCAAATACGGATACAGGGTACCAAAACGATAGAAAAATCAAACTAGTATCGATCGATGATAATTTTGTAATTTAGTGGGATCACCCACATTTAACCACTCATTTAAGTCGAACCGACCTATCTCTAATCTCTAATCAATTTATGTCTGTACCGTAATGATCTCAGCAGATGAACACGGTCGAGTAGCCAATTCTTGGTCTAATTCTCAAATCTATTTGCCTTAAAATCCTTAATAGTTTCTCAAGACAATCTAGTTATTACACGAGTGATCAGCTCTGAGAATAACACTATAGGCACGTCGATGAAATGCCCGATTTATTAAATTGAAAACAGAGTAAAAAATCTAGGATGTCATAGTTAGCCCTTGGTTGTGTTCAAAGCAGGCGTAATTGGCAAGACTTGAGGGAGAAATTATTGTTATTGCGACCAAAATTTTCGGGTATGAACCACCTAAGGTTTGGCTAATGGATTATTAAGCCTAGACTTAACTTGAGCTCTCCCAAGCTCATACCAATTCACGACTTAGATTCAAGTTTTTTAACATGCAAATAGATTTTATCTAGGAGTCACCACTAATCTATTTTTGGTGGGTCGATTAGAAACCTAAGTAAAGTAACGGGAGATTTACTTTACTCCTACGAACCAGAGACTATGGATTTGGGGACTTGGTTATACTAGATTCCTCTAATGCCCTTTCGGTACCATTCTTTTATTTTCAAAAATGTTTGGCAAGCAACTTGAATTGATTTTAAATCTATTTCCCTAACATGTGAGGTGGTCATGCGGGTGTGCAATCCACCAATTTAACACCTAGATAAATGATAGATAAATTGCAAAAACTTACCTCAAAGTAACGAAAGCATCTGCATTGTTAGATCAGAATTCACATCATCAATCCTAAATATAATTTCTAATTAACACGCAATTTCTTTTTTTGTTTTCACTTTATTTAATGGGAATCATGCTTTATACAATGCATGCTACTAATCTAACATGAAATGATATGACATGGCAATATGACTTAAACTATATGACATAAATAAAATATAAGCATGCAATCTATCCTAAAGACTGAAATTGATTTACTCTAAGACAATTTCTTTTGTATTTAGATGAAATTCGAAATTAGAAAAATGCAAGGATTATTTAGCTAGCTTAAGATTCTATTCAATTTGTATTAAGGATTAGGTCAAGCTAAACCCTAATTTAAACTAAGATATAATCTTAACTTAGCAATCTCTAACTTAATATGCAATCTATTAAAAAATCAATCTAAACTTAAAATGAAATATGCAATTTTATCCTAATATGCAATGACGTACAAAGAATGTCCTAATTTTACATGACATATGCATGATGATTTTTGTGTTTTTTTTAAATAAACATTCAAAATTAAGATTGGCAAATAATTGACATGCAACTTAAATTAAAAAAAAAACTAATACCCTAAACAAATGCATTTTTTTTTGGATTTTTCATTTTTTTTATGAGAGCAATCAAAATAAGACATCAAGAACAGCACGGCAATAAATCAAGCAACATATCATCCATGTCCATTTTGGAAATAAATTGATGAATCATATCTCGCGCATGAGATCGGATTGGCCAATTTCAAATAAAATCGCAAATCGTATCTCGAGTGTGAGATCGGATTGGCGATTTTTTCGTGCGATTGCAAGTCGTATTTCGAGCGTGAAATCGGACTACCAATCGTATGCATGTTGTGAAATTAGGAAAATTTCCTAATTCATGAGAGATCAAGAGATCTCTTAGATATGGCAATATCGATCAAACATTCAAAAAAATATTGCAATATTACGAATTAGGCAGCGACATATATGAAAATAAGATTATTTGAGAGTCTTACCTAATTCATGATGTCACGCAAGTGATGCTTCCAAATTCAGACGGATGATGGTGGCATCAACGATGGCTTATTGCTCCATGGTCTCAATGGAAACGGGTTAGAACGTCAACGGTAGTGGGCTCCGGAACTTGCTAGGATGCCGAAGAGCAATGGTGGTCGAAGACGAAGAACCAGGCTAGTGTGGAAAATCTGCAGAAAATAATAAAATTATAGGGACAAGGCGCACAACATGACAGGTGCCAATGAAGGGGTGGACGCGGTGTTGTCCCTGGACGTGTGAGCAAAAACCAGCGGGGAGTGAAAAATTTCCTCTCTGTACATTGCCGCCTCCCTCTCTCTAGCCTTGTCTGTTTTGACTTGTGGCTTTCAAGAATTTTTGCTTCTGTTGCATTTGACCGTGAGTGAATGATTGACTAAATTGTCTAACTACTCTGACGAACGACGCCACTGGATCACCATCTTCAATCTTCGAGGGCATTGCAGTATTTATTTCTTCTAGCTTGCCCCCACGATCTCTCTTTGTTTCTTCTCATGTCACTCACGAATCATACCTGCAACAACCAAGACAACGTGGAGTAATTTTTTGCCACAGAACAACAGGATCATGGGACAAAGATCAACGGAACAGCAATTCGTCACGGTGTTTGGCCAAGGGACAGTGTCGCACAATGCACTCGTTTACGAATCCAGTATCTTCGTAGAGTGGTGGCGAGCAAGCAAATTGGACGATCACATGGCTGAGGTAGGTCAAGCACCGAAGAAGAAGACCATCCTTCGTGCTTTCTCCCTCTCGTCTCGATTCTCACGTGTGTTTGCTTTCTGAGATTCTGAATTGCCGCCCCTCACCGTGGAGAACGTGAGTTCTCCTCTTTTTTTTTTTTTTTTTTTTTTTTTTTTTTTTTTTTTTTTTTTTTTTTTGTGGCCGTATGTATTGATTGTGTGGCCCCCTTTTTGTGATGACTTCTTGAAAATGTGGACTAGATGTAATGGATTATGCTCTCTCCTTGAACGAAACATCGCCAACGCTTCGCCGCCTTTTCCCTTTTGTTATGTGAACAGGATTCTCTCTCTGTGATCTGGTCTTTTGACAAAACTGTCAAGCTTTTCTCCGATCTCTCCCGATATATCTCTCTTTCTCCAAAACCCCTTTTGTTGTGCGGCCATATATTCAATGTGTGGCTTCCTTTTTTAAACCCTACGCATTTAATCTATTTATAGGCCCCGAGTTAGAGTTTTAATTTTTCCAAATCCATATCCACGAAAATTCCTTTTTCCAAATGCAATATTTGCTTTTGATATTATTTAGGATTGCAAGAGGATTCTTCTAAAATTTGAAATCTCGTACAAATAAATCCGTAAAATCTTTCCGAGGATACGAGCTTGGGCCGATTTACTCCCTTCGTGGGCTTAGTCCAATTCACCAAATTAAAGTTCCGAACCATCAATTTGAACCCATTTGTCACTGGCCTAATGTAAATGCAAATTAAAATAAATGCACCTAAAACTATATGCTATGCAATTAATTAATTAACAAATATTTTTTAGGGTTAAAATTAATCCCTAATTTTTAATGTGATAAATGATTAAACAGGTCGCCAAAATTTAGGTGTCAACAATTATTTACTTTGGAAGTTTATGGCGCGTTTGGTAACGTTTATGTTCAAAAATTGTTCTTGAGAACAAAAAAAAAAAAAACCTATTTCTGTTATGAGGAACAATTTTTGAGCGAGAAGAACGCATTTAATAACTGCACAAAATTTTTGTTACTAGAATAGAAAAATAATAAAAACATGTTTGGTAAACTTGTATAATTTTTAAATATTTTTATTATATTTATTTTTTTTCTTTTTCTTTTTCTTTTTCTTTTTCTCTTTTGCCGATCGTCGGCCACTACTATGGCCGATGACATCTGACGAGCTCCTGCCAACGAGCTCGCTGGAGGCCAGCCTAGCCCCAGCGAGCCTCACCAGGCCACCGGCGAGGCTTGGTCTCACCCACGCAACGTGAGGTCAGCCTCGCGCCAGCTGGGGAGGCCGAGCCTTGCCGTGGCCGCATGAGGCTCGATCTCGCCTAGGCTGGGCAAGACCAGAAATAATTTTTGAACAGAAGAACACATTTGGTAACTGCATAAAATTTATGTTACTAAAATAGAAAAATAATAGAAACACGTTTGGTAAACTTGTATAATTTTAAAATACTTTTATTATATTTTTCTTTTTCCTTTTCTCTTTGGTTGGTCGTCGGCTACCGCCGTGGCCGGCGACGTCCGACGAGCTCATCGAAGGCCAGCCTGGCCCCGGTGAGCCTCACTAGGCCACCGGTGAGGCTTGGCTTCACCCAGGCGGCACAAGGTTAGCCTCGCGCTAGCTGGGGAGGCCGAGCCTTGCCATGGCCGCGCAAGGCTTGGTCTAGCTTGGGCTGGGCGAGACCATAAACAATTTTTGAACAGAATGACGCATTTGATAACAACACAAAAATTCTATTACTAGAATAGAAAAAGAACATAAACACGTTTGATAAAGTTATATAATTTTTAAATATTATTATTATATGTTTCCCTTTTTTTTCCCTTTTTTTTTTTCTTTTTCCTTTAGCCTCGTCACCGTCGAGGCCGCGACATTGGCGAGCTCATCGGAGGCCAGCTTGGCCCTAACGAGCCTCGCCAAGCCACCAGCGAGGCTTGGCCTCACTAGGCCCACCGGCAAGGCTTGTCCTCGCCCAGGCGGCGTGAGGTCGGCCTCGGCCTGGCCTTGCAAGGCCCATCCTTGCACTAATTGGGGAGGCCAAGCCTTGCCGTGGCTGTGTGAGGCTCGGTCTCGCCTAGGCTAGGTGAGGCCGACCTCACCGGGCCACCGCCAAGCGACGTCGTCCTAGAGGTGGCCCGGCGAGGGTGGTTGGGCTTAGATCCAGCGAGGTGGAGCTCGCCTAGCCACAAGTAAGGCTCGACCTTGTCGGGCCATTGCTGGGTGACACCGACCTAGCGGTGGCCTGGCGAGGCTGAGCCTCACTGGTGGTTGGGCGAGCTCGGCCGAGCCGAGGGCCAGCGACGGTTTGGCGAGGTCGCTGACCCTCGATGGCCGGTCGCTGACTATGGCTAAGGCTGGCAATCGGCCAAAGAAAACAAAAGAAGAGAAAAGAAAAGAAAAAAGGAGAGAAAAAAAAAAAAAGAAACAAGTTTTGTGTTTTTGTTCTTTTGTTTCTTCAAAAAGTGTTCCGGGAACAAAAGTGTAAACAAATGCGTTTCTGTTTTTTTTTTTTTTTTTCCCCGGAACAAAAGAATAGAAATTTGTGTTCCGAGAACAGAAACAAAAATAAACAAACATGCCCTTACTCCCTCCCTTCCTTAGATGATTATGAGTCCCACATGGTGTATTGTATTGAGAGGGATGGACTACTCCCAAAATCCCTAATCATTTCCCACAAGCAGTACCTACATTTGATAAGTTCAGTTCCTCTTTGTCAACTTTACTAGCGTATCGGCATTCACAGCTAACTTTTCATTGCTTAAACTTTGAAGCAAATAAGTAATTGCATATGTGACTTTTTGCAGTTTTGGAACAATCTATATTGACTTTGTGCAAAATGGTTAACAAAAATCATTTAGCATAATAGTTCAGTTACCGAGTTTAAAAATATATGCCTTTAAGCTTACTTTTACTTTCCATAGACATGAATAAGATAGTGAAAAGAATAATTGTGTCCTGTGGTTGGGAGCTCTAGAGAATAAGATGTTCCCACTGCAAACTTGCATCAAAAGTTTTTTTTGTGAATGATGGCTTATTTTCGTACTTTTTCCGACTATTATGCTATCAAATTTTAAATTTACTCGGGAGGATGATGATGATGAGGTCCCTGAACGTATTACTAGGGAGACTTTTGAGGCTACTGCAGAGGAGGTTCACACATCTTAAAGACTACTGGATTTTATGCCATTCCATATATATTTTGTGGTGTCTAAAATTTTGCCTTCTTCTCTTCGCCCCTCTTATTTTCACATTTTGATGAAGTGTTCTGTAATTGTCATCTTATGATCCTGTAACACACTAATTAGGAAAGTTACTGGTGACTCTAGTCAAAGCTACTCTCTTTTATCTTTATCCACTTGAGGTTTTGCAAATGTACTTTGGAATTTCAATGATCATGAGCTTACCTAATTTGCATTGGTTGTTTGAGAACCTCTTGCAACAAAATTGAACCATGCAATTTGTTGCGAAAAACGAGTGATCAAACAATAATATAAACAGAAGAAGAAGAAAATAAATCAGACACCGAATTTACGTGGTTCGGTCATAAAGACCTACGTCCAAGGAGAGAAGAGTGACGGATTTCACTATAGATCAAGTAATACAATGAGACTATACACTCGAGTCACTCAAACACTTTTTCGGTGTTTCCCAAGTCCCAATTATACCCAATAATGCATACGGTATTTAGTCCCAAAATTCCTCAAGAAATAATCTCTCAATCTCATGAAGGAATTACACTCAAATCTTACCTCAAGATCAAATTGGCTATAAACACTAATCTTTCTTAGATGTAACTTGACAAAGAAAAATCCCTCCCAAACACTCGATGACGAGATGGCGCTTCAAGACCATTTCTTCATGATCAACCCTCTGCCACCCAAGGCCACAAATCTATATACCATAAGTGAGACCCTTATTCTTTTGCCAATTTCTCATATTCCGTTTCCTATCTTGCCTGACATGCACATTAATCCCAAGATGCAGATCAAAGTCAACACCAAACTTTATTATTTTGTTGTTATCTTTTCTGTTTTATTTATTTATTTATTTTCTCTCTTGGCCGAGGAAGTTGAAGTGTGCATCCAAAATCCAAGTCAAAGTTGGACTTTCCTATTTTAGCAAGCAAACTCTTCAACGCAAATTCAAAAATTTTGGGAAGTTGATCTTCAAATGTTCTTTGCTCGATTTCGAACGTCCGCAAAATATCCAATTCAGAATATTTGGAATTTCGCATTGGGCTTAAACTCGAGATATATTTTAACACAGTTTTCCCATTTCTTGACCAATAATGAATTTGATTTATTAGGATGCTTGCTATGCTACTTCAATATAGTAGAGCTACCCAATACCGGGACATATATGTACACTGGTTGAGAATTGTTAATGTTTTGAGCTAAGCCTATGCAAAAGTTTACACGGAAGCAACGTAATCCCCAATAAAGTTGAGTGAGAACCCGAAAAAAGAAAAAGAAAAAAAAAGAGTATTTGAACAATAGACGTCCAGAGAAGTAGAGAAAAAGGTGGAAGCCAAAGTTGTGTTCTTTAGGGTCCCTCCCCATTCTCTCCACTCTTCTTCCTCTTTGAGCCGCTTGAGAGAGAGAGTACAAAGAGGCGTTTAGTGGTGGTTTATTGTGATAAGCTCCAAGCAGCTGCGTCTATGTAACGTCCGCAAAGAAACATCGATAACTAACAAAGATTAGATAAGGTGGCCAAAAAAAAAAAAAAGAGTCGAATAGATCTCACTTGAAATAATCATCCAAAAAATCGTAAACCTACTATACAGCAATCAATGCAACACTAAACTTTCCAATTTAGCTAATTAGTCCTAAACTTTTTATCTTTTCTACAACATATTTTTTTAGCCAATTTTGGCTGAAAATCACTGAAGTAATGCCAAACATCCAACATGGCTTATCTAACGTATATAAGCTGCTTTACATTATACTAAATTTTCGAAGTATGACTTATCTAATGTAATTCATGCGTGCATCTCAACATCTTGGCCAGTTTTCTGTGCTTTCACATTTCACTCCGCATCAATATCTTTGTTAAAAGAGAGACAATGAAGTTCTTGAATTTCTAAATGACTGAAGAATTACTTATTAATGCTGAAGAAAGAGAGAGAAAATGGAGAGAAAAGTTTGTCCTCAAGCAATAACCCATCATCTTCAAGCACTTGAGGGTCTATTTATATGGGAGTAGAGAACCCGCAAGGAAGTGAGAGATAAGAGAGAGAGCTCTCTTGGGCTGATAGCTCGGCACCATATGCCCCGCTCCTCGCACCGTCGCAAACGTCAAGTCTCCCTCGTACACTTGCACGTACCCTCCGACCTATGTACATCAAAGACGGTGCGGATTACTTTTCGTTCAAAAAATTAAGCCGATTGTGATCCCTTTGGGACGAGGGGGGTCAAAGACAAGAATAATTAAAGAAGGGGTCGATGGCGTGAAAACTAATAAGCCGCCTCACCTCGCCACCCAGGAACCAAGGACGCCATGGACTCTTCGTTGGGAGGCCCATCTTGCTAAGAGATCTCTGGGTCGAAGTCACCGGCACTCTTCCGTCGGTGTCCCCACTGCATTTTCAGTCATTCGTCAGTCATACCCCCACTTCAATCAACCACGAAGGATTGAAGCTAATTCCCTAAAAAAACCCCAAACTTTAAGTCCAGTCCCACTAAACTAAACTCAAAATTTTTGGATGACCCTGGAACCCCCGTACAACCACCAAGGCGCCACACTTAAGAATCCCTAATGACAGCGCTTGGATTTGAACTCCCCCCCTCCTAGATGAGGGTGAGAGCGCAAATCCAGCGTTGCCGCTGCAGGCGGTGGCTGTCCTGAACTTTTCTTTTGTCTTGAAAAAAAAAAACATAAACTTTAGATCTAGTCTCAACTATGCCCCAAATTTTATTTTATAGAAAAAAAAATCACCAACTTTTAATCTATTCTCAATTCTTCCTTGTGGTAACATGGCATTTCCACATCAACAATTTATACACATTGGCAAGGCAACATGGAAAATTATCTTCAAAATGAAACCATTCTAGGGTATAAAAATTAGAGATAACTAACAACGACTTTTGGACTTTTTGGTCTACCGGATAGAGGGTTAATGGGGACAAATTTAGGGCTAGAGTAAAAATTGATGATTTTCTTTCTAACAAAAGAATGGAATATATTTGGGATTTGACGTAAAGTTTGAGGTTTTTTCTAAGACAAAAGAAAAGTAAGGAGCAAATTTGGGACTAAACTTAAATTTGGGGTTTCTCTAAGATAAAAAAAAAAAAATTTAAGGTAGATTTGGAACTAGATGTAAAGTTTGAGGTTTTTCCTTGGATAAAAAAAAAAAAAAGAAGAAGCTTGGATCAGAATTGAGACTAAATTTAAAATTTGGGAATTTTTAGGGAATTAGCTCGAAAGGATTGCCAAAAGTCGTCAATGACCCAACCGTAACTAGTTTCTACCTGATTTTGTTCTCATCACAGATCCTTCACTTCTAACATGGACGGTGCGCAACAAAATCAATTTTTTTTTTCTTTTCTATTTACCTGTACACCCAAACACGGAGCCCATTGGACATGAATTCTTGGAGGAGAGGCAGGACGGTGGGAGGGCTATCTCCCCATGGATGGATAACTTCGCTGCACCCTTCCCAGTCATGATCGAGCTTCGTAACGTTCGCATGAAGTGCCTCTTGCACATCTTCTCTGTTCAGGTACGCATGCACGTAGTCGTCTCCACACGGGTCTAATTCCATGATCTGCAAAATGGATGACCCATGTAAATTTGAGTTAAGGTGATTGAAATCGTCGTAGAAAAAGTACAAAAGTACGAGAGGGGGGGTGGGGGGTGAAGAAAGCGAATGGATTTGAGCTTACGTTGGTCTTCTTGGGACGAGAAGTCAGGTTGAAAGATAAGCACAGAGGGGCGTAGATGTCGTAAATGTCAATATTAGGAGAAACTTCATTCTCCGCATCCAACTTCGCCGATTTGCATTGGCTTACTTGAGTGACATTTGGCAAAAAGTCGCAATACCTTTGAATTGCATACCATGTTTCTTGGGATATCAATGCGTGCGTCGCAAAGTATTCATACATCCCTCTTTCGTCCGTCTCATAGTTGATTGCTGCGTTCCCAATCTACATGCATCCATATACATCCACAGTTAAGACCAATTTTTTTTTTTTAATATTAATCTAACTATGTCCAATGATTTAATATATATTATGAGTCATAAGGATGTTGGCTTCTCGAGGCCTAACGGCCCCACTTGACCACGGAATTATCCTTCATAATGAAGGATTAGAGTTCCATCTTTAGATGCACTAGATCGATGCTAATCATTAATAGTTACGTAATAACAAAAATAGTACTTACTAATGTCTAATTCATTGAATCCCAATTTGATTCCCCAAAAAGGAAGAAAAAAGGCATCACATATGGCATGCAGCATCCACATTATTTATTCATTAAGAGATGGAGCAATTGTACCAAACGTTCCCCTGTGAAGTTGACAACAATAGTAAGCACATGCTTAGTTAAAATCCATTACAGCAAATGGAACAATTGAGTAGCAGCTAGTAACTCCAATCATGAATTCAACAACCAAAAGCACTTGTTCTCCTCATCATAAAGCTATAAAAGATTTGTCAACATGTCGATGAGGTTCAATATGGGAGCAAATTACTTGGCAAAACCAACGACAAAAACACGAAAACACACAAAAACACACACAAAGCTTAAATCATTTCCAACGATCCAACACTTAAGGTTCAAAATGTAACATAGATAAGGACCATGCGATTTATGAAAACAACTTACTATAATCCCTTTGAGGTTGATAATGGTCTTGTTTGCCTTCTTGTTGTTGAATAGGATGTTGTGTGCGAGCTGAGGTACGTAATGGCCCGCGTAGCTCTCGCCTGAAATGTAAAAATCCCGGTTCTTGTACTCGGGAAACCTCTCCAGCCAATTTAGCAAGAACACATAATTGTCCTCGGCTGTTTTGCTGTCACCGTTCGTTCTATAGTCCGCCGTTGTGTTGGAATAAGAAAAACCGACACCAGCCGGAGACTCTAGAAACAAGACGTTCGCAGCTGCCCTCGTAAAACAAATAATTGATCCACCCTATCAGCATAAAGAAAGGTTGAAATACTTTCGAAAGCACTAAACTGTATTTTTCAAATACTTCACCAATATTCCATGCAAATTTATTTCTAAAGAGAGTCTTCCCGTCGCTACAAACTCGAAACGGTCCGAGTTCCTGCATTGCTCCATTGCCGAAGGCTGAGCATCCAGGACCTAAAAAACCGACATAAATAGCTGACTTTTACTCAATAAAATGCACCAGAAAATAATATAAATATGATTCACCGTATATGTATAGTAGAAAATTAAGGGAAGGACGGATTAGACCAATTTAACTCTGCGATTTTCTATATCACTGATAATCCATTCAGATGTTGGAACTGACAAATCATGATGATAACTTATGCTCATATCCTTTTACTGAACACTGCACCTAAATATGAAAGACAAATAGCAATGCTTGGGCGCAAAGCACCGGCTTCATTAAGTTATCAATGTGACAGCCCGAAGTGTTTCAGAATCAATAAAAAGCCAACTGCAACAATTAGAAAAATGCTTAGTTGTCGGGACAAAGTTATATTAATTATTTTATGGTAGCATTGAATATTGATATTGTTTGATAAAGTTTAAATTGAGTTTATTATAACGCCATAACTACGATGTAATTGTATATCTTGACCATAAAAACCGTGATAAATTCCTAAGTGAAGAGAATAATATACTCGCATTGAAGATCAAGCGAAATTCTGAAAACTAACCTCCGTTAAGCCATAGAAGAAGCGGCACCGAGTCTTTATTTCGCCCTGCTTCAGCAAAATAATAATAAAATGCTCGACCAGCCGATTCATCAATGGTGACATAACCACCATAGTGATTGAATTCAACCGGTGGTTGTCCAGGCAATCTTTTGATCAAATCTTTCTCCTTCAGTCCTTCTTGACGATAAACCCTAGAATTGAGAATTCCATGGTGATTGCTCACCTGAAAGGGGCTCGTGTCTATCCCAGACTTCTCCCACTTCGCTTTGTATAGGGAATGAAGAACATCTTTGCTTCTTTCCGTGGATTGGAACCAGGAAAGACAAGACACATAAAGATAAAAGAAGAAGAAAAGAGCGTCCTTTGGGGTTTCTCCCATTCTCTCTGCTCTCAGCTTCTGCCTCTTTGAGCCACTAGAGAGCGAGAGAAAGAGAGTTTTAATGGTGGTTTTGATATGTTGAATTGCATTCGAATTAGCTGTATTTCTGATAGAACGGGAAAGACTTAACTGCCTGGAGAAGACATGCCGCTTATTACACCTAAACTTTAATTGAATTGAATTTAATTGAGTATAATATACGATTTGTTACTAGATATGGATGGCGTGGCTTAATACTGATGATATGTCTCTACAATTAGTAGATATATGAGGTAAATATGTTACCATGTGAACAATGGAGTGACATAAATGGCAAGATATTATTCAACAGCTTCCTTTTGTTACATTTTTTTTCCTTTGATCATATTAAGTATTTAAAGTTAAATTGTCAGTGCTTCTGATAACCATTAAATGCAGACAATTTGAGTATTTGGTTTGAGTGAAAAATTACTCATCAAGGTAAGTAAGAATAAATTATTTAATCAAGTGATAAAAATATGATGGAAAATAAAATCTTGCTAGTTATATTGCCAAAACCATCTGATAATGCTCATTATTCTTTGTTTAGCATAAAACCATAAAAGTTATTGATATTTTATCAAATATTTTTTTCGTTATTTTTCAACGTTTGATTTTCATTATTCTAAATTCCTTTGATCCTCTTCCAATATCATATACCTTGTTCATCAACGTCTTAAAAGTATCACCTTGTATATGAAATTACCAATCTTTTTTTGTGCAATTAGCCAACTTGTATTTGTTTAATTATGTACTATAGCTAGTCTTAGCTTACTAACTCTTATTTGAAGAAGCGGCATTAATAACATTTGGAATAAGTTGGGAGAGCTCATCCCTCACGCATGGAACATTGGTAATATGAAATCTTTCTAACTATTATCTAGCGAGGTCGAGCCTCACTAGCCTTGGGAAGCTCATCCCTCGTTTGTGGCCAGCCGGTGGTCGTCGCATGGCCGGCAAGCAACTAAGTACTAAGAAAAAAGAAAAGAAAAAAATAATTAAAAATTTAATTTTTTTGATAATTTTTCCCTAGAAAATCAAACAAGATTTTCCATATCGAATGGTGAAAAATATTTTCCTATTTATTTTTAGGTTTTAGTTAAACATTGAAGAATATCGTCATTTTCATGAAAAATGACTTTGGAATTTTTTTTTTCAGAAATATCACATTTTGCAAGAGGTCTCTTTCCTCTTTTCTTCAAAAAATATCCTCATTCCTCAAAGATCAGTTTTTTATGAACCAACATATGCGAAAGAAAATTGAGAATTAACAAAATCGGATAAGGTGGAAAAAAAAAAGAGAAAAGGCAGCTACTATTTACACTCCTTTATTACTAAAATGACCCCTATGTAAATAATTGACTAAACTACATTCAAATTTAAAATTCAAACTTTTAAACTATTCTCTCTTTGTCTCCTCACGGTCGGATTTCACTCTCTCTCTCCTTCAGTAAGTTGACGCTTTTGCTTCAACTTGAATGTACTTTTTTCTTTGCTCAACCGAGATGAATAGAAAGGTGCATAAGAGAGAATGTCACTTGCCATTGAAGACTTGAAGTCACCTCCGATGAGACCATCGCTGGCCACCGCACGACCACCACTCGATTCAACCCCTGGCACCCTGTCCTTACTCATGCCCCTCTTTCTCTTTGTTTGTCTGATCTCTCTCTCTCTCTTCCCGCTCCATCTCTCGCGCCCTCTCGGCCCCATCCTTAGCAATGGCCATGACCTCAAATCTGAATTGATCCGAACCCACAAAAGCTCCTGATCTGATTTGGGGAATTCGAATGAGCTCTTGAGTCCAGTTTGCAGTGACAGGGGCTTCGAGCTGGAGGCAGGGAGGAGTGGTGGCGAGGGCTGAGGAAGGAGTGGGATGTCGTGCTGCGACTTTGGAGGCGAGTGGCCAATAAGTGGCTTGTGCACGGTGTGTGAAAGCTAGGGACAGGGACCAGACCGTTTGAAATTTCAAGGATTAAAGAGAGTCTGATAAGTATTTAAGGAGACAACAAAATCAATGTAATCTTCTCTCGTGTACCTCTTTGCTCATTTTGATTGGGCAACAAGCACGTTGTATCAAAAGCATTAACTTAATAAAAGAGGGACTCGGCCAGGAAAAAAATAATGAAACGGTTAAAAAAGTAAAAAATTAATTGAAGGGAATTTTGGTCATCTGCGTACTAATGACTGGTTTTAGCATTAAATAGGGTGGAATAGTGGCTGCCAAAAAACATTAATAAAGTCATATAGATTTAACTTAAAACAAATATGTACAATTTGGTGTTGGTTTTCACAAATCCATTTAAGTTCTGCTCTGTCAACTGCTGCTTCACTTGATATCATATACCACGTGTAACTTTTAAATAGGCTTTAATTATCTCGTTTTGTGATAGCCAAATATATAATACTGGGTCTATTTGCATGTGTTAATTCGTGTAACTATGTCCACGGGAGAGACCTAGTCAGAAGGAATTCCAGTCAGTATATAAGGTGAATGCATTTGCCCGCAATTTTTTTTTTTTAATTTTCAAAAAGTGAATCCTTTACCATTGTCTTGAACTCATTTATACACATGATATAATACCGATGAACTATATTGAACTATTTACTTTGTACCGTGAGACTCACTGTGAGCTTCACGGATCTTTGATATTTTTAGTCAATTAGGCTAGACGTTAACGACAAATTCCATGGACTGTTGGGGTATAATCGTTGCTAATACTTATCCATATTCCATGGACTATTGCTGTATAATCGTTGCTAATACTTATCCAATTAAATTAAACATCGTCATGTTTAAGCCCTAAAGAACAAACAAGTTCAACTCTTTCTTTGTGTTCCCCTCTCCCAATGGAGTTGGGAAGTATGATAGAAAAAAATAATATTAAAGCAAAGAAGCTTCTAACTGCTAATGGCATACATAAAATTTTCGGGAGAATTACCAAAAAAGTCCTAAACCTATTGCAATTATGCTAATTCAGTCCTAAACCTTTTTTTGGGCAATTTAGTCATAAACCTTTTATAATTGTGCTAATTTAGTCCTTCCGGCCAAAATTGGCCGGTCGATGCTGATGTGGACGTCGGCCGGAGACAGTTGGCCGGCAAACAATTTTTTTATAATTTTTTTAAAAAAAGATTTCGAATTTTTTAATTTTTTTCGAATTTTTTTTTTTTAACCTTCTTCTTCCTCTGGCCACTAGCAAGGCTGGCCCCACCGGCCTCTGGCAAAGGTGAGCCTTTCCCAGCAACGGTGAGGCCGCCGTTGCCTTGCCAAGGCAAGGCTCAGCCTCACCCAGCCATGGCAAGGTCGGGCCTCGCCAAATCTGGTGATGGTGGCCTCACTGTCGTTGGGCGAGGCTCGCCTTCGCCAATGCTAGGTGGGGGCGAGCCTTGCCCAACAATAGCGAGGCCGCCGTCGCCCAACCTAGGCGAGGCTCGGCCTCGCCTAGCCATGGCGAGGCTCGACCTCACCATGGCTGGGGGAGGCCTCGCCGTCGCTAGGCAAGGCTCGCCTTTGCCAGTGGCCGGCGGTGGTGAGCCTCGCCAACCCTTGCCTCTGGCTGGCACTAGCCGGCTAGAGGAAGAAGAAGGTAAAAAAAAAAATCGAAAAAAATATTAAAAAATTATCCACCGGCTAGCTGTCTCCGACCGGCATCCAAGTCAGCGCCGGCCGGCCAATTTTTGCCGGAATGATTGAATTTGTACAATTATAAGGTTTAGGACTAAATTGGCCAAAAAAAAGTTTAGGACTAAATTGGCACAATTGCAATAGGTTTAGGACTTTTTTGGTAATTCGCCCTAAAATTTTCATGTTAAAACAAATAATAAAGTACTACTGCTAATGACATACATGTAATGTCTACTATAACTTGTCTACCTTAAAAAATTCTCCTATATATTGTGATAATGTCTTTTTTCATTATAACTTAGAAATTTGATACTAATAGTGAAGAGATTACCTAATGCAGAATTACGGTTTTTCCAATTTCTAAAAAGGTTTTTCAAGTAAAACTTTGTGTGTCTTCTTCCCTATTTTTTTCTCTTTAACCAGTCTTGTTCCTAATAGCTGATATCAGAGATGATTTGTTTGAAGAATTCCTAGCAAGATAGCAATCTTAATTTCAATGACAATTAGAGTGTTATTTGTCTAGTAAAGAATCCGTTATTTCATTCAAGGACAAAGCATATTGAGTTAAAATATCTTCACATTCTTTAGCTGATAAATGAAAGGACATTGTTGTTGAAGAAAATTCTTTGTGCAAAAAAATCTAGCAAATATGTTAACCAAGGTTGTCACCACCGAAAAACTTAGGATGTGAATTATCTTAGCTAGCCTCCATGGTTACCAATGAAGAGGCCATTACACTAGGACAATTTGGCTTATAAAGACAAGGGAAGACTAAAAGCCTATTGTTTTTTAATATCAGTCTCCAAGTCGGAAATTGATAGAGTTGTGGAGTCCTTTAGGAAAGTAATATTAGAGTAGAGAAGCTTTTAACTATTAATGACATACACGTAATTTTCATGAAAAGGCAAAGAAGAAAATATTGTTGCTAATGGTATACATGCAATTTTTGTTATAACTTGTACGCCATAGACTTATGCTATATATTAGGGCAATATCTTATGTAATTATAACCCTGAATCTTAATACCAATAGTAAAGATATTGCCTAGTGTGGTTTCATGATTTTTCACTTACTGATTCCTAACAATTAATTCGTTGGGAGCATGAAATTCATAGGGAAGACCACTAAGAGGGAATTTAAATTTGAACTTGTCAACATATTCAATTGAACCTAACTCTATGAAAACACTTAAGCCAATAAGTTATTAACTCACTAGAATATATTAAGTGTTTTACACCATAACATATCTCTAATGTGAGACTTTTCTAACACAACTCATGCATGCATCTCAATATCTTCACAAATTTTCTTTGCTTACACATTTCTCTCCGCATCAATATCTTTGAAAAAAGTGAAACATGAAGTCCTTGAATTCCTAAATAACTAAGGAATTACATGTGATCCCTATGAATTACCAGAGAAAGAAATAGAAAAAGGAGAGAAAAGTGAGTCCTCAGGCATTAATCCATCATCTTCAAGCAGTTGAAGGATCTATTTGAATGGGAGTAGAGAGCCAGCAAGGAAGTGAGAGATGAGAGAGAGAGCTCTCTTGGGCTGATAGCTCGGCACCTGATGCCCCGATCCTCGCACCGTCGCAAACGTCAAGTCTCCCTTGTACACTTGCACGTACCCTCCGACCTACATGCGTCAAAGACGGTGCGGATTACTTTTCAAATTGAGTCAGTTTACTCTAAAATAGGCATGGAAACAATTGAGCCGCCTCACCTCGCCCCCAAGGAACCAAGGACGCCATGGACTTTCCGTCGGGAGTTTCATCTTGCTAAGAGATCTCTTGGTCGAAGTCACTGGCACTCTTCCATCCGTATCGCCGCTGCATTTTCAAAGATTCGTTAGACATACTCCCACTTCAATGACTGAACTGTGTATTTGTTTCTGTTTTTTTGTTCACCTGAACACCCAAACACGGAGTCCACTGGACATGAATTCCCGGAGTAGAGGGAGGACGGTGGAAGGGCTATCTCCCCAGGTCTGCAAAACAACGTCGCTGCAATTTTCCCAGTCGTGATCGAGCTTCGTCACATTAGCATGAAGTGCCTCTTGCACATCTTCTCTATTCATGTACGCATGCACGTAGGCGTCGACGCAGGGGTCGAAGTCCATGATCTGAATAAACAAAACGCAACCCGAAAATGGATGACCAATGTAAATTTGAGTTGAGGCTATTAAAATTGTCCTACGAAAGTGCAAAAGTTCGAGGGAACTAGAAAATGCAGATAGATTTGAGCTCACGTTGGTCTTCTTGGGATGAGATGTGAGGTTGGAAGAGAAGCACAAAGGAGCGTAGATGTTGTAAATTTGAAGGGGAGAAACGTCGTTACTTGCATCCTGCACGGCCGAGAGGCACTGGCTTACTTGACTGGTGGCATTTGGTGAGAAGTCGCAATATTTTTGAATCGCAAATCCCGTTTCATCCGATATCAATGCATGCGTAGCAAAGTACTTAAACATCCCACGCCGGTCCGTCTCGTCGTTGATTACTGCATTTCCAATCTGCATGCATGTTCGATTAATCCATATACATTCTCTAGGCGCAAGGGCCCCATTTGGCCATAGAATGATCAATTTTAATGGAGTACCAGAGATAAATTATTAGAAGCACCAGATTCACTTAACCCAAATTCTAAATTATGATACGCTGGAAAGACAAAAAGCATCACATGAGGTGTGTTTTATGGCGCTTTTAGTGTACAGTCCAATACCTAAAACAGCGATGAGGATTCAGCATCCACATTATTTATTTACTAAAAGATGCGGCATTGGTACCAAATATTCCTCGAGTTGACTACGACAATAAGCATATGCTTGGTTGTTAGTTAAAATCCATTATAGCGAATAGAACAATTGAGGAGCTAGCAACTCCAAAGATGAAAACAACTACCAAAGACACTTGTTCTCCTCATTATGACAGCTAAAGAGATTTTTCTACGTGTCGATGACGTTAAATGTGGAAAATAGATTAATGGCCAAGTATCGTGTCAAGTGTGCGAGCTTGGCATCCGACCATTTGCTTTCTCGAAGAGGTACATTCGCAACACGACTGCACGCTCAATTCATCTAGAGAGGCCAAAAGAGAGCTACGACACGGAATTGAAATGTCAATACGATCTTTAAAATATATTGACATACCTATATATATAGACAAGAAAATATGGGGAAATATGTCAAAAAAGTCCTAAAACTTTTGCATGGTACCAATCAATCCTAAGCCTTTTATTGGTGTCAATTTAGTCCTAAATATGTTCACTTGATACCAATTTAGTCCTAAACATTTTGACTTGATACTAATTTAGTCATTTTCAGCTAATTTTAGCCGGGTTTTGCTAACTGAAAGCTAGTTGGCTAATATGGCATGACCACTACTGTGAACAACATTAAATAATTTTTTTTTTTTTTAATTTTTTAATTTTACTTTATTTTTCTTTTTAACTTCTCCTCCTCCTTCCTCCAGCTTGGTCACTAGACCTCAGCAATCGGCCAAAGGCAATGGTTGGCGATGGTCAAGCCCCATCGACCATGGATGAGGCCCAACCTTACTAGATTCGGCAAAATCAAGCCTCAACTAGCCTCTAGCGAGGTTGGCTTGAGGCCATCCAAGTCGCAAGGGCAGCCTCATCGATCATGGACAAGGCCCAACCTCACCAAATCCAGTGAGGTTGAGCCTTGCCGAGCCATGAGGGTGGCCTCGCCAGCTATGGGCAAGGCTCGACCTTGCGAGATCCAATGAGATCAAGCCTCACCCAGCCTCTAACGGGGCTGGCTCGAGGTCGCCCAAGTCCCAAGGGCAGCCTCGCGTTGGGTTGGCAAGGCTTGCCCTCACCCAGCCCACTTGAGTCCTCGTAGGTGCGACCTCATGGCATCTTGCGAAGTCAACCTCAACCTTTTTTTATTTTATTTCTCAACGTCCTTTTCTATTGCATTGCTGCGGGGTTATTCCACTCCCAGCGTGAATGTACAGGCGTTCGGTGGCTCCAATGGTCAAACACGCGTGATTCCATATTTAATATAGATAAAGACCATGCGATTTATGAAAACAAATTACCATAATCCCTTTGAGGTTGATGAGGGTCTTGTTTGCCTTCTTGTTGTTGGATAGGATGTTGTGAGCGAGCTGAGGCACATAATGACCTGCGTAGCTCTCGCCTGAAATGTAAAAATCTCGGTTCTTGTACTCGGGAAACCTCTCCAGCCAATTTAGCAAGAATACATAATTGTCCGCAGCTGTTTTGCTGTCTCCGTTCGTGCTATAGTCGGCCGTCGTGTTGGAATAAGAAAAACCGACACCAGCAGGAGACTCTAGGAACAGCACGTTCGCAGCTGCCCTCGTAAAACAAATAATCACTCCGCTCTGTTAGCGACAAGAAAAGGTGAGATGCTTTTGCAAAGACTAAACTATATTTTTTTTATTACTTTACCATTATTCCATGCAAATTTATTTTTGTAAAGAGTCTTCCCGTCGCTGTGGACTCGGAATGGTCCGAGTTCTTGCATTGCTCCATAGCCGAGGGAGGAGCAACCGGGACCTAGACAATCAGCAACATAAATTTAACCATTTACTCACTAAAATGCACCGGAAAATATTCTTAAGATGATTTAAAGCATAATAAGATACATATATAACTAAATAAATGATATAGATAGCTCATCCGTGCTTGTATATGCATGTAGAATGAAGAGGACATTTAAACCTGCGACATTTCATATCACCGATAATCCTTCCAATGTCGGGATGACAAGCATCGAACAAGGTAGATTAGAAAATGGCAAATCCAGATAACAACTTGTATTAGTATACTTTGACTGTACACGGTACGTGAAAATATGAAATATATATACCAATCTGACAGCTTGCAGTGTTTCCAAAGTGATAAATAGCCAACCACAACAAATAGAGACATGCTTAGCTTTCTTGACAAAGTACTTATGTCAATTGACCTAGTTTCATTTCAGCCTGAATGGCCGTGAAACTACCACGCAATTACATGCGTTGACTATAAAAACCGTGATGAATTCTTAAGTATAGAGAATACTGCATTGAAAGAGAAGAAAAATTTACATTGCTTTCTAAATCAGAAAAAGACGCTGAAGATCAAGCGCAATTGGTAAAACTAAAAAACACACCTCCGTTAAGCCATAAAAGAAGCGGCATCGACTCCTTATTTCTCACCCCTTCGGCAAAATAATAATAAAATGCTCGACCAGCCGATTCATCTACAGTGACATATCCACCATAGTGATCGAATTTGACCGGTGGTTGTCCAGGCAACCTTTTGATCCTATCTTTCTCCCTCAGTCCTTCTTGAAGATACATTCTAGAGTTGAGAATTCTATGGTGATTGGTTGCCTGAAAAAGGGTCGTGTCAATCCCTGACTTTTCGGACTTCAATTTGTATAGAGGATCAAGAACATCTCCTTGCTTCCTTCCCTGGATTTGAATTAGGGATAGCAGACTACATAAAGAGATGAGAAGAAGAGAAGAGTGGGTTTTAGAGTTTCTCTCCATTCTCTTTGCTCTCAGCTTCTTCCTCTTTGAGCACGAGAGAGAGAGAGAGAGAGAGAGAGAGAGAGAGAGAGAGAGAGAGAGAGAGAGAGAGAGTAATTGAATTTGGATCCGAATTAGCTGTATATATAGAAGATCGGATGAAAGAGAAGAGTTTAATTGAATTTGGATTAGGATGAAAGAGAATATAGTAATTCTAACTCAACAGGAATGTCTCAACACGGATTTAGCAAGGTCAAACCAACCAACGTCTGCTGAGGTCGGCTCAAGGCCATCCAGGCCATGAGGGCAGCCTCGCTGACCATGGGCAAGACCCGACCTCACCAAATCCAATGAGATCAAGTCTCACCTAGGCCGCAAGGTGGACTCGCACTAGGTGGTGAGGGTGACCCTTACTGGATTTGGCAAGGGTGAGCCTCACCCAACCTCTAGCGAGGCTAGCTTGAGGCCTCCCACGCTACAAGGGCGGCCTCACGTTGGGTTGGTGAGGCTTGCCCTCACCCAACCCTCTCAAGCCCTTGCAAGCATGACCTCACGACCTTTGGCGAGGTGGACCTCAACCTCGCTAGCTGTCACCTTTGGCCGATTGTCAAGGTCTAGGATCAATTGGAGGAAGGAGGAGGAGAAGGAAAAAAAGAAATCAAAAGAAAAGAAAATATAAATAATATATACAATAAAGATTCGAATATATTAAAATATTATTAAAAATTGTCCATGTCAGTATCGGTTGTGCCATGTCAGCTGATCGATATCTATGTTAGTAAAATTTAGTCAAAATTAGTCAGAATGAGAGGTTTATGTCTAAATTGATATCAATAGGAGATTTATGACTAAATTGACATAAATGCAAAATGTTTGAGACTTTTTTTGACACTTTTCCCAAAAAATTTTGTGATGATGATAGCTGTCAAGTTGATTAATCATACTTTATTTTCGCCTTGTATGCATGAGCAAAAGCCATAAACCAGAAAAGGAAAAAGAAAAAAAAAAGGCAATAAAAGGAAGAGCATACTCGCAATGCGTTGCTATTTCGTCAATTCATCGCTTGCATATTTGTGCCGTCCGATGTTTTCCTTCCCTTAAAAAAGGACTCGCATGTCTGAATACACACAATAAGCGAAATGTCAATATATTCGCACTACGAATTTAATCCCTTTATTTATTGTGATACTTTAGCGAGTATTAAGTCAAATTCAGAATAATGGGAGGGCGAATCCATATAGGTTCGAGTTTGCAAGATAAAATAAGAATCATGGCATTGATCATGCTAACGGGGAGATGTACCGTATGATGATAAGGATTTTAATGGAAGGCACGATTACTTTTATGATCGGTGGCCCCTCTCTTCTTCTATATTTTTTCTCGAGAGGAAAAGAAGTGGAGCTAAAGAAAAAAAAAATTGTCCCTTTCTAGTTCTCTCTCTCCTTTTATTTTATTTTATTTCTCAACGTCCTTTTCCGCTGCATTGCACGCCTGGTTATCCCACTGCCAGCGTGAATGTATAGACGTTAGGTGCTTCCAATGGTCAAACACGCATGTTCAATATTCAATACAGATTTTGTTTAAAAAAGAATATTCAATACAGATAGAGACCATGCCATTTATGAAAACAACTTTACTATGATGCCTTTGAGGTTGATAAGGGTCTTGTTTGCCTTGTTGTTGTTGGATAGTATGTTGTGAGCGAGCTGAGGCACATAATGACCCGCATAGCCCTCGTTTGAAATGTAAAAATCCTGGTCCTTGTACTCGGGAAACCTCTCCAGCCAATTTAGCAACAATACATAGTCGTCCACAGCTGTTTTGCTGTCTCCGTTCGTGCTATAGTCCGCCTTCGTTTTGGAATAAGAAAAACCGACACCGGCAAAAGACTCTAGGAACAACACGTTCGCTGCTGCCCTCGTAAGACTCCGCTCTGTCAATGACAAGAAAAGGCGAAATGCTTTTTGCAAAGACATTTTTAAAATACTTTACCATTATTCCATTAAAATTTACTTTTGTAAAGAGTCTTCCTGTCGCTGTGGACTTGGAATGGTCCGAGTTCCTCCACTTGCTCCATGGCCGAGGGAGAAGGAACCAGGATGGAAAAAATCAGCAACGCAAATTTAACCTTTTACTCACTAGAACGCACCAGAAAATAAAGATAGAAAAGGCAACCTCAAATGTTGACTTCGTCAATCGAGTTTACTTAGGATGTATTTGGTAACCATTCCACTTTCAGAAATAATTTCTGCTTAAAAATGATTTCTTTTTATTTATTCTATAGATTAATTTTTGAGCATTTGAAAGTAGGGATAAGTGCTATAAAAGTCCTAAAACTTGTCATGAAAATGCAATTTAGTCATAAAATTTACAAAAAGTGTAATTAAGTCATAAAACTTGTCAAAATATTTCAATCGAGTTCTAAAATCGACGCCATCAAATTTCCTAACGGAAAAAGTTTATATGGCTTTTTTTAATCGTTTCTCTCTCCTACGTGGAGAATAGTTTTAAAAAAAATTCCGTTAGGAAATTTGACGGTGTCTAGTTTAGGATTTGATTGAAACATCTTGACAAGTTTTAAGACTTAATTACACTTTTTGCAAGTTTTAGGACTTAATAGCATTTTCGTGACAAATTTTAGGACTTTTGCAGCACTTATCCCTTGAAAGTATTTGATAACTATCCAAAATTTATATTCATGGGAAAGAAATGCGCTTGACAAAATCTCAAATTCTTTAAGAATTAGAATTTATTTTAAATTTGAAATACTTATATTATATTTTTCTCTTTTTTTTCTTTTCTTTTTATCTTTTTCTTTTTCCACGCCTCTTCTTCTTTTCTCGCCGGTCGATAGCCACGGCAATGGGAGGAGCTGGGCAAGGTTTGGCGACCTCACCAGAGCCTCCCTAAGAAAGGGTGAGGTCCAACGAGCTCGCCGAAGTCTCGCCAAGCTAGGGTAAGGCCTGATGAGGCTCGGCCTTTCCTAGCTTGGGGAGATCGAAGTCTCCCGGCAACTAGTGACGAGGCCTCAAGTTTGCTAGATCTAGTTGAGGCCGAGTCTCGTTAATGGCTATGCGACCTCGCTTATGGCTAGGCAAGCTTGCCCAGCCATTGACAAAGTTTGCAAGGCTCCAACAAGCTTGTCAAACCTCCCCCAGCCTGGGGAGTCTCTGGGTGACCTCGCCTAGCCCATCGTTGACCATCGCCATGGCCAACGATCGGCAATGAGGAAGAAAAAGAGAAGAGAAGAAAAAGAAAGAAGAAAAGAAAAGAGGAAAAAAAAAAATTCTGGCTTCATTTTGGAATTGTCTCCTAGAATAAGGAAATGATTTTTTTTCTATTTTTTGATTATGTTTCAAATATATTCTCTTTGAACAAATTTATTCATGGAACAAAGAAGTCACCACAATGAGTTTTGTTCTTTTTTTTTTTTTTTTTTTTGTTCTAGGGAACAAAAGAATAGAATCGGCTACTATTTGATTAGTTATCAAACAAACCCTTAGGATTGCATGGGTTTCTTTCCACACTGGAGTTAGTCAACTCTTGGCTTATATATATTGGATTGTGGGCACTTTGGGCATGAGTTGTTGATCAAAGTGTTGTTTTTCTTTGAGTGTTGTGGTTCCTATGTTTGTGAGAGACGTCCGTAGGTGATGGGTGCTTGGCAATGAGTCTTTGTGTCTGTCGTGCGACAAAGCTTATTCGTGAATGACATCCAAGAAGTATTAGTGTTCAAGCTAATTAAATCTTGTGAGTTCAAGATTTGTTTAATTCTTTCACGAGGTTGAGAGATTGTTGCTCGAGGATTTGTAGGGTTAAACACTATTGGATGTAATTGGGGCTGGAGAAACATTGAGAGTGTTTGTGTGACTCAAGTATGTAATCTCCATTCTATCACTTAATGTATAGTGAAATCCATTGTTATTCATCCCGTGAACGAAGGTCTTTATGATCAAACCACGTAAATCTAGTATTTGATTTATTTTCTTATTGTATTTATTTTATTATTTGATCACTTGCTTTCTAAAACAATTGTTGCCAATACTTATCTAATTAATTTGCACATTGTCATGTTTAAGCCCTAAAGAAGAAAGAAGTTCAAGTCTTTCTTTGTATTCCCCTCTCTTCCAACGGAGTTGTGAATTATGATAGAGAAAAGTAATATTAAAGCAAATAAGTTTTTTACCACTATGGCATACATATAATTTTCATTGGAAAACAAAAATAAAGTAGTATCACTAATTGCATACATGTAATGTCTACTATAACTTGTTTGCCTTAAACTTTTGCTATATATTATGACGACATTTTTTGTAGTCGTAGCTTAAAAATTTGATACTGATAGTGAATAGATTATTTGATGTGGAGTAATGGTTTTTTCCATTTTTCATTTTGAAAAGGTTTTTTAAGTAAAAATTTGTGCATCTTCTTTCCTATTTTTTTCTCTTTAACGAGTCTTGTTCCTAACGATTGGTATTAGAGACAATTTGATTGAAGAATTCCCACAAGATAGTAATGTTAATTCCAATGACAGTCATCAGAGTTCTATTTGCTTAGTAAAGAATCCGGTATTTCATTTGAGGACAAACCATATTGAGTTAAAATATTTTCACATTAGTTGATAAATGATGGGACACTATCATTGAAGAACATTCTTGATGAAAAAAATCTAACAAATATGTTAACCAAGGTTATCACCACTGAAAAACTTAAGATGTGCATTACCTCAGCTGGTGTCCATGAAAAAGCCATTACATTAGGACAATTTGGCTTATAAAGACAAGTGAACACTATAAAAGACTATTGTTGTTTTTAATATCTGTCTCCAAGTGAGAAATTGATAGAGTTGTGGAGTCCACTAGGAAAGTAACATTAGAGTAGAGAGGCTTTTTACTACTAATGACATGCATGTAATTTTCATGATAAAGCAAAGAAGAAACTACTGTTGCCAATAGTGTACATGAAACTTTTGCTATAACTTTATGTCACAGACTCTTACTATATATTAGGCAATATCTTTTAATTCCTAACAACTGATTTGTTGGGAGCATATAGTAGAAGCCTAATGCCTTCACAAGGAAGACCACTACAAGGAAGTTCAAGTTCAATCTCGTCAATATATTCAGTCAAACCTATCTCTACAAAGATATTTAAGCCAATGAGTTATAAATTAACTAGAATAAATTAAGTTTTCTCCACCATACCATATCTCCAATTTGAGACTTATATAACATAACCCATACATGCATCTCAACATCTTTGCCAATTTTCTCTATTTTCACATTCCACTCCACATCAATATCTTTGTTAAAAGAGAAACAATGAAGTTCTTGAATTTCTAAATAATTGAAGAATTCCATGCGCGCCCTTGTTAATTACCAAAGAAAGAAGGAGAAAATGGAGAGAAAAGTGAGTCCTCGAGCATTAATCCATCGTCTTCAGGCACTTGAGGTTCTATTTATATGGGAGTTGAGAACCAGCAAGGAAGTGAGAGATGAGAGAGAGAGCTCTCTTGGGCTGATAGCTCGGCACCATATGCCCCGCTCCTCGCACCGTCGCAAACGTCAAGTCTCCCTTGTACACTTGCACGTACCCTCCGACCTATACGCGTTAAAGCCGGTGCGGATTACTTTTTAGTTCAGCAAATCAAGCCAATTGATCCTTCTCCGAGGAGGGGACCCAAGACAAGAATAATCAAGGGTATGTAACTATAAGCGGTTGATGTCGTGAAAACAAATAAGCCAGCCTCACCTCGCCCCCATGGAACCAAGGACGCCATGCACTCTTCGTAGGGAGGCTCATCTCGCTAAGAGACCTCTGGGTGGACGTCACCGGCACTACTGCATCCGTATCCCCGCTGCATTTTCAGTTATTCGTTAGTCATACTCCCACTTCAATCGCCCACGAACAAATACACACGCGCGCGCCCAAACCTGTACACCCAAACACGGAGGCCATTGGACATGAATTCTTGGAGGAGAGGGAGGACGGTGGAAGGGCCCCACTCCCAGCCCTCGATAACACTGCTGCACGAGTCCCAGCCGTAATCGAGTTTCGTCACGTTAGCATGAAGCGCCTCCTGCACATCTTCTCGGTTCAGGTACGCGGGCAGGTACAGCTCGCTACACGGGTCAAAGTCCATGATCTGCCAAAACCAAACGCAACCCAAAAAATCCATGACCATTGCCAATTTGAGTTATGTTTCTGCATGTTACCGTTCAAAAGTGCGAAAAGCTTGTGTGGAGAAAAAGAAAAAGAAAAAAACAGAGGAATTTGAGCTCACGTTGGTCTTCTTGGGACGAGCAGCCAGGTTGGAGAAGCACAGAGGGGCGTAGATTTCGTAAGTGTTGATATATGAAACATCTCTATCTGCTTCCGACGTTGCCGCATTGCATTGGCTTCCTCTTTTGCTGGCATCTAGTGAAAAGTTGCAATACTTTTGAATTGCGTACCATGTTTCTTGGGATATCAATGCATGCGTAGCGAAGTACTCATATATCCCACTCTGGTGCGTCTCATCGTTGAGTACTGCGTTTCCAAGCTGCAGCATCCATATATGTCCTCAATTAAAACCAATCCTTTTTTTTTCAAGCAATCTACCGATGTCCAATATTTTAATAGATATTGCGAGTCATCAGGATGTGGGCTTCTCTCTACGCCTCATGGCCCCATTTGGCCAAAGAATTATCCTTCATAATAAAGGATCCGAGATCGATTTTCAGATGCACTATATTCAATAATAAATGACTACGCAACTCGGCAAAACAACTTACTATAATCCCTTTGAGGTTGATAAGGGTCTTGTTTGCCGCCTTGTTGTTGGATAGGATGTTGTGAGCGAGCTGCGTTACAAAATGACCCGCGTAGCTCTCGCCTGAAATGTAAAAATCCCTGTTCTTGTACTCGGGAAACCTCTCCAGCCAATTTAACAAGAATACATAGTTGTCCGCGGCTGTTTTGCTGTCTCCGTTCGTTCTGTAGTCCGACGTTGTGTTAGAATAAGAAAAACCGACCCCAACCGGAGACTCCAGGAACAACACGTTTGCGGCTGCCCTCGTAAAACAAATAATTCATCTGCCCTATCAGCGAAAAGAAAAAGGCGAAATACTTTGAAAATTTATTTTAAAACTGTACCTCTATTCCATGCAAATTTATTTCTGTAGAGAGTCTTCCCGTCGCTTTGGATTCTGAACGGTCCGAGTTCCTGCTTTGCTCCATAGAGAGATGAGCGACCGGGACCTGAAAACACAGCATAAATAGCTAACTTTTACTCACTTAAATGCACCAGAAAATAATAGGTATGATTGACAATATAATGGCGTTAATAGACAACCAAAAGTGTGATAGATGGCTCTTCCGTGCTTGTGTATGTTCTTTAGAAAATAAGGAAGAGGACGGTGCTACATTTATTGGACAAATTTAGTTCTGCGATGTTTTATGTCACTGATAATCAATTCATACGTTGGAATTGACAAGATGAATAAGGTAGATTAGAAAATGGAAAATCACGATGATAACTTATATCAATATACTTTGACTATAGCGCTGCACCTAAAAATATGAAAGACGTATAGCAACGCTTGAGTGCAAAACACCGCTTCATTAAGCTATCAATGTGACAGGTCGAAGTGTTTCAGAATCAATAAAAACCAACCACGACAATTAGAAAAATGCTTAGTTGGCCTGACAAAGTACCAACCACGACAATTAGAAAAATGCTTAGTTGTCCTGACAAAGTTATATATATATTATGATAGTATTAAATACTATATCGATTGATCAAGTTTAAGTTCACCCTAGTATGATGTCGTAACTACCATGCAATTATATATCTTGACTATAAAAACCGTGATAAATTCATGAGCGAAGAGAATAATATACTTGCATTGGAGATAAAGCGAAATTGGAAAACCTTAAGCACTCACCTCCATTAAACCATATAAGAAGTGGCATCAAGTGCTTATTTTGCACCGCTTCAGCAAAATAATAATAAAATGCTCGACCGGCTGATTCATCGACAGTGACATAACCACCATAGTGATCAAATTCACCAGCGGTTGTCCGGGCAACCTTTCAATCCTATCTTTCTCCTTCAGTCCTTCTTGATGATAAACCCTAGAATGGAGATTTTCATAGTTGTCGCTGACCTGAAAAAGGCTCGCGTCAATCCCAGACTCACCATACTTCGCTTTGTTCAGATAATCAAGAGCGTCTCCTATCTTCTTTCCATGGATATGAACAAGCGACGGCAAGATACATAAAGAGAAAAGAAGAAGAGATGAAAGAGCTTTAGGATTTCTCTCCATTCTCTATGTTCTCAGCTTCTTCCTCTTTGAGCCCACAGAGAGAGAGAGAGAGAGAGAGAGAGAGAGTTTAATGGTGGTTTTAATAAATAGAATTGGATTCGAATTAGCTATATAAATAATCGGAAGAAAGAGAAGATGGAAATTGGTGAATGAACGGGAAAGTCTCCACGATTTGAGTAACTTTCATTAGATCTGGGTAATAATATCCATTGAATTAAGACTTTTCTCATTTTCGGAATCATGTGGTGCTAGGTAACTCCAATATACACTGTTTGCTTATATGGAAACACATGCCACTTATTATAGAAATACTTTCATTTTATTGAATCGAATCGTATATGATATATGATTTGTTCTATATATGGAATTTGTGGCTAAATATTGATGATTTATCTATAACTACCAACTTGATTAATTTGTTTAAATAAAAAAAAATCACTTATTATGTTGAGTAAGAATGACTTAATTAAGTGATGAAACATACAATGAAAAATAAAAGCATTCTGGTTATATTATCAAAACCTTCCAATAATGCTCATTATTCCATATCTAGCATGAAAACAATAAAACTAATTAATTAATTTCATATGTTATCAAATAACTTTTTTTTTTTCATTTTCACTTCTTTTCAGAATTTAATATTTAATATTTAAAACCTCTTTGAACCTCTATCAATATTCATTTACCTTTCTTAACAACACCTTATATATATCATCAAATATATAAAATTACCTACCTTTTTCGTGGCTAGCCAACTTTTACATGTGGAAGTTATTTACTAGTCAGTTTTGATTTACTAATTCTCATTTGACTTGCTTACCAATGATTATGGGGACAGCTCCTTGGGACAACGAGTCGAAGCATATATGGTGATCCTCGCCGAGCATGAAGAAAATAAAAGATAAAAAAAATTCCAAAAATTATAAATGGGCCCATCAAGGGCCCATCAAGGGCCCACAACAGGCCCACAGCCCAAAACAGCCCAGGCCCGATCCGGATTCTCCCAAAAGCCTACCCGTTTCTTTGACCCGGTTCGTACCTCCTCTCTAGGACTTCTTGGTGGCGGTGGCGGTGGCGTGGCGAGGCACGGCGATGCTGTGCCGGAGGTCGGTCACGGCGGCGCGGCAGGGCGGCTGAGGTGCGGTGGCCGGCGCGGGTTGCTGGCGTCGAGTAGAGACGGTGGCGGCGGCGGCGGCGTCGCGGCTGGGCAGGGGCGGACTGCTGCGTTGCGGAGCAGACGCAGCGGCGACCGGCACGGAGGACGGCAGGCGGGGGCTCAGTTGCTGCGAGTCGCGGGCGGAGCAGAGGCGGAGGAGCGGCGACCGGCGGGCGGAAGCGCTGCAGGGGGTTGTAGACGGACGGGCTGAGAGCGGCGGCGTCTGGAGCTGGAGGGCGACGGTTCGGACGGCGTCGGGCAGCGTCGACGACGCTTCCTCCGGTTTCTCTCCCTCCTTCTCTGCTCCAAATCTCGGATGTAGCTCGGCGAAAACAGGGGCAGCAGGCCTGAGGTTGCGTCTGGGAGCCGTCGAGCGAGCTTCGGGCGTGGCAGGACAGCCGGAGGACTTCTTTCTCTCCGGCTGTCCCTCTCTCCGTTTCCCTCTCGCGAGCTCTCTCTCCACCTCCCATCTTTCTCCTCTCTTTGGTTTTCCCCCTTTTGTCTTTCTCTCCTTCCCCGTTGCTACATTTCTTTTCCTTTTTCTCTTTTTTTCTTTTTTCTCTGCTGCACGTCAACTCTCCCTCTCTGTTCACGTTGCTGTCTCTGAATCTCTACTCCCCCTCTCCATTCTCTCTCTAGCTCTTCCTCCCCTTGCCGTTCCCCTCTGCTTTTTCTTCTTTGCTGTGCTGGAGGAGGACGAAGGCTGGCGTGGGCCGGGCCAAAAGGGAAACGGGCTTGGGCCGCACAGGGGAAAGAGAGGCGGGGGACCGGGCCAATGCCAGATCCGGCCCGACCCGACCTCTAGGCGTTTTTTCTTTTTTCTTTTTCTTTTTTTTGTTGTTGTAATAAAAATTATCTATAGTAGCACTAGTCGTGCCATATATGACAACCGGCAATCATGTCAATGATTTCCTAACAAAAATGGCCAAAAATAATTTAATTGACAAATTATCAAAATATATAGGATTTGGCAAAATTGAAATGTTCATAAATGAATTAACCCAAGTAAAATATATTTAAGATTCTTTTGGTAATTTTTCCCTATACCCAAACATGCATGGGGATTTTGTCCAAAATATCATTTGAGAAAATACACTCTGGATTTTTTGCTAGCATCTTGACATGTTTGGCTAGATAGGAAAAAATATCCAAAAAATTATAAATCTATTACACTTTTGTCAATTCATTCCTAAAACTTTAAATGTGTTAATTGAATTCTAAACTTTTGTAAGTTTTCCCAATTGAGTTCATCTAGCTAATTTTAACTAGAAATCATTGATATGGGTATGAGTCATCTTTCGTGACTCGACCGACGTTAGCATGAATAATTTTTTAATAATGTTTTAATATTTTTTTCGATTTTTTTTTTTCTTTTCTCAGTTTTTTTTTTTTTTTCCTTATGCTTCTTCTTCTAGCCAATCGACAAGCTCAACAATGGCCAATGATTGACTAGAAGTGAGGGCTAGTGAGGTCCGCATCGCCAGCCCATAGAAGGCCAATGGCCTAACAAGGGTAAATTTCGCCAAAGGCTGGCAAGGTCAACGTCGCTATTCCTCACCTTTGGCTGGTTGCTAGGAGGAAGAAGAGAAGGAAAAAAAAAAAAAAAAAAAAAAAAAAAGAAAATAAATAAATAATCTAAAAAATTATTCTTAAAAATTATCCATGTTAATGCCGATCATGTCACTTAGGAGGGCTGGCATTCACATCAACGATTTCTAATCAAAATTGGTTGAATTAACTCAATTAACAAAACATAAAAAGATTCAAAATAATTAGTACAATTAAATTGTTTAAAACTGAATTGGTAAAAAAGTGATAGGTTTAAAACTTTTTGGTCAATTTTTCCCACCTAGATATGTAAATTCAGTGGTTAACTTTATTTGAAAAAGGACACTTGGAATCCAGATCAATTTCTTTGGAAAATCTGATCTCTAATCACCTACCTATTGCGCAATGGAAAATATTGATATCCCTCTTAATTTTTCAGATCAAGATTAGCACGCAGTTGCTCCAGCAAGTCTACTGCGGAAGAACCTTAATTAAATTGTAAATAGATACGTGAGCTCTAATGTACACTTTGAAACCCTCGGGGTACGGCGGAAAAAAAGAGGTTTAACACCACATCCGTCCAGTCCAACTATCTTCAAAAGAAGGGAAGGGGAAAATGAATTCGTAACTATCCAAATCGGTTAATTTCTTGGAAGGACAAAGAGTCAAATTCCCAAATGGTAATCGACAGAAAGGGCAATAGAACAAGTAAAAGCAATCGATCGTCTTCATGAATTGGGTCTATGCTACTGCTGTTGAGATGGGAGTGAAGAGCCAGAGAGGAAGTGAGAGACGAGAGAGAGGGCTCTCCTGGGCTGGTAACTTGGCACTTGATGCCCCGCCCCTCGCACCGTCACGAACGTCAGATCTCCCTCGTACACTTGCACGTATCCCCCCACCTGCGCAACCCACATATAAAACGACGTTAATAACTCATTCTTCAGACGAAATGTATTTATCGATATTGATTTCTCTATCGTTGATGGGAAATGTCAGCCACCCACCTCGCCCCCGACGTACCACGGACGCCATGGACGTTTTGTCGGGAGGCCCATCTTATGAAGAGATTTCTTGGTCGAAGTCACCGGCACGACCCCATCCGTGTCCCCACTGCATTTCCGAATCATTTGATTAGTGTATCGATCCAAAAGCTACGTACCATGTACCTAAATTGATGCATTAGCCTCGCTATAGTTCACCCAAATCCACATACTATACTCAATTTCAATCGATGTCACCATGATTAATTCGATTTCCCTATCATTACCTCTTATGTGAGAAAAACAAAATTTGTGCACAACAAAATTTTTCCACCTAAAGACCCAGACGCGAAGTCCATGGGAGAGGAGTTCGTGGAGGAGAGGGAGGATGGTGTGAGGGCTGTCTCCCCATTTCTGGATCACGTCGCTGCACGGTTCCCAGTCGAACTTGAGTTTGGTCACGTTCGCATGAAGCCTCTCCTGCACTTCTGCTCTGTTCATGTACGCATGAACGTAGTCCTCGCTGCAAGGATCGAACTCCATTATCTGCAAAACCAAAACGGGAAAAAAAAAAGGCAAGAACTATGTAATAAATAATTTGATCATAGGTGATAATTGAATAGCGCGCGTTTACCCCCGAACGCTGTTCATATATAAAGCCTATCAAAACAATTAGACTTCAAACTGCAACTCACGGACGCCTTCTTGGGGATCGAAGTGAGATTGGAGGAAGAGCACAAGGGTGCGTAGATGTTGTACATGTCGAGGGACGACACATCGTCGTCCGCATCATCGGCCGCGGAAATGCACCGGCTCGACTGGGCGCTGGCATTTGCGGAGAAGTTGCAGTACTTCTGAATCTTGCTCCATGTTTCGTCCGATATTAATGCATGCGTTACTAAATAGTCGTACATTCCTCTTAGATCCGCCTCGTCGTCGATCACAGCGTTTCCAATCTGCATAACCAGTCAATTAAAGTCCACATGCATCCTATCAATCTGTTCTTTCTGTTTTATTGTGTAACATCCATACTCTTTTTAAGTATGTGTATACTAATTATAAATTTTGTGAAACCACTACCAACTATTCTAAAAACTTAAGCTAATAGGTACGGGGATACCACATGAATATAAAAAGCACAACATAAATATAAGAAGTATTTAGTATTCATTGTCAAGCGATATGAGACAATACTTCAACACCACTTCTCACAAGCAAGCTAGACTATGAGCAACCTGTGAATTTTTTACCACAGCACATTTGACTAATGAGAGCAGACGCACATTCACAAGAAGGATAGCATAGACTTTGATACCATGTTAGAAAGTCCAATCTAAAAAACTTAAACTTTTAAAATAGTTGGCAATTTTCCCTCAAAACATTACATGGTATCAAATCAAGCGGTCCTTAATTCAAATCTTCTCATTCCCATATTACCTCCCCAATTGCATATTTCCATGCCTTAACTTTCATCTAATAACTTAAACTTTTAAAACGTTCGTAGTGATTTCACAAAATCTCACATAAATATAAATAGAATTTAGATTCATTGTCAAGCGATGTCGGACAAAATTTAACACTTAATTAAGATCATGAGGCAATGGACCAAGTGGCCCGAAAACCACATAAATATAAAAAGTGACACATAAATATAAATAGAATTTAGGATTCATTGTCAAGCGATGTCGGACAATAATTCAACACTAATAATTAAGATCATGAGGCAATGGACCAAGTGGCCCGAGAGGACAAATCAAGGTCCATTCCATTAGTCACCTATCTCTATATTAGATAAATGGACAGACAACATTCAATCGATGCTGCTTTCATCTTTGTCTTATCTTTGTAGCAGGACCTACTAATACACATGACGTATTTATCATCTACCTAGTTAAACAATAACAGCAAATTCGCAGCATCGATCGGTACCACAATCTTTCTCTGTGAAGTCGACATCAACATGCCCCTTCTCATATCGCATGGTTGTTGATTAGTGGACCACCGTTGGCAGATGGATCAATGAACGAGCATCATTGGCAAGCAACTCCAATCATGGAGACCACAACCAAAGCGCATCTTTCTTGTTTTACTCATTCTGACAGCTAAAAAGATGTGACAAACCACTATTGATTTATTGATAGGGCCAACTTATAATTTGCTGCCATCACTTAATAAACGGATTTCCTGAACCAATTTAAGTGTATATCTAGCACTATTGAAAGATATTTTCGTCAGCACCAAAGCTTTCCGATTGTGTAACCTACCTTCTATGTTCAAATGATAAGACATGAATGCGTCAAAAGCTAGTGGACGAGGATTATGTGCATTTCTTTAAGCGAATGGATGTAGAATATTTGCATTTCCTTTCTCCTGTCAATTACACAGTCCTTCACATATTGTTTTATGACACAATGTCAAACTTTTCAAGCAAAGTACTTCTCACATAAAGTGATTTGGTGTTCTATACAAAATTGAGAAAAAATTCTCATTTAAATTTGACAATTTTATGAACTCAGAATGACAATGTGTTGTGTGATATAATTTTGTAACATAGGATAATTTTATTAGAGGGGGAGAGAGATCTTACAATAATGCCTTTGAGATTAATAACGGTCCGATTTGCCTCCTTGTTGTGGTAGAGGATGTCGTGAGCAAGCTGAGGTACATAATGACCCGCGTAGCTCTCACCAGATAGATAAAGATCCCTGTTCTTGTATTCGGGAAATCTCTCTAGCCAATTTAGAATAAACACATAGTTATCTTCTGCCGTTTTCTGATCTCCATTGGTTCTATAATCGGACGTAGTGTTTGAATACGAGAAACCGACACCGGCTGGAGATTCTAGAAACAACACATTCGCAGCTGCCACATGATAACAATGGTAATGGTAAGTCAAATATTTCATAGTTACTTGAATCAGACAATATATGATCGTTGTGCAATACCAATATTCCACGCAAATTTGTTTCGATAAAGAGTTTTGCCATCACTGTGGACTCGAAATGGCCCGAGTTCTTGCATCGCTCCATAGGCCAGGGATGAGCAACCGGGACCTGAGATTAGAGCATGAAATTCCCGATTTTAATATAGCAGACATCGTGCAGCCATCCCGAGAAGATGGCACATGATAAGTCATGACTCATATATATCCCTATAAAGATATGTTGACTCTGAAGAAGGCATTCTTCCAAGATAGATATGAAAGATAAAATATAGAGTTAAGATCTTTTGCTTCGTTGGCCATTATTAGATACGTTGACCTTGCGAGGAGGAAGATATTTTCACAGAGATGCTTAAATAATGGACGATATATACTTTACTGAGAGTGAAGCGAACTTGACGTTATTTCTTAAACCTGGCAATGCATTAGAGATATTGCAAATGCAAGGGCCAAGAACACATAATACCTCCATTAAGCCATAGAAGAAGAGGAAGAGAATCTTTATCACGCAGTGCTTCGACAAAGTAGTAGAAAAACGCTCGACCCGCCAATTTATCAACTGTGACATAACCACCATAGTGATTGAACTCAACTGGCGGTTGTCCAGGCAATCTCCAGATCTTGTCTTTCCCTTTCAGTCCCTTTTGAGAATGCAGCCTAGAATTGGGTTCTTCCTTTAATCCATGGTCATCAATCGCATGAAAATGGCTCTTGTCGACCCCAATATTCTGGAACTTTGCTTTGTGGAGAGAACCTAGAATTTCTCCTTGCTTCTTTCCATGGATTTGAACTATAGACGTCGAGAGAAGTAGAGAAAGAAGTAGAAGACAAGAGTTGTGTTCTTTAGGGTTCTTCCCCATTCTCTCCACTCTCCTATCTCTTTGAGCCGCTTGCGAGAGAGAGAGAGAGAGTACAAAGAGGCGTTTAGTGGTGGTTTATTGAGATGAAATCCAAGTAGCTGTGTTCATGTATACAAGTCTATTGATGGGAAGTTTCAACGATCAGAGGGGGCTTGACAAAACTTACGCAATAATTCATGCAATTGAATATATTTTATATCATCCCAACCATGTTTTAGCATGTGATTGCAGTGCAGTTCGTGTTTGGTTATTTGGAAACACATGCCGCTTTTTCTGCTCTTTAATAATGGATAGCAATGCAAGACAAACGAACCATACGAAGTGGCATACGACTAAATATGAATAACGTGGCTCACCTTGGATCTTGGATCTAGAAGCTATACCGATTGTCTAATACTGGCCAATAAAGTAAGTGATCGTATTTCCAAGTGATCTAGTCTTGCTACTTTTCTTCAAGAAGTATCCCCATTCCTTATATATCCGTTTCTTATGAAGCAACGTATGCATAGGAACATCAATAACTAACAAAGATTAGATAAGGCGGCCAATATATATAATAAAGGCATATGCCTTTTTAATAATTTTTCTATATATCCCATTCATCAATTTTGACCGAAAATTGCTGAAATGGATGCCAAACATTATACATGACACACTTGGCAATGACACTAACTTGGACAATCTTTGCAATATTTTCTTTTTTTATTCTACGATTTTATTTTCTTTTTTATTTCTTTCTTTTTCTTTTTTTCCTATTTTCCTCCTCCGATCATTAAGGCCTCAATGATGGTCAATGAAGTTCATCGACCACAAACAAGGGATAGTAAGGGCATTGTAGCCCCCGCCTCTAGACAATGACCTCCACTAGCCATTGCCAAGGCCTTGGCAACCAGTGAGGGGAAATAGGAATTAAAAAATAAAATAAAAGGAACACAAATTGAGAAAATTTATTAGAAATTTCAAAAACCATTTACGTCAAATTATTTTTTGTCAAAATTGGTCAAAATGACTACTTTGGAAAGTCATCAAAAGGTTTAGGACTAAGTTAGCTAAGTTGAAAACTTTAGAATTAAATTGGCTACTATACAATAATTTAGAATTTTTTGGACAATTTTCCCGATTTCATTTGAAATAAATACAAACTTTCACAAATTCATTTACTTTCTACTTGTATCATCGAAATTGAATCGTCAATGAAATACGTTCTGAATATATGTGGGTCGTGGGTGAATCAACAAAAAATATGAAGGGTCCTTTGCTCATTTTTAATGGGACAGAAAATGACAAGAAATTTAAAGATATGAAAATTGGAGGCAATTGTGACTAGCCATTTAAATTGCAAAAATGTAAAAATAAATGCAAATTTGCAAAAGAAAGAAGAAATATATGATCGATTGGGGAGTTTTTATAAAGTATGATGTGACTATTTAAAGTCTATAATTAATAGTTACAAACAACGGTTACTGAGTTTAAGGAGATAACTTCATAATCCTATCTACGGTTATAAGAAGTTACAATAATACTCATCCACAAGAAATTACAAATTTGAAGCTATTACTACATGGTAGTTTCACCCCTAGAAAATTGATGTTTGTTGTTGATAACTTCCTTATAAAGTTGATGATGCTCTTCAAGTTGTCAGCTATCCTTTTCATTATGTTGTTCACTAGACTCTTCTACCATCACCTAAGTTTGTCACTTTTCCCTTATAATCGAAATTTGATCACTTTTGGCATCAACTTATGCCCTTTTTAAAAGAATGGAATGATTCATCACTTATTCGATTCTTTAAATAAAATAATCAAGAGTCATCGTGCCCCCTTGCTATCAGCAAATTTTATTTTTCCTTACCAAATTGTCTCTTCATGGTGGCCAACTTATGAGGATTTGTATTTGTTGACACCTAAATTTTACCATTTTATTTAGGATTTAATCGCATACAAAATTAGGAATTAATCACTAAAGAAAACAGATGGGCAGGGAGAGGAAACGAATGGCGAGCGGCAGAGGGCGGCACACTCCGCGGGTCGGGGCCAGACCGACCAGCAAGCTGGTGATGGCAGAAGCCATGCACACAGGCCAATGCCCTCAAAAGAGGACGGAAAGGGGGAGGTCTTGGGAGAGAGAGAGCTGGACGGGGGTGGAGGAGCTGGAGAGAGTTTCTGAGCAAATGAGAGGGAGCTAGAGAGAGTGAAATCGAGAGAGTGTCGCTGTCGCTTGAGATCCGCTCGTGGCTCGCCATCCGAACTGGTAAAGTCCTTCGAACCATGGGTGCTCCGTTTTGAGAGGTGTCGGGCTGGAGCTCACGGTGATAAGTTCGCACGAGTTTCAGTCCCGTTGATCCTTCGTTGACTCTATTGTGTGTTAGGGCTATGCTTTGTGTGTTTGAGTCTTAATCGAGTCAAAATGTGTAGTGCCTACTAGGTGTTCGATAAAATGCCTGAGTGAATGGCCGAAGTCCTTGATGTTCAATAATCCAGTTTGATGATTGTTCGCCTTTGTATTGTTGAACTATGTCTGCTGTCATTTTGTTTTTGTTTTATATATTTTCTTGTGATTCCGTGGCACGTCTACCATCTTTTTGAGCTATCGCGGGAAGGACCTCCACCGGAACTACCTTCCCTCTCTGGCGGAGCCTGTGATTTAAGGCCGTCCTAGTCGGCACTTCTTCCCATTTTAGTGTAACCCTATTTGTTTGGTGAAAACCTGGGATGGAAAATGTTAGTTTCGGCATGGTTATTTCCTTTGGTTGTTGTGGTTGCCGAGGCTGGGTGTTGTTGGCCGGAGCTGGGTGCTGTTGGCCGGAGCAATGGTGGAGCGGTGCGGTGTCCGTAAAGGATGGTTTAGTGTCTGGTTATGTGGGTTTTTATAATAAATAAAAAAATAAAAGAAAAAAAGAATAAGATGAAGTTGCAGAGAAGGAAGGCGTCGGGGAAGAGGACGACGCCCGAAGAAGAGAACGTGTAGGGGGGTAGACCAAAGGGGAGGAGAAAAACAAAAGGAAAAGTAAGAGAAAAAGTGCAGCAAAAGAAAAATATAAAAAAATAAAAAGGAGGAGCGAGGTGCAGAAGGCGTGAGGAGAAGATGAAGCAGCAGAAAAAGACAAAAGTGGGAAAAAGACAAAAAGAGAGAAAATAAAGAAAAATATTAAATTTAAAAATCTAAAAAAATCTAAATTAAAAAAAAATATATGTCTTTTATCCGACTGGGTCGCATCCGGGTTTGGGCCGGGTCAGCGGGTCTTATCGGGCTCATCCGGTCCGAACACGCTCCTCGAATATTATAATATTAAAAAATTTCAAAAAATGTTAAAAATTCGAAAAATAATAAAAATTCGAAAACTTCTCCGAAAATTCAAAAATTCAGAAAACATAAAAAATTCTATTTTTTTTAGAATTTTCAAAAAAATTGTAAGATCTAGTTTTTTTTTGGGGAAATTCGAAAATTCATTTTTTTAATAAAAAACCGAAAAATCCGAAAAAATTCTATAAAAAAATTGAAAAATCTTCAAAAAGGTTAAAATTAATCTCTTAGGCTGTTTTCTCCTAAAAAATTGAAGTATTATTAGAATTGTGCTTAAGTTTGACTAAACATTTACGACTTTACCTTAGGGTTTCAATTATTCTTAAGGAAAAATGCCTTTAAATGCACAATATTAATACATTGAGTTTGGCTTCCCTTTAGTCTAGATAGGATTAGCATTTGTCTTCTCTATGGTATTAATTCTTTGCTCTCATATGCAATTTATTTAACGCTTCCCTTGATTGCTAATTGTTATTTTAATGATTGCATACCCGCATGATCGCTTCACATGTTAGCGGATTGGTCTAAAGTTAATCCAAATTACCTAACAAAAGTCTTTTTTTTTTAAATGAACAAAATTAGGTACCAAAGGGGTACTAATTGGTTAATTAATGTAATCAAGTCTCCGACCCTAGATTTTCTGGTTAAGTAGGAATTGAGGGTACACTCCCATGCCTTACTTGATTTCTAATTGACTCCAATAGACTAGTGGCGACTTATTATTGCGTAATTCTTAAAAACACCACAATGTCGCGAGGTATGGGCTTGAGAGAGTCCATGCCTAATCACGAACCTTAGGTCTGTCCTTTAGGCAAATACTCCTAAACCTATTCCCTCCCCCTGAAGGGTGGTTGTGATAGTATTTAGTGCAACATTCTCTCAATTATTATTAGTTAGATGTTGGGAAAGATCTCCGCGACATCCAGATTTTCGGGTTTTAATTTGACTAGATAAATAGGATCACTGTCTCATCGTCGTCAATTTATTGACGGGTCCGAAATTTCAATAAAGAAATTATCGGGGAAAAAAATTGAAGCCCGAAAGGAAATAAAAAGGAAAGAGAAAAAGAAAATAAAGTAAGAATAATTGTATAAAGTTTTACTTTAATTTTCCTCTCTCTCTCCCTCTCTTTTCTTTCTTTTCTCTTTTCTTTCTCTCTCCTCTCTCCTTTCCTTTCCCCCTTCGTGCGATTCCTCTCCCCACGCCGACTCTCTCTTTCCTTTTCCCCCTTGCCGTGTCCCACTTTGCTTTCTCTTCCCTCTTTGACTAGTCAAAATTTCTCTCTCTTATCTCTTCTTCTCTCTCCTCTCTCTTCTCCCCCACGTGACCTTCTTCTTCTTCGTTCTTCTTTGTGCGAACCAGCCCGAAACCAGCAAACCGAAGAAGAAGAAGCAGCTCGTCGGAGCCGTCGCCGCCCGCACCGCCTCCCGGACGCCCGTCTCGCCGCCGCATTGCCGCCCGTGCACGCCGCGCACGCCCCCGCGTCCACCGTTCGCTGCCGTCCTCCCCCGTGCGACCTCACCCCTGCTCCGCCTCTGTCCATCTCAATTCGGCCACCTCCGGCCGCCGTTTGAGCTCGCCGGACCTCCACCGGCCCTCCCCGGAGCTCTGCCCGCTCCCCGAACCCTTCTCCGCCCCTAACCATCCCTATTTTCCTCTGTTTCGCAGCAAGCCAGCAACCCATGAAATGGGTTTCCAGCTGGTTCGGGCCCGTTTTGGGGCATTTCCGGGCCCCGAACCCGAGCCGTGCTTTGGGAAGAATTGTTCCTCGCGTCGCAACCGTCGGATTGATCCGATTTGCGCGCGATTTGGTGAGTAATCTCACTAATCCTGGATTAGTTGGCTAATTATGCTTTAGGTTGGTTTAGTTTTAATTAATTATGTTTAAGTTGTTAGATTAGAATAAATTAGCAATTATTAGTCAATTGTGATGTGATTTAAATAAATTGATTGCGCAATTAGCAAGTGGACGTGGTCTACTATTTATTGAAGGCATCTCGGGAATTTTCGGACCCCTAATCGGGCTTCAATTTGGCGATTCGGGCCTAAGTGAGATTTTTGGGCATTTAAATATTAATTTTTGGAATTAAATTAAATAATTATTTATTTTCCGAAAATTCAAGGGAGATGGTTCGGAATCGGAAAATTATGCTGATGATCGTGGCGAAGTCCGTTTATTTAATCGGACTTTATGTTAAGCTGAATTGAATTTTTAATATTAATTAATTTTCGAAATTAATTAAATGATTATTTATTTTCCGAAAATTCAACTGAGATGGCCTGGAACTGGAAAATTATGCTGATGACTGTGGTGAAGTCCGTTTATTTAATCGGGCCTTATTTTGAGCTAAATTGAATTTTTAATAATTAATAATTAATTTTCGAAATTAATTAATTAATTAATTATTTTTCGGAAATTAAGATTTTGATGGCCGACGACCGAAATCTCGTGCTGATCATTGTGGCGCAGTCCGTTTATTTATTTGAGCTCCACGTTGTATGGAATTGAATAAATTGTGATATTTTAGGGATTTACCCTAAATTGATTTGGAATTGATTGAGATTGAATGATTGATTGGTAGATGGCCGAGTATGGATAGTTAGCATTTGTACTGCCTTGTCGAGCTGTAAGTGGAGAGAGTGATGAGAACTAACTGAGAATTCTATTGGCTGAGACTGATCAAGTACGAAGTATAGACAGGCGTGGTTCGGTGATAAAGTACATCATCGTTGCGAAAACGGGCGCCTTAAAGAACGCACGTAGACTGTCTATGACTTATGGTAGGCGTGGTTCGGTGATTAAGGATATCATCTTGTGCGAAAACGGCGCCTTAAAGAACGCACGTAGACTACCAATGAATCATGACAACGTGGTTCGGTGATGAAAGACATCATCGTGCGAAAACGGCGCCTTAAAGAACGCACGTAGACGTCGTCGTGATTTGTGATCTGTGACGGGCGTGGTTCGGTGATGAGGAATATCATCAGCGAAAAACGGCGCGCTTAAAGAACGCACGTAGACCGTCGATACTTATGTCACCTTGGCGAAAAGGACGCCCGAGAGCATTGATGGAGCTCTGTGACTAAGTGTACTATTGGAGATTATGTGGGATGGAGTGAATGACCTAGAAATGATTCGACTGACTTGTAATCGACTAGGTCGATTGATCGATGATTCGATTTGAGTGTGATTCAATGTGATTGATCATTGCTTGATTTGATGTTATGAATTGATTGATTGAATGGAAATGACCGTGAGTGGTCTTGTTGGCGTGTAATCGATTAAGTCGATTAGATCGATGCTTCAATCGGTGATATGATTGCTTGAGTGCCTATTGTGAATTGTACTAACTTGCAGGTGGGATCTGATGCTAAGGTACGTCTTCTGCCCTATGCGCGTATAGGCAGCCTTTAGTATAATGGTTTACTAATCGGGCTTAGTGGGGTAGAACTCGCTGAGACGTAGTCTCATCCCAGTTTGGGGAAAAACATTTCAGGACCCCGATGAGAAGCTGAGAAGGAGGAATCTGAGTGGGAGAACTCGGAAGTGAGGTCTGAGGAGAAGAATTGTTGGAAGAAGGAGATAGTCCAGAGAGGGGCCTTGAGTACGGCCGAGTTGATTGAGATTCTATCTTCTTTTGAGATCTCGAATTGATGTGAATAGTTATGAAGTTCTCTGGTTTGTATTTTGTATAAAAGTTTGGTTATAAATTTCAATATGAAAATTATGGCCCTACTTTTCTATCCCATTGTTTTATTGTCTGGGGATTTTAATTGCTTCCGCATGTGCTTAATAAAAAGAAAGGGTCGGCGATATATAGTCCTGGGATATCGCATATTAAAATCGACCAAGAGAAGGATGTGTGCTTGCCCAAGGATCGGGGCGTGACATCTCCCCCTTGCGTTGGCATTATTTCTGCTGTTAAAAACTAAAGATTCAAAGTGCAAAGCAACTTCATCACCAGTTTGCAACACTGAATTGTTACCACCAACAACATTATTGGACTATCTTTGATTCCTGGTTCTTGCCATCATTGTCTCCTAAAACGACAAAATGCATCCCACCAAGCATACCAAAAAAAAAAAGTTTCACTAAAATTGAAAGGACGATCAAATATTTTTTGAATATAGATGGATCAATAAGTAAATCAACAATAGATATGAAACGTCCTTCATTGATTTTGGAGAAAAAAATAAAAATATGGAATTTAAAGATACAAAGACTAGAGGCAATTGCAATCAGACATATAAATTGTGGAAAAGTAAAAATAAAGATAGATTCGCAAAATAAATGTTGAAGTTTGTGATTCATTAGAAGGCTTTTACAAAGAGGAAGACAAGGTTATTTAAAGCCTATAGTTGACGTTTACAAATGGTCATTGAATTTAAATGATAACTTGCTAATCCTATCTTCAAAACCAATAACTTCATAATCTTATTTGTTATTAGAGGAAGGTGCAACAGCACTTAACCACGAAGTAACAAATTCAAAACTATCACTACTTGACAATTACCCATACATGTCGATGACTTCATCCCCAAATAGCTAATGTTTGCTGTGAATTACTTCCTCGGCATGTTATCTTTCTTCTAGTTGTCCACTTTCCTTTTCTTCAATGATTTTAATTTTTACCAAAATCTACTACTATTTTCTTTTTGGTATAAATATGTAAATGTCATTTATCAAATGAAGTATAGAGGCTTAAAAGCATCCCCCAACATTACAAACACAACTAATTATGTGAGAATATAGGGGTATGAAATCTCAACATAATTGCCAACAAAATATTTACCTGGGAGGGTCAACAATTATGAAAAAATGAAGCCTTACCTCTTACAATTTTACATATCCATCCCCTAATAACCAACGTTTGGGTTCAATCGCTTCCTCGGCAAGTTATCAATGCTCTTCAAGTTGTCCACTTTTCTTTTCTTTGATAATTTTTCTTTTACCAAATTCTACTACTATTTTTTTTTGTATAAATATGTAAATGTCATTTATTAGATGAAGTACAAAGGCTCAAAAGCATTCACATACATTACAAACACAGCTAATTATGCGAGAATATGATGATAGGGAGCTTCCATGTAGTTGCCAGCAAAATATTTGCTTGGGATGGTCTACAATTATTGAAATATGAAGCCCATACAATTATATTTGCATCTCAATTGACTCATTTGTCAATTAACTACTAAGTCTATCACTTGTCGATTATAACCAAAAGTTGGTCATTTGTTGGCGCCAGCACTACTGTATCAACTTGTGCTTCACTTTATAGCATATACTACTAGTAACTTTGACATAGGTTGTAATTATTTCATTTTGTAACAGCCAAACAAAGAATTCTAGATTCATTTCAATGAGTTAATTTGCATAGTTTGTCCGTGGAAGAAATCTATTCAAGAGGAAATCCAGTAAATAAAAAAGGTGAATGCATTTGCTCTCCCCCGCGACCCCCCCCAAACATCCCCAAAAGAAGAAGAAGAAGAAGAAGAAGAAGTCTTGAACTCAACTTTACATTGAAATATTTATATTTATATGATACCAAAGAACCACATTGAAATATTTATATGATCCACCACATTGAAATATTTATATTTTATGGGGAGGCTTGGGGCCTGTTTATTTGCAACTTGTTTATGTTCCCAAGAACAAAAATTTGGGAACAAAAAAAAAACAGAAACGCGTTTGTTTGTGTTTTTGTTCCAAAACTATTTTTTTGTTCCCAGAAACACATTTGGAACAGAAACAAAAAACAAAAAAAGTTGTTTCTTGTTTCTGGAACAAAATCTAGAAACACTTCTCTCTTTTTCTTCTTCTTTTCTTCTTCTTTTTTCTTTCTTTTTTCTTTGGCCGGCGGCCTCTCCCAACCACGGCAACGCTCGCCGGCCCTCGATGAGGCCGAGCCTCGCCGGTTGGGCGAGGCTCCGCCTCGCCTTGGCTGGGTGACCTTGATCTCACCCAAATCCAACGAGGCCGAGCTCACCCAACAACCGGCGAGGCTTGGCCTCACTGGGCCACCGCCAGGTCAGCGTCGCTTAGCGACGGCCCAGCAACACCGAGCCTCACCTAGCGATGGCCCAGCAATGCCGAGCCTCGCCCAGCAATAGTGAGGCTCGACCTCGCCGAGGGCCGGCGAGCCTCGGTGTGGCTGGGCGAGGCCACCAGCCCTCGTCGGCTGGTCGCTGGCCATGGCCGAGGCCGGCGACCGGCCAAAAGAAGAAAAAAAAAAAGGAAAAGGAAAATAGAAAAAAAAAAAAATAAATTAAAAATATTACAAAATTAAAAGAAATAAAAAAATTATACAAATTTACCAAACGCATTTATATTCTTTTTATATTTCTGGAACAGATTTACCAAACGCGTTTTTTTGTTCAAAAATTGTTCCTTGGAACAAAAACACTTTTTTTCTATTTCTGTTCCCAGAAACAATTTTTAAACAGAAACATTACCAAACGCACCTTTCGTGTGAGCACCACAAATTCTTAAATTTTATTTTTGGTGATTAGGCCGATCCTTAAAGAAAATGAAAACAAAATATAGCACATTCCATGTACTATTGACGCTTAATTGATGCTTCTTCTTATCCAATTAAAATAAACGCCGTCATGTAAAAGCCTTTAAGAACAAACAAGCTCAACTCTTTCTTTGTGTTTCTCTCTTGTCGCCAATTTTTCCTGCTTTCACATTCCTCTCCTCATCAATGTAATTGTTAAAAGAAAAACAATGAAGTTCTTGAATTCCTAAAATAACTGAAGTATTACATGCACTTGAGGGTCATCGTGCGGTTGACCTCACCCACTCACCACCACTATCCAAACGTAAATTGTCCACACAACGACAAGACCACAAGCGCGAAGCCAAAACTTGAACCAAAAACGTGCGATCCGTTCTGCCTTCTCAGGGACAGCGGCTTAGTCATGTTTTACAATAAGGGCAACACGTTCTCCATGCCTTCGACCCGGTTTGTCGTGAGCATGAGCACTCCTGGCTTTTGTTTGGCTCTGTATTTGCATGTGGATAACCTCCGCGAGCAGCCCCCATCGACAGGGAGCAGAGGAAATTTTCTCTTGCCGGACATTTAGGAAAGCATGGCTAATTCCAAACTTGTGGATTGCCACGTCGGCAAAGCAATAGGCCGATAGGATTACATTGGAATTACACACGGAGGTTTAGCGCTACATTTGACAAAAATGGAAAATTTAGGTTTGAACTGGCATCCATAAAACAGGTTCAAAATTGACCAAATGATTTTCCATAGTTTGGGATTTCATATGTCATATTTGTAATTAGAATTTATTGAGGATCCTCTTCCATTTGGAGTAAAGGTAGAGCTGCATTTGGGAAGAACAAGGAATTGCATTATCAAAGGAAACAACAAGGAAAGGAAAGAGAAAATTACAAAAATAGAAGGTGAAAAAGTAGAGAGAGAGAGAGAGAGAGATTTATTTGGTTGGATGACATATGATCCGGCAAATAAATTACCGAAGAAAGAGAAAGAAAATGGAGAGAAAAGTGAGTCGTGTTAATCCATCATCTGTAAGCACTCGAGGGTCTACTTTGATGGGAGTAGAGAGCCAGCTAGGAAGTGAGAGATGAGAGAGAGAGCTCTCTTGGGCTGATAGCTCGGCACCTGATGCCCCGCACCTCGCACGGTCGCAAACGTCAAGTCTCCCTCGTACACTTGCACATACCCTCCGACCTGCATGCGTTAAAGATGGTGCAGCTTTTTCGTTCAACAAATCAAGCCAATTGATCCCTCTAGGACGAGGGGGATCCAAGACAAGAAAAATTAAAAAAAGGGGTTGATGTCGTGAAAACAAATAACCCGCCTCACCTCGCCCCCGTGGAACCAAGGACGCCATGGACTCTTCGTTCGGAGGCTCATCTTGCTAAGAGACCTCTGGGTCGATGTCACCGGCACTCTTCCGTCCGTGTCCCCGCTGCATTTTCAGTCACTCGTTAGTCATACTCCCACTTCAATCACTCACAGAGGATTGCCAAAAGTTGTCAATGACCCAACAGTAACTGCTTCTGGATGACATTATTCTTATCACGGATCTTTTGCTTCCAACATGGACGACGCGCGCAAAAAAAAAAAAAAAAAAAAAATCCTTTTTGTTATTTACCTAAACAACCAAACACGGAGCCCCTTGGACATTAATTCTTGGAGGAGAGGGAGGACGGTGGAAGGGCTATCCCCCCAGCCATAGATAACATCGCTGCACGGTGCCCAGTCGTGATCGAGCTTCGTAACGTTGGCGTGAAGTGCCTCTTGCACATCTTCTCTGTTCAGGTAAGCATAAACGTAGTGGTCTCCACACGGGTCGAAGTCCATGATCTGGCAAAACAAAACACAACCCGAAAATCTATGACCTAAAGTTTTGCATATTGTCGTTCAGAAGTGCAAAAGTTAAAAGAGTGTAAAATAGAAGCAAATGAATTTGAGCTCACGTTGGTCTTCTTGGGAAGAGAAGTCAGGTTGACAGAGAAGCACAGAGGGGCGTAGATGTTGTAAACGTCAATAGGAGTAACATCATCATACGCATCGTTCGTAGCCGAAATGCATTCCCTTGTTCGATTTGTGGCGTGCAATGAAAAGTCGCAATGCTTTTGAATTACATACCACGTTTCATCGGATATCAATGCGTGTGTCGCGTAATACTCATACATTCCTCTCTCCTCCGCCTCATCATTGATTGCTGCGTTTCCAATCTGCATGCATCAATATAAATCCTCAATTATTTTTCTTATCTATCTACCCATGACCAATTATTTAATCGACATTATGAGTCATGAGGAATGGGTGCGCACTAGATTGGTGCTAGTTGATAATGGTTACATAATAACAAGAGAATTACCTACTAATGTTATTTTCATCGAATCAAACTTTGACCCTAATATCCATTATGTTTCATGGCGCGATTAGTTACACTACAATACCTGCCACAGCGATGACAATGCAGCATCCGCATTATTTATTTATCAAGAGATGCAGCATTTGTACCAAAGATTCTAATGTGATGTTGACTACAATAAGCACATGCCTAGTTGTTAGTCGAATCCCATTTAGCAAATGGAACAATTGAGTAGCAAGCAGCTAGTAACTCAAATCATGAAAACGACCAAAAACACGTGTTCTACTGATTATAAAGCTAAAAAGATTTTTCCACATCTCGATGAGGTTTTATAGCCAAGACGTGCATGATGACTTCTGGCTTTTAATCATTCATTAGAACGCAAAAAGCCAACACAAAAACGCAGGCAGGCTTAAAGCATTTCCAGGTGTGAATGTTCAGACCTTAGGTGTTTCCTATACTTATAGGCTATGCAATTCACGAAAAAAACTTACTATAATCCCTTTGAGGTTGATAAGAGTCTTGTTTGCCTTCTTGTTGTTGTATAGGATGTTGTGAGCGAGTTGAGGTACGTAATGGCCCGCATAGCTCTCGCCTGAAATGTAAAAATCCCGGTTCTTGTACTCGGGAAACCTCTCCAGCCAATTTAGCAAGAATACATAATTGTCCGCAGCTGTGTTGCTGTCTCCATTCGAGCCGTAGTCTGACGTCGTGTTGGAATAAGAAAAACCGACGCCAGCCGGAGACTCTAGGAACAACACGTTCGCAGCTGTCCTCGTAAAATAAATAATCGATCCGCTCTATCAGCGAAAAGAAAAGGCGAAATACATTTGAGAACACTACACTGTTTTTTAAATACTTTACCAATATTCCATGCAAATTTATTTCTGTAAAGAGTCTTCCCATCACTATAGACTCGGAATGGTCCAAGTTCCTGCATTGCTCCATAGGCGAGGGATGAGCAACCGGGACCTGAAAAAAAAAAAAAAAAAAAAAAAAAGCAATAACAGCTTACTTTTATTCACTCAACCGCACCAGAAAATAATCTAAATATGATTTACTATATAATTACTGTATAAATGTGATAACAAAAAAGAATGATATAGATGACTCATATGAGCTTGTATATGTGCGGTACATTAAGAGGAGGACATTGGTATATTAATTGGACCAATTCAATTATGCAATGTTCTATATCACTGTTAATCCATTCGGATTTTAGAATTGATAGGATGAATAAGGTAGATTAGAGAATGGCGAATCACAATGATAACTTAAGTCAATATACTTTAACTATGCTGCACCTAAACATATGAAAGACATATGGCAACGCTTGAGCACAAAGCACTTGCTTCATTAAGCTATCAATTAGACAGTTCGAAGTGTTTCAAAATCAATAAAAAGCCAACAACTCTTAGAAACATGCACAGTTCTTGTGACAAAGTTATATTCATTATTTAACGGCAATGTTAAATACTTATATAAATTGGTCAAGTTTAAGTTCAACATAATATGATGCTCAAACTTGTTGAGGTGTGGTTCATACTTCCCATCAATAGGATAATAATGCCTCTGAGCTACTAGAGAGCTTTTATAATTTGAGCTCATAATTTATTGTTAGTTTAGGCTTAGGCCCATAAATAGCTACTCGATATAATCTCTTTCTCTTATAATCGAGAGATGTAGCAAGATGCTAATTATAGTGGAGTGATCCATTAGATGTAGCTTTAGTTTAACGGTGAATCATGATAGAAACCTTGTGTCTCAATTTCTTTTCTCGATTTCCTTGTGATTGTGTGACAAATCCTAATAAAAGTACGATGCAGTTATATATTTTGGCTATAAAAATGGTGATAAATTCCTAAGTGAAGAGAATAATATATTTGCATTGGAGATCAAGTGAAATTGAAAAAACTAAAGCACTCACCTCCGTTAAGCCATAGAAGAAGTGGCATCGAGTCCTTATTTTGCCCCGCTTCAGCAAAATAATAATAAAATGCTCGACCGGCCAATTCATTGACGGTGACATAACCACCATAGTGATCGAATTCAATTGGCGGTTGTCCAGGCAACTTTCTGATCCTATCTTTCTCCTTCAATCCTTCTTGCTGATAAATCCTAGAATGGAGATTTTCATGATTGTCTTTCACCTGAAAAAGGCTCTTGTCTATCCCAGACTTACTGTACTTCGCTTTATATAGAGAATCAAGAGCGTCTCCTTGCTTCTTTCCATGGATATGAACAAGCGACGACAAGATACATAAAGAGAAAAGAAGAAGAGATGAACGAGCTTTAGGGTTTCTCTCCATTCTCTATTCTCTCAGCTTCTTCCTCTCTAAGCCACGAGAGAGAGAGAGAGAGAGAGAGAGAGAGAGAGAGAGAGAGAGGGAGTTTATTTCGAATTAGCTGTATCAATAGTCGAAGAAAGAGAAGATGGCAATTGGTGATTGAAGGGGAAAGTCTCCACGACCTAAGTACGCTTGATTAGATTTAGGTAATGACATCCATGCAATTAAGATTCTCTCATTTTCGGAATCATGTTGTGCCATATGAGACTTCCATATAGACAGTGTTTGCTCATATGGAAACACATGCCGCTTAATATAGAAGTACTTTCATTTTATTGAATTGAATCGAGTATAGTATATGATTTGCTACTATATATGGATATCGTGGCTTGGTATTGATGATGTATCTGTAATTAGTATATTATTCTACAGCTACCACTTATTACTTTTTTTTCCTTGATAACCATATTTAGTTTTGACGTTAAATATCCAGCATTTAATATCATGAGGTGTGTTTGATAACCACTAAATACACACGACTTGATTAATCGGTTTAAGTGAAAAATCACATATTATGTTGAGTAAGAATGACTTAATTAAGTGATGAAACATACAATGGAAAATAAATCATACTAGTTATATTATCAAAACCTTCCGCTGATGCTCATTATTCCATGTTTAGCATTAAAAAAATAAAACAAATTAATTAATTTCATATGTTATCAAATAACTTTTTTTATTTTCATTTTCACTTCTTTTCAGAATTTAATGTGTATTATTTAAAACCTCTTTGAGCCTCTATCAATGTTCATTTACCTTTCTCACCAACACCTTAAATATATCATCTTATATATGAAATTACCAACATTTTTTGTGGAGAGAATTACCAAAAAAAAAACATGTTAAACATAAGCCGTCCTACGTGAAGTGCAAGTGCAATGCGGCCGGCACTAAAGTAGGCAATTTTTTTAATAATATTTAAATATTTTTTCAAATTATTTATTTATTTGTTTTTTTTCAATGCGGCCAACACTAAAGTGGGCAATTTTTAATGATATTTAAATAATTTTTTCAAATTATTTATTTATTCATTTTTTCCTTTTCCTTTTCTTTTTTTATTTCTTCCCTTCCTTCTTCCTTCAATTGGTCGTCGGATGTTGGCAGCTGCCCATCGCCGGTGGTGACTGGTGTTTACCCCAAAATCTTTCAATTTAGGGTTTTTCTTGATAGATAATCAATAAGAATTCGAAGAGAATTTCCTCAAGTTGTCGGGCAATCTCTAGATCCTGCCTTTGCCTTTCTGTCCTCTTGAGAATAACCCCCAGTATTGGGTTCTTCCTTTAAACCATGGTGATCAATCACATGAAAATGGCTCTTTGTCAATGGAAGAATTCTAGAAAGTTGCTTTGTTGAGAGAACCTAGAATTTCTCCTTGCTTCTTTCACATGGATTCAATCATGCTTCTTGCCACGAGTGAGTAGAAGGTTGTGTTAGAAATTTTGCGGAAAACCATAATCTTGATAATTGGGATCAATTACGGAAACGTGTAAATTTTGTACTAACGTTCAGCCATTGATGATACCAAGAACAGATACAAGCTTGAACGATCATGAATAGGCGCTTCTAGCCAATTGCCCTTTCAACGTTGATGGTGTGTTCTCCGATTATCAGATAAACAGAATTATGAGAATAATGAGAGACTTTGACTTAGATAACCTATTGATATGCTCATACAAATTCTAATAGATATAGTCTTCCATCAAGACTAATCCTAATAGATATGGGCAATCTCCATAATTATCAACAACTAGATTTGGATAATAAATCCTCACTGAAATCTAATGTAGGCAATTTGAACTAAATGTGGGATCATATTAACTAAAATTATAACATTCTCCCACTTGATCCCAACATTTCATCGAATGAAATATTTAACTAAATCCACAAAACTTCATGCTGAAAATAAAACACATATATCATGGTGATAAGTCCTCTTAGAACAAGTATTATCTTTTATGTATCACAATGTACAGAATTAGTCCATATGTGATAACATAACATAATAAATAAACCTTATGTTAATTCTAGGTCAAATATGATTGTTTTTCTCAAAATAACTGAATGTATACAACTATATTGAGAAACATATTGCAAACAAATAAAAGTTTCACAAATCTTCCATATAAATGAAAATTTACAAATGAAAATTTACATAGTTTGACCAATGCTCATACTGACTACGTCATCCTTATAACTCATTAGTGGCATGCTTGTAGTTAAAAGGTTAGCTATTATCAATTCAGTGCTTACGTATTCTATGATCACTTTCTTCTCTTTAACCTGTTTCTTGATAGCTAAATAGTTGACGTCATGTGCTTACTTTGATTACCACTTTTGTAGTTTTTAACTATGAAAAATGCCGCTAAATAATCACAAAATATTTTCAATGGCCTAGCGCTAGAATCCACAACTCAAAGCCTCGATATGAAATTTCAACCACACACCGTGGCCTCAAAACAGGAAATGAATTCAGCCTCCACAATGGAAGTGGCAACTAAGCTCCACCCACAAACATAAAAATGTATCCCTATATAAATTTACGAAAATCAATGTAGCCAGCGAAGTATGAATCTAAGTAGTCAACTACCCTAAGACTATCAGTCCACCTATACATGAGCATATCTCCCTTTGTACTTTGAAGCTACCTTGTCACCTTCTTTGCGGCTCTCCAGTGGTCCACGCTTAGATTACTACGGTGTCTTCTCAACATTCCCATAGCAAAAGTAAAGTCAAGTCGAGTGCAAATATAAGCATACATCAAGCTTCCAATAGCAGAAGCATATAGGATGTTCTTCATTTGTTACCTTTTAAAATTGTTCTTTAATTACTAATTGTCACATTTTATAATGGGTGTTATACTTAATGAACAATCGTTCATCTAAAATCTTTCTAATACCTTATTAATATAAGTTTCTTGAGATAGTCCTAATATATCTCAAGGTCTAGCCCTATGAATCTTAATGCTAATGACATAAGACCTCTCACCTATATCATTCATATCGAAACTCTTAGAAATGAATTATATCACCTTATGTAGTAATCCCTTATCATTTATTACAAGTAAAATCTCATCCACATATAAGATAAGAAAACAAATATTTCTCCCACTAACCTTTTAGTATATATATTGATCCATGACATTTTCTACAAAATCGAAAAAAAAAAAAAAAAGGTGGCCTCATAGAATCTCAAGTACCATTGGTGGGATACTTGTTTCAGCCATACGGAGATTTCTTAAACTTGCACACGAGATGCTCATCAACATTAGAGAAGAATCATTATTGTTGTTTTATGTAAACCAAGTCTTCTAGTTTTCCATTGAAGAACATCATTTACACATCTATTAGATGTAACTCCATATCAAAATGAGCAACTAATGCTTAAATATTACGAAAAAAAAAATCTTTCTTAGATACAAGCGAAAATGTTTCCGTGTAATTGATTCCCTCCTTTTGGGTGAATCCCTTGGCAAAAAGTCTGATTTTTTATCTCTCAATGTTGCCCAATGAATATTTCTTAATTTTAAAGACCCGTTTACAACCAATAATCCTTGCCCCATTGGGCAACTCTACTAAATCCAAGATTTCATTAGATGCCATAGAACTCATCTCTTCTTTCATGGCATTGTACCATAAATTGAATTTATCACAACTCATGACTTATGAAAACGTTTTAGGATCATTTTTAACTCCAAAATTATAGTTAGATTATAGTAGATACATAATGTAATCACTAGGAATTGTTGATTTATTCATTCTAGTAGACCTTTTTAATATTGCATCAACATTCTACTGATGAGTTCGTTGCTCAATTAGCTGCTCAACAGTTTTTGATAATTGCTTAATAATTGGATCTACCGAATCAATATCAACAAGTTGTGAAATTTCAACAATTGGTTGTTCGATGACTGGTTGAACTGAAGGGGTATTGTAAACAACAAACAATCCAATATGTAAAGTAGAAGGTTTAGTATATGAATGACCTTCTTCAAAAACAAAGTCCCTAAATTGAACTTTCCTACTAATCAGATCATTCTCAAGAAACTTAGCATTTCTCGATTTCACAAACCTAGTGGTATGACGTGGATAATAAAACCTATATCCCTTAGACTTTTCGACATATCCAACGAAATACCCACTTATAGTCTTTGGGTCTAACTTTGTTTTCCTATGGATTGTAGACTTCTACTTCAAATGGGCGTCCCCATATGCGTATATGTTGCAAACTCAATTTCCAACCATTGAATAACTCAAAATGCGTCTTAGGGACGGTCTTGGTCAAAACTCGATTTAATATGTACACTATCATTTTAAGAGCCTCAATCCACAAAGATTTAGAAATTTTAAAGCTACTAAGTATACTCTATACCATATCTAATAAAGTTCGGTTTCTTCTTTCTATTACACCATTATGGTCCGGAGAACCAGACATAGTGTATTAGACAAAAATCTCATGCTATTAAAAATGTTTTGCAAATGGACAAGGTGCATGTCCATCTTCAGCATATCGATCATAATATTCTCCACATATATCTGATTTCATGATCTTAATTTATTTACCGCATTATTTCTCTACTTCAGTTTTAAATATCTTAAATGCATCTTGGGCTTTGTGCTTACTACAAAGCAAGTAGAAATACATGAATTGTGAATATCTTCTATTAAAAAAAATGAAGTATCTCTAATCATTTGAATCAACATTTGGACTATAAATATCTATATGTATGATTCCTAATATTTGCGTACTCCTCTTGTTACCTTTCTTTGATTTGTTGGTATGCTTTCCATTTATGCAGTCTACACAAATATCCTAATTTGTAAAATCTAGAATACTAAGCATTTCATTATTTACTAATCGCTTAATTCTATCTATGAAAATATGGCATAATCTCCAATACCACAACATAAAAGAATCATTATTCACAATATATTGTTTTATGCTAGCATTATCATGAACGTGCATTGTATTATAAATGTCATTGTCTTGAAAATTAATTTGAAAGAGAACGTCGAACAAAATATCACTCCCAACAATTTCAGATTTATACAATAAATTGAATGTTGAACTTGAAAATTTAAAGAAGTATTCCAAAGATACAAGTCTTGAAACTAAAATTAAATTGGAATATAAAAGGTTCTGTCTAAACTCAAAACAAAACCACTATTGAGAACAATCTATCCATTCCAATAGTTTATACATGCGAACGTATCTTGTTTCCTAAATAAATGCTTTATTCACTTCCCATTGATTTCCGTTGTTTCTAAAAACTCTACAAGGAATTTAAAATGTTGATTATATAACCAAAATCAATCTATCAAGTGTTGTGCTCCACATCAACCATATTAGATTCATAACAAATACATGAGAGCTAGTTACCTTTTTTTTAGCCATGCCTTAAATTTGGCGCAATCATTTTTCACATGCCCCTTTTCTTTTACGGAAAAGCACTTGGATTCTTTCTTAGTGCCAACTTGGGGAGGTATTTTACATTTTTCTCTTTGGCATGCCTTGCCCTTTATACTTATCACGTATTGCCATATAAGCACTTTCTCCCATTTTCCATGAACAGCCTCCCTTCCTTTTGAACACATATAGTCATAAGTTCATTAATTAACCATTTAGCATTATATGTGTTGTAAGAGATCTTGAAAGAGAAATACGCGGTGAGTGTTCAAGATCTAGTATACAAGAAAAAATTATGATATCCCAACCTCCATATTTTTCATCTGAACTACAATGTCCCTTAATTTCATGATGTGCTCACACACACCTCTTACACTAGTAAGTTTCAATGATGAGAACTTCATAATCAGGGTCATGTCATGCACTTTCTCTAAACATTTAAATTTCGCATCAATAGGCTCAAGCAATCCTTTAGCATTGTTATGCTGAATTATTGAACCATGAATATTAGCATAAAGTTTTATCTTTATGTACATCACACTGAGGCGGTTGGACTGCTCCCATTGTGCATAAAAGTTAACCTCAACCTATCTACTAGCTTCAATAAGAGTAGGCGGTTCATATGACCGTATAGCATAATCAATATCCATGCACTCTAATTAGAGAAGAATTAATTCACTCCATTCTTTATAGTTATCACCATTCAATTCAGGAATAATTATACTATAACTAATCGTAGGTGGTAAAACTATGTTATAATCAAAGGAAACTTATGTATCATATATATGAGGCAAATAAATTTAAATCATGTTTTGCCGATGTAAAATATGGTATAAAATATGAATCACTTCACATCAAAAACTACATGTGGGCTAAGTTTTCAATTTAAATAGATTCGTAATTACTTCATAATGAAACTATCAAATTATATTCCCTTCCTCAATCCCTATGGGTAAATTAAAAAAGATAAAATGACATTTCATCATAATTAATCACATTAATATATTGAAATTTCATATGGGATAAAATTCATAATATTAAGGTGACCAATCACAATTAACGTCTTTGACTATATATGATCCAAAGACTCTTAATGTATATAATTTAATATAATTAAAGATATTGTAACTAATCTTCAATCAATTAAATATATACGAATCACTAGACATTTAATTACATGCATAATACATTCATTAAATTGCATGTAAGGATAAAATAATAAATCAACGCAACAAGGGCAAAACAGTAAATTAAGGCAACCAATGACAAAACCGTAAATGAGTCGATCAAGGGAGAATCGTAATTTCAATGGCCATAGGGTCGCAAAACAGTAAAATGCAAAGAAAAGACGTAGAGAGGAGCCGGGTCAAGCGCGTGCATCTCACACACCAAATCGCTGCATGGGGGCACGGTCGCAAGCGCCTGTGCTAGCCCACAAGCACGTGAGCCTCACGCGCCTGAGGCTTTTTCCCGTAATTTCGCCGTTCTTCATATCGGTCGCGCGTTCCGTTATTCAATTCTCCTCTAGTAGCCCGCCTTGGACCAAAATAAGGAATGGGTATTGGAGACCACGCTAGCATGACCATATAGGTCCAACATTCGGCAAAAACGGCAAAAAAATTGCTTGAAATCAAGCAAAATTCCTCAAAACGGAAAACCTAACCACCAAGACTCCCGCGCCAAATTTTGCCAAAATCACCGGTTTGAATTTTTTTATTTAATCAAAAGGCCCCATGAAAATCATCAAGGTAGAGATATAAACATTCTCTAATACTAACTATTTGAAATTTTGGAAAACCATAATCTTGATAATCGGGATCAATTGCCAAAACGTGTGTAAATTTTGTACTAACCTTCAGCCATCGATGATATCAGAATAGATACGCGGAACTTGAACGATCGTAAACAAACACTTTTAGCCAATTGACCTCTCAACATTGATGGTATGCTCTCCAATTATCAAATAATCAGTATAATGAGAATAATTAGATATAGTCTTCCATCAAGACTAATCCAAGTAGATATGGGCAATCTCTATAGTTATCAACAACTAGATTTGGATAATGAATTCTCGATGAAATTTAATGTAGGTAATTTTAACTAAATGTGGTATCATATTATGAGAGTCCTGAGACGTCATGCACAGAGGAAGTTTGTCTAGATACTTTACTTAAGTCGTCGAGCTCGATGTCTGATCGCAACGAAAATCTTCAAGTTGTGATATAAGGACATGGGGACGAGAGGTAACGGTTACTCAGAGACGCTTCGTAAGGTCCCAGTAATCTAGCACGGCAATTCAGTGACCACTAGGGACAGCTTCTTGCAACAACAAGTCGAAGCAAATATGGCGAGGAGCAGCAGCAGCGACTAGGGCCCAACGAAGGTGGCAGTGGTTCAAGTGATATTTAGGGATGTGCGAAATGGATCTCCCAAATTGGGAATCACAGGATTGGATTGGACTAAACCAGCCAGTGTGGTCCAATTGCCGGTTCCTAAAAGCGAAACCAGTGTTGGGGCATTCCAATTCCCGATGCCAAGGAAGAGCCAAACTAGACCGGACTAATTAAATATACTTTTCTATTTTATTATTTCTTCAAAAAATTAGTAAAATGTATACTAAACACTATCAACTGTATTGGTCTAGTTCCGAGAAGCGAGAAAAAAAAATAATGGGAAAAAATTAGTGGGAAAAAATGAATGATCGATTCCATTAAACCAAACCAGACCAATGGTTCGTTTCGATTCCCAGTCCTAAGATCAATCGGTCCGGTCTTCGGTTCCGATTTTTGGGAACCGATCCTCCCGATCCAGTTTTTTATTTCACCTTAAAACCGGATTAGATCAAGAAATGATCAATCCCAGTGATATCACGGAGGTTGGCTGGTGATGTGCTTTTCCAGCGCCAGGCGAATTTAGCTGGAAGGTCTGACGATGGCCTCCTCAGATCTATAATGGTGCATTGAAGAATTATATGAGATGGAATCCGCCCCAGGTAATGCAGTGAATGCGTGAATAAATAGGGTGGAGAGAGCGTAGGAAATTAATTCCACCGCCTAAAAGAAAGCTCCACTTTCCCTTTCCTCCACCGAGAATATAACGCCTAGAAAATGCTCTTGGTTCACGAATTTCGTCGGATTTCTTTCCACGAATTCCGCTCGCAATTGGTTTAATATCTTCTTTCAATATGAGAGGATATGACCGAAAAATGCTGATGTGGACGTTGAGCATCCTAGGTGGCAAATTTGTGAAAATTAAAACTAGATTGTTCATATTTGTTTCAAGTTAAATTAGAAAAACGTCCAAAAAATTCTAAGCCTATTTATGGTAACTAATATAGTCCTAAACTTTTCAAATTAGTCAATATAATCTTCAACATTTGTGACGATTTCAATGTACTCATTCCCGCCGATTTTGGTTGAAAATTACTAAAATTGATGATTTTTGCAAAAATTTTCAAAATTTGCGCAATTTTTCTATTCTTTCCTTTTTTTTTCTTCTTTTTTTTTTTTCTAATTCCCTCCACTAGCCATTATTGTAAAGGCCGGGGAAAATTTAAATAAAAAAGACAAAGGAAAGAAAAAGATTAGGGAAAAAATAAAAAAACTTTAAAAAATTGCAAAAATCATCAACATTAGCAATTACATACCAAAATTTGCCAAAGAACTACATTGATAAACCAATGAATGTTTTAGGAATAAATTTGCTAAATTGAAAAGTTTAGAACCAAATCGACCGCCATACAATATAAATTTAGAATTTTTTTAATAACTTTTCCAATTGAACATGAAACAAGCACAAACAATCTAGTTTTAACTTTCACAGATCCATTTGCTTATTACTCTATCAACTCCTGCATCACTTATATCATATACCACTTACAACTTTTACATAGGTTGTAATTATTTCATTTTGTGATAGCCATATAATTAATTCAAGATTCATTTGCAAGTGCCGATTTGTGTAACTCCGTCCATGGATAACAGAAGGAATTCCGTTACCATTGTTTTAACCTCTTTTTTACACGTGTTATAATACTGACGGACCAATTACAAAGAGAACTACATTGAAACATTTGCCTTTTTATGGTGAGACTCGGTGTGAGCTCCAAAGATTCTTGATATATATATTAATTGGGCCAGTCGTTAAAAAACAAAAGCAAATTGGAACACTTTCCACTTACTGTTGGAGCACAATCGTCGCCCTAAAGAACAAACAAGTTCAAAACTCTTTCTTTGCGTTTCCCTCTTTGCCAATTTTCTCTGCTTTCACATTCCTCTCCTCATCAATTTCTCTAATAAAAGAGGAACAATGAAGCTATTACATGCACTTGTAGGGTCTATCTTGATGGGAGTAGAGAGCCAGCAAGGAAGGGAGAGATGAGAGGGAAACAATGAAATTTTGGTTTAGGGGTTGAGGTGGATCCTAATTTTCTTATGAGATAAATGAAAATGCTAGAAAGCCAAAATTTTGGTGTCAACAATAGAGTCAAATAGGAAAAATTGTCCAAAAAGTCTTCAACCTATTGCACTTTTATCAATTCAATTATAAACATTTTCACTTCTTGCCAATTAAGTCTTGTTGGAATATTCCAAATCTTAGAATTGATTCTAATTGTAATTGATTCTAGTAGATATTTGGTTAGTACGGTAAATAGGAAATCTTTGATAGATGTATATTTCCTTTCCTAGTTTACTTTCTCATTCATACATTATAAGTGTACAATGTACTAGCATACATAAATATACAAGAAAACACTTCTTACCAATATTCTGTCATGGTATCAGAGCTTCGTTTCCTGTCCTAGCTTCTGCAACGCTTCTGAATTGCCATTGCTTCTTTCTGATTTGTAATTGAGGATCCCTTTCCTGCAAAACAGATCAGCAAAGCAATTACGAATTCTTTCTCAAATACCATGGCAAGAGACAAGAACGTTATGAATCCCTTGGCAGAAGATTCATCAACCCAGGATTAGACAATTTCATCTTCTGATCGAGATGGATCGACTGGAGAAGAGCAGGTGACCAATGTCTCCGGCTCTGCTCCCGCTCCAGTACAGATTCCTGGCCATCCTTACTTGCCTCCAACTCCATGGTACCCAGCACAATGGGGTCAGTACCCATATGGAACCAACCTGACTGGTGAGTCGGGTCAGACGGGTCAGACGAATGCGGGTCACAGACCCGAATTCATACCGGGTCAAGGAATGGAACCCTACCCGGTTTCACACGGACGGCCATATCTTTTTCCGTTCAACAGAGGGCGGCCGGAGCTCGGAAATCCACTCTACACATCGCCGGCCGATGGGCCGGAGTTGCACCTAATCACCCAACAACTTACCGGGCCGGCGAACTACCACTCTTGGGCTCGCGATTTCCGGCGAGCACTCGTTACTAAGGCTAAAGAAGAATTCATCGAAGGAACCATATCTTACCTGGCGGATGAACGACTGCAGAGACATTGGAGGCACTGCAATCAGTTGGTGCTCACCTCGATCGAAAATTGCTTGGCGCCGGATGTCGCCGCCTGTCTTCCTCCGACAGAAGATTCGAAGCAATACTGGGATAACCTGCAAGAGATGTATGGAAAATCAGATAAGGCGAGGCTTTTCTCGTTGACACAAGCCCTAACCGAGCTAAAACAGGGGAACCTTTTGGTCACTGCTTGCTTCAACCGGCTGTCGGGCCTGTGGAACGAAATCGAAGCTGCCGAAGACAAATTGGAGGGGCCGGAGGCCACTCTCCGACAATACCATGCGATTAGGGAGAAGGAGAAAGCCACCCGATTCCTACTTACCTTGAAGGATACATATGCCGTGTTCCAATCGCAAATTCTTGCGATGGATCCTCAACCACCGCTCGGCTGGATTTTCCAGTTAGTCATGCAGGAGGAAAACCAGAGGGTCGCCGCGACTGACCATGCTCGGGTCGGAGAAGGGACGGGCTTCGCGGCATTTCCATCTGGATTCGTCTCGACGAAAACCCTCACTGGGACTGGAGGGAACCTCGGAGGCACAGGGGAGTCGAGAGGAAGAGGAAGAAGCTTCGCGGCTGCGGCTTCGCGAAATGATGAAGAATTTTTTAGGTCTTCGGGAATGGATGGCTGGGATCGTGGCATTAGATCTGACGGTCGAGGAAGATCTACCGGATCGAACGGACTAGATCAGTTCTTCAAATCGAACGGCTGGGATTCTCGCGCGCCATCGGACGGCTGGGATCCTCGTGCGCAATCGGACGCTCGACACTTTGCCACGTCAGCACTAGTATACAAAGCTTCGTACGGTGCACAAAATGCCACGTCAGCAGGGAAGGTCAGTGGGCAAAATTCAAAATTTAAAAATAAATATTGTGAATATTGCAAACGACCACACCACACTATAGATACATGTTGGAAATTACATGGGAAACCCAACAATAAAAAAGAAAGGGAGTCTTCAGTCTATCAGGTCTCTACACAGAAGAGTGGTGGAACATCTTCGCAGAATATAACTCAAGAACAATATGAAAATATCGTGCAAGCTTTGAGCCAACTCAAGACTGGAGACACTAGTGCAGGATTCTTAGGTACTTTTCTCCATGAAAGGAATTCATTATCTATTGATGCATGGATTATCGATTCGGGCGCTAGTGACCACATAGTTTATAATGAATCCCTATTTTCCCAAGTCCATCAAAATCCACAATCTCCTGTTACGGTACGTCTTCCAAATGGGAACATTACACATGTTACCAAAATCGGTACCGTACATCTTGGTCAGAACTTTGTTCTTAAAAATGTCCTATATATTCCAGATTTTGAATTCAATCTTCTTTCTATCGCAAAGGTATGTATGGACAATTCCTGTAAAGCCATATTCAATCCCAAAAATTGTATCTTTCAAGACCTTTCGACTGGCAAAGTGATGGGCTTGGGGAATGAGGCACAAGGACTTTATTTTTGGATCAATTCTCCAGAAGATTTAGAATTATTGAATAAAGGCATTTATTGTAATGCAATTAGTTATAATAAAAATCTTCTTTTGCATCAACGATTGGGCCACAGTGCTAAATTTCCTTATCCAAAGTGCTCTATTTGTCCTTTAGCTAAACAAACTCGAGCATCTTTTCCTATTAGTACATCTCGAGCCAAAAGTCCTTTTTCTTTGCTTCACATGGACATCTAGGGACCTTATCATACTCTTCATCGCGATGGATCTCGTTATTTTCTTACCATCGTTGATGACTATAGTCGTGCCAGTTGGCTATATCTTATGCAGTCAAAGAGCCAAACGTTTACTCATTTATCGAACTTCCTTTCCTTAATTAGGAATTAATTTGATAAATCTGTACATCGAATTCGTACAGATAATGGGCGAGAATTTTTTACTTCTGATTGCATAACTTTGCTATCTACTCATGGAATACTCCATGAAAGTTCTTGTACTTATACTCCACAACAAAATGGAGTTGTTGAGAGAAAACATAGACAGCTCTTAGAGGTAGCTCGTGCACTCAAATATCAAGCCTCAATCCCTGAAGAATTTTGCGGAGACTGTGTGGTCACAGCTGCCTATCTGATTAATCGCATGCCAAGTCGAATTCTTCATGGTAAATCTCCATTTGAGATGCTTTATAAGAAACAGCCAGATAATAACCACCTTAGAGTTTTTGGTTGTTTATGTTATGCAACAAATGTGGGTCCTTGAGACAAAATGAGTCCCCGTGCAACACGATGCGTCTTTATGGGATATCCTTCTCTTCAAAAGAGTTATCGTGTCATGGAGTTTTCTACTGGGCATTTCTTTACTAGCAAAGATGTTATTTTTCATGAAGAAACATTTCCGTTCAAAGACGTGCTGCCTTCATCACAAGCCACTTTATCAGAAGCCAATCGGTTTCTTCTATTTGATGAAGACTTGTCATTAGCACCTAGCTTTCTTATGGTGCCTCAACCCTCTATGGCATCAACACCAATGGAATTTTCACATCTAGAGACGGAATTGCCAACTTCATCTGAGGCAGTTCCTCTCCCAGTGGACACAACAGAAGTGGCTACTGACTTATCCGTGGCTCCTGCACATATAGTTGAGCAACCTCGTCGTTCTGGAAGACAGAGTCGCCCACCTACATGGACGAAAGATTATATATGTTCTGCTACAAACTCTTCAGGTACACACTATCCCGTCTCCTCATATGTTTCCTTCAATTGGTTATCAGCCGAACATATGTGTTGTATTAGTCGAATTTCCGAAGAGCATGAGCCATCTTCATTTAATGAGGCAACAAAATATCCCAAGTGGCGGCATGCAATGGAGTCCGAACTTACTGCACTCATGGAGAATCATACTTGGGATGTTGTTCCCTTACCACCAAATGGAAAACCAATCGGATGTAAATGGGTTTACAAGATCAAGTTCAAATCAAATGGTTCTATAGAACGCTACAAGGCTAGGTTGGTAGCCAAAGGTTTCACACAAAGAGAAGGTTTTGATTATCACGAAACATTCTCTCCAATAGTGAAGGAAGTTACCATCCGGTCCTTTTTATCCATTGTAGCAATACGCAATTGGTCCTTACATTAGATGGACTTCAATAATGCTTTTTTTCATGGTGATTTAGATGAAGAGATTTACATGGACCTCCCTCAAGGATTATGCAGACAGGGGGAGTATCGGGTATGTCGTCTTCGCAAATCCTTGTATCGTTTAAAACAGGCATCTAAACAATGGTATGCCAAGTTTACTGCTGCATTAACCAATGCAGGTTTTCAGCATTCTAAGCATGATTATGCTTTGTTTACACGAAATGTGGGACAATCATCGATTTATTTGTCGATATATGTTGATGACATATTGGTTATGGGAAATAATTATTCTCATGTTGCGAGATTCAAGGAATATTTACATTCTACTTTTCACATCAAGGATTTGGGACCTCCCAAATATTTTCTTGGCATTGAAATCGCCAGGTCTAATAAAGGAATTTCTCTTAGTCAGAAAAGTTTGTCTTGGAAATCGTTTCTGAAGCAGGATTATCAGGTTGCAAGCCAGCAGTAATTCCTATTGAACAGAATGTCAAATTAACAACACATGAATATGATCTCAATTCTTCTTCACCAAATAACGATCCATTGCTTAGGGATCCATCTAGGTATCAGCGACTTGTTGGAAAGTTGATATATCTTACCATGACAAGACCTGATATATGTTATGCCGTGCAAATACTTAGTCAATTCATGCATATGCCAAAAGAGTCACATATGAATGCAGCTTTGAAGGTTGTAAGATACTTGAAGGGATGCCCGAGGCTCAGTATTTTTTTATCCCTTGAGTGTGATATGGGAATGATAGCATTTTGTGACACTGATTATGTTAAAATTATGTCTCGAGTTTTTCACTAGAAAAGAAGAAATATAAAAGTAAAATAGTTGAAGTAAAAGAAAAAAAAAAAAAGGCTACGAAGGAAGAAGCGTGGGGCGTTGCTTCGTAGAATCAAAGAGGAAAGGTGGGGCCCAAGGTCAAACTTTTGACCTTGGACACACCCACGTGTAAAACAGTTTTTCTTTTGTAGGTCTTCTTTAGTCCAGTGAGAATTCGCCGAGTTCCATGCACGTGAAGTGGGCGGAATTTCTTTTATTCACGGTGGGGCCCAAAGTTTGGGGCACACGTATAAAAGGAAAATAAAACCCTGCCTAGAGACGAACGTTCGATAAAAAGAAGCCGCTGAAGGAGCTGTGAAAGAAACCCTACGTACGTGAGAAGCCGCATGTCCACTTCGCTTGAAGAAGATCTGCAAGATCTTGAAGCCTCGCAAAGCAGTACGTAGAGAGTTTTGTTGCGCGGTAATTTTTGTGCCGTGAGTTTATACCCAAGCGAGTTGTTATTTATACACTTAGGTTTTGGGGTTAAATCTAGGTGCGGGAAACACTTGAGCGATTGAGCGATTGTAAACTCTGATTCTCCGGTTTTAGTGGATTATTTGCTGCTGGCTCTCCCCGTAGATGTAGGTACCGATACTCGGACCGAACCACGTAAATTTCTGGTGTCCTAATTTTCTCGTTTATTTCTCTGGTGATTTCGTATTGACGTAAATTGCAAAATCCTGTCGTTTCCGCGTATTATATCCCAACATATTATGCAACTTGCCCGATGACTAAGCGATCTATCACTGGTTTTTGTATTAAATTGGGAAAATCATTGATTTCATGGAAGACAAAGAAGCAATCTACTATGTCATTGTCATCAGCTGAGTCAGAATATTGAGCTATGGCGAAAACAACTTGTGAAGTAGTCTTAGGACGTCTATCAGATTTGGGAATACAAGTTAGTGGACCAAGTAAATTGTTTTGCGATAATGATGATGCACTTAAGTTAGCAGCAAATCCAGTTTTTCATCAAAGAACGAAACACATAGAGGTTGACTGTCACTTCACTCGAGACAAGATCAAAGAAGGAGTTCTCATAACAAAAGGCATTGGAACAGTGGATCAACCTGCAGATATTTTCACTAAACCACTATGCCAAAGACAACACAAGTTTCTGTTGAGCAAGCTAGGCGTCCTCGACATATATAGGCCACCTGCTTGAGGGGGAGTGTTAGAATATTCCAAATCTTAGAATTGATTCTAATTGTAATTGATTCTAGTAGATATTTGGTCAGTACAGTAAATAGGAAATCTTCGATAGATGTATATTTCATTTCCTAGTTTACTTTCTCATTCATACATTATAAGTGTACAATGTACTAGCATACAGAAATATACAAGAAAACACTTCTTAACAATATTCTGTCAAGTCTATCTCACCAATTTTGGCCAGGATTTACTAATGTGGATGACCGGTATTAATGTGGCACGTTTTTAATAATATTTTAATGATAATTTAATAATTTTTTTTATAAAAGGTAAGAAGTATATAGACTTTTGCACAAAAAGCTATACAGTTGTACAGCAAGGGGGCCTCAACACCAGCTTTCACTCAAAAAGACAGGAAGTCTAAACGAGTGGCAAGGGGCCAAGGGGAAGAAAAGGGGAGGGAAGAGCTGCGAGAGAGATACAATGCAAATAAAACAGCAGCACAAGAAGGCTAAAATGGTTGCCAACAAATGAGACAAGGGGGAAGAGCACACAACACTATGGCCTGCATAAGGAAAAGACACAAAGACAAAAAGAGCAAGAGGGACGCCAAGTTGGAAACAGCTGCACCAACAGGGAAGACCCAAGAGAGTTCCATCAAAAGCATCATCCAGCAACAGCGAGATGGGCAGCAATGTAACAAAGGAGGCAACTTCACCAACCATCAGGTCGAGGAACAATCAAAGATTGGGGGGGGGGGGTGCAGCTGACAATAAGCATAATCAATCAAAGATGGAGGGGTGGATGTCCCAGCTAACTTGGAATCTTCTATTACGAGGGTTGTCCAGGACCTTGGGGAAGGTTAAAGCCCATTGACGGCTTTATGAATGTGGTCCTTTAAAGCCGGAGGAATAATCTTTCATTGTCAATGATAATGTTATTTCTCACTTTCCAAATGAGATAACATAAAGCACCAAAGGTAAAGCGAGCCAAGGATTGGTGGAAGGTTGCATCGAAAGGTGTTTGATTTCGCCACAAAAGATTGTCCTTCCAAAGGCGAGCCAATGATAATTTAATAATTTGTTTGTATTTTTTATGGTTTTTTTGGGGGGGGGGAGAGGGTGGTTTGGAGTTTGGCTAGTGAGGGTGGCGAGCCAACCCACAACTGACCCTTGCTAACCCTAGGCAAGGGTTGCAACACCTTCACTGATTCTAGGCGAGGGCTCGCGCGCCCTTGTTTTGGCTAGCGAGGGCATCGCGGCCCTTGCCCAAGGCTGGCTAGCAGCTCGACACCCTCGTCTATGGCCAGCAAGAGTCAATCAGCAACCCTGGCTGACCCTAGTTTAAAAAAAAAATTAAAGGAAAAGAGAAAAAACCATTAAACAAATCAACGTATTATTAAAAAATTTACCACGTCAGCACTGGCCACCAACGTCAATAATTTCCAGCCAAAATTCGCCAAATGAATTCAATTACGAAGAAATGAAAAAGCTTAGAACTGAATTGATAAAAAGTGAAAAGGTTTAGAACTGAATTGGCAAAATTGAAATATTTAAATTGAATTGGTAAAAATGTAATGGATTTAGGACCTTTTGAATAATTTTCCCAAGTCAAATATATTTCATTTGGATAATTATCTAAAAAGTCATAAATTTATTGTACAGTGATTAAATCACTGCTAAAATTTTCAGGTTAGCGAATTTAATAACTGAAGTATTACATGCACTTGAAGGATCTATTTGAATGGGAGTCGAGAGCCAGCAAGGAAGTGAGAGATAAGAGAGAGAGCTCTCTTGGGCTGATAGCTCGGCACTTGATGCCCCGCTCCTCGCACCGTCGCGAACGTCAAGTCTCCCTCGTACACTTGCACGTACCCTCCGACCTAAATACATTAAAGACGGTGCAGATTACTTTCAGTTCAGCAAATCAAGCCAATTGATCCCTCTTCGAGGATAATCAAGGGGACGTAACTTAAAAGGGGTCGATGTCGTGAAAACAAACAAGCCGCCTCACCTCACCCCCGAGGAACCAAGGACTCCATGGACTTTTCGTTCGGAGGCTCATCTTGCTAAGAGACCTCTGGGTCGATGTCACCGGCACTACCGCATCTGTATCCCCGCTACATTTTCAATTATTCGTTAGTCATACCACACTACAATCACCCACAAAGGATTGCCAAAAGTCATCAATGACCCGACCGTAATTGGTTCTACGTGATTTTATTATCGTCACCGACCTTTTACTTCTAACATGGACGGTGCACGACTAGAACATTCCTTTTCTTAGTTACCTGTACACCCAAAGACGGAGTCCAGTGGACATGACTTCTTGGAGGAGAGGGATGATGGTGGAAGGGCTATCTTTCCAATTTTTTTGAACATCATCGTTGCACGATTGCCATTCGTGATGGAGCTTCGCAACGTTGGCATGAAGTGCCTCTTGCACATCTTCTCTGTTCAGGTAAGCATGCATGTAGTGGTGTCCACACGGGTCAAAGTTCATGATCTGCGAAAACAAAGCACAACCCGAGAATCTGTGACCATTGCATATTTGAGTTGAGGTTTTGCATATTACCGTTCAAAATGCATAAGTTAGAGTGGGAAAAACAATTAAGGAAATAAATTTGAGCTCACGTTGGTCTTCTTGGGATGAGAAGTCAAGTTGGAAGAGAAGCACAGAGGGGCGTAGATGTTGTAATTGTCTATACGAGAAACATCATCATCCGCTTTAATTAGAGCCGAAGTGCATTGGCTTGCTAGATCGGTGCCTGTTGGTGCAAAGTTGCAATGCTTTTGAATTGCATACCATGTTTCATGGGATATCAATGCATGTGTAGCATAGTACTCATACATTCCTCTATTATCCGTCTCGTCGTTGATTACCGCATTTCCAATCTGCATGTGTCCATATATACCCTCAGTTATATTTCTCATCTATCTATGTCTATTGATTTAATAGACATTATGCGTCGTGAGGAATGGACTTAACGCACTAGATTGGTGCTAATCAATAATGGTTAGATAATAACAAGAGAATCGCCTACTTATGTTACAATCATCAAATCGAAATTTGACCCCCAAGAAGGAAGACCAAAAGCATCACATCTATTATGTTTACGACGCGATTAGTTACATTACAATACCTGCTGCAGCAATAATAATGCAGCATCCACATTATTTATTTATCAAGAGATGCAGCACCTGTACCAAATATTCCAATGTGAACTTGACTATGATGATCACGTGCTTGGTTGTCAGTTGAATCCCATTATAGCAAATGGAGAAATCGAGCAACAGCTAGTAACTCAAATCATGAAAACAACAACCAAAAACACCTGTTCTGCCCGTTATGACAGATAAAAAGATTATTCTACATGTCGAAGAGGTTCAACATGGAAAGTAACTTTATAGCCAAGACGTGCATGATGATAGCTTTTAATCATTCATTAGAACGCAAAGGCCAACAAAAACACACGCATGCTTAAAGCATTTGTTGTACTTAAACACGCACAGTTTAAAATTTTAATATAGATAAAGACTATGCAATTCGTGGAGACAACTTACTATGATCCCTTTGAGGTTGATGAGGGTCTTGTTTGCCTTCTTGTTGTTGTATAGGATGTTGTGAGCGAGTTGAGGTACGTAATGGCCCGCGTAGCTCTCGCCTGCAATGTAAAAATCCCGGTTCTTGTACTCGGGAAACCTCTCCAGCCAATTTAGCAAGAATACGTAATTGTCCGTGGCCGTTTTGCTGTCTCCACTCGCACTATAGTCCGACGTCTTGTTGGAAAAAGAAAAACCGACACCAGCCGGAGACTCTAGGAACAACACATTCGCAGCTGCCCTCGTAAAACAAATAATCGATCTGCCCTATCAGCGAAGAGAAAAGGTCAAATACATTTGAGAACACTACACTGTGTTTTTTAAATACTTTACCAATATTCCATGCAAATTTATTTCTGTAAAGAGTCTTCCCGTCACTGTGGACTCGGAACGGTCCGAGTTCCTGCATTGCTCCATAGGCGAGGGAGGAGCAACCGGGACCTGAAAAATCAGCATAACGAGCTAACTTTTACTCACTCAAACGAGCTAGAAGATAATCTTAGTAGGGCTTTGGTGGCATAACAATATTTGAGGTATTGTGAGAATAACAATCTATTGTTAGTCATAAATTCTTGAAAAAGTGAATTCCACAATAATTTATAATTATTTGTGATTTGGTTTTTTGTGATCCTAAATAGAATGTTATTTTCACAGTACGTTAAAGACTATCATGCAATCATATTTCATCTAAATATTATTTACAATGTAATGATGTAGAAAGATAACCCAAAGAATGATATAGATGGCTCATCTGTGCTCGTGTATGTGCTGTAGAAAATTAAGAGGAGGACGGTGGTATATTTGTTGGACCAATTCAATTCTGCAATGTTCTCTATCGCTAATAATCCATTCACATGTTAGAATTGATAGGATGATCAATAGTGTGTCTATTTTATGGAAATTCATTTTTCAAGAAAGTGGAAAGTTTTCCTTTGTTTGGTGATATTTGACTGAAAACGGTGTTTGAATCTCATTTTGGAAAATGATTTTAAACTCATGACTTTATCTAATAACAAAAAAAAAAAGCAAACTTTTAAATAATTTTTTCTTTTCTTTTTTCTTTCCCTCAATTGATTGCCAACCTCTGCCATGGCTAGTGAGGGGTGGCAAATGGGTGGGTCGAATCGAAAATGGGTCGACCCATATTTGACATATTTAACTCGTTTTGATCTATATTCTTGTAGTGTAACCCGACCCGTAGCTGACTCGTACCCAACCTGAACCGTATTACTAAAACCTATTAATATTCTAGGGAAACTCACTTCTACTATATGCTAATTGGATTAAAACTTCAAATTAAATTAAAAATAGTAAATAAAATTTAAAAAAAAGTTTTAAAAAACCTATAAATTGAAATATTTATAAAAAAATTAGACTATGCACACACTTCTTTTATTTGAAGTGAACATACTATTGAATAACTAAAAACTGTAACATGAAAAAAAATTTAACTAAACCTAAAAAAGCTCATTCTTATGACTTTTTATTTTAAAAAAAAAAGTATTGTTATAACATTTTTATGCAATACAAATTTGATGGAAATTTTTTATAATTCTTTCTAAAATATTTTTTTTTAAAATCGAATTTTAATTTTTTTAAATATAATTTTTAATTATTTTTATTTTAAAAATATAATTTTTATAATTTTTATTTTTTAAAATATAATTTTTAATAATTATTTTTTCTTTTTATCTTTTCTCTTTTCTTTTTTATTCTTCTTCGGCTGGCAACCAGCCATAGGCGAGATTGAGCTCGCCAACGTCAAGCGAGACTCGATCTCGCTGATCTAGCAAGGCTCAAGCCTTGCCAAGCCTCGCTAGATGAGCGAGACCGAGCCTCGCTGGATCTAGCGAGAATCGAGCTTGCTGGTGTTGAGTGGGGCTCAATCTCGCCAATCTGGCTGAGGCTGAGGCTCCGCTTGTCACCAGTGAGCTCAAGTCTTGCCAGATCCAACAAGGCTCTAGCCTCACCAATCATTGGCAACCTACCGGTGAGCTCAAGTCTTGCCTTGCCTGTTGTCAATCGACGACGGCCGCCGAAAGGAAGAAAAAGAAAGAAAAAAAAAAAGAAAAATTAAAATATAAAAAATAATTATAATTTAAATTTTTTATTTAAAAACATTTTTATAAAGTTAAAAAAAGCTATGGGTTTAAACTTTAAAGTGAGTTTCCTTTCCTAATAAAATAACCCATTTAGACCCTTTTTTTTAAACTTTCTTAGACCAATTTCTGACCTATATTTATCTTTCACTTGACCCATATATAACCCATTTTGCCAGCTCTAGCCTAGCGATAGGTTGAAGAAGAAGGAAAATGAAAAGAAAAGAAAAATACTTAAATATTTATGATGATCAACTCCTAAAAAATGTTTCCACCTCTTTAGATTTAAGAATTCACTTTCTAAAATTTATAAATGAATGTTTTCATTGACCGGAGAGTGTTTTCAATTGATTAGTCATTTTTCACAAACCAAACAAGTGAAAATTCGGGAAAACAATTCTCAGAAGACACTTTCCCCAAAACAAACACATTCTAAGTTTTAATTCAGCCTAGTATGACATGCTAACTACTATGCAATTATATATATTGACTGTAAGAACCGTGATAAATTCCTAAGCGAAGAAAATAATACACTTGCATTATAGTTAAAGCAAAATTGGGAAAAATAAAGCACTAGTTGAAGCAAAATTGGGAAAAATAAAGCACTTGCCTCCGTTAAGCCATAGAAGAAGCGGCATTGAGTCCTTATTTTGCCCTGCTTCAGCAAAATAATAATAAAATGCTCGACTGGCCGATTCATCGATGGTGACATAACCACCATAGTGATCGAATTTGACTGGCGGTTGTCCAGGCAACATTTTGATCCTATCTTTTTCCTTCAGTCCTTCTTGACGATAAATTCTAGAATTGAAGTTTTCATCGTGGTTGCTCACCTGAAAAGGGCTCATGTCGATCCTAGAATTATCGTGCTTTGCTTTGTATAGAGAATCGAGAGCCTCTCCTTGCTTCTTTCCGAGGATATGAACTAGCGACGACGAGACACATAAAGAGAAAAGAAGAATAAAGGAGTGTCCTTTTGGGTTTCTTTCCATTCTCTCTGTTCTCGGCTTCTTCCTCTTCGAGCCACTAGAGAGAGAGAGAGAGGAGAGAGAGAGTTTAATGGCGATTGTTCTAATGTCTAGAATTGGATTGGAATTAGGTGCATATATAGTCGGAAGAAAGAGAAGATGGCAATTGGTGATTGAAGGGGAAAGTCTTCGCAAGTTTGAGGAAGCTTCATTAGATCTTGGTAATGATATCCATTGAATTAATATTTTTCTAGTTTTCGGAATCATGTTGTGCCAGGTGACTCCAATATAGCCAGTGTTTGCTCATATGGAAAAGCATGCCGCTTATTATAAAAACACTTTCATTTTATTGAATTGAATCGAATATCATATATGATTTGTTACTATATATGGATATCGTGGCTTCTATAATTAGTATGAGGTAATTATTTTACCATGTTGGCATGATATCATTCAACAGCTTACTTTTGCTACATTTGTTTCCTCTGATAAATTTCATATATTATCAAATAACTTTTTTATTTTCATTTTCATTACTTTTCATCTCTTAATAATCATTATTTAAAACTCCATTGATCTTGCACCAATGTTCATTTGTCTTTCTCACCAATGCCTTAAGTATACCACTTAATATATGAAATTCAATGGCGTACCTCTTTTGTGTGGCTAGCTAAAGTTTTATCTAAATTTGTACTAGTTAGTTTTGGTTTGCTAACTCTTGTTTTAAGTTGCTTGCCAATGATAATTATGCTTTTTGTTTTTCACTTTGCAACTTTTCTATCGAGTTGTCACTTTTTTTCAACGTCAAGCCCAAAATTTGAGCCCAAATTTGGAGAAGCTAATGGCTCAAACCAGGTCACGACAATACAATCAATCCATAAGACTAGTTACGGATTGCCTAAAAAGCTCATCAATAATGAGAGTCATAACAATATATGTCGCGACCTCTTTTTTTTTTTTTTTCGACGCCCACAATCGGATACAAGCGCCTAAGGAGGCTAATGGCTCGGCTGAAATTAGTTATGCCCGGACTCTCCCAAGTCCACCAATTCGCAACTTAATAGTTCAAGTTCTTTAACCTATAAATTAATTTTTAAAATGGAGTCGCCACTAATCGATTTGGGGTTGGTCAATTAGAAACCCAAGCGAAGTATCGCGAGAAATACTCGCTCCTACGCAACCAGAGAAATCAGAATCGGGGACTTGAGTACACTAGTTAATCATTAATGCCCTTTCGGTACCTAATCTTGTTTAAACCGTAAAGCTTTTTGGATTTTTGAGGGATTTTCCATGTATTTTTGGGAGGAAAAACATTTTTGAGTATTTTTCTAATTTTTTGGATATAAAAGGGATTTTTTTTTACCTTTTTTGGTATTTTTTGAAAAATACAAGTCTTTTTGGCTTTTTCTGAATTTTTTGTCCTTTTCATGAAGTTTTTGCTTTCATTTTTTTTGGCATTTTTTTTGAAAATATGGAATATTTTTTATTTTTTATTTTTGGAAAATAAAATATATTTTTATAATATTTTTCAATACTTTTGGAAAATATATTATTTGTTGATTTTTTTCTCAATTTTTTTTGGAAAATAAAACATTTTTAACATTTTTTAATTTTGTTTTAAAATAAAACATTTTTTCATTTTTTCATTTTTTAAAAATAAAATATTTATTTTTTAGAATATTATTTTATATTAAAATAAAAAAATAAAACCGACCCGGTTGGATCCGTGGGTTGGGTCCGACTTGGACCAACGACCCGCACGGGGACGGGTCCGACTCAAATTTTTTTCCTTTCTTTTTTTTTTTTAATTTGAAACGACGTCGTGGCCGGGCGTTCGAGGACACCCGGCCCGGCCCGACAACCCCAACCCGACAACCCGCTCCTACGGCGAAACCCTACCCGACCCGGCTCCGGCTTGCGACTCGACTCTCGCCGCCCCAAAAATCGCGAAACCCTACCCGATTTTCCAAACCCGGATCCGCTTCGTGACCCGGAAATCGCAAACCCTAGGGTTTGTGAATCCGCGGTGCTAAAGGGGGGGGGAACGGGAGCATTACGGTGGCGACGACGGCAGCTACGGTGGCTACGGCGACGGCAGCAATGACGGCAGCGTAATGAGTCCTTGATTGAGGCTAGGGTTTTGCGGAAGGTCAAATGGCAACGACGAAGTAGCGGCGGCGATTAGGTCGACGGAGACGGAGGGATTTCTACCTGGTCTAGTAGTGGCGGTGGCTATAGGGACGGCGAGGACGACTGGGCAACGACAGCGAGGCTTGAGACGGTGGCCCGGGGCTTAGTTACGGTGACAGCGAGATGGTGGCACGATGGGATTTGGCACAGTAGCGGCGTCGGGGGGTGGGACCTCTTCTTCCGCCCCTCTTCAAGAATCCAAAACCCCTGCACCTCCTTCAACCTCGCTTCTCTCTCACTCCAACCAGATTCGAGCCTCCACCGGCCAGATCTGACCTCTTCGGACTCGCTCGCCGGCGGCCTCCCCCGAAGTCTCTTAGTGGGAGGTCGGTCGAGCTCGCGACCCAATTTCTCTCGCTCGCTCTTTGATTCCTCCCCCGAAGTCTCTCAGTGGGAAGATCTCGGAGCTCGCTCGTGCCGTTCTTCGACAAAGGTGGTGCCCTTTTATAGGCGAGGGGATCCGGTCGACGGAGCTTCGACCGCCGGTCCCCTTCGCGCGCCGAGCGATTCTCCTCGGCTGAACCGGCGTCCCATCCGAGCTCATCCAGCGAAGCGTGCTCGACATTGATGGCACTTGAGATCTTATCTTCTCCGGCCGACGTCGGCCTACTCCCCTCGGCCGTAGGCCATCCTTCGCATGCGTCATCATCTTCTGTGCACATGGAATACAGAGGCGGAGAAGGAAGGCACAAGGAAGAAGAAGGAAGAGAGGGGCCGGGCCAGAAAAAATAAAAAACTGGGCTTAGGGCCGATGAAAAGGAGAAAAAGAGGGGGGGCTGCCAATTTTTTCTGTTTTTACTTTGTTTTGTTTGTTTTTGGTTTTTTTTAATTGAAACGGCGTCGTGGCCGGGCGTTCGGGGACACCGGCCCGGCCCGACGACCCGCTCCACGACCCGGCTCCCAGTGGAAACCCTACCCGACCCGGCTCTAGCTCATGACCCAACTCCCGCCGCCCCCAAATCGCAAAATCCCTACTCGGCTCGTGGCCCAAGTCTAATCCAATGACCCGAGGCCATGACCCAGAAAATCGAGAACCCTAGGGTTCTCAATTCGTGGCGCTAGAGAGGGGAAGGGTGAGGCGTTGCGGCGACGGCGGCGGCGACAACAGCAACAACGGCAGCGTAACGAGTCCTTGATTGAGGCTAGGGTTTCACGGAAGGTTGAATGGCAACGACGAAGCAGCGCGGCGGCTAGGTCGACGGAGATAGAGGGACTTCTACCTAGTCCAGCAGTGGCGGTGGCTGTACGGACGGTGAGGACAACTGGGCAACGACGGCGAGGCTCAAGACGGTGGCCCGGGGTTCAGCTACGGTGACAACGAGACGGCGGCACGGCGGGATTTGGCACAGCAACGGCGTCGAGGGGTGGGACCTCTTCTTTCGCCCCTCTTCACGAATCCAAAGCCCCTGCACCTCCTCCGACCTCGCTTCTCTCTCACTCCGGCTAGATCCAAGTCTCCACTAGCCAGATCTGACCTCTTCGGACTCGCTCGTCGACGGCCTCCCCCGAAGTCTCTCAGTGGGAGGTCGGTCGAGCTCGCGACCCGATTTCTCTCTCGCTCGCTCTTCGATTCCTCCCCCGAAGTCTCTCAGTGGGAAGATCTCGAAGCTCGCTCTTCCATTCCTCGATGAAGGTGGTGCCCTTTTATAAATGAGGTGATCCAGTCGATGGAGCTTCGACCGCGGTCTCCTTCGCTTGCCGAGCGGTTCTCCTCGGCTGAACCAGCGTCCCATCCAAGCTCATCCGGCGAAGCGTGCTCGGCATTGATGGCACTTGAGATCTTATCCTCTTTGGCCGATGTCGGCCTACTCCCCTCGGTCGTAGGCCGTCCTTCGCGTGCGTTGTCGTCTTCTGTGCGCGTGAAGTACAGAGGCAGAGAAGGAAGGAGCGAGGAAGAAGAAGAAAGAAGAAGAAGGAAAAAAAAAAAAGGGGGCCAGGCTAGAGGAGAAGGAGGTTGGGGCATAAGGGCCCATGCGGGGGGGGGAGAGAAAATGGAAGGGGGGCTGGGCGCGAAGGCCCAACCTTGATGGGCTGCAATTTTTTGTTTTTCTTGTTTTTACTATTTTTTTGTTGTTTTTGTTATTTGTTTATTAATTATCTTATTTATCCAAAATGACAAATTAATAAAAAAATTAATTAGTAAAATAAACCTTAATAAAATTAAGGCGTCAATAATATAATTACCCACAAAGCCCGTCAATGGAATACCTAATGAGTTTGTCAATTATGAGTTTTCGATTAGCAGAGTTTAAGCAAAGTAGACACATGCGTGATCGAAGTAAATAAAAATGCAGTCTTACCTTTGATAAGATCGCAATTCAAACATGGAGGATGGGGGATACAGACGACAACAATAGGCTTAGAAGGGGCCAGCTGAGTAGGTAAAGGAGCATCGGTAGATGCCAACCGGCTGAGCTCGGCTGAGCACAATAGAAACTGATCCACGAACTCTTGATACTCCACGGACTCACGTTTGCTGAAGCCAGTGTTCAAATCGAAACTATCCCAACTATCCAAGGTTGGTTGAGCTCCTTCTGGAGGTTAAAGCTCAGCAATATGCAATGGAGTGCGAGATTCAGAAGCTCTACACTACCCTACAGTCTTCCACAAACTCTCTCGATGGACTTCATGTTAAGGTACAATCTCTTGATACTAAAGTTGAGACTTTGAATCAGCAGACGTCCCAGGCTGTAGACAAAGTGGAAGAGTCAGTGCAGTTGCTTGAGGATTTCCGACTCGTTCGAGTACCCAGACAAACCTAATTGATTTCATCTTTTCAATTCTATCTTTTTGAAATTCTCTTTCTTTTTGCTGTTGACAAAAATGGGGAGAATGAGTGCAGATTTGAACCTTGAACTATTTGTTTGCAGATTTGATTAGTTTGAACTTGTTTGAATGACCTTGTTTGTTTATATTCTGGAGTAATCTTTTGTGGTTGTGATTGTGATTATGGATATGGATGATTGAATCTTGTTTAAATTTTCAAGATTAACGAGTTTTCTGTGGTTGCATAATCCATGTTATCCAAGTCCTTAACAATATGTTTTCATAAGTTATCATGTATGGCTAAAGTACTGTTTTGCATAATATAAGACTTTAAATCTACAAAAAAGTTTTGTTACCATAAAAAAGGAGAGATTGTTAGAGAAAACTCCTATAATGTTTTGAAGCTGACAAAACTTATCTAAGTTTTATTTTGAAAATTGCCAGACTTTTGTGTTAGAGTCTATCCCACAGCAGAAGTTTGCCCACTCTGACAAATTGTAGATTGAATGAGAGTGAAGAATGAAGACTTATCCAGATGCGAGATTATCTTTCTTTCTTCAAGGGTTCGGTTCGTACAAGTTATATATGGCATTCTGGTTAGAAATGTTACCTACGAGATTGGTTATCTTTATTGGAATCAATTTAGATACATCAAATCTTTTCGGAAGGCAAGTTAATTTGAAAAGAATCTACTTATGGAAAGCAAGTTTTGATTGTATGGGCGAACATGATTGATAGGCTTTCATCACAATCTTCAAACGGCTCAAGATCTCCTTAATTGATTATGTTCAACGAGTTGATTGGAAGAATTCCTTTGAAAAGTGCCAACGGTCGAGAAAGCATGAAGGAGTATTTAAGGAGGCCTCTCCAGTCTTTCGATAGAGTGCATAAAAGAAGAATTCCAAGGTCTGAAGCTTCCCATTTACTTGTTATTCCTTACACTGTGCTCAAATTTATAGTCAAAAGAGAGATAGACTTAAATAGAGACTTTGTGAGAGTAGTAGAGACTCTTTACTATGAAGTCGAGATCACAAGATTGTAAATTTTCTTTGATTCTTAGTGGAAACTAGTTAGAAGGCTGTCAACATGGGAGGGTGGAGATCAAGCCGAACCACTATAAATTCAGTATACCTTTTCTCTTCCCTAAACTCCTTTGCTTTATTTCTACTTCAATTTTGTAGTTAAAGTCTAAACATTTTGAAAGTCTACTGATCATCAAACTCAGTTTCTAAAGTAAAATATTCTTACTGCTTTTTGCAAAAATTGTCTTCACACCTATTCACCCCCTAGGTGTTCTTACTAGCCCTTTCACCTTCTTCGGTTTTCCAGATTTTGCTCTTGAAGTGCTTCATCACTCAGGTTGCATTGTTTTACTTCCTAGAAGAGGATAGTCAAATAATTTGGTTGACAATATTTCTCAATGTCAAAGATGTGATGTATCTGATGTATGCTAGCTATAAAGGAAGTCTTATGCTTTTCTAAATGTTCCTTACAATGCACAAGATGATCTTTGAGCGGGTACTCAGAGATGTATAAGATTGGTCACTTGGAAACTGAACTGGGTTGCTATAGCATCTTCCAATGTGAGCTTTTATCTGCTAGTAGGGCTTCCAGTGTTTCCTACCATATGATTTGGACATGGCTTTTTGTACTGCCTAGCAGCATTTTTTCCAGATCAATGAGCATTTCTGTTTCTAAGATCAATTTCTGGCAAAAAACATTGTTTCTTTCCTTCGGGACCATAATACAGATTTCATAGTCAAGTTTCTGGACCGAGACCCATCAACAATCTCGGCATCTAGCTTTGGAAAGCAAGAGAAAATGCTATTGCCCTTTCATCTGCCCCCAAGTAGAAGATTTTTTTTCTCGAGTGACAGGCTCTTCCTCAAGCACATTTGCGGTATTCTACTCATTTCGTGGTTAATGCTTTGGAGCTTTTCCTTCATGCTGGGAATCATCTCAAGGAAAGTCTACCATTTAGGTAGAATCTCGGACTTGTTAAGCTCTGCTCTTTAAAATTTTCTCACCTTTCTACATAAAAAGAGTGAATGACCTAGTAGAAGTACCTAGGAAATCACGATGGCCTTTTGCAAATATGTGTATGAGCTTAAATAAGAAAGGCAAAGCTGATTGGATTTAGTTTATGCTTTTAGCACGGTCATGTTAATTTAGAAAGTTCATTTTTCTTATTTTCAATTGTTTGAATGGGAATCATTTGATTGACGGCCAAGTCCAGTAGGAGTCTTCTAATCTAAGGTGTCTACCTTTCTTCGTGTCCATTGTGGTAAATTAATTTTTAACACTCGATGATCTAATGCTTATCATGATTCAATTAATCATTGCTGAAACAATTATAGGTCATTCTTCTTCCATAAACTAGGTGGGAATGATTTTCTTATGGAGTGTACCATGTTAACAGGTATGACTTGGTCGACTTAACACGGCAAGTACTGTCAAAGCTAGCAAATAAGGTATATGCGGATGCCATGGCCCATGACTGCTTTTCAGCAGAAGGATGCTAAAGCTCTACATTTTCACAGCGGAAAATTTCTCGAACTTATAAAGGATATCGATTTGCTGCTTGCTTGTGATGGTAATTTTCTTCTTGGGACATGGCTTGAAAGTGCCAAAGCATTAGCAGCAACTTCTAGTGAGATGAGGCAGGTTAGTCTCGGTAATTGTCCTGATTGGCTGAATCGTCCAATATAATTGAAGCGAATATGCAGAGTGTGGATCTGTATTGACGTGGATAATGTGTGGACATCTGAAGTTCCCTTTGATAAAAAAAACTGTGTTGTCATTTGCCCTGCCAATTAATTTGGAGAAGCGTTCTCCCTTATGGATCTCTCAGCAAAAGCTTCTTTCGATTAACACCCATAAAGGGCATGGTATCTAATTCAGAAAAAAAAAAAAAAAAAAAAAAAAAAAAAAAAAAAAAAAAAAAAAAAAAAAAAAACATTTTCACATGACAAAGGAGATGGGTGTCTAATTGTTTCTTCTTTGATTTTTTGTCTCATTATCAATGGAATGCGAGGACCCAAGTCACTATGTGGTAAGATACCAATCGAACCGTTCAGAGCAAGCTTCATTATTATGGCACGTCTTGTACCTGCTCCTGTCCATATATCTGTATACGTGTTTACATGTACTTGCATGCTTGTGTTTATACCCACTTCTGGATTTGTGTGCCTTTGTTACTTGATATGAGATTCTCCTATCTTTAATCAGCAAACAAGTTCAGGAAAAACCCACAAAAGCTAGTTTAATTGCAAAAATATACTCCTCGTGATGATTTAAAAACAAAACATTCAAAGAGCAATGTCTAATTCATATAGTTTTTGTTTCCCACCAAGATGATCAACAGTGCATTTGTGTACTATAGCAAAATCCTCTAGAATGAAATCTAATGGTTGATGGTAATTTGCACAAAGGAAAAAAGATAAACTTTGCAAGGTAAATCCATGTAATTGAACAAACCTTGGTCTTCATTTTGCATTTCACGTCATTCAACTGTTAGATTCTGAGTGAAAGCTCGCCAGCAACTTGATGTCCGCAAATTCAAGGAACACATGGCATCCAACATCTAGATTTTAGTGATGCCTGCCAAATTTTTCCTGAATTGCTACGGTTGATTCACGAACTTTAATGCAGCAGCATAGGACCCCAAAAAGCCCCCCTAAACTGAGTCCTCCTCTCTCCTTTTAAGCCTAGCCGGCAGGGGCGCATTGCCTTGTCCACTGCCAGCTGTCCTGTCGGCCTAACCCCTGATCGCCGTCCTTGGTCGTTGTGGAGGTTCTGCCTCTGTACCTTCTCTGGCCCGTACCTTGCTTTCCTAACTTTCTACAGAGAGCGTGAGCGAGAGAGGGGAAGAGGAAAAGAAGACGGGGCGGTGAAGGAAGGGAAATAAAAAGGAGGCTGGTCCAAGCCCAAGCAAGGGAAACGGACAAAGAGAAAAGGAAAGAAGGTCGGGCCGGCCTGGTCTCGCTTGTTTTTTGTTTTCATCTTTTTTCAAAAGAAATATTTCTTTTAATTAATTTTATGTATTTTTTTGGGAAAAAATCACCAAAAATCCAAAACTTTGCTCAAAGTGACAAATTTACTCTAAACTTTTTTTTTTTATGATATGAAAAACCTTAAACTTTGCCAACTGTGACATATTTATCTTAAACTTTTTTTTGCGACACAAAAAACTCTGAATTTCTATCTGTGTGACACATTTATCCTAAACCATAAGGCATTTTGGTCTTTTTACTTTTTTAAATTTTTTTTTCTTTTTTTCTTCTTCTTCTCCCTCCGCCATGGCTGGTAGAGGGAAGCTGGCGTTGGGCGAGAGCCTCTCTTGCTAGATCTGGCGAGGGCACCCCTCGCCGGACTCGAGTGAGGGCAACCCTCGCCGAACACCGGCTCTAGTGGAGGGAAGAGAGAAGAAGAAGAAAAAAAAAAAGAAAAGAGAAAGATGAACATTCCCTTGATGGGGTAAATGTATCATAATTTGCAAAGTTTTGGGTTTTTCATGTCACAAATCTTTTTTTGGATAAATTTGTCACTTTGGACAAAACTTAGGGTTTTTGGTGGTCTTCCCCCCCCTTTTTTTAACAAAAAGGCTCTATTACTCACGCTCCTAATATCTATATGCCATGCAATTTAATATAAATCATTTTTCGTAGGGTTTAGAATCTCATCCCTAATTATGAATACAGGCTTTCTGAGGAGGAGAAAGCCCTCCGGCAATCTGGGGACTTTCAAAAATCTCAAAGTGGTCGGTGATTGAACTATATCTATTTAATTTGGTCAGCAGACTAGTGTAGTTACTCTGGGCGTAGTTACTAATGTCAAAGAGATTAATATCTTCATCTGGTCTTGAAGTTTGCTTATACGTGGAGATCAATATATTAGTTTATTAAACAAACTAAGGTCGCTGCAATACCAAATCATGTATTCAAGTAGAGAGCAGCAAGTTTTTCAAGTCAAGGCAAGAGTAGAAGTTTGCACAATATATGGACAGCACTCCCATAAAATAGTTTCAAATTACACATCTTTTCTAGGAGCCTGCAGTCAATTTGTCTTATGCATGGTTATGAGGTCAATGTAATGCTAATTATCTATCTGTAACCTTTTAGCACTTTCATTGTGAAAGTAGTAGGTTTCATTCAATCATAATTTCTTGTGGCTTTATAGTTTATATGGTGTATGGCTAAAGGATATTTTCTTCCCATTGGTTGTTTATCACAAAATAACATATCTTGTATAGTATCAAAACTTGGATGCTTTGCATATTGTGCATGTGGCACCTCGTGCATGTATATGTATGATTTCTGCGCTAGAATTGGAGTATTTACTCATAATCTGAGATTAACATATAGTTTTTTAATAATCTTTTTAAATTCAGATAATATTTCAATTTACGGTGGGAAAGCAAAAGAAGTACTTTTTACTCAAAACTTAACTCCAAACAAATGAGCCCTTATACTTCATAGTTGATGTTGAGCTCTCTATTTCTCCATCATTCGGGGGTCCCCTCGATAGTCTATGTTGTTTTCTTATGTGGCTCCTTCAATTTCTTATTGGCACAGGTAGTTCTAGCATTCCAGCATCTAGGTCTACTCCTCCTCCCGAAAGGTCACTTAAGCATGCCTCGAATTATCAGATTCCAACCTCTGCTTTGTATGAAGATGTGGATGACCCAAGAGCGTCGGTTGATTCAACATCAGCTGGGAATAGTGGTAGTTATATTTAGTTTTATTCTAACCGGGAAGATGTTGGTCCTTTCGAGCATATAAATATATAGTGTCACTTTGGAATTGTCATTTTCTTATTCTTAGAACTACGATTAAGACCGAAACAAAATTGTATTTTGGCTTATTTTGAAAAGTATGTGTTTTATTGTTTGAGGTGTCAACACTACCGGGTTACATTTTGTGATATTACTATGCTTTCTCCTCACCGCATAAATAGAAATTGGAAATTGTGCAAAATATAGTTTATCCTATTCTCATGTTGTCATTGGGGAAGTGTAAGCCTTGCATTGATGAAAGTTTTTCTGCCTCTTTTCAAGCTTATCCGTCCTGTGGTAATTGCTTTTGCCGGTTTGTACTTTTACTTTGCTTAACTAGAAAGTCATTTATAATAATTGGATCCTTGCTCGTGTGTGGCAGGTGCAAATCCTATAGCAATGATGGAATTTTACATGAAAAAGGCTGCTTAAGAGGAAAAGAGGAGGAAACCTAAACAGTCAAAAGATGAGATGCCTCCACCTGCTTCCCTCCAAGGTTGTTGTGGTCTCTTATAACATAATGTTTTCTAACTCTGGGTAATTTTCTTTGAAGTGTCTATTATGCGTGGTTTTATTACTTTTCAGCTCATGTTATGTTTTCTATTATGGCTCCTACAAATAGGGGCCATCACATGGGTGATTACATTCCTCTAGAAGAGCTTGAAAAGTTTGTATCAAACCGTAATGATGTAGCTGCGCAGAAAGCAACTAGAGAGGCTGCTAAGAAGGCTAAAATTCAGGCTGACAATGTTGGCCACAAACTTCTATCTAAGATGGGATGGAAAGAAGGTTCTTTCTCTCTCTCTTACGATGACTGTCAGTTCTTTTTAATGCCATAGAATTTTTCTGTACCCATTCATTATATCTGGTTGGATGCTCATCGTAACTTACAAAAGCTTACTTACTTTAGACTTGGTTTTACTGATGTATGCTTTGTGGTTTTGCTAAACAATCAACTTTTTGTTCACCGTGGTTTCAATAGCTTGTCGGTAAATTGTGAATTCTGGCACTGAATTCACATTCACATTTTGAATGTCTATAGGTTTGAGTCTACTGAATGTCTTTCTGAATAACGGGTTCAATAGGTTGCTTAGTTCTGTCTAACACCCTGTATGGAGAATTCTTTCTGATTGTAAGCTATGGCTTGTAAAACATAGGAGGGTCTAGGGAGCTCCAGAAGTGGGATTTCCAACCCAATTATGACAGGTGATGTGAAGACAAACAACTTGGGGGTTGGTGCACATCAACCGGGAGAGGTGACGCCAGATGATGATATATACGAGCAGTATAAGAAGCGGATTATGCTCGGATATCGATACGGGCCAAACCCTCTGGTGATTATCCTTTTAACCTTTTCACTTGTTTGTTTAAGGTCACATTCAAGTGCCTAGTAGTTGTTCTGGGTGGAAATTTGTCACGCCCCGATCCTCAGGCACGCACACATCCGTCTCACTTGGTCGATTTTATAATGCGATATCCCAGGACAATATATCACCGACCCTTTCATTTATTAAGCACATGCGGAAGCAGTTAAAATCTCCAGACAATAAAACGATGGGATAGAAAAGCAGGGCCATATTGAAATTTATAACAAAACTTTTATACAAACCACAAACCAGAACACTTCACAAACTTTTTATTCTAAACTCTATTCACATCAAAATGGAGATATCAAAGAAGATACAATCTCAGTCCATCTGGGCCGTACTCAAGGCCCCTCTCAGAATTATCTTCTTTTCCCAAAAATCCTTCTCCGACTCTTCCTCCTCAGCTCCTTAGCCGGGTCCTGAAATGATTTTCCCCAAACTGGGATGAGACTACGTCTCAGCGAGTTCTACCCCACTAAGCCCAATTAGTAAACTACTATACTAAAGGCTGCCTAAACACGCATAGGTCAGAAGACGTACCTTGGTCTCATATCTCACTTGCAAGTCAGTACAATTCATAATAAACACCCAAGCAATCATATCACTGATCGAAGCATCAATCAAATCGACTTAGTCGATTTCACATTTCAGCAAGACCACTCAAGGTCATTCCCATTCAATCAATCAATTCACAACATCATATCAAAACAATGATCAATCGATCTAGTCGATTACATGTCATTCGGACCACCTCTCGGTCACATCAACACCATATTTTAAAATCTCCATTCGGGTACTTAGTCACAGAGCCGGATGAATGCTCTCCGCCTCTTTTCGCCAAGGTGACGTACCAATTACCGATCACGAAAATCTCCAGCAAGTACACTTAGTCACAGAGCCTCATTAATGCTCTCGGCGTCGTCTTCGCCAAGGTGACATAAGTAATGTTTGCCCTATGTGCGTTCTTTAAGGCGCGTTTTCGCACAATGATATTCCCCATCACCGAACCACGCCCGTCATAGGTCACAAATCATTGATGGTCTACGTGCGTTCTTTAAGGCGCTGTTTTCGACAGTTGATTTCCCTAATCACCGAACCACGCCGCCATAAGTCATAGACAGTCTACGTGTGCGTTTTTAAGGCGCCGTTTTCGACAATGATGTACTTTATCACCGAACCACGCCTGCCTATACTTCGACTTGATCACCTCCTCACAAGAGAATTCTAAGTTAGTTCTCATCACTCTCTCCACTTACAGCTCAACAAGGTATTACAATTGCTAACTAGCCATACACGGCCATCTACCAATCAATAATTCAATTTCACTCAATTTCAATCAATTTAGGTAAATCCCTAAAATATCACAATTTATTTAATTTCATACAACGTAGAGCTCAAATAAATAAATGGACTGCGCCACGACAATCAGCACGAGATTTTAGTCGTCAGCCATCAAAATCTTAATTTCCGAAAAATAAATAAATAATTAATTAATTTCGAAAATTAATTATTAAATATTAAAAATTCCGTTTAGCTCAAAATAAGGTCCAATTAAATAAACGGACTTCACCACGGTCATCAGCATAATTTTCCGGTCACGGGCCATCCCAGTTGAATTTTCAGGAAATAAATAATTATTTAATTAATTTCGAAAATTAATTAATATTAAAAATTCAATTTAGCTTAAAATAAAGTCCGATTAAATAAACGGACTTCACCACGGTCATCAGCATAATTTTCCGGTTCCAGACCATCTCCCTTGAATTTTCGAAAAATAAATAATTATTTAATTTAATTCCGAAAATTAATATTTAAATGCCAAAAATCTCACTTAGGCACGAATCGCCAAATTGAAGCCCAATTAGGGGTCGAAAAATTCCCAAGATACTTCCAATAAATAGTAGACCACGTCTACTTGCTAATTGCGCAATCAATTTATCACATCACAATTGACTAATAATTGCTAATTAATTATAATCTAACAACCTAAACATCATTAATTAAACTAAACCAACCTTAAAGCATAATTAGTCAACTAATCCGGGATTAGTGAGATTACTCACCAAATCGCGCGCAAATCGGATCAATCCGACGGCGGCGACGCGAGGAACGATTCCTCCCAAAGTGACTCGCGGATCCGGGGCCCGGAAACGCCCCAAAACGGGCCCGAACCAGCTGGAAACCCATTTCATGGGTTGCTGGCTTGCTGCGAAACAGAGGAAAATAGGGATGGTTAGGGGCGGAGAAGGGTTCGGGGGAGCGGGCGAAGCTCCGGGGAGGGCCGGTGGAGGTCCGGCGAGCTCAAACGGCGGCCGGAGGTGGCCGGATTGAGATGGACAGAGGCGGAGCAGGGGTGAGGTCGCACGGGGGAGGATGGTAGCGAACGGTGGACGCGGGGGCGTGCGCAGTGTGCACGGGCGGCGGTGCGGCGGCGGGACGGGCGTCCGGGAGGCGGTGCGGGCGGCGACGGCTCCGACGAGCTGCTTCTTCTTCTTCGGTTTGCTGGTTTCGGGTTGGTTCGCACAAAGAACAACGAAGAAGAAGAAGAAGGTCACGTGGGGGAGAAGAGAGAGGAGAGAGAAAAAGAGATAAGAGAGAGTAATTTTGACTAGTCAAAGAGGGAAGAGAAAGCAAAGTGGGACACGGCAAAGGGGGAAAAGGAAAGAGAAAGTTGGCGTGGGGAGGGGAATCGCACGAAGGGGGGAAGGAAAGGAGAGGGGAGAGAGAAGGAAAATTAAAGTAAAACTTTATACAATTATTCTTACTTTATTTTCTTTGTCTCTTTCCCTTTTTATTTCCTTTCGGGCTTCAATTTTTCCTCCGATAATTTTTTTTTTTGAAATTTCGGACTCGTCAATAAAAATTGACGAAATACGATGACATGATCCTATTTATCCAAATCGAAATTAACTCAAAAATCTTGGATGTCACAAAATCGACTTCACTCGTTGTTCTCTCTTTTACAGAACAATCCTCTAAAAGCATCCTATTGAAGAACTTTGGGATGAAAGGTGTTCCTCTGCTGCAGAAAAGGGATGGAAAAGTAATTTTGTGGTAGTTGTACAAAGATGGCGAGTTTGTTACTGTGTTTGTGATGTGGCTGGACAAATTGTTTCAATGTTGAAGAACCTCCTATATGTTATATATAGCGAATGCAATCGTTTCTCTCGTTAGAAAGGCCAATAGTTTTTATATTTTTGAAAGAGTGAGCTAAGTTACTACCATTCCATTTTGTTGAAACTAAGGGTCAAGTTGGTAATTTTCCTTACATCTCCCCCACCCAGAGCCCAAGTATTATATATGCCTCATGTCAGATTGACATCTCACTTTCTTACACACTCATGACACATGGTTAAATTTAGTTGGGAAGCGAATTTGTGGACAATCTATGGGACGACCCTAGGCTTTTGTTGCTTCCTCGGATTATATGTACTCCTTTCCGTTGTTGCACGACGTTATCGCATTGGCACTAAACTGGACATGACTAGAATAAGAAGGGGAAAGCCAATTAGTCTATACGTGCATGCAAAATGGCGCTTTTTATTCTTGCATCAGTCGGTGCCCAAGTGTAACGGGGTGATTTTAGATGAACTTGATGGAATTATAAATACTAGCTATTACTTCATTGAAAGTTACTACATTAATATAAAAGAATTACTAGTTAAGTATGAATATTGGTAAATACAGGTGTTGCATGAGTATTAAAAATTACTATCTACATGAGAAAGTCAAAAGTTACTAAGACATTCAAGCTTGTTTTTCTAGTACTGATAGTTACAATTAGTATGGAGAAATGTTTAAATATAGAGGATTGATATTCAAGGCCACGGGAGAATAGAATTTCCTTAATTTAAGCTGGAGGGAAATTGGAAAATCAGCAAGCTTCTAACTTTCCAAGTTCACTCCATGAGGGGGTCGACTTCTGCCCTAGCCTAGCCTGCTGGAATGACAGTGATGTTGCCGCATTTCATGAAACCCTCATGGCCCTTTTAACTTTATGAAATGCCGTTTATCGATTGATGGTATTGTTTTCCATGGTGCACCCTTGTTTACAGAAATGGGTCTTGAGTGTGAGAGCATCAAAGTCTGACTTGTGAGGTCAGTCTGAAATCGACGGTGCAATTTGGATTACGAAAAGATAATCAAATTTGAATAGGAGTGCCATTAAGTTGCCTAAAGGTAAAGTTTGGTGTAGAGCCACCGTGCACATGCAAACATTATTCTGGTGACCATTTAGAATTGAACAGGAAACTTGGAGCTCGACCTTTGATTCAATAAATCGATTAGTGATTTCGAGGTAGTTTCGCGACATGTCTATATATTAGGATGCATTAAACTGAGGAACAATAATTATTAAGGGACAAAATCCACATCTTCTGTTCGTTTCGAGGACTCGAAGGAAATGAAGAAAGAGAAACCTGTCCATTTAAAAAATATTCCCAACTTCTTTTGCTGCTCTCATTTTCAGTCTTCTTCGTAGCGGCTTCAAGCATAATCTCTCCAGACTTAAAGGCGACGAGCAGGTCTTCTGGCAGACCGGAGAATGTGAGTCCATACACTCTCTAAACTTCTTCACGTCGACTTCAACTTTCTGAGTATCTACATGAGTTCACATATGAAAAAAAATAATTAAAAATTGACCTTTGATTTTATGGATATGACAAGAAGTTATAATCAATCTTAGATCTTATAGTAAAGATATTACCAGGATGGTGGTCTAAACAGGTAGACAAGAAACATCTGACATTGCAGAGCCCTGATGCCACGGATGAAGAAGACCCTCCAAGGCAACCCTCGAGGCACTTCTGACTGCATTCAAATGGAACGGAGTCGAAGGCACAAAATAATGTACACAGTGCAATGCGTTCTGCAGATTTGTCTGCTTTAACACCGATGGCTAAAGCAGACGACAATAGTAAAGCCGCAAGGAACATTGTCGATCCCATTCTTTTGGACAATGTAATAACCATTGCCTCTCTCCCCCTCCCTCTCTGTCTTTTATTTTTTATCAGAACTCCCTAATCTGTCTCTCAACAAGCTTCGAGGGCTTTCTAGGATTCTTGGAGCCGCAATTGAAGGGCACGAAGTTTTTATTTTCTTTGGTTGGTAAAGAAGCACAAAGGTGATGAAGTAAGAATTTAAGGAGTAGTGGTTGAGAAAAAGCCGCCCGAATCCTGTTACTCTGTCACTAACTTAGATCGTTCTGATGTTCTTTCTGTCACACAGGTTTTTATTTGATGAGGTCTGTGCAGATACCGGTATTATATACAGGCTTTCTGAGGAGGAGAAAGCCCTTAAACAGTCTGGGGACTCCCAAAAATCTCAAAGTGGTCGGTGATTGAACTATATCTATTTGGTCGGTCAGTATTACTCTTGGTATGATTACCGATGTCGAAGAAATTAATACCTTCATCTGTTCTTAAAGTTTGCTTATACGTGGAGATCAATCTATTAGTTTATTAAACAAACTGAGGTCACTGCAAATAAATCATGTATTCAACTCGGAGAGCAGCGAGTTTTCCGAGTCGAGGCAAGCGTAGAAGTTTGCACAATCTATGGACAACACTCACATAAAATACTTTCAAATTACACATCTTCTCTAGGAGCCTGCAGTCAATTGATCATATGCATGCTTATGAGGTCAATGTAATGCTACTTATCTATCTGTAACTTTTTAGCACTTTCATTGTGGAAGTAACAGCTTTCATTCAATCATAATTTTTTGTGGCTCTATAGTTTCTATGGTGTACGGCTAAAAGATTTTTTTCTTCCCATAGGTGGTTTTTCACAAAATAACATACCTTGTATAGTATCAAAACTTGGATGCTTTGCGTATTGTGCATGTGACACATTTTGCATGTGTATGTATGATTTCTGTGCTAGAATTGGAGTATTTACTCATAATCTGAGATTAACATATAGTTTTTTCATAATCTTTTTAAATTTAGAAAATATTTCAATTTAAGGTGGCAAAGCAAAAGAAGTACTTTTTGCTTAAAACTTAATTCCAAACAAATGAGCCTTTATACTTCATAGTTGATGTTGAGCTCTTTATTTCTCCATCCGCATTCTGGGGCCCCTTGAAAGTCTATGTTATTTTCTTATGTGGCTCCTTTAATTTCTTATTGGCACAGGTAGTTCTAGCATTCCAGCGTCTAGGTCTGCTCCTGCTCCTGAAAGGTCACTTAAGCATGCCTCCAATTATCACATTCCGACCTCTGCTTTGTATGAAGATGTGGATAACCCAAGAGCATTTTTTTTTTTTTTTTTTTGGGTAATGACCCAAGAGCATTTGTTGATTCAACATCAGCTGGGAAAAGTGGTAGTTATATTTAGTTTTATTCTAACTGGGAAGATGTCGGTCCTTTCAAGCATATAAATATATAGTGTCACTTTGGAAATGTTCTTTTCTTATTCTTAGAACTACGATTAAGATTGAAACAAAACTGTGTTTTGGGTTATTTTGAAAAGTACTCTGTGTTTTGTTCTTTGAGGTGTTACCACTAGCGGTTACATTTTGTGATATTACTATGCTTTCTCCTTACCGCCGAAATAGGAAGTGGAAATTGTGCAAAATATAGTTTATCTCGTTCTCATGTTGTCATTGAGGAAGTGTAAGCCTCGCATTGATGAAAGTTTTTCTGACTCTTTTCAGGCTTTATAGTATTATAGTAACCCGTTTTGATCTATATTCTTATAGTGTAAACCTAGTAACCCATACCCGACCCGACCCGTATCCAAATCATACCCGACCTGACCCGTATCGCTAAACCTATTAATATTCTAGCAAAACTCACTTCTACTATATGCTAATTAGATTAAAACTTCAAATTAAATTAAAACTAGTAAATAAAATTTTAAAAAACCTATAAATTGAAATATTTATAAAAAAAAAAATTAAACTATGCACATGCTTCTCTTATTCGAAGTGAACATACCATTGAATAACTAAAAACTATAACATAAAATTTTTTTAACTAAAACTAAAAAAGCTCATTTTTATGACATTTTATTAAAAAAAAAAGTATTGTTAAAACATTTTTTATGCAATATAAATTTTTTAACAATTTTGATGCAATACAAATTTGATGAAAATTTTTTATGATTCTTTCTAAATATTTTTTTAATCGAATCTTTAATTTTTTTAAATATAATTTTTAATTATTTTTTTAAATATAATTTTTAATTATTTTTTTAAAATATAATTTTTAATTAAAAATATAATTTTTAATTTTTAATAGTTATCTTTTTTCTCTTTTCTCTTTTCTTTTTTCTTCTTTTTCGGCGGCGATCGACCATAGGCGAGATTGAGCTCGCCGACATCGGGCGAGGCTCGATCTCACTGATCTGGCAAGGTTGAGGCCTCGCCCGACGCCGATGAGCTCGAGTCTCGCTAGATTTGGCAAGGCTTGAGCCTCACTAGTTGTTAGCGAGGCCAAGCCTTGCTAGATCTAGGGAGACTTGAGCTTGTCGGCGTTGAGTGGGGCTCGATCTCACCGATTTGGCGAGGCCGAGGCCTCGCCCGACTCCATGATATCGAGTCTCACCAAATCCAACGAGACTCGAGCCTCGCCAATCATCGGCGACCTGCTGGCAAGCTCAAGCCTCGCCTAGCCTATTGTCGGCCAACGGCAAGCCGTCACCCTGTCAATCATTGAAAGGAAGAAAAAAATTAAAATATGAAAAATAATTATAATTTCGATTTTTTATTTAAAAAACATTTTTATAAAGTTTAAAAAGGCTATGGGATTAAAATTTAAAGTGGGTTTCCTTTCTTAATAAAATAACCCATTTAGACCCTTTTTTTTTTTAACTTTCTCATGCCCATTTTTGATCCATATTTAACGTTCACTTGACCCATATATAACCCATTTTGCCAGCTCTAGCCTAGCGACACGTCGAAGAAGAAGAAGGAAAATGAAAAGAAAAGAAAAATATTTAAATATTTACAATGATCAACTCCTAAAAAATGTTTCCACCTCTTTAGATTTAAGAATTCACTTTCTAAAATTTATAAATGAATGTTTTTGTTGATCGGAAAGTGTTTTCAATTAATTAGTCATTTTTCACAAACCAAACAAGTGAAAATTCGGAAAAGCAATTCTCAGAAGATACTTTCCCCAAAACAAACACATTCTAAGTTTTAATTCAGCCTAGTATGACGTGCTAACTACTATGCAATTATATATATTGACTATAAGAACCGTGATGAATTCCTAAGCGAAGAAAATAATACACTTGCATTATAGTTAAAGCAAAATTGGGAAAAATAAAGCACTTGCCTCCGTTAAGCCATAGAAGAAGTGGTATTGAGTCCTTATTTTGCCCCGCTTTGACAAAATAATAATAAAATGCTCGACTGGCCATTCATCAACAGTGACATAACCACCATAGTGATCAAATTTGACTGGCGATTGTCCAGGCAACCTTTTGATCCTATCTTTTTCCTTCAGTCCTTCTTGACGATAAATTCTAGAATTTAAGTTTTCATCGTGGTTGCACACCTGAAAAGGGCTCATGTCGATCCTAGAATTATCGTACTTTGCTTTGTATAGAGAATCGAGAGCCTCTCCTTGCTTCTTTCCGAGGATATGAACAAGCGACGACAAGACACATAAAGAGAAAAGAAGAATAAAGGAGGTCCTTTTGGGTTTCTTTCCATTCTCTCTGTTCTCAGCTTCTTCCTCTTTGAGCCACTAGAGAGAGAGAGAGAGAGAGAGAGAGAGTTTAATGGTGGTTGTTCTAATGTATAGAATTGGATTCGAATTAGGTGCATATATATAGTCGGAAGAAAGAGAAGATGGCAATTGGTGATTGAAGGGGAAAGTCTTCACAAGTTTGAGGAAGCTTCATTAGATCTTGGTAATGATATCCATTGTATTAATATTTTTCTAGTTTTCGGATTCATGTTGTGCCAGATGACTCCAATATAGCCAGTGTTTGCTCATATGGAAAAGCATAACGCTTATTATAAAAACACTTTCATTTTATTGAATTGAATCGAATATCATCTATGATTTGTTACTATATGTGGATATCGTGGCTTCTATAATTAGTATGAGGTAAATATTTTACAATGTTGGCATGATATCATTCAACAGCTTACTTTTGCTGCATTTGTTTCCTTTGATAAATTTCATATGTTATCAAATAACTTTTTTATTTTCATTTTCATTACTTTTCATCTCTTAATAATCATTATTTAAAACTCCATTGATCTTGCACCAATGTTCATTTATCTTTCTCACCAATGCCTTAAGTATACCACTTAATATATGAAATTCAATGGCGTACCTTTTTTTTGTGGCTAGCTAAAGTTTTATCTAAATTTGTACTAGTTAGTTAGAGTTTGCTAACTCTTGTTTTAAGTTGCTTACCAATGATAATTATGCTTTTTGTTTTTCACTTTGCAACTTTTCTATCGAGTTGTCACTTTTTTTCAACCTCAAGCCCAAAATTTGAGCCCAAATTTGGAGAAGCTAATGGCTCAAACCAGGTCATGACGATACAATCAATCCATAAGACTAGTTACGGATTGCCTAAAAAGCTCATCGATAATGAGACTCATAACAATAATTACCCACAAAGCCCATCAATGGAATACCTAATGAGCTCGTCAATTATGAGTTTTCGATTGGCGGAGTTTAAGCAAAGTAGATACATGCGTGTTCGAAGTAAATAAAAATGCAGTCTTACCTTGGATAAGATCGCAATTCAAACACGGAAGATGAGGGATACAGACGACAACAGTAGGCTTAGAAGGGGCCAGCTGAGCAGGGTAGCGGAGCATCGGTAGATGCCAACCGGCTGAGCTCGGCTGAGCACAATAGAGGAGCACCGGTAGATGAAATCGATCGTGGTTGTAGGGACCGCCAGTGAATCTCTTCAAAAGTGAGGGAGCGCCGGTCGCCAAAGAGGGCTCTGGACGTGGGGAAGGAGAACTGCCAGGCGGAGAATACCGAGAGCGAGAAAGGGAGGACATGCGACTGCAGCTTGGGCAAGGCATGTGGCTATTCATGTTTAGCGCTCACTCCAATGAGTAAGGGATCATGAGATGATGGGAGTGCGATGGAACGGCATTTGTGACGTCAATTCATCCATTATGTTCAATTCTTCCCATTATATTGAAATTGTCACTTGAGTTATTTTAGCGGTCAATTCAATACTAAAATTTTTAATTTGATTTATTTAGTGCGAAACCATGTGACGATTTTCAAATATAACCCTTCCGGCGACAAACTAGAATGAATAGGAAAAAAGAAAAATGGCAAAGTCAAAAAAAAAAAAAACCAATTCAAAAAATTTAAAAACAATCTGCGAAGATCATCCACGTAAGCAAATTCAGAGAGAACTATATTAAAATAATTAACACTCTTGTGAGCTACAATAATTCTTGATATTGTTTTGTTAATCATCCACGCATCAATTTCTTCGTTAACAGAGAAACAATGACGTTCTTGAATCCCTAATAACTGAATATTTACATGCGCGCCCATGTGAATTACCAAAGAAAGAAAACAGAAAGTGGAGAGAAAAGCGAGTCCTCAAGCATTAATTCCATCATCTTCAAGCACTTGAAGGGTCTACTTTGATGGGAGTAGAGAGCCAGATAGGAAGTGAGAGATGAGAGAGAGAGCTCTCTTGGGCTGATAGCTCGGCACCTGATGCCCTGCACCTCGCACGGTCGCAAACGTCAGGTCTCCCTCGTACACTTGCACATACCCTCCGACCTATACCCGCCAAAGATGGTGTGGATTACTTTTCGTTCAGCAAATCGAGCCAATTGATCCCTCCACGAGGAGGAGATCCTAGACGAGAATAATTTTGATGTAGTGAAAGCAAATAAACCGCCTCACCTCGCCCTTAAAGAACCATGGACGCCATTTACTCTTCGTGGGGAGGTTCATCTTGCTGAGAGACCTCTGGGTCGATGTCACCGGCACTCTTCCGTCCGTATCCCCGCTGCATTTTCAATTATCCGTTAGTCATATTCCACTTCAATCACACACAAAGGATGGCCAGAAGTTGCCGATGACGATGCGCGGGAAAGAAAATTCTTTTTTTTGTATTTACCTAAACACCCAGACGCGAAGCCCATTGGACATGAATTCTTGGAGGAGAGGGATGATGGTGGAAGGGCTATCTCCCCACTGCTGGATAACATTGCTGCATGGTTGCCAGTCGTGATCGAGCTTCGTAACGTTGGCATGAAGCGCCTCTTGCACATTTTCTCTGTTCAGGTAAGCATAAACATAGTAGTCTCCACACGGGTCAAAGTTCAGGATCTGGCCAAACAAAACACAACCCGAAAATCTATGACCTAAGGTTTTGCATATTATCGTTCAGAAGTGCAAAAGTTAGAGTGGGGAAAAAAAGGGGAAATGAATTCGAGCTCACGCTGGCCTTCTTGGGAAGAGAAGTCAGGTTGGGAGAGAGGCACAGAGGAGCGTAGATGTTGTAAATGTCGATAGAAGAAACATCATTATCCGCTTCGTTCATAGCCGAATTGCATTGGTCTACTTGATTGGTGACATTTGGTGAAAAGTTGCAATACTTTTGAATTGCATACCATGTTTCGTCGGATGCCAATGCATGTGTAGCAAAGTATTCGTACATCCCATTCTGGTCCGTCTCGTCATTGATTACTGCGTTTCCAATCTGCATGCATCCATATAGCCTCAATCAAAACCAATCCTTTAATTTTTCTTATCTATCTACATATGTCCAATGTTATGAGCCATGAGCAATGGCTTTAATGCACTAGATCGGTGCTAATCGATAATGGTTACTCCATGGCAAGAGAATTGCCTACTAATGTTATATTCATCGGGTGACCCCCAGAAAGAAAGACAAAAAGCATCACATTACATTACAATAGCTGCTACAGCAATGATAATGCAGCATCCACGTTATTTATTTATCAAAAGATCCAGCACTTGTACCTAATAATCCGATGTGATGTTGACAACCATAAGCACATGCTTAGTTGTTAGTTGAATCCCATTATAGCAAATGAAACAACTGAGTAGGGGGTAGTAACTCCTACTCATTATGACAGATAAAAGATTTTTCTACATGTCGAAGAGGTTCAACATGGAAAGTAACTTTATAGCCAAGACGTGCATGATGACTTCTAGCTTTTAATCATTCATTAGAACGCAAAATCCCAACACAAAAACACACGCAAGCTTAAAGCTTGTGAACGTTCAGACTTTTGGTGTTTCCAATGATTTCAACATGTAATGTAAATAATGACAATGCAGTTCATGAATACAACTTACTATAATCCCTTTGAGGTTGATAAGGGTCTTGTTCGCCTTCTTGTTGTTGGATAGGATGTTGTGAGCGAGCTGAGGCACGTAATGACCCGCGTAGCTCTCGCCTGAAATGTAAAAGTCCCGGTTCTTGTACTCGGGAAACCTCTCCAGCCAATTTAGCAAGAATACATAATTGTCCGCGGCTGTTTTGCTGTCTCCGTTCGCGTTATAGTCCGATGTTGTGTTAGAATAGGAAAAACCGACTCCAGCTGGAGACTCTAGGAACAAAATGTTCGCAGCTGCCAACGTAAAACGAATTATTAATCGCCCTATCAGCAAAAAGAAAAGGTGAAATGCTTTTGGTATTTTTTTAATAATTTACCAGTATTCCATCCAAATTTATTTCTGAAGAGAGTCTTCCCATCACTATGGACTCGGAATGGTCCGTGTTCCTGCATTGCTCCATAGGCGAGGGATGAGCAACCGGGGCCTGAAAAACCAGCACAAATAGCTAACTTTTACTCACTCAAAAGCACTAGAAAAGGGTCTAAAGATGATTTACAGTATAATGACGTAGTAAGATTACCATCAAAATGATATAGATGGCTCATCTGTGATCGCATATATTGGAATTGACTAGATGAATAATGGTAAATCATGATCATAACTTATGTTCATCTACTTTGACTATACACTGCACCTAAAAATATAACGCATATAGCAACGCCTGAGCTCATAGCACCTGCTGCATTAAGCTATCAATTTGACAGCTCGAAGTTATACAAAATCAATAAAAGGCCAACCAAAACAATTGGAAACATGCTTAGTTCTAGTGACAATGTTGTTTTCATTATTGTTGTAGCATTAAATACCTATAACGATTGATCAAATTCAAGTTCTGCCTAATATGACCCTGAAACTACCGTGCAATTACGCATCTTGACTCCAAAAACCGTGATGGTAAAGAGAGTAATACGGTTGCATTGGAAGAGAAGAAAACTTTATATTGCTTTCAAAATTTAAGAATGACGTTGGAGATCAAGCGAAACCAGAAAACTAAAGCATGCACCTCCATTAAGCCATAGAAGAAGTGGCTTCGACTCCTTATTCCACCCCACTTCGGCAAAATAATAATAAAATGCTCGTCCGGCCGATTCATCAACGGTGACATAACCACCATAATGATCAAATTTGACCGGCGGTTGTCCAGGCAACATTTTGATCCTATCTTTCTCCTTCAGTCCTTCTTGATGATAAATCTTGGAGTCAAGAATTTCAGGGTGAACACTCGCCTGAAAAAGGCTCGTGTCGATCCCAGACTTCTTGGACTTCGCTCTATACAAAGAATCAAGAACCTCTCCTTGCTTCTTTCCATGGATATGAACAAGGGATGACAAGATACATAGAGAGAAAAGAAGAAGAGATGAGCGTGCTTTGAGGTTTCTCTCCATTCTTTCTGCTCTCAGCTTCTTACCCTTGGAGCCGAGAGAGAAAGATAGAGAGAGAGAGTTTAATGGTGGTTTAATATATTGAATTTGATCCGAATTAGCTGTACTTATAGAAAAAAGGAAGAAAGAGAAGATGGAAATTGGTGATTGAACGGGAAAGTCTCAACAACCTAGTAGCCTGATTGGATCAAAGTAAATTTCTCCATTTGTTTAGGAAATAAATGGCGTGAATACATTTTCCTTAAAAGCAATGGCTTATATTATCTATAAAAACGAATGAACGATAAATATTTTCATCATTGAAAAAAATGCTTTGACCTAAATTGTTTTCAATAATTAAAAATAATTTCAATGATTAATTATTTTCAATCATATAAGCGATTATTTTTTTAAAATTATTTTCTTAATCATTTATTTTTTGCAAAACAAATATATTTTTAGAGTTTTATCATTTTCAGAATCATGTTGTGCCATGTGACTCCATTATATTCAGTGTTTGCTCATGTGGAAACATGTGCCGCTTATTATAGATATACTCAATTTAATTGAATTGAATCGAATATAATATAATATAAGATTCGTCGTGGCTTAATACTGATCATATGTATCTACAATTAGTATATACATGAGGTACATATGTTACCTTCAACAAAAAAGGGGTACATATGTTTCCAAGTGAACAATGGAATGGCGATATATTATTCTACTTCTTCCTTTTCTTGTCTTTTTTTCTTTGATAACCATATTTAGTGTTATTTCTTTTTTTTTTTTAATTCTGTACCATATTTTGTGTTGAAAGTTAAAATTTTCAGCACTTAATATCTAAATGTATTTGATAACCACTAAATACACACAACTTAATTAATTGGTTTAAGTCAAAAATCACTCATTATGGTAAGTAAGAATGACTTACTTAATTAAGTGATCAAACATAATGTAAAATAAGATTTTACACTTTATACTATCAAAACCTTCGGATAATGCTCATTATGCCAAGTTTAGTATGAAAACAATAAAAATAATGAATTGATTTCATAAGTTATCAAATAAATTTTTATTTTCATTTTCATTACTTTTCAACGCTTAATCATTACTTTTCAACGCTTAATATTCATTATTTAAAAACTCTTGATCTTCTACCGATGCTCATTAACCTTCCTCATAAGAAATTACCTACTTTTTTATGTGACTAGCCAACTGTTATCTGTTTAAATTATGTACTAGCTACTTTTGATTTACTAACTCTCATTTGAATTGATTATTATTGATTGGCTTTTTTATAGATTCACATTATTTCTACCTTTGAAACGGCTCTAGGCTCCACTAAAAAATTTAAATGGTCTAAAATTGCCCTTTCTCAGACTTCTTTATTGGTAAGATTGACGAAAGAGGACAAATATACCTTTTATTAACATTTCCTAAATGTAGTTTCTTTTTCTTCTGTTGTTCAATTAAAGAAGTTTACATTTTTTTTAACGAGAATCATCTAATATTTGAGTATTTTAATAAATTTAATAATCAATAATCTAATTTAAAAGAATATCAACATTGTACATGTTGTTTACAATGTTTCTCTACCTTTTACAATGTTTCTTTGGTAAAAGTTGTGAACATTCTATGATTGCAATTTATATTTAAATTATATTCGTTAACAAAAATTAGCATAAAGGTTCAAACTCATCACAAAAGTATTCTTCATAAAAATCAGATCCAACCCACTAAGTTGAAGAGAGGAAACGAAATCTGTATAGGACAAAAATGGAAAAAAAAATACGGCGGTGGAATAAAATATCATTTTTTGATTAATAGGAATTGTCTTGTATTACAATACATAGCAACTTTCATCGTTTTTCCATTTGTTATTTTGATTAATTAATTATCATCGTTAGCTCAACAATCTTGGGAGTGTTATATGCATTTAGAGAGTGGAAATAATGTAAAACTATTTTTAACTTAGCAAATTTTCTATTTAATTATCACTTTTATTTGACAATAGGCCCAAAATTTGGGCTCCAACATTTTTGAAGTTGACGGGAAGAATCAAGTCGTGACAATACAATTGATTCATAAGGTCCAATCAATGAAATGTCTAATAAGCTCATTGATCATGGGGACACAACAATATAACTTACCCACAAAGTTCATTGATGCAATGCCTAACGAGCACATCTATCATGAGTTGCAATTGACAGAATTTAAGCGAAGTAAATGACAGGTGGCGGCAATCGATTCACTCGAAGCATGCACAATAGTTGACTGAGTCAACTAGGATCAATCGATCGAGAGTAAAGCTAAAGAATCGAGAGCAATGATAAATCATCTTTAGAGCAGCATACAAGTCAAAACGGTTGGGGATTCTTACAGACTAGGAAGAAACAATTACCTTGACCATTGTTCATTGCGAAACCAGCCCAAGAAGATGGCATGATTAAACTGCATCTAATGATAACTCATGGCTCTTATCCCAATAAACATATCTCGACAATGAAAAACGCTTTCTTCCAAGAAAGGTATGAAAAATACAAATACAGTTAAGATCATCCACTTCTTCGGATCTGTTGACTTTGCACGTAGGAAGAGATTCTCATAGGAATGCTAAACAATGAACAATATATCCTTCCACTGAAAGTGAAGCGAACTTGACGTTATTTCTTTAAGCTGGCAACGACATTAGAGATCACGCAACTGCAAGAGTCAATAACACACAATACCTCCATGAAGCCATAGAAGAAAAGGAAGAGAATCCTTATTACGCGGCGCTTTGGCAAAGTATAAGAAAAATGCTTGATTTGCCAATTTTTCAACCGTGACATAATGGCCATAGTGATCGAACTTGACCGGCGGTTGTCTAGGCAATCTTCAGATCTTGTCCTTCCCCTTTTGTCCTTCTTGAGAAAAAAAAAATCCTAGTATTCGGTTCTTCCTTTGTTCCCCAGTGATCAATCACACGAAAATGGCTCGTCAACCCCAAAATTTTAAAATTTTGCTTTGTGAAGAGAACGTAGAATTTCTCCTTTCTTCTTTCCTTGGATTTGAACTGTAGACGTCTTGACGGGAAAATTCTAGAAAAGTTCTTAACTTATCACATTTGTACTAATTCAGTCTTGAACATTTTAATTTGATCAATTTAGTTATAAATTTTTTGACAATTTTCCAATTTAATCATTTCAACAATTTTTTTGCCAGAAATCATTGATGTAGACATCAACCATGCCACGTAGGATGCTCAACGCTGACATAAATAATTTTTATAATTTTATAATATTTTTAAATTTTCGTGATTTTCTTATAAATTTTTATTTTCTTATCTTTTTTTTTTATCTTTTTTCCTTTTCTTTCAAAGTCTCGCAATGGTCATTGGCCCTCTACTATGGCTGACAAGGGACAGCCAGCCCTCACCTATGGCCGGTGAGGGTCAGCTAGAACCCTTGCCGACTTAGAAGGAAAAAAGGGAAAAGAAAAAAGAAGGGGAAAGGTAAAAATTTTATGAGAAATTCAAAAAATTAAAAAAATACAAAATTGTCAACATAGTGTCAGCCATACCACATAGGACAATTAAAGTCCACATCAGTAATTTTAATCCAAAATTGGCAAGAACAAGAACAACTACATTAATAAATCGTCGAAAGTTTTAGAACTAAATTGGCTTAATTGAAAGATTTAACATTATGACACCAGAGAAAGTGTACAGAATTAGGAGGCAATACAAATGAGAACTAAAATGAATAGGTCGCTCGCCACTTGTAGGAATCCACCTAAGAGATAAGAGCCAAAACGAGAAATCTTTCTTGTTCTCAAGCCAAAGGCTAAATGAATAATCACTCAAAATAAGTCTGCCTTCTTATTCATTAAAGCATGCTTATATAGATGAGCTTGGAACAACCCCCTAAGCAATGAGTAATTACTGAAACTCTTTGGAAAGACAAAAGAACTCGTAAGGAAGACAAACTAGTTTACTAGAAAACAATGACAATTAAATAAGGACTCTAAAAACCTCAAACGACATTTACTAGACCTTGAAAATATAAGAAATAAATGTTATTGGATGCATGTCTCCAAGATTTACTTGATTCAAGGAATACAGACACCCTCCAGACGCGAAGTTACAGAAGTAGACTTGGTATCAGTGACTATGCAATCGGTAACTTTTTCGTAGTAGTGAGTCGTCTAGGAATGCTTCGGCGTCGCACCAAATTGAAACAAATCCAAAGGGTTGCAACTTTTTTGACAATTTCTTCTATCGCGACAAGTAGAGAAAAAAAAAAGTAGAAGACAAGAGTTGTGTCCTTGAGGGTTCCTCTCAATTCTCATCCACTCTTCTTCATCTTTCGGCCGCCTGAGAGAGAGCGGGGAGTGTCTGGGTTGGGTTTAATGGTTGTTTATTGAGATAAGATCCAAGTCTGGGGATACATGTCTATTAATGGAAAGTCTCGGCAAGCACAGTAAACTTGATTAGTTTTACTTGCTAATCATAGTTTAGCATGTGATTCCGGCGTAGTTTGTGTTTGGTTGTTTGGAAATAAATGCCGCGTTTTCTGCTCTTTAATATTAGATATCAATGCAAGACATACGTGCTATATGTAGTGGCATACGACTAGATATGGATTTTTTTGGTCAGAGACTAGATATGGATGACGCGACTCATTTTGGATCATGGATCTATAATCTATACCTATAGTTTAATATTGGTCTACAAAGTAAGTGATCGTATTTCCTAGAGATCTAGTCTTTCCTCATTTCTTCAAGAAGTATCCCCATTCCTCAAATATCTGTTTCTCATGACGGAACATATGGAAAGGAAGATCGAGAACTAACAAAGATTACATATGGTGGCTAAAAAAAAAAATTGATAGATTCTCCTTGAGGTGAATCACCAAGGGAAAGTTAATGGATTACTAAATGAGTACAAAAAGTAACTCATTAAAGAGATAGCATTGTCATCTTGTGTATACTCTTCCAAGCCTATACTAATCGCAACTTGCGGTTTTAATCAAGCCATATTATTTTGGACTCCACTAATTGGTAGGGTCGGTTAGACTCCCAAATAAAATTCTTGATTTCATTTTAATTTTGTGAATGAGAGATTTATGGATACGGAGGCTAAATTTTGTCAAATTACTCTATTGCCCTTTTAATACTTTTTTTTGTTTATTTTAAAATGTTATGTAAGTAATCTTTGTAATTTTAATCATAAACTGCTAACATGTAAGAAGTGATCATGCTAATGCGCAAACAATGATATAACACTCAATAATCAAAACGACAAATAAATTACTTGAAAAGATTAAGGGATAAATGCACAAGAAGTCTTAGAACTTGTCATGAAAATACAATTGAATCCCAAAACTTATCACGAATGTGCAATCAAGTTCTAAAATTTTAAAAAATTACAATCAAGTTTATAACTTATCATAGAAATAGAATCGAGTCCTAAAACTTTCAAAAAGTGCAATCAATAAAAGGATTTGATTAAACCAATAGGACAAGTTTTAGGACTTGATTGCATTTTTTGAAAGTTTTAGAATTGATTTGCACTTTATGATAAATTTTAAGATTTAATTACATTTTTGAAAATTTTAGGACTTAATTGCGATGAGTTTGAGAATTTACAATGCACTTATCTCAAAGATTAAGGAACCTAGATGCACTAAGCAAGTAAAAGCAAAGCTTCACTATCACTACGTGAAATGGGAATTCTGCAAACTTTAATTGAAAGACATACAATGGTGTGATAAATGCATGTCCTAAATATGACTTTTAAATGTAATAATGTGCTAGTAACTAATTATTACGATGCAGGACTAATATGTAAGATAACCTAGATTAATACATTAAATGCAGGGCCAATTAATTCTTTTTTTGTTTTTTTCTTGTTTAAGATGAACAAGACTTGACTTAAATGCTATGGCTAAATGAATTTTAATCTAGCTCGCGTTAATGAACCAGCATAAAATGCATATTATGCTGCAGTAAATGCAATGTAATGACGTGGATGCTATGACATGAGATAGACATTCAAACAAGATGAAAGGTTATTTTTTATGTTTTATTTTCTTAAAAAAATTAAAGAATTAAATCCTAGGATACTAATTAGGACCTAATGACTTTTATTCATTTAATGAATAGTGAATTGATGATGCAATTTTGATCTTCTTTTTTTTTTTTGGTATTTTCTTATATAAGCTATCTGCAACATCAATAATGCATGAGATGCAAATAATGCTTGTGATCATGGCTGCCTGCAGTGAGTTTATCCTAAGATGTCATGCACCGAGGAGCGCGATGTCTTATCGCGACGAAGATCTTCAAGTTGTAATACGAGGCGACGGGAGCGAGAAGCAACGGTCACTCGAAGACGTTTCACAAAGTCCCGGCAATTTGGCATGGCAATTTAAAGACCACTCCGGACAACTCCACAAAAATTGTCCAAAATACCCTAAACCTATTGTAATTTTATCATTTCAATCATAAGCTTTTCAATTTTACCAATTGAATTATAAACATTTTTTTCACTTTTTGCTAATAGAGTCCATCCAATTAATTTCGGCCAGAATTCACTAACGTGGATCCCAGCCATCCTACGTGTTACGATCGATCGACATAGATAAAACTTATTATTTTTACTTATTTTTTCTAGTTTTTTAAATTTTAATTTTTTTCCTTTTTTTCCCTCTATCTTCTTCCTCTACCGATTGCCCAGCCTTCGGTGACTAGCCAGAGGCTACGACCAAGGAGGGTCCGCCTCGTCGGCTTCAGGCGAGGTCACCCTTGCTAACCTTAGATGAGGCTCGCCCTCACCAAGGGCTACCGATGGTTGGCCTCGCCAACCTCATGCTTAGTCACCCTCATCGAGATATGGTGAGGGCGAGCCTCATCGGCTGAGAGCCCTTGCCAAATCCAACAAGGATGAGCCTCACCTAAGGCCCATGAGGTCGTCTCTCACTTGATTCCGACAAGGTGGACCCTCGCTAGTTGCAACCTCTAGTTGGTCATTAAAGGCCGGGCGACTAGCAAAGCAAGAAGATTGATGGAAAAAATATATTGAAAAAAATTCAAAAAATATTTAAAAATGTTATGAAATACATGAATTGATAGAATACATGAATGAATATTCATTATATTCATCTTATCCAATGTACTTATTATGGTACATTTGTATCAAATGTTCTAAGTACATCTCCCTATACAATGAAAGTTCGTCTCCCTTATCATGTACATGTATCATTCGATACATTGATATTAATGATAAGTACATTCTTATTCTCCTATAAATAGGAGTTTAGTTTTGATGTATAATATACAATCATACAGAAACACGACAGTGAGAAACTAGAAATAAAGCTCTCTCATCTTGCTACTATTTCTAGTGTTCACTTGCTTTCTCTTTTTTAATCTCTTCTCTATTATATATTCGCAACGCGATATTTTACAACACGTTATCAGCACGAGGATCTATCGATTGAGTAAGTAACTTTTGCAAGCACGAAGATCTACCAACTGAGTAAGTAATTTTTGCAAGGTGGGTATTCTTATTATTGATCAACTTATACTTTATCTTTTTCTATCAATTCTTCATTTTTATTGTTCTTGGCCCGAAGCCAAAATTTTAAATCTAAAAGTATCCTTCTGCTCCTGAAGTAGCGGTGGATATTTGGAAATCCTTTTAATTAATTTAAGGATTTATTTTTGCAAGGATTATGGCAAATATTGAAAAGCCTAAATTCCACATCCTGGAAGTGAGTGGAAAGAATTATCTATCCTGGCGCCTTGACATGGAAATGCACCTCCAAGGGCAAGGTCTTGCTAATACAATTACAGAGGATGGAACCTCAAATGAAAAGGATAAAGCAAATGCGCTGATTTTTATTCGCCGTCATTTGCATGAGAGCTTGTAGACTCAATATTTATCCGTTCGAGACCCGCATATCTTGTGGAGGAGGTTGAAGGATAGGTATGATCATATGTTCGTAAAATTCTAAACGCAAGTGCACGTATCGAACAAGTAATATAATGATGAGATAAAGTATCGTCCCACGGAGATCGATGATTAATAAACTAATTAAATACTAAAATAGACTAATTCTAAAATTTATCTAACAAATCAAAATATAATTATGAATGAATTAAAAATGAAACTTGTAGACTAAATGCAGTAAAATCAATCAGATAAATATGTTAGAGCATCCGATTTCACCATAACCACTAGATATGAATTTCATATTGTTATGAATACAAGATCGATATCAAACATGTGATAACGAAATTTCCTAATCTATTTACTATCCTATCTCTAGGTATAGCAAACCTACTCAGCTTATTAATCCACTATATTTCTATGTGAATTAAAATAAACATGAGTGCATTAAAAACTATGAATATTCCCGATTTACAATGAGTCTTTTGGATCACCTTATCACCGAAAGCTACACAAATAACGCGGTATATTTCTATCCACGTTTAATTCATGGTTATATATTATAATGAGCAATTGCATATTATCACCTCTCAGTCTCAAACATGCACATCAGATCATTCAAGTGGTGGCCAATCACTCAAAAGCATTAAACGCAATAATATATAACTCACATGAATGAAATCAATTGCAGAACATAAACATCATGAAATTCACATCATCATGGTTAGGCTACATCGTAGTCCTAACAAAAGAAAATTAGAACATAGTAGAAGAAAAAATATAAATATAAATCAAACTCAGCATCTTGAATCAAAGAACAAGAATTCTGTCACCACTTTTGTCTTCTCTTCAAAATACTTGAAAAACTCTCGAACAATGGAAAACAATCTAACTCCTCCTCTCTCTCTCTAAAAACCCTAGCTGCTCTCTCTGTCTCTATTTATAGGATATATCAAAGATATCTATCTCCAAACGCTTGCAGATAACATTAGGGAACAAAATCAAGAATCTCCTGATTTGATATCCATCTTCCACTGCTGCTTTTATTTGAATTGCTGATAATTGCCATTCTTTTCCTTATCTTCTCCATATCTCATTATTCTGCATAAACAAGGAAAATTCAAATAATCAGAAGGAAATCCAAATATTTTCTCATAGATAATGCATTAATTGTTGCCTAAAATAGGTAAAATAACTCTATTTTTATAGAGTTATCATCATACCAAAACTGTTATCCTCCCTCAAGCACAATATGATTGGCAAAATCTCGATCGCAAGATTTTAAATCAGTGTCTGACTATAAATCTACTTTATTTGATATCGTTTCTCGGCTAGAGTTATGTGGTATCAAACTCACTGGTGCAAAATTGCTTGAGAAAACTTTTTCCACCTTTCATGCTTCGAATACCGTATTGCAACAGCAATACCAGCAATGTCAATTTGCCATGTATTCTCAACTAATTTCTGTGCTTCTTACTGCCGAGCAAACTAATGAATTGTTGCTCAAAAATCATGATTTTAGACCTGCTGGCTTAAAAGCATTGCCTGAAGCACATACTAACTTTGAGAAAAATACTGGCCATTTTAAGGGCTATAAGCGCAGGCAAGAACATAATCCTAAAAGGGATGGCAAGAAATTTAACCGCCCTAGGAAATCAAACTTTGGCCTGAATCATGGCAAAGAAAAGAAGCAAAAGAATGTGATTAATGAAAGTATTTGTCATCGTTGTTGCATGACTGGGCACTAGTCACGTACCTGTCGTACGCCAAAACATTTTGTTGACCTATACCATGCATCTTTAAATAATACGGGCAAGCGTGGTGAATCTCATGCCATTGAAATCAATCCTACTGCCATAACCACTGTTGAGGCCAACAATATCTCCGTTGGTGGGACTCCTCTTGCTCCTGAAGTAGCAAATGCATCATTGGATGTCTCTGATTTCTTTGAGGACCTCTAATTACTTTGATGAATCAGATTGGTGAATAATAATTTGAACTTTGAAATTTATGTTGTTTCGCTTTAAATGTATTGTTTTATGTTCTTTATGAAATACTTATGAACCTTATATAATATTTATCTTTGAAATTTTATTCGACTATATAACTAATATGCAACTTTTATGATACTTGACACCTAAAGTTGTCAATATAAATGCAAATGGAAAATACCGAGAAAAAGGAAGATGTTTGTTTGCTTGATAGTGCAACAACACATACTATATTTTGTAGTAGACACTTTTTCTCAATTATGACATTACGTAAGGCACAAGTCCATACAATATCAGGTCCTGTTCCGATTATTGATGGTTTTGGGAATGCTACAATTATTTTGCCAAATGGCACAATCCTGCATATTGAGAATGTATTTCTAAGCATTCGATCAAAAAGAAATCTGCTCAATTTCAAAGATGTACGCCGTAATTGGTATCATATTGAGATTATTTATGAGCAAGATAAGGAATATATTGGCATTTCCTCTTATAAGATGGGCCTGAAGACCATCCATGAGAAGCTAGAAACTTCTTCTATGGGTTTGTATTGTGTCATGATTAAAGCTGTTGAAACCTACGCTACCACATCCTGGAGATGGGTAAGCCCTGATAAGTTTGAATTGTGGCATGATCGCCTTGGTCATCCTGGCGCTTCAATGATGCGTAGGATAATTCAAAATACAAAAGGACACCCTTTAAAGGATATAAAGGTATTGTTGTCCAAAGATTATAATTGTGAGGCTTGCTCACAAGGAAAGCTCATTATCAAACCTTCTATGACAAAGGTTCTTTTATTCTTGCAAAGAATTTAGGGTGATATTTGTGGACCAATACAACCACCAAGTGGACCATTTAGATATTTTATGGTATTAGTGGACGCATCCTGTAAATGGTCCCATGTTTGCCTATTATCTACACGCAATGTCACATTTGTACGTTTACTTGCACAAATTATAAAGCTCCGGGCATAATTCCCTGATTATCCAATTAAGAGCATAAGGATGGATAATGCTGGTGAATTTACATCAAAGAGTTTTGATACATATTGTGCTTCACTCGGAATCGAGGTTGAGCACCCGGTTGCATATGTTCATACTCAAAATGGATTGGCAGAATCCTTGATTAAACGTATCCAAATCATTGCCCGCACTCTATTATTGAGAACAAATCTCAACGATACAGCATGGGGTCATGCAGTTTTGCATGCGGTAGCTCTAATAAGATTACGCCCCACTGCTAGTATTTTACAATCTCCCCTTCAAATGGTTCTTGGTTATGAACCAGATATTTCACATCTACGCACCTTTGGTTGTGCAGTACAAGTGCATGTAGCACTGCCAAAAAGGACAAAAATGGGTCCCCAACGCCGTTTGGGCATTTATGTTGGGTTTAATTCACCATCTATCATTAGGTTCTTGGAACCAACTACTGGTGATCTTTTTACTGCTAGGTTTGCAGATTGTCATTTCGATGAAACTAGGTTTCCATCAATTGGGATACCTACAACTTACATGACTGCAAAACAAAAACCAGTTAAGGTTTTCTCCTGGAATTAGAAAAATTTATCTCAATTAGACCCAAGGACTCCTGAATGTGAAAACGAGGTGCAGCGCATAATCCATTTACAGGCTATGGCCAATAGACTTCCTGACGCGTTTAATGATGCTACTAAGGTAACGAAGTCTCATATTCCAACTGTAAATGCTCCAGCTAGGATAGCTGTTCCCGAAAAACAGGCTAAAATGGATCAAAATCCCCCGCACTTGAAGCGTGGAAGACCGATAGGATCAAAAGATACTGCTCCTCGAAAATGAAGGGGAAAGAATCAGGAATCCGCTCTAGAAGAGCCTGGCATTGTGCTTGCTCCCAAAGAGCTTATTGTCCCTAAAGAGGTGCAAACCCATGCAAGGAGCACTGGCCCCGGGAATACTGAGAATTCCATTACATATTGTAATGAAATTTGGGATCGAAATGAAATCATCATTGATAATGCTTTTGCATTCTCAGCTGCTCATCAAATTATGGATGATGATTGTGAACCACAATCTATTATTCAATGTCGTCAAAGGCAAGATTGGCATAAATGGGAGAAAGCAATTAAAGCTGAATTAGCTTCCCTAACTAAACGAGAGGTTTTTGGACCTATAACTCGTATCCCCGATAATGTAAAGCATGTTGGATATAAATGGGTATTTATCCGAAGACGAAATGAGAAAAACGAGGTTGTCAGGTATAAAGCCCGACTCGTTGCCCAAGGATTCTCCCAAAGACCTGGGATTGATTATAGTGAGATATATTCACCTGTGATGAATATGATTACATTTCGTTTTCTCATTAGCCTAGCAATCTTTGAAAGATTGGAAATGCGTCTTATGGACGTTGTGACGATATATCTATATGGCTCATTAGACTCTGATATTTATATGAAAAGTCCTAAGGGATTCAAAATGCCTTAAGCATGCACTCCCCGCAATTTATTCTCAATAAAATTGCAAAGATTCTTGTACGGGTTAAAGCAATCCGATCACATGTGGTATCAACGCCTAAGTGAGTACCTAATTAAGGAAATGTACAAAAATGATCCTATTTGCCCATGTGTGTTTATTAAGAAATCAAAAACTGGATTTGCTATTATAGCAGTTTATATTGACGATATAAATTTAATTGGAACTCCAGAAGAGTTAGCTGAAACTGCTGAATATTTGAAAAGGGAGTTTGAAGTTAAAGATTTGGATAAAACCAAACTTTGTCTTGGTCTAGAGCTTGAGCATAAAGCAAATGGAATAATCGTCTATCAATCAGCATATGTTGAAAGATTGCTTAAACGTTTCAACATGGACAAAGCTCACCCATTGAGCACCCCTATGGTTGTAAGGTCTCTAGATCCCCAAAATGACCCATTTCATCCTAAAGAATCTAATGAAGAGATACTTGGTCTTGAAGTACCATATCTCAATGCAATTGGGGCTTTGATGTACTTGGCACAATGTACGAGACTAGATATCACTTTTGCGGTAAATTTATTGGCACGTTTTAGTTTTGAGCCAACTCGGAGACATTGGAATGGAGTTAAACATATTTTCCGTTATCTCCGAGGAACCATAGATTTGGGATTATATTATTCCAAGGATTCCACTAACTCTGGTTTAGTTGGATATGCTGATACTGGATATAGATCCGATCCACATAAGGCTCGCTCTCAAACCGGGTATTTATTTTGTTATAACGGCACCGCTATTTCTTGGCATTCTACGAAGCAACCGCTAGTAGCTACATCTTCTAACCACTCTGAAATTATTGCTTTATATGAAGCTGAAAGAGAGTGTGTTTGGTTAAGATCCGTTATAACACATATTTATAATTCTTGTTGCTTAATACCTGTTACAAATTCTCCCACTATAATTTATGAAGATAATGTTGTTTGTGTTGCACAAGTTAGGGAAGGATATATCAAAGGTGATAAGACCAAGCATATCTCACCGAAATTTTTTTATACTCATGAACTCCAAGAAAGTCGACAAATTGATGTTAAACAGATTCAATCCATAAATAATCTTGCAGATCTTTTTACCAAATCATTGCCAACATCAAGTTTTGAGAAATTAGTATATGGCACTGGTATGAGGCGAGTTCATAAGATGTAAGATTAATTAGCCCCAGAAGTGGCTATATGGCTCTATTGATGGGGAAATATTATGAACTGTGCATTGCAGCATTGATATGCGGCTAGTTCACAAGATACAATAATGATTAGTCCCAAGAGTGGCTATATATACATTGCACTTTTTTTTCTTTATGTCCGGTTTTTTCCCATAGGGTTTTTCCTGCTTAAAGTTTTTAACAAGGCAATTAATGCATCCATAAAAGGGAGATATCATAACATGTGTGCTCTGCACTCTTTTTCCCTTTTGTCTGGTTTTTATCCCACTAGTTTTTTTCGGCTTAAGGTTTTTAATGAAGCAGTATCATTCGATGCACATTCGTAATGAATATGATAAATATTCAAGGGGGAGTGTTATGAAATACATGAATGGATAGAATACATAAATGAATATTCATTATATTCATCTTATCCAATGTACTTATTATGGTACATTTGTATCAAATGTTCTAAGTATATCTCCCTATACAATGAAAGTTCGTCTCCCTTATCCTATATATGTATCATTCGATACATTGATATTAATGATAAATACATTCTTGTTCTCCTATAAATAGGAGTTTAGTTTTGATATACAATATACAATCACACAGAAACACAACAGTGAGATACTAGAAATAAAGCTCTCTCATCTTGCTATTATCTCTAGTGTTCACTTGCTTTCTCTTCTTTAATCTCTTCTCTATTATATATTCGCAACGCGATATTTTACAACAAAAAATTAATAATTTTTGTCTATATCAACGCCAACCGTACCACAAAGAATAGCTGGTATCCACGTCAATGAATTCCAGTCAAAACTGGCCACATTGACTCAATTAATAAGAATTGTAAGATTTTAGAACTTAATTAGCAAAATTGAAAGGTTTAAAACTTAATTAGTAAAAGCACAATAAATTTAGGATTTTCGGAATAATTTTTCCGGACAGCTCCTTGCAGGGACGAGTCAGAAGCAGATTCGGCGAGGATCAGCCGCGGCAACCTTGGACCAATAAAGGCGGCAATGAATTCAAGTGATAAATCACGGAGATTAGCTAGGGATGTGCTTGTGCGGTGCCCATTAGGCCTAACGATGGTCTCCTAGGATCCATAATGGTGTATTGAATATATGAGATGCAATCCCAAGAGGAAAATCGCTTTAGCCAATTTTGATTAAAAATCATCCACGACCAATGAAAAGAAATAGGAGAATAAGAAAAAAGACAAAAGGGAAAAGAGAGAGAGAGAGAGAGAGAGAGAGAGAGAGAGAGAGAGAGAGAGAGAGAGAATTAAGAAAATTTAGAAATAATTTGGGAAAATTATCCACATCAACAATTTCAAAGAAAACTATATTGAAACATTCGAGAATGGGTGTGATATCCACAAACTCTTAATACAATTTTGTTAAACGAAAACAGAACCAAAATGGAACACATTCCATGTACGATGCAAACCCTAAAGAACAAACAACTTCAAATCTTTCTCTGTGGTTCCCTCTCTCCACCAATTTTTTCTGCTTTTACATTCCTCTCCGCATCAATTTCTTCGTTAAAAGGGAAACAATAAAGTTCTTGAATTCCCATATAACTGAATATTTACATGCGCGCCCGTGTGAATCACCAAAGAAAGAGAGATGATGGAGAGAAAAGTGAGTCCTAAGGCATTAATCCACCATCTTCAAGCACTTGAAGGTCTATTTTGATGGGAGTAGAGAGCCAACAAGGAAGTGAGTGATGAGAGAGAGAGCTCTCTCGGGCTGATAGCTGGGCACCATATGCCCCGCTCCTCGCACCGTCGCAAACGTCAAGTCTCCCTCGTACACTTGCACGTATCCTCCGACCTATATGCATTAAAGACGGTGCAGATTACTTTTCGTTCAGCGAATCGAGCCAATTAATCTATCTCTGAGGAGGGGATCCAAAACAAGAATAGTCGAGGTTATGTGACTTAAAGGGGTCGATGTAGTGAAAACAAATAAGCTGCCTCACCTCACCCCCGAGGAACCAAGGACGCCATGGGCTCTTTGTAGGGAGGCTCATATTGCTAAGAGACCTCTGGGTCGACGTCACCGGCACTATCCCATCCGTATCCCCGCTGCATTTTCAATTATTCATTTGTCATACCACACTTCAATCACCCACAAAGGATTGCCAAAAGTCGTCAATGACCCGACCCAAATTGGTCTTACATCAATTTATTATCGTCACGGATCCTTTACTTCTAAAATGGACAGTGCGGGACTAAAACATTTATTTATGTAGTTACCTATACACCCAAACACGGAGTCCATTGGCCATGAATTCTTGGAGGAGAGGGACGATGGTTTTAGGGCTATCTCCCCACTCCTCGATAACACCATCGCCGCACGCTTCCCAGTCGTGATCGAGCTTCGTCACGTTGGCATGAAGAGCCTCTTGCACATCTTTTCTGTTCAGGTACGCGTGCAGGTACTTCTCGGTACACGGGTCGAAGTTCTTGATCTGGCAAAACAAAACATCACGTTAGTTAAGGTTTTGCATATTATCTTTCAAAAGCGTAAAAAGTTCGAGGGAAAAAAAAAAAAAAAAAAGCAAATTAATATGATCTCACGTTGGTCTTCTTGGGATGAGAAGTCAGGTTGGAAGAGAAGCACAGAGGAGCGTAGATGTTGTAAATGTCGATGGAAGAAACATCATTATCCGCTTCGTTCAAAGCCGAATTGCATTGGTCTACTTGATTGGTGACATTTGGTGAAAAGTCACAATACTTTTGAATTGCATACCATGTTTCATCAGATATCAATGCATGTGAAACAAGGTACTCGTACATGCCAATCTCGTCCGTTTCGTCATTGATTACTGCATTTCCAATCTGCATTCGTCCACATATATCCTCAGTTAAATCCAATCCTTTCATCTGTTTTCTCAATCTACCTATGTCCAATGATTTAATAGATATTATGAGTCATGAAGAATGGCTTTAATGCACTGGATTGATGCAAATCAATAATGGTTACTTGATAACAAGAGAATTACCTAGTTATGTTACATTCACTGAATCAAAATTCCGCCCCCCCCCCCCCCCCCCCCCCGAAAAAAAAAAAAGACAACGAGCATCACATATATAATAAGTTTTATGGCGCGATTACTTACATTACAGTACCTGCTACAGCAATGATAATGCAGCCACTCACGCTATCTACTTATTGACAGATGCAGGATTCGCGCCAAATATTGAGTAGCAGATAGTGGATAGCAACTCCAATCATGCAATCAAATTTACCAAAAACACCAGTTCTTCTCCTCATGACAGATAAAAAGATTTTTCTACATGTCGATGAGCTTTAATATGGAAAATAACTTTATACCCAAGATGTGCATGATGACTAATAGTTTTTTTCATTCATGGACAACACAAAAACACACGCAAGCTTAAAGCTTTTCCAATTGTGAATCTTCAAACTTTAGGTGTTTCTAATGATTTCAAAATTGAACATATACAAAGACTATGCAATTCATGAAAACAACTTACTATAATCCCTTTGAGATTGATAAGGGTCTTGTTTGCCTTCTTGTTGTTGTATAGGATGTTGTGAGCGAGCTGAGGCACATAATGCCCTGCGTAGCTCTCGCCTGAAATGTAAAAATCCCGATTCTTGTACTCGGGAAACCTCTCTAGCCAATTAAGTAAGAATACATAATTGTCCGCGGCTGTTTTGCTGTCTCCATTTGTGCGATAGTCCGACGTCGTGTTAGAATAAGAAAACCCGACACCAGCCGGAGACTCTAGGAACAAAATGTTCGCAGCTGCCCTCATAAAACAAATGATTAATCACCTATCAGTGAAAAGGAACGGTGAAATATTTTCGGTATTTTTTAAATACTTTACCAATATTCCATGCAAATTTATTTTTGTAGAGAGTCTTCCCGTCGCTGTGGACTCGAAACGGTCCGTGTTCCTGCGTTGCTCCATAACCGAGGGATGAGCAACCGGGACCTGAAAAAATAGCATAAATAGCTAAGTTCTACTGACTCAAACTAAATGGCAAATCACGATGATAACCTATATTAATTTGAAAGGCATATAGCGACGCTTGAGCGCAAAGCGCAAAGCACTTGCTTCGTTAAGCTATCAAAAGGTGACAGCTCGAAGTGTTTCAGAATTAATAAAAAGCCAACCACGACAATTAGAAACATGCTTAGTTCTCGTGACAAATTTATATTCATTATTTTATGGTAGCATTACTCATATCGATTGATCAAGTTTACGTTCAGCCCAGGATGACGCTAAAACTACCATGCAATTACCTATCTTGACTATAAAAGCAGTGATAAATTCCTAAATGAAGAGAATATTATACTTGCATTGGAGATCAAGTCAAACTGGGAGAACTGAATCATTCACCTCCGTTAAGCCATAGAAGAAGCGGCATCGAGTCCTTATTTTGTCCTGCTTCAGCAAAATAATAATAAAATGCTCGACCTGCGGAATTATCGACGGTGACATAACCACCATAGTGATCGAATTCGACTGGTGGTTGTCCAGGCAACCTTTTGATCCTATCTTTCTCCTTCAATCCTTCTTGATGATAAATCCTAGAATTGAGATTTCCATCGTGGTAACTCGCCTGAAAAAGGTTTGTGTCAATCCCAGACGTCCTGCGCTTCGCTTTGTATAGAGAATAAAGAGCCTCTCCTTGCTTCTTTCCGTGGATATGAACAAACGACGACAAGAAACATAAAAACAAAAGAAGAAGAGATGATCGTGCTTTGGGGTTTCTCTCCATTCTCTCTGCTCTCAGCTTCTTCCTCTTTGAGCCACGAGAGAGTGAGAGAGGGAAAGAGAAAGAGAGTTTAACGGTGGTTTTAATGTATAGAATTGAATCGAATTAGCTTTATATACAGAAAAAAAGGAAGAAAGAGAAGATGGCAATTAGTGATTGAACGGAAATGTCTCAACAACCTGAGTAAGCTTGATTAGATCTAGGTAATAATATCCATGCTATTAAGAGTCCGTTTCTTTCGTGAAAAGTGAATTGTTTATAAAAAATTTTTTTAAAAGGAATTGCTTGTATAGCTAAAAATAATAAGTGAATAAAAAAATTCATTATAAACAATAATTATTTTTCAATATTTTCATAGACGATGCAAAAAAATCTTTACTTGATCATCTTTATAAGTTATACAAGTAATTATTTTTAGAAAAATATTTTGTAAATGATGCATTTCCGTGAAACAAAAAAAGTGTAAGCAATGAAATTTATAGCACTTAACATCATTGAATAAGTTTTTTTTTTTTTTATGACCACTAAATACACAAAACTTGATTAATTGGTCTAAGTCAAAAATAAATAATTATAGTAAGTAAGAATGACTTAATTAATCAAGTGATAGAACATATGAAAAATAATCTTATTAACCATATTATCAAAACCTCTTGATGCTCATTATACCATGTTTAGTATGAAAACAAAAACTAATTAATTAATTTCACTTGTTATCTAATAACTTTAATATTTTCATTTTCATAACTTTTTAGCTTGTAATTTCATTATTTAAAACTTCTTTGATCGTCTACCAATGTTTATATACCTTGCTCCCCAAGGCCTTAAATTTATCACCTAGTATTACCAACCTTTTTTGTGTGACTAGCCAACTTTTATTTGCTTATGTTATGCTCTAGCTAGTTTTGGTAGTCTAACTCTTGACAATAATTAATAGGCTTTTTATCTATCACTTACCAACTTTTCTACGGAGTTGTCACTTTTATCTAACACTAGGCTCAAAATTTGGACCCAAACGTAAAGAAACTAATGACTTAGACCAAGCCTGAAATTCATCATCTTCAGATTTTGAGACGATATAATCAAAGTTAGATTTTGAGGCAATCATTTTCTTACCTCTTGAGTCTCCTTCTTCATTCAAACGTTCCACTTCATATAATGAAGTGTTCCCACGAGTTCGTGTATAGACAATGGTGCAATCCAAGTTTTACGAATGGAAAAACATCCATTCCTTTAACAATCCACAAAGGATTTTGTTTACTTTCAAAGGATTTGACACCGAGTGTCCTTGGTATGCTAGGCCATTGGTAGTATCAATGAATCTATTAAACATGTTAGTTACAGTTTCGTCTGACTTCATTTTGAATGATTCGTATTGTCCAAGAAGAATGTTTATATTTGTCTCTTAGGGTTGATCGATTCCCTCATACTTAACATGTAACTTGTCCGATATTTCATTTGCTGTTTCACATGAAAAAATATGATTATATTCTGTATGAGATAAACCGCAGTATAATGAATAAACTACTTTGGCATCTAATGCTTCTTTTTTAGATATATCCACATCAGACAAAGCTTCAATTTTGGGCTTTTTGCTATCTCCTTCCTTTCTGGAGGATGAAGCTTCAAGCATTATTCCTCTAAGAACTACATCCAATTCCAAAGGATCCTTGGATTTGATGAATACTCTCATCTTGCTGTTCCAAATGTTGTAGTCCTTTCATCGAAGTATGGAGGCCTTGTGTCACTCCATCCTTCCATAAGTCTTGGTGCAATATTGCTAACCATTGTTAGATCATTAGCTCAGAAGTAATATATCACTTCAAAAATTGTAAGCAATTGAGTTTTGATACCAATTGTTAGAGCTAGAATTATCACCTATAGAGGGTGAAAAGGTGAATATGCGAAAATTAAAGATTGCAATAGGACGGTGTCTGATGATAAGGCATACAAAGCTCAAATCTTACCGGTGTGCAATTTCCCATCACAAGAAGTAAATAAGAGTTTAGGGGATAGAAAATTGCATACAACAAGTTTATACCGGTTCGGTTTTGATAAGCCTAAGTTCACTCTCCTGTGTTAACAGCCACATGGCTAGATTCCACTGGATGAATCTATCAGTGGTTACAAAAACTAAGTACTCTCGACTCAAGTAAGCATGATCAAATCTTCTGATTTCACACTCTAACAACCTCTAAGAGATTACAGCTTTGAGTTCACAAGACGAACTTCAAATGCAAAGATTTCTCTGAACTTTAGAATTAAAGACTTAGGAAGCTTCTCTCACTTGTCTCTCTGACTTCACACCCTCTTAAACTCCTCACTATCCAAGCTAATCATTGGACTTAGCCTTAGAGGATCATTCATCCAATCAACTCGTTGGATTTGAACGTTGTTGGAAGATTCGATTGCATGAAACTTGACAAGAATGAAGTTTCCCTTTGATTTTGTTGCCCATACAACAAACTGGGTTTCCATAAGTTGAATATCCTGTATAGAAAGAATATTTCGTCTTTTAATTGAATTAACTCGAGATTGCAATATTCCATCTTGAAGAGATTATGATCGTCAACTTTCCTTCTAGGTTAATCAATATGTGTAAGACAAGGAATCTACGCCAAACCACTAGCTGTTATACGAGGGTATCCTTATATCATTGACTATGAATATCGAGGAAATGATCTTCTCACCGACTATGAATCTGATAAGTAACATGTGATTGTGTATCTCAGAATTTTCACCTAGAAAAACTTATTATCAGAAACATTAGTCAATTAGGAAAGGTTTTGTCAATCTTCAAAATGTTTCCATAACACTTTGATCATTACTAGATATGTTGACTTTGCGCAAAGGAGAGACTTTCATAGAAATGCTTAATATGGACAATATATACTTGTGCTGAAAGTTAAGCTAACTTGACTTTATTTCTTAAAACTGGCAATGACATTAGAGATTGCACGAATACGAGAGTAAAGAACACATAATACCTCCATTAAGCCATAGAAGAAGGTAGAAAAACAACAAACTGTTTCCTTATTACGAGAGTTAAGATCTCATAGGGTTTCGCGTTCGCACCTCGATGCAGTTCTCACCATCATCTGTTTCCTCTCCAAGTCTGAAGTTGTGTCCGATAACCGGCCACACTCGATAATATCGAGTTCCTGCGCTTGATTCCGTCCTCTTTCGGCATCCGTTTTGACCGCAGTCCTTCAATGATACCATTGCTTCGTTCTCTACCAATCTCTTTATCACCTCGTGAAACTATGGAAATTGTCGTTAGATTCCGCCACTGAGGTCACTGCATTTACCTAAATCTAAATGAGGCCCCCTTCATTAGCGGTCAGCTAGGCCATGGCAAGGTGGCCTCAATCGCTGCCCTCACTCAACCTCGCCTACGGTCACCTACAGCTCACCCACATCTAAGTGAGGCCAGCCAAGGGCTGCAACCCTCACTTACGGCCGCCAAGGGCTTCACAGGCCTCACCTAGTGACTTGCGTGCTCTGGCAACTATAGTGGAAAAAAAAAAAAAAAAAAAGGAAGGAAAAGGAAAGAAAATGAAGAAGTAAAGTGATGGATTCATAAGATGGGCTCAAGGTCCATCCGTTCAAAGGGCCCGTGGAGGGGGAAGGTATAAAAGGGAGGAGAGAGAGAGAGAAAGGAACCTTTTGGCACAAACAACGTACGCTTCTCTCCCGCGTTTTCTCCCGAAGAACAAGAATACGGCTTCCAATTTCTTCCCTTCAAGGCTTCATCGAAAAATCTGTGGCTAACAAGGTACGCTCGAATCCGTTAGATGCGTGTTTTCCCGGCTTATTGATTTAGGGATTCGAAATCCGGTTTTCGGGGATCCGTTATTCCCAACATTGGTATCAGAGCCCTAGTTCACGTTTTTCCCGATCAATTCTGATGTTTTTGATTGATTTTTCGCGAAATCACTTCGGCCGTACGGAACCGGGCGAAAATCCCGACACCCGAGCGTTGTTCGGCCATTTTTCTGAGTTTTCGTAAGTCGAAATAAAATTCTGAAGGCACTGGGAGAAAGGCGACGTCGAGACGAGTCCGGCGAGTGGTCGCACGCCGCCGTACGACACCGCACGCGCCCACACGCGCGGCCGGAAGGCGGCAAGCGCGTGGGCGCGACGCGCTGAAGCGCCGGGCCGCGCCGGCGCGTGCACGCCGCCGGGAGGCGAACGGCACGTGCCGGTCCGCGGACCGACGCGTGCTGGCGTCACGTGATGACGTCGGGCGTGACGTCATCCAACGGCCGGTGACCGTCGGATGACGTCGCGATGACGTCACGTGATGACGCTCCACGTCACGTGATGACGTCACCGATGACGCGTCACCGACGGTTTCGCCGGACGGTCACCGGCCGGCGAACCGACCCTACCGGCGACCCGGCCCGACTCCACGAACGAGGGCACGCGCCGCACGTGGCCGGATGACGTCTGCGTGACGTCATCCCCGCACACGCGAGGCACGTGCGGCCGACGCCGCACGAGCGGTCCGACCGCCCGACCGTCCGTCCGGTCCGACCGGTCCGACCCGCGCGCCCGTTGACCGACCCGTGGACCGTGGACCGTTGACCGACGACCGTTGACCGTTGACCGTCCGTTGACCGTTGACTTTGACCGTTGACCGTTGACCCGAAAAAAAAAATTGTTTTCTTTTTCAGTCATGCCTATGTGGGTTATAAGTAATCCATTTTTAATTCTGCATTTGTTGCATGAATTTGAGAAAATTATGTATTTTCTCTTATATTAATTATGGATTATAAGTAATCCATTGTTAATTAGTGCATTTGTTGCGTGAACTATGATGCGTTATGCAAGGATACCCGCAATCCCGAGAACGGACGAGGGAAATGCAAGACTTAAGAGGCTGATGAGTTAGCCGATTATCGGTGGCATGACGGTGATTTAGTATCACATGTGATCAAGGTCAATCGATGATACGAAATCATCCGGAATGGTTATCTTATGCCGGATTTTCAGAAGGTGCCGGCTTTGATGAACACTCTTCCACCTGAATGGCAAGCAGGGTTGGATCGGTTATGGGATGTCAACTTGGTCCCGGATTATAAAAGGCTGGTGGAAGCTTTTGTAAGAGAGCACTATAGGATTGAGTTGGCCAAGACTTCAACCCTTAGATTGAGCGCCACATGGCGCCGAGTGAATGCGCCTTGGAGGCGACATGATAACTCTCCAAAAGTTTTTTCATGGTTGGCAAATGTACCTTCAGTTTTCTCAGATGTTATGGCTGATAGATTAGAAGGGACATTCCCTATTTATTTCTTTGATTGATTATGTAATGATTACTACCTGATTGTTGTTGATGTAGCAACCGATATATTAGTTGTATCATGTGAAAGCATTGTTATTTTATTGAATGTTAAGATTTTTTTATCTAGCTTTCTCGCTATTGCTTTGTTCTTTGTGGGTAATTAGTCAGGGTAGTAATAGAAGTTTTTGTAACTTCATAGGATTTATTTGCATAAGATAATTATATTAATAATAATTTTAAGTTAGGATTTTTGGAGGATGATTGGAAACATAGTGACCTTTTGATTCGAAGCCTTACTTGAAATTATTTATTAATATGATGGGTCTATGCAAATAGGGATGCATAAATGATAGGCATTAATTATTCGTGCATGTATGTCTCGATGTGTTCGAACGATGGTTCAAACTAAGAATGTAATTGCTGATATAAACGGGGTAATAATTGTGAAATATTGAATATGAAGATTCAATATGTGCTTTGGAAAAGCAAAAAGCACTAGAAGCTCTTGACCACATTATGGAAGACATTGAGGGTGTCGTGCACCACCTTGAGCTAATAGAGGACCGCCTAACGGTATTTGAGCCGAAAATAGACATTTGCTATCTTGGTTCTAGCTCGTAAAGGGCTTTGTGCTCTAAGCACAAGCGTATTGATTCGTTCAATATGTGGGAATGCAAAGGATCAAGTCCTTATTGCAAGAAATCAAGAGTTAACCAACACAAGAGAGGAAAACGTCCTCAAGTGAAGAAAATGTCAAGGGTGTGATGTTACCATTGTGACAAGAGAAGGTCACTATGCTCGCGATCGTCGTGAGCCAAAGCGGAATGCACCTCTTGTACATTTGAGAACTTTGCTTATGTGTCAAGTTCTACATTATAGGCTGAATCCAATCCTTTGTGGAATGTAGATTCAGGAGCGACAGACCATGTAGCGAAGGATAGAGAATCCTTCGTGGAATTCGACGAGTACCAACCGGAACTAAGTGGATCTATGTTGGAAACAACTCTAGAGCTGATGTAAAGGAATTTGCACCGACCAATAGAACATGAGAGGTGGACGCATCTTTGATGTTCTATATGCTCTGGAGATTCGTCGAAATTTTTTTGTGTCTGTCTTAGTGTTGATTAAGCTTGGTTTTGGTATGAACTTCCATAATAAATGTGTAGATTTGTGTTTAGATACAAATTACTATGATTGTGGTCACTTTCCTCAGATGGTTTTATTGTACTAAATGTTGACTGTGATGATGTCAATATGTTATCCCCTTGTTTCACGTCTTCTATCTTATATGATAATGATGTGAATATGATGGCATGCTAGACTTGGTCATATGGGCCAACAACATATGAAAAGACTAGCCAAAAATGGCTTGTTGGGCAATATTGAAAAAGTTGATTTGTCCATATGTGAGCATTGCCTAGTAGGGAAAATGACAAGGAGACCATTTGGAAAAGGTAAAAGAGCTGAATTTCCTCGGCAATTAATCCATTTGGACGTCTATGGTTCAATGAATGTGAAAGGAAGGCAAGGGGCTGTTTGTTTCATCACTTTAATAGATGATTCTACTTGATTCGGATATGTCTATTTGATTTCTCATAAATCTGAAGCATAAGTTGTTTTAGAAGGTTTATGAACTTGGTAGAAAATCAATTAGACAGGAAAATAAAGGTATTTAGATCCGATCGAGGTTGAGAATATTTATCTGATGAGTTCAGAAAATTATGTGATAAAAAGGAATAGAAAGACAGTTGTCTATTCCGTATACTCCTCAACAAAATGGTGTTGCAGAGAGAAGAAACAGAACCCTACTGGAAATGGTTAGGTCTATGATGGCGCATGCTAACTTACCTATCACCTTTTGGAGTGATGCATTGTTAACTGCTGCCTATATACTTAACCGGGTGCCTTCCAAATCAGTTATTTCTACTTTATATGAGTTATGAACAATTAGAAAACTAGACTTAAGTTTTCTTAAGCCATGGATTGTTCTGTCTATACTCATAAGTCCTCTCACAAGTTTTGGGAAATTGGGTCCCAAAGAAAATAAGAGTATTTTCATGAGATACTACGAACACTCAAAAAGGTATGTGTTCATGGGTGAGCAGGAAAGTGGAAGTATAACTGAATTTGAATCACGGGATGTCACATCCTTAGTGGATGAATTTTCTAAGAGGGGCGAAATAAGGGAAAATAACTCCCTATTTGAAACCTTGGATTAAGATAATGATGTCAGTAGAGTTTGTTCAAGTGGGAGTAATATGAGATGTAATGAATTGAATTCAACTCATTCTCAATTGCAACCGCCTGATGTGACGACATCATCATTACCTAATCCAAGTGGGAGCATGATAGGGAATGATGTGCTAAGTATACAATCTCCCATACGGTGAACAAGTCGCCAAAGTATTCCCCGTCGATGTTTTGACATTGAAAGGGAAACTTTTATGGTTGCTCCACAAGATAAGGATGAGCCAAGAAATATTAATGAAGGCTCTAAATTGCCCTAATAAGGAAAAATGGATTCATGCAATGAAAGAGGAGATGGAGTCAATGAAGTCAAACCAAGTCTGTGAACTGGTTGATCTTCCAAAAAGGGACGCAGAGCTATTGGGAACAAATGGGTTCTCAAAATAAAGCGAAAGGCTGATGGCTCAATAGAAAGGCATAAGGCTCACCTTGTGGCGAAGGGGTATAATCAACAGGAAGAAATTGATTATGAAAATGCATTTTTTTTTCTGTAGTGAGATTTACCTTGATTTGCATGATTCTGGCAATAGTGACTAGTATGGATCTTGAGTTACATCAAATGGATGTAAAGACTGCTTTCCTCAATGGAGAATTAGAGGAAGGAACATATATGGAACAGCATGCTGGTTTCATAGTGAAAGGCCAAGAAGAAAAGGTATATTGACTTTGGGGGTCGATATATGGTCTTAAGCAGTCATCAAGACAATGGTATATACGTTTTCATAATGCCATAGTGGCATATGATTTTACAATGATTGACGATGATCATTGTGTATATATCAAAAGATCCAATGATCAATTTGTGATCATATCATTATATGTTGATGATATACTAATTGTCGGAGTAATATGGAGTTTGTTAATACTCAAGTGAAGAATTTGTTATCTTCCAACTTTGAGGTGAAAGACATGGGTGATGTTGCATACATTCTTGGAATTAAGATTTCAAAATTGTAAGCCCATAGACACTCCTATTACAAAAGGTGAAGGGTTGAGCCATAGTCTGTGTCCAAGGACTCCACAAGAGAAGGAACAAATGAAACATGTTCCTTATGCTAGTGCTGTTGGGAGCTTGATGTATGCTATGATGTGTACAACACCCGACATATGCTTTACAGTTGGAATGGTGAGCAAATACCAATCCAATCCTGGTCAAGCACATTGGAAAGCCGTTAAAAGAATACTGAGGTATCTAAAGGGAACTGCTGATTATACGTTGAGTTATTAAGGAAAAGGATCTGCAACTCAAAGGCTATTCTAATACTGATTGGAGAGGAGATTTAAGTGAAAGGAAATCTACCTCTGGGTTTGTTTTCTTACCGAATAATGGCACCATATGTTGGAGCAGTAAGAAACAAAAGTGTATAGCCTTGTCCACGATGGAAGTTGAGTTCGTGGCATTATCAGCAGCAGTGTAAGAGAGTTTTTGGCTTAAGAGATTTTTGGATCATTTAGGTGTTAGTAGAAGTGCTGCAAATTTATTGTTGGTTAACTGTGGTAGCCAAGCAGCAAAAAGCGTATACCAAAGATCCAAAATATCATGGCAAGACCAAACATATAGATACCAAGTATAATCCTGTCAAGGATATAGTTGCACGAAAAGATGTGAACTTAGAGTACATACTACGCATGGAATGGTAGCAGATCTTATGACAAAGCCAAAAACTAGAGATGTGTTTTGTGGCCATGTGAAATCTCTAGGATTGCGTAGAGACGATGTACTTGAATATTTTATATTTTCCCTAAGTGTTCACATTTGATGAATTTGTATTCTCATCATTAATGTCTATGAATCTTTATTTGATCTTTATGCATCTTAATGCTTAGTGCATTACTTTAAGTTGAGAAGTATGTCGGACAGATATAAGATTAGCCCACTCACACGGGTAATCGCATTTCTTGTGTGATAAATAGAGATGAGACTGTTTTTAAGCTTATTATCTAGGTGATAATCGAGAGCTCAAGCTTAAAACACGTATGTCGCCTTAACTGAATGTTAAGATGAGGATATAATACTTACTGTATCCGAAAGTAAAAAATACCCCACATGTTTTACTTTATCTGTCTAAGATGCCAGATGTGAGTTCTGATGAATTTTGTGAATGAGTAGATACGTGAACTCAAGTTAGACATTGGGTATGTCTGAACTATCATCTGTACGGTATTGAAAGGTGTAGACATACGCTCCATGGGAAAGGAGTTAATACCGTAATACGTATTTCATACTACGTATGCATGAGACGACCAATAAGAGTGGCAAAAGTTTGATCTCAACTTTTATGTCGTGTGAGACTCTTGAGGATGAGAGTTCCTCAATTTCTTAGTCCCCTCATGACTCTTACTTATTCTCAAGATTTCTATTTAGTGTTTGCTATCTTAGGATGTTGCCAATGGTCATGAGTTTGATTCGATCTAATGGGGCATTTCTAGAAAAGCAAGCTGGGACTGAAATTGAGAGTTTGAAGGAAAGAGGAAGATCGATTTTGGAGAATCACATTATAGTTTTGTATTCACCGGTTAACCAATTATGACTGTCTTTGTGATAATCATAATTGTGAATACAATATATATATCATTATTTAAAAAGAGATCAAGAGAGATATAAATGTGATCGATCGATCTAGGGTACTGCATACTAAATCTACTCGGGAGTGTGATGCCCATTATGAGCTGCTTGTATATTCCTAACAGATGTATGGCAACGAGCTCTCAAAGTATGCTGGTCGCACGGATTATTCACCGGTATGAATGTTGAAGAGAGGAAAAGAGGATTATGTTCGGCCCACCATGTTAAGTGAGAGTCTATGCTGGATTTTTCTCTACGATGGGGCTGAGTAGGGCTGTCCGCCCATGTTGTTTTTGCACCACCATGTGCGAGTGGGAGATGATGGATTCATAAGATGGGCTCAAGGTCCATCCGTTCAAGTTGGGCCCAAAAGGGCCCGGCCCACGGGAATAGGGCCCGTGGAGGGGGAAGGTATAAAAGGGAGGAGAGAGAGAGAGAAAGGAACCTTTTGGCACAAACAACGTACGCTTCTCTCCCGCGCGTTTTCTCTCCCGAAGAACAGTAGGCATACGGCTTCCAATTTCTTCCCTTCAAGGCTTCATCGACCGGATTCTCTTCCTCCATTAACGACGGTGTTTAATCTGTGGCTAACAAGGTACGCTCGAATCCGTGGTGTGCTTTTCGATCGGTGATGCGTGTTTTCCCGGGCTTCGTCTTCCGCATTGATTTAGGGATTCGATTCGGTGTCGAATCCGGTTTTCGGGGATCCGTTATTCCCAACATAAAGAAAAAATTAAAAAAAATTGTCTACTTCAACGCTAGTCGTGCCATGTAAAATAGCTAGTATCTATGTCAGCAATGATCTAAATTACTCGGATAGACTAAATTGGTACCAATATGAAAAGATTTAAAACTAAATTGGTCCAATTAAAAGGTTTCAAACTAAATTAGTATCAATGCAATAGGTTTATAACTTTTTTAGCACAATTCTCATGTGTGAAAATATTCAATTTTATTACTACAATTTTCCAAACAATGGACTACATATAGCAAAATCCTTAAACTTCATATCATATCATATTCAGTACTATCATGACTAGAAATCTAATCGACCAAAAATGGAGCCAATGAGTTTAGTTTCCAACAGCTAATTCGGAGCTTAGAAAGGAAATTCCAGAAAAGCTATAAGCAGCATAGATGACAGGTGGAAGATGCGAAGCTATGAAGCAATGATGATGTGTTAAGGAAAAGGCAGGGTTTAGGGTTCAAGACTACCACCATGGGGGTAGAGAAAGGGCTCAACCGGAGACAGAGAGAGTTGGTAGTCCCAATATAACATGTACTTTTTAATTATAGATTAAAATTGCATGCGTTAATTTGTGTAACTTTATTCATGTAAGAATCCTATTAAGAAGGAATTCCATTTAGAAAATAAGAGTAAGGTGAATGAATTTGCCCGCAAAGAGAAAAAAATAAATAAAACGAATCCATTACCATGGTTTCAAACTCATTTTTAAACATGATATAATCTTCAAGAACCAATTACAAAGCGGGAATTACATTGAAAAATATACTTTTTTACAGGGAGACTTGTTGTGAGCTCCACAATTTCTTGATGTGTTTTGCTCAATGAGGTAAATTAAATTAATCTAGATAATACTCAATAACGAAAGCAAAGCCAAAATATGTAGTCTTAACACGTGAACGTTGTTAATACAATATTACAACTGTCTTTGTTAGAGATATATTTAGGATGTTCTATGATTCCGTATATTATTATGCAATTCTTTTTATTCTCCTTAATTTATTCTTATTTGTACTTTAGATAGTTGTTATGTAAAACCTATAAATAGACAAGTGTACTATTCATTAGTTAATGAACTGAATATTAATTTTCTCTTCATTCACACATCTCAACTTGGTATCAGAATCATTATTGTCTGAAGTGCGTCCATTAAGTCTACTACAAGGTGGCCACCACGACACCACCCGCATTGGCTACGTCTCTACCAATTCAACATCAAAACCGAAGCTTTGAGTTGCTGTTCAACACACTTCCGCTAATCATTTCAGAAAAAGGTCACGACCATCAAACTCGCCGTCCTTAGACGAGAAATACTGAAATTTTGTCACCAACCGCCGTCGGATGCTGCCATACGTGCCGTCGATTCTTGGACCCAAGAAACCCGCCATTGTTCCACCACGACTTGGATGTTTTCTGAGGGGTGTTTCGAAAAAGCAAACATCAACCCTTGACTCATCGTCATCCGCTGAGGCTGCCCATGAAGTTTCGCCACCAAAAACCACTGGACGTGCCTACACGCACCATCGGAAGCTTTTACGCATGAGATCCACGTGCCTCGCCAGCAACACGCGTGCCATGGCTCTCCACTTGGTTAACTTCATCAGCCATGTCATCTTTGATCTATCGACATTGTTGACACCTAAATTTTGATTAGATTTTTCAAGTTAGGCTTTAGTCTCTTTTAATTTTTGTTTTTTCTTTTTTTCAGATAATAAATAACAAAAAAATAACAAAAAACAAAAAAAAATAAATGAAAACAAACAAAAACAAAAAAAAAAAAAACAGCAGTAGGCCACAAAGGCCCAGCCCCCTTTTCTTTCCCCTTTTCCCCTTGTGCCGGCCCAAGCCCAACCCCTTTTTTTCCCAAGATCTGGCCCAACCTCTTTCTTCCTTCTTCTTCCTTCTTCTTCTTCCTCGCTCCTTCCTTCTCCGCCTCTGTAGGCCACATCCAGCGACGACGACGCACTTGAAGACAACCTACGACACGAGGAGGGTAGGCGATGTCAGCCGGAAGAGACAGATCTCGGCGCCATTATTGGCTGCCTTCAATGCCAAGCACACCTTGTTGGAGGAGCTTAGATGGGACGCCGGTTCAACCGAGGGGGATCGGTCGGCAAGCCAAAGACCGGTGGCCAAGGTTCTCTGTTGACCAAACCCACTTGCCTATAAATAGCGAGGCACCACCTCCGTCGAAGGACACACAGTGAACTCCGAGAACTTCCCCTTGAGAGACTTCAGGGGAAGATTGAAGAGTGAGCGAGAGAGAAATCGGGTCGCTAGCTCAGCCGACCTCCCACTGAGAGACTTCAAGGGAGGCCGGCGGCGAGTGAGCCCAAGGGGGAGGAGCTCGGGCAAGCGGGTTCTGGATCCGCGAGGTAGGGGCTGAGCGAGAGAAGAATCGGAGGACGAAGGGTCAAATCTAGGAAGCTGAAAGCTTGCCATCACCGCCGTTGCAACCGCTGCTCCACTACTGCCATTCCCCACCCCGATACGGTCGCTATGACTGATCCATTGGCTGCCACCTGAGCCGCGTCGGATCGCTACCCTGTCACCGCCATCGTTCGCCACCTCGTCACAAATAAGTAACAGTAGCTGCCACCACCGCTGGTCACGTTGTCACTGTCGCATTCCCCCTCTTGAACCGTGCCACCATTAACCACACTAGCACGGCCCTATTGTCACTCGTCCTCGTCGTCCTCATAAGCAGTTTGTAGCCGCTATCATTGCCGTCATCGCCGTCAAGCCCGTCGTCGCTATCGTTGTCACCGTCTAGCCCGCCGTCGCCGTCTGCCCGGTGACACCTCAGTCCCCCTCACCAGCGCCGCGAGGGAGCAAAAGGGAGAGGAGGCTAGGAACCAGGTCGATTCGCAAGTCTATCCAACCCGATTTCCTTGTTTCCGGGTAAGGTTTCCCCGAGGTCGGGCCTGCATGCGTGGGCTAGGTAGTGTTGGGCTAGATTTTTTTTAAGTGGGCTAAAATCGATTAAGGCTCTTTAAAAGAAAAAAAATCCCGAGGCGGGCCCATTCGAGTTTCGAGTGGACGACTCGGGTCGTACCCAACTCGGGGATCCAACCCGGTTCTTTTTTATTATTATAATATAATATAATGTTTTTAATAAAAAATTAAAAAATTAATTTATTTTCCATAAAATCAAAAAATCAAAAATATTTCTTATTTTCCCAAAAAATTCAGAAAAAGTCAAAAAAAGATTTATATTTTCCAAAAAATACCAAAAAATCAAAAAAAATCCTTTTTATGACCAAAAAATGAGAAAATGACCCAAGAAATGCGAAAATGACCCAAGAAATGTTTTTCTTTCACAAATGCATGGAAAACCTCTCAAAAATGCAAAAAGTCTTAGGGTTTAAATAAGATTAGATATCGGAAGGGCATTAGTGATTAACTAATATAATCAAGCCCCCGAACCTAGTTTCTCTTATTGCGCAGGAACGAGTATTTTTCCTAATACTTTGCTTGGGTTTCTAATCGACCCACCCTAAACCGATTAGTGGCAACTCATTTTTAAATTTACTCACAGATTAAAAACTCGAACCATTAAGTCGTGAATTAGTGGATTTGGGAGAGTCCAAACTAAGCCTAAAAGATATAGCTGAACCATTAGCCTCCGCCGGCATCCGCCTCAATACAGGCACCGAAAAAAAAATGGTTGCGATAGACATCATCTGACATGTAAGCACCACATCATCTTTGACCGTTCGCCATTGGTCAGGCCAGATCAAATCGTTGACTAGATCGAGCGAGATCGTTGACTAGTTCAGACTGGACCATTCGAATCAATTCCGTTGCTTTTTTGAACGGTTCGATCTAGTTTAAACCAGCTTTTGATAATCTGCGACTAGTTTCTAAGGTATTTCGGCACACTGGATTCATTTTTAGCCTTGATTTCTCCATATTTGCTCTCCAGATTCTAGTTTCACCATATTTATTGTCCAATTTAACGTGTTTAACACAAAAAAGTGCATATAAAGGAGAAATTTTGTAAGCATTGTCGCTGACATGGTCATATGACATCCCACGTCTATTGATTACGAAAAAGCAACCTCCAAGGTTGAACAATCAACTCTGAAGCCAAGATGCACATGCATCTGCCAATGTTGCTGCTATAGAACCTTCTCCCAATGAATTATTGGTCACTTTCTCATTAGAGGATTTTCATTCCGTTCTTCAAGAATCTAATACTTTTAGCTCCTCTATCTCTCCTACTATGTCTACCATTTTAGATAATTCTAATTCATGGTATTTTGACTTTTCTTGTTGCAATCTATGACATCAAACTCCAATTGTTTCGGTCAAAATCCCTCCATTCACATGCACCTACTATTCATATAGTTGATAATTCTCTAATGCAAGTTAGCCATACAGGACACATTTCCACATCTACCTTGTCCTTACCTAACACTTTTATGGTTCCCAAACTCTCTCTAAATTTAATTTCAGTTGGACAATTATGTGAACTTATCTTTGAAGTTCACTTTTCTCCCCATGGTTGTCATGTGTACAATCCACAAACAGGACAAACTATTGAAACTGGCTATAGAATGGGACACCTATTTGAGCTTGTTTACTTAAATATTCCCAACTTTTTTGTTGGTTCTACTGTCACATTGTCATTTGAAACTCAGCATTCACTGTTAGGTCATCCTTCTTTTTCAAGACTAAAATCTTTGATTTCCAGTGGTCATTTAGGATCTGTTGATGACAAATATTTCGATCGCTTGCCTTGCTAATTAGGAAAACTTCATGCCTTGCCATTTGATCTTAGTAAATCTATTTCTCATGCTCCATTTCTAACATTTGGAGACCTTCTCCAACACCCACCATGGGAGGCTCTCACAATTTTGTCATTTTTGTTGATGATTACTTTCATTATACCTAGCTTTATCTTATGAAATATCAATCTGAGCTTACTCATATCTATCATGAAATTGTTGCCATGATAAAAACACAATTTTCTAAAGACATCAAGGTTTTTTGTACTAATAATGTCATGGAATATCGAGACACTGAATTTTTTAGACTTTTATCTCAACAAGGCACTATTATTCACCGCTCATGTCTAAGCACTTCCCAACAAAATGGTCATGCGGAACATAAACATAGGCATATCTTAGATATTACTCGAACTCTTTTAATCTCTAACTCTTGTCTAGAAAAGTTATGGGGGCAAGTTTGCCTTATTGTTGTTTATACTATTAATTGTAGCCCATCTCTTGTTATAGACAACATTTCTCCTTATGAGTGCTTATATAACAAGGTTTTCTTTTACGATCATCCTAGAGTTTTTGCTAATACTTCTTTTTGTGTGTCTTTTTCCACATGAACGCATGAAGTTTGAACCCTGTGTTCGTTTATGTTTCTTCCTTGGGTATGGCATTGAGCATAAGGGATATAGATGTTGGGACCCTATCTCTAGTTGTCTTCATGTATCTCATGATGTTTCATTTTGGGAACATAAGATGTTCTCATCCTTTTCTTCCTTTGAATCTTCTAATTATGTCCCTTTCTTTATCAATCCTTTAGTGGACTTATTTCCGAAAGATCTTGTACTACCATCCACTTGTGAATCATCCTCTTTGCAATTGTCTTCTTCTCATCTTGATGCAAGCCCATCTGGCAATCCCACTTTGGCAACTTCTAACGCATTTGCCCCAACTAAGGATTTTATACCTTCAATCATTCCATCCACTTTCATCCATCATTCCACTAGAATAAGTCAACCTCCAAGTCATCTTTGTGATTATCATTATTACTCTTGCACCTACAAAGAAGCTAGTATCAATCCTTTTTGGCAGTAAGCAATGGCAGATGAGTTGCAAGCCTTGGAAAACTCTCACACGTGAGATTTGGTTGATTTAGCTTCTGGTAAGTTTGTTGTACGTAGTAAATGGGTGTATAAGATTAAAAATAAGGCAGATGGTACTGTGAATCGGTATAAAGCTCAGATGATAGCAAAAGGCTTTACTTAGGAGTACAGTATTAATTATGATGAGACTTTTGCTCCTACTGCTCATCTTACTTCTATTTGCAGCCTTCTTACTGTTGCTGCTGTTAAGCGTTGGCCTCTATTTCAAATGGATATTAAAAATCTTTTTCGTAATAGCGATCTCACAAACAAAGCTTATATACCTCCTCCTAGCTACACTCATTCATCTAATCAAGTGTGCCGATTACATTAAGCATTGTATGGATTAAAGCAAGCTCCCCATACATGGTACTCCAAGCTTAGTGCAACCACAGAATCTCCCGGTTTTAGATCTAGTCCTTATGACCACACTCTACTTGCTTAGCACACGCGTCATAGATACATTATGTTGCTCTTATATGAAGATGATATGTTTATTACTAGCGATGATCAAACTGGCATTACTAAACTCCAGCAATATCTTAGTAATCAATTAGAAATGAACAATCTTGGGCAAGCCAACTATTTCTAGAATTGGAGGTTGTGTTTAATGCTTCTACTTATTATCTCTCACAAGCAAAATATGCCACTAATCTTATTTATTGAGCTAGGCTTACTAATAACAATATTGCTTCTAGTCCCATTTATTTATCCCACTATTACATGTCCCAACATTGATTATGACATTCACATTGTTAGTTAGTAAATGAATGCGCCTTGTACAACTCATTTTGTTGTAGTTCTTCAAATTTTGTGCTACATCAAGGGTACATTGTTTCATGATCTTCACTTTTCTGCTCATTCTATCTTGAAGTTGACAGCTTATTATGATGCCGACTAGGCCGATGACCCTCACAATTGTGGCTCCACCATGGGCTATTGTGTCTTTTTGGGCAACTCACTTATCTCATGACTTAGCAAGAAACAAACCATTGTCGCTTACTCTAGTGCATAAGCAGAATATCGAGCTCTTGCCCAATACGACATCGAGGTTACTATGGTTATGGTGGCTACTAAAAGATATGGGAGTGCATCATCATAGCAAAACAATCATTCATTGTGACAACCAAAGTGTTATCCAAATTGCACATAATGATGTTTTTCATGAACACACTAAGCACATTAAGATAAACTTTCATTTCATCCGATATCACGTTCTTTGTCACACCAGTCGACTTATCTCTACTTGGATTTATTTTCCAAATTTAAGTTGACATCTTTGGGAGAATTACCAAAAAAGTCCTAAACCTATTGCAATTATGTCAATTCAGTCCTAAACTTTTTTTTGGCCAATTTAGTCCTAAACCAATTGTGCTAATTTAGTCCATTTGGCCAAAATTGGCCGGTTAGTGCTGACGTAGACACTGATCGTCCAACGAAAGCTAACATGGTAATTTTTTTTTTGAATTTTAAAATATTTGTGAATTTTTTTTTTTTTTTCTTTTTTTTTTTCCACCTTCTCCTTCATTGGCCAACGCCGGTTGGCCAGAGGCGAGGGCGGCGAGGTCGGCCTCACCATTGTTGGGTGAGACCCCACCAAATCTGGCAAGGGTTGACCTCGCCGATGGCTGGTGAGGCTTCTCGCTAGATCTGGCAACGGTGGCCTCGCCAGCCACTGGTGACGCGACCTTGCCGTTGCTGGGGGAGGCTCACCTTCACTAGTGGCCGACGGGGACAAGCCTTGCCACTAGCTGGCAAGGCTGACCTCACCGGCCAGAGAAAGAAGAAGGTGGAAAAAAAAAAGAATTCAAAAATTCAAAAAATATTTAAAAATTGTCATATCAGCTTTTTCCGAACGGCCGACGTCCACATCAACATCAGCCGACCAATTTTGGCCGGATGGACTAAATTGGCACAATGGTAAAAGGTTCGGGACTAAATTGGCTTTAAAAAATTATGACTAAATTGGCATAATTGCAATAGGTTTAGGACTTTTTTGGTAATTCTCCCCGACATCTTTCAATTCATCTTGAGTTTGAGGGGGCTGTTAGAGATATATTTAGGATATTCTATGATTATGTATATTATTATGTGATTCTATATATTCTCCTTGATTTATTCTTATTTGTTACTTTAGTAATCGTTATGTAAAGCCTATACATAGGCACGTGTACTATTCATTAGTCAATGAACAGAATATTATTTTTCTCTTCGTTCACAAATCTCATCTCTCTTGTTGAAGCCCTAAACAACAAACGATTTCTATTCTTTCTGTGTGTTTCGGTCTCTTCGCCAATTTTCCCTGCTTTCTCACATTCTTCTCTGCACCAACTTCTTTATTAAACAAGAATCAATCGAGTTGTACAAATCGTAAATAACTGAACAATTACAAGTGTCCCCAAGCATTGTATCATCATCTTCAAGCACTCGAAGTGTCTATTGCCACGGGAGTGGAGAGCCGGCAAGGAAGTGGGAGATGAGAGAGAGAGCTCTCTTGGGCTGATAGCTTGGCACCTGATGCCCCGCTCCTCGCACGGTCGCAAACGTCAAGTCTCCCTCGTACACTTGCACGTACCCTCCGACCTACATGCGTCAAAGACGGTGCGGATTACTTTTCAAATTGAGTCACTTTCCTCTAAAATTGGCATCAAAACAAGTGAGCCGCCTCACCTCGCCCCAAGGAACCAAGGACGCCATGGACTCTTCGTCGGGAGTTTCATCTTGCTAAGGGATCCCTGGTCGAAGTCACCGGCACTCTTCCATCCGTATCGCCACTGCATTTTCAAAGATTCGTTAGACATACCCCCACATCAGTGACCGAACTGTGTTTTTGTCTCTGTTTTTTTTGTTTTCACCTGATCACCCAAACACGGAGTCCACTGGACATGAATTCCCGGAGGAGAGGGAGGACGGTGGAAGGGCTATCTACCCAGGCCTGGATTACATTGCTGCACCCTTCCCAGTCGTGATCGAGCTTCGTCACGTTAGCATGAAGCGCCTCTTGCACATCTTCTCTATTCATGTACGCTTGCACGTAGATATCGCCACACGGGTCTAAGTCCATGATCTGAGAAAACAAAACGCAACCCAAAAATGGATGACCAACGTAAATTTGAGTTGAGGCTTTTCAAATTGTCCCACAAAAAAGGCAGATGGATCTGAGCTCACGTTGGTCTTCTTGGGATGAGATGTAAGGTTGGAAGAGAAGCACAAAGGGGCGTAGATATTGTAAATGTCCAAGGCAGAAACGTCGTTACTCGCATCCTGCGCGGCCGAAAGGCACTGGCTTACTTGACTGGTGGCATTTGGTGAGAAGTCACAATATTTTTGAATCGCAAACCCTGTTTCATCCGATATCAATGCATGCGTAGCAAAGTACTCGTACATCCCACGCTGGTCCGTCTCGTCGTTGATTACTGCATTTCCAATCTGCATGCGTGTTCGATTAATCCATATACATTCTCTAGGCCCAAGGGCCCCCAAGGGCCCCATTTGGCCATAAAATGATCAATCATAATGGAGTACCAGAGATAAATATTTAGAAGGACCAGATTCAACGAACCCAAATTCGAAATTATGATACGCTGGAAAGACAAAAGGAAAGACAAAAAGCATCACATACGGTGCGTTTTATGGCGCTATTAGTTAACAGTCCAATACCTACTACAGCGATGATGATGCAGCATCCATATTATTTATTTATTTATTTAAAAACGTACCAAATATTCCTCGAGTTGACAACGATAATAAGCACATGCTAAGTTGTTAGTTAAAATCCATAATAGTGAATATAACTATTGAGTAGGAGCCAGCAACTCCAATAATGAAAACAGCCAACAAAGACAGTTGTTCTACTCATTACGACAGCTAAAAAAACATTTTTCTACATATCGATGATGTTCAATGTGGAAAATAGAATAATGACCAAGACGCGCATGATGACTTCTAGCTTTTAATCATTCATCAGAACGCAAAAAGCCAACAACCGCACGAAAAGCTTAAAGCATTTTCAGTTGTGAATGTATAGACGTTAGGTGTTTCCAATGGTCAAACACGCATCGTTCAATATTCAATACAGACAAAGACCATGCGATTTATGAAAACAACTTACTATAATCCCTCTGAGGTTGATAAGGGTCTTGTTCGCCCTCTTGTTGTTGGATAGGATGTTGTGAGCAAGCTGAGGCACGTAATGACCCGCGTAGCTCTCGCCTGAAATGTAAAAATCCCGGTCTTTATACTCGGGAAACCTCTCCAGCCAATTTAGCAAGAATACATAATTGTCTGCGGCTGTTTTGCTGTCTCCGCTCGAGCTATAGTCCGCCGTCGTGTTAGAATAAGAAAAACCGACGCCAGCCGGAGACTCTAGGAACAACACGTTCGCAGCTGGCCTCGCAAAGCAAATAATTACTCCGCTCTGTCAGGGACAAGAAAAGGTGAAATGCTTTTGCAAAGACTACACTATATTTTTAAATACTTTACCATTATTCCATGCAAATTTATTTTTGTAAAGAGTCTTCCCGTCGCTGTGGACTCGGAATGGTCCGAGTTCCTGCATTGCTCCATAGCCGAGGGAGGAGCAACCGGGACCTGAAAAATCAGCAACGTAAATTTAACAATTTACTTACTAAAAAGCACAGGAAAATATTCTTAAGATGATTTACAGTATAATGACATACATGTAGAAAATTAAGAGGACATTTAAATCTGCGACATTTCATTTCACTGATAATCCTTCCAATGTCAGAATGACAAGAGTATCGAACAAGGTAGATTAGAAAGTGGAAAATCCTGATAATAACTTGTATTAGTATACTTTTGCCTGTACACGGTATGTGAAAATATGAAAGAAATGTGACAGCTTGCAGTGCTTCAAAAAGTGATAAAAAGCCAACCACAACAAATAGAGACATGCTTAGCTTTCGTGACAAAGTACTTATATCGATTGATCAAGTTTACTTTCAGCCTGAAGTGACCGTGAAACCACCACGCAATTATCTGTGTTGACTATAAAACCCATGATACATTCTTAAGTAAAGAGAATACTGTACTTGCATTGAAAGAGAAGAAAACTTTACATTGCTTTCTAAATCAGAAAAAGATGCTGAAGATCAAGTGAAAATGGAAAAACTAAAGCACACACCTCCGTTAAGCCATAGAAGAAGCGGCATTGACTCCTTATTTCTCACCCCTTCAGCAAAATAATAATAAAATGCTCGACCAGCCGATTCATTCACGGTGACATATCCGCCATAGTGATCGAATTTGACCAACGGTTGTCCAGGCAACCTTTTGATCTTATCCTTCTCCCTCAGCCCTTCTTGACTATAAATTCTAGAGTTGAGAATTCCATGGTGATCAGTTGCCTGAAAAAGGCTCGTGTCGATCCTTGATTTCTCCGACTTTGCTTTGTATAGAGAATCAAGAGCATCTCCTTGCTTCCTTCCCTGGATTTGAACTAGGGCTGACAAGATACATAAACAGAAAAGAAGAAGAGAAGAGTGGGTTTTAGAGTTTCTCTCCATTCTCTTTGCTCTCAGATTCTTCCTCTTTGAGCCACGAGAGAGAGAGAGAGAGAGAGAGTTTATTGGTGGTTTTACTTGAACTGGATTCGAATTAGCTGTATATATAGAAGATCGGATGAAAGAGAAGAAGGCAATCCTGATTGAACGGGAAAGTCTCAACAACCAGAGTGAGCTTGATTATATCTACATAAGAACGTCCATGCAATTGAGATTTTTTTTAATTTCGGAATCATGTTGTGCCATGTGGTTCCAATATAGATAGTGTTTTGTCATATGGAAACACATGCCGCTTAACCTATATGTTCTTTAATTTAATCTAATCTAATCAACGATGATTACAAATATAATATACGATTTGTTACTAAATATGGATGTCGTGTCTTAATACTGATGAAGCATCTACAGTTCGTAAATATGTGGGGTATACGTGTTACCATGTGAATAACGGAGTCATAAATAATGGCAAGATGTTAATCTTGGGCTTCATTTTGTTACCTTTTTTTTTGGGGGGGCTTCCACTGGTTATTCCAATAAAACTAAGTAGAGTTCGATTAGCACTCAATACACACAACTTAATAAATTGGTTTAAGTCAAAAATCGCTTATTTTGATAAGTAAGGATGACTTAATTGATTAAGTGATAATGGAAAGTATAATGTTAGTAATTTTGTTGTCAAAACCTTCAAATAATGCTCACTATTCCCTGTTTCGTATGAGAACGATAAACCATTCAATGCAGATGTTATCCATAATTTTTTATTTTCATTTTCAGTACCTAAAAATTTCTGCACTCATTTTCATTTTTATTAGACAAGCCAAGTTCTATATGATAAATCCGTCGTCCAACTACACCAATCATATAAGCCAACTATGTCTGTTGATCACTTGGACCATCTAAACACCTACTCTTACGGTAGTAGGACGAATTAACGGTCACCTACTTACCAACTCAATGTGACAGTTTGCAAATTACCAAATTTTCTTAAGGAAAATGATAATATAAATGTTATAGCGCTTTCATATGGTGTTCACTTTGGTGCCAAACTTTTCACTGGATTACTCAATTGCCAAATCAAATAAAAAACAATTACTTAAGTGCCTTCAATGATTAATTCCAGCCAAAAATCCTACATGACTTTTTTAATAAAATGATCATTCATACGTGACTTCTTTAATTAAAAAACAAGTCCAACATGGACTATGAGACCATAAACCACGTGGTATGATCATTCACTCTTGTTAAATCTCCTTCAATTTCTCGTTCAACGACAACAAAGGAGAGCCTTTTCCAATGCACTGTAGTTCAGATTTTCTCCATGGAGTTCGATAAATTATATGACTTCAATTCCTTCCTGATTTTTCTTCTGCTTTCTATTTCTTCACTTTTTTTTCGTTCTCTTGCTGTCTGCCAAATTCCATTACCGTCGGTTGCAATGAGGAGGGGAAAATTGAGGTTGCAATGAAGCCTTGGTCGAACCGCCATTGCCATGGTTGTTGATCTAGAGATGGACTGGCAGCATGTTTTCAAAATCTGGAGATGGAGCTCTTCATGGCCGTGGAGTCAAACATCGATAGGTTGAAACTGGGGATGAGCCCCGCTCCAAGAGGCGTATCCGACTACGACTGAGGCGACGACCTTCATTAGCTTCCTCATTTGCTTCAGCATCTCATCATCTTCCACCTTTTCTTTTTCTTGATTGTTTGCAAATTTAAAAAAGAAAAAAATTAATACCAAACGGACAGAAATCCTAATTTGGACAAATTGAAATTAGGGTTTATATTTGGAACAAAGATGTAGTCAACATCGTTTAGGGCTATTATTGCTGGCTTAACAAGCTGGAGAGCCACGTTGGTCATGAAAATTGATAAAATATTGCAACGTCAGATTTTTAGCGACACATATCAAAGTTAGTACTTAAATGGTCCTTTTTTTTTTTTAAAGTGACATTCAAGTGATCCAACAAAAAGTTTTAGCACGAAAGTAAGTATTGTATGAAAATTATGACACTCTAGTGCCATTTCGCTTTTTTCTTGTATTCACCATCTTTGATTTGTCTTTCTTTACCCACACCTCAAATTTATCAATTTTTACATTGATTTACCAATCTTTGTTTTTCAATAACTTTACCCACCATTGTCTTACATACCAACTTTGTTTAGAAACTACCAACCCACTAACAGTATATAACTTTTGAACTAAGCTCACTGCGGTGCCATAGCATTCCGAAAGAAAAAAGAGTGGCAGCCAATGTTTCTACAAAGAAGTGAGAGAAAATTAAGGAATTAAATAATAGGACCCATAAGACAATAAAATAGGTTAATAAAACCAAAAAGAAAAAATGGTTTTGGAACTTCTAGAAAATGAAGTGATAAATAATTCTTTGGAAATTGCAACGTTAATTGCATTGAAATAATTTCCAAATAATGAAATCATTTTCACTTAAATGGAAATTAAAAAGAACAAAGTTAGAAAAGAATCACATTTGGGCGATAGAAAATACTATGGAATTTTGAAAAGGTTAGAAAAGTATTGCTATAAATGAACTTAATTTGATGGTTTATGACAATTCATTAAAAAAAAAAAAAAAAAAGCACTTGTCAAAGATGATGTGCGAGATTTTTTTATCATTAAATATTATATAAGAAAATTATTTATCATTTATATAGAATTTTTTTTTTGGTCAGACAGTTATATAGAATTAAAAAACACATATTGATTAGATAATATGGAGGAATTATCAATTTACCACCTTTTTTTTTTTTTTGCGAACTCAAAGAAACAAGTCACTTAAATAGAAAAAGTGTAAGATACAGAAGAAAAATTGGTGGTTCATTTTTCTCTCAAGTAATTTGAACTAATAGAGATATATGAATTAACATTTTATGTCATGAAAAACAAAGATTTATCTATTCATAATAAATTATTTTTTATTTATTGTAATAAAAAAGTTGTATCGGCAAACCTTGGGTGTTATTCTGAAATACAAAATAATTTTTTTCTTTTCAAAAATACTGAGATTATTTTACTAAGAGTACCCCCAAAATAGCTAATAATTTTAATCGATTGTTAAAATATCTTAATCTTAGCAAAGAGTCACGTAGGTTAGGTAGAAATAAATAGACTTTGGAATTTCAGGTACGGTGATATTTTGGTATGACATAAAAGAGAGTGGAAACGAGCGCTCACGCTCATTAGAAATGTGTTTTATTCTAACCTTTATGGTTGGTGTTTCGATTTCAAGGAGCGGGTTACCCAAAGAGAAGGAATGTGGAGGGACCATTAGGATTTGGACAGGTGATGCAATCATTTAAACTAAAATATCATCATTGAATTGCGGTTTTGAAATACTGTTAGACATCCAAAAATAACCAGATTTTTTATTATTATAAATAAGTATCAAACTTAGTCAAAAAGAACTGAATTTATCAATAATGAATAGAAAAATTGACAATTCGCTAAAGAAGTCATCATCACGAAAACGTAACTATTGAGGTGTGTTCGGTTGCCGCTAATTTAGGGTTTTTCTTTAACTTCTTGTGGATAATTATTCTAGATGATAAAACTTAGTGGATAACACAACTCCTTATAATTACCATTAGGAAATTATTGTTATATAAAATCCAAAATTGTAACCGTAAAGTGTGGGCTATATATAGCAACATTGTACTCTATGAGTTTCTCTCAATCAATCATAAAACTCAACTTTCTCATGAATTTATCTTTAGTTTTACTATTCCACAATTTTAACATCTTTCAATTCCAATACTTTAGTTGTAGTTTCAAATATCCGTTGGTCCATTAAATTCTGGCATTTTATCTTTCCCATCACACTTTATTGTTAATTAAATTACAACAAAATTTTTTATGTTATCGAACTTCATCATTGATTAAATTTTGTTAAAGCGTGTGTTTCTTCTGTCCTTTGATATAATTTCTATCCAAAATTATCGTAGAACTTATCTCAATCTTGAAAAGGTCAAAGAACAAATTTCAACCAAAAATATTTAGTCTACGATCCACTTTCAGCGGCACATTTTCCAGGGGGAAGTTACTTGATTTCCGTGGACGGTAAGGAGTTTGGTAGGAGATTTCCACTCTCTCTCTCTCTCTCTCTCTCTCTCTCTCTCTCCCCGCCGTCCTTTTTTTGGCTCATTTGAAGTATTTTGTGTCCGTGCCGAACCTTCGAATTGTATAGACAAACATCAAATGTCATGTGAAGGAGCAAAAAGAAAAAGTACAATGATTATGTTCCTCATCCACATCATTACTTATCAACGCCGCCCGGTTGGTATCAAGTCCATGGAGCCATTATGCAGAGAGCATATTCCGCCTTGATTGTCTTGAACCTCCGCAGCCAAACTTGCTTTTGGCGATGCATTATTATAGGTTGTCCCTGGACTGTTCTTGTTGAGAATAATGGAAGATGATTTGGTCAAACGGTGTCCTGTGATGGTAATTTTAAATTCCATTTTCCGATAGTGTGAAAATATGATATTATTGTTCTCGATAGATGCTATATATAAATAATTAAATTTTAGATCGTCCTTTCGAAAATGTGACATTCTATTCATAGTCTGGTCTATGTAAATGGAGAAAAAAAATCAAATGTGATTAGGACATACTATTTAAACAAAGAACAAAAAGACGATTATAATTCGGTGAAGAAAGTTCCCAATTATACAGTTTAAGTAGAACAAAACAAAAGCCGATCCTTTAAATATTGGATGAGGCCTTTAGTTAAGGGCTTACCCTCAGATGATTGGATCAAGCCTAGATTTTGTACCACGGAACTTGATGCAATGACCACAAAAATGGGCTACTGATAAGCCACAACGGCCCATATAAGTGATCCGCTATTGCAACAGAAGCCCATTTCTGACTACCCCAACTAAAATTATGAACAAGTCTATCATAGAATTGTTCTTTGTGGCTTTTTTTCAATTGCCAAGGCATTCTGCTTTCTTGGGGGATACATAAGAACTTTCAGGGTATCCAATGAACTTTTCATGTGAACAAGCCTATGACGAGTGAAAAAGTAAAAATTCCGCAAGTGGCACAAAAGAATTCGAGATATTAATTTCAAATCATCTCCTATTGACTTATCTCAGCTATTGAAATAAGTACATGTTACATTATGATCAAGTCGGATTCCCAATCAAGCTATAAGCCAAGCAAAGTAGATTATGGAACTTGAATAAACAAAGGATACATTCAAAAGCGCGATGAACGTCTCAGGCTAAAAACACATACTCTATAGATCGAGTTGACAAGTAAGTTCAAGCACATGCATTATTATAAAGTACAATAAAAGGATTACAATTCATTCCGGTCATATGGAATCAAATACTTCTATTAAGCTCACAAATCCTTGTAGAGTTCTAGTCACACATGTTCTCAACCAGCAGCTCAGCTCAATTTGGCATTCTAGTCATGCATACTCTAAAGAGAAAAACAAAAAGAAATCGAAACTCAAATCTTTCTTTGCAACTCTATCGCTTAAAGCATCTATTGTGGATGACAGATGCCGCAATGCCCTCAAACCAGCAGAAAAGAAACATGAGAATGACCCCCCATCAGACCCCGTGCCTTCACGCACGCGGGTTCTTTTCGGTCCCAGGGCAGGAGGTGAAACGAGTTGTTCAAAGCGTATTGGCCGACACACGCTTTCAGCGGTTCCTCCTTTGTCACTTTCTATAATGGCCGCAAGAAATGCGCCGCTTGTTTCTGATTTGATGCGAGGACTCGCCAGCGAAACGAAAGGATAAGACCGTTTGACTTTGACCGCCGCCAGATGCCCCACTCGCCACTTAAAAAAACCTGGTGCTAATCGTCCCCTGGAGGGAGCCGTGGCCTTGTCTCCTGGAAAGGTCAAAGCAGTGTTTTCTTCCAACCTGTGGGTCTTCCAGGCTGAAAACCAACCTCCGAGAAACACGACATACACGCCTCTCGTCAGCTCTTCTCTATATATTTATCTACTAGACGCACCATTATGGTAATAGAAACCGTGCCGGTCAAACCTAACCTTCCTCTACTTCCTCCTGTTGTGTCCTGAGCCTGAGATTAGCGAGAGAGGGATGATTCTTGTGTTGGCAAGATTCGGCAAATTCCGTTCCAAGATGGAAGATCACTTTTTCCACCGCCAGCCCGACCACCTTCAGACCCAACTCTTTTCCTCCTTCTTAGAATCGTTCGAGTCCGATGTTTCGAGCCGCTTCAAGAGCCTGTTCTTGAATCCAAGACCCGCGTCGGAGCCCATCTCCTTCTCTTGGATTCGCCGATGCTTTGAGCTCTTGCCTCACATGAACAGGGCATTTTCGCAGCTGGTGGTGGGATTGGACCACCCCATGAGCAAGTGGGAAGCTGGCACTGCGGGGGCTTATCTGAGTTACAGCTTGAATGTGCTGGAGCACATGAATCTGATCAGCTCGAGTATTTCTCATCTGGGCCAAGCCAGGGTCTGTCTCACCCATGCTTTGAGCTTGGCTGATGCTTCACCGTCTCATGCCCTGGAGCGTTTGAAGGCCCTTCAGCCAGAAGAAGCTTTTACCAAGGATCTCAAAGTGGAAGAAACAAAAGAAGATGGTGACCAAGAAAGGGCTTGTTCTGGGAAGGACCTGTTAGTTCGGAAAGCTTTGATTGTTATGAAGGGTATTGAGTCTTGGGTTTGTGGGGTTTTGATTTCTGCTTTCACTGGAGATGTAAAACCATACATGGAAATGAGAACAGGGGCCACCAAGGTTCTCAGCTCTTCCTTGGTCAGTCTGGAAGCAGGATTTTACGAAGAATTGCTGGAGAAAGGTAGTGTCTTGAAAGAGGTTCGGGAGATTAATGGTTCGGTGGCTTGCCTTGTTGCTGCATTGGAAGATGGGAAAACCAGTAATGAAGTTGGGGAATTGAAGATGAGATTGGAAGGATTAGAGAAGATGTTGGATGGATTAAGGGAGGAGGTGGATGCTCTCTTCGGTGACGTCTTGGCAAGCAGAAATCAAATGATCGATTGCTCAAGACCAGGAACGCATTAGGGGGACCAAAAAGGGCATACTGCAATACTTTTGCGTTCATTAGATCTCAGTTGTACATATAATTTGTTTGTAAATTCCGAGAATTGTTCTCAAGTGTATTTTCTTCATCAGAAAGAAGCACGATTTATTTATTTATTTTTTCTGTTCAGAGGTAGCGAAGTTCCATTTCATCTTCCATTTGCCAAAACACTATCATCAGATTTCAGGTACGACTGATGATTAAAAAAAGAATCTCAAGCCAACGAAGGAAAATTTTGCTAATAAACGACTAAAATTCAGGCCCCAAAAGTAAGCCAACAATCTGCGATTCCCAAATCCACATCTCGAAAAACAGATTGGTAAACGCCTAGCCTTCCGATTATCCTGAGGAGAAATTGTCTGCCTCCCTTTAATAAATGAGGGAGGAGTAAAGCTGAGATCTTAACTTTTTCCTAGTTTCTAAAAAGATGCATCAATCTCATTAACTGTTGACATCAATTTAAGAAGCCATAGTTCCTAGGGAATGAAGGAAAACAATGCCAAAAGCATATCACGGCAGGCCCTTTTGACTCCCTTTGCTGTTGTAGTTCTCTTTGTCAGACATGCTCCGTTTGTGGTACACATCAAATGGCAGCCTGAACAGCCAAAGAAAAGGCTTAGGCTCAATACAAATCAGCATCTAGATGTAGCCACAACGACCACTAGCAAATTAAACTATCGAGCACCTAAAAAATAGTGTCAACTTGTCGATATTTGGATTAAAAATGCAGTGCTATGCCATAAGGATTTCTCTCAGTATATTGTGTTTTGGGTCGGTCAGGTTGTGTCTCATGTTGCCAACCCTCCTTATGATTCCACACTGAACATTTTATTCAGTAAACTCCCTTAGTGGTTTACCATATTCTTTTGTCAACTACAGAAATGAAACTGAAACTATACTAAACTAACTAATTTTGGCTTATTTAATCAAGGATAGGGAAATTCCGTACCCTAGATACAATGTTGTGTCAGAATCTCCGTTTTCAGCTGTGCGATTGCAGGTCTTATCAGGACTGCCAGAGCCAGAGTTGTTGAGGGCTTTCCTCCTTTTTTCTGGATTATATTCAAGTTGATGGGTAGATGGGAGAAAACCTCTAAGCTCGTCGACCTGCAATGCGTGTGAAGGAAATCCAAAAGAGAAGTCTCAATTCTCAAGTACGACAGATTATCTGAGGATTATAGGGACGAAAAAAGATGGGATGAGCATATTTGCCTGTCTACGCAGAGTTTCATTCTCCAGCATAGCCCTCTGCTCCTGCAAAGAAGAGATCGAGCTAGTTATTAGCAGGTAAGAACTACGTGGCCAACAAAAAAGTGTGCTACATGCAACGATACCAATTAGTAACTCAAACCCCGAGGGTGAAGAAAATACGTGAAGCAACAGTAGACTCTGCTCATAAGGCACCTTATCAGGTTGTTCGAAAGATGGAAAAGGTTTGTAGTGTTTCTGTGCTTCTTGATTGAATCAAGTATAATTTTCAATTTTTCCCTCTATGCCATGATAAATACCAAGTCACAACTTTAGGGATTTTCATTCTGAATTAGCCATAGTCTTTCACAAAATTATATCAAATCTGGCATACCTGTAATCTTGAACGCTCCAGCTGCTCCAGAAGCCATTGCTCCTGAAATATTACAAATTACGTTAAGGCAACCTAAGAAAAGGCAATCCAGAACCCAGTTTAAAATTTGCTTCTCCTAATGAGCTTCAACTGTAAGGAAAAGAAAGACTAAAAGAAGATTGACTCTATGAAAACCTTCTTCTCCTTGACAGATGATAAGGCCCCACTCAATTGCTGTTCCAGGTGCTGCAATTCCTTTATGCTCAGGCCATTCAAGTCCTTGCCCAGTAGCCTTCTATCAATTGCAGGAAATGAACAGTGAAGTATTGACTAAAGAAAGGAACAGAAAAGAAAAAATGGAGGAAAAAAAAACACTCACAGTTGTCTCATCTGCAGCTCTGCAATTTCATCTTTTAGGGTGTCTACCACCTTATCATCTTCTTTCTTCAGGTGAAAAAATGTTGAGTCAGAAAAGTAGATTTAATTATATGAGTACAGTCTAAATGGGAGGGATACTAGAGGAAATATCTCTAGTAATTTAACATGGGACCAGCATATTAACATAAGCAAAAGGCACATATTTAAAAAAATAATAGCAATAATCTGGCAACCCTTTCAAAAGATAATGCATTCAATGGATCCTGTTTGGCTTTAAAACAATGAAAAAGACCAGCAAGTGAACCAAGTTGAGCAGTGATGAGAATGATACCGTAGACTCTGGCTTGTACTCTACAACAGTGGACTCTGGAGAATCTTGACACCTGTTGTATCTTGATAGTATCTGTTTCATTCTGCAATACAAGATGCAAGTAGAAAAATCATAAAAAACAAGGTCTCTTCCACTGGCTAACCACTTAAATAACAGGATATTTTGAATTCACAAAATGTCGGAGTACATCAAAAGCAAATGATCCAACCTCAAAGTGAGAAACCAATCTGCTATTGGCATTGGATGAGTTGACAGAGAGCTATACATTAACCTCAGGTAACAAAGTGACTCAGATATGATAATCAATCATTACATGCTAACTAAATCACATTGCTTCAACGTTCATTTGGGTTCAATAAAGTCATAATCACTGCAAAGATCTCCAGAGTGACTTTTAAAACAGAGCATTTTTTATTTTGTACCCAGGCTTCCATTTTCTATATCTATATTCTACAAAAGTGCGTTGAAGTCTCAACTTCAAAGCATGAGACACCCTCTCTCTGGCAAACCATACCAGCATAGGTCCTCGGGTTGATTAAACTAGCAAGGTGTGTGAGCCAACCCCTCCCTCCACACTTAATGAGATATGGGGAGACGCAAAGTTGAGGAGTTAGACCTTGAACTCCTGACTGTCAGGTCAGTCCCTCACCAGTAAGCCGTTACAAAAATTTCAGTTTTTGGATTCCTATTGGATTTTCACAATTAATTTGCAATGCCACGAGAAAGACCAAGCTTAAGTCAGTCCCAGAAAAGCACAAGAAACAAAATGGGCGACACCTTTGAGGTTTGGAAAGTGATTAGATAATAAAATTTGAGAATAAATACCTATAATGCCGACAAAATTTAGCATTTACAGCTCTTGAATTGTTCTATATTGAAACAGGGTATGCACAACATGAAAGAAGACTCTTAATAAACTTGAGAATACAAGTGTACAAAATCTGAATTGGCAAGGAATAGAATGATAAAATTTAGCATCGATTGCAAAGATCCCATTCAGCATGAGAAGAACATCTGCAAAGTCCTAGAAAAATATCCCAGTCTGCCAAGAAGAGAACTTGATTACCAAATTCTACTACGGCCTTTCAAGCATTCTAACATCAAGTGGCAAAGGAACACAGCAACATGAATGAACAAAAAAAGTCCATTACCGCCAATTTCTAGAAACCTTAACAAAAACTTCCTGGAACTATATGACACAAGAGCTCCTGGAAATACAGAGGAGGACTATTCAGGTAAATATGATCTAAAATTTATACAAAAAAGTCTCTCAAATTTTCACAACCCTCCCTGGTATTTAAAAGGAAATAGAACTCACAGAAACTACTGCTATAAAGTTCCTAAATTTACCACTGGATTGGCAAAATACGAGAACCTGCAACAACCAAAGGACATGTGCAACAACCAAAATCACATTTTTCTAGTTAAATGGAATGAAAAAGCTTTTTGACTAACAGGGCTAAGTGAAGACATGATCTAACACATGCAATTTTTTGGAAAAAGAAATTCACTCTCTGCTTCAAGCAAAGGCACACGAGAAGCATATCATCAGACGACCACTTCAGGTTCCAAAGCCCAAAAACAAAAAACAAAGCAAAAAGGAAGTCCGTACAAAGGGTCAGGCAAAACAGATCAAAACATGCAACTCAAACGATTCGGAGAGAAAGAAAAGATCAAAACTTTGCAACACATACCCAGAACTGGAGAACTCGTAAAGCTTGCCAGTATTCGAGAAGATTATGACAGCAACCTCAGCATCACAGAGGATAGAGAGCTCCTGCGCCTTCTTGAGCAACCCAGAACGCCTTTTCGAGAATGTAACTTGCCTGCTATTTGCATTCTCAATCCTCTTTATCTCAATCTTCCCTCTCCCCATTTTTCTTTCTCAAACAAAAGAAAGAACGAAACCCAATTGATCAAAATCAAAACCCAGAAAATAAACCCCCTCCCACCAAAAAAAAAAAAAAAAAAAAAAAAAAAAAAAAAAACGAGAGAGAGAGAGAACAGAACTGGTGATCCCAAACAAAATCTCCCCTCTGGGCTGTTTAAAAAAGCAACCCTTTTTCCGTTCCTTCAAAACCAAAAAAAGAAAAAAAAATGGGCTTTAATGTCTGGGTTCTTGTGCTATAGATGGCAAAGAAGGAAGTACCAAATTCAGAGAGGAGAAGAAAATAAAAGGGCGTGATGAGAGAAAGAGCGTTTTGCACCAAATGGCAATATTGCCTGGAAACGGCAAGTTGCATGGCTCTGTAGACTAAGATAGAGTTGTGCATGCTTCTCTCTTTTGCCACTTTGAGTGTTTTGCTTTTAATAGGTCTCTCCTGTGGGCCCACCCCGGTTTTCCCCTGCTCTTCAAATTCTTATGAATATTGATACTTTATGGGTCCATCTCTTTATGTCAAGAGATCCCAAATTTTCCATTTTATTGTAAATGTATTGCCATACATGGGACGGTCCATTACCATAATCATAGGACTTGTATTAATTTTCTTGCTGTATTTAGAGATGTGAGAAACCAAAAAAAGAAAAAGGAGAGAGAGAGGAAGTTGATTTGGTGTGTAATGTGGTGGGATACCTTGCCGAATTCAATTCTTTTCCTATTTTATATGCAGATTAAATCAAGAAACCGTCTAAATTAGTCAAATATGGGGAGTTGCCAAAAGTGGCTGTGGAGTTAAAGCAGGCAAAAAGCATCACCCTTGGGTTGTAGGATGAGGTGTATGGTTTTTCCAATTTGGTCATTTGGTTTTCAAAAGTTGTCAAGTTTTGGCGAGGGTAAGACGACTCTTTCTTTATTTGTTATCTGTTGTTTCTAGTTTTAGAATTCTGCATAGTCTTATTGCCATATTTGGAGTGCCCATTGCCTGGAAAAGGCAAATTAGAGTAAATACAATTCCTTTACTTAGAATGCTGAGGTGCCACATTCGATAAGTGGCAACTCCTCCTTTTCACACACAAATTTCTTGACCCGATTAAAAAAAAAATCATTGCCAAATTTGGGAATTTGCAAAAAATATGGACATCTCTCCATTTTCTGCTCCTTAATTAAATTCTCTTTTCGAGGTACATTCCATTTAATGTTTGCCCATCTGGGTTGCTATTGAGATGCCAGTCATTAAACCTTTTTTTTTTTTTTTTGTAATTTCTGCATTAACCGGTGCTCATTTCTAGCTAAGCCATCCCTTTTTTGGCATTACTTAGTCAATAAGAAATTTTCGAGTTGATGTATATTATTTTATGTAGGTAGTTTTTCAGATAGTTTTACCGTGAATTTCGGAAAGAAAATCTTTCCAATCCATTCCGGCTTCTCAGAATCTGTTCCTACTTCCAATTTAAGTGGTCGATGCAAATGATCGGTCAAGCCAAAATTTATTTTGGCATAGATCACACCGGATTCTTAATCTAACCAACTTATATAGTCGGTCTTAGACGAGATCCTTGTAAAAATCAATTTAACCGTGAGATTTCCAAATCAAGACCTCTCTTTGGCTCTTCCTAAATTTGCTTGAATTCTCATTGACGGTGAACTTAGTCCATCGGACGCGTCGGTTAATTACTTTTCATCTGACCAGCACTTATAAGCTTTTCTTTGGAACATCTCTCAGCCGAGCCTGACTTTTTTTGGCCAAACTCCCTTTCATGTCGAATAATTAGGTGATTAATTTTCGCACACAGGACCAAAATTATCTCGGCCTTTCGCCAAAAATGCGTCGCTCAAGTTAAAAACTAGTTGATACGTGTAAAACTTTTTCCTCCTCATCTAACTCTAGGAGGATGCATATTTAAAATGGTACATTCTCCAGCATGGTTATTAAAACTAGAAAAAGAGGTACTCATACAGAAGACAAAAAAAATAATAATAATGAAGAAGAAATAAAGTGTAATTTGAAATACTTAAAGAGACGAATTTTTGTTGCGGGTAAAGGAACGAGATTTAATTTAAATTTAGAATATAATCGAGCTTCATGAGAAAAAACCAGAGTGATTGATCCTTTTGAACTGTTTTTTACCTAATATTCGGTATAAAGAAAATACCCTTTTGAAAGAGCTTTATGAATGCTGAATTTCGTGAAGCGCGAATTTGTATGATGTACAAATTGTCCAAACCCAACGGATTGAGGAAATGACCCAAGATAGCCCATCAGTTGGCCCAGAGAACCATGAGGTCTAGAATCTTCTTACATTTACATTTTCAAAGAGACTCTAGAATATTTCAAGGGTATAATGGAAAATCTATACTTGTGATTAATGGATAGTGATAGATAGGAAGATCGAATTCTCCAACTTTAGATTAAATGGATTTAACGGTTGTAAAGAGATGCACTCATGTATAAATAGGGTGCCTTACCTTCATTTGAAGAATACAAGTATTCTCCACAATTTCTCTAAACAATTTCCTCCTTTGGGTTGATCTTACCTTGAATTAAGGGATCAATGGGTAGAGATAACCTCTATTTCATTTGAATCATCCAACATTTGAGCAATGTAAGTATTATTGAGAGTGTCTTTGTAAACTTTGTCTCTAGAATTTCCTTTAATTGGGATAACCCATTATCATAATAACATACCCCAAATTTTCAATACATCCTCATATTATATGGGTCCACCTCCTTATTTCAACAAATCCCCAAACTTTTCAAATGTATTGGGATAACCATTACCATAACTAGAGGAGTCATTTCAAATTTTCTTGCTGTATTCACACATCTGACAAGATGAGAGAATTGATTTTGTCTGTAATGGGTGAGCTAGAATCCATTTATTTTCCTTTTCTTGATGTTGATTAAGTTAATTAAAGATATTGCCTAAATTAGTCTAAGTGCTAAGGAGTTGCCAGAGTTGTTGGCAGCATCATTCTTACCTTGTAGTATGAGTTGTATGATTTTGCCAATTTAGTTATTTAATTTTCAGCAGTTACCAAATATTGGCGAGGGAAAAGATGATTACCAAATATTGGCAAGGGAAAAGATGACTCTTCTTTATTTGTCATCAAATAGTCTTATCAATAGCCTATAGCCAGATGGGAGCCGATGTAATTTTTTTGCTTGCAACACTGAGTGTTGTTTGGTAACAAAGTAATAGTGACTGATTCTAATTTTTTATTCTCGAGAAAAATTTGGGAAGAGAATCACGTTTGATAAGATTTTTGTTCTCAGAAACAGATTTAAAGCATAATCAAGAATAAAAAAATAAAAAATAAAAAGTCGATTCTTGTTTCAGGAACAAATCTGAGAATCAAGTCTTCTTCCATTTTCTATTCTTCTTCTTCTCTTTTCTTCTTCTTCATCTACCGTCATCTCACGATTGCCATCCGCCGCCGCTGTCCGCCATCCACCGCCGCCACCGTCCGCTGCCGCCACCGTCACCACCCATTGGTCGCCGAAGGCAAGCCCAACCACCAAAAAGGCTCGGCCTCGCTAGATCTGGCGAGGCCAAGCCTCGGTGGGGTTGGGTGAGCCTAGCCCCGCCAGTGGCCACGCAGGCCTCGCCCAGCCTCGGCGAGGGCCAAGCCTCGATGAGACCAAGCGAGCCTTGCCTGGCTGCCAACGAGGGCCGGCGATGCTCCAATGAGGTCACCAACCCTCGTCTAGCCAATCGTCGGTCTAGGGACCAACCTGAAGAAGAAAAAGAATAGGAGAAAAAAAGAAAAAATAAAAAATATATAAATAAATTATTATAAAATTATAAAATTAAAAGAAATTGATTTGGAACATAACCAAAAGCACGATACCAAACACAATTCTATTTCAAAATCAGAAATTTTGAACAGTTACCAAACGGCTTAAAATGCTTAGAATTTGTTCTTGTGAACAAAATAAAAAAATCATTTATGATCAAAATCTACTCATAGAAACATAATCATTACCAAACGCACCTTGAGGGTACATAACAAATCTTAGTTTTTGTTTCATAAACAATTTTTATATTCCAAACTTGTTTCTAAAATAAAAATCCATTTGATAAAATTATTTCATTTTTCTATTTCTGAAATAGATTTTTTTTCCGAGAAATAGATTTGGAATAGAAATCGAAGTAAAAATTTTCTACTATTTTATTTCTAAAACAAAAATGAAAAATAAAAATTCTTCTCATCGTTCGTCCTTACTACAAACCGATTGTCCATCCGTCGCTTGTTGACCACCGTCCACTGATCGCCGCACCAGTCGTAGGTCACCGCCATTAGCCACCGATCGTCGGCCGCCGTCGTCGGACGGTCACCGGTCGCCGGCCATTGGTCACCGCCGTCCGACGGCCTCGACGGTTCTTGGTCGTCGGCCCCATCTGTCGCCACCGCTGGTCACCCGTCGTCATTTGACGATCGCCACCGTTTAAAACGGAAAAATTTTGTGTCGATACCAAACAAATATTTTTGCTTAAAAATTTATCTTAAAATAGAAATAAAAAAATATATTTTTCTTTTAGAAATCAATTTCTGGCTAGAATGATCATCATTCGTGCCTTAGAGACTAGACTTTCTACATTCAACAAATGCCAAGCTTCGTTTTTTTTTTTTTTCACGTACAATTTTTTCTTACCTATAATTTATTTTTGCATAGATTTACGTCTAATTCTTAATGTAACCAACTATTGGCACAATTATTTGAGCTCATCCATTAGGTACTTACATAGCCAGTTCTTGACGGGGTTTTAGTAAAAATCAATTTAACCGTGGGATTTCAAAATTAAGACCTCTTTGACTTCCTAAATTTGATTGAGATTTAGGCTCCCTTTGTTTTTTGTGAAAAAAATATTTTCCTCATTTTCTGCCATTTGAATTGCTTAGAAAAATGAGTCTTCTAATTAGAGAAAATCTATGCTTAAATTCAGAAAAATAATTTTCTCTTCTAAAAATCAAAAATCATTTTCCAAAATATAATTAAATATCGACACTTGAGCCAAAAACTTTACGCTTGACATGGAAATCCTAATGCTCATTTTCGATTCTCGACTCCCAAACCCGGGTCCATCGAGGCTAGGCCCAAGACCTTGGCACTCATGCCCAGGTCTTCAATGCCAATATCCATATCCATCAAGGCCAAGCCCAAAGCCTCGGTGCCTATGCCCAATGCCCCCACACATGAGCTTGAGTTCATGAAAGTTGAGTGCAGGACTTCAATAGCCATGCTTAGACCCTTGGCTCCTTGTCACTCAAGCCCAAGTCCATAAAACTCTTAACCAGGTCCCTGGCACTCAGTCCCCAGTGATCTAACTTGAGTTCTCACTGCCCGTGATCAAATCCCCCATGCCCTAGCCTAGATCCATCAAGGCTAAGGCCTAAGACCTTAGCGTCCACACTTAGGTCCATCAAGGTCGAGTTTGGGACCCCGGTGGCTAGGTATAGGCCCTCAACACCCCAACTCAAGTCCATCGAGGTCGAGCTTGAGCCTCTAGTGCATGTGCCCAGTTCCCCACGCTAGAGTGAAGGTCCATGAAAGTTAAGGCCCGAGGCCCAAGACTCCAATGCCTATGCCTAGGTCACCAGTGCCTAGACCCTAAACCACCAAGGTCAAGCCTTAGTCCATCAAGGTTAGCCTTAATACCCAAGAGCCTGGCCCAAGGTCCCTCGCACTTGAGCCTAGGTCCATTGAGGCTGCAACTCAAATCCATTGCCAATGCCTATGTCCATCGAGGCTAGCGCTCAGCCACCAAAGATCTAAGGAATGGACATTTTGAGCTCGAGCATCAGAGACCCAAGCACAAGCATAAGGATCGGGTCCAAAGCCCAACCTTGATGAACTCAACCTAGCCTTTATGGAGTTGGGCTATGGACTCGGGCACCAAGGACCCAAGCGATCGTTGCTAGCATCCTAGGCCCAACCTCCATTGTTCAAAGTTCAAGTGTCGAGGACTCAAGTCTAAGCATTGGTTCCCCCATCCTAGCCACTATGGCTTGGTACCAAGATCCTGCACTTAGCTTTTGCAAACCAAGGCCTAGGAGCCAAGGATCAAGGCCAGCCTCTCTAGATCTGGGAATAATGCCTATGGTCTTGCTCGAGACCCAAGTGCCCATGTTTGGGTCCCCAACACTCAAGTTGTAAAACATCGAGGCTGGACTTGAGATTTTGGTTCTTTAATTACCAATGCGCAAGTTAATAACACCCAAATAATTTAACATATATATAATATATATTTATATATATATATATATATAGGAAAATCATATCAAATTTTCATTTCAAATAATGGAAAATATTTTTTAGTTTTTTTTTTTTTTTATAGATCTCAACCAACTACCAGAAAATATTGTCATTTTTTTGGAAAGTATTTTAAAAAAATGTAACACTTTCCGTAAATAAGGGAGCCTTGATTGATAATGAACTTAAGGTATGTTTGTTTCACTAAAAATTTCATGATAAAATAAAATATTTTTTATTTAATAACTTAAAGAAAGTTGTTTCCTTCTTACAATAAAAGGAAGTCATTTCGCCCCAATTTAATTTTCTTGTATTTAGTTTATACAAAACATTTTCTGTGAATCGATTAATTTTCTATTATTCCTTTTTTTTTTTTTGTCAAAAGCTTTCTCTTATTCAAACACCAAAAAGTCGGAAAAAAAAGGTCTAGAATAGTTTTTTTTTTCAAACAAACGGACCCTGTATGCCTCAAACTTAATTCCTTTTTGTGTCAAATAGCGACCTGTTTAATTTTCACACTCAAAAATAGATACGTTACTGCGCTTTTGTCCGAAATGGATTGCTCACGTCAAGACTAGTACGTTCGTCAGTTATTATTTAACTATTTCCTCAAGATTTAACTCTAACAAGTTACGCTTAGGAGGAAGCGAATTTAAAACCGTACACTCTCAAGTATGGTCATTTGAACTAGGAATAAGGTGTGCAAGAAAAATGTGTGAAAGAGCTTTATGAGAAAAGACCAGAGCGATCGATCCTTTTGGATTATTATTTTATCAATTATAGGCTAAAAATATATCCTCTTGCAACAGCTTTATATACGCTGAATTTCGTGAAGAATCAACATGGTCCAACGCGCACTGTCCACACATGCATGCAAATGCCTCCAACCACCAAGTTCTCCAATATGAACTTGCATTCTGGAGAGAGAAACTTTCTTCAATGAGCCCTGAATTTGCCCTTCCAACATTCTCATCCTAGTTTATAATTTCATATTATGCTTATCAAATCGATAGACTCTATGCATGTATCAATGGAGTAGAAGCCCAGCAAGACACAGGAAACGCATTGCCCTTGTTCTAGTAAAGCCAATGGATCCAGCAATGAAATTGTTCCTAAGTTTATTGAGAGTTAATTTTATATGCAATTCACCAATTAAGAGCTGCTAAACTTTAAATCATCCCTTCTACGTTCCCACCATTCATAACGTACATTCACATGCACATACGTACTTGTGCATGCTTTTGTCTGTGGGTAAAGGAAAAACAATGCACATGTATTTAACATGCGTGGAGACAGAACTTACATCTGCAAGAAAGACGAGTGACAGTGATCTGACCACGCAACATTATTAAGCTAATCAGCATCTTTATCAATTCAATGTACACCACAACAACAAGGACAGGGACTAGGACAGAACAGAATTAAGTACCCACTAATGATGCAAATTACAAGACCGCTACATAATTCAAAAAATGTCAAGGGACCTTCGGTCGATTTGACTTTCCACATCCAGAAACATCATCATAGTACCAAGATCACCCATTTCAGTGCAGAGAGCTCTACGAATACCTAGGGGATTAATGGAATATCGTCCTGCTACTTGAATCAGCAGTATTCAATGTGATGAGTTATAACATGCATCAAAACTAGTGAAGAGTACATTTGGATAGCTAACCAGAATGAAACACTCTGAGAAGCCGCTATAAGTGATCAACATCCAAAGGGTAGGTTGTTATGCTACTCAGCTCTGTCTCGTCCATCTTTTTGCACACGTATATGAAGTGAGAATCTGGATCTTCCACCACAAAATCAGGTGGAAGCAAACCCTTCTCAGTAAGAGGCACGGGTTCCAGATATGACCTTGATGTTGAACTATTGTTTGCAAGCTTCTGAAATCCTGGTCTGGCTGTAGAAAAAATGAATAGATAATACAAAGAACAAATTCTCACTTTACCTCACAGAAAAACAAAACAAAATTAACTTGAACTATACAATGCAAACGACTAATTAGTAAACTAGAAATCGAGGAAAGTCACAACCAGCAATGTAAACCAAATATGAGCTGCAATTTGCTATAAAGTAACCTGACAAAATTTAGTTTGTGATCCTTCTCACTGTCATGCACTTTGGAATGGCAAGCACCAAAATAACATACTTATGCTGGAAAAATCCACAGGGATAACAAGTCCAGTCAGAAGCACCACATTGTAATATGAACTAATGCATGTGTAATACGCAATACCACCGAACCAACCTAGTAATGACTAATTAGAGTAGTCAGATGATCATATCCTTTCAAAGGACAAATGATATAAAACAACTGGCCAGAAAAGAAAAGGATATAAAACAACCTAAACAATGATCCCCATGCCTGTAGATATAATAGATGTTTCTAATGGTAAAAGTTCAGTTACAGCAAGTAGTTTCTGCAGATTGTCAGGACATATTGGTCATATTCTTCCATTTTAAAAGGGATTTCTCTCCAGATCAGAAGGACTTACGTATGATGTACAGAATGATTCGCCAGTTGTATACTGGTTGGTCCAAATGAAGCATCCTCACATTTGGATCCCCATATGTAATCTGCAATTCATCATCTATTTTTTTAACCTAAAACCAGAAATGGATGTGGGCAAGATAAGCTTAACATGTTGCATTTAATTACCAGCATGTAGATTCCTCCAGCTTTAAGAAGTCTACAAGCAAGAACAAACACAAGTGAGGACAGGAGCAGTTAAAAGAGAAGATTAACTGCATCTTCCGGAAAAAATACCAAAGAAATTCTATAAGAACATAAAAAGAAGTCAGCAAGGGAAATCATGTACACGACCTGCTCACCTCTCCTAGCATTTGAGCAGCACTTGTCGGAGCATCAGTGCCACACTAATCAAGAAAAGCACAAATTAAAAAAAAATGCCGATGCATGAAATTATTATGTACTCACTACTCAGACAATTGAATAAGTAACATACCATCAAGGAATCCAGAGTTCCTGGTCCCATATCAACAAGCCACGTGAATGCATATCTCAGGAAAAAGAAAAAAAAAAAAAAAAAAAAAAAGATTACAATCAGCATGCCAAAATATTGAGAATTAGAAGAGTATTTATTGAGGGGGAGAACTTTAACCTTTATCGATGACACAGTCAAATGACTGATCTGAGAAGAAGCTCATGTCCCTAACATCCATTTGCATATCTATCAAGCTTCATGAAGGAAAAATAACCAGAATTTGGAAGCAGCAGGAGAATGGTATCTGAAACCAAATATAGAAAGCTAAAAGGATACATTTAAGTTGAGGGATAGATTCGTATTTTCTTCTCATCATTTCGATAGCCACTGAGGAAATGTCAATGTTTGTTATGTCTTCATACCCATCTTTTACCATGTCTTCGGACATTACTGCAAATAAGAAGAATTTTCATAAGAAGAACATCTCAAACTACAGAAAAATGCCACAACTCTGCTGTAGTAACTTCTACAGAACCTCCATAAGCTCCCATAACAATTGCAATGCAGAAGATATAAAGCTCAAAGCCTCAATCAAATACCATCTTCTTGATTTAATTCCTTGATACATTGCAAGAGCAGAGTTTCACCGAAAACGTATGTAGACAGGTACTGGACGGATGATAACCAGCGAGTTTAACTTACGACCAGGCCAACTATCAACTCCAACCTAAAAGAAAAACACAAATTTGCATGTCCTCGAGGGAACAGAATTCGTAAAAATCCAAATCAAGAATGCAATTAAAACCATGTAGATTGATCCAGGTCCAAGGTTCTTAGTCCACGGCACAATCAAATCAGGAAAACAAACTCGGACCAATGACTTATAATCCTCCCCTCGATTCATAATAATTATCCAAGTGCTAACTAGGGGATTTCCACCGGCAAGATCCCAAATTTTTCCCTAAAGATCCCAAATTTGAACCCGTTCTCCCATACCCGTTTGCATTCAAGCAGATCGAAACAACCACAACGACCGCAGAGGATGCAAGACAAAAAGGGCACGAAGGAAACGAGGCATGAGTGATGAGCAGATGAGAGAGAGAGAGAGGAGAGGCGAAGAGAAGGGGCGGCGGAATCACATACGGGCGTTGCCGCATCCGACCACGAGGACGCGAGAGGAGTAGCTGGGGATGTACATGCGAATGAAAGGGCGAAGGCCAGAGTAACGCTGGTACCAGTCGAAGTGGCCCATCTCCGCCTCCTGCACGTAGCGCGCGTCCCAGTAAGTGGCGTCGCCATAGTTGTACGTGTTGCAGCTCGACACGTCCCTGTACATCCTCCTCCCTCTTCCTCCTCTTCCTCCTTCGCTTTCAAGCGAGTAAGGTGACGATTCGGGTGGGATCTCTGCTCTGCTGTTTCGGTTGGGTCTGCGGCGAGACAAGTTAAAAGATGAGAGGGTTAGTTGTCCGGGCGTGCGATGGTCGTTCAGTAACGACGGAGGTTGTTGGTGGTGGTGGTGGTGGACCTGGTGGTGCAGGCGGTGGTGGTTTTTTGTGGGGGCGTCAAATCTTCACCGTACGTTCCTTGGGCCTGCTTCGGAATTTTTCGTTTATTACTTTACTCTCGAAAGTTCAAGAAATGAAGAAATGAAGAAGAACGGAATTCTTCCTGAGTTTCGAGAAGATGCGAAAAGATTTGAATATTCTAAAGGATTTCGAGAATTTCGATGTTTTGTAAGAATCAAGGCGCGATTATCACGGTGTTTACAGGAGGGCAACAAATTAAAATTGAAATTGGAAATCGCCGTTTTCTGTACTCTCCCGTACCCCCGCCAATTCCTGACCATCAGAATGAGCGGAGGGACTCGAGATATTAACTGACGCTGAAAGCATTTTACATGATCATACGAAAGTGTCATAAATCTAGGGATTAACATGTTTGTTAGGATTGAATTTTTCTCTTTCAAACTTCATTACTTTACTTGAACGAAGAGTGATTGTATCTTACTTCTTTACATCTATAGTACAATAATTGTATAAGATGGTTCTTATTTGAGGCTCTCAAATAAAGTTCAAATATCTATACACTCTAATTTCATGAATTGATTGCCATCATCTCTTATCCATTCCAAGAAAGTATCAAAAGGTCATAGATCTATTATAATTATATCGATTTAATTCTAAATTTTTTAATCAAGTTAATTGTTCCTAAATCTTGTCACGTTTGTCAATTGAGTTCATCAATTAACTTATGCTGAAAATTGCTAATATGAGTAATAGCCATCTTATGTGGTATGACCGATTATTAATGTTAATATTTTTTTAATAATTTCATTTATTTCTTTATAATTTTTCTTTCTTTCCTTCCCATTTTCATTTGACTTGATCACAGGTCATGGTTGATGAGGGTAGGCGCCAATGAGGCCTCCTTCACCAAAACTGGCAAGGCCAACCCCACTCAAGTCAAGTAACCTCATCAAGCATCACTTAGGTAAGGATGCCCTCACCAGCACTCGCTTTCGCCTGGACCACTGCCAACTGTGGCTTAAGGCAAGTTATTGAAGATCATGCCACTTGAAGAAAGAGAAGGGCAAGAAAAACAAAGGGAAAAAATTACATAAAATATTTTCATTAATATCGACCTTCCATTAGCATTCATATCAGTAATTGTCAATCTAAATTGACCGAAGGGATTCAATTGACAAGATATGAAAAATATCTAAGAACACGAAATTGACATAATTAAAATATTTAAATATAAATTGATATAAATACTCCGCTTCCCTCGAAAGTTCAAGAAATGAACCACAACCACATAATTGCTCGTCGCCACACCATCTATCAGCATGGTGTCCCCTAGTATCCTCCTCCTTGACCACCACGATGCTAGAAAAAAATCACCATAGATCCTTGTTGTCCTCCTTTTAATCTAACAATTCTAAGAATTATTCCTTGGTCCTTCTCCACTCTGTGTAGGTACCCTTAAGAAAAGAATATCTTGAGGGACTTCTAACTTACATTTCGACCGACATTTTTTTTCAATATTTGAAATATCACTTGATCCAAATTACTCCAAAGTTCAAACCCTCGAATCACACGATACGCCCTCCTGGATATACGAGGCCGTACGTATTTGGCAAATGAAAACACAACAAATACGTATAGTGTAAAGGAACACCGGACAGAAGTCACCTTGCGGTATTCGCACGTCCGGCTGCACCGAATGCTATCGACGCTACGTGTCCTCTTCATGTCTAATTCATCTCTCTCTCTCTCTCTCTCTCTCTGTGTTAGAGCGAGTGCCGCCATATGTATAGCCATAAGAAATGCGGCCATGTCTTCCCCCCGGCTAACACTGGTGAAGAAGCGAGGATACCATAGAAGGCAAACATGGAAAGCAAAGCGCACCGAGTCGAGGACGAGTCCCGTGATCGAGCGAACGAGGAGAAGGAGAAGAAGACAGCGGGCGGCGGCGGCAGCCGCGAAGGGGAGAAGAAGGAGGAGGAGGAGATGCCGTTGATGGCGCTGAACCACGTGTCGAGGCTGTGCCGGTCGGTGAAGGATTCCATAGAGTTCTACACGAAGGTGCTGGGGTTCGTGGAGATCGAGCGGCCCCAGGCCCTCGACTTCGAAGGCGCGTGGCTCTTCAACTACGGCATCGGCATCCACCTGGTCCAGTCCCACGACGAGGACCGGCTCCCCCCGGAATCTCACCGTTTGGACCCCATGGACAATCACATCTCCTTTCAGGTTATTTATCTCGAACTTTGCCCCGTATGACCCCATTGATAATGACCTTCTGATATGATTTTCATATGACACTAGTGCGAGAACATGGGTGCGGTGGAGCAAAAGTTGCGCGAGATGGGCATCGAGTACAAGAAGAGGACGGTGGACGACGAGGAGAGCGGGGCGTCCATCGACCAGCTCTTCTTCACCGACCCGGACGGCTTCATGGTTGAGATCTGCAACTGCGAGAACCTCAAGCTCGTCCCCGCCGGCTCTATGGGCAAGATCAAACTCCCCTTCCACCGCCACAACCCGCCGGTTGAGTTAAACAAGGAGGAGCGCTGATCATGGTCATGGTTATGAAGACCCCTGGGAACGATCTGTTGAGATAGGCTGGTGCTCGAGTGCTTTGTTCTTAGGCCGTGCATGGAGAAAGTTGCATTGTTAGGAATGTGTCCACGTTTCTCTATCTAAATATTGGATTTTACTTGGTCGATGGGTGACAGATGTAACCTGTTAATTATCATATTCGGGAAAAAAAATGGTTGGTTTGTAAATTGTTGCATCCATTTTGGGCATTCGGATGTTTTGGGTCCGAGTAGAAATAGGAACCTATTAAATCGTAACTTTCAAGTTGATTAGAATAGATCGGGTTAAAAGACATCGGAAATGCCTAAATTTTGTGAGTGATCACCACGTCGGTGGAAAAATTTACTTTAGTGTCCGCAATTTTTCATGGTTTTTTAAATTAATTTTTTGCTTCAATTTTGGTTTTTTGGTTTTTTGGTTTTTTGGAAAGAAAATGAAGTTCAATGTGGAAAATTCTTTGTCCAAGGGGCAAAGTGAGCAAAGCGACCGTGCTTGGGAAAACTTACTCCCCCTCTCCCCAACAAAAAAGCTCCTCTGTTATCTTCGTAGCATTCAATCAAGAACTGATTCAAGAATCAATGTACTGCTCTAACAAAAATAAACGGAGCGGAAAATCGCGATTTCAGGACGGGAAATTGGAAGAAAGATTTTGTTTTTATGCTAAAAGCGGTGTTAGATTTGAGGGAATCAGAAGTATTGGGAGGTCTTGCAAGGAAGATGGGGTTATGAGTGGAGAATCGAAGAAAAAGGCATTGCGGTGAAATTGCATCTTGAGCAAGCTTTAAACATTTCCTAATCGTGAGACGTTTCTCCTGCTTTCTAATCTTCATTGCCAATTTGATAAGGTGATTCTCAAATTGGCGTTAGGGTTATTAAGAACCTTAATTTGTCCCAATTCCCAGGAACAATTTAACCTTTGTTTTTTCTGATTTTATTCCTTACACGAATTTCTGATTACACAAATTTTTGAGTATTCGAATGCATTTGGTAATTATACAAATTTTTATTACTAAAATAAATAAATAAAGAACAAAAATACCTTTGATATGACCCTCAAATTTATTTTGCTATAAATTACTTTTAATCTTATAATAATTTTATGAGATTTTCTTGTTTTTCCTTTCTTTTTTTCTTTTCTTCTTCTTCCTCATTTAGCCGGTCGACGGAAAAATAAAAAGACAAGATAAAAAAAAAAATTTCTTGATTCTAAAAGTGTTCCAGCAAACAAAAAAGTAAATGCAACAAAATAATAGATTTCTGGAAAATTAGTTAGCGTTACCAAACAAATTTCTATTCTTTTCTTCTTCTTTTTTCGGGGAACAAAAGAATTGAATTAGCCAAGAATTAATCGATTACCAATTGACTTCAAATAGACCCTTAGAAGTTCACTAATTGACTTTATTTTACTAGTGAGTCATGTTGGAGTTTATATAACAAATGAATATTACATCACTAATAGCACTCAAATTAACAATTTTCAAAAAATTTGGCATTCAAGTGATTGCTCAAAAAATTTTAACACTTAAAAAAATAATCACTTTATTTTTATACCTTATGATTTCAAAAAAGCATTTTTTTATCATGAAAATCTCAGAAACATTTTTTACTCAAACAGAGATTTTTTTTTTTTTTAACTTAACAATGCTAATTTTTTCTTGTGTGAATGCCTTTTTCAACTTCATGTACTTCATTTCAACATGCTCGAAGCTCCATGTTATGACAGCAGATTAAACTCCCTCTTTTTGGAACACAATCCCCCTTAGAAAGTGTTTTTTTACTAGTGGATCACTTAAATTGATTCAAATGTGCAAACTCATCATTAAGATCTTTAGTTGAAAAGTCACTATCACCCTTAAAGATCTTTATTTGCCTGCTCACTTACCACTAGCCCACCATGGCCCCGTTTGGTTCAACTTTCTCAATAGGCTTTGGGGAAAACATTTTGCGTTTGACAAATATTTTTGAAAGCTCATTTGCCAAATATGAGCATTCCCAATGCTGAAAGTTGAATGATGGGGAGAAGCTACTTTGAGTATTGGCATTTTAGAGATACAATTTCCACTATTCATCGCGTCGTTGTTCATCTTCTTCTTCCTTGACTGAGAGTCGAGCTTCTCGGGCAGCCGCCACCGCTGCCTGGGGGTTGCACGTCCTTGATGACCACGGCCTAGGGTGGCACGACCCACAACCCAGGCAGCGTTGCGTGACCTCAAGCCGCCAGATCTGGCGATCCGAAGGCCAGATCTAGCCGTTCGGTGGCCAAATCTAGCCCTGTGACCTCTGGCCGCTAGATCTAGCGGTCCAAAGGCCATATATGGCCATCCAGTGGCCAAATTTGGCCTCTGCGATCTTAAACAACGGCGTCTCTGAGGTTGCCATCATTTGAGGTCGCACCCCCAGGTGGCGTCGCCTGAGGTCATGACCTTAAGCGGCTAGATCTAGTCGTTCGGCAGTTGGCTAGTGGTTAGCCGGCCGTCGGCCATCGGATTTGATTTTCAGATTAAAAAAAAAATAGCAAAAGCCCATTACAAATGTGGGTTTTGCCAAATGGTGTAACATTTTGGAAAACCGCTTTACCTCAAAGATATTTGCATTCTCTCAATAACATTTCCTCAAAGCTGAACCAAACGGGCCCTATTTGCATGCCGACCCCCTCCCATTGCCAGTCACTGCTACTCACCGGCACCGTTGGCTAGCACTAGGAAGAAAAAGATTATGTGTCATTATTAAACAAATTTCTATATGTTATTTATAAACCTTTCAATCTCAAAAGGCATTCCTTTCTATTGTGAAAATCTTTAAACTTTGTACTCAAATAATCATACCCTTCAACTTAATCATGCTTTTTCACTTCTTTTTTTGTGAATGCTAAATTCAGCTTCATTTACTTCGTTCCAACATGCTCCATTTTCTCACCTGGAAGCTCCATGTAATGGCAGCATATCAAGTCTCTCTTTTCAAAACACGATTTCCATTGGAAGGTGTTTTTCTATTGATGGATCAGTTAAATTGATTTGAATGCGCAAACTCATCAATGAGATCTTTAGTTGAAAATGCAATATCACCCTTAGGATCTTTACTTGCCCACCACCATTGTTTGCAGGCACTTGGGAAGGGGAAATTTTGCGTTATTATTAAACGAATTTCTATACTTTATCTATAGACCTTATGATCTCGAAAAGCATCCTTTTTATCTTGAAAATCATTAAACTTTTTACTTAAATAAATGTAGACTTAAACTTAATCGTGCTTTTTTATTTCTTCTTTTTTTGTGAATGCTATTTTTGGCTTCATTTACTTCATTTCAACATGCTCCATTTTCTCACTTGGAAGCTCCATGTTTTGATAGCAGGTCAAGTTCCACTTTTTGGCACACGATCCCTGTCAAAAAGTGCTTTTTTGCTAGTGGTTAGTTAAATTGATTCAAAATGCAAACCCATCATTGAGATCTTTAGTTGAAAATGCAATATCACCCTTAAGATTAGGATGATGGACTTAGGTTTATTTTATGATAATTTTTTCTTGCCAAGAAATTATAACGATGAAGTTGTATATTATATTGACAACCCATATTTGGGCATTTATGTATCGATTTTCTTTTTTGATCGGGCATTCCAATTTGAATGTATGAGATAAAATAATATATATATATATATATATATATATATATATATATATATATATATATATCACCAAATTCTAATTTCATCAACTATTCCAAGACCACTTTTGAAGCGAAGTATATTGCGTGGTATTCCTAGAAGGAATCAACAAGCTATGCTTTCGCGATTAAATTTTCTTTGTACTTCTATTTGGTCAAGCCGAAGGGGGCTTTTCTGTCAAATTTGGAAATTTATTTCAGTTTTCAAAATTCACGTTTATTGATGGCTCGAGGTATTAGGATAATTAAAGGTGAAAATTGAGACTAAAAGTCAAAAGGGAAACACAATCCAAACATTACACACTTGTGTGCGTACACTTGGCACCTCTCCATTGGCAATGCTGACATACGCCACCACACACCACACGGCGGCCAAGCTGGAAATTTGGCGGAATGACAAAATTATCCCCAAGCTGCTGTTTAGAGATAACTTGATATGCTTTATGTGCTAATTAAAATATTATTATTATTATTATTATTATTATTATTATTATTATTATTATTATTATTATTATTATTATTTTGTACTTTTACGTGACGCCAGTAAGTTTTTAATTATCTTTGTGCTGATTAATGGAGTTGAGTGTATATGTTCAACTTCATTTAAAGAGGATGGACAACAATGAATTAATGATCATGTTTGTGCGACGATTTAATAGGGCCACAATAACATTCGACCCACATTTAATTGAAGTACCAAAATTACCAACCCTATTTATTTATTATTTTTTTGTGACCCATGAACCCCAGTTAGTGAGTAAACATGGGAGGACACGTAAATGGGAGGACCTATCACCCCCGGCGTTCCGATGAGTAAACATGGGGGGACATGTAAGCAGGAGGACCCATCACTCCCGACATCCCACTTAAGACCCCAAGCGACCGTGAGGGAATTCGAACTCCTCTTCTTCGTGAGGGGAAGAGAGCCCAAACCATCGTGGCCACCAAAGCGGTGGTAACCAACCTTATTTATTAAACTTTATAAATATATATATATATATATATATATATATATATATATAATTCAAAAGTATTGACTAAGTTGGGTGGGTGCTCCTAAAAGATTGATCCTCTCTTCTTGCATAGATAATTGCATCATCTAATTTTGAAATCAATCATATGTTATATAAGATTTTTATGGTAAAAAAATTAATTTAGGATAAATTTATCATAAATGTACAAATTTAGATTTTTCCATACTATTAACCCTTTTGAAAATGTAGTTGCAAACAAAAATTTTAAGCCATATTGGTGAAAATACTTGAGTTTAAACTTAAATGATTATACAAAAATATCTTTCTAATGGTGCTTAAATGATGTCGCTTGTCTTTAAAAAAAGGAAAATACCAATGAAAATCTTAAGTTATGCCTACCGTAATACCAATATGTTTTCTTATGTAACAAAACCCATAAACTTGTACCGATGTGAGAAGAATACCATAGGTTTACCACCAAAAAGAAAAAACGAAAAAAACTAAACTTACCCTACCGAGACTTTAGTATGCCAAGCATTTTTCTTGTCACGGAAACACAAAAATTGTACTTGTATGATAAAAAAAAAAAAAATACCCTTTCTCTACCACTGAAATATCCTAAACTTTGACCGTGTTGAAATTTTTACCCAAAACATTTTTTCATGCTACTGATGCTCCAAACTTGTACCAATGATGGAGGATATTTTGTCAAAATTCATTTGGAATTTCTTAGAGTCCAAACTGTAGGAGTTCTTGGTGGTAGAAGGATACAGTTTGGGGTTTTGATAATACAAATTTTTTTTGGCATATCGGTATCATAGTAAATATAATTTAGGGTCATTGGTGACACTCAAAAGAAGCGTGGAATAGTAAGTGTAGTTTCGAATTTTTTGGTATATAAAAAAAATTATGGTTTTGATAGTAAATATAATATAGAGTCTCTACTGACACTCAAAAGAAGTATGGAGTAGTAAGTGTTCCAATGGACATAGTTTCGATTTTTTTTGGATTTCGATAACACATAGGATTTTTTCAGCATATTGGTATTATAGTAAATATAATTTAGGGTCTTTTGTCACACTCAAAAGAAGTATGCAATAGTAAGTGTCCCCGTGAGCATATTTTCGAATTTTCATAGTAAATAAAATCTAGGGTCTCTAGTGATACTCAAAAGAAGTGTGGAATGGTAAGTGTCCCAATGAGCATAGTTTCAAATTTTTTAGGATATCATAGTAAATATAATTTAGGGTCTCTACCGATACTCAAAAGAAGTGTGGAGTAGTAAATATCCCAATGGGCATAGTTTCGACTTTTTTTGGGATATAAAAAAATCGGAGTATTAATGTCAATAGTTTAGGATTTTTGGCAGTGTTAACCTTTGAAAATATTACAATAATGAATTTAAGGAAATCCATTCAATTTATATATTTATTCCCCTGTTTAAATTTCGTTTTTGTATAATTTGAAACTATAACTTATGTCTTTTGATAAGTCTCAACTTATGTCTTTTGATAAGTCTCACTTAGAAAAAGTAAACGTACATCATTTAAAATAATTGCGTTTAGGATTTCATTTATAGCATATTTCTTTGATATTCAAATCGAATTATTCATAACACTTTACCGCTAACTAAAGTAATTAAATTTTTTTGAGTGATTTGATTTAGGCCAGTAAAAAAATTTCATTAAATTTATTATTTTACTTAGTTTGAAAACAAAAATAATTTAAATAAACTGTAGCTAGTTTATGACACGATTCATTAACTTATGGGTATTTAAACGAATAAATAACTTACTTACTATAGTATTCTGAAAATTTTAATACTCGTTTTAAACCCGTAATAAAAATATTTAAACAAAAAAACGATTATGCCGCAATATTGTTAAAAGAATACATCACTTCTCTTTAACTAATATTTGGCTTTCTAAACAAACAGCCCTTTTATCTGCCGCATTTTAATCTTTGAGTCCTCGTAAAGTACAATAGGCTTCAACAAAATTATAGACTGAATTATGCGAATATTGTCTTTTCCTCCTATATCAAATCTCATATTAATGGATTACGAATCATGCAAAAACAATTTCGCAGGTCAATACAAATGAAACTCCAAAATGTTCGCTTTGCAACTTAAACCTCAAATGAATACACGGATAAAAAATTACGAAAATGATCATATATATAAACAAGCAGGCGAAGAATTGTAGTCTTGTCGAAATCTTAAGATAATCGTTGAATCCTACACAAAAATGTAAATTTCATTTTTTTTTCCCAGGGGCGTTACCATACGCAGCAACTGCGTTTCCTCAATTATAAAGTGACTTTAAACGCGAAAAAAAGAAAAAAAAAAAAGGTAAACACCATGATACAGCGACGGTGGAGGACGATGATATAATTCCTGCCGCGATGTACAAGAAAAACACACGCCCAAAATCCACTCCTCCGTCCCCTGTCCCTCTTCTTCTCCCTTCCCTCTCATGCACAGATCAGATCACGCAAACCCTAGACCGCCATCGCCAGATCACCACCGCCATCGCCCCCTCTGAGATTCATTCTTCCCATTCCCCGATTGATCCGATTGATTTTGTACTCTACCAATAAATCCGTAATCTTGAGAGCTTTTGCGTCCTGTGCAATTCCCGGCGATGGCGTGCATAAAGGGGGTGGGCCGGTCGGCGTCCGTGGCCATGGCCCCCGACGGCGGGTACTTGGCGACCGGGACCATGGCCGGGGCCGTGGATCTCTCCTTCAGCTCCTCCGCCAGCCTCGAGATCTTCGGCCTCGACTTCCAGTCCGACGATCGGGATCTCCCCCTCATCGCCGAATCCCCCAGCTCCGAGCGCTTCAACCGGCTCTCCTGGGGCAAGAACGGATCCGACTCCGACGAATTCTCCCTGGGCCTGATCGCCGGTGGCCTCGTCGACGGGAGCATTGACCTTTGGAACCCGCTCTCCCTGATCCGGTAATTCCCAATTGTTTTGGTTCGGTTTCGAGTGTGAAATTGGTGTCTTGGAGTTGAGATCTAGCTCGAGCGTTTGTTTGGCTGGTGAACGTCTGTTCTCGGATGCAATCGCCCGTTTCTTGATTCGGAAACGGAAAGGGAATCTGAGGTCTCTAGTCTATTGGAGTGATGATGTGTGAGGATGGTGAGAATGTTGAGCATCAGCATAAGTTTTCTTCAAGTCTGAACCTTCTCGTCACGAGCTGGTGAATGCTGTTGCGAAACGTCAGTTAGTCTGGATATGAGTATCCATACGAATGGAGGGTCCCTAGACATGCCTTGCATTTCTAGTTCTTAAACAATCTCAGTTGCAGAATAAACCATCAAGGACTGCTGTCTAGTTTCTGTATCTTTGTAGCTTCTGTATAGCAGGATTGTTGCCGTGTTTCAGAAGAATAGGAGATTACATTTTTGAAGAATTCGTCTTTGAATCGAATGGTTTGGCTTACAAATTCTTCGCCTTCATCTAAATCTATAGTAACGTGCGTCTCTTACAAATTGTACTACTTGTTTGTAGCTATGTGTTAGTGGTTTTATTGAATCTATCTGTAATTTGTTAGTTGAGGTTAGATATCTGAAGGGAAGTCCCTTCTGTCATTGCCCGCTTGTCGGGTCTTACTTGAAATCATGTTTTGGTACTCTAGGGTCTGTTTCCCTGATTGAAAATTTCAAATTTTCCATTGTGTCCTCATTTGGGAATGAAAACATCACTAATATCTTTACCCAAAATAAAAAATAAAACATCACTAATACCGTGTTTGGTGGGATTATAGAGAAGTTCTCAGAAAAAGATGCAGTAACCTCGTTTTTGTTTCTTAGGAACAAAAAAGAAAACACCTCTCTGGTTTCTCACTGTTTTCAGTCCAAAATGGAAGCACGTTCGTTTGGACTGAACTTTTTTGGCTAATAAAGGGAAAGATTTTTTTTTTTTTAAATTGACGCATGAAACAGGTGTTGAAAATTTCTTTCCTGTAGAAATTCTCATTTTGACTTACTAAACATCTTTTCAGAATAGTGAAGAATGAAATAATTCTCATTTTTTATGGAAAAAGGTATCCAAAAATGTTTCTTGAACCGAAAAGCCCCTCCAGGTTCTCATTTTGGTGGGGCATTATAGGATGAATGAGTTGGACAAGAATTGAGCGATGGATGTTCTTTCAAGAGATATGATCAAGAGAAGTAGTGGATTGAGGTTAATTTCAATTTTAAGTTGCTCGTTTAACTGAGTAAAGTAGTAAAGTTCTTTTTCAAGCTGCATTTTTCCATTTTAATTCTAGGTAGTTAGTTTGATTATTATTATTATTTTCTGATAGGTTAATTATTTAACTGTAGAGGACCCAGGGCGTGGAAATCCATATGCAAAAAGAGCTCAAAAAACTAAACCCTTATATGAAAAGCTCACAAAGCCAAAGAGAGCTCTCATGTTAACTATATACACCGAGGCATGAACATCCATATGCAAGTTTTTACGATACCGAAAGCTTAAAACTTCAATTCAATTATCTTTCAAAACAAAAAATGGAAGATTCCTTTCCATCAAAAGTTCTCTTGTTCTGTTCCTTCCAAATCAACCAGAAAACAGAGAGAGTGGCTGTTCAAATTCTTTGGTGGAATTTATTTAGTTATCCGGAGTAAGATGATTCAAATAACCCATATTTTTAGTACTCTCTCTTTTTTCAGAACTGCGGTCATTTTTTTGCTAAGTGAAGGTGTCATTTGGTTGGTGTGCCTTATGCAGAGATTAAAGACGTAGGATCACTGAGTGGTTTTCTATTGGTTCTAAAGAGAAACTTGTAGATGTTCATGTCCATTTTCACCATAAGAGATGGACGAGAACTATATTGTTTGTGTTTCATTGTTATATCTTGATTCAGCTGCTTGTGTGTCGTGTTGGCTTTAGTTTTGAACTTCGTCTAAATGTTTCTGTTCAGGCTATGAAGGTTCCATCCTATACAGTGTATTGGGACACCAATATAATAAGTCTTGCCTGGCCTTTACTATGTTGCTGTTAGCAATTGAGGATGTGTTTGGTTTCATTTTGGAAATATTTTCTCTTGGAGACTTGGGAGTAGTGTTTCCCCATACTAACTTTTTGTCGTTTTCATTATTTTAATCCTGTCTTGTTTCTGAAACAAGACGATCATAACATGAGGGAGCTAGGGGCGAACTATTTATTCTTTTTTCTCTCCATCTGTTTACCAGTCACGAAAAGTGCCTCTAGACCTAGTAAATTAGTCATTCAAGTCCTGCTATTTCTCTGAAGCTGGCCTCTGATTTTCTCTCTTCTTTGTTTGATTTTTGGAAAATAGCAAGAATCCAGATTTGCATCCCCTGAATTTTCAAGTGTCAATTTTTAATGAGAGTGATCAAAAGCAAACTTTTAATGAAATTTCATTTCCAAGTTTCATTAAGCTTTAGCAGCTTTAGCCTTGAAGCTTTGGTTAATCTTGGGGATGTTTCATGAAGCTTCTTCAAGCTTGTTATGTGGTGTGTTTTTTAGCCTTGGAAATGTTTGTTTTGGTATTAGGTTTCAGTTCAGTGATCTAGATGCTTGTTGAAGTGTAACCTCCTCGATTTCCCTTTGCTGAGGGGTTTTAGCTGGCATTTGGCTTCTCAATTGAGACACATGATTATCACGTTCATTTCTTAAATATTTTCACACCATGTCTGAAATTACTTAAACTGAACTTATTTTCAGTCGTCATTTTCGAAAAATTTTCCCTTTTGCTGTAGTAACATATTCTCAAGAACAGAAACAACAATGAGGTTTGAAAGACTATCTGTACTTGTTTCCATGCAAATTCTTGTGGAAAGTATTTTCTGTGATAGGATGCAGTTGTATAGCACATATCGCAAAGTAGCCTCATAACCGCCAGTTAAAACTGGTTTTAGAAGGGGGGACAACTCATCCAATTACATGGCCCATTTGATACCATGTTAAATGATAAGAATCCATGCACTTGAACAATGAGTAAAGTGGATAGGTGAATGGTTGTTAATGTAGCCGGGATATTGGTAAGATCAATAGGGTAATGAGATCTATCCCCATTTTTGTAAGGCTGAATAAGTATCACGTGCTTTTGACATTATTTTTGTAAGTAGCTGAGCTGCCTATTCCTGTGGACTTCTGTGCTGTTATTGATTTGTAATAACAGTCTCAGCTGGTGTTTATTTGGATTGACACTATTGCTTTGTTTGTAGGAAGTACAGTAGTATTCTGTATTTAATGTTTTTCCCTTTTCAGTTCTGATGCTGGTGATAAGGCAATTGTAGGACACCTTTCTAGGCATAAAGGACCTGTAAGTCCCTTGTCTTTGTCTTTTCCTGTTCACAGCTTGTTATTGTCTCTCTGTCTCTTGATGCTTAGGTTTATGGGATGGTTATGTTGATTTCTTAATCCAGGTTCGTGGTCTTGAGTTTAACGTCATTGCACCAAACTTACTTGCTTCTGGGGCTGATGATGGTGAAATTTGCATTTGGGATTTGGCTGCACCAAGAGAACCTTCTCATTTCCCTCCTCTTAGGGTATGTTGGGATCTGAGGATTTTTAACACAGTTCACTTGCTTTGGAATTTATTTATATGCTTTTATATTATTCAGGCTTGTCTTGTCATGTTATGTGATGAATGGATATTTTTTCCTTATGACAAACCTTACACCACTTGGTGGGGACATCATGGATCTTTTTAATCAAGGCGTTCATCAGTGAAGAATTAAGGTCTCGATTTGTTTGGTATAATTTTAACTTCTGGGCTAAGCAGATGTATCTGAGGATTTTTTTTGCCCACAAGCCATTGTAGTGAGCAGCAAGCATACTGATGTGTTTTTGGATTCATGAGAGAAGTTAACTTTTTCACTTCTCAGCTATTTGCCTGCCAGTGAGTAGGTTTGGATGGCTGACACAGCCATCCAGGCACAAAGACAATTCCTATTTTGGTAATATTTGGTTCTCAACTGCTCTACCCTTGCATGTGAGCTGGTCTGTCTCTGATGGTACTTTCTGCAGTTTTTTCTAAAAAGTGTGCCCATTGTTGGAACACAATTAGACTTCTGCATGGAACGCATCATTTATCATCCATGATGCATTGTCCCCAGCATGACATGAAATAATGCCCAAATAACGTGCGTCTTGGTCTGGCCTTGACATTTTGCTTATTACTCTGGTCTATGGTACGAAATGATCTCCTGCTTATATTGTGGAACTGCCAAATTTCCAATTGTCTAGCATCTCTTTGCTGATGCTGCTTGTTGAAAATGTTATTTTCATGGTTTTGTCTTTCATGTGTCTTGTCTAGATTTCTGTAACTTGTAGTTATTTATTTGTGGGAAAAGGACACCAAAAATGCCATAACTTTCGAATGGCGGTTACTTGAGCGCTATAACTTCTTATTTTTTTATCATTTGAGTGCCATAACTTTTTTTTTTTTTTTAAATTCACCACAAGTGCCGTGCCACGTTGGATTTTTGACAATTGGCTGAATTTTTTTTTTTTTTAGTTGTGACAATCAAATGATTGATTGAAAGTTATGGTACTTAAGTGAACCTTTTTTAATAAGTTGTGGCACGTAAGTGATCCAAAAAAGAAAAAAGAAAGAGCGCCATATGAAAGTTATGACACTTGTAGTGGCCTTTCCCTGAATTTGTCCATAAATGCTTTTATAAGTTAAAAGTATGGGTCAACTATGATGCCTATAAGGAAGATAAAGATCAAGGTGGACTTGCTAAGGCATCTGACCAAAGTCTTTATATTTTTTCTTGCAGGGTAGTGGTTCTGCTGCTCAAGGTGAAATTTCATTTTTATCTTGGAATAGCAAAGTTCAACATATATTAGCCTCCACTTCCTATAATGGGACAACGGGTGAGAAAAAAAGGGATATTATACCTTTCTTCTTTTTTATTCTAAAGTGATGTTTATCTTCCTCGGGGCAAAGGTCTAATTTTTTGCTTTTCAGTTGTATGGGATCTCAAGAAACAAAAACCAGTCATAAGGTAGCCTTCGATCTCTAGCTTCCTCACATGTATATTTGCTTGGTCTTTATTATCTTTGTAGCTATCTGGACAACAGTAAATATGATTCACACTTTACCAAATGGCAGTTTTTCAGATTCAGTTAGAAGGCGTTGCTCAGTTTTGCAATGGAACCCTGACCTGGCTACTCAACTTGTTGTTGCATCAGATGAAGATAGTTCTCCTACTTTAAGGGTAATGACCTGACTTGTTGTTGCTATCTCATATACGTACTTAGGGTAGATGGAGCATGTATAATCTCTCATTGTGCCGATGTTTTGCGCAGCTTTGGGATATGAGAAACATAATGTCACCTGTTAAAGAATTTGTGGGGCATACAAGAGGTACACATCTATGCCAATAGTATTATCTTTTGTTGTTATATTAAAGATCTTATCATTTCTAATGTCATATTGATAGAGGCAGGAAGGAGGGAGAAGTTGATTTGGTTGTAGCATAGAAATGCAGAATCCTTAGTATCATTCTCATTGTAATCTTTTAGATGGATTGATATGGAAAATGGTATGAATTAGTAGCTTCAGTTGCATTTGGTCACCAAGAAATAAAATCATATAGGATAGGATCGGATTTAAGCTTTTTTCTAGAATCTACTGAGTATAAGAACAGTACCCTAACCAATCGAGATTTGGGAGGCCTAACTAAAATTGGTCAAAAATTAAAAAAATCAATTGAATTACAAAAATAAAGCAACGGAACCTTGAGAATATAGAAGACAGACAAACATAGCATTGTCTTGGTGGTGACAACCACCACGGTGATCACTGTCGATTGCATGTGCGATCAGCGGCCACTGCGCTTAACTACCACCTCTAGGAGACTTCCTTCTCTTTCCTTTTTAGCTTTCTTTTCTTGTAAGAACGAACCGTTGCCCTGATGTTTGTGTAGAGTTAATGTGACAAAATGACTATTTTATCTGGTTAGAATTGTCAACTTGATGCAATATCTCTGACTTGTTTTGATCCTTTCTTGCACTTCTTTTCCTTATATTGATGAATATCAATGTTTTTGCTTGGACATATGTAATGCAATGTGGAATTCCATTGCTTCTACATATAATCCAAGTTTATTCTTTGCATACCTGGTATGGCTTACTTTTCTTGCAGCAGCTTGTTTTGACATGCTTCTGTCTGTTAGTAAAACGTATCATCATCCACTTGCATACCAATGAGCATTTGCTCTTATATCTTTTCATTTCCGCCATTGGAATTTCTGCTATAACTGAGTCGATGGCTTCTCTTCTCATCTCTTCTGCTTGAATATCTGACACTAGGTGTTATTGCAATGTCCTGGTGTCCTAATGATAGTTCCTATTTGGTCACCTGTGCTAAAGACAATCGAACCATATGCTGGGATACAGTTACTGGAGAGGTACTTATTTTGATGCTGTGTTTTGCCCTTTTTTCTTTTTGCGTTCTATCTTAATATTTATTCCTGTACTAGTGCTCATTTTTGTGTTCAATGTCTATTTTTTATTTTGCATCACTCATTTAGTGGCAATTCTGGCTGCTAGTATGTCAGGCTTATGTTATTCTGACAACATTCATTTACTCATGTTTGTCATAGATTGTTTGTGAATTGCCTGCTGGATCCAACTGGAATTTTGATGTGCATTGGTACCCTAAGATACCCGGAGTTATATCAGCATCTTCATTTGATGGAAAGATTGGCATCTACAATGTTGAGGTATTTCTTTTTCTTTTCTTCTGTGTTTAAAGGTTCATATCTGGCTGCACCTTGTTGACGGCTTTTGATTTCAATTCGAGAATAGTATAGATGACGAGGTAGAGAAAGACTTGAGACTTCCTTTCATATGATGCAGATAACTAAAATTGGCACCAAATGTGTTTTCCTATTATAAATTTCTTTGAGATATTATCCATAACTGTAAAGAGATTGCTTGATAATAGACAAATGACATTTAATCTCTTGTCATTGTTTTACTTTACCAATTTTTTTACATAGCAACCAAGGTTCGCTAAATCACTGCTTATTTCTACTAACAAAATAAAAGAATATCATATGTGATGCCATTTTAAGTTATCACTAGATTGAGATTTATGATTGATTATGACAAATTGGCATATAACACTTGACTATAGATTGGACTGTTGAACTTTTTTATCAGAGATATGTGAAGGCACACCAATTTAATTATACCTGAGTTCGATATGGAAATATATAAAAACAACAGTACAATCCTATGCTCAACAGATAAGTTGGGAAATAAATAAAGAAAAGATAAATTTGTTTTTGAATAGATTGAAGAAAAAAATAAAGAGGAAAACAAAAATAATGAAAAAAGGGGATAGTGGATCACCTTATGTTCTATTTGGTCACATAATCATATGTTTATTGAGAAAAAAGGAACAATATCTTAGAAGAAAATGAAAAAAATAAAAGAGTAAAGGTTTGAATTTTAGCAATATCTCCCCAAAAAGAAAAATTAAAAGTCTAAGAAGCCAGCAGGATTCGAACCTGCACATCCATTATATATCTGCCTATAGATGCATAATTTTGTTTGTAAATATAGACATGTAATCATAAAAATCTCCTATTATTTTGCAGGGTTGTAGCCGCTATGGTGTCGGGGAAAATGAATTCGGGGCTGGTAATTCTATCCTAATGGCTAGAATTTACATTTCTGTCAGTACTTTACAGTTTATTAATAGTCCGGTGTTTTTGCTAGTCTGCATTTGGTTTTTTAGTCTAACATTGTCTGAAAAGAAATGATTTGTCAACACAAGTACCATTAGCCAGGTTAAAATTTGTTTGCATGTGTGCATGCCCCCTGTTAGTGGGGAAGAGAGAATGAGAGTTTGTTTATCAATTGCTTGGTGTCCTCCTCTCGTTCTTTCCTCTATAATTTGCTTATTAGATATGGTCTCTGTTCATCTCGGGCTGATTCTGCCAGTTGCATGTCCAGACTCAAGCAACACAACAGAAATTAATGAACAAATGAGATAGTTGATTCTCTCATGTAACAGGACCAGTTCTGGTCAGGTTCTATAAGGTGACAACCACAGCATTATGCTACTAGCACACCAAAGAATTATTCAATTAGTTATGTTCTTTTTCAAATTAATTGTGCACTCAATGGAAAGGATGCTGATGTCAAACAATTCATGTACTCTGTTGCTAACAGACAACGATCAGTTGGCATCCTTTTTTACATCTGTTAATTTGTCTGCTGTGGTTCTCTCACACACCATAAGTTTAACCTCTCCTTTCCCACACAGCAACTGTGAGAGCTCCAAAATGGTTTAAACGACCTGTTGGCGCATCCTTTGGTTTTGGAGGCAAGGTGGTTTCATTTCATACTCGGTCAACAGGAGGTCCTTCAGTCAATTCCTCAGAGGTGCTTGTTTATTCCCCTTCATTACTCTTGCTATTTAGAAGAACTTAACATTTATTTTTTCGTTGTGTTCTTTTCCAGGTTTTTGTTCACGATATCATTACAGAACAAACTTTGGTGAGCCGCTCGTCTGAATTTGAAGCTGCAATCCAAAGTGGGGATAGACCTTCATTGAGAGCATTATGTGAAAAGAAGTCTCAACATTGCGAGTGTGTTACTTATTCATTTAAATAATTTTTCTTATAATTTTTCTTTTATCGTGTTTGGAGAATAACAAAATTTTCCCTAGCAGATCTACAGATGACAAAGAAACATGGGGATTCTTGAAAGTTTTGTTAGAAGACGATGGAACTGCAAGGTCAAAGCTACTTGCTCACCTTGGTTTCGATATTCCTATGGAGACGAATGATGGTTCACAAGAGGATCTCTCCCAGCAAGTTAATGCTCTTGGGCTCGAGGATGTGACTACAGATAAAGTAGTGCAGGAGGACAACAATGAAAGCGTGGTGTTTCCTACTGATAATGGCGAAGATTTTTTTAACAATCTTCCTAGTCCCAGGGCCGATACACCTGTATCAACTTCTGCTGATGGCTTTCCTACTGTGAATGCTGCCGTGGAACCATCACAAGATGAAGTAGATGGACTTGAGGAGAGCCCTGACCCATCATTTGATGATAGTGTTCAACGTGCTTTGGTTGTTGGAGACTACAAGGCTGCTGTTGCATTGTGCATGTCTGCTAATAAATTGGCTGATGCTTTGGTTATTGCGCATGTTGGAGGTGCCTCCCTATGGGAGAGTACTCGTGATAAGTACCTCAAAATGAGCCGCTCACCTTACTTGAAGGTGACATGTTTTAAGATAACTTAAATTTGTTTATCTCTCTTTTTGGATACATTTTTATTTGGTAGTACCTTGGTAAGTGAAAATTTCTTTAAATCTATGTGATATGCGGCTTGTTAAATGAATCATCTTACTTTCAGGTTGTTTTTGCAATGGTGAATAATGATCTCCGGAGCCTTGTGGATACCAGGCCCCTCAAATTCTGGAAAGAGACGCTCGCTATTCTATGTAGTGTAAGTTTCTTAATACTGGAGGAAAACGTTGGTAGAAATGAATTTAAGTGTCATGTTTCTTTTTGGTTAAGAAACTATGCCAGTTGGGGTTTCTGTGATAGGAACTTTCTTTGGAAGTGACTTTTGTTATGGCCCTGATCAATGTACTTCTGCTCAAGTTTAATTATCATTTTTATTTTTTTTTTGCATGCCTCCTGCTCATGTGCTTATGATGTGGATGGATGCTTCTTTATGCCGAATACTTGCCTTCGCTACTTTATTGCAGGAATGCTAGAAAAACTACCATTTTTCTATGCCACTTTGATTTTAATCTCTCTCTTAACACTGGTGGTAGAACTACAAAATCATGTGGATGCACTTAATATCATTCTTCCTCAGAGATAGTTGAGCTTGCTATGTACTGATAAGTTTTTCCGTCACATTTTGATTTGATGCCTGGAAGTAATATACCCAAGCTAGTTGATTGGACAGCCTAATTTACATCTTTGATGTACTGAAATTGTGATTTTCAACCATATTATATTGGTCGTCTGTTGCTGATCTAACTTGCAATGCTTCGGACATCCACTGATGCATCTAAATTCTGGTTATATAAAGTTTGCACAGGGGGAGGAGTGGGCGATGCTCTGCAACTCTCTAGCCTCAAAACTTATGGCAGCTGGTAACATGTTGGCAGCGACTCTCTGTTTCATTTGTGCTGGGAATATTGATAAAACAGTGGAAATTTGGTCGAGAAACCTGGCAACTGAACATGATGGGATGTCCTACATGGACCTTCTTCAGGTGGTTACCTCCTTTTAGTTGTTTTACGCCATTAGCTTCATATCAACTGGAGAGTTATTCATATACATGTTTTCTTGGGATCAGGATTTGATGGAAAAGACTATTGTTCTTGCATTGGCTAGCGGCCAAAAACAATTCAGCGCTTCAGTGTGCAAGCTTGTTGAAAAATATGCAGAGATTTTGGCTAGTCAAGGGCTTTTGACAACAGCGATGGACTACTTGAAGCTGTTGGGGACAGATGATTTGTCACCTGAACTCGCGGTCTTGAGAGATCGTATCGCCTTCTCTGTAGAAGCTGGTATGCTTTTGCTATAGCAACTGTTTACACATTTTTAAGACAGATCTGCATGCACAAATTCCAAATAGTCCATTTTTTTCTTATATCGAAGCTATGATACAAAAATGGACATCCTATCATGCATTATAGTTTTTATGTTCTGTTCCTAGCATACGTTTCCAGAGAGAATCGCTTGTCCTGTCTACTAGCGGTTCCATTTCTTTATGTAATGAATGAGATGTCTGTACCATTTGCTGGCCCTTCTTTTTACAGCCAAGGGGGTTTTCAAGTGATTGTGAGTTACTAGGAAGGAAGTCTCATCCCTGTTTCATAGAAGTAGCCTCAGAGCCAAACACAGGGAAAGCAGCTTCTGGAGTGGATTCAAAGCTCTGTTAATAATTTATATATAGAACTATCTTGCTGTCCACTAAGAACATTTGCTGTCATGTTTTTTTTTTTTCCTCTGCTTCGTCTCTTCTGTAGTAGAATTTAAAAGCTCAAAAGAGTAACATGAGCGTTAGGAACGTGAGTTTAATCATGGGTAGCGGAATTATTTGCAATTGCTACCTCCTTCTACCTTATAAGGACAGGGTTGAATTAGGTTTTGTGAAATGATTCATTGTTTCATATAGTAGCTTGAGATGGCTAAGAATGTAGTCTTGAATATTTTCTTTAAGAACATTAAGAGTCGTTTTTCATTTGTAGTTATCTATTTATTTTCTCTAGTTTCTTCGAGAATGGTTGATACTTGGGGTTGTTTCTACTACTTTTTGGCAATGAAATATGTCTTGAGAAGCAGCTGTAGGAAGTGCAATTATTTGATACTTATGTTTCCTTCCCCATCAATAACATTGTTTTGATAAGGATCCAACAGGTGATCCTGATATCTGGACTAGTTTAGGATAGTCATTTTATATCAAACAAGACTCAAAGTGGATAAAAACTGATATTTCTTTTATCTTCACTGTTATGCTTCTTTGAAGCTAAAATTGCGGTTGAAGGTTTCTTTTGAATTTGTTGCAGAAAAAGGAGCCAACATCTCTGCTTTTAATGGCTCTCAAGATCCAAGAGGTGCAGTATATGGTGTCAATCAATCCAATTATGGCATGGTTGATACTTCTCAGCACTATTATCCGGTGGGTTCATCTAGCTGTTGAGTTTTCTGGTCTTCTCTTTTCTCTCCCTTTCTTTTGCCATTATGTTTTTCTATGATTGTCAATATTTGGCTTTTTCTTATCACTGCTTAGGAAGCTGCACAACCACAGGTGCCGCATACTGTTCCTGGTAGTCCTTATGGTGAAAACTATCAGCAGCCTTTTGGCCTTCATTTGGGAAAGGATACAATACTCCCGTGCAATATCAGGCTCCTTCACAGGCGTCTATGTTTGTTCCATCTGAGCCACCTCAGAATGCCCAGGTATCTTTGCCATGAGGAGGTGGTTGATGCTGCTTTATTTGAGTTTTCTGATAATTTATTTTACTCTGGACTCTATCACAGACTTTGCCTATCTTTACCCAATGGAAAAGAGTGGCAAGATTATAAAAAGCTCAGAATTAAGAGGATAAATGGTGAATTGTTTGAAGGAGCGATGGTTGTCTAATTTGGGCATATTATAGTGAATATCATCATTCACTCTTTCGTCATCTACAAAAGAATTTTCTCCATTTGCTGTCTCTAATTGCCCCAAAGAATAGAAAAGTAACTACCTGCTATCTGTGCCCTGTGGAGTCTGAGTCAGATAATGTGCTGGCACCCTTGCTTATACTTGAACTTTGTACATATGAACTTGTATCTTCTAAGAATGAAAACTTGTGTTGGCAAGGATGATACAATGTTTTGTCATGTTCGCTTTGTATACCGTGACCTTGATTTCTTGCAAAGGATCTCTGGGTTGACCATTTTTCTCTCTTTCTAGCCAAGTTTTGTTCCAACTCCTGTCACCAGTCAGCCCACGACGAGATCTCAATTTATACCAGCGCCTCCTCTTGCCCTGAGGAACCCAGAGCAGTATCAGCAGCCAACATTGGGTTCTCATTTGTATCCGGTATGTGTCTTCTTCAGTTCCAATTTTGATCATAGAAGCGTCTAGTGTGACTGATTTGGTTCTCTTTGGCATGTCTCATAGGGAAGTGTTAATCCTACTTTTCAACCTTTGCCTCATGTACCTGGTCCGGTTGCCCCTGTGCCACCACAAGTGAGCTCTGTTCCTGGCCAGAATATGCCACAAGCTGTGGCTCCTACTCAAATGCGGGGGTTTATGCCAGTTACTAATCCGGGGGTTGTTCAAAATCCTGGGCCAATTTCCATGCAGCCGGCTACTCCCATTGAATCAGCAGCTGCACAACCAGTTGTCTCACCTGCTGCACCCCCACCTACTGTGCAGACAGCAGATACTTCAAATGTTCCTGGTGAGAGCTACCTTTCTTTTGTATGGTTTTGAAAAAATAGCTGCCTTTCTATTTATTTATGATTTATGAGGGCTTTGTTTGTTTCCACTTGAAGATGAGTAAAAAGCACTTTTCTGCTTTCTCGCCAAAATTTATCATCTAATTTTCAGAACTTATGAAGAAATTATGTAGAAATATATGCACCTACATATATATGTCATGAAAGTTTCAAGTGTTGTGGATTAAAAATACTCAAAGATTGCTCTTCATAAAGGTTAGGTCAAGAAAAATTATAACGTAAAAGTCAATCCAAACATGCCTTTGTGCTTGCATGCTTGGTCGTGCTGTGTTTTTGCTTCTGTTTTCAGTAAGCAAGGCTTGTTTGATTATGCTTGTAGTAGTAGACTGATAATTTCTGATGCTCTTAATCCTCCATTCCTGGTAAAATGGTCATGACTATGCCAATAGTGCCTGAAAGTTTGAAGAAACTGATAAACCTCTTTTGGTGCATGGAAACCAGGCCTTAATCTCAATTTGGAGCTTTCTTTCTATACCATCATTTGGTTTTCCACTTGGCACATGAGCTAGTATATACGGAGTCAACTGCAATATCTAGTTAGTGATTTGATTGATTTTGTTTAAATTTTTTTTTATGAAAATGTTACAACCCATGAAGTATGCAACCACAGACGCTGAGCTTTTTAGTCTAGGAAGGGGCTAGGGCAAACTTGCATGCTACTTTTTAATTCCATCCCATATGTACTAGTAACTCTACGCACTTTACAATGGAGTTAGCATCCATTGGCTGAATAAGTAGCTAGTGAAGATTGCATGCGGAAATTTTGGTTCTTCCTTAAAATCGATAAGAGTTCAGCTTTCCTTTGTGGTGGCTTGATGGCATTCCTTTCTGACACATAACTGAATAAGTCTTTTCTGCATCCATGCACCAGCCCCTCAGAAACCTGTCATTGCAACATTGACGAGACTCTACAATGAGACATCAGAAGCATTGGGAGGCTCACGTGCAAATCCCGCCAAGAAGCGTGAGATAGAAGATAATTCAAGGAAAATAGGTGCCTTGTTTGCAAAGCTCAACAGTGGAGACATATCTAAAAACGCAGCTGATAAGCTTGTCCAGCTATGTCAGGCTTTAGACAACGGTGATTATAGCACTGCTCTGCAAATACAGGTGCATTTCCTGCAAACCGCTGTCTCTTAACTATCTTTGCGATTGCATGAGGGATTAGCATGTTCAATGATTTTTGTGTCTTTCAATCTTTCTTCTCCAGGTACTTCTCACGACTAGCGAGTGGGATGAGTGCAATTTCTGGTTGGCAACATTGAAGCGGATGATCAAGACAAGGCAGAATGTGAGACTAAGTTGAGAAGAGGCCAATTCTTCTCAACGCATCTCTCCTTTGTTCTTTTTTCTCTGTTTAGCCTTGTGTGGTGGATTCTGTAGGGGAATTGATCATTTCTTTGGAAAGCATGGCTCTCTTAGATTGCTACTGGAGTAATTTTTGGTTTTTGGTTATAGAATGTCTTTTTTCATTGATGTTGACTTCTGAAAGCCATTAGGATAGTTTTTAAAGGAGTTGGTGATTATTGATTTCCACCCAATATATGTAGCGTCAAGGAATTAGAGAGCTTTTTACTAGCCCTGGTGGATGTTTTTGACACAATATTTTTCGCTATAAGTTACTCTCCCAGGCTGGTCTCTTCTGAGATGCCCGACGTCTGTTATAGTGTTATAGTGATCATTTATGAATTTTTGGTATGCTTTTGGTGAGTGATAGCTTGTCAAAGAGAGAGAGAGGCTTGTCACAAGAAAACAATTAATTATCTTGTTGGTGTGGGGCTGAAGATTCTTCGTTTTGTATTTTTTTGTTTTTTGTTTTTTTTTTGGTAAGAAGATTCTTCGTTTTGTTTTTATTTCCTTTTTCCATTATCTGGATAAGGAAGACAGCAGCAAACGTTGTCGCTGAAAAATAACCTTGCTTTTGACACTGTCGAGAGAAAGACTCGGTAGGATGCTGTTATTCCAACGAACAAATCTATCCTTAGTATTTTCTGACTCGCCACTGTAATCAAGTCAATAGTTTGCAACAACTGGAAAGAATAGAAAGATTGCGAATTATAAGCTAGCTTTGTAATTTAGTAGTCTGACTATTCACTTCTAAGCATGGTGGAAGAATGAAGGCACGCTGCTCTGCTAAGAGGACCTCTTTGTTTGTGCAGATGTTAGTTCCAGTAGGTTCGTAGTCTCATTCTGCAATCTCAAATTTATTTTGGGGCATTGTTGTAACCACACTCGCTTGTTTAGTGGATTGTGTGCGGCGTGCGACATGTGACAGAGAAGCAAGCCAGTTTGAATGAATCATCGAAGGGGATAACGTCATTGATAACTTGTACTGCGTTGGTCCTGTAATCGATTCAGAAAGTACTTTCTCCTAGCTGAGGAACTACTTGGTTAAAGTTCGGGAACCAATAGACTCGTGTTTTTAAGTTTTCTTTCCAAAGCATATGAACGACTGGCCATCAAGATACTTGGGTGCTCAGACTTAAAAAGCGTGGAAGCAGACGGTTCTTTTTGAATCTTCAAGAGCATGTGAAGGGAGGAAGTAGCAATGTATGCAAAACAATAACCATATACAGCCAAAGCTCACACTATCAGTGCTAGCCTACACGAGTTGTGGGGTGAAATTCAAAACCAATGGAGTGGGGAAGCGACAGGACACTCCAGAACCTAGAAAAAGTGACCCATAACTCATTCAATCATCAAAAAAGGCCAACCGCTCGAGGACAAAAAGTGCCCTCGAAAGATGAAATATCTTCGACATCTTCCCTTGTTTGGCGAATGCATTACGATGTATTGTTATGTCTATATAAGCATCCCTATGCTTTTCAACAGCAGCGCTTCTTCTCATGAATCCGTTTTAATACAGGCATTCCAAAAAGAATCGACCTTTTGATGGGTCCTTGTCAAATATTCTATTCATACAATTTAGTCCATGCCTTTACGTTTCAAAAAGTAACCTTTTTCCCCATCGAAGCACTCAGAAGATAGGAGCACTGAGAGATTCTAACAAGAAAAAAGCGTTTCTTTTTTTTTTTTTTCCCGGAATGATTAATGGTTTGCCTGCACAAATTGGGTGGTCCCTTCGAGAAAATGGGCGTTAAGGTCAAAGGTCCATGCATAGACGATGGATCTTAAACGGTTATGTAAGAAAAGTAGAGGCAAATGCTGATATAAAACTATATTAGCTGTAAAGCCTTGATATAAGGAAAAGATCCACACATACTTTCATCCTTGGCGGCTAACTGCTGTTAGCTGATAGACAGCATGCCTCTTATTTCTAGGGTTTCGATATATCAATTTTTCCTCAAATCCTCTATTGACAAGGACTCCACTTATTTGAACAATAGGGTGCTTTTGGTCTTGGCAGCAACCATGATTTCTTGCCTTCTGGAGTCTCACACGGCTGTTCTTTTTCCAATTTAAATATAGTCCTAAAATTCTGTAGACCGGCCCATAACAGCGAAGATTAATCTGCCCATCTTGCACCAGATTCTTCTTTCAGGCTTCCTCTTCTTCTTTTTTCCCCTTTTGTTGTGTGTAGAAGTTGAATGTCTTTCATCTGTCCTAAGCTTGAACTTACCGAAGAAAAGGAGAGAGGAAAAAAATCATAGAGGTGACCAAGTTGGCGATGCGATGGTGTCAGTGACACCGCGTCGCTATCATATTAGGGTTGTTACCAGATGGCAGAGATTAGGTTGCCACCTACGCAATCACTGATAATTTATCATTAGACACATAATTATGCTTGAGTGGTTGACATGACACATGTATATATGATTTTCTAAACTCAAAATTATTTGGGCCAAAAGAAATTCGAACTTTTCTTCTGATAGATCACGAATGGGCTGTCCATATCTGCGACTTGCAGCTTCTGGTTGATCTACTATGTCCACCGTGATCTAGGAAATTATGACACAAGAAGTTGCTGCACAGATGGAGAAACCCAAAAACTAGTTCTTCAAACCGTTCCAATTAGGAGCCATTGTTTTGTTGACCAGAGAAGAAACTTTGCTCTACAAGGATCACTTAATTCTTTGGAGGGTAATAGATAAAAATCCAGCTTGAGTTACTTCTTTCGACAGAAGAAACATATCAACTGCAAAAGTGAGACTAGAACAAGATTAAAGGACTGTGAAAGTCAGCCTAGCGCTCTCTTTGTATTAAATAGCAATTTCCTCGTACACAATTTTTGCAGCATCCAGGTATGAAGATCGGTAACAAGTACAATTGACAATCCTATGGAAGGTGTGGTGAGACACCAGTGATGTCCCCAACATAATGAGAAAATAAAAGAAAACACATGAACTATTCAATTAGAACCCTCCTTCTTGAGGAAGATCTGACACGATATCTACATCAATGCAGTTCGTGAGCAAGCTCTAATGACTGAGTTTGTGATTGTGAACGAGCCACCGAATCGTCTATGACTGGAAAGTTTTTGGGACTTCCCCTGACCGAACGGTTTCTCCTCACAATGAAGGCAGCATCATCTCTGCGACGACAGGATTGAGATTGAGTTCTTACCCTGGTCGCATATCTTCCGCTACCGAATCTAGAACTGTATGACTGGTTTGGCAATTTCGAAGTACGCTCAAGTCCCCTAGCCTCCCCCTGAACTTCAGATTCTTCATCTGTATTAGCAGCCATGAGATCCATCAAGTCACTCCTGAACCCCAAATCCGAGTACACTCTTCGCGAATTTCTCATTGCTGGTTTTGAAAATTTCCCATCCAGAGCATCTAGATACCCTGTGTCCGTGTTATCTAATCTAGGACTATTCTGCACATTCCTGGATTCGACCGGCCGTCCCATCGTCTCCACCATGAGGCACGGATTGTTAAATCCATTCCACGAATGAAGGGGAACCAATTTGCTCAGCCCGCTCAACCAATCAACAATCTCCTTCATCGCCGGCCTCCTCTCTCTACAAGGTCTCACGCACTTGGCAGCTATAACAGCTAATTGCTTCCTAACGACGGGATCTTTTGGGGGCGCCATTCTCGGGTCATAAACACAAAGGAGCTTTCCCTTTTTAATCAAGGGAATTGCCCAGTCCACGATGGACGGCGGCGAGTGCGATACATCGATGGCCTTCCTCCCACTGATAATCTCCAACAGCAATATCCCAAAGCTAAACACATCAGTCTTAGTACTCAAGTTATCAGGGGTCACATAGAGCGGATCAAGATACCCAAGAGTCCCAGCTGGGGGTGTGGACAGGAGCCTAAAATCATTGACATGACATCTGAGAGCCAACCCAAAATCGCCCAAACGAGCATTGAAGTTCCTATCTATCAACACGTTAGCAGACTTTATGTCTCTGTGGATTATAGGTGGGTTCTGAGTATGAAGGGTCTCGATGGCCTTGGCGATCTGCAGGGCCAGCCTAATCCTGCGACCCCAATTCAAGACGCGCGTGTTGGAATGAAGGATGTCGTAGAGCGTACCGTTGCTCATGAATTCCACGACCAGGAGGCGGTTCTTGGAGTCGCTCGCGAAGCCGACGAGGTTGACCAGCCGGGGGCTCTGGATCTTGGATAGGATCTCAAGCTCGTTGTCGACCTCGGAGACGATCTCGAGCCCCTTGGAGGGTTTCTTGACGGCCACGTGGCGGCCGCGGAGGAAGGCCTTGTAGACGTAGCCGTGGCTGCCCTTGCCGAGCAGCCTCTGGTCGGAGAACCCATCGGTGGCCGCCTCGACGTCGCTGTAGTCGAACTGCTGAATCTTGATCGGCCTCTCCCGTTCTTGCTTGAGGGGGCGTTGGTTCTTGGAAGCCGCCGACGACGACGACGAACGGGCGTGGGAGTTGGAAATGGAAATGGAGGATTCAGCTTTGCAAGAAAGATAACCCATCAAACAAAAACTGAAAAAGATTGAATTTTTTTTGGCTGGTATAGAAACTTGAGAAGCTGGTAGAGAATTTATGGAGATAAATTTCGTTGGTTCCTGATGACTTTATGAACAGAGCTGCAATGGCGTCTCAGAAGGGGGAGAGAGAGAGAGAGAGAGAGAGAGAGAGAGAGAGACTACCAAATTGGAATCCCAAGGACAATCCCCCATGAATCTATGGCATATATTAAGGTGGTAAGATTATTACATAAGCAATTAAACTTACATTTCATGGTACGCAGACCTTGTATTTTTACCTTACGGTCAACGCCGTACCTTTACTGTATCTGCCATCTGGACTCTGTATACCCTTTTTTTTTTTCTTTTTCTTTTCCACCTAGTCATTTTCTATCAAATTTTCTGGTCTCCTCTTCCCTCGTCTTCCTTTATTCCTTCCTCTTTTTCTACCTTCACGGTCACGTTTTTGCCTGATCAATTTTTTTTCTAACATTACTAAATTCCCGTCTTTAGATAAAGGGAAATAAGTGACTTGATACCCTTGATGCAGTTCAATCTTCACATCTAAACAATTTCTTATACAATTTATTAGATACAAATGAGCATTGAAATGTATTTAGAAAAGTGATTATTGATCCTTTAATAAATTTTCATCATATAGCCTTTATCTTAGATCGTTTCATTTCTAAAACTACCATAAACAATTCGTATAAAAATTAAAGTTTGCAGGAAAAATTATTCTTGTCCATGCAAAAACTGATATGAATGGCACCGATACTTCATGCTTTTTGAAATTTAAAAGTTTCGATTAGATTTGATTTGGTCTTGAAGTTTTATAAAATTTTACATTTTTCATTATTTGATCTTTTTTTAACCCACGTTCCAACTTTCTCTAAACTCTTTCCCCTTTGTCGAGGGAAGCTAGACGAGGGATGAGACGCAAAATCCAGAATTTGGTGAACTCGTTTGTCCGGACAGAAGAACTTCCTCTTCACCATCACGCAGCACCGCTGCCCTTACGCTGCCGCTAGGCATTATTGCAGCATCCATTAATGTCGCAGCTAGCAGCTGGGAAGCCTATACACAATAATACAAAAGGACCTTTGTTCTTGTTATGTCACGTGCATATTTATCGGCTTTGGCATTATATTATCTGGTGGTTGATACTATGGTCCAGCTTCGAGAAAATTATCAGATTGCTTGCTCTTAACGTTGTGGGTCTTCCATTATCGTCCGCCTCTTCTTTATGAACCTTTTGTGAGCTATACAACGACAATGCTACCTACAAAAGTGGAAGGCAAAGACAAAACAAAAGCAGAAGCTCCTATTGCGGAGATCTGAGTGGATGAATACTGTAAATCATAGCTTTTTGAACGGATCATGATGTTTCGGTTGCCCTAACCCTTATCTTGCTCCTATCGGATATCGCCAAACTCCGCAATGAGCGACGCTACTCCTGCCTTTTAGACATTTTTATCATAGATTTTTCGGGCAAAAGAGAACGTAGCCGTCGGTCTCATTTCATGTAGAAGGAAAAAAAACCCAGTTCGGTGAACAGACGAAATTCAATTCTCTCTCTTTGGTTCTTGTCTTTTTCTATTTCCCCCCAAGTGGTCACCATAGAAGTTAAAGATGAAGCGTAACCACCCAGTTCTTGCGCCCACATGAAAGCCTAAAGCTAGGGAGGTACATATAATTGTGCCGTATGGTGGTGGTCACAGCTCACCCATAAGGCACGACCCAACCAACGTGCCTTAAAGGCAAAACCTTGGCTGAGACACCACGTGAAATCAAAGTAGTTCCCTCTTTTCCTCGCTTATTCATCATCAAACAAGAACGAAACCTTAAGATCCATATCATTAGTTGTACTGGTTATAACGCAACTCGGGGAAGCGAATCGATGCACCGGTTACTTTCGGCCCCCCATAAAGTCATTAGTTAATTATCGGAAGCAGAGCGTCATTAGTTAAAAGTTTGCCCCCCTGCTGCACATCGAAAGGAGAAAAAGCTTCATCACTTTTCCATCACTTTCGCTTGTAGAGTGGCTATCCAAGTTTTAACAGTCAATGACTGTGAATGGCCGACTCATCATGACAACTATCCTCTTCTTTTTGGAAATGAATTTCGAAAGATACTGCTGTGCAAAATTTACTGAGTGAGGATTAGAAGATGACGAAAAGTGCCTGGATTTTTATAATATCATATCTGAGGCTAACATAGTTGTATCTTACTTTTTCTGGCTTACTAGTCCAAAATTATGAGCCTTTGCATCAAAGAACCAAGCTCAATCTCTTCTTTTCGAACATGCAGAAACATTATTCATTATGCTGAAGGCAATTGCTAACTGCAGCAGTTAGGTGCATCACACAGAAGGTGAACGGTGCCTTTCATATTAAATATCAGGATGACAACACACCCACACAAACAAACACCCAACAACATGAGTCACACATTCTTGTGATTAGTGCAAGATTGCGTGACTTCACCAGAAAATGGCAAGTTCCAGAGCATGAATACACACACCTCTGTTCCATTTACAGGAATATAGAGTAAGGCTGAAGCCTAGCAAAACACATAAAGAAAGGTAAATTGATTTTGATGTCTCCCAATTCGCCTGTAGAATTAAAAAAGAAAAAATTGAAAATAAATGGTTCAAAGAAATTAGCTTCGAATATGCCCAGTTATATGCCTCTAGACAATGATGTTTTCAGTAGTTTCTCGAAACAAGGAGTACAATCAAGCGTTCAAGTGGGGGGCAGATACAGAATTATTTGAAAAGATGGGATGAAAACAGTTTCCCTCCACATGGAACCTTAAAAACCCTTTTCTTCATTCATTTCACTTTACAATGTGTATGAAAGGGACATCTTTTTGGCTATAATCTCACCCCGTACCTTTTGCCAGTTCGAATGATCATAAAGTTACAAGTAAAACAGAATAAAAGACCAGCATGCCATGCATCTGCCAATAGCATTTACATGTCTCACAACATGCTAGCCATTTCACAGGGCTGTAACTTAATTTCAGACATATTAACATTCCGTACCTTGGTGAAAGCAACAACCCATGAAATCAATTAAGATTCAATTTCCAATCAATTTCCAAAAGACTGCAGTCAAGTGCACCTTTAACTCTATCTAAAGCCATTTGTCTATGCTGAAGCAATAACTGAGAGATATCTTCTGCTTGCTTTTCCATGTCACCACATGACCTCTGTCGAGGTAGTTTCCTTGATAAACTTTTCCATTTTGACTCAAAAACACAGGCTGCGTAATATGCGGAGAGAATTAGAGCTTAAAACTATCAGACACTGAGGCATGTCTATGCTCTGCAATCATGAGGACGCTTGAACTAGTGGCATGACTCAATAATTCTCGTCATGATATGAGGAAACGAAACATCTGTGCTGAAAACATGCAAAAGGGTAAAACATAAGTGAGGACGTCCCCAATTTGCAGAAGGTGACTTATTGCAGGATGCTGAGCAATGAATGTTACTTAGATTTCTTGCATGTCGCAATTGGTGAGAGTAGCGTATTTTCAGAGACATGGTTGTGATCTTGTAGTTGCAGAAGTGGAAGGAAGACATGAGTTTCAAGCTAGTGCTCTAGTCAACTTAAAAGAAAGTTAAGAAAATACCTTCACTTCGGTCCTTGAAGCCCTGAACAAGGCAGGCACAGACCCATGGCCTTCCAGCTCGAGATGCTTTGGCACCACCGCTAAGTTCCCCGTTATGTTGCTTCAAACTTCGAGACATGGCAACCGAAACAAATAAGCACTTACGTATGCAGACAGAAAACTGTACACTATTGAATCAACCGCAGATACAATGAGGCATAACAGATTCAAATATTTGAACTTTGAGATATTTCAACAGAAATAAATAAGCACTTAGGCCTGCAGACAGAAAACTGTACACTATTGAATCAACCGCAGATTCAATGAGGCACACAGATTCAAATATTCGAGCATTGTATGACATGACCTTCAATGAGAAAACATACAACCCAAATGAAGAGTAGCGATAAGAAGCCAAGTATCTGCATGCTATTTCAGATACTAATTTACAGAGAATCGGAGGACAAGAAAGATCACAAGAACATTTCCAAGTTAGGAGAAGTCAAAGCACAGGAGTACATAGCACACAGACGCATTACTGTACGAGAGAACAAAATAGTTTCATCAACCAATAGTAGCATTTCAAGCATTGGAAATATCAACATGTACCACACAACTCGGTCACATATGCAAAACTTCCTACAATAAACACTCGAGTCAAATGCTTAATACATTGCAAGGCTACGTCTGAGCAATTATGTGCAAAAGTTCAACATTACAAGCAAATCCACATCACATCAAGGGAGTTCATTAGCTACATTACTTGGTAATCAACCAGCTCAGCAGCAGGAACCTAGAAAAATATCATGAAAAACTACCAAATGGTACCTAGACAATGAATCAAACCGTTCAAATGTTCAATCTTTTCCTGCTCCCAGGTACACAAACACCAACAAATCCACCCATCGACGCACAAAAAACCCGAATTTTCCCCAAAGGAGAGATTCAATCGAGGAGCGAAACATTACCTACCGGCGACGGAAATCGGTGGTGACGCCAACGTAAGTCTTGATCGGTGGGTTGGTGGAGAGGATGAGGTAGACGCACCATGTTCTTGAATCCCCCGAAATGGGCTCCGACCCCGTTCTTGAAATCGCCGACGCAGACGCCGAGGGCGAAGATTGCGAGAGCTTCAACGCTGATGATGATGATGATGATGATGATGATCTCGAAGGGGGTTTGGTTTTGGTAGGAACTGAGGTGGGGTGCTTGACGGATCGAAATGTCCTGGAAAGAAGCCTCGTCATCTTGAGATCGATCTTGGGCTGATTCAGGTTCAGATTCAGATTCATTCAGCTGACAGCTCCTGCCCAATCGTACCGTACTTCCGAAACCTCGGACGCCCCGTCTGTTGCCGGCGACAGGCCGTTGATTACTGCGGTTATTTGATGAATTGAGGGTAGTCCGAGGTTAATGGATAATTTTAAAAATTAAACAATTTTTTTTTTACCAAATAAGTGAAGCTTAAATTTCAAAATTCATAATTGAAGTCGGTCAGAATGCCAAATATATTTAAATAAAATTAATATCATAAAATTTAGTAATAAAATAAATTCGTATAATATGTTGATAGTCTCATCTGTACGTCCACATTAGTAATTTATTATTAGTTTTCATCCTCTTATCGAGTTAGTAACTTTTCAAGAATTATAGATAAATATATTATAAAGAAACATAATTTTTATTGGTATTTAGTTCCAAAATGCATGGTTTTGGTCCAACATATGTACTATATATTTGTTTAGGAGGAATCAATACCTCTTTTCCTTGGGATGCAAGTATTGCAATAATAAATTTCATATCGTGACAAAGTTGAACTGCTTCATGATTGGAACATTTCCTTTAAGGGAAAGCTCCCTTTTCCAAACTTACGTTCACCATGGCTTATGATGCCCATCAAAGGAAAGCTTTTTGATGGATCTTCGATGCAAAGCAGCTTTTGCCCTGCATAGGACAAATTACACCCATTGCTTCAGAAATCAGGTTTTCTTTATGGCCAGCATTTTGGATTGGCTTGACCAAACTCTTTTTGTAGCCTTTTCTACAGTTCAAGGATAATCCAACCAATGGTCTTTAAAAGTAGATCATAATTCTAAATCTGAAATGTGTAATTGTGCATAGTCATGACCATGACATTAAGGGGGTGCATGATAAACAAAATTTCTGTTCCAGAAATAATTTTTTTATTCCAGATCTATTTTTGGAATAGAAATTTGTTTGATAAATCTATTCAGTTTTTCTATTTTTGAAATAGATTTTTATTCCAGAAATTGATTTGGAAGAGAAATCATAAATAATTTCTTCCACTAAACCCTAATTTTGATGAGTCCACCCTCATCTCCTCTATGTCTCTGCCTCCTCCTCCTCCTCCTCCTCCTCCTTGGCCTCTCCTCATTTTATTAAAAATAAAAATAAATATATTCATTTTATTTATCATTTTATTTTTAGTTTATTAAAAATAAATTTATTTAATTTATTTAAAATAATTTATTTATGATAAATAAAAATAAATTATTTTTATTTGCCTTGAGTGTTTTGCCAAATAAATTTATTTTATTTTTTATTTTTTATTCATTTTAAAATAAATTTATTCATAAAATAAAATAAAATAAATAAAAAAATAAATTTATTTTAAGGATATTTTTATATGATTTATTTTATTTTATTCTTTATTTTTTTGTTACTAAATTATTTTTATTTTTATTTTTTTATATTAAAGGTCATCGATCGTCGCCATCACCGTCTGAAATAAAGAAATTTTTTTCGTTATCAAACGAATTTTTATTTTTAGAGTATAAATTTTATGTCGTTATCAAACGATTATTTTTCTTAAAAAATCTTCTAGAAATAGAAATAGAAAAATCTATTTACTGCTTGAAACTATTTCAAAACAAAATGGTTGTCATGCACTAACATTTCCCTTTCACTAGTTACATCATGTTAATCTAAAACAAAAGAAAGCCCTTGATTACAAACCTTTACATACAGATGAAAATATCGATTTAAAAGACTACATTTGCACTTTTGAGTATTCATCTTACATTTCTTCTCCCAACCTAGGCTCTAAAATCAAGATTTCAGTTTTAATTTCCCAACATGAGATCCGATAAAAGAGCTTATCCTATTCCAAAGTAAGGATGTTGATTCGATGAATTTCACTTTGACGAATCTTTTTTCTCCTCCTCTAACAAATTCTAAATCCTTCGCAGTGGTACGCTGAATAGTTTCCAGGTCATCGAGCAGAGGCAACGCCAATGAGCCCTGTGATTCTAGGTTCTTGATCCATCCTCGTAACAAATAATTCACCACCTGCATATAGGTTGACACGACATAAGAACCAGCAGCATCCAAGGCAGACTTGCAATACAGCCTGCCATAGCTATCCCATGAATCCAGGGCATCCCAGCATCTCATGAGAGTGACAAAGCGGTAGAACCATTTCGCAGTTCATAGTTTTTTTGAGTTTCTCAAAATTGGTTTAGACATAAATACATAAGGAGGCACCCTAACACTTATGCTGCAGAAATTGATTTGGTCTTCCGGATATTGGATTATCAACCTGAGCCAATGGGTATTGGGGGAGTTTGATCATGAAATTTCTACATTTATCTGATAGCAGGAAGACAGGAAACACGCGTAAAACATTGATAATATACTACATAAAGGATTACTGATTCATCAGTTTCAACTTTCAAGTATGCAGAAAACAGTAAATATATACACAACCCTTCATCTCTATTGTTGACCATTTGCAACCAAACACTAGTACGTGAAAAAAAGTCCTCAATGACAGTTGTCTCCACAGGTTTACCTAAAGAATGTAGATGACATGCACATGATATTAGTTAAATTTCTCAAACCATACCTCAGGAACTTCATCATGAGGGCAGTGACCTGCAGGGCTGATCTCATAATATGGAGCTTCAGGAACTTGTCTTTTAACCTGAAGGCCCCAGACAGGCTTCACCCATGGATCTTCTTTTCCATACATGAGGCAGACGGGTATACTGTTCTTCTGACATCTACAAAGTAACCACATTAGAGTAATGCGTTATGCAGGAAAAAAGCACATTATACTTGTTTAATGCTCATGCCACCATTAAGAATCAGGATTTATATCTTTACCCAGATAGAGCCTCGTTGAAGGATAATTGCCCCTGAGGAGCAAACATTATAGAGGCAAACGAGGCAGCAGCAGCCGGATGTTCTGCTGTTTCAAGTATACAGGAAAAGACTTTGTCAACATCTGTTGAATGATCTGCATAAACTTGCTTGAGCACCTCGGCTATGCTCCCTGGATCACTTATTTTCTGCCAACTGTTACAGTGTAGGAGGCAATCAGGATCATGGAATGTAAAAGATATCGATATGGTCCATGAAGCTAATGAGAATAAAAATGACTTTGTTTGTGACTTTCCCATCTTGACAGTACAATTACAACTTGCCCTCTGATCTTTTTGGTTTGTTTGGCCATCTTCCTCTCCCATGTTGGATGAGTAAATCATAAATGAGAAAAAAAAAAAAAAAAATCTCAGTGTATGTTTCTGGTATTTACATGCCGAGTTTGAAAAGACATTGTTTAATTCAATCAAGGAAGAACCACCAAGTTCCCCGGTCTTGGTGGCAAACAAGAGAAGGTGACAAATTTAGCTGACCAACTTACACGAGTTCTGTGAGCTTTCTAACTCTGGAAGGCAGAGGAAATGTCCCAGCCCATGGAAATATCCTAGCCAGTCTTGGAGATCTCACAGGGTTAGGAAGAAACCCCCAAAAGGGGGTTGCATTCAGCAGGGTAACACCCTTGACCAAGTGTGGGTTGCTTGCTGCAAAGTATAGTGCGACAAATCCTCCAAGCGAATTCCCAACAACATAAACCGGTTCTCCAATGACCTGAACAAAAACAATTGTTCAAAATTCATTCATTAAGATGAATTCTGATCCATTCAGTTCCAAACACAAGAAATGTCCAGATCTGTCTACATAACAGTCACTTTCTAGAACATGTTTCACTGGCACAGAGAATTTAATGTGAGTGCAATTTTATTTTCTAATTTCACATTGAAACAACATATCCAGAAGAAATGAAAAAGGCTCAACAAACGCAAGTGAATTATGCTCGAAAGCAGAATACACTTTAGAACTCTAAAGCTCCATAAATTTTCCATATAGCTGTGTGTGAACAATGTCATGGAATACTTCTGGAGGATAAAATAAGCAAAGACATGGCTAATTAAGGTACCTCCTCCACAAAGTATTGAACTTGATCCTGCCATAAGTCAATTGAATAAACCAGCTGACTTGCCCACGGCTCCGTTTTCTCTCCAAATCCCCACAGAGTCTCCTTCCCTTCTAGGTCATTTTCTCTGTTATACTGAGGTGCAGGATCTTCAAATGGTAATGACCTTCCCTGTCCAAGAAAATCCAATGCCCATACTCTAAAGTCACGACCTAAATCCTTTAATTGCTTCTCATAATGAAATGAACCAACCCCAAAACCAGGAAGAAACAACACTGGCGGAGACCCTACGTTTTCACACCCTGCCTTCTCATAGTGCACAGTTAGCTTCGGCTTCCACTCCCAAAAGCAGCTGCTTATAAGAGCTCCCCGTTCACCATTGGATTCATCAGGCAAAGCCGGAATCAATACCTTGGCCTCCGATTCCCCTTCTTCAGAAATACTGCTCGCGTCCTCTTCCCCACCAATCACATACCCACTATTACTTCCACTTAAGACCTTCGAATCTGCACTCCTGGAAGTTTGGGGCGCTTTAAAAGATTTAACAATACTATTGGTCCCGGAATGGTTTAGGCCAAGATGACCTCCTGCAGAAAGACTCGCACACTGAACTCTTTTATGGATCCTGACAAGCAAAATCCTACTTCTTTTCCCACCCAAAAGCTTAGCCTGCCTAGAATTCAGATGCTTATTGTTCAAATTCTGCCTCGTATCCGCAACATGACGGCAGGGTGCAAAATTGTGCGAGAGAATTTCCATACCCAGAATTAATGTCCTGTAGATAAGGAAATTGATCAATTCTCCAGGTTGGGATTGATCCTAAAAGCTAAATAATTTATACTGAAACAATACAAAAATAGAAGGAAAGAAACTCGTTGAACAGTTTCTGTGAACACAAGAAATCTTCAAATCTTCACTCTCTTCTCTCACCCATCACATGCCAGGCAACTTAAAAGGGAATTAAGTAGCGGAAAAAAGAAGTTGCAAATGAACAAGCTTCCCAGTTATGACATAGAGCAGCTCTCAAAGATCACAGCATACAGACCCATCAAAAACAAGAAAAGAAATAGCACCTTATTCAATCAAAAAAAGAAGTGGAACTAAATGGAAACTGCAACGCGAGGGACTGAGAATGAGAGAGAGGCTTTACCCTCAATTTGCAGAAGGAAGATTCATGGAGAGCAAAAACTTGAATCTGTCTCCACCGAATTATTGGGAGGATTCGAGCACCGCGTAGAGAAAGGGAGATGTTAGGTTGCTTGAAAGCTTCTTCTTCCTCTAAACGGCCAAACAAGGAAAAAGTCGCTCCATTTTTTTTGTTTTTTTCTCCACCGTTTTTTTCCGTTTTTCATGTGTTGAATATCGATATCTTTCTCGAAAAAAAACCATATTTAAAAACCATATTTTCGTACTTCTTGATTATCTGAAATTAAATCTAACTCCTCAAAATCTTTCCATGTATAGAATTATTTACCGCTTTTTAAGAAGAAACGCATATTCAAGTTGTTATTCTTGCTCAAATGAATACAACCATCAGGACCCAAGAAATCAAGAACGAAGGAATTTTCCTTTTCAATGAGAAGGGATTGTCGATCCCTCCTCCTCTGTTTCGGTTCTCGTCCATATATAAAGGTCCAATTTTTGAAGTCCCCTCAAGAATCGACCGCAGGTTGCTCTAGCGAGGCGCCACCTCATCCCTGCCACAGAAAAATCTAAGTACCATCTGACTTTTGCTTTTCGTCCGTCTCTTTCGTCACTATATATTATAATTATATCCACAAAAATGTTTTTTGCGTAAATGTTTTCCTTGCTCCGTCTGTCATCGTTCATTTGCCTCAAGTCGACCCTTTCCTCCCAAGAGGGTACTCATCAGCGCACTAAATACGGGACCAACGTATGATGATGCGTGGTGAAAATGGATATGGTCGTATATAACGTGCATGCATGCGAAGGAGAAATTATTGAAAAAGTCCATAACTTATTATAATTGTGTCAAATCAATCTTTATTTTTTTTTGGCCAATTCAGTGCTAAATATTTTACATTTATGTCAATTCAGTCCATCCGACAAATTTTAGTCAACCGGATCTAATGGATAATTTTTTAATAATGTTTTGTTTTTTTAGCTTTTTATTTTTCCTTTTTTATTTTCCTTTTTTTCCTCCTTCTTTCTTACTTTGAACAATCACTGCCGGCTAGAGGCACCGACCTCGCCATTGGTTGGTGAGGCTGACCTCACCAGCGAGAGGAATAAGGAATGAGGGAAAAAAGAAAGAAAACAAGGAAAAATAAATAAAAAAATTGGAAAAAATAAATATTATTAAAAAATCTCGGCTAGCGTCTATGTCAATGCTAATCGACCAAAATTGATCAAATAGATTGAATTGACACAAACGTAAAATATTTAGATTGAATTGGTAAAAATTGCAAACAAAAGCAACACCCCCAGCCCACCTTAAGCAAAAATGGATATAGTCGCATATTGCATAATGGATATAGTCGCGTATTGCACGCATGCATGCAAGGGGAAAATTACTAAAAAAAGTCCTAAATTTATTTTAATTATGTCAATTTGGCTCTAATTTTTTTTGGTCAATTCAACTGTAAACATTTTGCATTTGTACAAATTTAATCTATCTGAGCAATTTTGGCTAGTCGTGCTAACATGGACACATTTTTTAATTATTTCGTATTTTTATTTTTTTCTCTTTTTTTTTCCTCCTTCTTCCTTCTTCCTTTGGCCAGTCACTGTCGGCTAGAGGCACTAACCTTGCCATTAGCTGGTGAGGTGACCTCACTAACCAAAGGAAGAAGAAAGAATGAGGGAAAAAAAGGAGAGAGAGAAAAAAGGAAAAATAGAAAAAAGATCGAAAAAAATAAAATATTATTTGAAAATTGTCACGTCAACGTCAACCGGCATCCATGTCAGTTCCGATTAGCAAAAATTGGCCATCTAGATCGAATTGGTATAAAAACAAAAGGTTTAGACTGAATTTGTCAAAAAAAATGTAAGATTAAATTAATATAATTACAATAGATTTAAGATTTTTTTGGTAATTCTCTACAATTGTAGACAAAAGCAACACCCACAACCTGTGGGAATTCTTGACCTTAAGCAAAAATGGATATGGTCATGTATTGCATGCATGCATGCAATAGGAAAATTATCAAAAATTTCAAAGTTTATTATAATTGTGACAATTCAATCATAAATTTTTTTTGTCAATTCAATACTAAAATTTTTACATTTGTGTCAATTCAATCTATCCAGCCAATTTTAGCTCTTTGGTACTAACGTGGATAATTTATAAATTTTAAATTTTCCTTTTTTCTTTCTCTTTTTTTTTCCCTTCTACTTCCTTCTTCCTTTGGTCGATCACTACTGGCTAGAGGCATTGACTTTGCCATTGGCTGGCGAGGCTAACCTCATTGGCTAGAGGAAGAAGGAAGAAGGAAAAAAAGGAAAAAATAAACTATTATTAAAAAATTATCCACCTCAGCATCAATCAGTGTCCACATCAGCACTGATCAACCAAAATTGGGGGATATATTGAATTGATATAAATGCAAAAGGTTTAGGACTGAATTAATAAAGAAATATATGATTGAATTACAATAAGGTTATGATTCTTTTGATAATTCTTTGTAATTGTAGACAAGAGCAAAACCTATAGAAGGTGGGAATTTTTTATCTTAGATATGGTCGTGTATTGCATGCTAGGGGAAAAATTACCAAAGAAGTTTTAAGTCTATTGCAATTGTGTTAATTTGGTTCTAATTAGGTTTAGCTAACTCTAAGAATTTTGCATTTGTGCAATTCAATCTATTCGGCCAGTGCTGACTTTTATTATTTTCAATAATTTATTTTTTTAATTTTTTTTTCTCTGATTCCTTCTTCCTCAAGCCAAGGAGGTCAACTTTGTTGGCCAATGGGAAGGTCATTAGCCAAAGGAAGAAGGAAGAAGGAGGGAGAAAGAGAGAAGGAAAAAAGGAAAAAAAAAGAAAAGATTAAAAAAATAAATTACTATAAAAAAATCGTCCACGTCAAGGTTGACCGCCATAATTAGTTGAATGGACTGAATTGACATAAATGCAAAAGATTTAGGACTGAATTAACAAAAAAAATAGTATTGATATAATTGAAATAGATTTAAAACTTTTTTTGATAATCCTCCATGCATGCAATTGTAGACAAAAGCAACACCCTCTATACAGAAGTTTTCCTTCCAGTTCCACCGTAGCCAGTGGGAATTCTTGACCTCTACGCATTTCCTAGGGAGTTTTTTCTTTCCTTCACGGAAGAACACTTTCATGTTCCGTGGATTGCAGTATTCGACACGCCATGTGTACAAATATCTCTCAAACATGGCATCGATGGCCTGAAGTTTTCCTTTGACTTCTATCACAGATAATTCGGCAAGAAAATCAATTTAGTTGAAATAGCATCCCCAACAATGAAAACCATTCATATTAGGCAATCAATAAAAGGAGGGTTGCCAATCAATAATCACCTAGAGATGTTTTAAGTTGTATTTGCTATTGTGCTCTTTGAGTTGAAGCTGCCTAGTTATAATATGACCTTCCTTGAATTCAGCAGAGTTTCCATGCTAACTAAAGCCAAACCTCATCACAAATTTGAAAGAGGTTTGATGGGAATTCTTTCCTTCTTTTGGGTTTTTTTCTTCTTTTTTTTTTCTTTTGTTGGCTTAGTGAGATTCGTGAACGTTGAACCTTCACAGTTATTATTAACAACTTGTAAGTTGTGATGTCCTCCGAGTCTTTCTTGAATCACGCGTGACTAAGGACTCCATGTAGACCTGCAGATGTGATTTCTTTTTTGGGAACTAGGAAGGTCAACTATGTAAGATAACATAAAAAGATGGTTTTGTGCCTAACCATAATTAAGTCATTGAGTAAGTAACCTCCATCATGAGTTTGACTTTGAGAATTCTTGCCTATTGGACCCTTGAGTTTTTTTTGTAAGACTTTGATTATTTCTATAGTTCTATTATTGCGAAGCAAAGTATAAACAACAAGGTCTTATTGAGCTGAAGACCTGGGGCCAAATTAATCTAGAAAATATCGAACGCATGCCACGCTTTTTATTTTAAAATACGACTATTGACATCCCTCGAATGGCAAAATTCCACATCTATTCACAATATTATCGTTTTTTTACGCAAAAGTACCATCATCCACAATTTTTTTTTTCCTATTATCCAACATACCGCAAACCCCCTAGCATAGGCACCACTTACCCCCATCATCACCGCCTCCGACCAATCCCCCCACTCCATCGCCATGAGACACCAGCCATTGAAGCCCTCGATCACCAGTCGTTGACTCCGCCGCGGCCGAGGAAATACCGCCTGCCCGAGCAAACTGGTTGGCATGACTGGTGGCGTTGGTGGCACCGTCAGTGGTGGGGCTGCGTGGTGGAATCCGGCAACACACTTGAATTGGGACCTCAAGGGACCCGGTGGGAATGATTAAGCCTGTAAATGTTTTTTTTTTCTTTTAGGACTTTACATAAGGACGGTGCTTAGGTCATTCCAGCGGAGGTGAAAGTGCAGATCTCAATTTTGGAAATGCATGTATGTATTTTATATTCGGGTGAAAATTCAAATACATTTGAGGTATTTTTCAAAATTAACTAAAGAGATAGAAGTAATTTGCAACTCTCAATATGTTAGATAACTTAAGCCTCCCACAACGGGAAGAACTAAGTTTATGCATAGATGTGAAGTATCCACACATGTCAATCATCATATAGACTTTAAAGGATCAATTCCGGACTTGTTTTAGGGAAAATTACCAAAAAAAAGTCCTAAACTTTTTACAATTACGTAAATTCAATCCTTTTTTTTTTTGCTAATTCAGTATTAATTTTTTTGCATTTGTGCCAATTCAGTCTATTTGGTCAATTTTGACAGTCGGCACGATGTGAATAATTTTTTTAATATTTTATTTTAAAAAATTTTAATTAATTTTTCCTTTTCTTTTTCCTTTTTCCTTTCTCTTTTTTTTTTTCCCCTCCTTCTTCCTTGTTCCTTTGGCCGGTTGCCGCCGACTAGAAGCACGGACCAATGAGGGCAAGCCTCGCCCAATGACGGGGAGCTGATCTTGCCGGCCCTCGCCTCTTCCCAATAGTGACCAACCAGAAGAACAAGGAAGAAGTAGGAAAAATAAAATATTGTTAAAAAATTATCCATGTCAATGTTGATGGTTGGCAAATTGGCCAAATAGATTGAATTGACATAAATGCTAAAAGGTTTATGACCGAAGTGGGCAAAAAAAGTTTGCAACTCTCAATATGTTAGATAACTTTAAGCCTCTCAATATGTTAGATAACTTAAGCCTCCCACAATGGAAAGAACTAAGCTTATGCATAGATGTGAAGTATCCACACATGTCAAACATCATATATTTCAAACTTTAAACAAACTTGTTTTTGGGAAAATTATTAAAAAAAGTCATAAACTTTTTACAATGATGCCAATTCAATCATAATTTTTTTTTTTGCTAATTCAGTCTCAAACGTTTTATATTTGTGACAATTCAATATATTTGGTCAATTTTGACAGGCCAGCACTTATGTGAATAATTTTTATAATATTTAATTTTTTGAATTTTTAATTAATTTTTCCTTTTCTTTTTGTTTTTTTTTTTTTTTTCCCTCCTTCTTCCTTGTTCCTTTGGTTGGTTGCCACCAGCTAGAGGCACGAACTAATGGGGGCAAGCCTCGCCCAATGACAACAAGGGTAATCTTGCCGGCCCTCGCCTCTAGCCAATAGTGACCGACCAGAAGAACAAGGAAGAAGTAGGGACAAGAAAAGGAAAAATAAAATATTGTTAAAAATTGTCCACATCAACGTTGCCTAGATCGTCGGCAAATTGGTCAAATAAATTGAATTGACAAAAATGGTAAAAGGTTTAGAACTGAATTTGGCAAAACAAATTTATAATTAAATTGACACAATTACAATAGATTTAAAATATTTTTCCACTTGTTGTAACTCAATGGCTAACAAAAAAATAAACTGTTCATGTTGATTTGGAGGCCTTTCCCTTTTGTTTTTACTTCAAATTTCTCAAATCTTCGAAAATACAGGACCGCTATCTAAGGTCTTTTTTTTCTTCTTTTTCTTTCTTAATGATGGCTGAAGATGCACGTACAGCCTTGTTATAATTTCTTTTCAAAATTTAAATAATTCTCTTTACATCCAAAATCTAAGATTTTTTTTTTAATCTGATCCCAACGTAAGCAAAGTCATCAAGCATGCTGCTGTTGCTGGTATTCGGGCCTCAAAAGATGGAAAATCATAGAAGAAGCAAGAAAGGGTAACCCACCCACTTGAGACCTGAGAAGTTTTTAAATTAGTTGATTTCCCAATGGTCAAACCCTGAGGTGGCGAGTGGTTGAAGCATCACGATCAAGCAAGCCCAAAAAATATGTATATATATTTCCTTTTTTGCCCATAAATATCGAATCTTGATGCTATACAATCCAGATAAACTTGAGTTGCTCGCTTTTGATCGGGATTCTGTGCAAAAGGCGGACTTTTTCTCGGCGTCCCGTCGCTTTGCACCCACTTAAAGCAAGCTCGGGATTCTTCTTCTGCAGTTATTAGGTACTTCAGATAAGAAAAGTCTTGTTTACACTCGTCGAATTGCCTTATTTCTGAGGGGGGTTTGGTTTCATCCCTGATTGGGGCCGCACAAAGTCAACCTTTTTTTGGTACATATGCGATTTGATCGATCGTCGGAAAGATGGGCAATCGCTAGATTAGCTTCTGTTTCGGTCTTTCTGGTCCTTTGCATATATTCTTGGGATGTCATGGCCCTGGCTGTAAAGGGTCTGCTTTTTAGCAGGGATTGTAGAGGTCCATTCCGTTCAGTTCTGTGGAGGACCAGGATTTCCAGGAGCCTGGATTGACTGCAGTTGTTGACAAAAGTTCTGTTCTTGACAGCTTCCAGAGCTCCTCTTGAAGCGTTTGAAGGGAGGACATGGATGATGGGGAGGTGGAGGTTCCGGATCCTGTCCTGGTACCGAATGCCAGCTCTTCGAGCAGTTTACAGAGCCCGGCCTCTGTGGACTCTTTAATAGAAGAGTTTTTGAAAAATACCAGGACCTGCACTCACACTCACACTTGCAATCCTCCTGGTCCAGACGCTGCTCACACTCACACATGCTACCACACCCACACCCAAATGTTCTCGTCCGAAGACGATGAAAAGCGCAAAGGGAGAAACCCGTGCACGAAGGTGAAAACAAATGCTCGTAATAAAGTGGCGGTGAGGAAGTATAGGGAGAAAAAGAAGGCTTACACAGCTTGCTTAGAGCAGGAAGTCCAGGAATTGCGCATGAAGAATCAGCAATTGAATGGAAAATTGCATTTTCAAGCAAATCTTTACGATGAGGTCATAAGGCTTAGAAGACTTTTGCTAGACCTCAGAGGTAAAATTGATTATGAGTTAGGTCTTATGCCCTTTCAGAAGCCTTGCAATTATACGTCTATTAAGGAAGGTGACTGTGGGGTCCAGTCTGGCAGCGAACTGGTTGGGTTACAGTGTTCGACTGGTTTAACGTGCTTTCATCCTCACACGGGCTCGTCATCTTTGGCTGGTATTGGCAGGAGCGATGATGCGATGGTCTCCTTGGCCGGGGAAAACTGCCAGCCAGCAATTGGTGATTGTCAATTCCAGGCAAATGTTGGCGTGAATTCTGATGGTCACAATTCCAACACGGTCCAAAAAATCGCATCAACCACTTCTCAAGTCGAATAATAGCAGGTTTTCTGTAAGTTCCCCCAGATTTTGCTGACATCGATGGATGCTTTACTCTCTTGCATAGCCTAAGTGTAGCAGCTCCTTAGTTGGGATCAGGGGGGAGCCGAATAGCAGTTTGTTTATAATGTTAGTCAAAAGTGCGAAATGACTCTCTAAATACATGTACACAGATAGGTAGATACATACCAAATTGGGCGTGACTATGTAATGAAATATATATTTTCATCTTGTTGAACAGATTGTACACTAAATCCTGTGGATGTTGTTTCTCTTCTTTGATAGATGCACAACCTTAAAGAAAAAACTCTAGTTTCTTTTATCTTTGGAGAGGGTGATTTTTGGCTAAAAATTCCATGATTTACTGAAAGGTTGTCCCCTATGTCATTTGTGATCTGTTTCGACGTTTAAACCTGTAACCTGTACAAACCCGAGCAGCTGTACTCTACTGCTATTTCTGATGACTGATGAAGAAGACCGAACTTGTAAAGTTCTGATTTAACTGATAGCACAACAGTTGCTCTCAGGGTGAAGTGAAAATGGAGGGTTTGCTCGATATTGTAGCGTAGATGCTGGGTTATGTTTTTGTAAGAAACTTAGATTCCACTGGAAGTTGAAGAAGCTAGTTACGTATGATCAGTACCGGAAAGGGTTGCTCTGTTTCAGCTTGTTCTAGGCTAATGGGTGGCTATCCAGCAAAGAGGCGGTGCTGAGATGTCAATACCTAAGCTAGAAATGCTTCCGATCATGGTCTGCTATCGGATGAGATGCTCTTCTGAGAAAATCAAGATTAATTATGACTTGTCAGTGAGATCAGAACTGTCCAGGTCGTCTTTGCGTGCGAGCTTATCGCTTCTCCGCAATGGAGTATTTGCTGTACCGTTAAATTGTCCGTATTCTCGTTTAATTCAACTTGTACCTCGCTTGGTTCCAACTCAGGTTTTCAAACTTCCGCATCTTAAAGCAAAGCAAAGCCACAAAAAGTGACTTATGAGCCAATTTCAGGGTGTAAATCCTCGAAAGAAATGCACTCTGCAGGCCATGATCATGTTGAACATAGCAACACAAACTAAATTGAGAAAAATGATCTAAAAAGCCTTAAAATTTACTGCGTTTTTACTGATTTAGTTTTAAACTTTTCAATTTTACAAATTAAACTTTAAATATTTTCATTTTTTGTCAATTGAGTCTATCCAACTAATGTTGGATAGAAATTGCTAATATGGACGTCAGCCATCCTACGTAAAGATAATCGATACTTTTGATGTAAATAATTTTTAATGATATTTTAATATCATTTGAATTTTTATTTATTTTCCTTTTTTCTTCTTTTTCTCTTTTTCTCTTTTCCCCTTTTCCCTTTTTTTTTTTTTTTCTTTCTTTTTCCCACTACTAGACCACCTTGTCAGCCAGCAGAGGTTATCGACCTCAAGCAAGGGAAGCCTAGGCCTAGGCCTAGGCTTGTGAGGGCCACCTTTCCAAATCAAGCAAGGCCAACTCTTAACTTGGTGGGAAACTTTGGGCCCGTTTGGTTCCGCTTTTGGGGAATGTATTTGCAGAAATGCAAATACCTTTAGGTAAAGGGGGTTTTCCAAAATGCAAATGTCGTTTAATAAAATTTGCATTGAGAAATAACTTTGGCCAAAATACCGTTTGGTAAAATTTGCATTTGTGATTAACTTTTATTAAATTAAAAAAAAAAAAAATATGCTTATATTTTCTTTTTGAAGTCCGACCACCGAATCATTAAATCCGGGCGGCGAACCACCTGAATAAAAAATATAAAAATATAAACATAAAATATATTTATTAAACATAAAAAATATATAAAAAATAGATATGTTTATATCTATATAAGATATATATATATATATATATATATATATAAAAATAAAAAATATGTTTATATTTTTTATATAAAAATACAAAAATATAAACACAAAATATATTTACTAAACATAATATATATAATAGATATGTTTATATTTTTATATAAAATATAAAATATATATTTTTATATAAAAATATAATATATATTTATATATTTATTTTTATTCAAAGCGGTCGACGGCTTCTCCACTGGAGAGATGAACAATACTGGAAGTTGCATTCCGAAGATGCAACTTCCTAAAGGACCTCAAGAGCTGCATTGGGCTAAAGGCCCTTAGAGCCACTTAGAGATGCAATTGCATCTCGCCAAAGTCGCACAAAAAAACAAACCAAACACCTTTACATTTGGTCAATGGACTTTAGAGCTCAAATGAGCATTCCAAATGCCGAACCAAACATGGCCTTTCTCCCTCACCTAAGGAGGGCGACTATCATTAGGGGTTGGCGAGGTTGGACCTTGCAAGCCCTCACCTAAGGCCAACAACCTCCAGTGGCCATCAAAGAGGACCGGCGAAGGGAAAAGAAAAGAAAAAGAGAAAATGAAAAAAAAAAATGAAGGAAAAGATAAAAAAGAAGAAAAATAAATAATTTTTCAAAAAAATATTAAAATATTATTAAAGATTATCTTAGTCGGCCTCGATCATCCTATGCGGTAAGGCTAGTGTCCATGTAGGTAATTTCTAGTCAAAATTAGTTAGATTGGCTTAATTGGCAAAAAATAAAAAAGGATTTAGATGCAATTGGTAAAAGTAAAATATCTCAAGTTGAATTGACAAAAACACAATAAATTTAGGACTTTTAGGATAATTTTTCCAACTAAATTGTCAAATGACAATCAACAAAGAAGAGTGCCAAGCCTCACACTCGATAACATACTATATATGCGAAGCATATTCTTATAAGTGAGAATCAATGCTGTGATGAAGAAATGGAACATGGGATAAAACTAGATTTTAACTCGAACATGGGCCGACCCAAGCTATCCATATCCATCTGGCGGGCTCGGGTCCAATACAAATCAAATGGGCCATCATGCGCTACGCCTGGCCTTTGTTGGCCCATCGACATTTCAATGGTATAATTGTATGAGAATCGAATTCTCTCTGTTTTTCTTCAGCAAAATTTCTGATTCTTGATACAATTTTTTACTGACTAGTGGCATACATGATATTTGAGCAAATAGTTGAGGTGGGGAAGTGCATGCATGACAGTACGGTGGTGCTAAATGGGCGGGGAGAGAGAGAGAGAGAGAGAGAGAGAGAGAGAGAGAGTCTAGCATTTGACATTGACCATAACACATGGGTTTTAATTTCTAGTCCGGCAAGATCTTGTCGGATCCGAAATGTATGTCCCTTTCCAGCGTCGTGCACAAAAACAAGAATCACATTAATCAGACCATAATGACAACACTGATGACTGATGAGGAAAAACAGCTCGTGTAATTCCTAATTTAAATGAAAATTGCCTGAGCTTATGGAGAAATGTAAGTGAGGTCTTGGCAGATGGTTCTGAAACGAAAGGAGACAAAAAAACAATTATAATTCATTGGGACAGTGCATGGTCACATCCACGAAAGCCACCGCTCTTGTCTCGCTGGCTGTCCGATTCAGTCGTGCGTTGGGCCCATTCGACTCAGTTCTTGCCCGCTGCCAGGACCCTATTACTGTTTTTTTTTTTGCCCTTTAGTTCATGATGTACTGTGACCAGAGTCCACATGGGTTTCTACTCCACTTCCCCCTTTTTATATATATTTTTTCTAATTCTTTTGGTCAATAATTTGTACTTTTTTATATAATAATTGTGCAGAAGAATTGCATTTTAATAGAACATGTGAAGATTCTTTATTTTCCAACATGAATAAAAGAAATTGGAAGGCGGTGATGGAGCATGCCCATTATTTATTATCGTCGAGAGAGAAAGGGAGGGCACATGGCTTTTCACCCTCCATCTCTCCCTTTTAACAAGCACTCAAGTTTGCAAAAAGAAAATAAATAATAAAGAAAAAGATAGATAGTGCGGCAACGAGGAAATTTCCTTCATGTGTCTTACTTTTGGACAAAATTTTCGCGCGGCGGAATGCCGTGAACAAAGTCCATGACACTTCTATGCTTAATTTACATTGAAATTCCAAATCAAGAGTGAATTTTTAATAAAAGAGATATTGAATCGCATGCCGTTCATAATTTAAAGGATAATTGAAACCTCCAAAGCTTAGGATCGAATACATTATTGTTTCATGTTAAGGTGAGAAGTTTCGGCTGAATTTCCATATGTTATTGGAATCTACCAAATAATGAAATTATCCCCACCTTTTATTAGATGACGATGGAAGGAGTATGATCGGAAAAAGGCACAATCGAAGAATGGTCCAAGATCGAGAAGCGGGTGTTTAGTGTTCATCGTACCAAACAATAAAGAAGGCACCATTTATTAAAAAGTTGAAAGGCAATCCAACACGGGTTGAAAGAGACTATTTATTAATTAGATTATTATGTGTGCATCATAATTAACAAGTGCCCTACAATAAGAATGTCTCATAAAAAAAGTATTAATTTCAAAACACCGATAATGAAAAAGAAAATTGAGCATTAGAGCTTGAAGTTCCTGCTACATTGGTTGCTTAACAAAGTGTATGCGCAACGCCCATCGATTAATAAATTTATTATATTTAATTTATTTTATATAAATTATTTGTTTATTTGGAGTTTGGTCCAAAGAAAGAGACATGATATAAATGGTCCATTGCATGCAGCCAGTTACATCGCATTTAGGTGCCGCATCTACCCTTTTTTCTAGGGGTGGTTGCTCAATTATATCCTCCCCTCTCAATGTCTCTCTCCCTCTTTCTTTTCCATCTACCCCCCCATGATTGCTCCCATTTTTCTCTTCCTTTTTTTCCCTTTTCCCACTCTTTTAAAGATAAGGACTAGATAAGATACCATGGGTGCCCCTCGGATCAAAAAAATTGAAGGACCTTTTACATTGACATTTTATAAAGTAAAAGTGGGATACTCTTGCTGAGTGAATTTCCTTTAAAGATTCAAGTGTTTAAGATAACTAAGGGTAGTCTAATTAGAAAATTGTATGATAAGTAGAAGTTTCTAAATTCAAATCTTTTTGCACTCTCCATCTATTCCTATTATAAGTAATTTCCATGCTTTTAGTCTACACTCGAGAAGGAGTCACAAGAGTGTCAAAATGTTTAAATATCAAATGACCTCTTCATATGATAGTATAAATTTTTTCTAAAATTGACAGTTCATAACATTCTAATTAAATTTTTCAGAAATCATAATACTGATCTTACAATATTATACACCTAAACCTTATATATCTTCGATCGCAAGTGGTTATAATTGTAATGCAAATGAGTTTTTTTTTTTTTTAATAAGTTGCTTGCACTTATCACTCTTTGCTTTCTTGCTTACCTAAAATGTTATGTTAGCTTTTTGCTAAACATGTAAAAAATTCACGTGCTTACTGTGTTATCAGTATTAATAAAGTATTTTGTAAGTGATCAGCATTAAAATTAAAATTAAAATCTTGAACAAGATATGAACCATGTCAAATATTGAATTATATATGAACTCAAGGTAGAAAGCAAGAGGAGATAACAGTTCAAAAGGTCTTCAACTTTTTAAATTGGCTATTTTAGTCCTAAACCTTTTAAAAATTTACTAATGTGGTTATTTCAGTTAATTTTGGTAAAAAATTGCTAACGTATAATAATTTTAAAGTTTTGTGGAATTTTTTTTGTTAAAGTAGAATTAATCAAAACACACCTTGACTCTTTTTTCAAGTTGATGAGAACCAGGAGCCAAAGGGAATAGGGGAGGAAAAGGATCATTTCTGGAGATCTACTAGATAATTTTTTCATAGCAGAGACAAAGGATGACAATAGCATAATGCATAAGCATTTGCAAAAGAAGCCACACTCATCACTCGTCGTGCGGGCGCAATAAACTCATAATGACGTATCATCGCTTGTATCTGATTGGTTTCCCTAAAGGACTTTAAGTTGATTGAAAATAAGAGCAATGAAATGGAAATGAAGTGATTGTTCCATTTTCTTACGATGTCATGATTGATAATAGGATTAGGAACAAAGAATGAACATGAAATACAAAGTGGTAAGACGTAAGGCTTGAATATTTAGAACACTTATAAATCGACGTCCATGTCGGCGATTTAATCTATTCATAAGACTTACAAAGTATTCTATAGGCTTCTAGACTTTTGGATAGTGATTTACGTTGCTCTAGCTATTAAAAAAAAACCTTAAAAAAAGTATAAAAATTAAAAGTTTGAAAAATATTGTGTCAAAATTTCCAAATATAAGAATGGAGAAAAATGGGTAAAAAAGTTAATCTTGAGATTAATCGTTCTTCCTTGAAAATGAACCAAAGTCATATGCATTCATAGTGTTCTATTTCCATGTGTCCTAGCTTTAAGAATGGCTCGTAGGCATTTAAATAAGCAGGTTAGATCAAACACTATATCAAAATGTATCATATCACTTATCAAATAAATTTTTAAATGATTGGTTTTAGTATGCCTTGCATTATACATGCACCAATATTAAAAGAGGCAGTAGAGGGAGTCTCTCTGTCTCTCTCTCTCAGAGGCTAGAACTATGATTCCAAGAAGAGAGACTAATAATCTAGGGGAAAAAATATATATGTAGACATCTGGGTATATAATAAAGAGACACACTAGAACCCAGTTCCGGTACCATAATGGTATACTTTTTTCTTCAGCCTAGCTCTTATTATACAATTTGTAATCTAAATGATGTTGGTTGATGGAATTGGACGGTGTACTTACCTCACAAAAGGGCGACGGGTTACTGTCACCTTGATGGTGAACTCCACTAAACCCCCACATCGGCCAGTCACCCTTTGAATAGTCCCGAGTCACAATTTGGTTCCTAAGTTAAATTGTTAAAAAGAATATACCAGTCGTTAGGTCAACCTTAAGCGAAGACATGATTATACAGCACATGCCAAATCACAGATGATAGGAAGAATGATATTGATAATATGAATCTCATTACAACTCAATTCGAGGTAAAGAAAATATAATGAAAAGTGTTCGTTACAAACTCTGAAAATTTCAAACTTTGAGATATACCCTTGTAAATAGGTCGAACAATATCGTATCTCTGATTCCAAATTCACTGTGTTAATTACATAACACTTCTTGTCGTATGAATATGTATTAAAGCTATGCTAACAAAAGGGCAACATCATACACAAATGTTCCTATGGATGTTTAGTGAAACAGCTGGAACTGGGAAATGCCTCACGAGCCCTTTAAATTTGAAAGTAATGTGAGCGGAGATGCGGCATCAATTAAGTAATTGACTCAGGTGAGGAATAATCAGCAAAACCTAAATTAATGAATGAGCTGGAGTGGGAACTTTAGGACATTTAAATCACGAATTATAGTAATAATAATAAAAAATAGGAGCCGGAGCGGACCAACTTTTCAAATGGGAACAAAACTGTCCGGATCGGGACCAACTTTCGGCAACCACCCAAAAAAAAAAAAAAAAAAAAAAGTCGACCGGGTCAGAAAATAAGACAAACAATTTTAACAGCGTAGACTAGATGTAGAACCCTTGTTTGGGAGAGGAGATTTTCTTCTGCCTACTCTCACAAATGGGACAAGTTTTCTTTTTGTCCTTTCATGCATTCTCTTTAGCGCCTTCTGTCTTGCTTTTCGTTCTCTTCAATCCGACTTTGGTGTTTTTGTCCCGACCTTTGCAATTTCATTGTGATTACTCTCTCCTGATCCTGACAATCGTCAACTGGATGTATAATCTATTTGTATTGCACAGTTGGGGCCCAGCATATCATTTTATGCATGAAGAGGAGGCTCCAAGGGGATAATAAACAGAACCCATCTCTCCCCAGAGGATTGACAGATCAGTTTGGAAGCTGTTGACTAAGAGCTAACTGATGTCTTTGTGGAAGAAGAGTGGTGGAGCATGCTCGATGCCCTTTTTGTACCTCGAAGAGGATGAGGAGCTTCTGCTATTTGGTTGTGATCGGGGTTGAGTGTGTATGGTTGGGGGGTATTGGGTTTGCGAGTTGACGGGGGGGATCAATCAGAAATTTAGCTAGTCTGTTATGATGTTCGGTTGAAGGAGTCATTGAACGGGATTGCTTTTTTCTGTTGGTATATTTGGAACGGACACGGTGGGCAAGAAGACTGATCCACGGGCAACTGTCATGAGACGTGAGAAGGCTATGAAGGAACTTCACGGCAGAGACTCTTGCTGTTCAAGAGGGACTTGAGTTAGCTCAAAGCAGATATCAGAAACGAATTCCAAAACGGTATTCCACGTCGCAATGTCGCGAGCACCATGGAAAATTTGCTCCTGCAATTAAGGACACTCAAGAAATTTTTAGACGGAGGGTGATTGCATGAATTGCTGCCTGTTCTTGATACAAGGACTAGAAGCAGTAGAAAGTGAAGAGAGATCGATTAAGATCTTTAATGTAAAGGAGGAAAAAGGAAACAGGAGCCACCGATCAAAGAGGGATTCGATTGGGTGATTAGGGGACAGACAATATCTTGGTCCAATGATGCGGTTTGTGTTAATTAAGAGTGCATGCAAACTGGAGCAGGAATGCCCATCTTTTCAAGAAGTTGTTCCCCTGGGGAACATAAACCCTCTTAGCTCTTTTATTGTCCGAGGGACTCCCGTCGCCCGATGGCCCCTCTTCCCTCGGACAACTCAACTAATGGATTATTGCTTCCTGTCTCTCTCCTTCTGGCCAATCATCCTAGTCTCTCCTGCACGAAGTAGGGCCATCTTGTATTTACTTTTGCTTTGTAACTTGAAATCTTGATTGAACTTTCTAGAATAGTATTCGAGTCAATGCAAACCAAGTGAAGAGCTTATTAGAATCGAGGAGTGAAAGGTCTGAAGTTAACTCTCGTTGCCTTCCTCGTATCTACCTACATCTCTTTCGTTGGCCACTGCATGCAATATAGTTTACGTTGGCATCTGTAATCACTCTTCAGCAGAATGGCATATCCCGCATCCGTATTTCTCATCATCTCCGACAAGTTGCATATTGCATAGATCTGCATGGCAATTGTGTTATGGGACTCAAATAAGAAATATCTATTTCGAGCGTCTCTTACTTGTTATTACACTTGGAACATTTGAAAAAAATTCTAAAACCCTGTATTTTACGTGAATGATTACAGCCATTTGAAATCACGGCACAAGCATTTGGTAAATTTTGAAGGAAAAAGATGCCGCGCCTATGTTTGCGAGAAAGTCAACATTATTATTTACTATTTTTATTTTTTGCTTTTAAGGCTTCTCGAGGAGGCCCTAAATCAGTGGAGGGTTTTACAAGTGAGAAGTCACTTTCAATTACCGAGCTCAAGGCTTTCAAGTTTTGACAGCATGAGTAACATCATCGGGTTCGTGTTCATGGACCGTGGTTACAATGGCAATCCACCTTTTGCGGTCATATATATGGGTTCTAGCCAATGTGACGAGTGATAATCATTTCATTTTCATCTAACTTTTTTTGCCATTCAAATTGTTCACGAGACAGTACAATTGGTTCATTGAGGATAACAAGGGTATGGTATAATGAGTTCGTGCGAAATTATTTACAACACGAGCAAGTGATAAAAAGATAGAATTATATATATCTATAATATTTTTTGCTGGGGTTAACCCTGGTTATTTCTTTAAGTTGTGAGATGCTCTTTATTTAGGATCATAAAAACATGAAATATGATTGAATGAAGCCTCTCTTGATGCAAGGCATATGAATAATAGCATAAACAGTCTATGAATTTTGATTTAATGTGTAATGTCGTCCATAAAATTTTAATTTATGTAAGGTTCCCGAACTTTAACCCAATTTATAATGTTGTTATTGGATATTTAATTTGTTCAATATGGTCCTCAAACTATTTATAGATATTCAATATAGTTCAATATTATACATAATTGGTTAAAAGTTCACGAGCCATATTTCATATTGGACCAAAATTTAAGGGCCACGTTATGCATCAAATTAAAATTTAGAGATAGCATTGAACAAATCAAAAGTTCATAAACCATATTACATATTAAATCAAAGTTTAACGATCATTTTATCATTTTCCCCAGTGAATCTGCACAATCAAAGATAGATGCTAGTATAAATGATCCTATTGACATGAGGTTCCTTGTTTTCTCTTTTACTATAAAAGGCGGCGCAACACAAACTTTACGAGGATCATTACGGTAATTTATGCCTCAAAGTTTGTTGAGCCTAGACAAATATGAACAACTTTTCATGATCAGCGTAGAAATGGTGCCGAGAAAAACAGTCTTTTGGTTTGCCTTTATTATTACTTTGTAAAATCTTGAAACACATATGTAATTGCATCGAAGTCACAAAGATATAGCATTGGAAATCATATCGAGTTTACCTTATCATGCACAAAAACCAATCACGAAAGTTACCCTCTGATTAGACATTTCTTGCTATCACACTTATGAAAAATTGGATTACCTCGCTCGAGCTGTGTTGCTAGTTTTGCCCGCCTGCTAAAAGGGAAAGTTGTGCCTACCATGTGGAAAAAGCTCCACTTTTCAAGTCCCATTTTCTTCTTACTCTCATGAATGCGAGGGGAAAAATTACAGCTAGTACTGCTCTCTTTCTCTTCCCTCCCCCCCCTTCCTTTCCCCCTCTTCTCTTCAAAAATTCTAACTTTCGTACACGTCTCCAAGAAAAAGAAATGAATATTGCGAAAAGAGGAGAAAAAGTACTTCAACCTTGTGGTGTCAATTATTATGATTCTCTCTCTGAACTTTATATTTGAGAGAGAGAGAGAGAGAGAGAGAGAGAGAGAACATATTTGGTCTAACCCTAAACAAATATTTGAACTCTTGAAGGAGGAAGAATACAAGAAACACATGGGCCAGATACAAATCCCCAAAACATTATAAATTTACTTTCATGATTATTATTTTCTATCATGCGGGTCCACCCTTTTGCTCCTCTCCCTCACACATTCACAAATCAAATCATGGATTATAAAACTTCCATCATCATCATCATCATCATCAATCACCATAATTTCAATTATTTAAGGCAATGAAGAACATGCTTCGTGGAGATGAAAGGAGAGGGAGCATACATGTGGTGGTGGGACATGGCCAAAAGTCGATCCTTCATGATGTTCATGGAATATGGTGCAAAACAGAAGCAAAATATAGAAAAGAGGATGGAGGAGATCAATAAAGAAAACACCTTTTCGAGAGAGAGAGAGAGAGAGAGAGAGAGATAGAGAGAGAGAATTGACCCTCTCCCACAAAATCCATAATGCCTCAATCAAACCAAAACAAAAAACTAAGCATCAAATGACTCACTCTCCAATTACTAGACATTAAAGATTTTAGGGAGATGGGCCCCATTGCCCTCCATCATGTTTCAATCAGCCTACGATCTTAATTTCTAATAAGCTACTTCTTTTTCTTCCCTAGGATTAGGATGCCAATATCATCATAGGAAATTTAGACAAAACCCAGATTTTATTGGATGTATATTTCAACTGAATATTATCCTAGTTCCCCCTCAAGCACTATATTAATGAGCTTCAACTGTGTTTTAAATTCAAGAAACAAACATAACAAGAACAAACTCGCAAAACCATTTGTTTATCGGACAAGCAACTGAGCAAGTTTTGCCTCGTATCAGGTGAAAGCCAAAACAATAATTTGTATGTGTGATAACTCATGGGGTCAATCCAATTCAAAACTAAAGAAAGCATGTCTGGGGCGATAAGTCGTATCCGGTTCCATAAGCGTGTGCTGTTTCACGGTCCAGGAATTGCAAGTGGGCTTGTGCTTCGTCACCGGGTCACCTCAGATTTCATTAGTGGTTAAGCTTAAATATATAAGGATGAAACAGAAGATCAGGTAAAAAGAGTTTTATTGGGTCATTGAGGGTATGAGTGAGCATCAGAGAGAACGTGCACTATTTGAAGCACAGATCTGGATCCACTTCGATCCTCAATCACTCAACTCTCCGCATACTCTCTCTCTCTCCTCTCTCTATCACTTCACTCACTGCCACAGTGGGCGACTCCTTCTCTCCTACCAGTCTCTGTTTTTATTGTTTTCAAAGGAGAGAGATAGGGAGAGTGGCTAGTGAGAGAAAGAGAGAGAGGGTAGAGAACTCTAGGTGGGTAGTGAGAGACAGAGAGAGAGAGGGAGAGCTGAGCTTTCTTTTCATTTTCAGCTTGACTGCCACCAACTTGGCCTCAGTTTCCCAAGAAACCACGCTGAGCAAATTTGAGCTGATAGTTTTTGGTTTCTGCCATGGCTGAAACCAGCCTAGAGACAAGGGCTTTGGGGTTTTGCTTTTTGCAGCTATAAAGTTTTGAATTTTGACCGGTGGAGAAAGAGGGAGAGAGAGAGAGAGAGAGAGAGCATTAAAGAAGGAGAGAGCCTGATCTTCTCGTCAGAAGTGAAAGAAGAAAGACCAGATTTTGATGGTAAGCCACAGGAGCAGTCAGTTATTGCTGCAGACTTCATTCATGCACAGAGAGCTTTTGTTTTTGAATTTCAGTTCTGGGAAGAACCAGAGAGAAATTTTGGGAAGAAAGAAACAAACAATATTAGCAAAGAAAGGCGTGTTAAGTGTTATTTATCGTTATTTCATCATATGATTGATTGCTGCTACTTTTAGCCCTTGCTGGTTTCTTTATGAAGAAATTCAGCACAACCAACATGTCCTATTTTCTCTCTTTTTTAACAAAGGATAATGAAAAGTAAACTCTTTCATATATATATTCTAATATTGTTCACTCTCATTTTTACTCCTCGCCTGCTTTCAAGTTCCAACTCCCCCCACACACGAGAATCGCTCTTTCTAGCACTCCTTTTAACGCCTCCTTTTTCTTTTCTTTGCCTTTTTTTCTCCTTTCCTTTCTTGGTTTCTGCAGGTGTATGAGAAAGATGGACACACTGGAATACTCAAGAGAACTCATCACACAACTTCACAAGCTGAGTTGGTAGTAGGTGGGGTTTGTGGTTGAGAAAGAAGTTTTACTTACCGAGAGAGCGAGAGAGAGAGAGAGAGAGAGAGCAACCTCGCCCGCTCTCTCGCAGGCACACTAAACTCAAAAGATCATCGCCAACGAAACCGGGTTTCAAGAGGGTTGGTATGAAAAGGTGAAGGCCACACAGCCACCAAATAGAAACACTCACTTCACTCCATTTATTTCCATGGACGCATATGAAGCCACAAGGATTGTCTTCTCAAGAATCCAAAGTTTAGACCCTGAGAATGCCTCCAAGATCATGGGTCTCCTCCTCATCCAAGATCATGGTGAGAAGGAGATGATCAGGCTGGCTCTTGGACCGGAGACTCTGCTTCACTCAGTGGTCCTCAAGGCAAGGAAGGACATAATCCTTCCGTCAAACTCTCCCTCAACGCCCTCCACACCTTCTTCTCCCTCTCCTTTCATGTCTACCAACCCCATCTCCATCTCCTCCAGGCCTAAAGGAAGCAACTTTTCGCCATCTTCTCTCTCAAATATCCCCAGCCCATCTTCTTGGGGGGGTGGTGGTGGTGGTGGTGGTTCTTTCTCTGATCTCTCAAGTGGAGATGATTTGATCAATTCTTCCTCTTGTTTGTATGGAAATGGAGGCAGTGACACCATGATTGATGAGCTTCAGCTCCAAGACCAGCTTTCCTTCCTCAACGATAACTCCCCACCCCTTGGACCCAACAGCAACCCTGATATGTTCTGCCCCCAGCAGGACTTGCTGTCCAGTCCCACCGCCGTATACGGCGGAGCGGCCGCGGGCTGGGGCGCCCCGGTGCACCGGAGGAGCTGCTCGGTCAGCGATGTGTGCTCGGGGTCCTCAGAAGACCCATCTTGTGGAGTCGGGTGGAGGCCATGCTTGTATTATGCAAGAGGGTACTGCAAGAATGGGATCAGCTGCAGGTTCTTGCACAGTGGTGGACTTGGCGATGCCGCTTCTGTGGTCGGCAGCCCGGACGGCAGTGCGTCCGCGGTGGTTGGCTCCCCGAGTAAAGTGGACATGATGGGCCAGTGCCATGAAGCTGTTCTGAGGTCCAAATCTGCTCAGCAGCAGAGACTAGCTGCTGCTTCTCAGCTCATAGGTTCTGCAACCTTCCCTTACACTCCCAAATCCATGAATTTACTTCTCCATCACCAGCAAAATGATGCTCATAGGTACGCTATGCATGTCAGTAAAGGGACATAACAAATGTATCCACAAAGTCTTATCTTTCATGTTCTTATAATATGTTGAGGAACACATGTGGGCAGGGCTGCTGCTGCTGCTGCGCTGATGATGGGTGATGACTTCTACAAGTATGGCAGATCAAGGCTTGAAAGGAGTGATTTTTCAGTGAATGGTTGTGTGAATCCTGCTTCTAGGCAGATTTACTTGACTTTCCCAGCCGACAGTACTTTCAAGGAGGAAGATGTTTCCAACTATTTCAGGTGAGTAATGTTTTTCGCTAGCAAGTTCATTTGGAGGTTCCTCGTTTTCCGGTTTCTGATCTTATTCAAATCGAGAACTTTGTTTTGACTGTTCAATTGTCTTGTATGGATGTTGTATGAAGCAACTTTGGGCCGGTGCAAGATGTGAGAATTCCTTACCAGCAGAAGAGGATGTTTGGCTTTGTTACATTTGTTTACCCAGAAACGGTGAAGCTCATTTTGGCCAAAGGGAACCCTCATTTTGTTTGTGATGCTAGAGTTCTCGTCAAGCCTTACAAAGAGAAGGGAAAAGTGCCAGACAAGTTCAGGCACGTTTTCTCGCTCTTCCTCAGTTTTGGTTGTTCCTTTTACATTTGCCTGTCCATTGTTTGCCTGAGTTGATGAGAGGAAATGAGCTCAACTTTTAGTATGTTGGGGCGTTTTACAGGAAGCAGTCCCAGCTGGTGGAAAGGGGTGATTTTTCGCCTTGTGGAACTCCAACTGGGTTGGATTCGAGGGGGGGACCATTTGACCTCAACCTCGGTTAGAATTTTAGCCTGAGTGGGATTTTTTATTTTGTGAGATGAGTCGTGGGCTGTTCTTAACTTCCCTTTGTTTTGATCTGTAATGCAGGAGCGAGGCCGTTTTACAATTCTCAGGACATGCTGTGGAGGAGGAGATTCGAGGAGCAAGCTGATCTACAACAAGCCCTTGAATACCAGAGTCAACGGCTGATGAGTCTGCAGCTTCTAGATGTCAAGAAGCATCATCATCAGAGGGCTCTCTCAACTGGCTCCCCCATTCCATCTCCTGCTCAATCGCCTACTTTGTTCAACAATCCAACCTTCCTCAGCATTCCTTCGGTTCGCAGCCTAGGCGTCACAGAAGGTATACCTGTTTCTCTTAGGCGCTCTTAATTCAAATTTTGCCCAGTTGATTTCCTTTGGCAAATGTGGTATTAAGAATAGGTTCTCTTTTTTTTTTTTTTGTTTAATCAGAGAATGGTTCTAGCCCTGGCTTATCCGACGGTCAGCCCTTGAACTACCAGTCTGTGATTGTCTCTGCTGGGAAAGATTTGACTGGAAGTGACAAAAGTAATGGAAATGACAAGGAAAGCTCCCATACTGACGATAAAGGCTTGGCTGAAAGGTATATGCTTCTGCTCTTGAGAAATGAATTGACTTTTCTTAAGCAAATAGCAATTTCCCTTGTGCTTGCATGAGCTTTCTAACCACTGCTTTAGCACATTTTCTAACTATGACCAACTTTTGTAAAATGATGCAGTTTGGAGCATAACCTTCCTGATAGTCCCTTTGCATCTCCTACCAAAGCCTCCGCAGAGTACTTCTCTTCCTTAACCAATGTAGTCAGCGAGGCTGAAAAGGATGGTGCAGGTTCGGCCTCATCTTCTCCCAACAGCAATAACCCAGTCTCTTCACCTTTGATCCCGGGCACCTCTGCCATGGACATGGCTTCATTCACATCTTTCAACTGCCAGATTCCTAGGTAAGATTCTATCCCAAGATTGCATAATCTAAAGCTTACGTACTGAAAAGAACAGATCAGAATTATTATGCTTTTGAGAAAGCAACGATGATAATTTGTCCTCTAAACTTCTCAGATTTTCCTCTGGTCATGGAGCCATAGGAATGTATGCCGGTGCTGGAGGGCCAACATGCCCAGTGGGTATATAGCTAGCTCTTCCTTGACTGAGGTAATTTTTCCTTATATCCGCCTTGTATCGTTAGGCTTTGTGAGGTTTCACTTTTTGACTGAACATAGTTGTTTCTTTTCTGCTTTGTCTGAACATTTGCAGGGAGATTAACAACAATAACCAAACAAACCCGTTATCAAGATCAGATCTGTAGAGAATCCGTACCACTACCATCACCTCCACCACTACCTCAATTATCCATACTATACTACTGGATACCATACAAAAATGCATACGTAAAAAAAATGACTAAATTAAGTGGGATAGCCCAATCTTCTTTGTGCTATTTTCACATGTTTTTTTTAGTTGCAGTTTGGACCACCAGGGGAATTTTACAGTCTTATGTGCAGTATTTTAAAACTCACAGAGCTGTAAATTTCCTCTTCTTCCCGTTTTCAAGTTTTTACTACGGCCCCTCCTTTGGGAGGGTGGCGGAGTCCATAATTAGCAACAGTCTTCTATTAGTTTGTGTTGTTAGGGTACAAGAAAGATCAAATCTTTGTACAGCAAGAAGAATCGAAGAATTCAAAGAGCCAGGGAGTGGCCAAAAAGGCAAGAAGTGACGACAAGGGCTGATTTTTCATCCCCATGAATGGTAATTTGGAAGTGAAAGGAGGGGAGAGATTTGAAGGGGAGGAACGGATGATGGGAGAGGCAGAGATGAATAGGGTTTTAGTCAGCTCAGTTTTCAGGTACAAATTTGTGAGGTCGATTATTAAATGTTTGATGTTTACTGTAGCTGTTTATTATACAACAGTTTGTGTTCAACTACTCATGTGGATCAGAGAGACAGAAAAGGAACTAGTGAAAGATCAGCAAAAGATCAGCAACTAGAAAGAAAGAAATCAGTTTCACAATCTATGAAATAGCTCTCCTCTCTCTCTTTCTCTCTCTCTCTCTCCCCTGTCCCTCTTGGGTGGATGTGCTGCTGCCTTTAAATTTAGAGAAGTTTGTCTCTTTATTATTATCTACCCATATATGATATCTTTAGGGGTGAGTGTCAGTGACATGATAACGTATGCAAATGTATGTGGGTGGTGGGGTAATCAACAGAGGAGGCCTTTCACGGTGCCATTCATAAAGTGAACGGGCCCCACAGAACCCAGTGTGTCACAGTGATCTCACATGGGGGTGCTGACACATTCACGGCGGGTCCCCCCTTCCTCCTTAAAATACTGAATATAATTGATGCCAGGTTGTGTAGGGTCTCTCCCTCACTGACCAACAACACACCCATGTGAGAGATGCTGCAACTCTCTCTGCTGCATAATCTTTTAATGGGGTTCTTGAACGAGAGGAAAGGACGTGCACAGATCTAAAAGTAGATGTTGACGCCACACGGATGACAAAAGTGCACGGTGTGTTGCTGCAGGAATCTTTTCTGGTTCTGTAAATAGCACTTGCGAGTGTGTGTGGCAGTCAGTGAAGCTTGCGATTCCCTTTTCTTCTCTCCTTTTCTATATCTCATCACTTGTTCCCCACTCCTTGAACCCAGAAAAGGGTAGAAATTCTGCTATTCTAACCTAATCTGATCTTTAGATAGATCACATACTTAATTAAAGGGACTAGCCTACAAATTTCCCCTACCGGAGGAGTCTTTTATCATTAGTAGCTGAGAAATTGGAGAGTGGCACAAAAAGGGGTTCATTGCCAAAGATTAAAAAAAATTAAAAGTACGGAAAGGGAGGGGAGAGACAGCTGGCAAAGTAAAGACAGAGACATGCAAATGCCCAATCTATCATTTTTTTTTTTTTTGCTGTTTTTAACTTTTCTTTTAGCGTCAGTGAGTGATTGATTCAAACGTTAGTGGAAGTTTTCAAAGGGGTGACCGAGGTGAACTTTTCTTGATTGGCGGAGGCTGTTCTTTTTTTTTTTTTTTTAATGAGGAAAAAAAAAGGTTCTTCATGATTAGGGGGGCTTCAACGTTGGGGGGGCGATGATGGCCCAGGAGAGTTTTTGCTCTATTAAAGAAGATAATCATGTACACAATCTGATGTAGACGGGTTTGTCCCCGGCTCAATAAAATATGTTTGGAGCTAGAGTTATGGTGGCTTACGATTCTGTGTCATGATGGGTTTGGCAAGATTGCTCCTGGGGTGGCTAGTCTATCGGTTCCTGATTCAATGAAATGAGTCTCTGTTAAGTCTACATCCAACGCCCGGTGTGAAAACTTACGCAGGAGGAAGATAGCAATACTGATAAAGAATTGCTGAAGGGTCATTGGCTTTGGTTAGTCGTCTATGAAATCAAATCAGGGCCACGGAACAGCTCGTCATATCTGGCAGAATATTTTCCCTTTCTTTGACTGAACACGCTTATCACTAGAATAATTAGTCGTCCGTTGGATGACCCCATGGAATTTCAGAGAGGAATAAACTCCGGATCCACGAGATACTCCTCTGTCTAATTTAAGCTTTAACAAAGCTACTAAAGAGCGAAGCAGGGTCAAATATGGTATGAGATCAATTTCACCGATTAAGGATTTGAACTCTGGCTTATCCCCTTATCTTTGTTGTTGGCCAAAATTACACGACTTATCAAGTTTAACTCATCTTGCAAATGGATATATTGACATGACATGGATTAACTCATCTTTTCTTCCATATTGACACGGGTGTCCTCGGCTGGTGATGTTCAATTCTGCCGTCTTATCAGAATCATCGCAAACAATACAATTTCAGTCTATAGATGAAGAGGAGTCCACATCATGAAAAGAATTTCGAACCATCATATTGACATTCTTTAGAGATATCTCTTGATATACTCTTTCGTGTCAAGACGGTATTGATGAAGAACTGTTAAAAGATAATGAAGTCTTCGAAACCATAGCCAGGCCACTAGCCATATCATCTTGCAAGTAAAGAAAAATCTCATAACTATGTGAAGGTAGATGTATATTCTTTTAACAGAGAAAAAAAGAACACAGAGGCCGGCTGAGAAGAGATGATGCAAATTTATTTTTTTAGGAGATACAGCCAATCGCAGCAATAAGGTAGATTCAGCTTATCGAAGCCACTATCATATTAAAGTAAATAAATGGACCATCCCTTACATGTGCACCATTAAACCAACAGAAAGGTTCAGCCAAATAGTTTCCTGCAACATCCATACTCCACCAGATATAAAATTCCGTTTTGACGTAATCCATGATAATCATCCTGTCGGGTTTATGAATCTTTTATCTGGTCATTCTTATACAACATTGCCTGCCATTCTGTACGTGCCAGACCCTCCAGAAAGTGGACATATTCACGGCTTTAATAAGAGAGGTCTGATAAGGTTACGGAGAAGAAACTACGACCTGTTTGTAAGTTCCCTAATGAGATGATTTCTCAGCATGTCCCTTTACAAATAACTTGCTAATATCTTCAGTCACAACATTGCTCCTGGGAAAAAAAAAAAACAAGCACCAACTCATCAGTCTAAATACTTTCTTGCATCCACACAAAACTAAGTTTGAGAAAATGACCACTAAAACTCCCAATCAGTTGCATGATGAAAATATTATCTTTGAATCACCGCTGAAGACTAAATTTATCAAGGTCCACCATCACTAACCATCCAAATTCTAAATCACAGTTCTAAACCAGTCACTTCTAATGTTGGGCCAGAGGTTGATCTAAAACTCTAAAGGAGACAGAATGTGGAAGTTCACTCAGGAGGTTGATCTAAGAAGTCCCGCAGACAGATTGAACGTATGTCGTGTGGCATGTACTCATGTTAGGGTACTCGAATGCATATCGGTACTTGTATCAGGGTATCCGAGTTCACTCAGTCAACACTGATTCGACTCAGTAGGTGTTTTCTGTTTTCATTCAGTGTTTGTTCTATGTAACTGCTTGTGTAGGTACCCGCCACTATTGGTAATTCGTCTAGAATATTAATATAATCATCTCTTCAGTTTTAAAGTCACTTTCCAGTGAGCTTTGTAACTTTAATTTTTTTCCAAATTCTGCAGCTCCACAAATTGACTTTTTCTTTAAAATAAAACTCCATAAATCTAACGAAATATACATATATTCACATGTAGAATCATAAATAATTTTTTCGCGACTTTCTGAACTTATAACATTCATTTTCCTGCCTTCAGATTTATTAGGGAAGGTAGAAAAAAAAAAGGAAAAAGCACTTTTTTGACAAGAATGAAAAAAAATTTATTTGCTAAGCAAAGGACACAATGTAATGCAGATGTCAAAGTTTAGAATGAACTAACCTTCCACTAAGCTGAGGAGGAACCAGTCGTCCATCAACAGTATCTGGAACATTCTTCAAATGGGTCAATGTCCCCCTTGGCACTTTGCTGCGGAGAACAGATGAAGACAGCGAATGAGACTCTCTCTTTCGCAGAGCACTTTCAGCCCTTGCTGCTGCAACTCTAGAAGCATGGTCACCACCACTCAACGGAGAAGCCAATCCAGCTGGAGCATCCAACAAGAGGGAAGCATCAGGAAGTTTCTCAATTGGGGGCGCTGGTAAACCTGCAGTGGATTCTAGCTGATGATCTGATGCACATGATGATCCCCTATACACAACGCAAGTGAAGATTACAAAATGAGAACACTCAAACCTTATCATATACAGCAACAATCGTAAACTTATGGCAGATCACAAGAAAGACATACTGAATATCTTAAAGATCACTAGGAAAAACAGTCCTACCTATAGACCATGCTAACTTTAATGGATAAACTGGATAACTGGTGCAACTTTTGGCCCTTTAATATAGCCAATCTCTCAAGTTAATATAGGTAGTAATAGGCAACTTATCCAAAGTACGGAAAGTAAGAGTCTCTCTCTCTCTCTCTCTCACTCATTCTTTTTCCTCACTACCATTGACCTTTGAGAGACATTTCATTGACTGATACCACTATAGCTTCATATACTTGTAATTGACCCATAAAGCAATTAACCCTAGATCCTCGCCATACAAGTGACACAAACATTTGATGCCAACTATCAGTCAACTCAAACAGGCTAAGGCAGGGAGCAAAACTTCTAAACAAAGGGAAAAAAACAACTCACCATGGTAAAACAATAGAAAATCATATTTGCCAAATTGACAGTGGGATAAGACAATTATTCTCCTCTTGGCTGCTTAAACTTTTACTCTTGAATGGAACTCTATAGAGTGTTCCCATTTGCATCAACCTCTTAAGCAATGTAATCTTCTCTTTTAGAACAACTTCTCAGGTTATAAAGATGAAATTTAAAGTGTATCGGCTTCTGAAGACATACGATGCATGGGCAAGATCACCCACTCCAGCCATGGTGCACCATGTCCAAATATTACAAATCAAGACGTTTGAGCAATTTTTCACCAGTTCTCCAAAGCTACCACCTCTTATTTAATTTTAAAAGCGGAAATCCCTAATGTAGGGAAGAGGAGGAAGTTTGCACCTTCAAGTACGAGAAGGAAATTTGCTCGATCATTATAACCACAAACAGAAAAGATCAAATCATCGAAATGTTAAAGCTCAAAGCAAAATCAAATGAAATCTGATGCAAGACTTTCATGAGACAATCAGAAGATCACAAACATAATCAGCTTAACTTGGTACGCGGCCGCGTGGCTCCAAGCAATGGAAGCAAAACAAAAGGACAGAACTTGAGGCTCATCACCACGATTTTGGCAGACCAATAGTGGACCACGATTATCAGAAGAGTTGTCACTAAGAGCTATGAACAACCATCAACCGGAACACCCCTCAAAACTAACCAACCAACCAACTAACTATTCTATCCGAGCAAGGGGATCTAGGGCACAGCTGCTAAGCCTCATGTTGTCACGCAGCACACAATCGGGATACAAAACACTAGACCAAGCGAACGGACACCATCGTCGACGCTGCCTATGCCGTCAAATTGCTAAATGCAGGATTCACAAACAATCGCCAGGTGCTGGGTGAACCCGCGTCCGAAATGTCGGAAGAAATTCTACCCAAGATAAACGAGGGAAAAACGCAATCTTTCCCGATCGAACTTACCGGGTCTGAGGAGGAGGAGGAGGAGGCTCGGATTGAGTAGGCCCGGGCTTCGGGGCTCCTGGCTCCTGCCCCGTTCCCTCCGCTCCTTCTTGCGCCTCGTTGTCTTCAACGTCCGAAGCGTCTTCGTCTGAAGAAGCGTCGTAGTCCACCAGAGACATCTCTCTTTCTCTCTCTCTCTCTCCTCTGTCTGTGTGGGGTTGTGGGGTTGTGGGGGAAGGGGATGGGGCGCCTGTTATTCGACCCGTCCCATGTCGGCGGACGAGGAAGCCGAGAACCAGCAAAATTAATGCTTTTTCAGCTCAAATTAAGTGCAGACGCTGTCTCGTTCGAGGAACAAAATGATGGACGACACTACATGACAATTTATCTTTTTCAGCAGAACCAACCGTGTCATTTCTTGGTACATGATGATTAAAGAAGATTTTGTCACTGTGAAAGTATCAATTTCACTAGATGGTTTAAAATTCTGGCATCCACGGTGAACGATAGCTGAAAGAATTTGGCCTATATGGTGGGACTGGATCATAGTTGCTTGCCTCTCTCCAAACCGTTCATACCATTACACCTCTAATTCTTTTGTAAAATATTGGACCGATTTTGAAGTTCGTCTGTCATCGTATTAAAAATAGTTCTAGTTCGTGCGTCAAACACTGCCGGAGAGAAAACCGGATACATGGATCCTGTGGAGCGGGTCATTTAGATTGTTGTTGAATTTTCGGCGGGTGGATATGGAAATGGAAAAAGCTCGTGCAGCCTTTCAATTTGCTTCCACTCTTTGATCAAAAAAGCTTTCGATCTGACAAAGTGATAATGACTGTACAATTCCTAACCTACCTTGCCAACCGGGCTACTTTCTTAACTTCCCCCAAAACAAGCCTAAAAGTCTTAACAAGCAATAGATGCATCATGACTCGCAAACCACCATTTTAGAGACGAGTTGGTACACGAGTAACATATTCCAGTTGACACAGGACACATTCCCAATGAACACCATTTCAGAAAAATACAAGCAACAGTGGACCATCCACCTCACATCGATTATTCAGTCCAGGACCAAAAATGACTGCAACTTCATGCAGATGGAAGCGCATCTTATCAAGGCTGTTGCCCGAGGAGCGATGGCCTGTAGAATGCGTGGGATTGAGCTATCTCGATGCGATCTCGAGGATCATTCATAGATTCTTCTCTCATTGCCTGAAGAATAGCATCCGGTGGGAAATCCCTGCAAACAAAGTGATAATATCACGTTCTGCTGCTGTACTCACACGACATCAATGGCATATCAATGGTACGGAGCAAAGTAATTTAACGGAATGCTATGCCGAAGTCTATCTGATTCACCGGACTGTGCATTTAGGCACATTACCACCAAAGGGCTTACTCATAGATGGAATTCACCATTCTGGATACAACCCATCCATTCTCAGAGATATAATATGCACGCATACAGTCCAGTCATCTTCAAATATTTGCGCAAACGATTCCCGGAGACTGGCTATCAAGCCCATGAAAGACACAGATCAATCAATTAACTTGGGTACACTGCCTTCAATTTCTCTGATGTGAGGAAAGAGAAAAGGGACCCAGAAGAGGCTCGAAATATAAGAGCTTTTGTTACCTCAGAATAAGAATTTTGTATAGCTTCTTCAAGATTGGGCACAGCTCCACAGGAGCCACTGCTTTATTTTCTTCGGGATGCAGTACACTCAAGCATGACTGGCTCAGCAGCTCATAAAAGGCTTTCACGGCCGAGACTCCCTACAATCACAAACACAAGGCAGAGCAATTGGATCACATAGTAAATTAGAAGTTAGAACGCATGCCTTCCCTATCGATAAAGCAAAATATCATACTAAGAAATTTAACAGTGGACAAAGAATTTCTTACTGAAGCCCTCTCAATCACAACATTAATCACATGAAAGCACTGAACTATCCAGTGCTTTGAATAAGATATCATATACTTTTTTATTTGGTCATACATCCATCTAATTAGAAATTGAAATTGGTGACACATGGTATTGATCTATCCTGAAGATATGATTGCTGGAAGACCCTCTTTTGACTAGCTCTTTCGGTTCAAAGACATCCACCAAATTCTGAAATAGAACTTCTCATATTTACAGGCTCAATTTCAAAAGTTTCTATCAACAGCACCTAAAGGTAATTGAGATTGAATACCTGAATCATCCCCTTCCCCTTGATATTATCACCCGTGTCAAGGTTCACTTCCCCACTAGCTAGCTTTTGTCCATACCATGCATTACGACCCTTCAGCAAAGTTACGTATGTGTCTGCCAGCAGAGGCCCTGCAAGTTTCTCAGGGTTCTCTGCCAACAGATGTGTGATGAATATCATCTCTGACGTACAATGTGCAAAATATACTGCTTTGCTGGTGGCACTTTCCTTTGTCAGATCTGCAACCATACCTGCGAAGTTCAAGTTGAGAGGAGCTGTAAGGGGTGCAATTGCAGAATTGTGTAGCTTGTCAAAACCTCAAACCTAGTATACTAATGCTCCTAAACAAGAGTGGAGGAAGGAACTATCGATGATGTGTCAGGAGAAAAGGGCATTTTGACAGAACCACATTTTTCCCAAGCCTAAGAGTAAAATTGCCAAGCAAACAATATTACCTGCTCCAATGGCATAAACATTCTTTAAACCACCCATAACTTCATGAGTAACAAGGTCTCCATTGTCCCACACTGTAAAGTGGGGCTGCCTCAAAAACTTTGCTAAAGGCTTCCTCCACTTTGCAGATCCACATATTCGAGCATTGGCATACTCCTTGTTGTATATCTCAGAGGCAATATTTGGTCCTCCGAGGTATAAAATGTTCTCTAGTGGCACTCCAGCTGCAAAGAGCAATGATAGAGACAATATTGAGAAGATAGTACCATTGAGAGGATACTTGTTCAACATTTAAAGACAAGGACAAAAGAGGAACCGGCACAGAAAAAAATAGTGTCAAGCTTTCTCTAGATAATTCTTTTTGCAAAAAGAGCTTTCTCCATGCAAAATGGAAACTGAAATTTGAAGTTCTGTGAGCCGAAGCATTGCAAGTAACAGGAACGGACCCTCTAAATAACAATGCTAATTCTTCCTTTCTTCAAAAGCAGATTATGCCATGTCAAGAAATGGCATGGGATATTTTGAATGACCAGAGGCAAAACTGGTGTTCATGTTTTCAATGCAATGTTCCATTACACAATGTGCTCCTTAATAAGCAAATGAGAAAACAAAACTAACACCAACATATATAATCTTTGATAGCCTTTTACAGCTGAAACATAAATGCCAGATCACAATGAAACCAACTTCGCATAGTTTATGAGCAGAGAAGCTCTCTGCCTTAACCTTTAAGAAGAATAACAGGTGGAACAAAGAAAGCCCAGTTATCAAGAAGGGGCTGCTGTAGCACTTGTGATGTGATTCATCCTAATCAGACAAATATGTTGATATTATCACCCATACCAAAAATGAGATACTTTGTTAATACAACAGAAATGCAACAGCCTAAGTATGTTAGTCCAAGAAAATGGTTACTAGGCCTACCATGTAACAGACAGCAATGTCTAGTTGGTCAAGAAACCAGAAAGGAGAAGGGCTTACTTGCTCGATAAATCATTTGGGTGGGAGTAATTATGCGGGGCTCAGTCCCCAACTCTGCCTCCACACCCTTTGCCAATGATATGATAACAGGCATTGTAATCCTTTCTTTCCAATACCTACTAATTTCCTCAAACACCTGGAGGGTCTCTGTTGAAGGCAACCCATTCACTACAATGTCGGCATCCCACACAGCCTCCTGCAAATTGGTGACGACCTTCAGAGGGCAAAGAGGGGTGTCGATCATGTTCGAGCAGAACCCGTCTTTCAAAATCTCATCCGCAAACAACGTCCTATCACCTAATCTCGCCTCGACATACTTCAAGTATGCGCACCTCCTAATGAGCCGCCTCAACACTTCCTCCCTCGAATTGATCACTTCAAACAAATGCTCGGCCGTGGCCTTGTCGACCGATCTTCCGGGCCTCCTCCAAATACGAATCAGAACTTTCTCCCTCAAGTGACCATAACTATCTTGCAACATAGCTGCAAAAACACTGCCCCAAGCACCAGCTCCGACACCAACGATCCTGAGGGGATCACCTTCTGATTTTCCCATGAGGCAACGGAGCTCATCCAGCTTCTCTTCGAGAGACCCATTGCTACTCTGAATCGACCCATTTGAGTAGACATCATCAATCATCCCTTCAGAGGTCTCCCCCATCTCCTCCTCTCTATCCGCTAAGTTTAGCTCAACGCTCAGGGCTGATAAGGAACACAGGTTGAATTGAACAGCCCCGTTCCTACGCAATCACACTAGATCCCTCCCAAAAGGTTTTCGACTTGACAGGGTTTATGACTTCAAGAACCGCGGGGAAGATAAATCAAAAAACATGCAAAACAAGACCCAGCTTTGGGAACGCGGTATTCGTCACCCTCCTTTGGATCAACCCCACCGAACCAAACTGTTCAGGGATCGAGGAAAAAAATAAAGATTGAGAAGTGGGAAAGAAATGCACTTGACATTCAATTCGGCGGATTACTCAAGGCGGGCCACGTCGAATTCGAGCGCCCTTTGTCCGCATCTGCTCGTGCTATCCAAAAGACGCAACAGAAAGCTGGCCGAAGTGAATTCGCGTAGGGGGGAGAACTTGGCAAAGGAAAAGTAAAGGGAGAAGCTTCGATCCTTCCACGTCTTCTCCGTCAACAAAGACCCACGTCGCACACGCGTGAATCGCGTAAGTCTCTCGGAGTCCCACCGTTTTCGCTTCGTGTCCGAAAACCAGGAATGAAACCTGCGGCGATCCTCCCGATTAAAAACGCGATCTTTGACTCAAAGAGCAGAAAACGAAAGAAGGGAAACGAGGCGACGCTTTCGTCCACGTTTCTCGTTTCTTGCGGGGGTGGAAGTGACGACGCAGCAGCAGCAGCAGCTCCAGCTCCGCCAGGCGGGGCCTCCGACGAAATGCAGGATGCCGCGGTCGCGTACACGGCTGAGCATGTCACGTCACGCGACCCGCGTCGGAAGTTTCGTGCTTTCTTCGCCCACCGCCATCGGAGGATGCACAAATTCCTTGGGCTCTGCTCGAATTTCGTCGACGAAATCGCGACAAGATCGTTCCTTTTACATCGTGGCCCAGCTCATGTTCATCGGACTCGTCGCACCACAATAATATTGTCGGAAGGGAAAAGAGGTGGCGGCCCATGTGGGTTTATGCCTCTGCTTCGCTCGTTCCGAATTCGATTCGACGGACAGACATTCCGGACTCGATGCCTGCGAACGTCGTGCATAGCTCGCGATGCCCATGAGCTTCCCCGACGGTGAAATCCAGCGGGAATTTTACCTTCCATTTGGCAAATAAATCTAACACAATTTAAGAAGAAGATACGAATTATACTAATTATTTTACTTTGATGTCGTTTGTTTCGCTTAAAATGAAATAATTCAAGAAATATTTTTTTAAAAATGATTACTTATATCGCTAATGTTAATTAGTTAATGAAAAATATATATTTTTTATTTTTATAATAATTTATGTTTAAATAATTTCATGAACTATAAATATATATATTTTATTTATTTATTTTCATAAACGAAATATTTTGTAAATCATTATTTTTTTAAGAAACAAATGAAGCCTTAATAAAAGCAAAGTGGATGTTCCAAGCAAGAAATGAAATGGAAAATTGACTCAAAGTTAAATTCCTTTCGTATTGCAATTGTAGTTTTTCATTTCACATTGAATAAATCCTTATCATCAATTAATAGTATTTTATACATTATTAATAATTCTTCAATGGCAACTTTTTCTACAAAAAAAAGAATAGTTTGGTTTCATGTCATGAGTTGAAAAACGACAAAGGGCCCGATTTATAATTCAAGCCATGAATTTCCATCTCAATTATGAACATGAAAAATGAATTATTAAATATTAATCTCGCCAGTAACATTACTATGTGACTGGTGTTTAATTTAATATATTTAGTCATTACTATAAAAGTACAGTAATTTCTCCAACTAAGATGGTGATTATTCATTTATAGAATTGTAAAAGGGCCCTTAATTTAGAATTCAAGCAACAAATTTTATCTCGATTATGAATCTATCTTTTCGGTAACTTCTATTGATGATTAGTGATTTTTCATTAATGTAATTGTAAGATAATATGGGGGTAATCTTTAGAAAGGCGTTGCAATATTTCTGCTGATGTAATATCTTCTTCCTTTGGGCTTATGGATTACCGCCACGGCGCCACGCAATGACAACATTACATCAGAGGTTCGGTTAAAACTCCCGCGCATCAGCTTGCTGGGTGTCCGATGAAACGCTGTAAATCCGATCATACCCTCTTGCACTCCATTGCTTTCCACCCTCGTTTGCATGTTTTTCGACAGTTTCACTTGGTTTTTTCTTTTCGATTGAGAACGAGGGAGGAGATCGGTTCACGGGGACAGGGTGTTTTTATCTCTCTCGCGGGAGGGCAAAGTCATTTTGACGCACGAGGACAAGGTGTTTGCTTAAATGCTTCCGAGACCAACGTGGGTCTTCTTGGATATATGCGCAGGGAGTTGGGTGTAAATTGAATTGACAAAAGAGCCCGGTGAAGTGGCGACGTCCGAGTGCTGCATTTCTATGGCTGTCCGCAAGCGCAGGGTACGCCTTTCTTGAAGTTACCCTCGTTGAGTTAGAAACTGTTCGAAGGATTATCTTTATGGGATGGTTATCTTTATGGGACCCTCGAGAATCCTTGAGGGTAACAGGAACTGAGTTGAGGGGATGGTGTTTTTGAAGAAGACATCCGTGATTGATGGATGTTGAATGGATAGGCGTGGAGGGTCGGTTATTGTGGCGTCTAATGTTTCAGAAAGATCTGCATTGTCAACGGGAAAGCAGCATCTAGTTTTGCAAGTGCTAAGGAGACAGCTGCATTCCATTCCGTGGTCAATGCAGGCCCTCGTTCTAGGAGAAACGGGAATAATGTAGGTTCCTGTGTCGCTTGCTTTTCTCGTTGACTATGAAGTTGGAACTGTGTTACATTGTAGTATTTCCAGAGAGGAACCTCAGCAAGCAACTTTGATGTTAGTGAAGTAAACACCTGTCTTATGATTAGAATGTCGCAGAAGCATTCTAATGCCACTTGTTCATGTACGGTAAGGTTAGTACCATTGAATCATTGGCAGTATGACTAGAATGAATGGTTCATAGTTTTCTTTAGAGTTTTCAGGTCTTTACATGCATGCCCTCTATAGTGCAATATGTCCTTTTCAAGCGAATATTCCCTTTCAATTGGCAATTGGGCCGTTCCATTAGTAGGCGATGCTTTGATCTGCCAAGTGCCTTTGGCAGTTCCAATGGTCTGAAAAGTAAAGGGAAATATTTCAGCCGCTACATTTTAGGTACAGTATGTTGGCCCCTGGGGCCCGTCCACATCAACTGGAACATATCTACAAGTGCAGACTGGGCAGTGACTCAGCAGAAACATGGATTCTGAGCACCATTGACTAACATGGTCCCAGTCATCCTGAGAAACAGATTCGGGAATATTCTGAGTGAAAAAGATCTTCTCATTCTTTTAAATCTCTTTTTTGTGTAGCTCAAAAGATGTATTTCTTTTGGCATTGTTGGGTGGATAGAAGATAAGGTACATGATTGTTGGTAACACTAGAAATCAAAAAAAAAGAAGAAGACAAAATGCTAATCGAGTTGAATATTAGAGAAAAGGTTTTGATGTGAAGTCCTCATGATGTAATTTTGGATAAACACTAAATGCTGATGCGTAATTTGTCTGCTGATTCTGCTCTTTGTTAGTGATGATAAAGGTCAAACATGGGAGTTTATCTTCTTTCACAGTGCAATTGTAACAAAGCGAGCAAGTTTAATGATTAAACAGATAATGGAAAATAACAATCATGGCTCCACTTTTTTTTTTTTTTTTAACCTTCTAATGTTTCGATGGACTGTACGTGCAGCATTTGAAGCTCTGTTCCTTCATTGGGTAGACATCTTGTCCTTTGGTTTTGTGCAACTCGAGGACAATATCCACCCACTGCCAGGTCTAATATTTAATGAATGTATACTATAGTTAAATTGTTTGTTCCCAGGGTTGTGTGGCACCTCAAGCGATGCACCGAATTCAAAGTCCACTGATCTCTCAATATGTACACCTCGTTCACTTATGTTCTGTTCCTCTAGACTGAACTGTGATGACCTTGACAGCAGCCTCACTCAGTGAAGCAACGTTGCACAAGATTCTTGCTGTGATATTTTTAAATGCCTATTGTTACTGGGGCTATACTCAGATTAGTGGCTTTAATGCGACCTATAAGACTCAGTGAAAAAAGTCTGTACCTCATAATGGAAGATCACTAGCACGAGCCTAGAATTTGATCAATTAGCAACCTTATTCAATTAGCTATCTAATGAAACTTTAATCATCTGATGTGAAACCCCTCCCAGTCTCGTACTTCGCCAGTGCATTTAAACAGTATTTATTGCTTTGGTTCCCCTACACACAGAGTGCTCATCTCAAAGATGTTTGTATAATCAGGGATATGATATATTTGAATTTTCTATGTTGTTGATAATAGCAATAATCACTTGTTAAGATAACATCGTTACTTGTCTGAAGGCCTTTAGGCATGTGATTATTCAGAATGTAGAAGAAAAGTCATGTGGGCGATCGACTTCTAGTATCTGTCCATACCCTCCACATCATGAGCACTGCAAATTTTTTGGAGATGAACTGCATCAGTGTTTGCTGCTTGTGCAATTGGTTGTTCATTTTTGCAGATGGAAAATAATCTCTCTCTCTCTCTCTCTCTCTCTCTCTCTCTCTCATGTGCGTGCGCGCACGCAAAGTACAGTTGCACCAGCAAGAGCGCGCGTGCACTCTTGCTGGTGCAACTGTACTTGGCCTTTATCTGGCATAGAGGTATTCCTGTTTGAAATGCCACTCGTCATGTCTCTCCTTAGTAAAGGGTATATCAGTGGCCCACCTTTCTTGTAATTTTAAGGCCAAAATGGCCTTCCTTTCCATTTATAGTCGATATGTCCTAAATTATCACGATTTGCTTTCATTTCAATTTGTCATATGCATCATTTCTAAGGGGTATGGAGCATGTTCTTTTTTTCCTCTCTACCTATATAGCTAAGCAAGCATTTTGATTTCTTAATCATATCTAATACAGGCTTCTCCTCCTCATTACTTATAATATATGAGAAGATACAAGGAATTAGAATAAATAGTATAATCAACGCTTTACAGTATATGTAACTAAGGCATTCCCCCGCCCCTTTGGCAAGGGTCTTCCTCTTTTGCTTTGCTTCTCTAAAGGGACTTGGGAACCTGAAAAGGAGTATCATGAGAAGGGCACTGCCTTCTGAAATATTCTTTGGCCAGGTGCCAGTATTCTCAAGGGATCATAAGCAGATTTTCTCCTTACAAAAGCTTCCCAGTGTGGGCCAAAGTGGGCCTTCCAGTCTTCCTGTCTAGTATAGTGAGGCAAATACTGCTTCACCCCTAGATGGGCTGATTCACAAAAGTCTAATATTCTTTTGTGCTGATATAGTATGTGATCCAAGCTTTCAGTTCCTGTCGAAGAAGGAACTGCAGAGGAAAGGAAGGCCACCAAATAGAAAATATCTTCCTCAGGAATCACTACAGAAGTCCTATTGTCCCACCTGCAATGAATTGACAAAATTATCAGTACAGATTGGCAATTTCTTGAAACTTGGAGGATTAAACTAATGTTTCTGCACGCCATTACTTTGATTTGTTGACTGGGTAGATGAGAATGGGACCATTGCTCGTGTCTGTTAAGATATTGCCAAAGACTTCTTCAGCAAATCGATGAACTTTGCTTCTGGGTATGAGAAGATTAAGCCAAGGATGTGGAACTTCCCACAGACCTTTTGACCTGAGTTTCACCTCAGATACGTGAACTCTGTCCAAGAAATCTATGTATGATACTTCCGATAGGAAAAGTGTCGAGGAGATATAATTCAACGGGGATAATAGCCTCTCAACCTCCTGAAATGTAAAATAACTTGTTAAAATTTTCTTCTTATTTCAACTAATGATGGCTCTTACGTTCAGAATGAAATTTAAATTATGACTCCGATATCTTACTTCAATTATAGTATCTGTCTGCCCCAGATTGAAGTACTTGGCCACCTCAAGGCAAAAGAGAGTTCGTCCATCAGATTTAAAGTGGCTTGCTTGAAGTGGGTCTTGTGGACTAAAGGATGACCTCCAGTTATTTAGAAGGCCAGTTCTGTTAATTATCACAAATCCTTCAATGTAGTCAAATGTATTCTCTGAAGATATCAAATGCTCTTGGTCTCTGGTGAATGTGTTAAAATCTGCGTAGAGCATCCGAATCCATTTCACCTGTTCAAATCGTGAAATTATTAGAATAATTTGTAACTCCTTTGCATTAAATCTTGCAATTATATGTCTAAAGTATGAGTATGTCTGGATTTATCTGTGATCCAAGGATCTTGTTATCTTATGTTTACATCTAATCTTCTATGGGGGCATATAGTGTAAAGAAGTATGTAGCATTATGTAGGTACAGCTACATGGTGTGCGTTTACCTTGTCAGGTGCCGGTTCCAGAGATATCCTTGCTTGAGTGATGATACCAAATTGCCCGAGTCCTCCAAGGACGCTATGGAAGAGGTCTTCATTCTGATTTGCTGAGCACTTTACGACCTCCCCTTTTCCTGTATTTTGTTTACAAAATGACCAAAATTATCATGTTTGAACTTGGGAGTGCTTCAATAAGGAAGAGAATTTGGCGATTGTTATGGAGAACCTGGCAGGTCAAGATAAACTAGGACTAGGATATATAAATAGTGCAGATGGGACAAAAAGCATTTTCTTTTGTTTTGGGGGGGGGGGGGGGGTTGGGCAACAAAGGCTGAGATGATTGCTTGTGTCATTTCTCCATCTTTGTGTTCATGCTGGTATATTGACCCTCGTCTTCTATATCATGATGAAGTATGTTGGCCATTGGTTTCTTTAACTTTTGCATCAGTAGTACCTGTAATAACCTCCAGCTGATGGACATTACTAATCTGGGGTCCATGTCGAAATGCTTGCCCACTGATCCCGGCATTTGACAGAGTACCGCCAACTGTTAGATGCAAGTAATCTGTCCATGATTTTGGTGCTAAACCATATCTCATGCTCTCCCGCAGTATGTTTATCCACAAATCTCCAGCAGAAACGTCAACATACGGGAATTTCCCGCCATGGACCTGCATTATTGGGCTCTGAAGACATTTCATATTGACCACAACACCTCGGTAGGCTTGTGCCTGACCCTGAAGTGAATGACCATGGCCTCTGGCTGCAACGGTGAGTTCTGAGTGAGGACCCATTTGCCAGATATGCTTTATGGTGATTGCAATATCCGTAACCGTCTTGGGGTGCAATACTGCAAGAGGCAGCAACTGGTATTGATTACCGAAATCTTTGGCCACGTGTTGGACTTCATCAAAATTGAGATGCCCATCAAGGGATAGCGTTAGAAGTGAAGAGGGGATATTCGAAAAGCAAAGGCTCAGTTTAGCAGCTATACAGCTTAGTAATAAGAGCAAGAAGCCTCTTATTACAAGAAAGTTCTTCGGCTGGGGGCAACTTGCTGCCGGCTTTCTCATTTTTCTCACCGGACGAGTCAGAAGAAGTGGAAGATGGAAGACTTTTACTTCCATATATATTGTTTGTCGTGAGAAAGAACAAAGGAGAGGTTTAGCAGAACCGAGGCAGAAAAGAATGGTCGAAAGCTGGAATTTAAAGGAAGGAGATTTGGTGGGATAGTCAACTTATCTACGTTGGCAAGAATACGTATGAAGACTGCCCACTTGAGTGGAAGTCTTAGGAGCTTGCTTTTAGCTCTTCCTTTTTTGGTGTCGTTCATTTGTGGGAGAAGCCATCACGAATAAGCCAAGTTGAGGAGGAAAAAGTCACAAGAAAGGAAGATCTTACAAATCTTTTCCCTTTTTCAAACAGTTGTAACCACATCATCACATTTTGCATCAGAGGGGTTTTATCTCCAATGGTTTCTTGTTATTCATATTAAGGATACCTTTGCCATTTATAGCAAAAGAAATAAGCTTGGGATGGAATCAGCATTCCTCTGTTCCAGTTGACAGGTACCTCCCCCAGTCGTGTCTTTATTCATATGTATGATGCGCGATGAGTTGTTTGTTCTTTCTGGATCCTATTGTTGTCCTAGTGTAAAAATCGCGTATCTAATTGCAGATCTAATGACAGGGACTGCCGGGGCCTTCCATGATTCTTTTTGCAAGCTCGAGGGATGACCAGTGTGGGAGGTCCATGGGTCCGACTGGCACGTGAATTTTCAAATGGCTGTGGGCTTTGTGGGGCGGAGGGATATGATTGGTTGCGTCTGGGACCTGAACGGGGCCCAATGCAATGGTTTGGAATTGGAAGAGGAAGGAGAAAGAGGGCGATAAACGGCTTGTAAGTCCCTATCTTTCCCCTACGCACTTCCTCTTTGCCTTTCAAAAGGCTCACTGATGTCTGCAGTTATGAATGATTCTCTTGTTACGTGTCTAAATGCATCTGACCTTTTCTTCTTTGTTTGGTAGGAGCGGATTTTCGTGAATCACGATGGTAATATGCAGTTCAGCTCCTTTGAAATATTCTCTCTTGCTAGTTTTGTCTGATTGCAGTCCTCATATGTCCATGTCAGCCTGGGGGGGGGGGGGGGGTGGCGCGCGGGGTGGGGGGCGTATTGACCATTAAATCACTTGTATGCAAGTACGGATTGAACTGGTATGTTTGTATCTGTTTTTTTTATCTCTCAATAGCTGCACCAATGGGTTTCTCTCGTGTTCTTCCGACAGCGATACCTCCACTTCGACAAAAAAACTTGGATGGCTTGTCTCTGTTCGGGACGATTCATTTTGTTCGGTAGTGGGTTAATGCATCCAAATGACGTTTCATCTTCACTAGGATCATGGAATTTTAGCCGTTACTTATCGTGGACTGTCGAAATCTGGACTCATCTTTCATTAGATTATTTGAATAATCTATGGAGTGGATATGGCATTCTCATATTCTTATTAGGGGGGTAATGGGCCATCATGGTGTCTTAAGTGTGAACTAGGAACATAGTCTCCCCCCTTTGTTTGTGGTGAAAAACCTAATTGTGATTGCATGCTTTCTAGAAGGAGACCGACCATAATAATTAAATCGTAGATCATGTTTCCTAAGAGTAATTATTGTGCTGGAGCATCTCCTCACACGTACTACGGTTGGCCCATCTGTGGGCCTAATGTCTCCATAATGCCATGTTTGTGGAACCTAAAAAAGGGTCATGAAAGTCCAAGGCATTAAAAACTAAGCGTCTCCAATTGTCATTAGTAAATCGAAGGGGCGGCGAACCGGGGGCTCCATCGAGCCTTTTCAAGAACACGCCTCATTAAATCATCAATTGAAGTGACACCAACATGCCATGTTGATTGCGATTCGAGGTACTCGATTGGGCGGATCGAGATACGGAGATAATGCATCGTCTAGCGTCGTTTTGAGGGCCATTAGATCCAAGAAGTTATCTATGTCCTGTGCCACGTGCGGTGTTGGTTCGATTTGGATCAGGATTACGGTGATAATGAAGTAATGGGAGTTAGGCGGGTAGGTGGGGTGCAGAATTGATTTTGAGGGTGCTGAGAAAAAACAATTCTGGATTAGAGATGAAAGCATTCTTATCATGTTCCCTATCCATCTTCATTTCGACCCTAATCAATGTCGGACTGTCCTCTTTCATTTATGCGGTGAAATCTTTGAAAGCTTCAACCTTTTCTTCTGTTCGTGTTTTAAACATGTTTGTCGTGATCTTTCTCTGTTGTCGAAGCATTGATCACTCGTGACATGCTACAGAAAGATCCGTCTGCAGGGTATCATCCAAAGATGGCGATGCTTGATTTTGAATTTAAAATGGATCAACGTACATTCATATTGACTCCAAAGGCCTTAAAAGTTAATCACGAATTAGGTCACACCCGACGATAGATGCTAACGAAGCGGAGCTCTCATGTCCAAGGAAAATGTTACTTTAGACGGACCATAGTTGCCGTGGCAAACTAAATGCATGTGCATGAAAGCATCCGCATGAGCGAGCGTCTCGTCAAAGAGAAGATCCTGTCGTTCAAAATCAAAAGAAAAACAAAGCAAACATGACAGTCTATGAGATCTGTGCGTCCCTACCCATCTCTCTGGTGGGACTGTAAATCTCCCTCTTGGGATGACAATTCCATTAATGTCGAGCCAAAGAGGAAGAGGAGAAAAAGGGTTTCTTTCCATGGAAGTTGCTTCCTAAGGATGGCAGTGCAAGGGCATTCGAATGTGGGGAAGCAGACCACAACTACATTTGACGTCAAAAGCAGATGTCGTGCCGTGGACAGCGTGCATCTTTGCTTTTTCGACTGTATTGCACTGATCCACATTTTAAAATGGATCAAAAATCATTTCTTTATGCCCTTAGGACTACTATACTATGATTAAAAGTGGGATGTATTCAGTGGTGTTTGAACTTTAATTGAAGAGGTCGTCAACCCACTTCCTAAGTACGTGGAGTACCACTTCATACCCATTCCCGAAGAAACCTCACAAAACCCCATCCATGAAGTTATATTCTAGATTTTGCAAAAGGGTTGAAAGAAGAATTGGTGCAAGAGTGTAATCCACATGTGAGGATAATGAATATCCATTTTATTCAACCTTTATATATAAGATAAGCTTCCTCTCATAAAAAAAATGTATAATTTGAGCATGAACAGTGAGAATAAGCTACTTAGACTTCTTATCTGGGGCAACTTTTTTTTTTTCTTTTACTTCTACTTCTACCTTTCCTTAGAATTTTGAAAATGAAAAATATTATTCAAGTTTTGAAAGAATATCTTTACCATATGAATATTTACATTTTATTTTTGAAAAGTTTTAAGTATTTTGGGTTAGGTCTGCAAAATTTCAAGAAGTCAAATTTAAAATAAAAGTTACCATAAAGTATGTTGAATCAAGTCCTCATGGAATCTCAATTCGATCTTCATTCATTTTTGCTTGTCTAGTGAACTTTTTTTAGGTAGGATGCGCATTTTAGTGAAAACTCTCATTAGAGCTTTCCTCGAATAAAGCAATGGAGTTCCTTTTTATTTTTACTGTAAAGTGTCTTTAATGATATAGTCAATATTTGATTCCAATGATTTCTGGATGACCCAATTATTCCTACATCACTACCAACATCGGAACAGTGTCGATTTCACTCGATTGTTATATATTTTCATATAGATTCTATTTTTCGTTTCGAGTGCTTAGATGAGAAAAGAAAAATAAATGGGATATCTTTATGGACATGCGTGGGATCCTTTTTCTAATCCCATGTGCCTATCACCATCTTTTCCTTCTGCAACTTCTCTCGTCCACTCTTTGTGAGGTCAACAATTTAAAAACCTTCTCGAAAGGTCTTCCTATCTATAGTCCCTTTCTAGCTCCGAATGATGCAGCTTTTGCTTCCTCGCCAGTCCCACTCATCACAACCTTCATGGTCATTGCAGAAGTAGACTTTCATTCTTTAGCCACGTTTCTCATAACCTACTCATGGGAAATGCTTTTTTGTGCGAGAGAGAGAGAGAGAGAGAGAGAGAGAGAGAGAGAGTTGTATGCCAAGTTGAATTAGATCTTGTTCACCATTGGAAGAGAGAGTCGTATGCCAAGTTGAATTAGATCTTGTTCACCACTGGAATTAGAAGGAAGCTAATTACTTTTTATAGGAAATTGGAAGTACGCTGATTCATAAAAGATTTCCACTCAAAAGAAGCTGATTAGCCAACTGTGCTTTGGCCACATCTCAATGATTATGGGACTCATTGGCATGTAGTTGCTTCCATCCATGTCCATTGGTTTCTCAGTACTTTTCGTTGCCTAATGGCGTGCCTTCGACATAAGACCGATCCTTGTCTCCATAAAATCCAAAAATGCACCTAAGAAAAAGGTGGTGGCCACATGAATCCGCTCTTCCTCCAATTCAATGATGGCCACCACCAATACTCCGTGGCTTCTCATTTTAATTGCCACCTGGAACGCGTACACAAGTTCTGGGTGTCCGCGGGACTTCAACTTTGGACGGTCTACCACGAAGCTTTTCGTACATCAACAGAGACGTGGTGTCAATTCCACAGTTTGCGTTCATGCATGAAGAGGGAGTGATCTACAAGCATGAAATTTCCAAGCGCCACACCATTGTCTTTAGCTTTCGACATTATGTTGGACCGAGAATTCGGAGTCCATCTTGGAGAACGAGGAAAAAGCACTAACAAAACAGCCCCACAGAGGCAGCTCGTTGAATTGACCATTTGGACGGACGTTGCCCCTTCTCGAGTGGGCTTGACCAATCTATCTCAGTCAATTCAATGTGGGTTTTTGCAGCTCAGATGGAGCAAACCATGTGCTTGTCGTAGATTGGTTAGGTGCAACTCCAAAGGAGAATGCATGCGTTGGCAGTGAGGACATCCCTGATGTTTACAGGTCGTGGTGGGAGACAACCCTTTGCTTTGACGAATGGGAGATTGGTGTGGCCTGGAAGGTGTGAGCGATCCCAGAGGCCTTTTGGACTTTGGGATTCTCTAAACAACATAATGTGATGTTTACCCCCATTAACAGAATAATGATCTTTTTAATCATGTCGAAATCTGTGGGCAATAATTTATGGTTTCAACCCCAATTATGATCCCAGCAGATAAGAAAGACAGTTGTTTTATGGCTTTTAAAATCTGACTTTTTCATATCTAATTGTATCTCCTCAGTGCCCCTTTGATATCACATGTCGCCAATACCTTGGGCCGGTGTGGGCGTCACGACCCTCGCTTGGTTTTGGGCAAGAGTGTTGCTGCCCTCACCGACTAAAGGGAGACAAGGCTGATGCCCTCGCTTGTTGTCTACTAGGGTCCACCGACAATGTTGCCGACCTAGGATTAGGAAAAGAAAAGGAAAAGAAAGAAAATAAATAAATAAAATTAAAAATTATTAATATTAGTGCCAATAGTGTCACGTACAATGATTGGCATCTATGTTAGTAATTTCTTAAAATTGATTGAGTCGATTCAATTGGCAACAAATTTAAAATTGAATTGGCAAAATTAAAAATGTTTATAATCTGAATTGATAAAAAGCGCGATATGTTTATGGCTTTTTGAATAATTTTCTCCATCAATGAGAATAAAACACCATGCATTGATGGGTGGTGAGGTCCTATATTGACTATCATGAGGTCTTTTCTTGTAGTTGTTACATTCATAGGTTATTCCTTGATTCATTCTTTCATGAATTGCTGAAAATGAAAAGAAGTTCATTAAAATTCAAGATCGAATAAAAAAAAATTAAATAATTCAAATTCTTTCGGATTACCACTACTTAGCATTCAATTCGCCTTTGACCATCAAATGAAATGTGAATAACCCGTCCTCCTCTCTTTGAAACAAGGGGTCTTCTGGTTTTGTCGGTGCTTGAAACAATTTTGTCTTCTCCATATTACTATATCTCTAGAGTCAATAATCTTTATATGAGGAACTATTGAACTCAATCACTTGTTGCCGATACTCTTCAGTTTTCTGTTGAGGTCTATTCGTAATCAATAAAGTTGCCATATTTTCACACATAAAACATCTACCGTTAACATTTGCTTTGCCTGGATGATAACTAATTGACCGATTATAGTCTTCCGGAAGCTCTAGCCATCTCCCCCACCTCATGTTCGATTTCTCAAATGCCGCTTCCCTTTAGTGGGGCTAAGGAGTTTGCTTCTCTTATGTGGAATGATATGTTATGCTTTTTCCATATAGTCGAGAGGTAGGGCGGGACAACAGAGAAGTTGTTCTTCACATGCGAAACAATAATCAATAACCAAACTGGTCGTCACTTATTGAATATCAGAATCAAGGTTCGACACATCGGTATTCCATACTCTCAAAAGATCTTAAAACAGATACAAGAAAAGTTCTTGCATACTTTTCGTCGGCAGAATCTTGCAATTTGGACCGTCGAAGCTTATTCTAGTCCATAAACTGGTTTAGTGGCAAGGAAATAGAGAGAGACAAGTCTCAGAAATTACTAATATGACACATGTTCGATTCTCCGTGACATTAAATACCGTAAAAGGAATTCTGACTTGGATCTATCCTTGGTGGGGTATTTCATCGGCTTTATGGTCGATAATGAAATGGAGAGGGAAGAAAACTGTATTCACCGACAATATAGTAACTAGGCTCAATGACGGCTGTTGGGCCTTGTAAGACCATTTATCTTCGAATTAGACCACAACTTAGTTGAATGAATATTTTTTTTTGGACGAGGCTGCCACAATATGTCTAGGCCCAACCCTTCCTGCTTCTGGGCCCATTTCTTCTTGTACCTTTTTTTTGGGTTTACGAGAAGGCCTACGCCAATATAATCACGGGACCTGAAATGGGAAAATAAAAACGTTAATGTATGTTTCGGAATGCAGCAAAGACAAATCTGAAAAGAAAAATCTTTATCCTAAGTGAATTATGCACCAAGGAGAATGATCGACAATAGATACGAACGACTGTATGATATAATCCAATTCGAGCTACAACAATATGATTGGGATTTTACCTTCCACTTATCGTAGATATATTAATTTATAATTTTTCATGATATTAATTCAATTTAACATAAAATAATGGAATTTAATTTTATTATAAATAGAAAATACAGTTTTCGAGCATTAGAGACAAAGATCCATAAAAGGAAAGGTAAAAAGCAAAAAGTGACCCTGTGACTGAGGTTGATCGAGGAGAGAGCTGGATGCAGACAAAGCCGAAACAGTAGGGTCCTTTCGATCCGGCAAAGAACATCCGAGAACATCGAGTCAGAGAGAGAGTTCTTCCGTTTTGCCTCCGGAAGAAGCTGACAAAAAAGGTAACGCCTTTTAAGGCCCACGAACTTCCATTAAGCCGAAAGCTCAGAAGACCCTCCGACTCCCGAGTCCGGACCGGACGCTACAAAGGACGACTGCCCACGTCTCCTGGATTCTGGCCTTGCTTCTGATCGGTACCGGGGAGTGAAGGGTGGTCTGTCTATCTATGAAACAGTGAATCTGAGGCCGTCTTGGTTTCTGGGTCGGGATGGGCAGTTGGAGAAACCGCCCTCCTCGCAGGAGGAAGTACGACCCCAATCGTTATCTTTACCAAGAGGGCGCTCACCCTTCCTACCACGACCAATCTACTCCAGGTACATTGCGCAAGTAGAAGCAAGAATCCTTCCTGTCCTTTTAAGGTTTTGTTGATTTTTTGTTAGTTGGGCCATCTGAATCGGCTCTGGATGTTGACTTGGACAGAAGGTGGGTTAAGAAACTAGCTTGACATTACTGGGTTGCTCTTCGATTCGTGATCTGTGGGGGGCAAGATTTGTTTTCCTCGATTCTTTATTGACCCAGCTTCTCTCTCTCTCTCTCTCTCTTTCAATTCCTAATGTTTTGGGGGTTTTGCCAAGAGAGAATTGAGGATCTTGTCGCTTGTCTGTGTGAGGAACTTGTTAACTGTTCCCGATCAGTTTTCGGGTGACTCCTTCGTGTGTGGTGGTGATTTTGGTTGTCATTCTGCGATGTGGGTCATTTTGCCTATATGAGCTGTTGTTGTTCAGTTGCATTGCCACTGAAAATGAAGTTTATGTTTTCAATGCTCTAAAAGATTACTTTGTAAACTAAAATTCTTTATGGTTGCCGTCTTTATGTATATGTAGCCATATGCGCTCCCATTTCATGGTTTGGCAAAGGAAAGTGTTGTAGTTTTGGGTGATCAAATGATAAAGAGGCATTAGGGTTTGATTATGTTATGCATAAATTCTTCTCGATAGGTCGCACAAATTCGTTTTCCTCATATTATACTGAGGTTTCAAAAGGCTCATTTGTGATGTTAGTTTTAGCTGTGGTGTGATCCTGGAGTTCAACTTGTTCAAGCATTTGCAAGTACGAGTTATTTGTCTGTCCAAAGATAGTGCTGCTTATAGAGAATGCGGTGGCAAGAGAAACACTTGTGCACTCTGTCTCCTTTATGGCAGTTTCTACAGCCAGTGGACATTGCTGGTTTTACTTAATAGGTTTGATCTATATACAATGTGGACAATCATGATGGCTAAATCTCACTGTCTTGAGTTACCCCTGTCTGTCATTTGTGAATAAAATTTGCATAGCGTAGTTTGAAATTGTTGATCTTATTGTCTCTATTTCAGACAATTGAATTCCTCATATGCATCCAATTGAGTAGTGTATTGTGGTTTGGAGTCTTTCTTTTCTTGTCTTTTAGACTCACAAAGGGAGTTGGTGCACATTCTCTGATGAGTTAAGGAATATAAAATGGCTGTTTGAATTCTTAATGCTACTCTCCCTCTTGCCTTGATTAACCATGTTCTTTGAACTTGATAGATGATTTTCGTGGTTCAGTACATTGTCAATTTTCTGAAAGCTGGCAGGTCTGACCCCTAAAGGAAAAAGGAAAAAAGCTGGCAGATGGTTTTTGTAGTAGAAGTTAATTGAATGTCTCTTTTATAGTGGATTCTAATAGGGAATTCTTATGAGCACTCGGCATTGCAAAAATTCGCTGCAATCATATAGCAGCAGCATGCTGTACTTGGTAGGTTGATCGGAAAAACTTTTGACATTCCAAAAGTCCTGCAGTATGCTTGTAATATATTTCCAAACAAATGAAACAATATTCTATAGCCATCTCTTTTATTTTATTGGGTTCTTTTTTGAGAAGATTGCTTGTCAGCAATCCTCTAAAATCTGATTCTTCATAGCTTTTATGTCTTCTCACCAACTGGTTTAATTTTTAAATGTTGTTTGGCAAGATAATGTGCCTTCATGGGAGAAGAGATTTTGTAGACTGGTCGGAACAATTCCATGGGGGAAGATTGTTTATTCGAAGACACTTCTGAACTACCATGACAATATATTCCACTGGGATGATTCTGCCGCTGAAGAGGCATTCCAAAATGCCAAGAAACGGTTTTGGGCAGAGATCAATGGCCTCCCTTGTGATATCTCTCTGCCTGATCCAGATATTTTTACGGTCGAGATAAATTGGAATCAAGCCATTGACCCAAAACTTATTGAGGACGTTGATAAGCAGTATTTTAATCCTGATGATGTTGAAGAAGGCGAACAGATGGGGAGTAAAATGAAAAGGACTGGGAACTTAATTGGCTCACTATCTGATAGATGCGATGTTAAACCAGAAAACAGCAAAAATTCTTGGGAAATAAACAATTTAGATCATCGTGAGGATGTGAAGAATTTGGCATGGAGCACAAACTCATGGGATAATGAAATGTGTGAGCCAGGACGTCAGCGTAGTGATGACAATCCATGGGAACAAGGCTACTGTCAGGGCAATAGGGTGAGGAAGGAAAATGTGTGGGATGATGGGGTCAAATTATCAGGTTGGAACAAGGGGGGAGGCGATTCTAATCGGCAGAACAGTGGGAATTCTGAGAACAATGGGAAATGGGCCAAAACTGCCCTTAACTCATCAGACTGGAATGCTGAAAAGTCGAGGAAGTGGGGTTCCAATCCTGATGCTATGTACTATGGCTATATTGGAGAAGATAGAGCTTCAAATGGAAGATGGAGAGAGAATGTGCCCACCGCTTCAAGGGGTTGGAAACAATGGGACGAGCACAAGGATGAGCGAAAAAGTAGCAGAAGGACCTGGGTTCCCAGAGATGGAGAGGGCTCACGCAAGAGGGGAAGTTCTCATCAGCACATGTCAAGGTACAGGAGCCCTGGGTTCCGTGGGGACGATAAGCAAGCCAATCAATATTGGAGCAGCGAAAGAGATAACAAGAGGGTTAGTCTTGCACTGCAGTAATCTATAGCTGGTTTTTTGTGTGGGGTTACTGCTTTTTGAATCTTCGGTTTCATGAAGTTGTTTGTATAGAGAATCCCAAGTTAGAGGCTTGTGCAATCAGGAATTATAATCGTTCTTTTTTTGTCTTTTTGTTTTTTTGGGAACGGAGATTGCACGTCCAATTTTGATGGGCTCTTCAAGGACTGATGGTCTCATCCATGTTATGGTAGTAGAATTGCTTGTTGAACAGGAAAGTGTCTGTATACAATGCCTCAACCTGTTTTTGTTTCAACAGAGGCAAAGATATATAAGGAGTATCATTTTCATCACTGACAATGTTCCTTGGTTTTGCCCTCTTAATCTCGGTATGTACTATGTAGTGCCTGAACATATATGCATATTGGCTTTCTCCATCAATGAAAGTTAGCATTCTGATGTGGCCACTACTTTTACTGACCAGCACTAAGTAGCTATGACTCACTGGAATTCCAAGATGATCCAAATTTTTAATTGCTGATAGTAATCATCTGCAAATGTAATGAAAGGTTGTCCAGAATTTTCTTGTCCTACAGTATCCATCATCTCTTTTTAAATATTTTTACGTTATACTCCTAATGACATGTAAATTATTTTTGAGTTCCCTGCATCAAGACTCTTTCCATTTGATGTTCTAACTTGTTCTTTTCTCAATTTCTAATTAATGATAAGTAATGGAAAATGACAACATTGTCAGGATTCAGATGCTCTGCGACAGTGATCCTGGAAACGAGAGATACTCAATTTTCTCGGACTCAAGCAACTTGTTTCATTTCCCGCCTTGGTCTGTAATCAATCTGACAACTGTTAATCAGTTTAATGAGAGCCATTGTTAGTTTTATAAACACGGATAGGCTTTGACACCATCATAAAACCGTTGGTCAGTTTAATGAGATAGCCTCTCAAAATGGACTGCCTCTGCAAAACTCCTGGAGACATCTCATTTGTCATGACCACCGCCAGCCACGTGACCCAAAGAGAACTTGTTTGAGAATTTGCATGGAAAGTTTGAATAACAGGTCTTCCCAGTCATTCAGAATCCATCATGCCGTGCCTGAAACAAGAGTTCTTCGACTCCAAGGAATCATAGCAAGGAATTACATTCATGAAAGAAGCAATTATAATAAAATAAGATAACGGTGGAATAAAACCAATGTCAAGATGGACATGGTTTCACAAAAGAAATCATTCATCTCCTTTTTCATGTTTATCACATTTGGATTGCCAATTTAATATCACAAATACACGGAAATTACTTCAGTAATCCAACAAAATTCGTTGATCCATTGTCCAGATATATAAACCTCTTGCAGTGAGGTGAGGTAGCGTGAAAGGAACATTAATCTTAGGCGCCTCCTTTTTTATTGGAAAAGGGGAAATAAAACATGAGAAGTTCTTATGGATCTGTCTCAACCCATTCACGTGGTCTGACCGTTCTTCTTACGTCAAGATGAATAATGCCAAGTTCTAGACTCTATATAATCCCATTTGTTTATTGAGCACTAGCCTGAACATTCTTCTTTGATGGAGAATTATTACTCCAATGGCCAAGTGCTTCAGCTTGGCATAAAGCTAGGTGAGCCAATACTAATTTCTCCTGCAGAAGAAACAAAGAGAGAACTGTACTTCCTCACGAACAGGGACAATGTCCCCGTTTCAGTAATGCGAACCGTATATTGCTTCAAGTCAAATGGAAAAAGGAATGAACAGGCTGGTGAGGTGATCAAGAATTTGGCAAAGGTTTTTGTGCGTTACTACCCTCTTGCAGGGAGGCTCATCATCAGCCCTGCAGGAAGGCTGATGGTGGGTTGCAATGGAGAAGGTGTGGTTTTTGTTGTGGCTGAAGTGAATTGCACGCTCAGTGAGCTCGGGGACATGACCGAGCCTGATACTGAGAGACTTGGGAAGTTGGCCTATGACATTCTGGTGCAAATAGCATACTTGAGATGCCTCTTGTCACCGCTCAGGTTTGCAAAACATTCATCACTATGGTTTTCTGATACCTGTCCCATCAATGTATCCCTACAATGTCAGTCTAAGTTTTAATGAAAATGTTCTTGTCTAAGCATTTGCTGGTTTTGAGACTTGCTGTGCAACTATGCGCATCTTGTCATGGAGTATTACTGTATCATGGGGAGTATATGATTGAGATGAGGTGCTCAGACTCAACTTGATACAAAGATCCCTCCAAGAATGTTCACTTTGCCATTAAGTGTGGGACATTCAGTTATTTCCCTTATCGGCTGGAGAGCATGTGCTTTTGTGTATGCATCATCTCTTCAACAAGGCTCATATCCTCTCGATAATTCGTGAAAACTTTGAGTTCTGATATTTATATATCCAACAGGTGACAAAGTTCAAATGCGGAGGATTTTCTCTGGGGCTGTGCATGAACCATTGCATGTTTGACAGGATTGTGGCGATGGAATTTGTCAATTCATGGGCTGAAACAGCAGGAGGCTTGGCTCTATCAATCCCACCATTCTCGGACAGAACCATTCTCAAATCCAGGAACCCACCAAAGGTCGAATACCCACACCAGGAACTCGCTGAAATCAAAGACAGGTCTAACTCCGTGGATCTTTACAAGAATAATGAGCTGCTGTATAATTCCTTCCGCTTAGATGCTGACACGATCGAGAAATTAAAGGCCAAGGCGATAGGAGATGGAGTATTGAAGAAATGGACCACTTTCGAAACTCTCTCTGCATTTGTATGGATTGCTGAACCAAAGCACTCAGTATGCTGCCTGACCAACAAACCAAACTGCTATTTGCTGTCGACATGCGTGCCAAATTTGATCCCCCACTTCCAAAAGGGTATTTTGGGAATGGAATAATATCAGCCCATTTGATCCGCCGGGCAGGTGAAATTGTGGAGAAGCCACTATCGTTCACTGTGGGGCTAATTCAAGATGCAATCAAGATGGTCACCGAGAGCTTCAGCCATTGATTACTTTGAAACAAAACGAACTCAACCTTCTCTTGCTTGCACCGTCTTGATGAGTAGCTGGTCAGGGTCGTCATTTCATAAGACAGATTTTGGCTGGGGAGAACCGCTTATGTCAGGGCCTGTGAATTTGCCTGAGAAAGAAGTTATGTTGTTCCTTTCTGATGGGAAGGATCAGAAAAGTATCTGTGTAGTTCTAGGTTTACCTGCCCCTGCTATGAAGATTTTCCAGGAGGAGATGATTCAGATATAGGAAAGGTTAAGACCCTTTCACTTTTTTCTGCATTCTATCTTAGATTTATGATGTGATTTCTTGTGGATCTGCTTTGAGACATTTGTAAAGTAATTCCTTTGGTATTCCTTTTACAGGGTGTATGATAATCAATAAAGGTGATGTTTTGTGAGTTATTAGCCGTTAACCCATCTTGTGAATTGGTGAAATATGAGCGAAAGATCAATTTGGTGGATGAGCAACACTGCAGAGTGGAACAATAATGACTGATGAAGTTGACACCTAGGTCGTCTTCATTGCAGACTAATAAATTACGTTCGGATTGCAGTGGTCTAATTGGCCTTTTTACAGAGAAGTCATTTGCATGGTGTCATATTATCTTTGAGGAATACCTCAAGTTCTTTTCTTTCGTGCATCCTACCAAACCCAAATACAGACAGGTCAACAGATCTTGCATAACAGAGTTTATTCTATAGAATCCATGCTGCAAATATTCAGAGCCAAGGCATATCACATGAAATTATAAGCCGACGAGCTCAAAATTGGTTTTTGCCATGGTGTGTTTCAATCTCTCAAGCTAGTCATTATTAGCTGTAGTTTCCACTTCTTGTTTCAGACCACTGTGAGTGGAAAATAAGGTCTATCCAAACAGCAAATTTTTGTTGCCGGTGGCTAGGCGAGCCTCGCTCGATCTAGGAATCAAAATAGCCCCTTCCTTTCGATCCCGCGAGGTGCGCCTAGCCACCAACGAGGCTCGCCTAACCCCACACTAGGCCGGGCGAGGCAAGCCTCGCCCGCCTAGCCTCGGTGAGGTGTGCGGCCACCAACGGCCATCGCGAGGGTCGGCCTCGCCCAACCCTGGTGAGGCCGGCCTTGCCAAGGGTTGGTGACGCTCCGGTGAGATCGCTGCCCTCGTTTGACCGGTCGCCGGTCCAGCGACCGGCCACAAGAAGAAGAAGAAGAAAAATATGAGAAAAAGGAAAAAAAAAAAATAAAAAAGGAAATAAAAAGTAAAAAAAAAAAATATTTAAAATTTAAAAGAAATTGATTTGGAATAGAATTAATGAGTATGGTACGATACCAATGCAATTCAATTCTAGAATCAGAAATTTTGGACAATTACTAAACGCGTTCTTTTACTCAAAATCAGTTCCCTGGAATAGAATAAAAAATAATCATTTCTAGTCAAAATCTATTCCTAGGAATAGAATTGTTAACAAATGTGCCTTAACAGGCTCGACCTCAGCATGTCGCCCTCATCCTCTAACATCGAACATGTGACAAAATTCAAATGTGGAGATTTAACACTGGATCTGTGTGTGAACCGTTGCATGTCTGATGGGATCGTAATAATGGAATCCATCAACTCATGGGCTGAAACAGCAAGGGCTTGCCTCTATCCATTCCATCATTCCTAGACAGAACCATTGTCAAATCCAGGAACCCGCCAAAGATCGATTACCTGCACCAGGGAATTCACTGAGATCAAAGACAGGTCTAACACCGCCAATGTCTACAAAAATAAGTAACTGCCGTACAATTCCTTCTGCATTGACACTGGAAAGATCGAAAAATTTAATGCCAAGGCAATGGAAAATGGAGAAAGGAAGAAATGCACGACTTTTTGAACTCTCTCTGCATTTTCATTGATTGCTGGGCTCTGAATATGCTGCCTGAGCAACAAACCAGGATGTTCTTTGCCATCGACGTGTGTTCTGAATTAGAGCCACCGCTTCCAAGATTGTACCTTGGAAATGGAGTAATGGCAGCCCACTCGATTTTTCAGGGATAAACCGCTTTTGCTCACTCTAGGGCTAATTTAAGACGCAATTAGGATGGTCACAGGTAGCTATATCAGGTCGGCTTGATTACTTTGAAATAAACCGATCAAGGGTGTCCCTTGCTTGCACCTTCATTGTTAGTACCTGGTCGAGGTTGTCATTTCATATGACGGATTTCGGCTAGGGAAAGCCACTTATTTCCAGGCTTGGAAACTGCCCAAGAAGGAAGTGGTTTTGATCTTTCCTCATGGGAAAGACATCAATGGAGTTCTAGGTGCTATGAACATCTTGCAAGAGGAGATGATGCGGTTATAGATATAATTAAGACACTTATCACTGACGTTTTTTCTTTGAGGATCTGTTTTGAGACATTTAAAAAGTAAATCCTGTAGCATCTACTCGAAAAGGATTAATCAATAAAGGGAGGTTCCGTTGTTTATTAGCAATTAACCCATGTCATGAATCCACTAGCTTAAGAAAGAATCCTTGGATTACAAACTACCAAAATAAAGGACTAGTTGAACGTATTTGAGAGATCACAATGGCGGATAAGCAACGTTACAAGATGGAACATTGATAACTGTTGATATTGACATTAGCACATCTGGGTTGCAGTTCAATCCACTACGTTCGGGTTGCAGTTCAATCCTGTCACATTATCCTGAAGAAGTATACCAACTCTGTGCATTCTATCATAACCAAATTACAGTTACTTAAAGCCAAGATGAATCACATGAAACTACAAGCATGCTATGGCTCTCTCCAGATTGGTCTTCCCGAAGGTGTGTTGGTCTCTCAACTAAAGTCAAAACTGCACACAATGCTGCTGCAGCCTATGCTTTTCGTTTCGGCCGGTTGCGAGGGCGGGAAAGAACAGGTTTTTCTTCTAAAGAGACCTCAGCATCATCACCTTCATCTGCATCCTTTATTGCTTGATTGATTGCAAGCTGGATTAGAGAAATGTAAATTCTGTTACACTAGGGTGAGCATCTTCATAAACACAGATAGAAACATCAACAGACTATCTTAAAAAGTTCTTTGTATGGTTTGTTCCAAGTGACAGATCAAATCAACATGCTGGTCTTCAACCATCAAAGACATGAAAACCCACATCTCTATGTAATACAAGTGTTCACCCACTACAAGGACAAAGGACCATCTAAAAACATGGAAGCACACTTTGTCTGGCATTAAAATTGTGAAGGTAAAAATTTCATCGGAGGCTTCTCCAAAATCTGAGAAAGGTTATGATTCCTATTGCTATTACCATACAGAAAAGAGCAGAGAGACATCCAAAAGGTAGCAAAAGCTTAGATGAGACAGTAGCCCAATGTAGACACGCAATCCTGTCTGCAAAGCAAAATTTTTTTATCTTGAGGTAGCAAACTCAAAACAAAGAAAGGGAAAGCAGACTATGCTGTTGCAATTCACAAACTAAAGTATATCCTTATTGGTTCTTCTATTTGCTGGCAACTTATTGTTGTCCTTTGACGTGCAAATCAAGGTGATAGCAACACTCGAGTAGTTCGAATATAGCAGACTTAGCTGAGAATGACTAGAACATATGCCAAACGAAAAAGAGCAAGGAGTTTTGTTATGTGGGTAACATTAAATCCTCGTGGTGAGCAGCAAAGCTGTCAACTAATCAGCTAAAGCTAAAAGATAAGAAACACGAGTTGCACCATTCCCCAACAAAACATGAATTGCCCATTTAATTTTACACTGCAAGAAGATTAAATCTTCCGTTTCCATTCTCCGCAAGAAATGGAGGTCATCAGCATTTTAGCAACTCTCCAATATAGAGGAAAATCTGAAAATTACATACATACAGTCGTGCGAATTGCAATCTTTCACAAGCAGAATACAACCAGCTTCACGCGACACCACACCCAGCAAAAGGCCAAGACTTTACTCAGAAAACTCGAAATTGATTCACGATTAGCAGGTGTCATCCCTCGGAAATCGAACTCCGAAGCGGGCTTCAAATAATCAAGCTTGGAAAATGTTCCTCGAGGTCATTCGTTCAACCAAATTCACAAAATTTACCATTTTTTATATACTGATTTCCTCGTACTATCTACACGAGTACTTTACCAATCGAGCGGACAACAAGCATCACCTCCGATGTTGTCGGAAAGCCGTCACATCCACAAAACCGGGAAAAAAAAAACAGCAGGAAAATCCGGAGAAAAACGAGCTAAGAAGCGAGGGAAAGGGAGCATCATCTACCTCCTCGAGGAAGTCCCTGTCGAGCTTATCGGCGATCTTTATGGAGGCGAAGACGGTGACGACGAGGAGAGAGAGCGGGAACACGAACGCGAACACGTAGCTGCTCCCGCTCGGGCCGGCGGGGGCCACCAGCCGGGCGCCCCTGCCGGCGCGGCGAGGCGTCCCGCCGGCGCCGGGGAAAACGACCGGCGGCGAGACCCGCACGTGCGGGGGCCCGAGGGGCGCACGTGCGGGGGAGGGCGGGAGGGGGAAGGGGAACGGCAGTTGAAGCAGGGGAGGAGGCTCGCCATGGCGGTGGCGCGGGGACGACTCCGTCCGTCCGTCCGTCCGTCGTCTTATCTCTTCATTTTTCACAGAGCGCGCCACGATGCCATTTTACCAAAACGCCCCTATCTATACCCGACGCCGTTCTACATTTAGAAAGACTAAATTTTATCTGGGATAATGAAATAAATAATTTATGAATTTTAGTTTAATATGTCAACGTGATTCTTAAATTTTTACTCGTTCCATATAGTTCATGAATTTTTAAATTTATTCCCCTAGACTAAATAACATTATACATTTTGATAAACTCGAAAGATTCTATTGAGCATGTACAAAAAATATAAAGATTACGTTGTATATTAAGTCAAAATTTGTGTGATTTTTCTGTAGCATATGCCTCCACTCAGCTAGCCTCAATCTTGGCCACAAAGGAGCTCCATGGCTTGATCTCGAGCAAGAGTTGTCATCCCCATGTCTCGCACACCTGCATTTGCAAGGGCATTCGCACCTTTGTCCGCTAGGCCTCGACCTTGGTGCCAGCCACGAGGGTGCAAGTGGCGACTGAACCGGCGGTTTGCTGAAAATGGCTGGCCGACGATGAAGATGGAGGATGAATTGGTGCTTTCCGAAGATTTTGCACGATGGTGATGCTCAGACAGCTTGGACGTCCGCGAGGACTTAAAAATTTGAACGGTTGACATTCAAATCGTCATGGGCGAAGAGGGGAAGGAGGAGGTGGAGTACGGGGAGGGGAGTGAGGTGAGATTTATCGGTGGCCAGAGCCATTACGTTGACATTCCATCTATCCAAAGACATTTAACATTTTGCCAAACATTGTGTAAGTTATTAGAAATCCCATTTTTATCCAATCTTGCCCATATCCTATTTGACCTCATCATATCCAATAAAAAAGTCCAGACTTAGTTTCAATTTGTTTAGTTAACACAAAAATAAATATTTACGACCGATGGAAATACTCATACTTAAAATTAGGAAATCAATTTCTAATTTTAAATAGAGGAACTCATTTTCCCAAGCATGACAAGTCTTTTGGCAGAACTCAAATCGTACAAATGATTCCAACTCTAGGATGAAAAGCCACACTGGGCTCAAACACAATACCTTTTATCCCAAATGAGATGCAAACACCTAATGACATTTTCAGTCATATTTTTCAGCATGTTATTAATTAAATGAAAGCTAACTATCTTCCGCAGAAATGATTTTCGACAGAAAGTATTTTCTTTTTTCATGAATCTTTTTGAGAATAAACGTACCATAATTAAATATATGATTTTTTTTGGGAAGCAACAGATTTATAGAATTTAGTAGACAAAATTAATATTTGCATTTGTAAAATTACCATCTTGCATTACCGTTAACACGGATCAAAAGTTCGTCCTCGAAGGATTTTCGTGGTTTTCATTTTTTGATAGTTTCCTTATCTTGATTCAAGCGAGCTTCTGAAAATGCAATTTCAGTGAAAAGGAGGGGAGTACAACAAAATGGGACAAGTAGAAAAACCCCAGCATCTGTTGAAGGACTTGCTGGAATTGGAAACTCTAGCAGATGATGAACACTTGAACAGCACATGTTTTTGGCCAATCGATTCTTGTGTTTGATGAGACAAGCGTGTTGTGTAATGAATGATAGCAAGCTAGCTTTAACACTTTCCAGTACTACTGACTGGCTAGCAACTACCCAATAATGCACACTGCCCATCTCGGACAATGAAAAAGAGACGGCCTGAATTAACACCTCAGTTCACTCGTTATGATTGATTCGGGAGTTGCGAAAACGGAGAGCTTCATCTTTATGCTGGTGTCAGTTATTGCAGTAGAGTCTACATTAATATGCATGGGATGTGGTCGATCTTCGTCCATTCTCTTTCGCATTGTTGCTCGACCAGGGGGCAGCCACTGACTTCCAGGCGTGAAAGAGTGGCGGGAAGCCCCTCGACGGGCAAAGAGTGGAGCTTCCGACAATCTTTAAGCCTAAGATCTTCCAGGATGTCAGGTTCTGCAACCAGTTAGTTCGAAACTCCAGGTTCGGAAGCCTTTCCAGGTGAAGGCTGGTGAGAGTGGGAGGAAGCATCCACTCGGGGAAAGTCGTAAGAGTCGAGCATCCACCGGTTACTGATAATTTCTCGAGCGAGTTCAGTCTATGGAAGGCCCAGTCGGCCAAGGGGCTAATGCTCTTGCAATCTTTGATCTCTAGGGATACTAGGTTGATGGGTAAACCGCCTTCTGGGAAGGACTCAATTCGTGGACAGTCTGAAATGCACAGTTCCTGAAGAGCAGTCAGATTCTGCATTTGCTCGGGCAATGCCCTAAGGTTCTCGCAGTTCTCAATATGGACCCTTTTGAGATTGGCCATGGGAAGTCCTCCTCCTGGGAAGGATGTCAGACTTGGACACCTTTCGATTTCCAAATAATCAAGAAAATCCAGCTTGTGCAGGCCATTGGGTAAGGACACGAGACTTGTGCAGTTGTCGACACGAAAAGATTCGAGAACTATTTCACCATCTTGACTTAGGATGTCGGCTACTGACTCCAGATTCGAACAGCTACAGATGGTCAGCGTCTTCAGTGTGAGCGGTAATTGACCACTCGGGAAGGATATCAGAGAGGAGCAGTCGAAGATCTCCAAGACCTTGAGAAGGACATTGTCCCGTAGCATTATTCCACGGGGAAGCGACTCCAAATCCGGACAAAGGTCGATAGACAACTGCTGGAAAGAGGTGGGAATGACGTCACCTGTTCTCGGAAAGGAGGTGAGGGAATAGCATCCGCTTATGTACAGATACTCGAGCGATGTATGCCTGTTATAAATTATCCCTCTGGGCAGGGACTCCAGGTTGCACCCGCGAATTGCCAGTCCCCTTAGCATGGACGGAACATTTGTCTCGGTGAATGATACAATTGCAGGGCAGTGCTTGATTGTCAACTCTTGAAGAGATGTGAGACTGTGAAGCGCGGCTGGCAGAGTCTGTAGACTATGACAATGCTCCAACTCCAGATACTCAATATCCTTCGGCAGATGTTGCTCTTTCTTGGTCAAAGCAATCAATTGTGGACAATAGCGAATTACCATACTGCGAAGGGAAGTCAACTGTTGAAACCTACCATCATCTTCGCACAAATAGTTAAGATCAGTGCAGTCCGTGATATTTAAATGCTCGAGCCGTGTCAAATGTTGCATCAGACCCGGGTTGAAATGAGTGAGATTTGAGATCTCACTGATTTGCAAGGAGAGAAGTGAGCTCATATTGAGGGCGGTTCCAAGTGATAACGCGTCACATCCTTTAATGTCTAGTCGACGGAGCAGAGGAAGCCTTGGGAGTGGAGATACCAAGAGCTTGCATTCATGAATCACAAGTTTCTCCAAGCAAGGAAGATGGTTGGGTAGTTTTCCTTTTAGATTCTGACATCTCTCAATATAAAGCTCGCGAAGGCTCGGGAACGCTACAATTCCTTTATCATCTAGAGAACAAGACCACTCCTCCCACTCCAACATGTCTTTGAAAGTAAGTGTCTCCAGCGAGGAAAAGGCTTGCCACGAGATAGGGCATAGCCATAAAATTCCACACCAACGCTCTTCACAGCAGTCAGTCCCTCGATGCAGAGATGTTTCAGCAAGGATAGCTGAGCCAATGGGGGTAAGCACATGCATCTTCGACAATCTGTGAGGCTGAGAAACACCATGTTAGAGAAGGAAGGGTCCCCCAACCAAGACGAAAACCTCGTGCCTCCATAACTTCTTATGTCGACCTTCTTTACTTTGGAATAAGGTTGTAGCATCTCAAGGACAGTTATCTGAACCTTTTCGTCTTGCAATTCAAAGTTGCTGCTCCATTCCATTGTCAATGTGGTCAGGTGCTTCTTATTTGTCAAATTGGCCCTCCTTGCATCCCAAGCATCTTCAACGTTCTCCAACCTTGATAAGGCAAGGGCTCCGTGGAGATGCACCATATTGCGCAACTCTCCTATGTCAGAACCGCTTTTAGGGCCCACAACGAATTCAGGCAAAGTGTGCAGACTTTCAGTCTACTCATATGTGAAGGCATGCAGAATATTCTGCTCCTACTTATATCGAAATAATGCAAGTTAATTAGGTCTGTCAAATCTGTAGGCAACTCTTCAAGAGAATCACAATCATTCAACATCAGTGTCTGCAGATTGTATAGAGTACATACAGATTGAGGTAGGGATTTAATGGCAGTGTGTGAGAGATTCAGGTAACAGAGATTTTTCAAATCACCGATCAAGTTGGGTAGCTCAGTGATGCAATAGCCACTCAAAGAAAGCACCCTCAGGCATCTCAACCTAGGCAAAAGATCTGTGACCACCTTATTGCTTAAGTAACAAAATCCGGTCTCATATGGAGACAACGGCAGGAATGTCCGCAACCACTCAACTTCCATTGAGGATTCGAATTTCTTGTACACGTCATATCTACCACGAGGATAGGAGAAGTGACGAGCCTTTCCTGAAAAACCAGTTGGCTTTTGCAGCCCTGATCTACCCTCGAAGCTTAGGCGCATCTTTCTCGACACTAGCTGAGCTAAATCATTAATCAGGTCATGCATGATGTACCGTGATTTATCTGCAGTTGACTCCTGGAAAAATGATCTTGATAACAGATTATTAAAGTACTCCACACCTAGATCTTCCATTCTTTTATTATCTTCTCCTTGCTGAACGAACCCTTCAGCCATCCATAACAAGACTAGCTTGTCTCTGTCAAATTCGTAGTCCTTTGGGAATAATGAACAATATGCAAAACATCGCTTGAGATTTGCAGGAAGGTGTTGATAGCTCAACTGCAGAGCAGGAAGGATGCTGTTTCTTCTTGTTGGCAAATCCCAAAGATTACTATGCAAGATCTCTTGCCAGTGGTCAATCCCTAACTTGGAGCCAAGAAGGCTTCCCAAAGATTTCGCAGCCAAAGGCACGCCTCTGCACTTCTTCACAATTTCTCGTCCGATAACTTCCAGCTGATGACGAGTTCCTGAGTCAGCATTTGGAAAAGCATGTCGAGAAAACAATGACCAACAAGCATCGTCTGACAATTCCCTGAGACGATAAGGCGCTCTGGTATTCATAAATGACAAAGCAGCTTCATTGCGCGTTGTGACCATTATTTTACTTCCACGAGCACCAGCAAGCAAAGATACCATTAACTCGTGCCAATTCTCATAGTTGTCATCCCATAAGTCATCTAAGACGACGAGAAATTTCTTTTTGCTTAGCTTCTGTCCTAAGCTACTCTGCAGTAGCTCCAAGTTCATGGTTTCCCACGACTCCTGAGTGGCTGATTCAAGAATTGCCTTTGTTACCCTTACCATATCAAATTGATCAGACACACAGGCCCAAGCTTTCACATCAAAAAACTCATCCACCCTTCTGTCATTGAAGACAAATTGAGCAAGCAGAGTCTTACCAATTCCACCCATTCCCAAAACAGGGACTACAGAGAACTCACTAGTTTGCCTGTCACAATCACTGTCCAAAAGTAACCTAATTATTTCTTCTTTGTCATCATCCCTACCGAAAACACGAGACTCAACGAGTAGTGGAGTCGTTGGCATTCTTCGTGTGATTCTAAACTTCCTCCCACCTTCACCTTTTAGTCCAAGCAAATCTTTTTGTTTTGCAATGTATTCTAATTTATCGACAATTTCCATTATCTTTGACTTGATCGTGTCATCAAATGATCTAAAAGGAGGTACCAAGTTCCAATTGCGCACCTGATTCCTCGTGTTTTTAGAGCCGACTTGCAACTTGCATCTCAATGCTTCTGTGGCCAACACATCCAATATGTCCTCAGCTTCATAGGTCGTTTCTTTAAGCATATCTAGCCAGGTTTCGATGGCCGGATTATCGTACTGCTTGTCCTCTGCATCATCAAGAACAGCAATGTTCGTGAAATATGTAATCTTCAGCTTTTCAAGGAGGAATTCATCGATGTTTGAGCGATGAAGAAACTCCGTGATATCTCCAGACGTTAGCTTGTCAAAAAGCACCTGCAAGGCCGGAGAGAGACTACCAAACCATGCTTTGCTTTGGCTGCGGACGCAGCACTGAGACAGCTAAAGCGAGCAGGGTGACAAGTTGGTGTCTTTTTTTTTATATTTCCAACTTTTGCTGAAAGTTGACTCTAATCATTCACAGTTTCTAGTCTTCTTGCTTTGGTGGCAATGCCGGCAAAAGACAAAAAAAAATCATTATGGCTAGAAGTTAACTAGCTGTGCAACTGAGTCTCCATACTCAACTTTCCACAATGACCTCCGCCGCCTGCTATGCCACCCACCAGTCTCCTTCTCTATCCACTTTTGACTCGTTCACCGAAATTGCAAAATGCAGACAAAATTGAAGTCCGACGAGGACAAGGAGGGTCGCCGGGCCAGAAGGCCTAAAACATGGAGCACCTTTTTGTAGGCTTTTAAGATGGTAAAGGGGCAGGAATACACCGACCTGTGCATATTGAACAAGAGGAAAGCTATTTTGAAATATATATGTAAAAATTAAAATTAATTCATGGAAATACCTTTTAATATAACGATAATACTTACTTTTAAAACTCCAAAGTTAAGCATGCTTATTTGGGAGCACTCTCCTAATGGGTGACCATTTGAGAAGGTGCTCGCCTGTGATATCACCTATGGTGGACCTGTAATGACCTACTTTGATGAGGGTAAGGAGTGGTCATTGAGCCAAGGGACTTAGACGAGAAGTGGATTTGGATAAGTTTCTAAAATAGCGAAGGGGTCAGGAATTAACCGAATTGTACATCAAATAAGAAGAACGATTATGAAATATGTATGCAAAAACTACAATAATTCATGAAAGTGCTTTTTGACGTAATGGCAATATTTAACTTTGGAGCTCCAAAGTTAATTATGCACACGTGCACGCACTTTCATGATAAGTGATCTTGAGTATGAAATAGGTCAAAGTAAACAATATTTCAAGTAAATTAAATCCTGAGCGTCACATCATGCCTCCTCTAATAGCTAGATGGTGGAATGCTTCAAACTATATTCCTTTTAAATTTTGAAGAAAAACGAAAAAGAAAATAGTTCGGGTCCAAAAAGAGGACAACCTCCGTGGACTTTATTGTTTTGGTTGAAATCTCCGTTGACTTCGATAGCTAGGAAAGGCTCAACTCGTGTTCCCGTCGCTTGTCTCATCAATTGATGGTCATATTTCGATTTTATATAAGCTGGTCCTGTTTTAATCTCAGCTGGGTAATATAGAGATATTACACGGTAATGCACGATCTCCTGATGCAAAATTTTGTATGACTGAAATGCTTCCAGCGTCTTCTTTCTTGTCACTAGTAAATCACAGCGAAGTCAAAGAGGCAACCGATAATTACAAGGCAAACAATCTGGGCATCTACTTTTACATGTAACGAAATATAGGTACATCACTTCAGTTTCCACTGAGATGACTGCATCTCAGTTCATTCACAAAGGCCACTCGGATAATGATCGGGAAGAACCAAAGGAGACAGCACAAAAGTAGATCATGTCACACCCGCCAGAACCATAAGCTAGCAAATTTTGTCTCTTGATTCTTCCTCTCAACCAAAAACTTGCACACGAGAATGAGAAGCCGTGGCAGCAGCAGAGGAAACGATCATCGTGGACCGGTTTATATACTAATATACTTCATCCAAGATGTATCCCCCTAGTCCTGGGGGTGATAGCGGTGGGACGGCTGATTCATGAGAAGCAGCAGCACTGGCTTCAACATCCAAGATCTTCCTTGCAGTTGAGTGGTGTTCCATGCTTCTTCCAACCTTTCTCGATGGTAGGGATTCTGAGGCAGCTGCTTTAGATGAATTACCACCACCAATCATAGATAAGAACTTGTCTTTTGATAGAACTGATGGCGCGGATGCAATGACAGAGCTGAAGACACCAGATTCCCTCAGGCCTTGTATAATAGCCTGATGTAAAAGAGATTGCACCAAATGGATTCAATAGAGAGAAGAAAGAATTTAGGAGGAGAAAAAAGACTGTCAATTTGAACTCCAAAAGCAGAAAGCATGTTTTTTTCCCCAAAAGTGGGGTAAGGTTCAGAGATTTACCTATGCAACTACACTTTATCTAGTATAGATCCACCTACTAGAAATTAGTTGTTAGAGCATATAAATGTGTCCAGCATTACAAAATCCAAACTTGCTCTATCATCCCCCACCCATGTCCAATCTTGACAAAGTATAATTAGAGATAAGGGCAGAAAGCCCTTTTTATAGTACTATTCAGTAGAGAAAATACTAGAAATGATGCTTACCATGGGAGCATATATACGAGTTAGAATGCCTTTCCTTAGGAGTTTCATCTTTATGTCTTTGTCACCCCAGACAACATGTTCATGATACCTAAACCAAAAGAAAAACAAAAATCACATAATTTGCCAAAAAGAGCTGCTCGATGTGAGCCAATACTATTGAACAGACCGATCCTCATCATATTAAAGTTGAAGCGTCATTAAAAGAAATGAGACAAGAAAAGAACTGAATAGTATCCAGGTGTTACCAGTTTAGCATTTCATCCTCAGTAGCTGTCGAAGCAATTATGAATGCCTGCAGCATTTACATTTGCTTCATCGATCAAAAGGAATTTCACAAACAGATTATTATAGCATAAACATAGACACTACGGTTCAACCACTGGATAATTTTTCATACTACATGCAAATTAGGATGAGAAATAAAGACTTGTGACTACACTGGACTCCCAGATGTTACCAACTTATAGAGAGCACTTTTTACCCAGCATCATCATAATACAAGACAGATGATTTTCCATTTGAGCAAAGTTCATTCCTTGCTGAAAATCCCACATCATTTGTGCGCACGCACATGTGTGTAGAAGCCTTGACACTTAGGCAAGACATAGCTTATCACTATGGAAGCTTATTTGTTGCTACATGGGTCCAATTTAAATCAAAATCAATGTAATGGCCTCCTACAACTTGTGGTCTCCCCAAAAGTAAATAAGAGCCAGTCACGTCTAAATGCAGCTCAGTTTCACCAGCAACTGCCTCTCCTTCCTCAAAGCCACCCACAGTTCACTCCTCAACCCAACAAAAGAAGAAGAGGGAAAGAAATGTCTATATGAGAAAACATACACATGAAGAGAGAGAGAGAGAGAGAGAGAGATCACTCACTGATCTGTCAAATTCTAACATGAAGCATCTTTTAACATCTTCCTTTGTGGGCTTGCAGCCGCACCTATCACGCCTAGAAGTCAAATCTGAGAACTTGGCATATGTGTAATGAAGAACAGCAGCCTCTTCCAACTTGATCTCACTAACAGCCAAAGCAAATGGCATAGTTAAATTCTACCTGAACAGATACCAAGACTTTGTGCTAAAGATTTATGGACAAATAGACAGATGACAAATAAATCCAGCAAACATCCTTCATTATATATTTAAAAAAATAAAATAAAATAAAAAACTAGTAAAATCAGCCTACTGACACTCAAGGAGATGGATCTGTAGATAAATTACCCAAACAACTGTACTAACATCTAGAAGGAAATAAAAAAGAAAGTGAGATGCATTATTTGCGGCCTATGAAGTAGACTGCCAATCAAAAGCCTAACATTCACAGATAAGAGCGCCATACTTGGGGGTTTTCATGTAATTGTGCCATCTGTGTGCTCCATTAGGTCGGAGATGATCCTGAATTCGGGCAGCTGCTTTTCCATTTCCATAAGTCAAGAAGTAGTTTGGATTACCACGAGTCGATTCTTTGTACATTCCAAAGTAAGTATCTTTCGGAAGATGGTCATAATTTTTCTTGAACATTGAGACCTGCTCAGCAGAGTTCATATACAAATCAAAAGAAGCGAATATCTTTCACAAACATCCAGAATTAGCCGGAAATATGCTTTAAATCCTCTTGTTTAATGAGCAATGACAAACCAGTACAATTATGACTGCGAAGTTGAAAACTTGTGTCTTCATGGAAACAAAAGGGCATAATGTTTGAAACTATACAATGTAAACTAATGAAGACGAAAATCATAGATTTGATGGTAATGGACAATTTCAACAGCATTTTGACTAACAGCAGTCATAAAATTATAATGCCAGAGTCTAAAAAGACAGACTTTGTTTATTACTGCAAAGTCGAAAACTCATATCTTCATTTGGAAAAAAACGGCTTAATGTTTGAAAGTATATAATGTAATGAAGACAAAAATCAAAGATTTAACGGAAATAAACAAGTAACAGCATTCTGACAGACAGCAGTCATGAAATTATAATGCCACAATCTAAAAAAGACAGAAGAGTGGGAATTTAGGCACAGCAATGGCCTAAAATGGTGAACACAGACTTTCGAGATAAGATATGAAGCCAACATCAAGAAACTTTGAGTGTGATAGAAGCATTTACCTCACTGAAAGGATCTTTGATGTCATCACGCTCTACACTGCTCTCCTAAAAAACAATCAGAGGAAATATCAATTATATTGGGCACCAGAGCTAACCAAAGGCAGCAAAGAGAAAGGCGAAACTTTAATATCTCTGTCCCTCATTATCTCACAACACAAATCAAAATCAATGTCAACCTGGAAAAACCACCCACCTTCAGGAGTTGGCTACAAATAAGTTTGTAATAAAATAATAAAAAGAACTAAAAGAACCACCTACAAGACCATCAATATAATGTCAAAACCCTTCACTTACGTAGTTTGGAAATACAACCATGTCCACATTATCAGGAACATCCATCAGTAATTGCCTCAGAGAATATTCTTGTGCACCAGCAGGGTGCATCAGCTCATCTGTATCAAGATGAATTATCCAGTTCACTCCAGCATCCTGACGTTATACAAGCGGAGTCAGATGTGATTCTTGTGATAAAATTTATACAATACAATGCATGTAAATTGATACCCTTGCCATGACGATGGCCATCTCCATATTGAGAGATTGCTTCACAAATAGCTCATAATTGCATGGTTTGTAAAAGAAACTTGATAGCCAAGTCTCATTCCAGATTCGACTGATGGATCCACAGAAAAATAAGAACATAAAAGACAATTAGATTTAGAAAGGTAATTAAGTGAATAACCACTATACATAAACTTTCAACTTCCGAGGGCTGCCCATGTCATGTACATAGAGCACAGAAAATATGTTAATTTTGTAGTCGACATATCTCAAATCAAAAGCCAATTGCACTACACTAAACAAAAATATGATCAAAGTATGATAATAACAAAGAAGAAATAACAACAGAGGAAGGTTTATCTGCCAATAATCATCTCGGTCAGCCTGTTAGAGAGGTGTGTAACAATCCAACATTTAAATGGCAAATTTCACCTTTTAGCTTGCTGCTCCTCTAGCTCTCTTGTTCTGTATATCACTTTCACACCCTGCAAAAGCAGCATGTAATAAATGTTCACGCAGAACTGCCATATCATAAACTAAACAAATAGAATCATAACAAGTCCAGGGTACTGTCAAGATTTCCTTCACCCCATGGTATATCTGAATGTTGGGTTTTCTTTATGTTGTAGTAAAAGAACATAATTGCCCCTGAGTTCATATCTTTCTATAATCACACTTTTCAATGCTTCACGTGAATCTTAAAATCCAAATGATATAGATCCTGAAGAAAAGGGGAAGAGAGATTAAAGCCAACCAAATAAAAGTAAGTGTTTACTTACTGGAATAGATTCAAGAACTTTGGATATGCTAGGAGATGCAGCCTTCCCTTCCACAAACAAAAAGAAGGTTGTGACTCCAATAACCTTATGGTAAAACATCCATGGCAGAATCTGATCCAAACCAGCCGAGGTGCTTGTTGTTATGCATATCTACACAGTAAAAAGAGAATCTGAGAAGGTTGTCATATGCAAGTTGAAAACTCAAAAAAGCCTCCATATTTACGGATGACAGCACATCGTCCGTACATCTGCAATCATTTAACAGAGAATGGACTCTACCACACGATCAAACATAATGATAAAAATGCATGCACCAACTCTCAGTTCTCCTCACTTAATTGACTCTCCGCCACAATTAAACCAGCCAGAATATTCACAACCTGAAGATCAATAACCAGCACATTTCCCCCACAGTTCTCTGTGTTCCCTGATGACGTCTACCAATCACTCTGACAAATTAATGACACTGACAGTTTTGGTACACATGCAGCATACAAAGTCCGAAAGGTATACACAATCCAATGCAGAAAAATATGGGCGAATTCAGCTGATAAAATTTTCAACTCTTTCATTTTCATGAAACACTGCTGGAAACTGTTCAGATTTTTCTTTTCCTTTTCGTGATGAGGGAATCAAAATTAACTATATATGGAAAGTCCGTCATAGAAATAAACTTTCCCTTTCATTCCAGTTCTGAACATAGAAAAGAGAATACCACTACCAATTATCATCGGATGCACCCTATGACCCTAGATCAGACCCATAACTTGAAACCTATCGATCAATGATGTCAAGATACTCACATAGCAACTAGACCAATGACTAGTACTAGAAGTCACCAACACTCATTCAGACAACCAAAGCGAACCACCCCCCAGGATCGACATCTCTGAACATCCAGAATGCCATATACAGCTAACGTACTCGACCAAAGAAAAATCACACACGCACTGAGACAAAAACAGAACCCAGATCGGGATCAACACAAGCAGCGGGAAGCAAAAAGAAGGAAAATAAAAATTCAAACGTTCGCCTTCACACAGGAACAAAAATCTTGAAAATGTCCGATCCGAGATCGACATCGCAAATCTCGTCCTCGAAATTCAAAAACTGAACCTCCAGAGCACAATCGACGCCAAGATCAACGCAATCAGACGAAACGAGGCTGGCGGGAAGGGGAAAAAACGAACCTTCGGCTTCAAACTGGCTCCGAAATCGAACTTCCAATCGCGGTAGTACGGGAAGGAAGGGGAGGCGCTGCGGGCGAGATGGGCGCAATCGGACGGCGAGGACGAGGAGGAAAGGGAAGGAGTGGCGGGCGACGGAGGAGAGAGGGGAGGCGTTGTCCATGCCGGGGAAGAGGTGGGCGGATCCGGGCGGGGCCCAGCGGGTGGTGGGGTCGGTGACGCCGCCGCGCCATTGGAGGGCGAAGGCCAGGAGGGCGAGGGAGAGCGGGAGGAGCGTCAGCAGGAGGAGGAGCTTCGCGGTGAGTGACGGCGACGGCGACGGCGACGAGGAGGAGGAGTTGGAGTAGTGGGAAGGCGCATTTGGCCGGAGCGAAGTGTGGAGGTGGCTCGGCATGGCGGACGCCGGCGGAGAAGAGAGGAGAGAGAGAGAGAGAGAGAGAGAGAGAGAGAGAGGCAGAGAAGAAGACGAAGACTTTTGAATTTTTTTTTTAAAAACTACTTTTTATTTATTTGAGCAGCACCATCATGTTTGGTCGGGAAATTTATTAAGCTTAATCATAAAGTTATGTTTATTATTGTTATTATTATTATTAATTCTCTCCAACTTGTTCGTAGTTTTTGCACGTGGAGGATTTAATTCAAACTGGTGAAAGTGAAAAGCCCACCGCTTTCCATGTAAGGGAGACATTAACATTTAACTGGTTACATAAAATCATACAGAATATTAAAGTTATTAATTAGTGGGAAAATTGTGGACATGATATAAAGAGGTCATTCACGTATATGTATTATGGTTATAGAAAGAGAAACATTTTTATAAGATAAAATGGGTTTAATGTTTGGAACTGAATTATATTAGGATAATAATTGATTTTCGCATCTGTCTAGGATTAAAAGTAAATTGTGAGAGACTTATGAAATTATATGAATGTTTAAGAGATTTTGGAGTTACCATTTTATCTATAGATATCAGTCATGATTAATTTTAATGGCGTTAGGTCTACTCTATAATAGATAGAGAGACAAAAAGGTAAATAAAGAAAGCAAGCATGCGATCGTTGAAAAGATCAGCAATTGTCTAGTATTTTGAAAGGTCAAACTTACCCACGTATATTTTGCTCAAAAAAAAAAAAAACTTACCCACGTATATTATATATGTAAAATGATCATTCAAGGATAAACATGAGAAGGGATTACCAATATGTTCTCAATAAAAAAAAAAAAAAAAAAAAAAAAAAAAGATGATAAAACTTATGATCTTTGAAAAAAAGGAATTTCCTAATAATTTGAAAGGACATATTTAAATACTTAATCCATGCAATTTGATTATTTAACAATAGAATGAAAAATGGATGAATAATATATTTCAAAAAGTAGAAACTAGATAATTTCGACAATTAGTGTAGATAGGTTGATATATTTGTTGACAAAAATCGAAATTGCAAAATTTCTAAAAAGAAAATGGAAAATCATAGTCACATCACTATCCCTAATTTCCATTACTCCCATTTTTCTGTTTGTTTTTTCATTGTCCTCCCTTTCAATAAATACTTAAATTACAAGTAACTTTTTCATGGGGGTTGCATATTTCAGAAGTTAAGTTTTCTCATTTTGTTTTTTTACTAGCAAAAGAGCATGAGCCCATGTGCAAAGAAAAATTACAAAAGAAACTCTTCAGTAAGTAACCCCTAAAGATTTAATCTAATATATAATTGCAAAAGCAAACTTAGGCTCACTTTTTAATCTTATTTAAAATTGTCCCAAATAAAATAATAAAAAAGGGCATAATTGGCACATACTCCTTCCACCTGTTCATGCAATAATAAGTTTACCATTTTTTTTTCTCTCTCTACAATTATCTCACCAACGTGTTTCGGACGGCATTGTAATTAAACAAAAAAAAAGGTAAAATTTTGACTTTTTATGAAAGCAATTAGAGGCTATTGTTAAATTTCAAAAAGTATGCGAGATTCATGGAATCGCTTTTTTTAATTATCGTAATAACAAAATGTATCATATAATCTCCGAAGCAATCAAACAACATATAATCTCCGGCAATCTATGCAAGGAAGTTCTATCTACTTTACAGAACAAGTTCCCAAGAAGGATTACATTTCTTATTTAAATATAATATATATATATATATATCTTAATCTTTAAATCAAATATACCACGATAAACACAAGAATCTCTGCGAATAACCCTCTCTCTCTCTCTCTCTCTCTCTCTCTCATCTTGCAGAAAACCAGAGAGCAAAATCCAAACCCTAGCTTCTTGGCCTCGTCTCTTTATCTCTCTACAGTCGGTCAATGCTCCGTCGCGGCGAGCAGGCAGCGAAGGGCCTAAGAGAAGGTTCAATCGTTAAATGCTCTGCCCCCCCTTCCTCTCCTCCCGCCGCTGCCCGAGTTTCATGTCTACCGCCATCGGCTTCCTCTATGCCCTCTCCTCCTCTCTCGCTCCCGGGCTCGCAAAACCCCTGATTTCCCATTCCTTTCCCATACGATTCGGGCATTGCCGGAAGTGCTGCTGGGGTGGTGATCTGGGATCCTTCGGAACTTACAGGGACGTCTGCGCGCTCCCCCAGAAATGAGTAATTCCAAGGTGCGTTTGATTTTTCTTGGGGTCGTGATTGCGGGGGGAGTGTGGGTGTGATGATTGACGTGAAAAAGGAGGGGGCTTTCTGAGTTTTTTTCTGGGTCTGGGGAGTTGGGTATTTTTCCTTGTTTATGGGTTTTTGGAAAATTTTGTCTTTTTGATTGCTGCTTGTTGGTCCAAGTTGTGGGTATGTTTCGGTCGATTTCGAGTCGGTTCGATGACGGATAAAGATGCATGGCTTTTGAGGTTGTGGGGCTGGATTTTGATGATTAGACGCAATTAGTGTGAGGACCCCGGATATCCATGCGAGTCTTTTTGCTCTAGGCTAGTTGCTGGATGAATTCCTGTGCGTAGTAATTTTGTTTTCTTGTTTTGTACCCATACCAATAAGAGACAGTATTTTGATGCGTAATGTATTATTTGAGACGCTTTCTTCCGACAGAGTCTGTTTCGTGGAAAGAATGATATTGGGAAAATATGTCACTCCCTTGAAAAATCATATATTTTTGGTGTATATTCACATGATCCTAGCAAAAAAATATGTATGAAGAACCATTATAATTTACTCTGTGAACTTTCTAGTTGGCTTATTTTAATCTAGACATGGTGTTTTCTTCTCTTCATAATGCTTGAGCAGGTAATTCTCTTTGGTTCATTCACTGAAGAGGAGACCAGGTCATTGCTGCTAGGTCAGTCTTCCAAAAGTGCTGAAAAGGCTGCTGATAACATAGAAATACGAATAGGTTCATTTTCCATTGACGATAAGGATGATCAATCTGGCAGAAACGTGGATTCTTCGAAGGGGTCAATTGCTTTTGGGAGCTTAAAACCTTTAGAGAAACATGCAGAATCAGAGGTAGCAAACACAAAGAGCCATGTGCCAATAGCTTCAGATACTCCAATAGAAAATGGAAACTTCAATCAAATCCATGTTTCTTCAAGTAGTAATGGGGTGAAAGAAGTAGAAGTAGACAGTATTACTTCAACATCCCTAAGTGGATCCCTAAATGGAGACAGTCCCTCTAATCACTCTCAAAAGTCAATGTTTCATATCCTGGATGACGGAGAAGCAAAAGACGGTGACCTAACTTGTGTTACTGGGGATTTGCCACGGATGGTGTCTAATAGGGGAATTTTGAAGGAATCAAATGGGTCTGTACCATGTTTGAAGGACATACTTCCACGAGGCTTAATTAATTTGGGTAACTTGTGCTTTCTTAATGCGACTCTACAAGCTCTTCTCTCCTGTGCTCCTTTTGTGCGGCTCTTGCATGACCTCAAGCAGCGAGACATCCCAAAGGTTTGTTGCGCTTATCTTAGTTGTTTACATTTACTGGAGCTGTTGCAGAGCTTTAACATGATGATGATTTGATGCCTCAGTTTCTATTAACTTTTCATTGCTTCAATTCGACTCACTGTGCTCCCCTTGCTCGTGGTTAACTAGGTTGGTTATCCCACTTTAGTTGCATTCACTGAGTTCATCTCTGAATTTGAGATGCCTGCTGCCTCAAGCTTAAACAGAAAGGAACTCAATTCTCTGGAGACTGGAAGGCCTTTTAACCCTGCTATGTTTGGAGCTGTGCTGAAGAATTTTACTCCGGATGTGCCAAATAGCATGTCAGCAAGGCCAAGGTTTGTTCATTTTGCTAATTAATTGTTCAACTATTTTAGCAAATAGGATTGTTTATTGGCCTATAACTATTGCTTAAATTCATGTTGCCTTGAAGTTCTGTCAATTGCTGCCTTCAGTGTACATATCTGAAGAATGTAATTCAAACACAGGTAAAGGAATTTGTTCAATGACCATGCATTAATCTTGGTGCCAGTGCTTTTTAGATGACTGAGTTGGATATGTCAATGCCCTAAGATTCTCTTACTTTTAAGCTCTTCCTTGTCATGAGTGGCATATTTTGGTTGGCCCTCCTGTTTATGCAAGACTTCGACAGCATGTTTAAGCAATGAAGGTGTTTGAGATATATTGTCTAATTTGGCAAAGGAAAGAATTGAGCTTAGACATCCTGGTGACGCAAGAAAATGGCAGCTAGTGTCCTGCTGAAAATAGAATGAAATACTTTTGTCATAAAAGATCTATTTCTAATTTTTTTTAAGCATTGCGTCAGTGATATAAAAAAATGTCTCTTAGTTGGTTTCTATTTTTATTGTTGCTGTAGGCAAGAAGATGCGCAGGAATTTCTAAGCTTCATCATGGATCAAATACATGATGAATTACTTAAGCTTGGTGGGAATTCTTTGTTACTTAATGGGGGAAGATCATCTTTAGTTTCTTCTGTGGAAGATGATGAATGGGAGATGGTTGGCCCAAAGAACAAATCAGCAGTGACTAGAACACAAAGTTTTGTCCCATCAGAATTAAGTGATATCTTTGGTGGCCAACTGAGAAGTGAGGTGAAGGCAAGAGGTAGCGCACTATATTACTGGTTTAAAGTACTTAGGTGCTTTCTCTAGGTCCTTGTATATTCATCGGATGCATTAATTACTGCCTTTTACCACGGTAGTTCTGTTTAGAGATTTGATTTTTTTGTTCAGAAGAAAGAAATTTGATTTTGTTCTTTAATTTGATTCTATTCCATAACTGTTGAACCGCGATCTTTTTGGGCATTTTAGCCTTCTATCTGCTTGGCCGAGCTGAGTTTGAATCTAATTGGTGTTGGCAATATCTAAACTATGGATGGAAGAGCTGCTTCTACAAGCTGATTTTCTAATCTGGTTGATCATTATTTTGTCTTGGTCAATAAAGCACTCTCAAAGTGATAATTTGCGGATCTTTGTGTCTCTGGTTCAGGGAGTAAAGCTTCTGCAACTGTTCAACCCTTTCTCTTGCTACATCTAGATATTTACCCAGAGGCTGTTCATACTATTGAGGATGCGCTTCGATTGTATTCAGTACCAGAAACTCTTGAGGGATATAAACCATCAGCAAGTGGAAAGGTAGTCTGAGCCAACAGCTCATTACATATTACTGTTTTAATCTTTGTTGTGGAACATGATATTTTGATGGACTGAAACTTTTTATGGTCATTAGATTTTGAAACCATATTGCTTTGGTCATGCATATTCCTCATAAAGCATATGTAACTCTTTGATATCACGTCATGTTAACATTATTGCATCTCCACTTTCTGTTCCTTTCTGCATATTGTTTTCTCCTTAATGGCATTACAAGTTTTCTTACTGGACTATGAGTATGATTGTCTCGCCTTTTCTGGTACTGTCTGTAGGGTAGGGATAATTATTAATTATCATTGGTATAGCAGTCTTTGCAAACTCTAATAAGCTACTAGGTAGCATTCCCTGAAATTTTACTTTCATGAGATAAAATCAGGGAACTTCAAATGTCATAGGATATGCATCTGAGTATTTTAATTAATTCCATTGTTTTGCAGGCTGGTGTGGTGGCTGCTAGGAAATCCATCAAAATTCAAAGACCTTCCAACATGTTGATTCTGCACCTGAAGCGGTTTGGGTATGGAAGACAAGGAAGCACCAAGCTGCATAAAGCGGTGTATTTTCCTCTTGAATTGGTTTTGAGTCGTGAGCTGCTTGTATCTTCATCTACAGAGGTGATGCTTTTCTCCACTTATCAATTGCATGTCTTAACTATTTTTTCTGTAATATGTTATATGCTGCACTTTTGTTAACTTTTGAGGTTTTGAATTGATAAATTATGATGCCTATTCTGTGTTGGCATCATCTTGTTATCATAAAGCATTAGAGTGCCCTTAGAAAATGCCTTCTGATGGCTGCGCAACTCGAAACTACATCTGTTCTTGCAATCATTGTCACAATCCCATTTCCTGACTCATCCTTTCATGTTTTTTCCTGATTCCTGACTAACTGTTTTGTCGTCATGGTCTCTCCAGAATTTTTGTTATGGTGCATATATATGAGATATAGCTGTATGTTTTGTAAATCAACTTTAGGACCTGCCAGCTAGGTGTTTTTATTAGTTGGGGTTATTATGATCTATAACAAGTGAAATTGCTGTACTCTGCCTTTACAGGGCCGCAAATACAAGCTTGTTGCTACGGTAACCCACCATGGCAGGGAGCCCACAAAGGGTCACTATACTGCTGATGCTCTGCATGCTAATGGCCAGTGGTTACGGTTTGATGATGCATCTGTGACTGTTATGGAGACAAATAAGGTATTGCACGACCAGGCATACGTCCTCTTCTACAAGCAGGTGTAAAGGTGGAGAATGTTTATGGATGTCTGCACCTGTGTCAAAACAAAGAGGCCTGCTGATTTGAATAAAGTTATCAGTTGATAACAAAGTTGTTACTATGTATCACTTGCCAAAAGCCATGGATGCCGCTGTGTATCATTGTCCATTTATGTTGGGAAACTTGAGGTGGTTCTTGACCTCCCCTTTCTGATGATCTTTAGGGTAAATTGTAAATTTTTTTGGGGGGTTTGACATACTATTAATGAATGGGAGCATGGATGAAATTTCTGCTACTTGGAGTAAGTTAATAGTCAATTTTGATATGGTTAAATTTTCTCTTTTTTTAAAAGTGGTGTTGCGGATATAGCATGAATTTTTTGTGCTTGGAAGGTTTTTTAACAGACTATATTGAGTCGCTGAGGTTGGATGTTGATAATTGAGGTTGAGGACTGTTTGATCGTATCATTTTTGGCCTTCTAGGCAGTACGATCTGGTAAGGTTTGAACTCAGTGAAATGTGATTCTGTGTGGTGTCGGGTTTATGATCCGAACCGAACCGAAACTTTTGCAATATCTGTTTGTTTACCTGTTACCCAAACATTAAGAAGACCCGGCCCAGAAAGACCCGAAAATTTTGGGTCGGTTCACGTTGGTCCATTGGAATCTTCATGGAAGCCCGCCCCTTCAGTTTTTGTTATCAGGCGTCTATTTCTTAACATTTTCAAATGAAGTATTAACCATCATTTAGGTTGCGGCGTTTCATATAACATGCCCTTACATTGGAGCACAACTAAGTCTAGCGCCATTTCACTTTTGTTGTTCTCCTTGCCACTTGCGTTGTGATCGAGGTACGCATTGTGCAGTGCGTTAAATGCCGGCTGATCAAGGTGGAGGTCAAGTCAGCTTGTCACAGCTGAGAAATAAAATTTTCATTTTCCCTTAGGGCTAAGGATTATTGCTTGAACTTTTTGAATGGTCCCTCCAGATCTTTAATAGCAGTAGACAAATGTGGATGATGCAGGAAGCCAGTAGCTGAATTCCCTTGGATATTTCTCAGTGGATGCTTGCTTTTTCTCTTAGATATTTCAAGAACTGTTCTTTCTTGGGAAAAAGGCAAAAGGGCGGTCCAGGTTGGACCTCTTTTGTTTACTTTCTCTGGTATGAAAATCAGAAGCTTCTCATGAATAATTGAATGGACTTCCAATTAGCACGCCAGCCCCCACGATAGTTGAAATAAGAAGCCTTGTTAGAGCATGGCTTTTGTTTGGTAGCTTCTTTACTTTCACATGTATCAAAGAATCATTCTTGAGTTTGTTTTCAGATACTGTTATATGTAAACTGCTTGGCTTGTTTCCTTCGGCAGGAATCAAAGAACCAAGCTAAACTTTTAGTACCCAGTGTTCCCTCCCTTTCTATAGGACATATTTTATGGTTTAATGGCGTGGCTAAAAAGCAAATTCCAAGCAGCTAGAGAAAACCTTGACAGGTTGTTGAACCCTACCGCCTTCTTATTTTTTGATGAATGAACCCTGCTGGTTCACTCCTTGAGGTTTCAGCAATCCTGTGATTGCTTAAAGATAAAGGATTTGGTTCTTGAACTTTTAGACTATGGTGGTCCTGATTGGAAGGGGTGGATTTGACCGGAGATGCAGAGAAAAGGAAACCATTTTCTGGGTATGAGGTCGGTCATTCCCTCCATTCATTTTATCATTCCTCATGATGAAATCATGACAATAATGTACTAATTAAGGGAAAGGGATCAGAGATTTAATTGTAATTCCTCCTTGGCTTCGAAAACTTATTCTTGTTTAGTGATGATCTAACCTTGTCCGGTGACTATGCAAAGAGGAGTCATACGGTCCCTGGGATATTTTCTAATTGAAGTTTGTGATTGAATCAAATAAGCTCTCGAGCCAGGTTGAATCAATTTCATTTTAAAGAAAAATTGTCCGAAGTGAGTAGGGCTAGCTATCCAGTCACCTCGAACATGAGCAGTGTCGAAATAACATAACCAGTTATACTTGGGATAAATTCGCCTTAGGTTGGGACATCTGCTGAGGAAAATCTGACAAATGACGGGTTTTGGTCACAACTCTAAATTGTGTTTGCTTGTGGCTTTTTAGCATCAATGTCTTTCTTATGTTATTGGTGGGGTCTCATTGTCATGGTAGGAGGAAGCAAAGCATGTTCCAGATGCCTGTTTGTTACTGGTATTATATTTTGCCCCAACTCCAAACAAAAAGGCTTGGTTGGAGAAGAAGAATCAGTAGCATAAATTAAGGAAAAGCTGCAACTTGATCATGTAACCAAAGAAAGGATGTTATTCATAATTTGAACAAATCCTCAAAACAAACCGGTTTCATATACAGAGTATTTCAGAATTCCGTGACACCTGAAACGAGAAACAACAAACAATCCACACTTCACTGGTATGTTCTAAACATTGTCCCAAACAAAGAGAGAAAACAAAAACGAATAGCAAAAAATCTATCTTCTTGAACCCTATCTATCATTAACTGTTGCACAAGGGAAAAAAATAACTCAAGACCTCCAAGACCCAGCTTCAGACTCTCAACAAAATGAATCGCGACTCTTCTTCATCCTTCAAAGAACTATGGACACGTCTCAAAACTAAATTGAAGCACTGCAGGCAATGAAAAAGGCAGCAGCAGTGACTCATAACTTGCAGAAATCTGAAAGTTTTTCTAACACAAAATAGAGCTTTTCTCCGTATTCACTGGTGTTGAAGCTGTGTCCTCTTTCTGGGCAGAGTACTTGGGAACCCACCATACCCTCAAACTTTTGTCAAGACCACCACTATAGAGCATGAATCCTTCACCAACTCTGAGAGGTGATGCTTGCAGACACTTTACTGGCCCTTCATGGCCACTGATCAGGCCAACCTTACAAATCTGACCAAAGGCCTCTCTCTTCCATATGGATATGCTTTTATCAGGCAGAGCCACTGCACAAGTACTCTCCCATCAAGCACATACACAAAACAGCCATCTGATGGGCCTTTTTCTCGCACACCAGCTTCCAGCTCGCAAAATTACTACTTCCCTCCCACCCCATAACAAACCCATCTGACCCTCCTCCATAAACCCACTTCCCATCCTCCGAAACAATCACCGAATTCAGAGAAACATCCTTGTGGCCTTCCAAAATGCCCTTCAAGGAATGTGAGCTCTTTGTTCCCTCCTTGCCCCAAGCTTTAATTCTGCCGTCTGCAGAAGCTGAATACACAATCCCTTTGCACGCCGCCAGCCCATTGATAGCATCATCATGTGCCTTTATGGATTCCAAGCACTTCAGATCCGATATCCTCCACACCTTGAGGGTCTTGTCCCAAGACCCGGAATAGATGAAGTTATCATGCACGGCCAAGCAAGAGATGCTATCTGCATGCTCAATCCACAGCCTCTTGTGATGCCTTCTTGTCTGCACATAATTGCTCTGCTTCATGAACTTCCCCAGGTAGTCCTTCGTTGTGGGAAGCGTATCGACAAGCCTGAAAATATTCTCCGATCTCCTCGAGACCTTCCAAACTCGGATTCTGCTATCTTGATGTGCCGTGAACACCTTGTTGCCCACAGTCACAAGGGCCTTGACAGAGCCATCCCCTTGGCCGAACTTCGTGAATAGCTTCAGATCAGGCTGTTGCCACACTATGATGTCCTTCCCTTGGGAGGCACTCAAGATGAACTCCCCACACAAGGCCAAGCAAGAAACTGAACCCATGTGGCCAGACAAAACTGCCAACGGCTTGTGCGACTGAAACCCCGAAAAGGGGGAGCAAGGTAGCTGATATTTCGCGTCCAGGAGCTCGAACCGGCGCGAACTCGCAGGGCTTTCGTCGGTTTCGCTGCCGAGGCTGCTGCTGCTGCTGCAGCTACCGCTTGTTATCGTTGCAGACAACAGTGGAATGGAGACTGCAACATCTGGAACATTAAGAAGATCCATCGAAGGAAGAGCAAAGAACTTTCTCTGTTGATGTCTTAATACAGATATTAAGAGACACAACATAGACTACGGGGGGAAGTTCTGAGAGTCGTTAAAGAGAGACAACTGTGTTGAACGAAGATGGTAGGTTATATAAAGTGGAGTTCTCTAAAGTGGAGCGGAGTTGTAAAGGACGAAACACACGGATTTCTTGAGGGAAAGGTTCTGCATGATTTCTCTTTTTTAAAAATCGTTATATCCAGGTGTGGGTGCAACGGCTACTTTGAAAAATCGTTACTTTACTCCACGCAAATTAGGTTACGAAGAAAGGGACCACCGCCCCCTCCTCCTCATTACTTAGAATATTCCGAGAATTCGAGGTCATGTCATGTTGGTCCGTTTTGGTGACCAGTTGTCTTAGGCCTACCATGGGCCCATGGCATGGCGAAAAGCAACAAAACAAAACAACGTCGACAAAAATAAACCTTTCAGAGGAGGAATCCATAAACAGAGTTTGTACGAAGCAAAGGATAAGCTATGGCGTTCCGCTTTTAGTTGTGATTGGCCGATGTAAAGCAGAGAATGCATATTCACATCCATAAGAGCGATTGATAGGGATGAAACTGACGTGCAGGCGACGACATGTTTATCGTTACGAGTCAATTGTCATCCTTAAACAAATCCAGAAGAGGAGCCTTAGTCGGTCCCAGTGCGACATTGCTTCTCCATTCAACTTTAGGGGCATGAAGATTCAGAGCTTCTTTTGTTCGTTCAATCTTTTATAATTCCTCGGTCGATCAATTGGCATCTTCAAACGGACTGGCCGTGGGAAGGTTCAAAGATGCAAACCGTGTCAAACACTTTTCCTGAATTTGGCGGAAATATAAAAAGAATAAGACATAAGTCAAACACTTCTCTGCAAATCTTGGATAAGATATGAACCCTTGAGGGTGACGCTCCTACCGTCTCCTCTACGTCCATAAACTATTTAGGGTTAGGTTGTTCAAGCCAAAGTTTCATAATTTGACTCGATAGATGAACATTGGACATGACCCATTTCTTGATTTCATTTAGTCTTATCAAAGCTTATCCTTTCATGGGTTAGGTCATTCACCTGCACGTCAAGTGAAAGTTACACATGAATTTGCGCTTGGCAAACCGAATGGCTTTCCCCCTTTTGGTTTAATTATCCCAACTAGACCAATTTAGTGAAAAAGAAAAGATGTGTGAGGAAATAATCACAATTAGCGTTGTCTCTTCTCCCTTAAAAAATTCAGAAATTTTTTGAAGCATCTTCTCATCCATCTAGCTAGTCATAACAATTCAATAGATTTTATGTGGGAATCTTGGTTGGAGATTATAGTATTCGTCATCAGATTACAAGTTAGTGAATAGTGACCTAACTGATTTATTAATTTTCCACATGGGTCGCACCGTCTAGTAAATAAGGCATTATTTTTCTTGGAGCTAAGCTACACCATTATGCACCTGATTTATTTTTTATATTCTTAATGATGGACCTATTTTGCCCTCTATTCCCCCTTGGACTCTTCTCTCCTACTAATCAGGAATTGAGTTGGCACTTATAGTAATAGAATCGATTCTCCCCAGAAAAAAAGAAAAAAAAAGATTGACCGACAAATCAATTACTTTTATTTCTTTTCTTTTTGTAAATGTATTATATATTATTATTGAATAAATTGGCATGGATTGTGGAGATTATTCAAGCTCAGAAATTTCAGGAGAGAGGTTTTGACTTTTCAACATGAGGACGCCTGCATAACTTAAAAGTTGTTCCACTGAAGAAATTTCATTAAACTAACGTCTCTCGTTTACCTTGCGCTCCAAAGTATTCAAAACATTCGTCCTAGAAACATGGTGGTCGGCTGTCTATTACAATTCCAAAGTTGCCTTAGACTATAAAACACTAATTTATGTTTTGGAGCATGAACAAGGCACATGAAAGAATCATTTTACGGTTTTGATTAATAAGACAGCCGCGTCATCATAAACTAATGAAAAGTCGTCGAATCTTCTTTCGATGAGGAGTGCACGGTGGGTTTGGAATGTCTTTTCGATCCAAAAATGCTACTATATTCGTTTAAGAAACTATTAAACTCCTTTTAAGCAAGCATATCATAATTTCCTTTCTCGTTCCGAGTAACTGCAAGCTGCCGAAAGAGTAACATGAAGTATCAATCTATTCCAAAATTTGGGTATTTCATGTTATCCAGAATGCGTACGCTAGTGGTTTTCCATGTTCCAAGACTGCCATTGGTCGGGTTTTCTCTAAGTCAGGTCTAAAAAAGATGCTAATAGCATATGACAAACTTATTTTTTTGGTAGCTAGCGGTACGGATTTTTGTTTGTGCACTAGGGCATAAGATTCAATGCATGCAAAGAGTCGTATGAAGTCAGCAAACACCCCGCAGTCAGGTGGGTGGTTTGTAACGACAGAAACCTTGTCAGGGTTATAATTGTATGAACAGTATATAACAGTGATTAGCAGTTTGTTATTTACCATAAACACTCGTTACCAATTGGCATAAGCAAAGTGTCATTTCTTCTCTCGCATCACTTTCAACATCTTCCATTCCTACTAGTGTCATTAGCATAAGCATCTGTCTAGGTTTGGTAGATTTGGCGCAGCCACCAAGGGCCCTTACACAGGACAAATTTTTGGAAGCGAGGATAAACGAATCGGATACAATCACATCCCTTAAGATCATGTGGATCCCAGTAAAAACCATCGCTCTCCGGTCTAGGCTGGGTTAATGAGCGAGAGAAAAACGGCCAACGAGATGGAAGGGCTCAACCCGGCCCATTTAAACACTCGAGTCTTTTACGCTGCTCTCTCTTATCCACATTGGACTTGGGCTGACAAACAATGCGATGCTGACCATATCAACAGAGAAGTAACCAAGCCAACTTCAGCAATCACCTTTATTAACACTTAAATATTCTTGAAGCAAGCACTGGGTCATCGGTCAGATTAACCTCACTAACGACTTCTGCTGATGAGAAAACAGTTGGAGCCAAAGCTGGATACATGACACAGCAGAAAGAGTAAGTGTTCACTTAAAGATTACCATTGCTTTGAACAGGCAATGAAGTGGTGAGGTAGGCTTTGGTTGTCCAAAACACTGCTTCAGAACTTGAGATGCCAGCAATTTGCATTATCTTTAAAGCATTCATCTGAAGCCGCTCTTCCATATGTGACATCAGAAGGCCGACAAGTCAAAGTAAGTCAGGACATATCAACCGAAGCCTTTCCTTTTCGTCCTTCCTCCACCAAGTGGAAGCCATGAAAAGCGAAGTGGTGATCCTAAAACAGTTTCCCAATGTGTTGAACTCATTTGTGAACATGGCATAATGCATGATATTGAGATTGCTGCATACTTCACGGGCTTGTCAAGCAAAGCACCAATTCAAAAGCTGGAACCAAAATCAATCGGACAAGGAATTATTAAACTACTTGATCATTCATCACTAGAAGCTAAGAAAGCTAGTTATAAGTTTGATTAGCAAGAATCTGAATAAGTATACTTACATGACTGACAAAATATTTGGCAGCATGTGCAGTGAAACAAGCCCCAATGCATTTTTCTGTGGTTGACTCAGTGATCACTGCTTTACAAGGCAAAGATGCCAATCAAGGAAAATGGAGAAGGCACTAACAGAACAGAATCTAGTATCGAGTTTCATTCATTGGAGCCACACAAATATAAGTGAGTACATAGATCATCTGTGCAACTGTCCAATTATCTGACCTTTCAAAGCCATTGCATTGGAGGACAAGACAAATAGGTCAATAATGAAAACCACTGACGATGGAAATTCCCAGATCTGGAGCATCACAAATCCAAACATCAGAGAATTTATTTATTTTTTTTTATTATTCTTATATATATATATATATTTTTTTTTTGGGGGGGGGGAGGGGGTGGTGGAGAGAGAAGATGATCATTGTAAGCAGTGTTCCCTGCAGACTTGTCAAGCCCAAGCCTTACCATCATGGCTAATAGAAAAAGCTTGAAGTAGCTTGAAACAAAGATCGCGAGAGTAAAGTCCTTGTGCCTACATGGTTAGGAAATAAAAGGCACATCAAAATCTCAAACAAATAACATATTAATAAGAGTACAGTGCAAATTTCAAGTAGAAAAAAATAGTACCTAATGCATGCTATAGGCCAAATACAACATGATAGCTTTCTCTACATCCTTGGATAATATTACATAGTTTAAAAGGAGTAAATATTTTATTTAACAATTGTCCATCCAATTAAATGAGCAAAGGCTCTCTTCATCTCATTTAAACACTACATAGAGGACCAGTAGCCTTTCACTGTGTATCCTGTGGCCACAATACAAGAAAGACTTGTGGTCGACCCACTCTAAGACAAGGTTATAACATCTTCTTCCTAAGATAGAGGGGTGTTCACATCAAATTTATCATTTCTAGAGATCCAACAAATGACACATCTTCAATGGGCTGAGTCATTCAAACAAAAGCAACTGTGCCTTAAATAGAAAGTGGATTAATTTTACAGCAGAAATGGAAGTGTTTTAGTCTTGACTATTACCTAGGTGAAGTATACAAAACTAAAATTGAGGTTCACCTGGAAAATCCAGCCGGTATTGTGAAAGAGATTCTCATCATAAGCAGAAGGAAATAAAAAAGGAAGAAGTTCCCAAGAAAGACATCCACCAATATCTGCAGCTTTGACAATGCCACTTCTTAAGATCTCGAAACAGCTCAAAAATTAACCTATCCATTTAACACAAGTAAAAAAAAGACCTTTACACATGTCCAAGTAACAGAACTGAAGCTCACTGATGAATCCCATCCTTCCCGAGCCATTTCCAGCAACAGACACCTGTCTTGAGTTGCTAAGGCACTTTGTTCTTTATATGTATAGTTCATGGACAAACATACCAAACACATTATGAGGACCAATCTGATCAATGATTAAATCCTCAACATAAAAGGATACAAGCATCCAAAGCAAGAAAACCCAAGGCTGACTTCCACAACAAGCCCTGCCAAGTCCATCAATGGATTTCCAAAACCCATATCAATGAAATGTTCACTTGCACCAGCACAAGAAACCAGAGCAACTAAAAGCAAGGTGGGCCGCGTACCTTGCACTTCCCTGTTTCTTGATTGAGTACATTGCAAAGAAGATGTCTATATGCTTTCGGCTTGTGCAGAATCAAATCAATCAGCAGAATCTAACCACACAGAAACCTTGAATTACACTCATTTTACAGGTACTAAGAAACCGAAATCAGCGGCAGAAAAAAAGAAATTCACCAGAGAGACTACTCACCATGAGTTCACATTCAATATACTCATCAGCAACTGCTTTACAGTTCTCCTAAAAGACCATAAATTGATAACCAATTCAGCTCATCCCACCTAAAAGAACTCGTTCGAAAGGAGACGAGATGAAAGTCAAGAGCTTTACGCATTTCATGAGGCGGATGTTCCCGGGTGAGTACTGCACGTACAACTTCTTGATCTCGAATCCACACTGCACGCACCTGTACTCCATCTCTCGCCTTCTCTTTATCCCCAAATGAAATGCCCAAAAAAAAACGAAGAAGATGATGAAAAATACAAAATTCGAGATCACCCAATATCGGAGATCGAAGAAGAAGCGAACCCGAACGCAAAAGAAATGATCTTTTTGGATTGGAACGATGGATTTCAGAAGAGTTTTAGAGAGAGAGAGAGAGAGAGAGAGAGAGAGAAAGGCAAGAAAGGGTGATTGGATTATGAAGGAAGATAAATTACCGAAGTTCGAGTTGAGAACGTTCGGAGAAGACTCGGATTGGGCCGGAGCGTCGGCTTGCAGCTCTTCCTTCGAGTTCGAGCTTGTTCGTCGCTTTGCTTGGGAACCAAAAAAAAAACGAAGTTTTTGGAAAGTACAGAAAAAATAAGATAGATCAGTAACTAGGTTGAGAACCTAATCTAATTTTTTTTAATTTCACTTTTTTTTATTAAAAAAATTTACGGCTTGTGAACTTAGACTTTTAAAAGAAAATTAGTCTCAAATAATTTTTTGCAAAGCATTTTTGAACTTACCTAATATATTAAATTTTGACAGGAAAATAAATAAGTACGTTTTGCCCTTTAAATTTTAGGTTGAGCCGAAACAAACACGCCCTAATAATAGAATATAGAGCATGGAATATAGAGCATGAAAAATATATATACATATAAGTTAGAAAATACGCATATTAAGAGTTTGAAGCAAAAGTCACCCCTCTTACTTATTTTCTTATATCACTTTCAAACCTCAAATTGTGAATGTATCTTCTCCCCTCTAAAATAAGGCATAGCGATGTAACAATTTTAGTTAATTGTTGAAAAAGTCCATTGTATTTCCCAATTGGCATGGCTCAATCAAAATTAATGATTTATTTAATAACCTTATTTAGTAATAACCTCGACATGATCTTGAGATTTGTTCGAATTTTAAGAGAGTGAAATTTCTCAATGCTAATGCGAGGAGATAGTGACAAAGAAGAGAGATGTCGAGAGGCACTAAGGGTTTGTTCATTTCGCATTAAAATAAATGATTTTAAAAAAAATAACATGATTGCTTTTGTGACTTACAAAAATGAATAAACAAAATATTTTCAATGACCATGAAAATGTATAAATTAATTTTTATCAATAATAAAAATATTTTCTTTTATTCTCACATAATAAATGCACTCTAAGAGAAAGTGATTTGGCAATTTAATTGCTACATATTGATTTCTCTAATGAACCAGCAGTAAATCCATGTTGTTGGCTCGATGGGAATGCAAACAAGTATATAATTAAATCATAAAAAAATTATTAATAGACTTCTAAAAGTAGAAATTAATAGATAAGAAAAGAATTCATATTTTTATCATATTTGTCTATAAATATGGTAATTTTTTGAATTATCTATCATGAAAACGTGCTTGTTGTCTTTCTCAGCGAGTTGAGTGGATATGCCAAAGTAGTCTTTTTAATCGTAATCTTTTAAAACAAAAATAATCTAGTAAGTAAGACATATTTTTAAAAAGCTTGAGATGTCTTTTGTTTAAATTGATAATTTACGCAATGGATGTTGCTGGTAACCCTTTCTCATGAAACAAAAATCACTGATTCTTATATTATGAGTTTGGAATTATATAGATGACATGATAGACATTAAATTAACATAGGATCAATGAACACCATTTTGGCAACGGTATACGTGTTTATGTATTTTTTTCACTAATTAAACTTATGTGAACCCAAATCTGCTAATTCAGCATCGACATGGAGTTGTATTATCATATAGTGCTACTCTCACTCTCCTCAACTCAGTGAGTTGGTTATGAGTAGGTCAACCTACCAATGAGCTAGCAATTTTACAAAACATAATAAAAAATCATGGGACCTATCTTCCTAACTAAGGAGTAGAAAGATAGGTCCTTAGGTAAATGCTTTTAGTCCCATCCATCTCCAACACATACTTATAAGTTAAACATATAGATGCGTGCACATAAAAGGATCGTCTACAGTTTGGAAATGTTGAGAAACATGGCAAACGTTATTTTCATGTGTTATTCTCGCTATGTTTTTTCCTTGAGCAACATGGAGTGTATAACTCAAGTTACATAGGAAACGGACAGATTATTCCTGGTCTATTTAGGTTTTCGCCTCTTGTCTCAGCTTGCTCTTCAACATCCATTGACTTCATGGGACCGTGTAACCTGCAAAAAGTGGTCAATTTAGCATAAGGTTCATTACCAGAAGCAGCATGCGGAAGCTAGAGAAACGAGTTATCTTCCGCTCTACCTCCGCATCGCATGCCATGGCCGAGGGGTTCCCGCAGTACCCCGCAACGTACACGGCGTTGTCCATATTGAGCTGCTGCTCGACATGGTGGGACAAGTGCTTGCACAAGCACGACATATCGGTGTTCTTGATCATGTTGCAACACCCTTGCGAAGGCTGCTCCCGCGGTGCCCCCTTCTGGACATAGGGCATACATTGAGTCCATAGCCCCCGCATGTCACCCTGGCATGACTGTTGAGCCATGACCCGTGCCTTGTTTTCGCCTGTGGTCGCCATACTGGCCATCACAGCCAAAACCACCGCCACGGCGATATGAAGCTCGAACCTTGCCATTTTCTTTTCGCTTCCCTCTTGGTGTGTGCTTTTGTGTATGCTGTGCGTCTTGGGAGTGAAATTGGTTAGGGTTTATATAGGAGATCGAAAGGAAGTCGTGGGGGACTTGCCCTTGCATCGTTCCTTGAAAACTGTCGACTTGAAGGGACATGCAATTGGTAATGCTACAAGTGATGCTCTTTTAAAGAAAATGGATGTTTTCATGTGACCCGCTATTTGGACCAGAAACGGACGCGAAGTCATGCTCACGAGAAAAGTGTTCATTGGTCAACCTCAAGATTTTGGAATTAGATTGAGAAATTTTGTTCTCTACATGATTACTCTACAATATTATCGGGTCACGATAATTCCATCCCTCAATTAACTCCATTCACACCCTAAAAAGGAGGTGACGAAAATACCCTCATCAGTCCTTAATCTGTTTCCCTATCGCTCAGCTCGCTCAACTCGCCTCTTCATAGCACTTCTATATTGGCATTGGTTAGGGCAATTTAACCAACCAAATGGTGGCTCCGGATTTGCACGTCTGATGGCAAGGTGTATTTGGCTAAGAATTTGAGTGTCGGTGATGGATGATAGCAAAAATAACTTGTTGGCGAAGTGATGATGTTTGCCACGAGGGCCTAAATGGTGATGAGGGGGATTTGTGGCTGTTGGTGCTGCAACGAATGAAATTTGTTGCTAGCATGGAAAGTGGACTTGATGATAATATTAGGTAAAAATCAATCAACTATTGAATATAAAATTCCTTGAAATTCCGTATTTTAAAATGATTTAGGCATTCTACTCATCATTAGTTCAAACCATACTTGGAATAGAAGAAGCGGTGGAGGTATGTATTAGAAGAAGATGAACAATATAAATGCTAGAGTATTTTTGTCATTCTTTTTCATTAAAACGGGGATGGAGCCAATATAAAGGTGAAATCAACATGGCCTTGTAAAAATTATTGTGGCCCATATTATGTGATTTATTATATGGTTTAATAATTATTGAAATGCTATAAATGATTATTTGTTACGAGAAGGTACGACTAATAAAACGAAAGGGTATATCGCTTTGATGGAAGCGCACTTTCAACGAACGTATATATAGAGTCCGGTCCTCTCTCCACCCATATATGAACAACAAAACAAAAACAGAAAGAACGTATTCTCTCCTCCATCAATTAAATACATTAAGATTTAGTGGGTTAAGGGAGAGAAATCGGATTTCTTCTTTTGGATCAAGTTCAAGCGTTATGGATAAAGGTATGTCTTTATCTATTTGTGAGAATCATGAAGATCAAAGATCCTTAATTTGTTATGAATTTCCAGATCATATTTTATATGAATTATACCCTACAGTTGGTATCGAGCGAGGTTTATGATCTCATGATTTTTCCATTTAAAGAAATATTATAATTTATGTTGATGATTCGTTGAATGATCCTGTTCGGATTATTTATTGTTGTTAAAATATTTTTCGGATGATTATGGATAAATTCGAATGATGGAATGTTCTTCATGGACGAAAATGGCGAAGATAAAGTTACTGTGCGCGTGTGAAAATGGACATTACGGTTGGAATTTAGGGACAAAAATGGAGGAATTCGGAATTTTGAGGGCAAGGTAGAAACTCTTCGATTCCGGGCAAAATCCGGCGACCCACCACTTGATTTCGGACCCACACCGTCGCAAGACCATGAGGAACATTAGCCATGAGTTTTTCCGGCATATCGGTGTTCGCCGGAGGCTAATCGAGCGGCGGAAGCGGCGGTGGTGGAGGTTTTGTGTTCTGAGAAACTTTGGTTTGATTTGGGGCCAATTTTTAGTCATTTTCTGTGAAACTTGGACCCATGTGGTCGTGCCGGCATGCTCTTCAAAACCCATTAATTATTTGTGTCTGGGATGGGCTGTCGGAGAAGAAACGGGCGGCGAAACGGCGGTGGAACGGCGAAAAACCGGCGAAAAATCGCGTCTGTGCGCGAGGAAGAAGGCGCGTGGGATCCACGCGCGCGCCGCGGTTGCAGGCGCGTGGAACCCACGCGCCACGCGCCCATACGCGCGCGCGAGCGCTGCGCGCGTGGGATCCACGCGCGCGGGCTTCCCTCACGGTTGCGGGCGCGTGCAACGCACGCGCCTGCGCGTTGGACGCGCGCGTGCGGGGCACGCGCCCGCCGAGGACGAAGGCACGTGCCGAGCACGTGCCTGACATTCCCGCGCGTACTTTTACGATTTTGCCCCTCCCGAGGCTCCTAATTACCGTTTTGCCCTCCATTTGATGGTTATTTACTGTTCTACCCCTGTTTAATTTATAATTACAATTCTGCCATTGCTGATTATTTACCATTTTGCCCTGGATTATAATTTTATGGTTCTACCCTTATTGAATTATGATTTTACGATTTTGCCCTTATGCCTTGATTGCATTTTATGTTCTTGTGTGCAATTTGGTAAATATTTGTATTTTACAATTAAAAAAAAAATTCATATTATGAAAGGTTTGTTAGTCACCAAAGTGGCGAACCTTAAAGTCTTATGAATTTTGATATTGTAAATTATTTTATTCAATTACCCATGATTAATTGATGCTATATTTGAAATTGATATGTTTTATATCATTATTGGAGTTATGGGTATATTGAAGTTCATTTATTATAAGAACTTAGGGATTAACCCAAAGGTTAATTATTTTCTTATAATTCATGAGCATGATGGTTGATAATTAATATGACTTGTTAAATTTGTTTGTATATCCAAAGATAACAAATAAATTTTAATAAGATATATTTACAATTATCAAATAAAAGTTATTAGCATCATTATGGTTTATATATATTTGTATATCATAGGATCGCCCAAAGGGGAACTATGATGTGCATGTGTAGTTTAGTTTGAATCTGATTAGGTGATATTCTCAAAGCATTAATGTATGAGTATTTTCTTGCACATTTGCAGTATCTGTACCTGTTTCACTCCATTCGCACGCCTCATCTGTTCCATTATTCAATGGGATAAATTTTCCTGATTGGAGTGAACAAGTCCAGTTTCACTTAGGTGTCCTGGATCTTGATTTAGCACTTCAAGCTGAGAAACCAACTACTATTACTGATGAAAGTAGCAATGATGAAAAGTCTTTCCATAAAGCTTGGGAAAGATCGAACAGACTGAGCTTAATGTTCATGCGGATGACAGTTGCAAACAACTTAAAGACTTCTCTTCCCAAGACTAACAATGCTAAGGAATTTATGAAATTTGTGGAAGAGCGTTCTCAAACCGCGATAAGTCACTTGTTTGGTACACTAATGAGCACACTGACCACCATGAAATATGATGGTTCGCGTACTGTGCATGAGCATATACTTGAGATGACCAATTTGGCAGCAAAGTTAAGGACTTTGGGAATGAATGTGGATGAGTACTTTTTAGTACAATTTATACTTAATTCCTTACCTCATGAGCAATATGGGCCATTTCAAATGAATTACAACACTATAAAGGATAAGTGGAATGTAAACGAATTGGCCAAGTATGCTAGTTCAAGAGGAAACAAGGATAAAGAATCAAAAGGCTCATTCTGTTCATCTCTCAAGTCATCAAGGAGTTCGAAAGAATTTTAAGAGGAAAGGTGGAAGGAGCAAGAAGAAAGGACTACACATCCTGAATGACTCTTCGAAGGCTTCTCAAATCCACAAGAAGGAACACAATCTTATTAAGTGTCATTTTTGCAACAAAGTTGGACACTTGAAGAAAGATTGTCTGAAATGTAAGGCTTGGTTCGAAAAGAAAGGTAAGCCTTGTGCTTTAATATGTTTTGAATCAAACTTTACCGAAGTTCCTTATAATACTTGGTGGATTGATTACGGTGCCACCACTCATGTGTCAAATACGATGCGGGGATTTCTTACGATCCAAATTATAAAGCCAAATGAAAGTTATGTGATTACGGGGAATAGAGACAAAGCTCCGAGTTGAAGGCATTGGCACTTATCGTTTGATCTTAGATACTGGGCATTACTTGGATTTGTTTCGAACCCTTTATGTACCTACATTTTCTCGCAATTTAGTTTCTTTGCCAAGACTTGATGTGGCGGGATTTTATTGTAAGTTTGGATCTGAATCTTTCAGTCTGTTTAAGAATGATACTCTTATTGGAACTGGAACTTTATGTGATGGTCTTTACAAATTTAGATTTGATAATACTTTTGTTGAGACATTAATGACCCCGCATCATAATGTTGGCACTAAACGAAGTTTGGTGAATGAAAATTCTGCTTACTTGTGGCATAAACGGTTGGGTCATATATCCAAAGAAAGAATGCAAAGATTAGTGAAGAATGAAATTCTTCCAAATTTGGATTTTACTCGACCTTGGAGTGTGTATTGATTGTATTAAAGGTAAACAAACAAAACACACTAAGAAAGGTGCCACAAGAAGCACGAGCTTCTTGAAATTATACATACCGACATATGTGGTCCTTTTGATGTTCCATCTTTTGGTAAAGAAAGCTATTTCATAACCTTTATTGATGATTTTTCACGTTATGGTTATATTTATCTATTGCATGATAAGTCTCAATCGGTGAATGTACTTGAAGTGTATATTAAAGAGGTTGAGAGGCAATTAGATAGAAAAGTGAAAATAGTAAGATCGATAGAGGCGGTGAATATTATGGAAAGTATGATGAATCGGGACAATGTCCGTGTCCATTTGCTAAATTCCTTGAAAGACATGGTATTTGTGCTCAATACACAATGCCGGTACACCACAACAAAATGGTGTAGCGTAAAGGCGTAACCGAACTTTAATGGAAATGGTTAGGAGTATGATGAGTCTTTCATCTTTACCCTTATCTTTGTGGATGTATGCTTTAAAGACTTCTATGTACTTATTAAATAGGGTTCCTAGTAAGGCAGTTCCAAAAACTCCATTTGAACTGTGGACGGGAAGGAACCTAGTTTATGACACCTGCATGTTTGGGGTTGTCAAGCAGAAGTAAGAATTTATAATCCACATGAAAGGAAACTGGATTCAAGAACGACCAGTGGTTATTTCATTGGTTATGCAGAGAAATCCAAAGGGTATAAATTTTATTGTCCTAATCATAGTACAAGAATTGTTGAATCTGGAAATGCTAGGTTCATTGAGAATGGTGACATCAGTGGGAGTGAAAGAATGCGTGATGCTTGCATTCAAGAAGTAAGGGTAGAAGTTCCTATACCCAAAGCTTCTAAAGATGTCAATAATGAACCTCCAATAGCCGAGTCACAAGAAATAGCATTAAGGAGATCTCAAAGAGAAAAGAGATCGGCTATTTCGATGACTATATGGTTTATTTACAAGAGTCGAAAATTGACTTAGGAATTGGAAATGATCCGATTCATTTTCCCAAGCCATGGAATGTGAAGATTCTAATGAATGGTTTAATGCCATGGAAGAAGAGTTAAAATCCATGCATCAAAATCAAGTTTGGGATATTGTTGAATTGCCTAAAGGATGTAAGAAGGTCGGGTGTAAATGGGTCTTTAAGACCAAGCGCGACTCAAAAGGCAATATTGAACGACATAAAGCCGGACTTGTTGCAAAGGGTTTTACTCGAAAGAAGGCATTGACTATAAAGAGACATTTTCACCGGTCTCTAAAAAGGACTCACTTAGAATCATTATGGCTTTGGTGGCTCATTATGACTTGGAGTTACACCAAATGGATGTTAAAACCGCCTTTCTTAATGGGAATTTAGAGGAAGAGGTTTATATGGACCAACCCGAAGGCTTTTCGAGTTAAAGGAAAGGAACACATGGTATGTAAATTAAAGAAGTCAATATATGGACTTAAACAAGCTTCCCGACAATGGTATCTTAAGTTTAACGATACCATAACTTCATTTGGATTTAAGGAAAACACCGTTGATCGGTGTATATATATGAAGATCGGTGGGAGCAAGTTTATTTTTCTAGTTCTCGTATGTTGATGATATTTTGCTTGTTGCTAATGATCTTGGTTTGTTACATGAAACCAAGAAATTTCTCTCTAAGAATTTTGAAATGAAGGATATGGGAGAGGCAACATATGTGATAGGAATAGAAATATTCCGTGATAGATCACAAGGATTATTAGGATTGTCTCGAAAAAGCCTACATTGAGAAAATTTTAGAGAGATTTAATATGAGTAAATGTTCAAAGAATAGTTCCAATTCGAAAGGTGATAAATTTAGCCTTATGCAATGTCCGAAAAATGAATTGGAACGAGAACAAATGAATAATATTCCTTATGCATCTCGTTGTGGGGAGCTTAATGTATGCACAAACTTGCACCGGACACGGACATCGCTTTTGTTTGTCGGAATCTTTGAAATGCGATATCAAAGTAATCCCGGAATGGATAATTGGAAAGCTGCAAAGAAGGTTCTTAGATACCCGCAAGGAACGAAGAATCATATGCTCACTTATAAAAGATCCGATCATCTTGAGGTGATTGGATATTCGATTCGACTTAGCTGGATGTGCCGATACAAGAAAATCAACATTTGGTTACTTGTTTCTTCCGGTTGGAGGGGCAATTTCATGGAAGAGTGCGAAGCGATCGCTTATTGCTGCATCCACTATGGAAGCTGAATTTGTGGCATGCTTTGAGGCCACAATTCATGGATTATGGCTGCGGAATTTTATTTCGGGACTTGTGATCGTCGACAAGATTGCCAAGCCGCTGAAAATTTATTGTGATAACTCTGCGGCGGCTTTTCTTCTCTAAGAACGACAAGTATTCTAAGGGTGCTAAGCATATGGAGATCAAATACTTGTCTCGTCAAAGAAGAAGTTCAGAAATAAAGAATGTCAATTAAGCACATTAGCACCAATCTTATGATAGCAGATCCCTTAACAAAAGGATCGCCCAAAACATTTAATGAGCATGTTGAAAGGATGGGCGTTATTGGACGTCATTAATGTTTGTATTATGATTGTATTAAGTTTATGTATTTGACACTTTGAGCTCACTTACATGTTTATGATATTTCCTGTTTTCTATTTAGTATACATTATAGAAATAGATGAATGTTAAATAGGATAGTTTCTAAAGAAACATTATAGTTGGACTATTACTTGTACTTCTCATTTATGGATCATGTTAAGTAAAGTGCTATAGTTGTAGTACATAGAAGGGATTATGTCGATTAATGACATACAACCGCTATAACTCGCATTAGTTTTCTTTACTTAATTGTGATTATTATGTGATTACCAATTTAATGAAATTTTGAAATTTATAGCATAACCTTATTGTGCACATTATGGTCTTTATTAAACCATGAAATGAGAATCATATGGGCCAAGTGGGAGAATGTAAAAATTATTGTGGCCCATATTATGTGATTTATTATATGGTTTAATAATTATTGAAATGCTATAAATGATTATTTGTTACGAGAAGGTACGACTCTAATAAAACGAAAGGGTATATCGCTTTGATGGAAGGCACCCTTTCAACGAATGTATATATAGAGTCCGGTCCTCTCTCCACCCATATATGAACAACAAAACAAAAATGTAAAGAACGTATTCTCTCCTCCATCAATTGAATACATTAAGATTTAGTGGGTTAAGGGAGAGAAATCGGATTTCTTCTTTTGGATCAAGTTCAAGTGCAGCGTTATGGATAAAGGTATGTCTTCATCTATTTGTGAGAATCATGAAGATCAAAAATCCTTAATTTGTTATGAATTTCTGCATCAGATTTTATATGAATTATACCCTACAGGCCTTACATCATACACAACACAAAATTATTATTTTTCTTCCAGAGAATTTACTAGAAAATTATTTTCTCGGACCTTACACCGGATAACTACTCTTCAGCAGGGATGGAAGATGCGAGATCCGACCGTACCTTTGGGTATTTTATACAATGTTCTTAAAGCTTTCAATCAGCCTGGCAACGGGTCCAATTAGAACCTGATTTCGACCCGTCGGGCCTGACCCGAGTCCGCGGGCCCGTCCCGATTCCATATCCATATTCGTCAAACCCGATCCAGACCCGACCCACGAAGAGGCCTTTCGATCTTTCGAATTAACCGCTACTTCTCTTCGTCTCTTTCTCCGCGCTCAAAACCCCTCTCGTCAAGCCAAGCAGAGAGATCGTCCTCGCATCGCCGATCGGGAAAATCGGAGGGCCGTCGTCGCCGCCGCCGCCGGAGCCTCTCGAATGGAGGGCCAGACCGGAGGGGCGGCGTGTCCCTCGAACGAAGGGCTCGTGCATTTCATGTTGCAGAAGAGGCTCGAGCTCTCGCAGACCCCCAAGGGCTTGTCGGAGAACACGGAGGCCACTCTCGCCAGGGCGATTCGCAATGTTTCCCAGTCCCAGTCGCCGATATGCTCCCTCAAGGAGCTATCGCAAGTGAAGTGAGTTCTCCCGCCCTTCTCTTGGAGAGTCTCGAATCGTTCTGGCTGGCTTAATTGGTCTTTGGGGATAGAATTCCCCTTGCCGAAGCATCCTGGGCATTGTGAATATGTTGGAAAGTTCGAGTGCGATGTTTACTTGTGCATTTCGTGTGGGCATTTTGGATCAGGGGCGTTGGGAAGTGGATTTTGAAGCTCGTGCGAGGATATTTCGAGAATGATACGCCCAATTCGGACAATGAAGACTTGATCACCAAGGGTACTATCAGTCCCTTCTCTTTCTGATTCTTACAACTAATTTGTTCTCAATTCATGTTCTTCTTGTTCCAATCTGAAAAGGCAGTGTAATGTTAGTTGCAAGTTATGTTTCGCTTTAAGATATAAGCAATCCTCGCTGGGAACTGAATGCATTCATCTTGAACTAAAGCTCTATATTTTACTTAGCATAGTGATCGAAAGTGATTCACATAGATGGAGATGTTGAATTCGTTGGTTATCTCCGAGAAATAAGCAATGTCTTTTTGTTGCAGGTAAGAATGCCAAAGGAACCAAACGTTATCTTCCCAAAAAGAATTCTGTTGCCTATGCATTGCTGATTACTCTTTATAGGTAGAGAATATCTCATCTTCTTGAATTATATTTTGTAGTGGCTGTGAAGTTAATTTTGAAGTTGTTTATTCTTCAGGGGAACCTCAAACGGGAATGAATACATGCATAAGCAAGAACTTATTGATGGAGCTGAAGCTAGCGGACTTTCTCGGGTGCCAATTGTGTAGGTCATTTGTTCATCAAATTTCTTTTTCTATGAATGGGGAGCTAACAGTTCATTCTGTAATCACATTACTCTATTCTTAGTCCAGAAAGAAAAGGGAAAGCTGGTCAATTTGGAAGTTCTCCAAGGGACTGGTACAGTGGATGGAGCTGCATGAAGACACTGATAACTAAGGGATTAGTTATGAAATCTAGCTGTCCAGCAAAGTATAGCACTCCTTTTATCTTGCAATTTCATTAATGTCTTTTGCTAAGATCTGCTTATCTTGTGCTTTCTGTCATTGGTTTGTGGCCTTGCAGAATGTTGGATGATCTATCCTTCATTGCACTCCCATTGGAAACTTCTCAGCACATTTATATTTGAATGATTAATAATATTTAATCTGCTACTAACCATTCAAAAATGAAATGATAATGGGGATTTGGGAGATTCCATTTCTAGTGGATTATGTAAATGTAGTCAATTTCTGATATTAGTGATTATTCAACCATGGAGCAACTAGGTGAAAAGATTAATAATATTCAATCTGCTACTAACCATTCAAAGCTATGTTTGTTGTTGAAATGAAATGATGATGGGGATTTGGGAGATTCCATTTCTAGTGGATTATGTAAATGTAGTCAATTTCTGATATTAGTGATTATTCAATCATAGAGCAACCAGGTGAAAAGTCTACTTTCTGTTCATGAATGACTGCCTATGTCTGCAATGGCTAAGGTATCTTACTTGTTATAAAAAATTGCAATTCAAGGAGTAAGAAATATAGGAAGAAGGTGCACTAGTTGTGATGAGCATCTGCTATTTTCGTTATTGTAGTAACTCCTGAACAGATAGGATGTAGAAGCATCTAGATTAATGGCTGTGCAGATCATGTTCTCTCAATCATCTGTCAGTAGCCTTCAGTAGCCTAGTGAACATTTAATTAATTAGTTGGGGGATCCAGATCTGGACTGATATCTATCATGTGATAACTTTGTAGTTGGCTCAGTACTTGATGAGAGTTTGTCCATAAACAGATACATGCTTTCTCAGGAAGGCAAGGATGCAGCACGAGACTGTCTGCTGAGGTCTGGTTTGGGGGACTCAGCTCACTCCGACAATGGATCTCTTGACCAGGACATTGTCAATGGGGTGAATCTGAAGACTGTGAGCCCTGAATCTTCTGAAGATTTGACAGTCCAACCTATCTTGGTGAGAGAACGGCAAAACCCAACCGATATTCCCCCTGAAACTCTTGAGAGAGTAAGTTATTTCTTCTTAATATTGCTTAAGTAAATTACAGAGTGGACATATGTCAGATACCACAGTGAAGGAGCATATGCACAAACAGTTCAGGCATATTGGTCTTTCAGCTGTTGATCATTCAGCAATCATCAAATTATTTTGAGTTGTTCTTGGGCTTTTTTGTGGTGTCTTTGTTAGTTCTAGATTTGTTTTGACTTCTTGCTATCATGTATCTAGGATGTGGCACTTTCACAGTTTTTTTTTTTTTTTTCCGAATTTGTTGAGAATGTAATTTTTCTATGTACTGTCAAAACCTTTCTCATGCTATTAGTGCAAATTTTTGTCTCCTTAGGGATACTTATGGGTCTGTGTAGTTATATCTCCTTTTACACTTATGATGTATGATGCAAGGTGTGGTATCTTTGGTTTAACTGGTCTTACTAATTGAGTGCTTATCTTAATGTTCTTGGTATGAGATGGCAATTCAGCAGTGTAATCTTCTAGGAAACTTTGTTGATCTTGTTTCTATAATGCTGAAGTTGGAAAAAAGACATCCATGTCCTCAAACATTTTAGCTGGAGAAGCTGTGTTATAGACAAGGCTTTGAAATAAACTGTTCATAAGTTATTCTCATGAACAATGTCATTCACGACAAGACTTCTTGTTGATATCCACATTGTTTGATCTTAAAACTGCTCGTACTGTTATGAATACCGAATCATGAAAATGATCTTTCTACTATGAAGGTAGCATTTTTTGCATGATGGAAGCTTCACATTTTGTCTAATATGGAATATTGTATCTTCATCTTCCAGTTTTTGGGCATGGGGTATGCGAAGGAGCAAGTTCTTCGTGCTGTTGCTGAAGTTTCAAAAACTTCCAATGGGAGGGATATTTCAACTCTATGGCCAGCAATTCTATGTCACCTTAGAGAGGATCAAGTATATGGTTGTTCCACCTCAACCACATTTGCCATGAAACGTTGTTCAACTTCAACCAGATCTGCAGTGGCACATGGTAATCACTTTCTCTGAAATTAAACTGATGATAATTTTAATAATTTACCACTTATATTGCCATACAGTTTTGGATTATAAATATACTAATTGGGGAATTTCTTGTTTTTCTACAATTAGGTCAAGTAGACATTGAAGGTAGTCAGAGTACAAGGGAGGAGCTTGGCTGTGATGATGCGACCAAGACCAAATACACCTTCACTGATTCATCACAGAACTCTTTCACCATGAAACCTTGCTCCTCAAATGTATGTTTGCACTGAGTAATAGACAAATTATACATCTTTTCATGAATTTGCAGTCTCTGATTGTATTTTTAAATACATTATTAGAGAAATTACTGCTTCTCTTTGTGTATTCCTTTTTACCAAATGATGCTGATCCTTGATCTGGGACAAATTTAAACTCTCTCATTATTCCTTTTTTTTTTTTTTTTTTGGCAGTGATACTATGATAAGGACAGAACCTATATTATTTGAGTTAAATATCTGAGATTCTTTTTCAGGTTTCTAAGATGAGAATAACATTGCAAGTTTTTTTTTCCAAATTGTTATATGTTTATCCCTCTTTCGTTTCTGCATCAATATAAGATATCAGCTTTGGCTTTTTATTTATCAGATATCTTTTTTCCGCAAATATTTGTAGATCAGTTGGTGGTGATGCAAATTCTTATTTTCTTTTGCACCTGAATTCTTAGGATTATCCAGCAAGTGGATCAGGCTCTTCTAATGTGGAGGGCAGTATGAATGTTTTAAGCAAGCCACCTCTGAATTTTGGAGAGAGGTTTCAGGATGTATATGAAGTAATCTTAATATTGGATGACCGAGAGCAATTTGCTACTCGTGGGTCAGTAAGTTTTGAGCTTGATTCTCTATCTTCCCCTGTCCTGTTTGGCAAGTTTGTACCATGCATTTTGCTCTACCTTTTTGTTAGGATTTTGCATGTCCATTTATTTTGGTAGATGCAAATTAACATTTATTTTGATGCCATTTTGAGAAACTTCTGTGGTTCTTGGAGTCGGTTAACAGTGTTGTTTCCATGAATTTCAATATCTGCAGTATATGGGATAGTTTATTTAGTGAGGTGATGGATTCTTATGGTGCTAATTGTACAAAAGTAGTCATCATTATAGTAGAAACTATCAGATAATTCCAAGTGGTTGGTTGTGTTGAGGAAACTTCACATCAAACTATAATTTTGCAAACAAACTTTCGGCTCTTGCCAATAAGTTGTTTTTCAACTTCACAAATGTGGTACTTTTCCATTGAGTCTATCATTAATGTTAAGCTATTGATTGATGCTGCTATCGTGATATTGCCAGGTCACGTTCTCGGAGACTAATTGACAACATTTGCAGCCAATTTAACATCAAAGTAGAGGTTAGTGCTCATGAGTAATCCACCACTTTTGCACAATAAAACAATTTTTATTCTTTCTTTGTGAGGTTTGTAGGTAGAACAATATGGTTTTCGTGTGTTTTTCGTCTTTACACATAAGAACTTTGAAATTATGTGCAATAAAGGAATAACCTCTTTGTGAAATGCGTCTGGAGAATTCTTGTGATCCTCATCTGGCTTTATTTCTATGGTGCACGGCTTGAATTTTGTTCTTGATCCTGTAATTTTGCAAACAATGCTCAACTCGTGGTCATATTGATAGTACTTTCTCCACTATGATGGAAGAAGCATGAGTTTACTGAAAGTGAATGTCCTAATGCTTTAGAAAATTTGAAGTGAAGGCCTTTTATGTAGGAGTCATTTTATGCAGATGAAGGGAGTTCCACCTGTGATGTGTGATAGTACGATTTAGTGCTTGCTTATCAGGAATATCATGTAAAGTAGAAGAATAGGAAGTTAATTTTACTAGTCAAGGTAGCATTCATGCCATAAAAATTTAAGAGTTATTGACACTTATTGAGTCAACCAAGTGTGCCAAGAATAGCGTCTTATATTTTGTGTAAACGCCAATCTAAAAATTTAAGCTATCAGGTGGAGGGAGACTATATGTATATTAGATATTGGATACTTCAACAGGTGCCTGCTCTTTACTTGTCTGACTGACCTTGTATTGCTGTCACCAAAATTATTTGCAGGTCAGGCGGCTGCCAGTAGGAGATGGAATCTGGATAGCTCGTCATAAATTTCATGATTCTGAATATGTTCTTGATTTTATAGTAGAGAGAAAGAAGGTTGAGGATTTGCGTTCTTCCATCAGAGACAATCGCTATAAGGATCAGAAATTCAAGCTTCTGGTACTTAGTTTGAGTTATTTAAATCATCAAGTAACTGTGTAAATCCCTGGTTGTGAAATTTTAGCTGTGCAATGCATGTTATAATGTGGTTTACCTGTCTAATAATGTTGCTAATAGTCACCTGCAGAGTTGTCATTTCTTGTGTTGGTTTGACGGTCTTTTATCTAAGTTTTCAACATGCAGCGTGAAGTTGAACTGCGTGTTCCTTGTCTTATCTTGATTTGGTGACTTGGCAGTGTAGGCAAAGCATTCTTTCATGTTTTGACATGTAGAGGCAGTTGGGACAAAAAGATGCTGTCTGTTGAAGTATTCATAGGAGAAAAACTTTTGCTGTTGATATTAGTATCAATATTTTGTAACAACAATGATAATTTTTCACCAAAGTTGATCAGCTAATGTGATTAAAATAAGCAGGAGAGCAAAGCTTAATAAGAGAACTTATGGTTCCTGCCAAATTTACTTGATGTCCATTATAGGTTTGACCTATCATGTTTTTATTCTGTTGGATGAAACTGATGAAATCCTAGCTTCAGAATTAGATGAGAATCCCATTAGTGTGCACTGTGTATTAGCTTTTTGATGTGATCACTGATGATTAAGCTGACACTGGGTATTACAAATGTTTTAGAGGTGTGGGCTTAAGAAGTTGATTTACCTTGTGGAAGGTGATCCAAATCAGTGTGAAGCTGCCGAAAGCATCAAGACAGCGTAAGTATCTCATCCTAGGTACCATACCTTGATTCTTTCGAGCCATTCTGTATTCAATTAATGAAATTATGGAATGTTAAAACAATGAAGACTATCATTGTTAAGCTGGCAATGGGGAGGGAAGGGTAGAGGCTAGAAAGTGGAAAGAAGAGAAGGATAGATTTTAAGAGAATGCATGATGAAGAAGAGAAGGATAGACTAAGGGACAACAAAGCGGAGTAGAACGGTTGTGAAATGCCTCTTAGATTCCCTTCTTTTAATTTGTCGTTTTCTCAGAAGTTTCTAGGGCATGGATAGATGTAGTTTCTTTGCACTTTATTTAATTGTGAAATCCTTTAAAAATGCAGATGAGTTTGCAAGATGGAAAATTCTCGAAGTGAGCGAAAAGTTCTGTAACATTATCATTTGCCAGTTTCCTTGTGAAGTAAAATAATGCAGTTGGGGCATTTGATATGTGATTTTTCTGTATAATATATGTGAAATTTCTGTGCAACTAATGTGAACTTGGTGTAATTGCTGCTTAGTGGATTTTCATTTTATGTAAGATGTTCTCTTTTTTTTTTGGTAGCAAGCTTTCCTACTGAAGGTTTCCTGTTCTTGTGTTGATGACTTCTTGTCTGATCAGTTAATTATGAGTTTTTCTTAAACTGTAAGTAATTTTATCCCATGCAGTTGTTTCACGACAGAGATTCTGGAGGGTTTTGACGTGCAGAGAACAAGCGGTCTAGCTGATACACTTAAGAAGTATGGTCATCTAACTCAAGCGATTATTCATTATTACACATCACAGTCACAAGATGACCAGTCCAAATGCACTGGGGTTTGCCCACCTTTCGATGATTTTATCAAAAGCTGCCAAGATGCAGAGAAAATGACTGTGAGTGATGTCTTTGCGATACAACTCATGCAGGTACTTGGTCTTTTCATAGTAAGGATGGATTTGGTCATATTTTAAAACTGTGAAACATTACTGGACAAAGATTCTATTAACAATAAAGGGAGATCTTTCTGTTGCTCAGGAGTTATATTTAGGCTTTTTTTACCTACTGGATAAATGTTGAGTTCAATGTCTAATTGCTGGAATTGTTGATAAAATCTTCCCCAATTGGATGATCAAATTATGTGAGATTGTGTGTGCAGGTTCCACAAGTGACTGAAGAAACTGCTATAGCTGTTATTGACATGTACCCAACACTTCTCTCTCTTGCCTGTGCCTATGCTCTTCTGGTGAGTGCTGATGTACATGAAGTTATTCATATTCACATTGCAAATATATATTACATGATTTACAAGAATGGCAGCTCCTTCAGCGTAAAACATATAAATAATCTTCAAGTTATATAGTTTAGAAAGCGCAGGTAGAAACTATATTAGCTTATATGACTGGAATAGGATATAATAGTTAAAAGGTCGTGGTAACCATTGTAGGACTGAAGAAGCTTCTGAAGCCATTCCTACATTTCTTCGACACTTCTGTATCTATGCATTGGATCCTGTTCTTGACATGTTTCCAATCAGTCTATCTCTTGCCCATGTCTATTCTGTCTCATGAGAGTACAGTCCTTGAATTTTTTTCATGATAGAGTTGCCTTCTCTAAATTGAGAACATGCATAGAGTGACATAGCACAATGTGTAGTCAAAGCAATGTTTTTGTCATGCAATTGAAACAGAACAGTACTTTGATATGTTTCTTTCACTGTAATCCTGATTCCTCGTCTGTTCCATAATTGGGAAGGATGGCGACCTATGTGCTCAAGAGGAAATGCTAACGAAGCAGACCAACAATGTTGTCAACAAGCTTGCCAGTAAAAACATTTTCCGATTGGTGTGGGGCGATTGATTTCTGTTACCTCTTAAACCTTGACGATATGATGCCGGTCAAAAGATTTACTCATCTAACACTGAAAAAAAGGAGGAAGATGTGAATGAAAAAAACTCCGCATCGATGCTTGAGCATTAGGATGTGCACAGTAATATGATTTTGGCTTTCCAATATCAATCCAATGCTCTTGAGGGCAGGAATATGCCTACTTTGTTGGATGGTGATCAATTGAATGTTTGGTAACATGTGGCATAGCTGCTGGACATGGCATATCAAGAACTGGAACTTTTTGACTCAGTTTGACAACCTAGCATTTTAAAGATTTCACCAAGGACGAAAAACCAGTTGAAATCGAGAGATCTTATAGCTGAAGGCGAGACATCTACCTTCTATGTCTTATATGATTTAGTCAAATGCTAAAATGATGGCACGACTTGTTTGGAGCTAAATATGAGCTCGCGGAGTTTTGTTACAGAAGATTAATCTAAGGAACACCTGTTCCGAGATTGATAGGTGCTCTGGAGCGCACAGCTTGTTTTTAACTTCTAAAGAATGAAAGAAAGTCGAAACACGGCGGTAACCCATTTTGCAATTTTTTCATCTATCCGACTATAGTCAAACTCTTCACCTCGACTGTAAATTATTTTGCATTACTTTGATTCAATTGTCTCAAACCCATGTCACCGCACACATATTATCCCCTAGAAAATGTCAGCGTCTTCCTCGTCGATCCTTCCTAAACCCGTGCGCCGAGACAAAATACGAACCTGATGCAACCAAGGACCAAGCCGAATTGGGAGGACTGCAGTGAAAAGCGGCATCTGGAAAAATGGTGATGAAGTTGCATCTTCTCCGCCCCTGGTCCATTCTAACTTTCTTGGGTTTTTCACTCTCGAAAGCTTGATGATACATGTCGGATGCTTGGTGGGGAAGGCGGCTCGCCATCGCTGATTTTGCTAAACGACAATTCACTAAATGCCAAGGGAAAAGAAGAAAGGGAATCGTCTGGCTTGGAGCACACTACGGGAAAGAGCCCCTCAAGGAAGGATGTACCAGGTGCATTGCATGAACGTCCCTGTGCCCCTTTCCGTGAACCAACAGTGCCCCTTTCCGTGCTCGTTACGTGGATAAGACGATGAGCTTGGGTCCGACCGACGATGGACTGAGGAGGCTTAGTGGGAGCTGCCGATCCCGTCATTTGGTGCTTAATTGATATCATGTATACTTTATATCCAAAAGAACATGAATCATATTTTGTTTATCGTAATTTTACACAAACGGTGTATACTAGGGAAATTTGTCCAAAAAATTCAGGGACCTTTCAATTTAACTAGTTTAATACTTAACCTTTTGACAATTATGAATGTTTATAGGAATTTTTAAATTTCTTATCTTTACTTTTCTTCTTTGTTGTTCTTCTTCCCCAAAAGTCTGACAGAGTTGGGCGATGGTTGGCAACCCTCGCCGATTGCAAGTAAGGCGAAGGTCATAGCCAACTCGCACAACACTAGTGAGGGCCACCTAGTGATTGGCAAGGGCATCACACACTCACTTGTGGCAAGCAAGGGTCGTTGGCCATCACCAAGGCCTCGATCACCCATGCCAGCCCTTCAAGGAAGAAGAACAATAAAAAAATTCATAATTTTTTTTTAAATTGAAAAATCATTTATGTCAATATCAGTTGTGCTAGGTAAGATGAATAACGTCCATGTCATTAATTTCCAATCAAAATTGATTGTAAGGATTTAAACTTTTTAGAGAATTAGCGCACGTATATTATATATGTAAACTTTCTTTATGGTTTTGCGATCTATTCTATGTCCACGCGTGTTTAACGATCCATTTCCTTGTTGAGCTTTCATATGGGGGGGCTACATGTCTCTTCGGCACAAAAGAGAAACGATGCTCCTTGCTCTTAGAGAATATCCGTATCATCTTTACAAGAACAAGGAATTTTCCCTACCCGTACAAACCAATGGTTCGTCGTTAGTTTCATGTGGATTATCTTCGTAACTTTTGATGTGATGAAGTGATCATCCTCAAAAGACCCCATCAGGTTGTCCCGTGGCATAGGATTCCCTTTGATTCGGTGTGTCGAAAAAGACCTCGTTATTTGTCCATTTTTCTTCATAAACAAATGTTAGAACAATTTTATAATTCATAGCATTATCTTAATTTTTAGCATATTCTTATGGTCCTTCTCCTTCCTTTCAAAGGTATAATCTTTATTGTCCGCTTGGTTATTTCGATCATAGTAGCATCGAGCGAGTCTCATGTAAAATTTGTATGAGTTATAGTCATCTAGTAGAAGTTAATGATGAGTTGAAGCAAATAAGTCGTGAAACATTTTGTTTATTAAGACTTGACTATCAATACTACATTCATTAACAAAATCAGTAAGTACATTTCATTAGATTGGACAAATTATATGTCAGATATACTCAAGTCACCACCATTACTCCATAAGAAAAGCCTGTTCTACCCATTTTATATATGCTACACAATGATTGATTTTGCTCATCACCTCGCCAATAAAATGGTGCTATAAAGTCTGTCTTTCATTGAGATTGTCTTTATCTTAGAGGGTGAAAACGGCTCCTCAAACTTTGTCCTCCCTGATTCTAACACTTCCTCAGGGGGGCCTTCCATTCATTTGTTTTTCTTTTGATTCTACGATGACATCCTTATCATTTAACTTGACTCCAAGGACTAGCACTTAAAATATTTGCTTGACTGACTTGGAGATATTTGCTAACGATGCCTACAAAGCTACAAAATGTCGTTCCTATGAAAACACCCTCACTCAGACATTGTTAGGACCGACATCTTACCGCTTAGGACAAGAAGTTGGCTTTCATGATGAGAGGACAAATCGTCTTTCTTAGTAACAAGCAAATCTAGGAAATTTCCAAAAGCAATATTCACCTCTCCCTTTCAATGTTCAATGATTGTATCTAACTCTTTGGAATTACCTACCTAAGTTCACCAATCTCTCACCAACAAAGACCTTTAAAGTAATCAAACATAATATTTGGTCAAACATGGAGTTCAGACCATAAACAAGAAAAGAGAAAAAAGACCTAAACATCTTGATTAACTGCATACTAATTAACCTGCGTAGTTTTAAGGCATGTCTATTTGATTCTTTGTCTAAAGAGGGTTTACGTGATTCAGTACTAGGATGAACAAAACCAATCACTAGTTTGCTAACAAGGTTGCTTGCCTTTGGCAATGGGGAAAACCTGCCACATAAATTAAATTGTCAGAGAATTCTGTACCCTTGCTTTATCATCTCTCTCTAGTTTGTATCCACTTTTGAGGGAGCGTGTGAAGCGAAGACAGATGCTTTCGTTTGTTCACATGCGAATTTGGCATGTCTAAGTGGGGCGTAATTGTTGACCGATTTACAACAAGCAAGAAAACATGGCTTTTGTCTTCACAACCCAAAGCCAGAAAGAAAAAAAGGGGAGAGAGAAAAGATTAGGGCTTTGGACGTTCGGAGAGAACAAAACAGAAGGATTAACCAGTCATGTAAGAAGGAAATCCTGCCTCCATTAAAGAGGTATGCTCACATTTATTTTCTTGAAGGCAAGCAGAGTCTTGTAACTGAAATTGCACATGATGTATCAACGACAGAAAGGCTTGCTTGTAAAAGGTACTTGGTAGGCACAAAGCAACGTTAGCACCCTATTTTTAGTGCTGAAGGCATGTTTGGCAACCAATAATGCCAACACCATGCCACCACCAAAAACCATAAGTCCTGTTTTCTTTTATTTACTTTTCCAAATTATAATGAAGATACCTAACCAAAAGTCCAGCATGCTACTGGCAAGGCAGATGGTGGACTGGACATAAACATAAGTCCTTGCAGTACCCTCCACTAAGGAAACACATTGATTTGTTTAAGTAACCATGATGTGGTGTACCACTATTCTTAACCCAATATTAAAAGGCTTTCTTTTTGGGTTGCATATCCCAATATTCAAGATTATGTGGGCAACCTGTTGCTTGCTTCAGACAAATTGTTCATGGGTTTTTTTTTTTTTTTTTTTTTTCCCTCTTAAAAGAATGTGCATAGGAATTCTCAGGAATGGAACTAACAAATTCCAAGAACCCTCCCACCCAAAAACTCCACCAGTAAAGTCGAAATGTTTTTATATCTACTTTTGGCTTGTTCCACAATCTCCTTGTCCCAGTGTCCTCAGACTCCTAGCATCTAAAACTAAAAAGGGAGAAATAAAAACAAAGTACCAAGTGGATGGTCTCTTCTCACTTGCCTTTCCAAAAGAATCCAAATGCAGATTTTGGAGGGACTTCGGAGGCTTTCCTTGCAATCCCCACTATCCCCCACTAAGCAACAAGAAAAGGTGTTGTTTTGTTTTGTTATGACATGCTTGGATCAACAGTTTTCTTGAGAATAGCCCCAAATTCTGGCCAGCTTTTATTCTCATCCACTTCATGTCCAGACAAAGCTCTGCCTAGTGAGAGAGTGAGAGAACAAAACAATTTTTTGGAACAGACACAGGGAGAGAGGGGGAGGAGGAGGGGCTCTGGATTTCAGAAATTCCATATTCCTCTGGTCCTAACAAAAAACAACAAAACAATGACGACAAACACAACCTCGTGCTTTGTCGCCAACGCAGCCATGGAAAAGTTCTTCAAGACAAGAGCTTTTATCCCAATTGGCTCGCTCTGCAATAAAACCCTAGATGCTCAGAAGTTTTCTTGGAGTCTTTTCTGGGTTTGTGGCTCATCAACATTCCCAGCTCAGTGACGTATATCTGCTGCTCCCTGGAGCACGGATTCAAGAAGCAAGCATCCATCGGCATTTGATCTGGTAAGTCTTTTGATCCTGCTCAATTCTTTGAGTATGGCTTGGGGTTGATTTTTTTTTTTTTAATAGAAAGAAGGGAGCATAGCATGTCCTTGAATATCTTAAGTAAATGATGTGGTTCATTTTTTTTTTTGGGGAATGAAAGTAGTTGCTTTCTTGATCTTGGAAAGCTCAAACCACTTTAAGAACCAAGAGGTAGAAGTGCCCAATTGACTATATTGAGCAACAAATGGTGTGAATTGTTCAGGTCTCAGTGAGAAACCGGACAGCGGCAGTAGAAAAGACTTCTGTTTTAGCTGTTGTGTTCTTTATTGGCAATTAAATGAGGAAGTGTTTCATCGAGGAATCGATATATTTGTAACTCCAACCGTCTCAGTATAAGAGGTTGGAAGTTGATGAAGGTGGATGACTACCTTTGATTAATATGTTCTGTGAGTGGTGAGATGCTCAACATCATTTGGTAGGTAGTTTAATGTTGTTCATTTCTGGAGTTTACTATGACTGTTTTGCCTTTCTAGGTTGAGCTACTCACTGAAATTGAGTTCTGCAGTAAGGAGTCCTGGCTTGCATCTGTTCTCATGTCCTTCCTTTTTTTCCAAAGCAAAGGAACTTTGGTGTGACTGCTTGGGATTGACTTTTCTTGCACGAACTGATTTCATTGTAGTGGTGCAGGTGAGGTCATATATCCCCCATCACTTCAAGGTTCATCAATGACGGGTATGATTCACGACGAGGGATCATCACCCGTAACTTCATCCCCACTTCAAATGTTTTCGTTGATGTCACTTTCTCCCGGCATAGGATCGCCATACCCATTGCTCAGGGAAGTTAGTCCTGAAGACCGGGGTTTGTGGTTGATCCGTTATCTTATTGGCTGTGCTAACCATGTCGCTGCTGGTAGTGTAGATAATGCTAATATTTGCCTTGAGCAAATCTCCCATCACGCTTCTCCAGATGGCGATACTATGCAGCGAATCGCTGCTTATTTCACTGAAGCACTTGCTGACCGGATACTCAAAAGTTGGCCAGGCCTTCATAAAGCCCTTAATTCCACAAAAATATCCCCAGTGTCCGAGGAAATCCTTGTCAAACGATGGTTTTTTGAGCTTTGCCCCTTCTTGAAGCTTGCATATGTAATCACTAATCAGGCCATACTAGAAGCGATGGATGGGGAGAAGATGGTTCACATTATCGACCTCAACTCATTTGAGCCTGCCCAGTGGGTCAATCTTCTTCAGTCACTAAGTGCTAGGCCAGAAGGCCCACCTCACTTGAGGATTACAGGTATCCATGAACAGAAAGAGGTTTTAGATCAAATGGCTCTTCGATTGAATGAAGAAGCTGAAAAATTGGATATCCCGTTTCAGTTCAATCCTGTTGTCTGCAAACTGGAAAATCTTGATCTAGAAAGTTTGCGTGTCAAGACTGGTGAAGCACTTGCAATTAGCTCTGTTCTCCAGCTGCATACCATCTTGGCAGCTGATGATGAGACGCAGCGGAGAACCTCGCCTTCTGCATCCAACAGTTCAAATTCTAGTCATCGACAGAGAGCTTTGCATATGAAGCAGCGCACTCTAGGAGAGTGGCTTGAGAAAGATGTGGTCAATCTATATTGCGCAAGTCCTGACTCAGCCTTGGTATCTTCACCAAAGATGGGGGCTTTTAACTTCTCTTTGGGGATTGTCGCCTAAGCTAATGGTGATTACTGAGCAAGAGTCAAACCATAATGGCACCTTAATGGAGAGATATGTGGAAGCATTGTATTTCTATGGTTCCCTGTTTGATTGTCTGGAGTCTACTGTTCCAAGAGCATCGGTAGAGCGACAAAAGGTTGAGAAGATGCTGTTCGGAGAGGAAATTAAAAATATCATTGCTTGCGAGGGCATTCAGAGGAAGGAGAGACATGAGAAGCTTGAAAAGTGGATTTTAAGGCTTGAGTTAGCTGGGTTTGGAAAGGTGTCCTTAAGTTACAATGGTTTGATGCAGGCAGGGATGTTACTGCAGAACTATGGTTATGATGGGTACACCCTAAAAGAAGAGAATGGGTGTCTCCTCTTATGTTGGCACGACCGGCCCCTGTTTTCAGTTTCAGCCTGGAGATTTAGGAGGTAGAAAATAGTATTGTGTATCATGTGAGAGTTGTGTTCTTCTCTTTTCTCCTATTTTCTAATTTTATTGCATATTTTGTATAAAGAAACTGAAGCTCTTCTTTCTCAGCACGTGCATAGTGAACTGATGGAGAGAATCCAATTCATTCATCTCTCTGCCATGACTGTTTTAAATTTACTTTTCCCCTTTTGGTGGAATCTTTAGCTTTTTTTGCCTCCTGGTTGCATTTAGCCTATATATAGGCTCATTTGGTTTTTGTTCATTTGAACATAGTCACTCGATTTTCTTCCTCTCTGTTTCATTTGGATCATGACAATACATGCTGAATCCTGTGCCCATCCTTGTCCTTGCTCCCCTACTTGTCTAGTGAACCTGTTCTTGGTAAATTTTGTTTTGTTAGATTATATCTTCAGCTTGTTTTGTAATCTGCTAGGATGTGGCGTTATTTCTCTGATTAAGAAAAAGACATGGTGTTCCTGAAGAGTGCTATCTGCATTCTCATTGTTGCACACTTTCCATGGGACCAAAACTTCCTGATAACACTCTCAGATGATTTATTATTGATTAGTCCTAAAGCCACTAGGTCTTCCAGTTTACATGACTTTTGAGTCTTAGGATGTCATAAACAGAAGATAAGCTAGTTTTTTTTCTTCCAGGTGTGAAGGTATGCTTATGCCGGACTGTTATGTGATGATATGTTTTTGGGTCGGAAACGATTGAGAAATATGAGAAATGTGATGAAGAAGAGTAAAAAAGAAAGCTTTGGAGTAAGAAGTGGATGACATGCAGAATTTCATGTCTTTCAAGTGATTTATTCTGTTGAGCTGCTGCAATTTCATTGGTTTTGGCGGAGTATATCTTGTACTCCCTATTCAAAGCGATCTCTTATTCGATAAATGAGATTAACTTCACTCTCAAATGAATAATAGACAAAGAAGGTCTTACTGTTGCCATTCCTTTTGCTGATATTGTGGCACCAGTCCCTACCTAGACAAAGTTATGACTTGGAAAAATGAAAGTAATGACATATCTTTTTTGTCCTTATCACAGAAAAGAATGAGCATTATTCTTATTTGGAGAGGACATATTCGTCCCATCAATGGGTCGGATCAATCTGGCTACCCCTCACTCCATCATCTAATCTCAGTTCTCATGTTTGCATTGTATTTCTGTTCAAGCAGCAAGCGCCACGGATAGGAGTTCGTTCCATGTATCTGGAAGTCCTGCAATACACCAGTGTGTGCAGTCCATAACGTGGAGACCGGTGTAAGTGCTAGGATGTGCATCTTTCCTCAGCTGAGAAAGAGTGGTAATGTCCAGCAAATGAACAGGTTTTCTGATGCTACTTATCACTTCTTTCACCACGTATGCTGCAGCCGGCAACCCAGCTGGGTATGTTGATCCGGTCATCGGTAGCTTCTCCTTTGAACAGTCCTTCACTCCTGGCTCGTGCCACTCTGTCCCGCTAAACTCATCAAATTGTTGAAGCAATCAGTACCCATTTGACTCTTTGCTTTACTGAAGTTGGATTGAAAAGAAAAGAACTTACTTGTAGTGAGAGGGTGAAATTCCTTGAAAGAAGACTCTAGTTTTAATCGTGTCTACATCCGAGTCCACCCACTTCGCCCACGTCATCAATGCTTTGCGAAATGCGACCATCCGATCCATGTCTCTGTATGTGCGATCACCTTCTTGAATGTAATCCCATCTGCAGGTGACCAGAAAGAAGGAGGTCTGTTTATGCATCTTTCATCCAGTAGAAGACAGCACAACTTACATAGAAAATGCAACGTACTGCTGCTTATCTCCTCTCCGGTACCACCATTGCCAAGTATTGAAGATCAACACATCCATGTCCTTCCATAAACCACCGTTCTTAAGCGAATCTAGCTTCAAAACTCTACCGATGCTTTCCACTTCAATGTCGACCATGTATACAGAGTGAAATAGCATTACGGATACTCCATGGTCCTGCACGATGGTATTGTCATAAGATCAATGAACTCATTCACTTCTTACTCATTGCATGTTGTCCATTATTAAGCTAATCATCCAGACATTTTGATCTAACTCTTTGAGGAAGTAAAATTTTTCCAATCACCTGAAATGTGACTGTAGAAATTGAGCCCTCCGTCTCCTGCGAGATACTGGAATTCGGTGCGCCAGCATGAAGCAAGCATATCAAAGATTGCCAGTTGTTTAGGCTTAAGGAGTCTCCAATGTACATAATCTTCTTGCCCTGAAACCTTCTTAGGAAACCTTGAGCATCGAATCTGCAACATCATTCAGAAACACGTATTTCATCGACAACATCGGATGCATACGCAATGGAAAATTCTGCATAACCATCCATTCGTATCGCCTTCATTGCCTCCAGATGTCACGAGTTCGTAGAAAGTCATCGTGATGGGCAAAGACAAAAATTTTACCAAGAGTCGGTACCAACTTTCCTCTGACAATCATTACTCAACTAACATGAACCGAAATATATTCTATTCCGGTAGAAGAACGGAACCAGGTGGTTCGCAACTTTGAAGAGGCTCTTTTTCTTCTATCGAATGAACCAGTTTCACCGTACACCAACGTTAAGTCTCAAAAAGATAGCAGCACCTTTTTGACTCCTGTCCACTCCTAAAGCCCAACCGCTGAATTAAAAGTTGTCACGGGGTGGCAAACTCTAGATTTAATAACATTGACGTTCGGGAAAAGGTGAGAACTTTTTCAAAGTTCCATCTTTTCGTGAGCAGCAAGATTGACACCCACTAGCCTATCAATATTCTGAATTATGGTGTGAACACGACGACGACATGAGACGCGCCTGCGCACAAACACAGAGAGAGAGAGAGAGAGAGAGAGAGAGAGAGGTGTACCTAGGCAAGTCACAGCCTTTGGGCTGCCATCTGTACTTAAGGTAGAGCCGATCGGGTCGGCCGTACTTGAAGCAGTCGAACTCCTTGCGAACGAACGGGCAGGCCGAGGGGTCATACAGAGGGTAAGAAGTGTCATACGCCCAACTCCCTTCATACATGTTACAGTTCTCCTCCGGCTCTTGTTTCTTACCCTTCACTCCAGTTACACTCTCGCCCTGCAGTAGACCTGCTTCTGCAGAACTAACACACGAGTCGAGTGCCAGAGAAATGGCAACCAAGATAGCCAAGACAATTCTCTGACCCCCTGGAGCCATCTCTGTCTCTGCACTGAATCTTGACTGCACTCTTCACTCTTCACTTTAGAGAGAGAGAGAGAGAGAGAGAGAGAGAGAGAGAGAGAGAGAGATTGTTTTCCAAATCAATATACGTGCACTGCATAAGAAGAGGAGGAAATTTGATTGGGGGCGTTGGTAATATAATTGGCTTGAGCCAATGGCAGAGTGTGTGATTAATGAAGTTAACCAAAAAGAAAAAAGATGCCCAAAAAATGGCCCTTTGGCCTGATCCGATGGCACATTGTGTGATGAACTGGAGAGAACAGAAGTAGATAAGTTGACGATAGAGTTGCCTTCAATGGGGTGGAATGCAGATATTTAGAGAACTGCCAAATTGGGTCACCGACCACATCGCAAGAAACTACCTTTTCGGCACAGGGACAGAAATATTTGGCCCCTTATCTTTCTTCCTTTCCTGGAAAATGAGAAAATCACGGGAAGACTTTCAGTACAGAGACGTGGGCATTGAGTGAACTAGATCTCTAAAACACTCTCAAAGAAACAGAGCACGAGAGGGTGGACTGTACCAAATCGATTAGTTACGTATCCATGTCGTGCATTTTGCAAATCTGGGGTCTCTTCACATGCGAAACACGTGACAAACAACTCATCCGAGGAAGAGGGCCGCCTCGGAAATTTCTTATTGGATTCCATCTTGCATCATGCATGTCATGTCACAGAGACAGAGACAGAGACAGAGACAGACAGAGCCAGAGACACGGAGGTGGTTTTGCAAAGCTTGTTTTTGCGGGGAGAGAACCGAAAGAGGATTCGGATTTGACTTGCATGGAACTTGAAGACACGAGAATGGACACGGAGCAATCTCTGGAATCACCCGTGAGACAGAGCACCCATCATTTGTTTATACATTTTCCTTCCTCTTAGTACTTTCCCTCTGTCTTGCCAAAAGTTCCGACGCCCCACTCCAGCTCTGATGATTGTAGTGGGAAAGCGACTCGATCATATGCAACCACTCATCAAGTAAGAAGCAAAATCTCGCAATGGAATCATGCCGTGCAGTCAAGATCGTGATGAAGACAATAATGGTAATGACCAGATGATGACAACCCAGCAACGGCTAAAAAATTAAAAGGAAAACAGTTTGCAGCAGAAAGATCCAGATGTAGTACAAAAGGTTTGGGTAACATGTGACATAGACTTTTGTATCCAATGATGACAAGGCAGAAGAAAGAAGTTGGTAACTATTGGGCATCTCATATTTTAATTTCCATACTAACTCTAAAGCACATTTCAATTTCAATATTTTCCTAAGACATTTCAATACAATTATAATCAAGTAAATATATGATTAGACAAGTAGCAAAAAGGATAGGTAACTTAAAAAGCCAACACAATTTCATATCATTCTAATAAACCCCTCTAGGATTCTGGAATTTTAAATTGAATTTTTTCTTCCTTCAATAAGCTAATCCGATTTTCTAAAGATTCAAAAAAGGATGCTCTCTTCATGAATTTTGCTAGTATATTAAAAAAAGTTGCTCTTGCTATTTTCTTTAGAATTCTCGCCCTGGTACATGTACTTTTATAAGCTTCGAAATTTCTAGGACCGCATCTGCAGTGTGTCCTCATTTCTTTAGTAAGGTTGGTAACTCAACCACTCATCTCAATTTAACTAATTAAATTCATCAATCGCAATATAATATAGTAACATTCATACCTACCACCCAAATCGGAATCAATGTGCAGTCCCAACATAGTCTTTTTATTAGGCTAATCAGAAAATAATTAATCAAGAATTTCCTAATGTCATCCACGGAAAGCAGGTCTTTTCCTTCATTATCTCCACTAGTGCACAAGAATGAGGCAAGAAATTGCTTATCAATACTAACGTTAAAAGGCTGTCGATGAAACGGTGAAGATGTTGGTGAACACGCAAGTTCTCATAGTGAACTTCTAATTAGTCCTAAAGTTGACAATTCCAAAAAAAAAAAGAAAATCAAATGGCGATTTTTAGACGCAAGGCAAATTTGAGATTAAAGATAAGTTTTTCTATATTTCTTTAAACAAGTACGAGGCCAAATTTGGATTAGAGCCCAAATTGGGAGTTTTTTTTTTTAGGGCATTTAGCCAAAAAAAACAAAGAATAATTACCCAACTTCCCCAACTTTGGCACCGTCACGCAATAGCTCTTGAACTATAAAAAGTTACAGATTACCCCCACCTCAAACTTTGGCAATGATTCCCACCAGAAAGGAAAAATAAAAAAGGAAAAACTTTGGCACGGATGCACGATGGCCTCCGAGCTATGAAAAGTTACAGATCGGGCCTTCGAACTTCGAGCCTTATTATTGCAGTCGCTAGTTGTTCCGTTTGCATGATGTTGAATGACACCTGAAAATGGATTAACTCATTTTATTTTCCAAAAAAATAATGTCCGGTAAAGTTTCCTCAACTTCATTAACCATGTGCGTTGACAGCTGGATATTACTCCACAAATTAAGCATTCTTTTAACAAAAATATTAAATAAAAACTAAAAATACATTTAAATAAAAAAAAGACCAAATTCAGATCCATTACATCAGCCCATCTCGTGTGGCCCAGAACCACTCGAATCGGTCCATCAGACCCAGCTCGTTTGGTTTTTGTCATTTTCAGTTCCTCAGAAATCGAACTCCACTCACCATCTCCATTCGTCATCTTCATCTCTCAATCTCCATCTCAGTTCATCTGCGGTCGAGCCGTGTCGAGAGCTTCAAGTGCTGATTCCATCGCACATTCGCTCTGAGCAGAGGTGCACGATTACTTCCCTGGTCACGGTTTTTGTGCATGTTAAGGAATAGGTATGGAAATAAGGCTGTGATTATTCGGAAATCGACATTGAACGAGTCCTACTTGGATGATCTGGGAGTCCAATCTTTGTTGGTTAAGGTGTTCTGGAATAATTCGTGCTTGCAATTCGATACGCGAGTCCTTTGGCCGAGACGCACTCCACCTGTTTGATAAATTGCCTGAACTGAAGTTTGGATAGCGCGGCCCCCGACTTTTGATTTGTTCCGAGTGTGTGTATATCGATGTATTTCATGTGATGGGATTTTTTTTCCGTCGATATTCAAGTGTTGTCTTCCTCCTATCCTGTTATTGCTGAGGCTAAATTGAAGTGTGCTTTCGCTAAGCGTTTTGTGAACATTACTGCCATGTCCTGTTAAAATTGTATAAAATGTTTGCTTTCCTTTTTTAGATGGAGCATAACATTGCTGAAGAGCTCTATTCTGAGAGTTTGCAATTCTCACAACTAGAATTAAGTCCTAGTTCCGCTGCCCATAATGACCACCAACTTCTTGGTAAGAGGTGTTTTTTAGCTGTTAGTCAGTTTGGTATAAATATATGTTTACATTACCTTTGTCAGTTTATTTCTAATTTCTTGAAATTATCACGTCCCTTTGTAGGCCTTTTGTCTGGAGCAAGGCTTGAAAGATTGATTTTTTGAAGTATGGATCTTTATATGTTTTGCTTCAGGTAATGATGAGACTGATTTGTTGGACAAAGATGGATTGGCATGGGATGATTTGGATGAGGTATTCGGTGAATCATCTGACTTGGACAGAGAGTGGCAAAGGAGGCACGATCAATTTTACACAGTAATATGGAATTTTGAATTTGTAAGTTCTCGTGTTTCTTTTTCTTGGATGAGAATAATCTTCATCTGTCGAATGCTAGATTGGTTATCGCGATGGAGTAATAGCCGGAAAAGAGGCTTCTGCACAAGAGGGATTCAATATTGGTTTTAAGCAATCAGTGCCCATCGGATACAACTGGGGTCTTGTTAAAGGTGCCACCAGGTAAAAGAAAAGCGTTATGAAAATTGATGATGAGATGATTTTAGATTGCATTGAGATTTGTTTTGACCAGCTACATCCTGGGACATTGATCATTGACGTGTGAAATTTTTGTCTTGACCATCTGCAACACCCATCAAGTGCATTCGCTTGCCTTCCTGATGAGTTGAAAGAGAGGCTAGTGGAAGATCAAGGACACAGAGACAAGTTTCAAGACTTGCATAAGTCTGTTAATTCTCTCTCTACACCGGATGCTCTCAAATTATTTAGTGACGAGATCATGTCTGACAAAACAACACACCAAAGTAAAGCGGCAGAAGCTAGTGGCCTTACTGCGGGTTCCCAGGTGCAAAGTTTGGAACCCAGTCGTTTGGAAGTTATTTTGCAGAACTAAGATCACTTCTTATCGAGTGTCCTGCAATTGACGTTCGATTAGATATGTCTCCCTAGCTTGTTGGGGATAGCTTTCTCAGTGATGTGTTCTTTTTGTACCTTTACAAGGATTTATATTATAGGTAATTAGGAAATATTGTTTATATTACCAGCAACTACACTGTAAATTTTTGTAAGTTGTTGACCATTGACGGTCTACATGCCATTGTGTGAGAATTTTTGCTGTAGATTCTTTCCAAGAGACACGACTAGTTTGCAGAAGATAATAGTTCGCAGGCTTTATTAATTGATATTAGGGTGGTATTCCGCCTGTGACTAGTAATGGATATTTCACAAACTTCTTCCATCTTGAAGAAGACTAAAGAAAGAAACTGCTCTACAGGCAACAGTAAAAGTCCGCATGCCTGTGCAGAGGCTCGGTATTGATTCCCAGGTGATGAGAGCACCTCATGTAGAGCTGATCTTTCTGAGTTGCTTGTACGGTCGATGATGGGCTAAATCTGGTCATCGATTCCTAAAACATAATGGGACATTACCCTCTAAAAATTTTGTGTGAAGTCAAATCGCTATGTATATATTCTCTTTTCATTGGGAGTATAGCTATCAAGATGCAAATTTTCAACATAGTGTTTCCTGTCGGCGACACCAAGTCCTTGTCTGTTGTTCAGTACCGAGGTTTTTGTAACTGTAAGCGAATGCAAAACAACTGTCGGACCAATTTAGAGTATATATATGACCTTGTGATGCATTTTTTCAGACAAATATCAACTAGAACAAGTCACGAGAGTTTGGAGCTAAGTGCCCCTACAACTGAGGCTACATGGATACACATTCAAAAGATTTTTTTTTTTTCCTGGTCGAACAAAAGGAAACTCAAACTCCATATATTGCACTGGCAGTGCCTATGTTGTAATAAGCTTAACACTCAATAGTTTTTTATTTTTTTTTGGCCACCTAGTAGACAGTCGTAGTTTGCCTGCCTTCGGAGCAGTTCAATGTTTGTCCCATGATCCTTTCCCCAAGCTGCCCGATCCAAATGTTAGAGCCGAACAAGTTATGCTCTGTCAAGCGTACGGTGCCTGCCAAACCTCTCAATCTGCTTGAAATGCGCGCTGTTGCTTATAACCTGCGGCAGGATATTAGGGATAGAGATGAATTAGAAGGATATTTCTGGAAGTGGGAAACAAGTAGAAGGAACATTCGGAGGTTTTTACCTTGCTTTAGGGATCTTATTCAGCTGCAAGCTTGAATGGTCCTTGCATGAGTTGAGCTTGCTGAAGTGCTTTGGACATGGGTTTCATACTTTGAAGTTGGCATGACTTTCTCAAAAGCCTCGACCAGAAGTGCTACCTTTCTCTTCCTAGCAGGAGCTAGCTTTGTTACAGTTTGTCTGAGTGCATAGTCGATCATCCATTCCTCTGAATTTTTCCTGTCATCCGTCATCTGATGCCTCAAATCAACTCTTTCAGTGTCTGGTTCAGGAGGCAGTGGCAGAAAGTTCGGTTCTTTTGGCATAAAATCTCGTAAGTCCTCGGTTGGCTCACTGGATCTTTTACATCTGATCGTGCCCTTCAAACAGAAATCAATGGGTTCTTCATCATGATTGCTCTTCAACCTGGTATATATCCTTGTCGACTTCGTCTTAGTGGAGCTGCTCTCTTCAAGGATTGAATCTGCTGAATCTGTCTCTGTAGTTTTCTCCCGTCCCATTTCGTCAGGTTCTCCACCAGAATATTCATCTTGGTAAGATCTTTTAGTTCTTGGATCTTCCTGCTCCTCAGAATCATCCACCGCAAGTGTTGGAGCGTCATCATCAGCTTTGCAGGAATGTTTGGATGGTTGAGCAGGAATTAGGATTGTAGCCTCCGACTCAGATTCATTATTATCCCCTGTTTCTTTTGTTGTCTCTCCGACATCATTGTGAATGATTTCCTTGTTGAGGCTGCTACCCTTGGTGGTAAGATCCGTATGAACTTGTGCCTCCTCATCTTCTGTCAAACCTGGACAAGCATCAAACTCGGACGCTTGGGAAAGTTCGGTATTCTTCTGATCATATGGGGCATCCCCTATCATGTCCAACCTGTCGGATCCATCGCTGACACCATTCAAAAGAACATTGGCATTGGTACTGTCAGCACCAGGAATGTTTTCTTCTTCATCCTCCTTAAAGGATGACTTTACTTCCGCGATGACCTCCTCTATTGAAGACGGTCCACTTCCATTGAGGCTTTTCCCTTCTTCAAATTCATCCTCTTTGGATGAATCATCGCTGTAGCTTAAGTAATCAAAGATGTGGCTGGGTTCAGAATCCTGCGGTGCCTCATCTGTGCCTTCTACTTCCATACCAAGGCTTGGCATTTGGACCTCAAAGCTTGCATGCTTTCCTTCCTTCAGTACTTGATCATCGGAAATGTCCTTCCAATTGCTGTCCATATTCTCACAAGCGACAGCATCTATCTTGTGCAAAGTAGGATCTTCTATTTCTGATATATACTCATAATCTGAACATGATAGATTATCCTCTTCTGTTGAGTAGATTGCTTCTCCATCAAGCTCTGAATCAGCATATTCTCCTGCATCCCACTCCATATCCGAATCTTCTGAACAGGACTCCAGGAGTTCAACACTTTCTTTGCGTAAGCTCTCACCTTCCACCATTTCGTCACTTTCATCCATACATCCTTCCAGGTTTTGCTTAAGATCATCTTCACACCATGAGGATGCATCAGATAATCTCTTATCACTGTGCTCATCACCTGCATATTCTTCCTTTTCTTTATCTGCACTTACCCTAAAAGTCACGGATTCTTCATCTTTGCTTCCCCCCTCTAACTCCACCATTTCTTCCTTAATATCATCGTCCCTTCCAATGGAAGAAGAGTTCTCATCTTCATTTTTAGCATAAATTTCCACGAAAAATTCCAGTCCAATTTTTTCCTCCTCACTGGCAGGTTTACTATCAATACACCCATCATTTGGGCTTAGAGGCACTACTTTTGCATTCTTTTGGGTCTTCATCAATCGCCTCCGTGCCGAAAGGAAGCACTTGAGAGGAGGCGATCGAGCATGGTGATGGCCATTGAGAGAGCAATAAGTGTAGGGACAGACCTTCATCACTGAAGTTCCCTCTGCTTCCGTTCCGCCGGGATTAAGCATGAGGTATTCAGGAAACTTCGACTCCTTCAGAGTTGAAGAACAGGTAGATTTCTGTGCATCCATGTCTGCACAGAGAACTACTTTGGAACACCTTTTGACTGATGACCTTGCAGGCTTAAAACTAGGGGTCTTTGTTAGAGTCCTAACGAGTTTCAAACTCGATGACCTTTTTAGGTTCTCTGGGGATGTATTACCAGAGGAAACAGGGGTTGGTTTTGAAGCACTAGAAGTCCTTCTATGCAGATTCTTAGTATCAGAACCAGTTTTGGTTTTCTGCGAGGTTACCTGAGAGCACTCCTTTCTCGCAACTGAACAGCTGGTGGACTTCATATAGTTAGGCACAGCACCCTTTAGCTTGACGGGAGACTGCTTCTGCGGAGTTGCTGCGGACATCTGAACGTCACAGGGCGGCGGTCTTCCAGGTTGCGGGACTTCCTTCCTGAAGAGAGATGATCTCGAGCCGTCGAAGCTGGAGAGCTTCATCAATCTTGACCTCTTCATCTTCTTTTTCAGGTCAGTCCTTCTGGTTTTGCCATCATGGTTCTGATGAGAAGAGGGTTTGAGGGTTGCCGATAGCTTCTCGGACTTTATTTGATCAGCTTGGATTCCAAGCTTATTGGCAACCTTTCTTTGGACCATCTTTGAAGGAAAAGATAGCCACCAGGACGGACAAACCAGAGGGAATAAGAAAACGAGAGTTCTTTACTTTGGTACCTGGGAGGCGAAGCTTCCGATAACAAAGCCAAAGGCAAGTTTTCACATCGGAATCCCAGGAAACCAAACAAGGAAAATATTCCTTGTGGTTAAGCTTAGCGTCTTGAGGTGGGTTGGCCCTTATGTGCTCTTTCTGGGAGCAATGCTTGGTGGATTTGAATGGGGTTGAGATAGCAGCCTGATGCTGACATGCACTAACGTACAGTTGGGTCGCTATTGGGACCCTTTCAACAAGGGCATCTTTTGGATTCAATTGCTTTTGGCTATATGTCCGTGTGCCCTGGGAAATCTGCAGAATGGCACTCACTCTGTTTCTTAATTCTCAAGGTGATCTTTCCGTAATGGTGGGGTTCACCTTACAGAGGCCCTGGGCTATTCCATGTCCTCATAATTACGTGTTTGCCCCCCCAACTCCACAGAAAAGACTGTAGAGAGCGGTTTGAACCCTGTGTCACGCATGAAATAGTTCTGGAGTACTCTTATGGTCCACTGGGTATTATAAAATGTTGCAATTACGTATGAGTATGGTAGTTTGAAACCTTCATTTTCAGTAGGTACAGCCCACAGGGCTTATCATGCTGCGATCACATCAGATGCTCTTTATTTCTTGAACATCAGTTCAACCAACAGAGATCCTTCTAAGCACGTAAAACCCATTGATCTTGACGTCAGTCTTGAACAGGGGAAGGATGAAAATGCCTAGTCTTGATACTGTATATGCTTAAAAAAGACTGGCAAAGCTTCTCTCTTTTTGATTTGATGCGAATATTGTCACTGTTGACTGGGGAAGCCGGAGGCGTAAGCAACTGGGTGGGCGGCAATTTCCAAAAAGGAAAGTGGGGCGGGGGCGGTGGTGGTGGTGGTGGTGGTGGTCGGCGATGGTGGGATCCACCGTGAGAAAACTCAAAATCCAGACAGACGCTCCTCTTCCCTGCTCTCTGCAACCTGTTTTTTCAACTTTCATCGCCTCTAAAAGGCTGAGCAACAGCAAAGATTAAGAAAATTCAAGTTGACCCACGCTTCCTTTTTTTTCAATTTCAATTTCCCTTATCAAGAACGCTCGCCGGCCTGTGACCCCATCTTTCAAGAATATTTTTCGTTAGTTTAGGCCATTGAAATTGAACATTTCGCTATCTCTTCTCAACGAACTTCGGCCCATTTTTCTTCCCATCACATCTTGGACGCCGACCTTTCCAATTCCATCCTTTTACCGTTCCATTCCAGAATTCTTTGTGATTGATCTGAAAGTAGCTCCGTAAATTATATGGTATGTAGAAAATTTCGAATACATGATTCATAAGAATCGGAATGACAATACATAATATTTCGAGTTTTTACGTGCAACTTTTGTTACTAGTTGATACGATCTTTAGTTACCGAAAAATAAAGAAAAAATACGATCTTAAATTCAGCTTAGACGCAACGCTACCGAAACAGAATCCGATTCTCTTTCCTCCTATCATATTCAACAGAACAAGCTTTCTTCTCATTGGGCATTCCTTATCACTTGACGAAAGAGCAGAAAGAAACCATCTTTAGCCATGTAACGGACACGTATAGCAATGGGAATTCGTCAAATCCCTTGATTTCAAAATCGGTGGGCTCATCGTATCCGTTCGTATACATTTCCCGCGGAGTAGATTAGATATTGCTTATCTTCCTTTGCTTTTCCAGCCGACACTTGAAAAATCTCCCTCTGCCTTTCGGTGACGCTCTCGTGCTTTGAACGCCTTCCTTTGCCACACGCGTGTAATTTAAAAAAAGGGTTTCTTCAACTTTCTTTCCCCACTGATATCAAAGGCCGGAGCTGATGGAAGCACCAGGCATGGTTAAGTTGTTGCTCAAGAACTTGTTAATTTTTCTTATTTTAACTAGAGAAGAGATTCTTATGCCCTGCTTAATCTTAATCCTGCTTAATCTTAATCCTGTCTTCTTCTTTTTGGGGGGGAGGAGGGGGACCATATTCACTTTGGGAGCTTTATGGATGCTTATATCGTTTCGTGGTCTTTGGGTCGCGAATAGGAAATCAGGTTTGGGTTGATATGATTTCTCAGAAGACTACTGCACGACATCAATGAAGGGTTGATTTCCAAGGTTTTTCTTGATGATAAGATTAGGGAATGTCAAAGTCATTGCTACAATAGACTTTAACCAAATGTTGTCTGGTATTAGTACTATGATTATACGTTTGTGTTTTACAAGCTATACGTGGTTACCTGCGTTACGTGGTCTTGCCGGGCTTGTATATTGAGCCTTCAGGTCGGCCGTTTTGTACATTTTGGGCTTTGCATAACCTTGTGTATGTCCACGTATAGCATACGCTTAATGGTGGTTTGCATATAAATACACATCCACAAGATAAAAGCACATCTCACCACCGAGGTGGTTGGCTTAATGGTGAAGGTCACCTATCTTCCGCACGTCCTGAGCGACCCTCTAAACGGATCGTGCAACGGTGCCTAAACACAGCATACCTCGTTTAAAGAGACTTACCACTTGTTAGGATTTTGATGGGTTCCAATGATGAGCTCGCCAATTTCCAATACTTTCTACAAAAAAAAAAAAAAAAACGGTTATGTGGAGTAATTATGACTCAAACTTTAAATTCCATACTTTTAACGTATCAAAAGGAACGCTTTAAATTTGTTTTTGTTGTAACACTTGCCCGCTCATGAATTAGGTTTGGTGTAGTTACAAAATAAGATTTCTTTCTTTCTTTCTTTCCTTCTTTTTCTTTAATACAATTTTTTTATATTACAAATATTTGGAATAACTTTTGGCATGAAATTGTTTTTTTTCCATTAAAAATTAGGTTTGGTGTCATTTATTTTATTCCTTTTAGGGAAAGATCACCCAAAAACTTTAAACTTTACCCAAAGTGACAAATTTATCTCAAATTTTTTTGTGACATAAAAAACCCATAACTTTGCAAAGTGTGACACATTTATCCAATTAAAATCATTTTCATCTTATTTTTTTATGTTTTTTCTTTTATTTTTTCTTTCTTCTTCTTCTCTCTTTCCTCCGCCCGCCATGACGGAGTTGGCAAAGGAAAGCTAGAGTCTGGCAAGGGCTGCCCTTGCCAATGTCAAGCGAGGGTCACTCTCGCTTGGGCTAGCTAGGGCCCAACACTGACGAGGGCCACCCTCGCCTGTGTCAAGCAAGGGTGGCCCTAGCTAGCTTTGGCGAGGGTGACCCTCACCGGACGCCGGCTTCCCTCCGCCATGGCTAGGGAGGGAAGAGAGAATAAGAAGAAAAAAAGAAAAAAAAATCAAAATGTCCTATAATTTAGAGTAAATGTGTCATATAAATAGAAGCTCAGAGTTTTTTATATTACGAAAAAAAATTTGAAATAAATGTGTCATGATTGGCAAATTTTAGAGTTTTTTATGTCACAAAAAAAAAATTTGAGGTAAATTTGTCAATTTGATTAAAAATTGGGGTTTTTAGTGGTTTTTTCCTTCCTTTTATTGTATAACTTCACCTGATCAAAATTCTGGGAGAGGGGACGGGGACTTTGCCTGTCCTCTTCCGTGGCTGAGCATGATATAGAGATGGCAAAGAGAGCCAGAGCCAAAACACTAATCACGACTACACTTAATATTACATGGGTGCTGATATTGCACGATAGTTGACCTTTATTACAGAAGTCATTGCAGGTCAAAACAAAGATCAGGAAATGTGCGAATGGTAAAAGAAAACAATTCGAATTCATCTTCAACAAGCGGGGCAGAAGCGAAGTCCTCATAAATACCCTTAGCCACGGAAAGATCCAGTGCACCCTGTTGGTCCTTGATCCATACCTGATGAAACAACCCACCGAGATCCAAGTAACAACAACTGAGGCAGGATGCAGCATGGTATGCACAGTGCATAAGTCCCAAATTGATCATCTGAAGACTCGGAGAGTGTGATTCGAACATGTGAAACCCCCATCTACCATGAGATTAAGCCCGCTCACGTACCTCGCGTCATCACTGGCCAGAAAGAGGACCGCGTTCGCCACATCGCCCGTCGTCAGCTCGACTCCCTCCAAGTTGGCATTCCTAGCGACGAAGGAGCGAAAGCCCATCATGGCATCTTCAGTTCGCTCCTCCTCGGGCAAATGAGCCATCGCCAGGCCTGTCGCAACTGCATAGGGAGAGACGCAGTTCACGCGTATCCCATGCTTTCCCAGCTCGGCCGCGACATTTTGGGTCAGCCCCACAACGGCATGCTTGGACCCGGTGTACGCATGTGGGCCCAAGCCCCCTATGACACTAGAAACACTGCTTATAGAAATTATGACTCCACTCTTCTGTGGGATCATAATACGGGCAGCATGCTTCATTCCGATGAAAACCCCTTTCACATTTAAATCGAACACCTTCTCGAAATCGGACAATTCTACATTCCGGATGTCTGAACATGGCGGGCCAGCTATGCCAGCATTGTTGACCATCACGTCAAGCGTACCAAATTTACTGACTGTTTCATCGACTGCACGGCGAACATCATCTTCAAGGGTGACATCACAGTGCACATAGGAAACACTAGGTTCCCCACCAAGAGATTCCAGGACCTGATGACCCAGGTTATCTTGCACGTCAGCGATACAAACCTTCGCACCATGCTTGTGGAATAGGCGCACGATGCTCTCTCCAATTCCAGTTGCTCCACCAGTGACCAAGGCGACCTTCCCTTGTAATCTGATAATGTAAAGGCATCAGTAGTGAAGCAAAACAGTGTGGACTCCTGTTCAGTTAAGGGGACCAAGGAAACAGAGGTGCAAAATGAGAGAAAGAACCTTTCAAAGGACAGCTAAACATCAGAAAAGGAGAATAGGTTTCCCATCTACATGAATCCTAAACGAGCAATGGGATTCAACTACAAGAATTATAAATGAGATACGGTTGCCTTTAAGGACCTTAAGGCAAGAAAGAAACATCTTGCCTCGATGGAGGAAACAAGATCATCTCTTTTCTACTGTTACCGGAAGATACAGGGAAAGCAATCTGGCCTCGATTCTTGACTTTTGGCAATAGTAGCATGAACATGATATGTTTATTGACCTTGCAGAGAAAATCGCAACCAATTGATTAACTGTTCAACACATGGCAAATGTAAATTTATGGAGTTGATGTGCAACGCTTTACTCCTACATGACATCTTAGCACCCAGAACAGAAGGCGGAAAGTAGGAAATGTGGGTAGGTACAGGAGAACTGCGCGGTAGACCATCGGCTGATTGAATCCACGGTTGGGTACAAACACATAATACAGCAGTACTAATCTGCTTGGCAAGGCTGACATGCTCACAACAACTGAATTACATCGTTTCTTTCTTTTTAACAACAGAAGCTGATTCATAAGGCATTCTAAGCAGTCAATAGCTACACTGGTAGATAGTTTTCTGATAACGAGAGCTGAAGCAGCTCTCTTTGATGACCTATTATGGGGAATAACATGTTTGGTGCACACCATTACAGTTAAAACAGCAAGAAATCGGGACAAAAATTTCATTGTCATAAGACAGAATGCCAATACACGAGATTAGCAACTGTACTACTAGTTCTAGTCAAAGACATCAAAAGCAGACTGATCGCAGCAGTGGCTCCAGCCACGGGACGAAGCGAAGTCCAGACGGGATCTCGGCCGATTCAAATCAAATGTTTAAAAAAAAAAAAAAAAAAACAGATAGAACATCGAGCTACCAATGAACCAGAACGTAAGGTTGGGCTTCGAATAAAAGGTAAAGATACATCCTCAAGATGGTAAGAAGATGCAGATCAAAAAGCCCACAAACCACGGGATTGCTATTAAAGGCAAAAGAGCCGTACCCATTTATGAGAAACGATATTCGGTGAGAAAAACCCACGTAAAAAGACCGAGAGATTTCAAAAAAAAGGGGATCTTGATTCTTGCTTCGAGAGCAGAAAGTCAAACAGACCCAAAACGAGAAATTCCCATTCCCGGAGAGAGAGAGAGACAGAGAGATTGCGGGAGGAGCAGCTTTCATCCGAATTACCTTTGGCAGGAAAGCGAAGAGTGGCCAGAGTCGGAGATGGACATGGCTGTGAGCTTCTTTTCTTCTTTCTGTTCTTGGTTCGTGTTGACGGGAGAGAGACCGAGCGAGAAGAGCCGCTGCCAGTCACTCTTAATCGCTGTCAATCTACTTGAAACAGCCGTTCGACACGCAATACGGTCCACACCCCCACGAGCATATTCTCTCTCTCTCTCCCCTTGCCGTATCCATCATCGTTCATTCCTTCGATAGATGACACTGACCACATCATCAATCATCATTTGAAGTCCACTTCCTCAGTTAGTGTAATAAAAGTTGGTACAATGACACGTACCCAGTTCCTAAATTTTGACATGTTTTGTAATATGATATATAAAATTCACATCAATGTGAGTATTGTTTTAAATTTTTTAATTTATTTAAAATGATTTAAAATTTTAATACATATTCAATTCAATCCTTAAACTTTATAAAAATGTATAATATTACCTTTGAATTTGAATTAATAGAAATATAAAATTGAATATTTTCATATATTTTAAGGACTAGTTAAATGCCATATCAAACAAATTGAATGTTTATTGATCATATTACTTATTGGACAAAATCCATGAATTATTTATCATTTTTTCATAAAAGTAAGTTTAATAACTATTTCCGATTTTTTTGTCACTTTTCCTACCCGTATAAGATATTTGCAATTTGTTGTTAGCAATACATAAAAAACTATGCATTTCTTTCTTTTCAGCCATCATTAGCATCCGGATTCGCACAACTCGACTAATCAACGAGTACAGCTATAATTTGATGTTAAAAGTCAATTAGTATGATTAAAAATATGTCATACATGGGAATTTTTCATTCCCACCATTAAATAGTCAAAATTTGATGGAATAACTGAAGCATTTATGTAGTGAAGTCAATTTTTTTTTTTTTTTTTTTTTTGTAAGTTGAGATTGTGCTTTTCGAATTTTACAAAGCCTCTGATCATTTACTGAAATTTCTTCCCCCTGGCAATTTTTTTTTCCCGGATTAAAAAGAATAACTATTAATAAGAGAAATGAAAAAAAAAAATAAAAATAAAAATAAATCACTTGAAACCACTAACCAGTGGCATTGACGTAAAAACCGCCGACTCCGAGGGCCAAAACCGTCCTCAGGATCCAAGAACTCCTCTTCGCCGCCTTCGAGACAAGGCAGAGAGCTCGTCCTCTCCACCACCATAAACCCTCGCTCTTCTTCTTCTTCTTCTTTCTCTCTCTTCTCTCCGGCGAAAAATGACGAAGGTGTACGGCACCGGCACCTACGACTTCAAGCGCCACCGGGTCGCCGAGTACCCGGTCGAGCCCCCCCTCCAGCTCGCCGACAAGCCGGCCGACTCCAAGCCCGGCTCCTCCCTCCCCGCCTCCATCACCCTCTCGGAGATCCAGCGCGACCGCCTCACCCAGATCGCCGCCGCCAATTGGCTCGTCTCCTCCGGCGACGGCGGCGGCGGCGGCGGTGAGGCGGAGGGCGGGGGCAGGAGGCCGTTCGACCCGGAGCTGGTGAGGGACATCTACGAGACGGAGCTGGTGGTGAAGGGCGGGCGGAAGCCGGTGCCCTTGCAGAGGGTCATGATCCTCGAGGTGAGCCAGTACCTGGAGAACTACCTGTGGCCGAATTTCGACCCGCGGGCCGCGACGTTCGAGCATGTCATGTCGATGATTCTCATGGTCAATGAGAAGGTGAGTTGCGAGGGACTTGCTGGAGCTTTAGAGGTTTTGCTAATTTGAGGATTGCGATTTAGTTTACTTAGTTTTCGAGTAGTTGCAACATAATGTTTGGCGTCGAGTAAGTTTTTTCCGCATCCACGAGCTGGTAGGATAAGAAGGTGACATTGATGGAGAGATTGGTTCTTGCATTCTCATAGTTAGGTTTTTCCGTTTGCAATTAGAGATTCAATAATTGCTCCGGTTAATCTGAGGCAACGAGGAAGAGCGACAGCTTTTGATTATAGGTTTTTCTGTTTAAAACGTCTAACTGTGAATTGGGAAAGTGGAATTGATAAACAACGGCAATATGACTTCGAGTCTTTTCTCTTCGTTTGTCTGAATTCCAAGTCAATAAGCTGATTAAGGTAACTTATTTGGACAATGGCTAGGAATGTGATGAGGCAGCAATGATAATTTTCTTTATTACGTGCACTGCCTTCATTACATAGGAAAATAATACTTTGTTCGAAGAAATTGTGCCTTTGAACTTGAATAAATTCATGCATATATGACTCCTGCAGTTTCGAGAGAATGTGGCAGCTTGGACATGCTTTTATGACCGAAAGGATCAGTTCAAGGGATTTCTTGATAGGGTTCTCCGTCTTAAGGAGGTTTGTATTCTTCTATTCATTCGTAACGTGTAATTAACCTTTTTCTTCACTAAGGGGATTTTTGCCCTGCTACCAGTAATATGCAAAGGACTCCACTGTATGTTTCATAATGTAATTTAGGAAAATTGGCTGGTATTCTGTGTTTAATCATTTTCTTGCTTTGTTGCTGCTGCCTCATATGCCTATTATTTCTTTTTCTTTTCCAGGGAAGGGACTTAAGTATTCCAGAGAAAACTAATTACTTGGTTTTCATGATTAATGCTTTTCAGGTATGTTACATTTCTCATGGATGTTTGAATTACTGCCATTAGGGCATAATTTCTTACTTCATTTAGTATGGAATTTTGTTGTATCACCCTTGATCCTTCTTTGAGTAAGCTGCACAATCAGAACTACCCTTATTACTTGCCATAATTTCTGGTTGACCTGCTATTTCACCTGGCAGAGTTTGGAAGATGAAATTGTCAGTGAGACTGTTTTGAGATTAGCAAGTCTGCAATCTTGGCACAGTTTGTCGTTTGGTCGTTTCCAGGTAATATTTGGCTATGCTCCATGTGAATCTTTAATAATTATGTTATATACTTACAAGTGCTATTCCTGTTTGGGATAAGTGAGGGTGTGTGAAATTATGATGGGCATTCTTAAGAAGCTGATACATGGTTTTCTTACAATTGTAGATGGAGCTTTGCCTCAACCCTGATTTGATTAAAAAATGGAAAAGAATGATAAAGAGAGAGAGCAAGGATGCCACGAAACGTGGTGAGCAGTTTGATCCCTCTTGTAAGTTGGAGTCGAAGTTCTTGAGGAATCTCATGGAGGAGTTTTTGGAGGTACTGTCTGTGAAGTAATAGAGCTTATATACCAATAGCGAATTTTAGCTGGATACCTGCCCTTTTGCTCCACAATGAAAATAATGTACATAAATTATATTCTGTTTGGTAATTCTAGGTACTTGACTTCAAGGTTTTCCCTCAACCAGAAGATGATAATGGGAATGATGAAACAATTGGTGCCTACAGTCTTGGACGAGTTGATGATGCTTCCATCCTATATTGCGAGAGATTTATAGAATTCCTCATCGATCTTCTGAGCCAGCTGCCAACAAGAAGGTATTGGATCTTTTTCTACTTCTATGCTTCATCTAAGTCTGCTGCCAGAAGTATAAGTGGTTTCTTTTGTCTCCTGCCTAGGTTGTTTTATAGTAAGCTTTCTATATCACAAGGCAAATAATTGAGTTTGATAGTTGTAAAATAACTTAACATGGCGTGAAAATTATTAAGATATCAGTTCAAGGGCTTTCTTCTCTCATATTGTTGGCTCTTTAAGGTGGTTGCATAGGGTTCTTCTGAAATATTCAGCTGAATCATGTTGTTAGCCTTGTGCTGACAGCACTATGCTACTACTACCACTATGCTTTGGCATTCCTCACCCTTCTTTTCATTTTGGATGAGCAGGTATCTGAGGCCTCTTGTGGCAGATGTGGCCATTGTCGCCAAATGCCATTTAAGTGCTCTGTATAGACATGAAAAGGGAAAACTCTTTGCACAACTTGTTGACTTACTACAGTTCTATGAAGGCTTTGAAATTAATGACCATGTGGGCACACAATTGACAGATGATGAGGTGGTTCAGTCTCATTATGAACGCCTTCAGTCTTTCCAGCTACTAGCTTTTAAGAAGGTCCCCAAGGTTTGTTATGGCCACAGTTTTATGTAAAATGCTGCTTCATTCATGGATCCTGAGAAAGATGGATATTCATCTCCTTTCCTTCCTTTTGATCTTCTCTTTCATCAACTAACTTCTTTCTGATTCTTTTTTGTTCCTGTAGCTGCGAGAACTTGCATTGGCTAACATCGGTGCAATTCACAAGAGAAATGATCTCACAAAGAAATTGTCTGTACTTACCAAAGACGAGTTAAGGGACTTAGTCTGCCACAAGGTTTGTCAGTATTACATTGTTAACCTTATTGCTTTCTTTCTTGTTTTGGCTATGTCTTTGACTTTACCCTGTACTGATTTTTTCTGTCATCTAGTGATCAAGTTTACTGGGCATCTGGTGTGGTTCATACTACTAAGGACTTAGTTGCATCGGATTCACTTCTTTTTCTCAAAGATGAATTGTTGACCGCTGACAACACCTGAGCTATGCAGTCCCTAGGCTAGATATTGTATGTTACTTTATCTGAGGGCTAAGTGTTAGAACAACACACATAAGCAGAATCGAGCAAATAATAACACAGCACTTACGTAGTTGTATCTGTATTGGCCATTCCAGGAAACATTTGTATGTTAAATTGATGATGATCCCAGTTCCATGAAGTATGCTGTCATAGAGTGCATCTGTAAATTAGGTGAAGCTAATAAAGATAATTAATTGGCATATGAAGAAGAAAGTGTTTTATGAAGTATATATGTGATGTATCTGAAGTGTTTTTATAACCTTTGTCTAAGCATGTGTATGAGTATCGGAGTATGAGTTCTTGCAGGAATTCAGGAAAAAAAAAGAAAAAAAGGCATATAAGAAAGATTTTAGAAGTTGACACAGTTCAAATTGTAAAAAAAGTTTTAGAAGTTGAAACAGTTCAAATTGTAAAACTTCTGGTTATGTGCTATGATTTTTTTTTTTTTTTTCAAAAAAATGCAGCTTGATCATAAAAAATATTTCATGTTTAAGGAGCTTTATGGATGTTTTATTTTATGTGGTAAATGGGTTCATCCTTGGGAAAGAAGTGATAGAAATAACAAATAAATAGGTCTGAACAGTCATTATACAGAGGGTCCGGGGTGCTTCTTCATCACAGGCATTGTGCAACTGTTGAAAACACTGAGGCTTATTTAATTCTTATAATTAGCTGAATCTTCCAATGTTAAATCCTTATAGGCATGTCATCGTTTTCACATTGTTTTGGGTGTACTTGTACTTTTCTTGGACTTGATACACATATAGAACATTAACAAAAATAAAATTCACATGCCTATCTTACAGCAATTTTTATATCTTTTCTGGTTGGGATATTTGACCATGTGATCATAGACATATCTTCCTCCTTGGGGTATTTATACTGGAAAACCATGCTCTGATCCTGTTCCTTTTTTATATGCAGCTTAAGCTGGTATCTAAGGAAGATCCCTGGTCAGATAGGGTGGATTTTCTTGTTGAAGTCATGGTATCCTACTTTGGAAAACAACAGTCTCAGAAAGAAGCTATAAATGCGCTGCCACTCTACCCTAATGAGCAGATCATGTGGGATGAAAGTCTTGTACCCAGTATAAATTACTCAGGGGAAGGTTGTCTGGCTCTTCCCAAACTCAATTTACAGTTCCTGACACTCCATGACTATCTTCTAAGAAATTTTAATCTCTTTCGTCTTGAGTCCACATATGAGATTCGTGAGGATATTCAGGAGGCTGTGCCTCACCTCCTTGCATACATCAATAATGAGGGAGAAACTGCATTCCGTGGTTGGTCAAGGATGGCTGTGCCAATCAAAGAATTTAAGATGACAGAGGTAAAGCAGCCAAATATTGGCGAGGTTAAGCCTGCATCTGTGACAGCGGAAGTAACTTTTAGCATTTCCAGTTATAGAGCTCAAGTAAGATCAGAGTGGAATGCCCTCAAAGAGCATGATGTCCTATTTTTGCTCTCCATCCGCCCCTCATTTGAGCCTCTTAGTGCAGAGGAAGCGTCAAAGGCTAGTGTGCCACAGAGGCTTGGCCTTCAGTTTGTGAGGGGATGTGAAATTATTGAGATCCGTGATGAAGAGGGAACTCTTATGAATGATTTTACAGGAAGAATCAAACGTGATGAGTGGAAGCCCCCAAAGGGTGAATTGAGGACTGTTACTGTTGCTCTGGATGCAGCACAGTACCATATGGATGTCACTGATATTGCAGAGAAAGCTTCAGAGGATGTTTATGGCACGTTTAATATATTGATGAGGAGAAAACCCAAGGAAAACAACTTCAAGGCAATATTGGAATCAATAAGGGACCTTATGAATGAGTATTGCATTGTTCCTGAGTGGTTGCACAACATATTTCTGGGCTATGGGAATCCTTCTGCAGCACAGTGGACTAATATGCCTGATCTTCTTGATGTTGTAGATTTTAAGGATACTTTCCTTGATGCAAACCATTTAAAAGAGAGTTTCTCGGAATATGAGGTCAGTTATCAAGATGATCTTTTCTTCTTGTTTTGGTGAAACATTTTCTAATGTCATCTAGTAACAGTTTTTTTCCAATCCTGGCTTTAGGTGTCCTTTGTAAATCCAGATGGATCGGAAAACTCCCTACCAAAACCCCCTTTTCGTATAAGACTTCCAAGGACTTTGAAATCCAATACCCATGCTCTTCCAGGGAACAGGAAATCTGATACTTCAATGGATGATGTTAATGTGGCAGATGCTGGTTCTGAAAAGGAAAATCTCATTGTTGAAGCTTATATCCCCCCTGATCCAGGTCCTTATCCCCAAGATCAGCCAAAGCAAAATTCTGTTAGATTCACACCTACACAGGTAGTGAATTTTTTTTTTACCCCAGATTATGAGGTCCAAAAGTCAGAAGAATGTTATGCTGATTGATTCATGTCTTACTGTTTTAGGTTGGGGCAATTATCTCAGGCATCCAACCAGGACTGACGATGGTTGTTGGTCCACCTGGTACTGGAAAGACTGATACAGCAGTGCAGATATTGAACGTTCTTTATCACAATTGTCCTTCTCAGAGAACATTGATAATCACTCATTCAAATCAGGCTCTTAATGACCTATTTGAGAAGATTATGGAGGTAAGCTTTCACAACCATATCAAGATGGAAAGTCTTCTATGGACCGAGTACATGCACTGCTTCCATTTTAACAGTTAAATTTTGTGGGCGCACGCTTCACACGATGGGGCCTACTATTGAGTGGTGTAATTAGACCTAAGGTGCATGCACCCAGCCCATGCGATCACATCTCATCAAAATTGGAGATCCCTATTCTCGGTGTCTATTGCAGCTTGTCGCACTTTCATTTAATTTGTGCTTTGGATATTTGCAACTTTGATCTCAGTGAAGTTTTAAATTGACTTCTATAGTCGAAATATAAATTGATTTCAATTGACATCCTTGTTGATTACAGAGGGATGTGCCTGCACGCTATCTTCTTCGGCTAGGTCAAGGAGAACAAGAACTGGCAACTGATCTGGACTTCAGCAGGCAAGGTCGTGTCAATGCGATGCTTGTTCGGCGATTAGAATTGCTTAGTGAAGTGGAAAGGCTTGCAAGATCTCTTGGACTGCCTGAGGATGTGGGTTACACTTGTGAAACAGCTGGTTACTTTTGGTTGCTCCATGTATATTCACGTTGGGAGCAATTTCTTGCTGCATGTGCTGATAATGAAGATAAATCATCATTTGTTCAAGATCGTTTCCCCTTTAAGGAGTTCTTCTCTGACACTCCTCAGCCTGTTTTTACTGGTCAGTCATTTGAAAAGGACATGCGAGCTGCGAAAGGGTGCTTTTGCCATCTTAAAACCATGTTTCAGGAGCTTGAAGAGTGTAGGGCATTTGAATTGCTCAAGTCAACAGCTGATCGAGCAAATTACTTGATGACCAAGCAGGCAAAGATTGTAGCAATGACTTGCACTCATGCGGCCCTTAAAAGGAAAGATTTTCTTCAATTAGGTTTCAAGTATGACAACTTATTGATGGAAGAAAGTGCCCAAATACTAGAAATTGAGACTTTCATCCCAATGTTGCTTCAGAGGCAGGAAGATGGTTATGCACGCCTTAAACGCTGTATATTGATTGGTGATCACCATCAGTTGCCTCCAGTTGTAAAGAATATGGCTTTCCAGAAGTATAGCCACATGGATCAGAGCCTCTTCACTAGGTTTGTTCGTCTGGGGATACCCTACATTGAGCTTAATGCGCAGGGTAGAGCCCGGCCAAGTATTGCCAAGCTTTATAACTGGAGGTACCGTGATTTGGGAGATCTTCCTTTCCTAAAGGAGGCTGCCATCTTCCACAAAGCAAATGCTGGGTTCACTTATGATTATCAATTAATTGACGTGCCTGATTACCATGGGAGAGGTGAGAGTGCCCCTTCGCCATGGTTCTATCAAAATGAAGGAGAGGCTGAATATGTAGTTAGTGTCTATATGTACATGCGCTTACTGGGGTACCCAGCAAATAAGATTTCCATCTTGACAACTTACAATGGCCAGAAACTTTTGATCCGTGATGTTATCAACAGACGATGTGTTCCTTATGACTTCATCGGTCCTCCCAGCAAGGTAAGCCATGACTGGCTGTGACTTCTGTGATGGTTTATTTACATGTTTCAATGAATTAATTGAAATTGTTAAGTTTGGTCCTTGATACTAGATTTTCTTTTAGTGACAAAAAAACTTGTTTGATGGTTTCATGTGATGATTTCTTTTTAGTTAGATTCATGGAACACTGTTACAATTTTGCAGTAGACCGCACCTTTTTTCTGTCAGATTTGCTTGTATAATAACAAATTTGATGAACGTATCTGTGAAAAGATTGTTCGCTATGCCGAACTGTTGTGAGTGGCAATACTCTGGAAAGGGATGTTCAGTGATATTTGTCCTCCATGTTTCACTCCCTTGTTCTTTCCTGTCATATGTGTCGAAATCTCAATTACTGAAAGAGTATATTTACAGAAGTTTGGGATGAGTTGGTAAACTTGGGTTAAAAGCATGAAATATACTTTCCTCATCTAGTTACTCAAAGTACCTTGCAGGATTGATCAATGAATGTGATGCAAATGCAACAGTATTTAGAATTCTCTTCTATTCCTCTGTCCAGTTATAAATAAATCCCTGAAATGATAATTCACCATTCTCTCCCGCTTGCAACAGGTCACTACAGTTGATAAGTTCCAGGGTCAGCAAAATGATTTCATCTTGCTGTCTCTTGTGCGTACCCGCTTTGTTGGACACCTTCGTGATGTTAGACGATTAATTGTCGCCATGTCTCGTGCCCGACTTGGGTTGTATGTTTTTTGTCGCCGCTCCTTGTTTGAGCAATGCTATGAGCTACAGCCAACATTCCGGCTACTACTTCAAAGGCCTGATCATCTTGCTCTAAATCTCTATGAGGATACATCATATACTGATCGGCACGTTGGAGACACAAGAGATAGGTATCTAGTCAGTGGTGTTGAGGAGATGAGCAGCATTGTCATGGATAAGATATATCGGATTTATCAGGTATATATCTCTTCCTTCACAACATTGCAATCGAGCAATTAAAGTACGGGCATTTTTTGGCGCCTTAATACTGAAGACATTGAGTTCTTTAAGTCGCTGCCGTGGAGCATTTTGTGGCTATAGATTTCTGTTTGTACTTTTCTTTATGATTATGTAGGAGCACGCTTAATCTAAATTTTAATTGTGGGATGAGAGAACTGGTGCTACCAATTGACATTTCTATAATTTATTGGAGAGCTCCTGAGATTTAAGTATTATAGTTTTGGGAAATATAAACTAATGCAAGCCGTGGCACTTAGATTAATGGTGAGACTAAATTGGTGAATAGCATTAGACAAATGACTGGCAAGAAAATCTAGTTGGAAAATTGAAGCAAGCTCGAAATCAACTATTGGTTCTTGCTTTAGTTTTCATTCCAATAGGAGATTTGCAGAACTTAGTTTTAGGATTTTCTGTTTCTCATGAGCTGGTTCTCAGTTTATTTTTATCGCAGAGAAGCTAAACATGATCTCCACTTTTCCGCGTGCAGATGAGGAACCCCCAATGGGATCAATATATGGCCCATTCTGAACAAGCAGCTGGTGCCGTGAGTGACAATGGAGATCCTAATGACCATATGATTTCAACATCATCACAGGAAACTGAGAATGCTAGCACGCCTGTACCTCCAAGCAACACATCCGGAAATATGCTCACTGATAATGAAGAGGATAGTGCAGGTGTCCATGATCCTGTTAATGAGAAAGATGGAGAATTATCTCTACAGAGTCAACAGAAAGGGGAAACCGAGCCGGAAGTCCATAAATCTGATGGAAATGGAGACATGCTAGAGAGCTCGAATGATGAGACAAAGATGCAGGAGTAGTCTGTTGTATGAATCCATTTATGGTTGAAGATCCGCTGCCCCTTTTATCCGGCAGTGTCAAGGAGCAGTTCCCGGAGAGTTGGAATGATACGGTTGACTCTCTTTCTCCTAGTCGGCTCCACTTGTAGACGAGATGAGCAGTTTCTCGAGAACACCATCAAATAGTTAAATAGGTAATGTCCTCTGTTCCGAAGGGAGCACGTGGCGATTTTGAAATACCGTACTGGAAGAGATTGTGAAGTGCATCCTCAGGGTCCAGGGTAGAAATTGTAGCATAGTTTCTGCTGTACAGCACCTAATTATCGATCTCGGTAATATTAGATGCAGCCAATCTTTGCGCTTTGACAATGTTGTTTCTTTTGATTTCTGCTTCTCCATGGCTTCGTTTCCTAAGTTCCGCCAAGAATCATCTGAAGAAATTCGATTTTTTCTTCCTTCGGTTTTTTTTGTCATTGTGGAAGATGTTGAAATACCGTACTGGAAGAGATTGTGAAGTGCATCCTCAGGGTCCAGGGTAGAAATTGTAGCATAGTTTCTGCTGTACAGCACCTAATTATCGATCTCGGTAATATTAGATGCAGCCAATCTTTGCGCTTTGACAATGTTGTTTCTTTTGATTTCTGCTTCTCCATGGCTTCGTTTCCTAAGTTCCGCCAAGAATCATCTGAAGAAATTCGATTTTTTCTTCCTTCGGTTTTTTTTGTCATTGTGGAAGATATTCTTCTTCGGTCGTGCATCTTCGGTTTCCCTTGGAACTGCCAACTGCATGAACCGAGTTGAAGGCAAAGTGACGCAGTTTTATGAGCTGGGATCCTGCATGATGTTGGGTTGTAAATTGACGTAGGCGAATCTTGGCGAGTTGATAAATTGATGAAATCTGGTCAGTTTCATTGAGATATATTCATGTTCATGGAGTATTATTGAAAGAGGACGAGATTGATGTATGCGATGGAGCCTAATCGTATGCTTCTCAAGTTTGGAGCAACTTGCTTCTACTTTACTTTTCCATTTATCTATTTATCCCGAAAGAGGAAGTAGGCTACCGTTAGTTCCGGACTATAAAAAACTACAACTCCATCTTCACAGATCAAGCAAACACGCGAGCTGAAATCAGTGGCCTAAGCATCACCAATGCATGGCCGTCTTTGAATTAACAACTATCCACATTCGTGAATCTAAGAACATCAAATTCTTCTGGCACATAAACCCACATTCTTATGTCAAACCACCCTTGACTCTCTTGTCATTATACACGAACTGAACTGGGTTTGTCTTGCCAACCCACACTTACCCACCAAGGGAATCACAGATAAGCAGTTATCATTTACGGATCAATATCTAACATCTTCACTACTGCCTCTTTATCACCATCTCGGCCATGTACATTGAATTCGTCCACTAATGAAGTAGTGGGTAATCTTTGTTACATTTTAGGTTCAGCCTATCTCTTTCAAAATTGAGAATATATATATATATTTTGCTACAATGAACTGTAACCTATCGAGAATGTCTCTTACCTTGGGTTCTAGTCTCTTTTCGAACGAGTTAGCGGAGTAAAGAGAATGTCATGCACCCCTCTTAGGCCCATCCGGTGCCGAACTTCTAGCTTGCATTGCAAGGCTTCAGTTGTGATTTGTTAGGTCCTCTGCATCATACATTGTATCTTTAAGCTCGTGAATGAAGCCACTCCTTGACTTACGTGTCAGCAAATTGCTTCTCTTCTGCATCTTTAAGCACTGCATTCACAGAACGCAGAGTTATCTTCAGCTTCCTTGGCAAAATGGCAACAACTTTTCTTCCCTGGACAAAACTCAGAATCTCTTGGGAAGCCATTCGGTCAAGCAACGCCTGAAGTGAAGAAGAGAGAAATGCTCCGACCACGGCCTCAGCCATTCTGTTGCTTTCTGGAATGGAGGAATGTAATCCAGAAAAATTAGCTGTCAATGGGGGTGGCGTTGGTGTCTCTTGTGGAGCAACCTATTAGTTTTTGTGGCCCCAACGGACCGAAAATTGGCCAAACTAGAAAAATAACAACACGTAACCCCTTACATATTAATTTATCTCATCTTCGTTAGCCGGCAGATAAGAGAATCGAACGATTCCCATTAGGTGGTGGGATTATATTAAAGTATATTATTTAGTAGACCTTCAATTTTGCATTTCTGAAACCAATCTTGAAAATATCCATACTGGAGAGGAAATTCAGGAGAATTCTTAACTACTACAGTCTTGAGTCATGGAAACTCACAAGTACATAACTAATTTTATTGACATGTCACCCCTGTATTAAAAAAGGAAAAAAGAGACAGAAGACCAGGAGGTCACATGGTATTATGATCGCGGGAAGACTGTTTGACTACCTTCGTACCTCCATCCTTTCGAATTATTACATCTATTTGTAATATCAGGAGATGCCCCCAAGCTGCTGTACTTGATTTGCTCTATGATACTTCCACATTAAACAAACAAAAAAAGACTGTTCAACTACTGGAATTTCATCATGACAGCCCTTGAAATTTGGCACTTTTAAGTCAATTTTGTGTTAGTACAACACAGAAAATCTTAGTGACTTCACTCACAGGAAAATGAAAACCTGTACAGTTCTTCCTGTGAAGAGCATCCTTCCAACCTCTGGGAATACTGGAACCAGGGTCACTCACAAGTAATTGATTCGACTGGAGTTATGGGGACTCTCGTGAATAGTGATGAGGACAAGACGTGACATCAATATTGTCTATGCCGTTTGGGTAAATTCCGAGGTGAGTTCAAATGGCAGTCCCAAAACCCATCATCACTCAAACCAATTCAAGTGTTTAGATGAAGTGAACATAGGATGTCAATCTTTGCAAAAGTCGCACATGCAGCAGAATCCCACCTTCATGTGATGGAGACAAAGGAGAGGAAATCTGTTTTGCCTAAGGGGCAACATCTTACTTTCAAATCGAGATACAACAAATCTCAATGTTGTGTAGAAAAAATAAATGAAGAATATAAGGTAGGATGCTCCGTTAATGATAGCCCAAACAAGAATTAAACGTCCCAGTAGCCTCCTATAACAGGAGCATACTACAAATTCTCACTTCCAGTAAAGGAAATTCCAATCACAATGCCAGCGGTTGCATTCTTGTTGCCCTGGAAAGCATTTAATGACCAGAGGCAAAATAAAGAGGACTCCAGAGTGCAAATTCCACCACATTCTTCTCATAGGCAAGGCATCCACAGCTGAAGATGATCACAAGCTATCTGGGCGAGTTTCTAGAGACAAATGCAACAAAAGATTTGCTGGTACCTATCATCAGTCTCCAATGAACTTCCTCTTTTTTGATGTGTTCATATATGGCCTGATGACCCATTCGATTTGAGCTTCAGTCTGATCCACCGTGCCCAACTTTACCTGCATCATCCAAGGAAGATATTAGAGGGGACAAATGGTCCCCAAGATAGAATATGCAGACAGGCCAGAAAATATAAATTACATAAAAAACAAAAGCCAACATCTCAGTTTCCAAGAACCTAAAATTCAGAGTTACTTTAAAAGCTTGAGAACAAAAACAAAAAGTTCATGCATCCCAACAAAAATTACACAAAAAGAACTAAACTTCCAAAAGTTCTCCAGAGAAGAAGGGGAATAACAGAAATCTGTGACCAACATCAGTGAGATACATATATCTGTGCTTCATGGGCCATAACCCTAGGAGAACATCCTTCTACTAGAACATAATACGAGGGATAACAAATAGACCCGCTCTCCATGCCTCACCCGATCTGACTTTGACAAATTACCTGATATAGGCGTAATTCAAACCGAGGGCCTATTTCCTTAAGCTCGACACTTTTGGGACCGCCATCCTTCTCATAAAGATGATGCCTGCATGAATGAAATGGCAAAATTTAGAAAAGAAAATGCTATGGCACCATGAAGTATGAGTCATATGACATTAATAAATAGACCAATCAGAAAATGCTATCACATGTTAAAGGATGGTGAAGGAAAAACTGGAGCCTAGATGACCAGGGTCTCTCTAAAAAGAAGTTGCTTCTGACTGACAAGCCACAATACATAAGAACCATGAAATGACTTTGAATTCTGCAAATCTATTCAATGGTGGGAGGAGTTCCAAAATTTGAAATTTCTGGCCCTTTAGGTTTTTTTGGGTTTTCATGATTGCATAAGTACGCTTCTAACTTCTTTATATCATTCAAGCATCTTTAACATCAATGAATCTCGCAGTCCAGCGATGACATTTGCTTTAGGTCTTGTAGGTTAAAAATAGTCAATAGCTAATTATGGTAAAGTCATGCAGTTTCCTGAGTAGTACTTCTCTTAATTCACTTTGTTTTTGAGGTCTCCAAGAGATTAATAGCAAGGACAAATCTTTTGGTAGTATCTTGACTAAACTCCTCTGGGTAAAAACTCATAACCCTCGATTTTGCTGGCAGTAAAAATACAAGGACGAAACAAAGATTTTCTTAACATGGAATTAAGATTAAATGGATGCCCTACAGCACACTCATTCTCCTTAAGATGATAGGAGGAAAGAATGTACATGGGAAAAGCATTGCACGTATGCATTATGGCGCCAATAAGATTATTAATATGGTTAAATATCAGGTCCATCATTTCTCGTGGAATAATACTAGAGGATGTAGGTCTACGTTGTATCACTTATTTCCAGATGATGACAAGTTGAGAAATATCAATTCTAACAATTTTTAGCTGCAAGACAAAGACATTCTCTGGAAGACTGCAGATGCAGAAACCTAGTCCTTATCAAAAGACAGGAAGATAATAATCAGTATATATCTGCAATCATCCATTTTCTAGCACATTGACACAGACTTAAGCCTGCATAAGGGTGTAGATGAGAAGGATGCTCCACTCAGAACCATTATATCAGAAATGCCTTTGAAGAATCATTTTTTTAAAAAAAAAAAAAGAGGGGATGGCAGAGACACGATTAAAATTATCCCAAGACATAGTAACCATATAAACAGAAAATATCCAGCGGGTAACAGAGAACAAACCTGAAGGAAATGTAATCTGACTGATTAGCAAAAGTAACAATGCGTTTGGTATCAGGCTTAGGCACTGGAAATAGATGCTTCAAAATATTGGCCGTTCTTTGTCCCAACTGTATAACAATGGATATCCATTCATGATAACTTCCCATAAGCCAAACCAAGATTAATACATTAATCGGCACCAATTACAAAGGATAAATATCTAGCAACAACTACTTCATATCATTCCAATTCAAGGAAATGTGTATGGCTGGACTGAGAGGAAGATCCATTAACATATAAAAGAAATGAAAACCTTCATCAGATAAGATCGACTTATTTGGTATAACTACATTTTAACAGTTGCCTTCATCTGTACAACATCAATGTAGATATCCCAACAGCTCGAAGTGAAACTCTTAGTCACATCATATTGGCTTATCATATACAACAGTTTAGTTAGCGCATTCCTTCTCTTCAAAAATATTAATCAGTCCTCTACTCTCGAGCATACTCTGAATTGTCACAAATTTTTTTAAAAAATAAAGACATGAAAGTTCAATAAGTATTCACTAAAAGTGCTCAGAGGGTATGCAAGCCGCACAAAAGACATGTTATTTTGATCAGTATATGATATTTACTTCGGTGGCAATCCACCACTGGGTGTCAAGGGACAATTTCTAATAAACAAAGCATAAATAACAGAGAAACAGAGATTTCACTGATTAAATTTTACCTTGGTCGAGAAGTTGTTAAGAATCAAATGAGGATAAGCCTCAGGCATAGTGCCAATCGCCTTTTTGTCCTTAATATCATGCCTTGTAACCTAAGTACATATTAAATTAGCACACCTTCGTTCACAAGAGAAAGCTCAAGGCATAAATCAAGAGGAAAATAGAGAATCTGATTTACTCACCACATTGAGTAATCCAAAATATGCAGTTGGACCAAAAGGTAAATGGCTGACTATCAAACCATCCGGCACACCACGATGTTCATGAACCAAGATCACATCAGTGAAGTCATGTGCTCGGCAGGTTTCAATAATTTCAGATATAACCTGCATTTAGGATCTAATTTAGCTAAGTTACCAACTTCTCTTAGGCATGTTAATGCACGGATTAACAATCCCCAAACTCCAAATTTCACTCACACCTATATTCTCCCCCCTGAAGACTATGAAACTAAACTTCAGAAAAGTCATCATATAATACTTCCAAAAAAAAATCACCCCATTTCACCAGCCCTCATTCTGCATCTAATTCCCGAACAAAACAGAACCATATGGAACAATATCACAGTTAGAGAAAGAATATTCCACTGACCTGACCACCACGATTCATACGCTGCGCGTTAGGGAATACAATTGTCAATTCCTGTAAGTAGCACCATACGAACAAGAATTAGACTGGAAACGTCAACTGCCACTACATTATCAAAGTGGCCATTTAATGGACACCTCAAATCAATCAAATAGCCAATGGTTTCCATAGACAAAACCCACCTTTACGAACTGTTTAAGAGGAGCACTTGGATTCCTAGATGTAGTGAGTAATATTTTTGGATCTCTCTCCATGGCATGTGCATACTCATCATCAATGTGTGTCCTCGGAACTACATTTGAGCAAACACGAAAGGCATATCAGCAATATTGTATTTTTTAAACAAAAGCTTCACAAATTGAAAAGGAAAACCATCACATGGCATCGATGTCAAATGAATAATTCAGACAACTCTTCTGTAAATTCGAAAACTATGGTAAAAAATCGTCTTTACATAAAGACCTCATCTCAGAAAATGTGCAATACCCAAACTCCAAAACAGATAAATCTTCATGACTTATGTTGTCGTAACCAGCAATCAGAAACTTATCACAATCAATATCAGATTCCACAACACGGAAAGCATTTGCAACATTCGGATGAGAATCCTCCAGAACTATTTCACATTATTCAAACTCGTGTTTCCACATTCTCATTGGAGAAGCACAAGGCAGATGACTCAGTACCGGCAGTGTTTTCATCCTCGAGGTCGATCTCTTGCCGGAGAGCGGCCTCCTCGTTCCTCAGCTCAGTCGGAATCGGCTTCCCATCTAAAAAATGAAAAAAAAAAAAAAAAAAAAAAAGACAAAACAAAACATCAGAACAACCACTCAGATGAATCGATAATGTATACAAAAATCACAGAGGATTCGCAGAACAGATCAAATGGGTTCCGCGTGTTACCTTCAAGGGCTTGCTTGATCTTCCGCTTCTTCTCGTAGAGCAACCGCTCTTTGCCCTCCAAGTTCTTCCGGTACAGGTACTCCCTCCGCAACCTTATGTTCCTGCGCAGCATCTCTTCGCCCTGCTGAATGCGAGGAGCCGCAATCGGCGCGAGGATTCGCCCTGAAATTTAGCGGAAGATGGCGCGAGCAGTTAAAGTTAGGGTTTTTGCGAGGAAGAAGAAGAAGAAGAAGAGAGGCGGGGTTTTAGTTTTTTTTTCTTTTTCTTTTTTTCGAAAGGGTTTTAGGTTGTTTAGACAGTTGACTTTCCGTCCCAATTGACCGCATTCCTTGTCGTCTCAAACGGACTAGGCAAATAGTAATTCTCGGGACACTCATTAATTCCACTTGATTAAAAAAAAATTCAATACACTAATTACAAATTATATGAGAGGATGACAAACTTTCTTTAGCGTTTTAACAAAATCTGTAAATAATGAGGAAATTATACAAAACTCCCCAAACTCCCATGAATTTTTCGAGTAATTTGCCCCTCAAATTATAACGGTAGCCCGTTATGTATTATCATTGTAGCATGTTCAATTTACTCCTAAAATCAAGCAAATCGTTAACCCTTGATTGTATTTTTTTAGTATGTGCTCACAGATATAAATCTCTCATTATATGTTTCGTTAGTATGTATACTGCATACTCATCTTGTTAGAAATTATTGAATGTAATGTGATTTAAGAATAGGGACTCAAATTTTCAACTTTTCATGAGTGAGAGATTTAAATAAATAGTTGAGTGAAGTGACATATGAAAGTAACTTGTCCTTAATGGGAGACTCACATCAGATACTCAAGCCATCAAGTCGTATTCATCCAACTTGCTGATGCACAACTTGGCCTTTAAGGATATGCTAAAACTCTCACCTCTAATTGAATATGCAACAATCAACATAGGGTAGAATGTCCCCTTCTTTTCACGCGGATTTGCCCTCCGATGCTTATGTCAAAGATTGGAGGAGGAGGAAAATACAAGGAATTCATATCAGAGTCGAGAGTTTCGATCCCCTTTTTCCAGCATCCGAAGGATTATTCATAGGTCCTTTTACTCCTCTTGTTGGGCTAGTGTTGAAAGCAGTTACTAAATCATGACAAGTGTCAGCTGGTCCCGGTAATTGGCAGTTTCCCATGGCACGTGCGATAGGTCTTGATATGTAACTGTCAAACCGTCCAGGTAGTTGATCTTGTAAGTAGCGATGTTGTCACTAGTTCCTTAGCAAGACAGATTTTTAAATGGAGGTCTAGTGCCTGGTGTCCTTTCAATCGCATTTGCCTCCAAAGCTGATGGTCATTATAAAGATTCTCTTTTCTCTGAAGGTAAAGCCATGACACTCCATCTCAAAAACAATAGAAATCGAAAATGGAAGTGCTTTAAAATTACACACTTTCACTTCTTTATTATCATTACATCCGTACTTTCACTTCTTTATGAAACATACAGTGAGACTTTATTGTCATTACATATGTACTTTCTCCCTATCAAAATCTGTAGTACACATTATTTTGAAAAAACAGTAATTTTTTTCGGTTGTGTACTGTATATTTACCCAGCGAATAGTACTCATGATTCTTACCACTAAAGTAACCTACCAGCCAAGACCAATTACAAACCAAGTTGAAGCTACACAAACAAATTTTCTCCTGAAAAAGAACTAACAAAGAGATGAAAATACGCTTGAAATGCATCGTCACACTCAGAAGTAGCTAGACTGGATTTGCAAGAGTTCAAGCTGTGCCAGCATTCTCGCGACAGTTGATTTCAATCTGGAATTCGTACTCTGGGCCAGATCAATGAGCACCATCTGCGCAGATGCTCCATACTTTAGCCTGTGCTCATCAGATCTGAAGATCTTCTCTAGTATTGTTAATGCTTTCTCTTGAGCCTTCACAATTCCTGATTCCAGAACTTTTATCAGGGCCGGGACACCCGACATTTTGGCCAAGTAATTGCTTCCGTTCTCGCAATTCTCGTCTTGGACAAGAGTTGCAATCGCATCTAGAACCGCTTCATCAGCTTCTCTCTCTTTGCATTCTAGCGCATGAATCAGTGGAGCGACAGCACCTGCTTTGACAATGCAGAATGTGCATTTGACTCCGCAGAAGCTTTCATGAACTTGACAAAGTGCATCGGAGGAAGGGGACACACATAACCACCTCGATCTTCTATATTTTGCAAGGGAGAATGAGCTTTGTGAGAGTTGAGCCAGTGCAGTCGCAGCTCTGGCTCTTGCAAGTGGTGAACCACTGGATAGCAACTTCACAAGGGATAGAATAGCCCCATGTTCTGCAGAAAGATGTTGCAGTTTCTTGTCAGATGGAGAAGTAAATCGAATCAGAACACCTGCAATGCTCTCTTCCAACCAGAGCTCGGCCTGATCTGTGGATGTTGAAGTCGCAGAACTGGAACTCTTTGTTGATAACAGAATGGGCAGCAAATTAGCCCTCTTCATCGTCTCTGTCACTTTCTTATCAGCAATAGGGAGATTGCTCAATATGCCAACCGCTGCAGCTTTTTCAATCATACTTATGGAGGTTGCTGTAATGCTGACCAAAGTGCATAAGTGAGATTCGCCTAGCTGCTCTCCCAACTCTTCTGGTGAATCTTTAGAAAGAGTGTAAAGTAATTTCAACGCATCGGTTCTTATTTTACTGTTACTTTCAGTGAGAAAAGGTAGGAGTAGTTGAAATGCACCCTTCTCCCTCATTTTCCTTTTAATTTTGGATGCATTAGGATGGGCTGCAATGGAGTTAAGAGCTTGCAAGAGGTGACACTGGATTGTTGAACTCGACAGATTCAAAAGTGAAAGCATCTGTTGAGCCACTTCTGGATTGACTAAAACTGATTCTGATTGAGCAATTCGTGCGAGAATAGCTGATGCAGGCTCCCGGAGAGTCATTAGAACCGATGTAACAGAGAAAAGTAGCTGAAGTAGATAGCTCACGATACCAGAGCTGACTAAACGCTGGATATTCTCTGTCAAGCTGGATAGGTCATGCAGTGCACTCAATGCAGACAGCTTAGCCTCAAGCTTCCCTGTACTGAACATTTTGACAAGGGGATTGATTGCCCCATCTTCCCCAAGAGAAGCTTTGCTCTGATTGGTCAGCTCCATCCTCGAAAGTGCAGAAGCCATAAGAATTTTGCTCATGTCAGAACCTGCAAAGGCATTTTGTCAATAGATGACATCAGATAAGGCTCTGAAATCTCGCGAGATCTTCGACAGAGTTTGACAGTTTGTCAGCCTTAAAAAATATATGGATGCACAACTATTTATTGACGCACAACACAAACTAATAACTGTATGTTGCATCACTCTCTTCGTACTCCAAAAGCACTGATTTACTCTTCGATGAGACATATTGTGGAAACTCTGATATCAGTGCCAAATGCGTTTCAGACATCATCAAATGTCTTCATCATCGATCTTCACTGCGTATATCTACCCTCAGCAATCCAATAGCACATTAATTAAGTGAAGGGAAGTCAGGGCCAGCTAGGCACTATTAGGTGCAGCCGCTGATCAGAGTTAAGAACAGGCAATTATTCACTAATTCATAAACCTCACCGTTTGATCCACACGAAGGTACATGCACAGTGACTCGTGAAACCAACACATGACATACTGTGAAAGTTAAACAGAGTCGGCTGCTACTGCAATCATTCAAGATTTTGCAACCACTCAAAATATGTAGAAAAGGAACTTGAGGGAGACGGTACCTTCTTTCAGGTACTGCACGAGCGGCTTGAAATATCCTGCTTCGGCCATATGAAGTGCATTCTGTGTATTGCTAGACAAAGCATTTAACAATTTGCGGGCATCACTCGAGGCAATCGGATCTTCACTGTTGAGCATAGCCACCAACATAACAATACAGCCTTGTATTCTGCCAATTCGTCTCCTGACCGTGTTGAGATCGGAGAGACTAAGCAACAATCCCACTGCCTCCCGCCTCTCTTCCACGTCCCGTGACAGAGACTTCACTAGCACCGATAAAGAACTGACATCCGCCATTTTCTCCTGCAAAACATGGTTATGTTATCGACTATACACGAAAGAATCTCAAAGACTACACGAAAGGTTCAATTTGAGAGCTAAATTGGAATCGGCAAGTGCATAAGTACCTTGTTTTCGGCATCCCGCGAAGCAAGGGTTCTCAATATACGTAAGACAGTCAGCCGGCTATTCTGCTTACCGACGCTCAACCGGTTAATCAGGATAGGAACAATGGACTCATCACTAATCCAGTCTTGGTTCACCACCTCACCGTTAACCATATCTTGCAACCCCAGAAGGGCAAATTTGAGCTTGTCGTCATCGCCGTACTTCAGTTGCAAAGCCACGTCGTTGATGTCGAGATTGATTCCCTCCTCTTCTATCTCTTCTATCTCTTCTATGATATCCTTCTCCTCCTCCACCTCCTCCTCCACCTCTGATTCGCTATCGAATCCCACTTCACTGCTGGTGCTCGAACTGGTAATTCGACCGGTGGAGAAATTGGTGTTCATCAGCTCTCTGTGCAAAGCACCGATTTTCTGCTTGATTTCCGCGGAGATGTCGAGCCTGGCGAAGAGCACGAGGCCCAGGGAGCGACCGAGATCATGAGCCAACTCCTCAATCTGCTTCACGGGTTCTCTCGGGTTGGGGCTCCTGATCAGAGCCTTAGCCCGCCCGAACTCCATGTCGAGCGACTCGACCGCTTTCCGCATGGGAGACGAGCCTTTCGCCCCATCATTACCGCTCAAATCGTCGAGAATGGGCACGAACTTCTCCGCCAGAGCTCCGAACTCTAACAGAACCTCGCTCTCGGCCTCAGAGCCCTTGGCCAACGAAGCGACATCCCGAATGGACGCCTGGAGCTTGGATACAAGCTCGCCGAAGCTCCTATCTCTCTCGTCCATGTTAACTCTAAGAGAGAAGAGAATCGGCAAGAAAAGAAGCTAACAGGGGAATTCAGAGAAAAAGCAGGGTCACTTGGGAGAAGCTGAAAATGTTATGATATACATAAATAAAGAGGAGAATTCAACGGGACATCATGAGGAACCGGGCCGGAGAAAATTCAAAGGACCCAGCAAAACAGGCAGTGAAGCGTACGTCCTCATCTCCCTCGTGATCACTCCGTCCCTGACGGGGAAAGAAAGAGAAAACGAGTAAAACCCGAAGGACGACCGGAGACCAATTCATCGGGGCTCAAACCGTTTTATTGTGGCCGCTCGCCTGTCATCATCTTCCCCCCTCTTCAATGGAGCGTGAGAAATTCGGGACGACCCGTTCTGTCCTCACTTCACGCGAGACGAAAACGACACGGCCGGGGGCTGCCGCTCATCGACAGCAGCGACGGACGGGGGGAGTCCGAGTGGAGGGAAGCGGTTGGCGTTTTGTGGGCGTGGGATCTCCTGGGAGTCAGCGTCAGTCGTCTCTGACTCGGGAATGGTGAAGTGAAGATAGGAGAAGAAATCAATCCCCGCTGGCGTCGCCGTCGGACATTGTTCATCATAATCATAATTATAACCTCTTTGCTTTACGTCGAACGTCGCTGTCGATGTCGAACCCCAACCGCGTCAAACTTTATTTCCTCTCTCTCTCTCTCTCTCTCGACTCAATCTCTGTGGTCGGCTTTTGCTTTGCATCTTCGTCTGCCACGCGTGACGTGGCTTTTCCTTTTTCCTTTTTCCTTTTTGGCCTTTTTCCTTTTTGGCTTTTTTCTCTTTTAATTGACTGATTTTGGCTTTCATTGGTATTATTTTATGTGAAGCTTCGTGTAACGGTATTCCCCGGGGTCAACTGAGTTCAAGTCTATCTTTAATTTTCCGAGTAATGACGAGCAACTCCACCGAATTTGGACTAATTCGTGTTTTTATTTTTCAATTTTTGGGGGGTTGAAAAAGTCAATTACTTGCGAATCGGAGTTTCTTTAGTAATTAAACGGGGGGGATCGTGCACATAATTAATGATCTTATTTAAAGGATGACTTCTTCGTTTTAAAAAAAAGAAAGGAAAAGTCGTCAGGAATTTGCGTTTGTATTATATTGTTGGTTTAAGTAATTGTTTCATGGGACGTAGTGTTTGGACATCCCCGCAAGAAACGCGAATTGCAGTCTGCAAAAGAAAAAAGGAGGTGACTCAGCAGTGCCAGAGTTAAGTCTATTGAAATGAAAATCTGAAAAGACAAGGAAGGACAAAGGCACGAAAGCAAATAGGTACTATTCAGATCTCTTATCGTGTAATTAAATAATTGTCCAATTGTAAAAGTGACCACTTATTAAACGAGTCGTATTTAAATTTTAATAATAATAAAACACATCACTTAATAAATAAATTTTGTAAATAAATTTTAGTAATTCTTAACACTTTTATAAATAGATAATTCATTTATTTTTTAGCCTTATTATTTCTTTTTCTTCTATATGTTTACATCCACACTAGCTTACATTAATCATTCTAAATCACTTTCTTTGTCTGTCCAATCAATGGTAAGCTAGTGGTTTGTGTTCATACTAAAGAAGTCATGAAGAACATTATTCTTCGATATCGGTCAAGTCACGTGAAACCATAATGGAAGGTCAAGGACAATCCTATTTTTCCAGTCGCAAAATCTCCAATCACCTCTAGAAATATGCGTGATTCAAGTATGTAACCCATTGCATCTAAATCAGGTCCTAAAAACCGTTGAATAGAATCCACACGGTCCACACGGTGTGATGTTACATCCTTTACAACATGACAAGGGCCCTATCTTGTCATCCCCTATGTTCCCACTTACCAAAAAAGTCTCTGAATTTCCTTCCCGTGGGAAGTCATATGGTGGAAAGATGACTCAGCAGTGACAGAGGTAAGTCTGTTGAAAAGGAGGAAGTATTCAGTTGTTTCAAACTGCCACATCACTAATTGATGTGGCACTCATTTTTTCCTTTATATCCACTTAAAAATTTACACATATCTAGGATTACATTAATTTAAATTGACGTGGAATTGTTCTGTTTGGCTTCGTCTTCCTCGTTCGTCCAAAGCACTCACCTTGGATTCGAAGGTGACGGCCTTCTATGGCTAGCAAGCTTGACGTTGTGACCAAGATCTCGATGGCCAGGGAGGAGTCGTTGAGCTCGAACCGTTTTAAGGCAGACGATTTCTGGCATGAAGTCGAACTCGACCAGATCTGGAGGCAGCCATAGACGAGCTCGAAGCAAGTGAAGATAGACTAGATCCAATATTGCTTCAAGGCCACGACTAAGCTACATTTGGAGGCCCGACCTTGAAGCTACGTGTTCACGGGTGGCCGTCGGCTAGTTTGATGTCCATTGGCGAAGGAGCAAGAAGTTCTTTAAAAAAAAAAAAATTACATGTCAACAGACATGTGTCAAAATATGACTCGATGCGAGAAAAAAATGCATGCCACATTAGCAATTGATGTGATGTTTGAAACTATTGAATATTTTATCATGTAACTAAATAATTGTCTGATTGTAAAGCAAGCACTTATTGCATCACTTAATAAGTCAATTTTAGTAATTCTTAACACTTGCTAAATAGATGATGCATTCATTTTATAGCCCCCTTATTTCCTTTTCTTCTATGTATTTATATCGACATTAACTCACATTAACCATTTTAAATCACTTTCTTTGTCCAATCAATGGTAAGTTGTTGATTTGTGTTCATATTAAATGAGTCGTGAAGGATACTCTCTTTCGATTTCACTCAAGTCATGTAAAACCATAATGAAGGCTAAGGGCAACCCCATTTTTTGAGTTGCAAAATCTCTAATCGCCTCTCGAAATGCACGTGATTCAAGTATGAGATCCGTTACATTCAAATCAGATGCTAAACATTGAATTGAATCCACGCGGTTCTTCGCAACATTCTTCGCAACATGACAAGAGCCTCGTCTTATCATCCTCGTTGTTCCCACTTACCAAAGAGAAATGGTCGGTTTGCGCGGTTCACACCGTGCGACAGAATGAGAACAGGAAGAGATCAATTGCTTTCGTGGACGACAGAGGAGTAAAAGGGGAGAGGACAGAACGGCAGGATCGATAGTTTTAAGTCAGTAAACACGCGCCTCGGACATTTGACGAATCCATCATGACTGCTCTCTCCTTTTGCTTTAACTGCCTTCAAACTAGTGATGCGCAAAAGCAGCACCGGTAGTCCCCCTCTCACCTTTCTCCCTTTTGGAATCCATGTTGTACTTGCCCCATCTCCTTCGAACCTTCCACGTTAAAAGTGTCCGCTCTATGCTTAATCTAAAAGAAAGGTATACCCAATATTTAACATCGCGAATCATGCATATGATAAAAAGAGCGGTGCCCATTGAGTGATCAACAATAGGGTATATTATATTGCATCAAATGCATTAATTTTTCTTATGTAACATGGGAATCAATGTTTTGAAAAAAGTAAAGAGGGTTCCTAACAGCATAATAGTTATGAAATGCACTCTTAACTTTCTTCTTATTTATTGTCTTGGGCCAAGCAAAAAAATAAAATAAAATGGAGTCTTAAAAAACGAAAAGATGACTCAACAATGCTACAGGTAAGTCTATTGAAAAGAAAATATAAGATAAGGGCAAAAAAGCAATTAGCAAATGGATACTATTCGGATCTCTGATCTTACTAAATAATATTTAGCTGTAAGTGACCACTAATTGGATGGGTCGCATTTAGATACTAACAATAATATGACACATTTTACTTAATAAATCAATTTTAGTAATCTTTAACACTTTTAGTTTTATAAATAGATAATGCATTTGTTTTGTAGCATCCTTTTTTTCTTGCTTCTATGCGTTTGTATCAGCATACTTTAATCATCTAAGCGATGACATTTTGTTGGTTTTTGTTCATAATAAAGGAGTCATGAAAAATATTTTCTTTCAATATTACTAAAGTCATGGAAAATCATAACAGAAGGGGGGGCAGTCTCATTTCCGAAGTCGCAAAATCCCAAAATGCCTTTCGAAATGCGTGTGATTCGAGCACGAAATCCATTGCTTTCGAATGAGGGGCCTAACCACTAAATCTAATCCACACAGTTCAACATTACATTCTTCGCAACATGACAAGAGCCCGTCTTGCAGTTGTCATCCCCGCTGTTCCCACTTACCAAAAAAAATCTCTGAATTTCCTTCCCCGTGGGAAGTCATATGATGGAGAGATGCCTCAGTAGTGCCAGGGGTCAATTTGTTGAAAAGGAAAGATAAGAAAAGACAAGGGGACAAAAGCAAATAGAAACTATTCGATCTCTCATTGGGTAACTAAATAATTATTCGATTGTAGTGATTGCTTATTAAACAAGTCGTATTTAGACTTTAATAATAATACGACACATCACTTAATAAATAAATTTTGTAAATAAATTTTAGTAAGTCTTAACACTTTTCTAAATAGATAATTTCATTTATTTTGTAGCCTCCTTATTTCTTTTTCTTCTATGTGTCTATATCAACATTAGCTTACATTAACCATTCTAAATCACTTTTTTCGTCCGTCCAATCAATGGTAAGTTATTGGTTTGTGTTCATACTAAAGAAGTCATGAAGAATATTCATCTTCAATATCAGTCAAGTCATGTAAAACTATAACGTAAGTTCAGGGGTGATCCTATTTTTCCAATCACGAAATCTCCAATCACCTCTAGAAATATGTGTGAGTCGAGTAAGAGATCCGTTGCATCCAAATCAGGTCCTAACAACCATTGAATTGAATCCACGCAATTCAACTTTACATCCTTCGCAACATGAAATGAGCCCCATCTCGTCATCCCCGTTGTTCCCACTTAATACGACACATCACTTAATAAATAAATTCTGTAAATAAATTTTAGTAATTCTTAACACTTTTCTAAATAGATAATTCATTTGTTTTGTAGCCTCCTTATTTCTTTTTCTTCTATGTGTCTATATCAACATTAGCTTACATTAATAATTCTAAATCACTTTCTTTGTCCATCCAATTGATGGTAAGCTATTGGTTTGTGTTCATACTCAAGAAGTCATGAAGAATATTCTTCTTCAATATCAATCAAGTGACATAAAACTATAACGGAAGGTCAGGGGTGATCCTATTTTTCCAATCGCGAAATCTCCAATCACCTCTAGAAATATGAGTGAGTCGAGTACAAGATCCGTTGCATTCAAATCAGGTCCTAACGACCATTGAATCGAATCCACGCAATTTGACGTTAAATCCTTCGCAACATGAAATGAGCCCCATCTTGTCATTCCCGTTGTTCCCACTTACCAAAAAAGTCACTGAATTTCCTTCCCGTGGGAAGTCATATGATGGAAAGATGACTCAGAAGTGCCATGCTAGAGGTAAGTTCGTTAAAAAGGAGGAAATATTCAATGGTTTCAAACCACCACATTAGCAACTGATGTGGCACTCATTTTTTCCTTTGTATCCACTTAAAAATTTACACGTGTCTAGATTAAATTAATTTAAATTGATGCAGAATTGTTCTGTCTAGCTTCATCTTCCTCGTTCATCCAAAGCACTCACCTTGAACGAGCCACCATGGCTGATGACGGTGACACAGATGTTTCTCCAAATCTGGCCCTCCATAGCCATCAATAGCTAATGTGACGCTTTGAAACTATTAAATATTTTCTCATTGAAAAGGAAAAATAAGGAAAGACAAGGACACAAAAGCAAATAGTTACTAGTCAGATTTCTAATCATGTAACCAAATAATTGTTCGATTGAAAAGTGACCACTTATTAAACAACTTATATTTAGACTTTAATAATAATACGATACATCACTTAATAAATCAAGTTTGTAAATCAATTTTAGTAATTCTTAACACTTGTCCAAATAGATAATGCATTCGTTTCATAGCCTCCCTATTTCTTTGTCTTCTATGTATTTATATGGGCATTAACTTACATTAACCATTCTAAATCACTTTCTTCGTCCAATGAATGGTAAGCTATTGTTTTGCGTTCATATTAAAGGAGTCATGAAGGATATTCTCTTTCAATATTACTCAAGTCAAGTAAAACCATAACGGAGGGCCAGGGGTGATCCCATTTTTTGATTTGCAAAATTCCCTGTCGTCCTTGAAATGCATGTGATTCGAGTATGAGATACGTTACATTCAAATCAGATGCTAACCATTGAATCGAATCCACGTGGTTCTTCACAACGTCCTTCGCAACATGACAAAAGCCCCATCTTGTCATCCCCGTTGTTCCCACTTACCAAAGAGAAATTATCGGTTTGCGCGGTTCACACCGTGCGACAGAATGAGAACGGGGAGAGATCAGTTCCTTTCGTGGACGACAGAGGAGTAAAAGGGGAGTGGACAGGACAGCAGGATCACCAGTTCAGTCAGTAAACACATGCGCGGACATTTGACGAATCCATCGTAACTGCTCTTTCCTTCTGCTTTTACTGCTTTCAAACTAGTCATGCGCAAAAGCGCAAGTAGTGCCCATCTCACCTATCCCCCTTTTGGAATCCATGTTGTACTTGCCCCATCTCCTTCGAACCTTCCACGTTAAAAGTGTCCCTTTTATACATACTCAATCCAAAAGAAAAGTATACCCAATATCTAACATCGCAAAAGCAGCGCTCATTGAGCAATCGACAAAAGGGTATATTATATTTCGTCAAATGGATTAATTTTTCTTATGTAATGTGGAATCGATGTTTTTGACTTTATCAAAACACGAATAACATACAACAATTGGTAGATAAAGCACTTGTTATTATAACTCTTGGAGGTGACTTATAAAAACAAAGGAGGGTTCCTTCACAATTTAATAGTTGAGGTCACAAGTTCTTTCTTCATGTTATTGCTGCTTTCTCTGACCATGTCGACCAAGAGTAATAGCGTCCTTTTTACGATCTTTCTAATCGGTTTCATAACATAGATGCCAGGAGTAGAGGGTTGGCAATTTTGTCAATGCTTTCATCTTTTAAATCACAAAGGCTTATGGAGAAGATTAGGAATTTGATTCATACCGAGTTATGGATGCACGATTAGTTGCAGATTTTCTTTTCAGATAATTTGAGCTAAACCATATTTTAAACTGGAAACAGAGCGCTGTTTCTAAGAGTAATGGAAGTTAAAAACACAGAAAATTGCCGCACACATACAACCTCGGACGACGAAGAAGAATAATCCCCGTGCTGGCCATGAGAGAGAACTCGCTGCACCCTGGCTAAAGCTTGAACCCCCGGCGCGGCTAAGAGCCGAAAAGTTAAAACGAGAGGGAAGAAATGATGGCTGAGGCTGAGCTTTTGTGGCGGCCGTGTCGTCAGCGGGAGAGAAGCTCGGGATTGAAGGAAGAGATGCTGGTTGTTGTAAGGGTGCGAGCATGATGAGAAGGAGCAAAGTGGAAATTGTCCAAAAAATCCAAAATCTATTACACTTTTTTTTTTTTTTAATTCAGTTATAAACCTTTTAAGTTTATTAATTTAGTCTTAAACATTTTCACTTCCTCCCAATTGAGTCCATCCGACCAATTTAGCGGAAAAATGCTAGCATGAACGCTGGCAGTGCCATAGGCATGAACGCCAGCAGTGTCACGTAAAACCGTCAACACTAACATGGACAAATTTTAATAAAATTTTAAGATTTTTTTGAATTTCTATTTCTTTCTCTTTTTTTTTTCCTTTTTTTTCTCTTCTTTTGGCTTTTCTCTTTTCCTTTTGCCAGTGGCCAGCCACCGGTCAATCCAAACTGACGCCTAATGAGGCTGGCCTAGCCTGGGTGAGGGCTCCCCTCACCCCGCCAAATCTGGCCTGGTTGAAGGGAGTCATTGCCGAGCCAAACCTAGGCGAAGGCTTCCCTTGTCGAGGCTTGCCCTTACCCGATTGGGCCTTGCTTGTGGCGGGCGAGGCCAATCGGCCACGGCAAAGGGAAGAGAAGAAAGATAAAAAGAAAAAAAAAAAGAGAAAACTAATAATAATTCAAAAAAATTAAAATATTATTACAAATTATCTACGTTAATGCTAGTGATCCTACGTGGCACTGCTGACATTCATGTTAGCACTTTCTGGCTAAAATTAACCAGATGAACTCAATTTGTAAGAAGTGAAAAGATTTATAACTAAATTGACAAAATTAAAAAGTTTATAACTGAATTGACAAAAGCGCAATAATTTATGACTTTTTAGACAATTTTCCTTGAGTGGAAGAGGAAGAAGATGCAAGGGAGTTTTCAGGGATGAGTTGGGGTTGAAGCACCCATCACTATTATTGAAGTAAACCGTCTCTGTTATGCCTTTCCAATGTCCTAAGCTAAGAAAAGATGTCGAATAATGCCGTGTTTGTTCATGACAAGCCGTTGATACCATTTGGTCTACCCTTCCGTCGATGAACTAAATGGTCGCGTCGAGCTTCTCCTAAAGTTTAGGCTCATTATATACCCCTTGCCTTTCCGAGAACATTAGGGAAAGTTTGCAGTTAGTTGCTTGTCTAGATTGACGGTTTTAGTAGAGGTTATATCAAAACTAGTTGAATGAGTCTAATCCACTAGTCGTGGAACAATTGAAATACCCTCCGACTTGTCTTCGGTAATCTCAAGCTGACCTTGCCATTATTGACTCTCAAAGGCTGCTAAGGAAGCGGTTCTCTTTTTCTCTTTTTCTCTTTTCCTACTAGGAAAAGAAGCCAATGGGTTAGGGCTTGTTTAATGACATGCCAAACAGTAACTGATTCTATCTTTTGTTTCCCGAAATAAAAAAAGAATAAAAATTCATTTGTAAACTTTTTTGTTTCTCGAAATAGACTTGAAATAACATTAAAAAGTAAAAAAAAAAAAAAAGTTGTTTCTCTATTCTCAAGAACAACTCCAAAATCAACCATTTTTCTTTTTTTTTTTTTTCTCTATTTGCCTTTTCTTTTCTTCTTCTTGTTCCTTTAACTAGTCATCAGCCATGGTTGATGGCCAGCAACCTCGTCGGAGCCTTGCCGACCATCATGAGGTCGATGTTGCATGGCGAGGCCCACTTCACAATGGCCCAACGAGGACAACCCTCACCAATGTTGGGTGAGGTCAACCTCAATGGGGGTCGGCTACGCTCCAACAAGGTTGCCAGTCTAAAGGAAGAAGAAGAAAAAGAAAAGGAAAAGAAGAAAATAAAAGAGAAAAATGTGATAAAATTATGTAAAAATTAAAAGAAATTCTAAGTCATAAAAAAATTTGAGAGTCATACCAAACACATTTTTATGTTGAGAATAGAAATTTTGAAGAGTTACCAAACACCTTGAAATACTTAGAAACTTCGTCTAGAGAACTGAATCAGAAAATAGGAACATAATTTTAAAAAAAAAACATCATTGAACAAAAATTGTTTCCAAAAACAAAATGGTCACTAAACACACCCTTAACTTTCTTCTTGTCTGTCATGTTGGGCCATGAAAAAAAAAAATTGTAGTTTAAAAAAAAGAAAGATGACTCAGCATTGCTAGATGTAAGTCTATTGAAAAGGAAAAATAAGATAAGGGTGAAAAAATAACTAGTAAATAGGTACTATTTAGATCTGTGATCTTACTAAATAATATTCAGCTGTAGGTGACCACTTATTGGACAAGTCGTATTTAGACACTAATAAATCAAACTTTGTAAATCAATTTTAGTAATCCTTTAACACTTTTAGTTTTCTAAATAGGAAATGCATTCGTTTTGTAGTATCCTTACTTTTCTTTCTTCAAGGCGTTTGTGTCAGCATGCTTTATTCATCTAGCCAGTGATATTTTGTCGGTGCGATCCCATTTCCCGAGCTGCGAAACCCCAAGATACCTTTCGAAATGTATGTGATTCACGCCGGGCGACAGAATCCATTGCTTTCGAATGAGGGACCTAACCATTGAATCGAATCCACGCCGTTCGACCGTACATCCTTCGCAACTTGCCATCCCCGGTGTTCCCACCTACCGAATGAGTCCCTGAATTTTCTCCCCGGGGGAAGCCACATGATGAGAGATGGCGAAGAGAAATGGTCGGCGTGTGCGGTTCACGCCGGGCGACAGAATGAGACAAGGGGGAGACATCAATTCCTTTCGTTGGCGACAGAGGAGTGGAAGGGGAGTGGAGAGACGGCAGGATCGATAGTTTAGTCAGTGAACACATGCGCGGACATTTGACGAATCCATCGTGATTGCTCTCTCCTTTTGCTTTTTACTGCTTTAGGGCTTTTCTAACTAGTGATGCGCAAAAGCGCTAAAAGTCATCTCACCTACTCGCTTTTGGATTTCATATTGTACTCGTCGCATCACCTTCCCACGTTAAAAGTGTTCCCTTTATACATACTTAACCCAAAAGAATGATATACCCAATATATTAACATCACGAATCACACATATAATAAGAAAAGAGGTGCGGTTGAGCGATCCACAAAAGGGAGCGGCAAAAGATAGGATATATTACATTGTGTATTCCATTGAGCCAAATGCGTTAATTTTTTTTTATGTAATGTGTATTCAATGTTTTGAAAGTCGACCATATTTTTTTATCAAAACACAAATAACATATATTGAGCGGTCGAGGAAGCACTTGTTATTATAACCCTCATGGGTGACTTAAAAAAAAAAGAAAAGAAAAGAGGAGGGTTCCTTCACATTTTCATAGTCGAGATCTCTAGTTCTCTCTTCAAGTTATTGCTGCCTTTTCTGACCATGTTGACCAAGAGTAACAGCGCCGTTTCTACCGTCTCTCTAATCGCTTTGGTAATATAAATGCCATATAGATGGTTGGTAATCTTGTTAATGCTCTCTTCTTTTAATCACAAAGGCTAATAGAGAAGATTAGGAATTTAGATTTACGACGAGTTATGGATACACGATTAGTTGTAGATTCCATGTCGAAATATTTTGAGCGAACCATATTTCGAACTAGAAACCGAGCGCTGTTTCAAAGAGTAATGGAAGTTAAAAACAGAGCAAATTGCTGCACACTTAACAATCTCTGACGAAGAAGAAAGATCCCCGTGCTGACCATGAGAGAAACCTCGCTGCACCATGGCTTGAGCTTGAACCTCCAGCCAGCGCGACTAAGAGTAATGTAAGTTAAAACGAGAGGGAAGGAATGATGGCTGAGGCTGAGCTTTTGTGGCGGCCGTGTCGTCGGTGAGAAAGAAACTCGGGATTGAAGGGAGAGATGCTGGTCGTTCTTGTTGCTGATGGTGTGCGGTGATGATGACTACTGGAGCTGCGGGAAGTGTTTGACGAGCGCGCGAGTGTGTGATGAGAAAGAGAGGAAGAGGAAGAAGATGCCAGGGAGTTTTCAGAGACGGGTTGGGGTTGAAGCACCCGCCGCTGTTGTTGAAGTAATCGTCCCTGTTTTGGCCTTTACAATGTCCTAAGCAAAAGAAATGACATCGAACGACGCCATGTCTGCCCTTGATAAGCCGTCGATAACATTTGGTCTGCCCTCCCGTCAACAAACTAAAGGGCTGCGTTAATTGAATGAGTCTAATCCACTTGTCGTGGAACAATTGAAATCCCCTCCAACTTGTTTTCACTCTTCAGTAATCTCAAGCTGACTTTGCCATTATTGATTCTCAAAGGTTGCTAAGGAAGTGCTTCTCTTTTTCTCTCTTCCTACCAAGAAAAGAAGCGGATGGGTTGGCTATTATCAAACTGTGCATGATTCTATTTTTTTTTTTTGTTTCTTGGAACAAAAAAAAAAACAACAAAAATCCATTTAGTTTAGCTTTTGTTTCCGGAATAGATTTTGAACATAATTAAAAAGGTAAAAAAAAAAAAAAAAATTACTTTTTTGTTATTTTTTTTATTCTAGTGAACAATTCCAAAATCAAGCATTTTTTTTTTCTCTCTTTTTTATTTTCCTTTTTTTCTTCTTATTCTTCCTCCCTTAGCCGATCGCCAACATCAGCCATCAAGCCTTTTTTTTTTTTTTTTTTTTTTTTTTCTCTGTTTCTTTTCTTCTTTTCCTTTTCATCATCTTCTTCTTCTTCTTTTAGCCGATCACCAACCTCGGCCATGGCCGGTGACCAACCAAAAGATGGTTGGCGATCTCGTTGAATCATCGCCAACACCCAACAAGGCTGAGCCTTGTCGGCTCAAGCTTTGTTGGGCCACCATGACATCGGTGTTGCTCGGCCATGGTGAGGCCGACCTCATGGTAGCCCGATGAGGTCATGCCTCGCTAATGGTTCAAAAAAGTCAATTACCTATGAAGTAGAGTTATTTTTAAACATTAAATAAGGGGGTCGTGTATATAATTAATGACCATATTTAAAGGATGACTTCTTGTAAATTAATAATGGAAAGTCGTCAAGAAATTACGTATACATTTTATGCTGGTTACTTTACCTCCAAGAAACGCAAATTGGAGTCTACAAAAGAAAAAAGAAGATGACTCAAGAAAAAAGAAGAAGTTAAGTATGTTGAAAAGGAAAGATAAGAAAAGACAATGGCACAAAAGTAAAAAGATACTACTCAAATCTCTGATCAATTGTCTGATTGTAAGTGACCACTTATCAAGCGAGTCATATTTAGACTCTAATAATAATATGACACATCACTTTATAAATCAATTTTAGTAATCCTTAACACTTTTGTAAATAGATAATGCATTCGTTTTGTAGCCTTCTTATTTTTCTTTCTCCTATATGTTTATAACGGCCTTAACTTACATTAACCATTTTAAATAACAACTATTGGTTTGTGCTCATATTAAAGGATTCATAAAGAATATTCTCTTTCGACATTACTCTCCTCTGTAAAACCATAACGGAAGGCGGGGGCGATCCTATTTTCAGAGGCGCAAAATCCCTAATCGCCTCCAAAAATGCACGTGATTTGAACACGAGATTCATTGCATTCAAATCTGGCGCTAACCGTTGAATCGAATCCACTTGGTTCGACGTTACATTCTTCCCAACATGACAAGCTCCAGTCTTGTCATCACCGCTGTTCTCACTTACCGAAAATGTCTCTGAAATTTTCTCCCTGTGGAAGTCATATGACGGAAAGATGGCAACTCGAAATGGTCGGCTTGTGCGGTTCACGCGATGCGACGGAATGAGGGAGAGATCAATTCATTTTGTTGGCGACAGAGTAAAAGGAGAGTGGACAGAACCGCAGGATCGCAAATTCAGTCAGTAAACACGCGCCGCGGACATTTGACAAATCCCATAATATTTGCTTTCCCCTTTTGCTTTTACTGCTTTTCTAAGAAGTCATGCGCAAAAGCACTAGTGGCCCCCATCTCACCTCCATCACTTTTGGATTCGATATTGTACTTTGCCCATCTCGTTCCAACCTTCCACGTTAAAAGTATCCCCTCTATAGATACTTAAACCAAAAGAATGGTATACCCAATATATTAAAATCGCGAATCTTGCATATGATAAGAAAAGAGGTGTCCATTGAATAATCGACAAAAGGGTTATCGAATGCATTAATTTTTCTTATGTAACGCGTATTCAATGTTTTGAAAGTCGATCGTATTTTTTATCAAAACAAAAATATTATATGATGAGTGGTCGAGAAAACACTTGTTATTATAACCCTCGGAGGTGACTTACAAAAAACAAAGGAGGGTTCCTTCACATTTTAATGGTTAAGATCTCAAGTTCTCTCTTCATGTTGTTGCAGCCTTTTTCTGACCATGTTGACCAAGAGCAGTAGAGCCCTTTCTACTATCTCTCTAATCGGTTTCATAATATAAATGCCATCTAGATGGTTGGTAATTTCGTCAATGCTCTCATCGTTTGATTTATGGCAAGTTATGCATACACAGTGAGTCGTAGATTTTCTGCCCAGAAAATTTGAGCGAAACCATATTTCGAACGAGAAACAGAGCACTGTGACACTCTACAACAATCAATGAGCTCAAACAAAGCTAATTGCGCACGCTTACAATCTCTGACGACGAAGAAGAATGATTCCCGTGCTGGCAATGAGAGAGAATGCGCTGCACCATGGCTTGAGCTTGAACCTCAAGCGCGACTAAAAGTAATGTAAGTTAAAACGAGAGGGACGGAATGACGGCTGAGGCTGAGCATTTGTGGCGGCTGTGTCATCAGTGAGAGAGAAGCTCAGGATCGAAGGAAGAGATGCTGGTTGTAGTTGTTGATGGTGTCTGGTGATGATGATTACCGGAGCTGCATGAAGTGTTCGACGAGCGTGCGAGTGTGATGAGAAAGAGAGGAAGAGGAAGAAGATGCAACGGAATGAAAGTTTTCTGAGTTTCAAAAAATTACATGTAATTCTGCCGATGGCTCTAAACCATGAGAAATAATCGAAGCTAAAGATGAAGCACCACCACATTTACACCTCTTTCTCGAGAATCGATGCATGTTTTTTGCCTTTCGCATGTCCTAACCAAAGGACGTCGAATAACGCCATGTCTGCTCTTGACAAGTCGTCGATACCGTCTGGTCTCGTCGACAAAGTAAATGGCTGTGTCGAGCTTCTCCACACAAAAGGAAGGAGGAATGAAGCAAAGGAAGTTAAGGCTCATTATACGCTCCTCGCCTAGAACATTAGGGAAAGTTCGCAGTTAGTTGCTTATCTGGATCGACGGTTTTAGTCGAGATTATATCGAAACTAATTGAATGAATCTAATCCACTAGTGGTGGAACAATTGAACTACCCTCCAACTTGTCTTCAGTAATCCCAAGCTGACCTTGTCATTATTGACTCTCAAAGGTTGCCAAGGAAGTGGTTCTCTTCTTCTCTTTTCCTACCAGGAAAAGAAGTGGATGGTTGATTATTCCTCTTCTCTCGTTCACTCTTTTCCTTTTATACCTAATCACTTGCTCAACTTTGTTTTCTGTTATGAAATTGTTACAACGAGAAGATAAGCAATACACGTGTATTTCTTCCGACCGTGTAGTTTCTTTTGATTCGCTTGGCCTTCTTCTCGTGATTCAGGTTTTACTCTCATGGATCACCAGCTCTTGTTGCCACGGATTGCCGGCTCATGGATTAGCTCCTGTTGTCACGGATTGCCCGGCTCGGTAGTTCACTTGGATCACCAACTCACGAACTTCCTCGTTTTTCGCCTTCCTCGTTTCGCTTGCTCCTTCGGGTTTGGCTTCTCTACCGATGCTTTGACTTCTATGCACTTCGATCTTGCAAAACCTTGTTTAATTCTTCTAACATCCCCCCTCAAATTGGGAATGGAGAGTGCACAAATTCCCAATTTGGTTCGCATATAAGAATGTGCTCTGGGTCAATGGTTTTGTAAAGATATCTCGCTAATTGATAAGAAGCTGGGAATGTAGCTAACATGCAATGATCACGAGGAGACTTTTTCCGAACAAAGTGAAAATCTACTTCAATATGTTTTGTTCGAGCGTGTAAGACGGGATTTAGAGTAAGAGATATTGCTGACTTATTGTCACGGTACAAATGAATAGGAGGCTTAAGAAAACAACCTATATCACGTAATACAAAACGACCCATGTAAGATCGGCGGTGGCTGATGCAAGAGCGCGGTATTCAGCTTCGACGATCTGCTCACGGTAGGTTGTTTCTTGGCTGCCGGGATATAAGATTGGATCCAATATATATACGAAACCAGTAGTTGATCTTGGTTTCAAGACAACCAGCCCAATCGAATCGGAGTAACCATAAAGATGCATTGTCTTTGTGAGAGTGAAGAAATAAGCCAAGCTTTATGGTACCCTTTATATACCGTAAGACTCTTTTCAATCGGGTGAAGTCGGCAATTGTAGGTTGCTTCATTTGTTGGCGAGTATGTTTGTGGCATAAGCAATGTCTAGTCTAGTTAAGGTGAGATATTGCAGACCTCCAACTAGGCTTCTGTACTCAGTAGGATTATGGAAAGGTAGAGAATCATTGATTGAAATGGATGGTTTTAGTGAAAGAGGAGTTGAAATTGGTTTGGAGTGTAGCATATGAGCTCGAGTGAGGAGATCTAAAGCATATTTAGTTTGGCACAGGAATAGATAATCTGAGTTTCGTGTAGCTTCTATACCAAGAAAATAGTGAAGAGAACCTAGATCCTTCATATGAAAATGAGTACTTAGTGAAGTAATAAGACTAGAAATCATGTGAGTTGAGCTTCCAGTGAGAATAATATCATCTACATACAGTAACAGGAGAATAGTGGCTGTGTGAGTATGTAGGATGAATAGAGAAGGATCGAGAGCTACGAGAAAAGCCATACTCGAGCGAAAGGCTGGCGGAACCGATCAAACCGGGCTCGAGGAGCTTGTCGAAGTCCATAAAGGGATCTTCGAAGGAGACAAACATGGTGAGGCTTTTGTGAATCTTTAAACCCTGGAGGTTGCTCCATAAACACTGTTTCACTTAAGTGTCCATGTAAGAAAGCATTTTTGACATCTAATTGATGGATTTTCCATTGTTTCATCATAGCTATAGGATTATTCGAATTGTTGCATGTTTTACTACGGGATTTGAAGGTTTTACGTGAAATCAAGACCTTCTTCTTGATGAAAGCCCTTGGCAACCAGCCTAGCTTTGAGTCTATCCAAGCTTCCATCGGGTGCAAGTTTTGTCTTGAACACCCATTTGCACCCGATTACATTCATGTGATCGGTGCGAGGAACTAGTTCCCAGGTTTTGATTTTGATATAAGGCATCCATCTCTTCTTGCATTGCTTGGTACCAGCCTTGTCCTAAAGCAGACTTTATTGATTTTGGTTCAACGGGAATCTTATACTCAACCGACATGCATATTTAGGATTTGATTTAATAATTCCAGATCGTAGTCTAGTTTGCATAGGATGTGTTGAAGATGTACCTGTATATTTCCGGTGTCAATACTGATTTGAGATTGTCTGTGGTATCGCTGATGTTGAAACAGGTTCTTGATTTGTAGATATTTGTTCCTCTAAGGGTGGAGACGATCAGTGATGTGATTCAATATTACCGGAGATATTATTAACGGTACTTCGTATCTCGGGATCGGGTAACATTTGTATGTGGGATCGACCTTTAGAAGTACTTGAAGTGAACTCATCATTACGTATTTCGGAGCTACTTGATTAAGTCTCGGTATCTTTGCAAATACACCTTTGATAGATTGTCTTGTGTTTGAGGCTTCTTAGTAGAGTTGGAACCAGAAGATATGACTCCTTTTATCCACCGTCGTATAGATCCGATCCATTCGATATTCAGATGCGAGTGTATGAACAAAGGGAAAGACATTTTCATCAAAAATTACATGTCTCGCGATGTAGACTCTTCCATTTGTAGGTAAGAGACATCTCGTATCCTTTGTGCTTCTCCGTAGCCAAGAAAGATACACGTGAGAGATCTTGGATCAAATTTATGCTTTGTATAGTGCGAGACATGGATAACAAGCTGATCAAAACTCGAAGATAATAGTAGTCCGGTGTCTTATTGTAAAGCTGGTAATGAGGTGAATGCATATGTAGTTTTGCTGTGGGGAAGAAGATTGATAACATAAACTGCTGTTTTGAATGCATCGACCCAATATTTCAGTGGTACTTTAGCATGATACATCATTGCTAAACCTAATTCGATCACATGTCTATGTTTCCTTTCGAGACACCATTTTGCTCGGTGTGTGAGGACGGGAGATGAATTGCTCAATTCCACACTTCGTAGATGAAGTTGGAGTTTATCACTAGTGAACTCACCACCTCCATCACTCTGGAAGATTTTTATCTTGTGATTAAGCTGATTTTCTACAAGTCTTTGAAACATAACGAATATCTCATATACTTCTGATTTAAATCTCATGGGATATATCCGGCTATACCGAGAAAAATCATCCACAAAAATGACATAGTAGGAGAATTTCTGAATGAATTTTGGAACTATTGAACCTGGTGAAGGTCCCCATACATCACAATGTATTCTTTCTAATGGAACTTTAGAAATATGGTCTTGAAAAGATAAAGCTGAGCTTTTAGCAATTTGACACATATATTCTGAATTTTTGGAACTGAAGGAGAGATTTTGTTTTAAGATGAAGCAAAGGAGCAAGTTAAGGCTCATTATACGCTCCTCGCCTAGAACATTAGGGAAAGTTCGCAGTTAGTTGCTTATCTGGATCGACGGTTTTAGTCGAGATTATATCGAAACTAATTGAATGAATCTAATCCACTAGTGGTGGAACAATTGAACTACCCTCCAACTTGTCTTCAGTAATCCCAAGACTGACCTTGTCATTATTGACTCTCAAAGGTTGCCAAGCTAACTTCTCCTCGAAAACTTTCCTTTTGAAGTGGTTCTTTTCTTTGTCCATAATAGGCTTCTCATTCATTCCTACCAGGAAAAGAAGTGGATGGTTAACTTTCTTCTTCGTTTCTTGTCTTGGGCCGAGGTGGATAAAGCTTGTGGGCTCCTAGGAATGTATATTAGGGAAAGAAGTTACAGTTGCAGGACAACGAGTCTTTTTGCAGATGAAGTTGTCTAAACAAATTCATCACTTTTTAGTGAAAACTGAAAACCAACTCGAAGGGTTTTCGGCTCCGGATTTTATTACACTCTCTATCAGGCTACAGAAGACAGATACAAGCACAAGGAAAGCTCAGATATAATGAGCTCAAGAAGGGAACACGCAAAATCAGGGAACATCCCAACCACATCAACAATTTTAGGACGACTCGAAAGTCGAGTCACTCTCAATCGATCCGGCAGATTCTGTAATCAGGATCAGTCTCCTTTAGCTATCAACGTGAGCAAGAAATCCTTGTAGTTCCCGTTAGCTGTATCTTCAATCTTTTTGGTCAAGCGAACTCCGTACATCTTGTTGAACTCTTCGTCAATCTCCTTTACATCGACATCAGCTCGGGTTACGATTACTCTAGTCAATGCCTTCTTCGTGCTTTTGTCTGCATCAATCTCTAATGCCAAGTCCAAAACCTGCAATCAAAAGCAGGACGTTCAATATCCAAGAAACTCGATGCATATGTCGACACATAACTGCAGTGACAATTGCCTCGGGCAAACTATGACCTGGCTAAAATATCTTTCAGGAGTGCATAGGCATTGCACCGTCTCTTGTAGTCTCGAGTCAGATTTAAGATCCTGAGACAAAGAGAAGAACAGGGCATGAAATTCCGTACATTTATCAATCAAACAACTCTTTCAAAAGGATCGACTAGACTCGAATTTCTTACTTCATCAAGGTTACTGCCACTAATTTCCTGGTAATCTTTATAGACTGCCTTAAGATGGAGCTTGCTTCTTGTCGTTAGTATCCTTATGACCTCTTCATTGTCGGTCTTCTTTTCACCGCTCTTGATGACGTTTAAAATAGTCTTTGCCTCGGCTTTCGCGGTATCTTCCTTAAGCTTCGTCCCTTCATACCGATATGCGCTGACTAGTGCCACTAATAGCTGCGTTTTTAACCAGAAACAACTCAGATTCATTCAGCTAGATGCTAAAAACATGCTCCAATTTTCATGGGTTTGACCATTTACTCACCTTGCGTTCAGGGCCATGGACATGGGAAGCGACGTCCTCCTCCATCGAGTGCTCAAAGAGGGAGTGGTAAGCCCTTCTTGCTCCCAGTAGCTCTTCCGACGATCTCGTGCAGGCGACCTCTATAAGGACATTATAAGAATCTGGACCTTCTGTCAAGGCTTCCTTCATGAGACGTGCGTCCCTTTCCCAAGGATGCATGGCCCAGAGCACCACGGCATTCTGAGATTCATCAAAGCAGCCATCAAATGATTCAACAGCAGTTAGTTTCTCGAGCAATTCATGGCAAAAGCAAATCATCAGAAACCTTTTCTTGTAACTATATCTGGGCATAATTTTGCCAGAGCACATGCCAAATTCTGAAATTGCAACTAGTGTTCTTTTCCCATCCCAGAAAAGAATCAAATTATGCTTTCAAGTTATAACTCGCGTTCACAATCGACTCCAGTCTCTCAGAAATAAGAAAATTGATGTTCTTTTCATCGAGTTTTATCTACCGAGTCATCCCTTACAGACATTCAATGATTTCGAACAATCGAATCTCATCGCAGTCGAGGCCAGGAACGATTTCACTGGGATAGAAGTGGGACTCTAGGACGCCGCATAAACCATACGAAGCAAATGCATACAAGATACGCCGCAGACAGACAAGCAGAGTCGCAAAAGAGCTCGGGATTACCTTGAATCGCGAGAATTCACGCTTGAGGAGCTTGATCCTGTGATCATCCCACCTCTCGAAGCTCCTCTCGTCCTCCTTGAAGAAGTGCGGGTTCCCCTTCCTGAAGGCCTTCCTCTTCTCCGGGTGCGACTTCCCCAACACCGCGATGAGCGTCGTCTCATCGACTCCATGTCCTGAAACCCGAAAAAACATCAAACATCGGACCCGGCAACAACAACAACAACGCCGACAAAAAAAAGAAACGAGAATTCAAGAGAAGACGATTCGATCGCGCGAGAATGCGACCGCTACAGCGATCCATCATTCGAACGAGAGACCTGAGAAGGCTTTGGTGAGAGCTTCGAGTTCGTCGGACTGAGCCATCGCCTCGTCGCTGTCGTCTCCTCGCTTTCTCGTGCCGGGTTTTATGATCATGCAACGACGATTGTCTCGACGACGGGTCGCTGCCGTATTTATAGGGGTCCCGCGAGGTCATTTCCGTCATTGCTTGGGATCTCGGGATTTTTTAATTTTTTTATTTTTCGCGACCGAGGAAAGATGAAACTGATTTTGTGTATAATTAATGAGAGTGTTATTAAATGAGCGGGGGAGTTGCAAATTCGTTGAGATGTTATGGATTGAAAGGTTAGTTTTAAGAGAAAAAAAAAAAGCTAGAGATTTAATGGACTTATTGATTGAGTTGCGGTGATGCCCCCGAGCTTCGGTGGATTTACAGTTCGGCCCCTTAGGTTGGCGAATTTTGCAACTCCCAATGTCTTTTTGTGTCTTGTAATGCGCACCCGAAACGAAGCTTCCGATTCATGTGATGTGAGCCCTCCAACTTGACGGTGCGTTTCTGTCCCCAAAAAATTGCTTCTATGCTATTTCAATTAAATTTTACATGGTTCGGAACCTTCCACGCAACTATTCTTCCCTTGGCATGATCGAGATAACAAGTAATTAATAATGGACACGATAATAACGTCTTTACATAAATTGTACAGAGCAACATATTCAATTGACGTATTCAATTCCCAATGTCGAAATACCATTGGTCAATCCACAGCATTCGATTCAATTCTTCTTTTTATTTGTATTTTGGAGAAACTATATATATATATATATATATATATATATCACTAAAATGTCAATTCGAGCCTCGTAAGTTCAAAGTTGTTTTTTCTATTTGCTCTTGATGGACTGTGGCCTACAGGCATGCATTTTGAGGCACATCAAGATGAGAGGGGGTGCAATAAATGAGACCGGATTTTTCTTGCCTTCTCATGACAAGTAACATGCGAATTAAATGATGGAGATGGTCCGCTACAGACATGCCTCGTCCCCACCTTTCTTTCTTATTCAATAAAAATTAAATATGGTTGAGTCGACATTATGGAAATGGGTTGGGCACCACATCTGTTATACTATAATTATCATGAGATAAATGTGACATCTATACAATAGGAAGATTGTTGAAATATGGACCCAACTTTCTAGGATAGCCTAGAATCGTCTAGGATTAGTGTTGTATGAGTCTCTAGCTTAGTAGGGGGTAGATAAAGTTTTGTGGCTGATTGAGGAGCCTATGGCAGGAACGGAAGGTACGGGTTTCACCTACCGTGAGGGTCGTCCCCGCTAGTTCGGTAACCTGTGTCCAGCAAAATTGCATTTCTTATTTTAACTTCTCGGTGCCCACACACCTCAAGCCCTCTAATTATTTGTGATTTTTTTTCTTCCCCACAAACTACTAACGATTTTTACACCTAGAAGACTTGAACGTTGACAACTCTTTAAATCAAGTCTCTAGTTTAGTAAGGGGTAGATAAAGTTTGTGGCTGAGGTTAAAAAGTATAATGTTTGGCATATGCAAAGATAAATTGCAAATATGAATAAGCGGAAAAATTACTAAGAAAATCTTAAATATATCATATTAATGATAATTTGATTTGACAAACTTAATCATATATTTTTTTAACCATTTATCAATATAATCATTTTAGGTTTCGATAATTTTTAACTTGAAATTACTAACATGGATGCCGACTCTCTTATACTACATAACTAATATTGACATGAAAAATGAAACAAATTTAAAATTTCTTTAAAAAAATTACAAATATTATTTATATCAACACCAGCCTACCATGTAAAATGATCGATATCAGTACCATCAAAAAGTTTTAAATTAAATTATCTAAATAAAAACTTTAGAATTCATTTAGTATTTATATAATAAATTTATGACTCTTTGGATAATTATACCATAAATCAATGGATTGAGCCTATGAATAGGCTAGCCTGTTTGTTCCTAATGAACATAGAGACCAGCTAGCCATGCGGCGGATCAATGCACATTACCACATGTAATACCCAACGATTCCCTAAAAGTTCCTATACCTCGTCCTATTGTGGTTGCATCTGCAGAAGACAAGTTACTGACTATGATGAGTTTTGAATGGAATGTGTTTCTCTGCAGCCAAGATTGATTGATATCAGCTGTGTCTGAACTAGACATTGAAGACGTGATATGCATCTACTGCTAAACCAATTAGCTAAACCTACAAAAAAGTTTCTTGAGGTGCGACATCTGGTTCAGATAAACGTGCGAAAATGCAAATAGAAGGGCATGTCCTTGTCGACTTATGAGCGTGCTCCCCCACGGCTACTCTTGAATGAATGCGTAATTAATGTACTAGGGCCTAGCTAGTAATGTCTGACAAACCCTGTCCATACGGAGAAGTTGCCAAACCAAGTGTGGAAGAAAAGAAAGAAGGAGAGGACCATGAAGGGTTCCCACTTTCCAGAAAGCAAAGAAAAAGATCAATGGCTGTGAACGGAACAGGTTAGCCTCGTTGTCCAAGTCAGGAAGATCAGGATCAAATCCGGCCTGATTAATCAAATGTTAGGGAATAAAGATGGGTCGTAAAGATTGACTTTCCAGATCGTTCTTGTGATCATGGAGCGTTGTCCTGATAACTTAAAGAATAAAACGGAAGGGGACACTTTAAAGAGCCCACCGATCTGATAATAATCTACAGAAAACATGACCAGCCACGCGGAGACGATTCATTGCTGATCGAGCGCACTGACCAGCCACGAAATCAAAGCAGATCCGGACACGCATGCATACCCAGCTTTCATATTTGCCCATCATCGTAATAATTGCAGAAAGCAAGCGATGAGTAATTTAATGAAAATCTTTCACGTGCACGAACTGCACGTGTGGAAGGAGATGAACGAACAGAAGCATGGACAGTGCTTGGTTCTTAGCTATTATGCACATGCTGAGGATATGGGGGAAAGCCCTGCTCTACATTTGCATTGTCATTCTCAGCTTTTGTTTCTTTCGCTCTACGTGCGACAGATGTCGTGCGTGGGGGCGTCATTGTGGAACACCATCCTGTTCTAGGGTTTTATTAGAATAAGCTAACAGCAGCTGAAACACGAGGATACGAGCATGTCGGTTCTGCAATACGTGCGTTACATGCTGGTCCTACGTTAGGTACGGCGGAGGGCGAATCCATTCACATAGAGCCCAGAAGAAAGAAGCTTTCAAGAATGATTGTTGCAGCATCGGATCCTCGTTTGATGCTTATCCACTTGAGTTCCGACGTGCGTGACCGAAGGTGGTCCATGCATGAGCTGGAGGCCTTCTCCATTATTCGGTCGACAGACATATTTGCATCTAAAAATCGATTGCTGACAGTGAAGCAGATGATCATCGTGTACACGATGATCCAAGAAATGCATATGACGTTTAGTTGCTTTATTTGTTTTCACATCTGAATTCCATGACCTATTGCTTTTATAACCGGCACTGGTACACGGTTTTATAAAAATTGATACAAGATACAACCCAACCGAGCCAAGAATATGAGTTAGAAAAAAGTATCACAAGATTTCACATTTGACAACTATAAAAATTAAGATTTTATGCTCTCATTTATTTTCTAATTCGACGGTCACCAAAAGTAATACTTTTGCAAGTCACGCAAATTACAGATTATGTCTGCAGTATGGAACTATCTTCATAAAGAGAAGGTCCAAGAAACCGCACATTGGTCGAGGATGGAGTCCAGAATTTCTGGATGGGGCAATGAAATAGAAAAGCTCCAAATTTTCAGAGGACGATATTCAGATAAAACACAAAAGACAAGGTCCTCGTTGCAAAAAGCGCCGGGGGACGAAAGCGCAAATACCAAGCAATCGCGACCCTCGTGACGAAAAAGGACGAAAATTGAAAACTTTCACACATTTAAGGGAGTGAAAATGGGAATAAAAAAATCCGGAAGAGAGAGAGACGAAGAAAGCTCCTTTATTCCAGCGACGGTTAAGGCTTATGGAGCAGGAAACAGGTCGCGAGGGAGACGAAACCGAAACCGAAACGGAAGCGCTGAGGCGGAAGAACGCGGGGAGCAGAACGCGACGACGGCCGAGGAGGGGGAGGAGGAGGAGGAGCATCAAGGCGTACCTAGCGAAGCTGCAGCTGAGATCCTCGATCGGACGCCGCTGCTCCTGCCTCCTCCGCTGCTTCCCGAGGCGCTCCCCCGGCAGGTTCCCGCCGGCGACCGGCATGGCCACGCTCAGGGTCCCGGAGGTCGTCCCCTCCCCGTCCGACGACTGCCAGAGGCTCCGGAAGGCTTTCGAAGGTCCTTCTCTCTCTCTCTCTCTTTTTCTCTCTATCTCTCGAGCACCCGCTGACGATGTTTTTTGGCCAAGTTTTCTCGTTCTCCTTTCCGATACTCCGGTTGTTCCCGATTTTGCGCTTGTCGTTTTTCCGGTTGAGGTTGAGGTGGTTCTGCATCTCCGGCTGTTTGGTCTGTGAGTTTCGACTTCTCGTAGTGATGGAAAATGATCGGATGAGTGTTTTCCGTTTGGAGTGTGCTCCATCCCTCGACCACGTTCTCCAGATGGCGGCAATTTGCGCTGTCCTGAAAATGAATGACGATGAAGCCAGTTCAGTTTTTCTTATTATAATAAAGACTTGTCGGATCCTCTGATGTTCGCGCCCATTTTTCGTTTCGTGCCGTCGCTAGCGTTCACTGATGAGCATTTTTCCTGCTTTGTCTTGCTTTTCTTTATTGATTCAGAGATACTTTTGAAATAAGCTGAGGATTGGCTGATGGGTGTAGGATGGGGAACGGACGAGAAGGCGATCATATGGGTATTAGGACACAGGACTGCAAGTCAGAGGAGGCTAATCAGGGAGACTTACCAGCAGCTTTATAACCAATCCCTCGTCGACAGTCTTCATTCTGAACTCTCTGGCGATTTCGGAGTACGTTAGTCATGTTCTTTGTAGTGTTCTTTTCACATATACATGTTATCAATCACTAAACTCGATATGCTCATCAAGTAATCTGGCTTCATGTCTTTACCTTCACCTAGAAATTTGAAGTGATATCGTCGATATGGCAATATGAGTGCTGTAATTGGTTGGTTTCTTTCAGAAAGCGGTGATCTTTTGGACATATGATCCTCCAGAGAGGGATGCCATATTGGCAAACGAGGCCTTGCAGACTAAAAGGAAAGGCATAAACCACTTACTTCCGATTGTTGAGATCGCATGTGCGACATCTCCCCACCATCTCATTGCCGTAAGGCAGGCCTACTGTTCACTCTATAATTGCTCGCTCGAGGAAGACATCTTGTCAACAATATCTTTACCCTTCCGAAAGGTAAATGCTTAGATAACACTTCTTTAGAATGGTGTTACTCATATATGTAGGTTTTGCAGTCGAAAGGAACTTTTTTCTTTCATGCATGATTCGTTTGCCAGAAGAAATTTGTATTAATTGGCCATTTTCAGGAATAAGTGTAAACCTGCTGCAGTTTGGCATGCTATTTTGAAATTGCCATTGAGTAACCATATGAAATGCTATAATCCTAAAATAATATCAGATCACTGTATTCATAATGCTCGAGTACAACTGAAGAGGATAAGGTAAATTGCTATTCAGTTGCTAGCTGTTTTTCTTAACTTGATTACAGAAATTAAAAGTTGTTATCTGGTCCCAAAAAAATTCTAACTTCTATTCTAGAAAATATAATTTAGCACATATCAAATTCTAGTTCTGTTTGCTCTAGTGAATACTTCATTTCTGGCGCCCGTCCATGGCCTTCAGCTGATGTTTGAGTCAAACTTTGAATTGTTCTACTGAGGCTTACTTAGGAGCAAGGGTCCAGTACATACTCAACGGTATAGTTAAAGTAGGAAGTTCTTCGCATTGAGTACCCTCTACATTTCAGCATGGCTCCGTATATGTTCACCTCCATCTAGCAGCTCCAATTTCAGAGTTTCCTCATAATTTGCAGTGTCTCTGCTCCTGCAGACCCTTGTAGGATTGGTGAGCCCCTATAGATATGATAAGGAAGTGGTAAATATGGATGTTGCTAATTCAGAAGCAGCACTGCTGCACGAAGCAATTGAAAGGAAGCAATTGGATCAAGATTCTGTTTTGTGGGTTCTTGGCACTAGGAACATCTTTCAGCTCCGAGCAACTTTCCAATGCTACGAGCAGAACTACGGGAGTCCTGTTGACGAGGTCTAGTATTTGCGTGTTTAACTCATCGCATAATCCTTTGTTTCTTTTTATTTTTCTTTTTGAAGAGTTTATCCGGATGTCTTGCATCACTCAGGATATCAAGAGCTGCGGGAAGGGTGATCTGGAATCTCTGCTAGGAGTGATAGTACGTTGCCTAGATTGCCCCGAGAGACACTTCGCAGAGGTCAGTTAAGTAATCCACTGCCAATCCTCCGGTGTCAGGGTGTTACTGACCTGACAATTATTCATGGTGGTGACATAAAAGAGAATATAATAAGCCTCCGTTTGTTTCAAGAAAATGATTTTTAGGAAAATGTTTTCTGGATTTTCTGATATTCATTTTAAGAAAAATCAACTATTTAAGAAAAATGTTTTCCATCAATAAAAAAAACTACTTTCAAAGATGAGGAAAATGTTTTCCCACTTTTGAAAAATGAAAAATTCCACCTTATATCTTTTCACCAACACATTTTTATTTTATTTTTATGCTTTTTGTTTTCTTTTTTTCTTTTCTTTTTTTCCTTTTCTTTTTTTTTTCTTTTCATCTTTCTTCCTTAGCTTGGCCAGTGGCCGGCCACAACGGCGGTCGACGACCGGCCGTGGCCACAAGCCAGCTCGAGCTCCGTCCCAAGCCGGCAAGGCTTTGCCTAGCCCGATCTAGGGAAGCCGAGCTCGCCCGAGCCCGGCGAGCTCGGGCCTCGCTGACTTGGGGCAAAGCTCTGGCCTCGCCAATTCCGGCGAGTTGGGCGGGGCTTGGGCCTTGCCCGAGCTCGCCAGAGCCTGACAAACCTCTAGTGAGCTCGGGCGAGATTGGCCGAGCCTCGAGCTTGCCGGATCTAGCAACCGAATCTTGGTCGGCCGCCGGGCAATCAGCCATCATCAAGCGTGTGGCGGCGGAGGAAGGAAGGAGGAAGGAGAAGGAAAATAAAAGGAAAAAAGAAAAAGAAAAAATAATAAAAATTTTGATTTTTTAAAATATAAATAATTAAAACTTCATTTTAAAAAAATAAAACTAATGAACGGTGGAAAATTTAAATTTTTTTTTTAAAAATACAAATATTTTTGAATAAAAATTTTTTAATTTTTCATAAACAATTAAATTAGTTAACGAACAGTGGAAAATATTTTCCACTCAAAATTCAAATTTCAGCCGAACACCGTAAAATATAACTATTTTCCTGAAAAATGACTTCTGGAAAAATATTTTCCGGAGATGGCCCATTTACCGCGAAACGAACGGATCCTAAGACTTGGTTAGTGTGAGATAGTTTTCATTCACATGAGTGTTGGATATGGGTGCGGTTTTCTGTTAAATTCGAATTCTTACCAGCCAGTAAGCCACTACACCCTGAATTCTTGTTATGCCTGAAACCATCTTGTCTTGGCCGTCTCTGGCAACTGCTTACGCTAGTATGAAATACGAACCGCCGTGGCTTTTGAAGGATTTTAGTCCATGGAATGTGAAATAAAGCATCTGAATTTGTTAAATGTGCGCTTGATTTTCTGGTCTACATACTTCTTGACTTCAATAGCTTCTGCTCAAGAAGTAGTGATCTTTGATCCTTAAATATCACCAGGTGGTCAGAAATTCCATAATCGGGCTCGGCACAGATGAAGATTCGCTCACCAGAGCCATCATAACCCGAGCTGAAATTGACTTGATGAAGGTCAGAGGGGAATACAACAACATGTATAACAGCAGCCTAGACAGTGCCGTCATCGGCGATACGTCGGGAGATTACAAAGATTTCTTGTTGACGTTGCTTGGAGCAAAAATATAAGTTCCATTCATCCCTGCTTGTGTGTCCTGGCTTAAGTGTGCTTGTTTTGATATTGAAAGCTCGCTCATGTATTTACACACCTTCTGCAGAGTGCTCGAACCAATTTTTTGTCCATTGCTCCTAATTCGTTGTGGCATTCCCTTTGTCTTTTCTTTTTTTTTTTTTTTCCAAAGGAGGTTTGTATTATCAACTAATCAAATTCTCATGTCGTCATCAGAAGATCTGTTTTACCGTGGCATCACCAAACAACAGGTTTCTAATGCATCAATCTGTAGTCCATCTCTACATCTTGTTCCATTGTGTCAAACTAAAGGATAGAATTCCTAGAAACCAGAGCTGGCAAAAAATTCCTGAACTTTCTCGTGGAGAGATTCTAATAAATGTAATAGCCAAGAGAAATCTCTCCTCCACTTCAAGGCATCCAACATGCAAAGTATTTCAGAAAGTTACTCAGAGAACGTCGAGGCGAAAAAATGTGTCGTCACCCGTCACTCCGGCGTTTGGCCCTTCCAAGAAGTTGAACCTTGTGTTGAATTTCATCATGACACTCAAAAGTCTAAATGCTGGTACTTTGAGTTCGTTCATATCGAGGCTTTAAATCCGCTGCTTTGCCCAACTGATGCCAGATCATATCAGTTGCCAGTCCGCAGGGAATATCTCACACTATAGGGTGGAGGTCAAGTGCGTATGGCCCCGGAAAAAAAGGGGAAAAAAGGTGATGGTCAAGTTCGAGAATAAAAGATGAACTAAAAATCCCTGAATTCACACACAAAAGAAATGTCTGAATCAAATACTGGGGTGAAAACAATTACTCTTATATCTATGTACGATTTAGGCGCCTCATTTTCCTGCCAATTGACGCCCCAGCAATCACTTCTATCAGAATCAAGTGGAAGAAGACACAGTGCAGCCTGCAAGGAGAGTTCCATAAAGGAAATCTACTTTATAAAAGGTTCTTTTGATCTCAAAAATGATATATTCAAAAGGCAGAGTGAAAATACTCAAGCTGGAGACTCAGAAGCAGACACTAGCGGCTCCGTCGAGCTTGACTCTGATGCCACAAGGTTTATAGGTCGTAAAAATGGTGGGCAGTATGCATCTTTCGCAATCTCAGAACTCAGTTCCAACTGGTTGCTCTTCTCATCAAATTCATCATTTTCAGTAGCTTCCTGTCCATGCAAGGGCAGTATAATCCATGTAAGGTGTGGGTAATCCTACTTGTAAATAACTAAATGGACAACCGTAGGGTGCATAAATCAGACAAGAGAGCCATATCACTGCAAATACATGTAGATAAGATGCACAGGTTACCGCATGTAAAGCTAGAGGTAGGTATGAGATTTCTTTCTGCCATTTTAGTTCAAGCATTTATGAACCAGCATCTTCACAAGCGAATTAAAAGAGTCATAATTAGGGCATGAAGCAACCAACATGAGAAAACTTGTCGGGAGATAACCCAATTAGGATCTGTGAAACATGACCACACTGACAAAACTAGCTAACACCCATCAACAGAAGCCATAGTCAACCAAATAGTCAACAAGCTGAAATTTACATGACGTTTACATATGTTCATGCAAAAGTATATGCACATATCCTCTAGAAAATATAGAACTCAAACAAGCTGCTTGATTGTCTTCTCTGAAAGGTTGTATTGAGACTACAGATAAGGAAAAGTTACATGTAAAGTATTCCAATCTACTGCACCAATTTGCTCCTGTGATCATAAGCCAGGTCTGCTCATTAATGAAATATTTATCCAATATTTTATGTCCAAGTTTCAACTTTGATAAGCATCTAGAATCTGAAAGAGTTTCCAATCAAACTGTAGCAGACTAATAAGATAGGACTAAAGGACCACGTAGACATAGATAGTCTCCAGTGCATAAAAAGGCCACAAAAAACAAGGGAAAGCCAAATTGTGAAGCTAGCACAAACATCTAGAAAATTTATGTGCAGAACATTAGGATATGACGAGAATAACAAATGAAATAGCACTGCAAAGCTGCATGAACACCTGTATGGAGTGCTTGCGGAATGTGGGATAGAAACGAAGCTTGCAATACCCGTGGAACAACAAAGAGAACAACAAAAGTGGAACTGTGCATATAGAAGCAGCTGGCTTTGACTTTAGTCCGAAAAGACCAATCATCGTGATTTGCATGAGAATTATAGCAACGAAAATGTAGTGATGAATGTATGGCCAATACTTTCCACACGTCTCATATGTAACTGCGTACACATCTGAAATCTGCAAAGCAATGAAACACATGTTCTTTATGCAATGAGAGTTTCATTTTCATTATCAGCATTCTTTACACCAACAAATAAAAGCCAAACTGAATCACAAAGAATTCTGTAAATATCAATTACACCAAGCATAACCATAAGCAAACGCTAATTATTACAACACGCAAGAAGCATTAAATGAGAACAAATCACAAAATCTTCCCATACACAGATAGAGCACTGCTGGAGCTAATTGTTGTTTCATTTTCTAGTTTCGGGCACCTTATCCCACTCTGCTCATTAGCCACACCTACAAAAACACTTGGTGCAAAAGTAATGACGCCTTTTGATGACCTATAACATGGATGGCCCCAAAGAGTAGTGACAAAAAGAAGTGCACATACTCACCTTTTTAACCTATCATGTACATCAAAGCATAAGTTTGCAATGTTGTCTACCCACTCTAAATTCCGAACAAACTATATTTTGGATAACATATGAATGTTTTCAAACAATTCGCAGTTCCAACTCTGATCTACTACCTGGTCATAAGTAAAAGCAAGCAAAAGCTCTACCAATTGATTCTTATTCTACCCACTCTGTACGCAGAAGGCCTAGCTAGATTTGAGCATTAATTTTGACTACAACTTTCGGAAGAACAAACTCTTTGAGAAAACTACCTACATGGACACGAAGCCTGCTTCAACTTAGTCCAGTCTCTTCACAATATTATTTACAGTACAACATTATACTTTCTTATTGCTGTAACCAAGGAATCCCCATGCTTGAATAAACGTTATGGGTGATGGTGGAGAAACAATTTATCCATAATGAACTTTATTGGACACAAGGATGCTTAGAAAACTGACCTGGTTTATATACACGACATATCCCAAGCAAAAGTAGCAAATGAGAAATGGCAGTAACAACGGTGCAACTAGTGCATACACCATTCCAATTAACATTGCCAATGAGACCACAGGGATAACTCTAAAATAAGGTAGAGAATAAAGATATGGTTCTTTCTCCTTCCCGTGCCTATAGGTGAGTGACTTGATTAAATCCCACAGAAGTAATCCAGGCTGAAGAATTTCCAACGAGAAACCCGACATTCCATCTGTCAATATGTATGTAATGAAAAAATCTCCCTGAAAGAGAAGGAAAGAATTTAGATGTGCGCATCATCAATAGAACAGATGCTAGGAAACAAACGAAAATACCTACACCCGTGCAGATTAGGCAAATCAACTAGTAAATCAGAGAAGATGCAATGTAACTCTAATCCCAGATATATTTCACAAGGTAATGTTACTTCCATGTGGGTTCCTTTGACCATTTTGACTTCTACGATTCTTTTAATACTTTTTCATATTAAATTTCAACACATCGTGCAATGTTCGAAAGAGAACATCATGACCAAGTGGATGTCCATGTGCACACAGGAAATAGTGTAGCTTGCTTTATAGTATTTTCGGTTTTTTCCTCATTCTTTATCAGGTATTAGCCAGTAAAAAGAAATCTAACTTCGGGGAAACACAAAAGAAGAGGCATGAGTGAGTTGAGCTATCCTTACTTGAGCAGAAACAGCCCTAGCAAGATGACTGGGGATGTTCTTTGGATGCGTAACTGATTCTCCTATCTCATCAAGTAAAGATCCAGACAACAAGCTCAAAAAGAAAACATTTCCCACTAGAAAGTAGAAAACCATGTCACAAGCTTTCAACTCTTCCTTGCTCCTTGACACATAACCTGCTAGTTTAGCCATTCCAAGCATTGCAAAGGGAATGACGTATATAAATCCATTAAGGATGACACTTGGCAGATATCCAGTCACGATGGAACTCAAGCCTGGTCTGCTAACCAATCAGTTCATCAGAAGGACGACCAAGTATGTATCACAGAGAAAAGCTGTACATTTGACAAGCAAATCATGATAATGATGTCAAGCAACTCCATATACTGGTCTTAGGAATATTGCAAAAGGCCATGTCTAATGTGTACATTCACGAGAATTAACAGTCATATACTTCATTAACATGGCAATTTGAACTCAATTAATATCTTGGGTTTAGAAGAGCATGGTCTTTAGATCCTGTCTAGCGTGCAACAGAGAGCTCGGAGACCAGGAAGCAGCATGCTCATCAACCGGGCAGATGGTGCCCTACGTAACCTTTTGCAAGTTAGCAGGCCAGGTGCAGTCCCTCACCATCTGATCAAAAAATTACAAAGGAATAGGAAAAGAAAACTGGGGAAATCATCAATTGGGAATGAAAGACAGTTGTCTTCACCAGATTAAAAATCGAAAAGACTTCAGGCTTTATTTTATACATAAGCTGCTGCTCCAGTATAATGGCAGCATCCATAGTCCATAACCATGTTTGTTGCAATTTCGGCTTGCACGAATGGAAATATTCAATAAGAAGTAAATTTGGTGCATGATGATGGTTAAAGATTTAGCAAACCACAATGTCATCCCCTTAACCATCAATAAGAAAGCATACCCTACTCTCTTTCAGATTTTCTTGCACAATAATCACTTATGAAACTATTCAAGTGCTTGACGAACTCAAAAATTGTAAGAGCTTGATGAAGATAAGAACCTTACATCAATTGCACGGCCATGGCTGGAGGAAACCACTTCTTAAGCTTCTCGAATCTGGCTATTCCTTGAACAGCAGTCACTGGAACAGCAAAGAAAATAGTAAGGAGTGTCGCTGCAAGAATGACTCCAATTTTGTAAAGTGGCAAAACTCTATTTGGAATTGCCAGATTCTTCCATGATACATCTCTTGGTTCTGGAGCCACTTCAGTGGTCCATAAGAGCGGATGTGAATGTTGCTGAGATTGCGCAGCTAGGGCAGCACCCCATCTGGTTTTGAATACAACAAAAGCTACAGGCAACTCCTGCAAGATTGGAAAACTCAGAAAACTGGATATTTTGGTCCGCAAGGAGCTGCAATTATAGTATGAAGACCTTGATCCGATGAACTATTTTCAATCAAGATAAACACAAGAATAAATAACAAACCACAGTGGTCCGCAAGGAGATGCAACTATTTTCTATCTGTAACTTTTCTAGGTAAACACATTGTCCAGACTCCTTCTTTGGCTTCAGAGGAAATTAAAAATGCTATCAGCTAGCTCTTGATCAAAATCTAATTTACCTGAAGAAAAAGACATGCTAACTGCTAAGGCGACGAATACCATTTGATTTTCCTTCTCTCCCATCTCATGGCCAAGAGATGGGATTGGGGAACAAAATTCTTTTAAACAAAGAAGAATGTCCCATTTCTCCTAGTCTGGCATATTATAGTCTATCCCCTGATTATCTGGCATTACAAAATCAAAACTTTGATGCATTACCCAAAAAATTTCCTCATTCAATACCACAAAAAATCTGCAGCACTGAAATTTTCAACATGTGGACAATGCTTTAACTGTTATCAGAATTCTAGTCATTCTACGGAAATCCTAGGACAATAATGCAGTGACGGAGCTAGTACATTTTGCAGAAAGAGAGAGATAGTTAAGAATACAAATCTATCCACAACATTAACTTGCATTTGAAGTCAGAAATATGTACAATTCCCCCATTTATCAACTTATTACAAAAAATGCATCAAGAGCAAAATGAGTGTCAACATATGTAATTGTTGCCAGAAAGTAAAGCACCTTATCTCGAAGCATGTCTTCACACTGTAACTGATGGATCCTATGAGAAAGTTCCTGAAGCTTCTCCTCTTGCAAGGTTACTTTAGCAGAATCTTCTCCATCAGTGCACAAGAGTAGGAACTCTCTCTTACAATTGTCCACACTGGATCTCTTTCTAAGATCCTCTATCTTCCTTGCAGTAGATTTTGCCCGGTCCTGCACAACATACTTCTTGATTGTTGGAGGAAATAAGCCAGAAATGAGATGCATCACTCATAAAGCAGAAAAGGTACTCTAAGAAGTACCCTAGGCAAAGAAAGGCTCTTTTCTGTAACCAGAAACATATTTATCAAAAAAATAAATAAAATGGAGAACCATGTTCTAAATGTCAAATGGAAAGGACCAGGACACTTCAAAATTCAATTATTTTCGACTCTACTAAAGAGGAAACAGGCTGTTATGAGCAGACATCACAATATGTGAGAGAGAGAGAGAGAGAGAGAGAGAGAGAGAGTTCTAAATGTTGCACATCTTTCGTTTATTGCAGATTTGATGCCCCAGGACAGTCGATAAGCAACCAAAGAACAAATCTTATAAGGGCTTGAAAACTCCACCAACTATGATGCTCCAATCAGAGATGTCTCTCATCAATGTGAAGTGCAGAATTTTCGAAAAGTGATGCCAAGAAAGAATAATGCAATCTACCATTGTCACATCAAAGATAAGTTCAAAAGAAGTAAACTTGCTGGAGTTCCTTTGCAGTGGTGAACATGAAAAGTCCAAAAGAATGCCATATAAATAAGTGAACTCATACAATTTTTCCTTACCAAAAGATCCTCAAGATGGCTTCCATCATACATCATTTGGTAAGAATGATAACTGTAAGGATGATGCTTAGAGAAAAAGTGATCAACAGAACAACCACGCGCCTTGTGATCAGTACAAAGAGGAATTCCTCGAACTAAAACAGTAAATTGGTCTGGTCGATGTCTAATAATCTGAAGACGGCGGATCCTTTTACCCAAGATCTCTTTATATTCCTGAAGGGAAAATGGTCAGCCATCACTGCAACAGTTTGAATTGATGTTAAAAAGCACTGTGGAAAGGTCGTTCAATCAATCAAAGAACTCTAAAATTTCAGTTGAGTGAGCTAGATGAACAGCAAGATCCCTTGAGTTCATCTAGAAAGGACTTTAGTCATGCTCCAGATTTGCAACCATAGACCCACCTTGTAAAGAAGGTATAGCCCATAGAGAGACATCAACCACAAGCAAGTGAAATGCACCCAAAGCCTGGCAATGATGAGGTTAAAACGAATAAGCACCTTCAGAACATCAGCCGACCCGGTTCATCAATTCATTTGTCATTAATTTAGCTAGAAGCTATCATCGAACATCAGACAAAAAAGAATGCTCAAAGATGACACGCAACAGGCAATCATCCTTTGGATGATGATCTGAGGTTGCATTGGCATTAGCTTGTGCTGACAATTTCTACGACCAAATTACCATCGATTTCATCATGCGTTTGAGGAATCTTCCCAGGAGCTACAGAGTAGCACATTAGTATGAGCTTCAGATCCTTCTATAAACTCTTCAACACCAAAGACCTCACTAGTTACCGTATGATCCAACATCTCCATATCCTACCAGTTAAACCAAAACCGAAAAGAGAAAATCTCTGTCTACTTGCATGCGAAGGTATAAGTGGGAAATGGCGTGTCGAACGTTGGATTTGGTCGATTGACATGTCAGTTGCAATAAGCCCGTCATGTTCCCACGTACTCGGACCATGCACATCGCTCGGCACTCTCAATTACATGAACACGACGCTGTAAAAGCGAAAGTACATAGTCTCGCCCTCACCTGTCAGAGCCTCTTCTGATATTAGATATCGAGAGAGAGTCCATAGACAGGTACTCAGGCGGTCCGTCCTGGCCGTTATAGTTCACCGGCAGAAGCACCACCAATCCGATGAGCGAGCAAGGCAGGAAGAACTTGATCCTGCAACCAGATCACCGCACAACGAAGCCACGTCAGAGGCATATCAAACAAGAAGCGCGTAACCGCGACGAGCGACCGCACCGAGGGAACCGGGGATCGAACCCGAACTTGAAGAGCCGGATGATGACGAGGGCGTCGAGGCCGCTGGAGTCGAGGATCTCGTCCTCGGAGACGCGGAAGGCGCGGGGGATCCAAGCGACGGAGGGGAGGAAGCGGCGGAGGGCGAGCGGGGCGTCGAAGGGGACGTGGTGGCGGCGGCAGAGGCGGCGGGCGTAGTAGACGGGGGCGTTGGAGGGCTGCTTCTTGAGGACGGAGAATAGGGAGAGGACCACCAGGGCCAGCCCGATGTTGATGGACGCCGACGCGAGGAGGCTCTGCGGATTCATGGCCGGAGGAGAAGAGAGGAGAGAGAAGGAAGCACTGCGACTGTAGAGAGAGAAAACAGAAGTTGGAAGTTCTTAGAGAGAGAGAGAGAGAGAGAGAGAGAGAGAGAGAGAGACTCTGCGCGTCGTGCACTGTACGGTTGCCACCTTTGCATGACGGACGACGTGGCATTGGCTTCTGCAACTGCCCGGCGCTCCTTGCTTGATCCGGTGCGGACGGCTTCAGGATTCGCGGTCCCATCAGAGCCGTTGCCTGAGAATTCGGTTATTGGATATCTGATCCGACGGATGTTAACGAATATCAGTAGAGCTTTTTTGCCTCGACGGTTGAATGATCGCCTTTCCTTTTTCGTTTTCTGCCCGGGAGTTTTAGGATTTGCCGGTTTCGTCTTGAATTTATTACGATCTCCCAATCTGATGATGTAGAGTTCAATTTGATCCCTGGATTTATTGACTATTTCTTGATGGGTTCTGCATCTGCTAGTATTTTCCATAGTTGGCGACAGTCAATGGAGTCAACGGAGAAAACGTGATCAGCAGCCCGTATCGACCGCCAATTTTCAAAGTATCCTCTGGACTTCATTTTTTTTTCCTCAAATTGATCCTTATACTTGATAAAATTGTGCGAAAGCCCCCAAGTTCCACCGGACGTTTAAAAAAGTCATCACTGCCCAAGTTTTGCCCAAGTTTTGCACGTCACACGAAAGGAGTCTTTTAGGAGAAATGCAAAATCATTTTCCCCAAAAATCTTAACTAGAGGTCTATATATTCAAAACAAATACTATTTGGTTAAGTTTTGAGATTTATTTGGCAAAGTAGCTTTGAAGTGAAAAAACAAATAAATAGGAAAAACAAAGGTATGACTATTGGAGAATAAAGTTATCCCATGGTGAAAGCAAATTTGGCCGAAGCAAATCCATTCCCAGCTCTAGCCAAAAAAAATAATAATAATAATCCATTCTCAGTGACAATCAAACTATCAAAGATGCTGGACAAGATGACATTGATGTTGCATGACCATGGGCAACCTAGGTGAGACGATGCCAAGGTTGTACAATTTTAGCAACCATCATGTACAAATAATAAGGTTAAATACTTATATTACAACGATACCGTTTCTTATTGTCACGCCCCAAACCCCGAGCGCACGCACATCCCACTGCGATCGATCAAATGCGACGTTCCCAGGTTAAGTCGCCGACCCAATCATATCTTTAATGCACATGTGAAAGCATATTATAAAACCCCTGACAATAACATACGGGATAGAAAAGCAAGAAGCAAAACCACAACATAACACTTTCATAATTCAACAGAATTACAAACAGAGGTCTACGGCCAAAAGTCTACAAAAGACCGGCTCTTAAAAAGAAATTGTCCTACGACCTACAAGTCGAACACGTTCTCCAATCTTATGACTTCACCTCTCGCAACTCCTCAAGGCCAACCAAAGCTATCTCTACGCTCCGTCCACCAGGACCCGAAATTTTAATCCCACAACCGGATGAGACGATGTCTCAGCAAGTTCAACCCCTAAACCCCTATTAGAAAGAAAATACGCCCCGGGTGGCGTAGCCACATCACACAGAATACTTACCTCGCATTAGTCTTCATCTGCAGGTTAACACAATTTATATAATTCAACCACGTACAATTATAATAACCAAACAACCATGGCACAATCACATCATCAAAACAATTCAACCACTTGGATCGTCTCAGCGATCAATCGACTTGGCCGATTACATGTCAATTCAGCAAATCAATCATTACTCTTAATCACGGCCCCACTCAGCAAAATTAGAATCAGTAGCATCACGGCCCCACTCGGCGCGACCTTTATCAGGTGGCATATCACGGCCTCTGTGGTTGCGACCTTTATCCGGTGGCATATCACGGCCTCTCTGGGCGCGACCTTTATCAGGTGGCAATTCACGGCCCCACTGGGTGCGACCTCTAATAGGTGGCAATTCACGGCCTCTCTAGGCGGGACCTCTAATAGCTGGCATATTACGGCCCCACTGGATGCGACCTCTAATAGGTGGCATATCACGGCCTCTCTGGGCGCGACCTCTAATAGGTGGCAATTCACGGCCTCTCTGGGCGCGACCTCTAATAGGTGGCATATCACTGCCCCACTGGGCGCGACCTCTAATAGGTGGCATATCACGGCCCCATTGAGCGCGACCTTTATCAGGTGGCAATTCACGGCCCCACTGGGCACGACCTCTAATATGTGGTAATTCACGGCCCCACTCTCCCATAAATTTCGACACTTGGGATTTTATAAAAAGGATCCCTATTTATCACAATCACACTCAATTTACCACAATCAATCATCAAATTCAAATTCTAAATACACAAGCAGCGATCGCACGAAATTCGAGAGTTTAGGGTCCCGATGAAATTTTCGAATTTTAATAAATAATTAAATTTATTCCGAAAATTAATTAAATAATAATATTCATATTTTTCACAATCCACATTCAATTTATAATATCCAACCATCAATTTCGAAATCCGAATACACAAGCAGCTGACTGGCACGAAATTCTGAGCAACCGGGTCAAAAATAATTTTTCCGATTTTTTTTATAAATAATAATATTTTAATAATTTCGGATTATAATATAATATTATAATTTCCAGAATTTCGAAGCACTTAAATAATTCAAAACTAAAATCCTTTTATGTCACATCAAGGCTTAACTTTAAATAACTTCTTTTAACCTTTAATTTAAACACACTTTAACATAAACCAATCTCTTAATCCAATGCATAATTAAATACACTAATCCACACACCTAAACTTACTTAATTTAAACTAAGCACACTTAGGGCATAATTAACCGTCTAATCAAGATTTAGTGAGCTAAACTCATCGGATTAGCGAGCCGAGCGAACCAAAACGACGGGGACGCCGAGGAGAACAACTTTCCTCAAAGCGGGCCGAGCATCCGGGCTCGGGAAGGCGGCCAAAACGGGCCAAACGTCCGCTGCATACCCATTTTTCTTGGCTGCTGGTTGAGGCCAAACGGAGGCTGCACGGCGACGGTTTGGGTTCGGGGAACGACGGAGAAGGGCGTCGGCAGCTTGGGTGGGCAAGGCGGCAGCTCTGGCGACCCTTCGACGGCGGCGGCAGCAGCTCGGGTCGGCCTGGTTGACGAGCTGGAGGCGCGGGCTGAGCGCGAGCCAACCGGCAAGCTGGCGTGCGGCCAGGTGCGGGCGAGCGCGAGGCAGACGCGCGACGGCGGCGATGGGCGAACGGCGAGACTTCCGGCTGGCGTGCAGCTTCGAACGAGACTTCTCTGGTTGCTGCTGGGTCTCGAAGCAGTCGAGGGAGATGGAGAAGAGAGAGACCGCGACAGGAGAGGAAGGGGAAGACGGAGGGCGACGGCCAAGGCGGAGCGGCGACGGTGCACGGCGGCGACGGCTCCGACGACGGGCGAGCGGATGGCCGAGCGGCTGTCGGGCGAACGTAGCTCCTCCTTGAAGCTTCGCACCCCCCTTCTCTCTCCAAGACCCAAGGAAGAAGATGAAGATTGAAGTGAGAGGTGCTTTTTGGGGACCAATGAGCATTTGACACTTGTCAACACCTCATTTGCTTTGGCCCCAACCATGACATAAGCTGACCTCACATTCCACTAACTTCAAATCTCCCACAACAATTCTTCAATGGGTCCATTTTATTTTCCGCCGGGGCATAAAATCTTGTACATCCAATTTCTTCAATTCCCATCAATTCTCTTTCAATTGAATCAAATTAAAGTCCATAAAATTAATTCAATGTCACCACACTTCAATTCACATCTTCACTTCTCCCTAGAACCAGCTTAAGTCCTAAAAGCACAACCAAGGGCGGGCCTACTAATTTCTCGAGCCAAATTAGCCATTCTCTCGATTTAATTGCTAAAAAATTCTGATTACATGAAAAAATCTTCCGAAGATAAGTTAATATTCCTAAAATGATTTGTGACACACCCGACTTCCAATTTCTAAATTCGATCTCTATTTCACGGTTAATTTCACTTTGACGATACTTAGACAAACCTAACCTACGGTAGCCTTTAGAAATTTTCATGCATTTGACGTGTGGTTGATCATCTCAAGCCACAATGTACATCTTTGAAATATTGGCGACTTTCAGTTGTCGGGGTAATCTCAAAGTTTCAAATACGAACATGCGACTAATCGATAGAAAAGTCGATTCGGTGTCGGTCGACAAGGATTATGCAATCTGGTGGAATCACCCACACTCGATCACATGCTCGTCGAGTCGACTATCTCCGCCTTTAATCGATTTTTATTTGTCTTGTAATAACCTCAGACAGACAATAGCCGGTCGAAAGGTGCTTCATCGCCAAATTCTCGAGTGGATGCATTAAACTCTTAACGAGCTTCACCTAATGTAGTTTTTTTCACGAGTGGCCGACTGAAAAAAGAACTATATGCACGCCAACGAAATCCGTCTTAATTTATTAAAAATAGAATCGGAAAATCGGGATGTCACACTTATCGAATTGGAACTTTGAAATAAAAATAACCAAATTTGACAAACGATAGTAACGGTTTGACAATTTTCATTTTTGGTCGTAATCACAGGGCAATTTAAAAAGCTGAAGAGCATGAAGAATTGGCAATTTTGATTTAGACAGACGGATACAGATTTGTCTCAATTGGACCTCAGTGAAGTAGCCAGTCCACCACAAAATGTGAAAATGGAAACCATTTTTAAATTCCTGGTCTGCAGATGAGAACAATGGAAATAAAGACATAAAAAAAGGAGGAGGAGGTTTTATCTGACTTTTTTTTTTTTTTTTTTTTAATGGCCGTCTCCCAAAATGAAAGCGACTTCCGGAGCCAAGTGCACCACCAACTCGACCCGTCGCCGCACGGGGGGCCCACCGGGGCCGCCCCAAATGAAATGAAACCCGAATGCAGCGCAAATTGCGACTTTCGTCCTGTAAATCTCGGGCGCTCAGCCAATCACGTCGCGGAAGTAGATCCGCCTCTCCTGGCCACAAGTTAAGATGCGCCCCGCTCACACGTGTCGACGACCCAGAACCACTCAGCCCCCTCGCTCGGGGAAAGTACCACCACTCCCCGCACGTGACGTCACGTGAACTCTAGGCCCTCCTCTCCCACATTTCCCAGCTCCTCTCTCTCTCGGGGAAAGAACTGGGTTGCTCTGTGGAGAAGACTTACTCCTGTACGTATGCATGTCCTGTTTCTCTCTCTAAAGGTCACTCCCTCTCTACCTCTCTACCTCTCTCTCTCTCTCTCTCTCTAACTGCGTGTCCTTGTGGGCTTTGTTGTTTCCCGGGTTTGAAGAATTAATGGCCTTTTCGATTGTTTTGGTGATCTGTTAGGTAAATTGGCCATGTATGGAGTTACTTACCAGTGTGTCCCTCAACTGGATTTTCATTTAGAGGTTTGGTGTTGTTTCACTAGATATGTTTGATTGGAACGACGAAGAGGTAAGTTCTTCTTTTTTTTTTTTTTAGTTTTTATTTCTTGCCCCTTTGGAGTGGCAGCTTCTTTCTTGCTTCTCCTTTTGTGCTTGAGTTCTTGAATTTGAAGGTCTGGCCTTTGCTTGTTCCTGGTCTGCTAGATTTCCTTGTGGCCCATGTTGAATGAAGATGTGATTCTCTTCGGAGTTTTGCTCATTGAGAAGGAGAAGTTCATAGTGTTTGGATTCGCGAACGTTAAACGCCAACTAGTGTAAGCAATCCAAGATAGAATATACGGAAGGGCGATTCTGTTGTTTTTCAATCTTTTTGTGCCTCCACGGAGCTATAATGATTGAAGAAGTGGCCAGGCTGATTCTTGAATGATAAATGAAAGAATAAAAACTGCTTGGGAAATTGTCCAATAAAAAGATTGGGGCCGAGGCATTTCGGCAAGAATAATGAGTGGCCACATGATTGAAGCGCAAGACCGTGTCATCTGAATTTAATTTCTTGTCTTGATTTTTGTTTTAAACATCGTGTAAGGCGGTGGACTTGGCCATGTTCCTGTGAGCAGAATAACTTAGCTTAAAATGGCGTACTTTTCATTGGTTCTCAGCTGGTTTGGGGGTTGTAGTTTTTAAATGCCATCCCACTACTCCCTCCCACACTTGCGTGCAAGTTACAAATGTGATTTGCAGCATCCATTACAATTGGAAATATGTTCATTTTTGTTATTTGCAGAACTGAGTTTGGTGTCTTTAGTTTTATATACCGGCTCATCTCAATATTTGACATTTTGCTGTTTCAGCTCACGAGCATCATATGGGGTGAGGCTGGTGAAAATGGCGAACATATAGTCCCTTATCAAGCTGGAAAGGAAGATGATCGGCCCAATAAAATCCAAAATGAAGACATCGCAACCCTTAAGCCTAGTGAACAGAAGCCACTCGGGGCAAAACTCGATCTCCATGGTATGAAGCTGGAATGCTTCAACAGAAGCAACAAAAATGGAGGGATTGCTGTATCGAGCTTGGACTCATGGCCAAATCTCTCTTCATCGGAAGCTGCTAAAGATGAGCAAGGATCTGTTGGTACTGGAGTGTCCGGTAATGTGACAGAAATCAACGAATGCAATTTATCTAAAGGTGGTGAAAATGCTATTTCTTATGACATGAAGCACACAGCGCATTTTGAGTTGACTTGTGATATTTCTAATACTTCTCACCCAACATCAATTTTTCCAGCGGAGATGGCTCAACACAATGCAGATGCTGATATATTTGGAAACACCCAAGATAAAGAGCATACCGATTTTTCTGACTATGGATGGGAGAATATCAGCAGCTTTGATGACCTTGATCGAATCTTTAGGTAATGCATGACCTCGATCAATTTTAATATCTCTTGTGTAATTTGTGTAGTTCACTACTTGACAGTTATGCTTATTGGGGTTGGCATATGTCATAACACCTAGAAAACTCTTCTCAATTGTGGATGATTGATGAGAAACAGCTACTCCTATAATGTTGCTGCTAAGACTTTTTATTGTAGTCATGCCAAATTTCTGTTGAATGAGAAGGCAGCCTTGTAGAATAGTTAATGACAATGACCTACTTTATCAAGAAACATGGTGAGCTTTCTTGACTTGGAAGATCCCTACTTTCTACTCAGCTCACACTCTCCTTTGCTTCTGAGATTCTTAGTTTGCATTTCTCAGGTATTTATCTGACTCAATGTTCTCACAAGTGATGATTTTGCAGCAATGATGAGCCAATATTTGGCCAAGCAAATCTTGATAATGCTGATGAGATATGGTCTTCTTCTAAAGACGCAACAAGCAGTCCAGTAAGATCATTTTCCATTTCTGCGGATTCTCCTGGTTTGATTTCTGGAGCATTGACGAGTTCATCAGAGATCCCACAAGTGAAAACAGAATATGAACATCAAGATGAGCAGTCTTTCAACCTTGGCTATGACAAAATGAATGAGCCCGCATCCATTAGTTTTCAGCAAAAACATGCAACTGTTGAACCAGTGGTGAAAGATCAGGTACTGTAAATCAGATCACTGAATGTCCAATCTGAATTGAACTATTTTCTCCTTCTATTATACAAGTGAAGCAAAGCTTTTTCATTTTTCTCCATAGAAGAATATGGCCACGGTAGGAAAGACCCATGCAGAAAACTCTCGTCTTTTTGTTGATAGTTCTTTTACCCTGAATGAATGTGCTGATAAGGTATTCACTTTTCTCATGGAAAATAGTGAAATTGCCTTGTCTATTCTGCCAATATCAGTAATTCAATCTGGTTCCCAAATTTTAATAATATCCACAAGAGATTAAAGATAGAAAGCCAAAATTAGTTTCCATCGATTGCTCCATGTAGATTGAGCATTTAAATTTTTCAAGTTCCAGTTGTCCTGACAGGTCAACAATCTTCATCTTCCTGTGAATAGCCACCGAATTTGACTGTGAAGACCACTACTTGTACATGCTTATGTCGATTGAGTTTTATAGTCCCCTCCATTGAGATGTTTTCCATCTCTTCAGGTTCTCGCTACATTATGCAGGTTTACAGGCACAAAACGCTCCATAAAAGCCAGAAGAAGTCCCAAGAGAAAGCTGAAGGGAAAATATCCCAAGATATTTATGGGTCCTGGTCTTCACATGTGGATTTGGGGGACAGTACGGCCATCAGCCATCGCCGTTTCCATCATCTATCAATCAACTAAGTGGGATTAGAGGACCTGAGCCCACCCATTTCCAGCAGATCTCTGATCCATATGCACAATCTGCTGCATTCAGGAACTATGCAGAATCATTTCCAGCAGTACTTTCACCAACGAGCTTCCAATCCAGGGAGGTCAAGTGTCCAGTTGTGTTTCCTGGGTACAAGGTATCTTCTACTTATGTCGACTCTACAGGAAAGAGGTTTGATTCCCCAGGAAATCCTCCTACAATGACACCTCAAGAGAAAATTGAAAAGTTGAGGCGTCGCCAGCAAATGCAAGCAATGCTTGCTATAAAGAAACAGCTACAGCAGTTTGTTGACCAAAACTGTCCTTCTGATGCTCAAGAGGTTACTCTGGAAATTTCAAATCAGCATAGCAAGGGCGCCCATTTGGAAGTTGATGATCTGAGCAGTCTTCCTTCAATCGACATAAGTTCTTCAATAGAGCAGGATGGTTCTACTTTTGTCTCTGCAGCTGTTGATGGCAGTTCAATTGAGGATGTGGTGCTTAATCAGCTTCAGGATGTGATTGCAAAGGTATGTTATTTTTTCCAGTGGCTTCTTTTCCAAGTGGGTTTTAATTTGTCTAGAGTGATAAAGTGGAGTAGTGCAGTTGGATGACAGGATCAAAATCTGTATACGGGATAGCTTGTATCGCCTGGCTAAAAGTACTGTGAAAAGGCAACACACTGGGAGTATGATTGGCACTGTTGTGCATCCACAAGATGAGCAAGAAGTTTTAGCAAAGGAGGAATCAGAGGCTAGTAACAGGTTAGTTAACAAATCTATTGGTGGTTTCCCTTACTTATGTAATGCTTTTGCAAAGAGTTATATTGTCAAGGTGACTTAATATAGGACAGTTCACCTGGTCTGAGTGGTAGCATCTAATTTCAAGCATGATTCTGTGGAACAATGTGCGAATTGATGACAATATTTGAACCCTTCTTAGGTTGATCAAGTTTGAATGGCATTTGTTGGTGTGAGTATGATATTCTACTTCTGTGTTTCAACAGTCGAGTGACATTTTACTTCCTATCCTTGATGAAATTCTTAGATCAACCAAAGAAGCAAGCAGATTCCTATTTATAAAAATTAATTACTGCAAGATGGATGCTTTTGGTTTTCTATTGCAGTTAATTGAACGGTTCTCGATGCCCTGGGTATTATGTTCATATCCTGAAGTAGTGTAATGATTGTTTAGATTTACTCCTGTCTTTGTTATTAGTCATCTTGATGATAAAACCATACCCATTAATGAGAAAGGACGAAAGGGAAATAGAGAAGACAAAAAACGCAGAAGATCAGAGGCAATAACTTGCTATGGGTTAATAGAAAATCTACATCTTTTAGGATCAACTCCTTTCTTGATTTCATCTATTCTTGTGCCCAAATGTTCACAAAACTAAGTTTCAGTTGTAGGAACTTGAAACCTGACAAACTGTCTTCAATTGAAGTAGAAGCTTGTTCAAATCACTGGCATAACTTTCTTCAAGTCGAATATCTGGCACCATAGATAAGTTTACTGTCCATTTTTTATTGCTCGGTGTTACAGGGAGGTTAAGCCAGCTGATGTTGAAACAGACACCAATCCAATAGACCGAGCAGTTGCCCATTTGCTCTTTCATCGGCCTTGTTCCACTAAACTTCCTGGAACACCCGAATCATTGATTTCTCGAAAGCTCCCTCACAAACACAAAGCACAAGAGTTGGCAAATGTGCAGAACGAGGGACTGTCCAAGATCTCAAAAACTGAGTCGCAGTCCTCTCTTCAAGGATCAGAAAGTACAGACCAGATGACAGATACCCATCAGATTAATCAGTTCAAAAACAGCACTTCCATGGACACGTCCGAAAATGCCTATGTGCCAACAGAGGGTGGAGCTGGAGCTCTTGAAGCATCGCAAGAGCAGTAAAATTCGTGATGGTAATTTATTCTTCTCGTCTCATCCGTGATCATATAAACTTTTCCACTACTTGGGTATGATGGAATTGCTGCTTATTTGGAGGTTCTCTTTTGTTCAGCCAGCTGAATCTTCATTGAGTGCGATTACCGAAGTCAGAATCATTTGTTTAAGGTGACAAGGCCAGGAATGGAGCAATTTCATTAACATCATCTTGATTATGCCTACTATGTGGAACTTAATTCTATGTGATACTTTAGCCATTATGACTGAACCTGAACTCTTATGACTGAAAAAACTTACTAAGACGATTGTTAGTGATGGTGTCCATTGAAAGTTGTGATATTGCAGAAGTTGCAGCAAATAGCAGGCGACTTCCGTGTATTTATCAATCCTCAATCGGCTTAGTCACCTTCCCTTCTTGACCTGATTGCATTTTTCCAGATCAGCGTTCTTGTACAAATATTCTACAATTGTCGTACGCCCAGTCATTCAGGATATCATACCTTAATCAGAACATGCTTCATTTACATGGATGCATGCATGTTTTAAGTCAGTGTGATTAATGCTCCAGTGTTCTGCTTAGCTTCTCTTTTGGCTTCCCTTGATCCTATTTAAAGAATCTACTACCTTCTTATTTGGCGTCCTCCAGTTACCTGCTGTTCAAGCCAGTTCAACCAAGAAGGAATAGATATTCGCGATTCTGAGCAGCACCGATCTGCCATTGAGGTAGCAACCCAAATAGAAAAACACCAAAGGCCAACACGTTGTACTAGTCAATCCGTTATGCCGTCATCAAACCAAGTCCATGGTATCTTTTTCTTGATGGTATCTTTGTAGAGATGTAGGAGGGAGAAGAATTGTACTATGATAAATCAATGGTTATATGCACCTTCAAGAATCGCACGACGTTGCACCACCTTAAATGCCATGGAGGCACTTTCTGAAGTTTTTGGCTTGGGCTTGCGAAGAGTTCTTGAAAGCCATTTGCTTTGTAGATATCAGGTCCAACCTTCACTTTCTTCAATTGCCAAGTCTCTGCCCCTTTCAATTTGCTAAAAAAACAAACGGAGAGATCTATCCTTAGCGCTATATTAGTTTTTACCGCTCTTTCTTCCATCCAGTTTTTCTGCCAATTCTCAGAACTTCGCGCAAGATTCATCAGGTTACCATATTTAGGTTCCATTGTAATTTGCTTACATGCTCAAACAATAACTCGCGCATATCGGATGAGGCTTGGCGATGTCCATCATGCAAGGTTAGCAATATTGGGCAAGACCGATTTTCACGACAGTATAGTACGAGGCGAAATGCGAATCATAAAGACAAAATTCGAAGGTGACACGACGCGATGCGAATAACCCCGTGGAACGATGCAAACCAACGTGTTGTCACTGCAAGTATAAAATCGAATTGACAAAATGTCATGTACCATTCTGGATCATCCGTCACTGCATGTCCACCGGCCCAATCTTCCAAACGAGAGCCCACGACCCAAATACAAATTCGGATTCGGACCCATTTCTTTGGGGCATTCCTCGTCGGTCCGTGCGGTCTTGCGTGTCGGTCGGTCCGTCGCGTGCGGTCACAAAAGTCGACGGCCGGGGATTCCGGTTGCGTGAGATTCGAAGTCGGCACTCGCCATCGGAGCAGCTGGTGGGATTGCTCGCGGCTTTCTGCTCATGGAAGGAGAAGACGAGCAGAAGCCGACGGCGACGAAGCGGAGGAAATCGAGATCGGGAGCGCCTTCTTCCGCCCCGATCAACAATCTCGATGACGGGTGCCTCATGCACATCTTCAGCTTCCTTTCTCCTATTCCAGGTATCGTTTCCATTCCGCCCCCCTTTCGGCTCCTCTTTGCCCTAATTTGTCATTTCGATGTCTTCTATCCGCGCGTGTAGTTTCGGGAACTTCCCTCTAGGTCTTCGGATTCTTGATTTCCGCTAAAATTATGGGTTGGAACTCCTGTCTTCATGTATGGTTCAAATGTACGTGTGCTTGTTATGTGCTGGCGTCGAAAGTTTGGGTCTTTCCGTAAAGCCATGTTGTCTGGGTTGTCCATTGAGAGTTTTGGCTGATTAGAACTTGGGGGAGCAGGTCATTTCAGGGCAGGCTGATCGAAATTTTCCCTGAAAATGACGAGTTTTGCGGGAATGATGCTAGGACTTGAAGGAGTAATGTGGGGTTACTGTAGTTTAGGCGACCGGTGACAATTTGACTATTTCATATGTTAGTTTAGTGAATTTCCCATCCTACTGGAGATTTACCTTGCGCTTTCTTCTAGATTTGGCTGTTTCAGATATAGGGTCTGGGCAAGGATTCTAGGAACCACAGTTCCTTTATCTTTCTGCTTGGTGTTGCTACCGTGTTGTTTTGCTGGGTGGACTCCTCTTCACAAGATAGAAGAGAAGAAAAGGAAAAGAAGATGTTCTCTGTTGTTAATACATTTGTCTACTTGCCACCACTTTAGCCATATCAATTAAGAGTAGGTTGTTTTGGGCTGCAGACTTTACACTCAGTCAAAAACCCTATTTTTTTTCACCAAGTTCCCAAGCAAAATTGCCTTTTCAAAGTTTTGGTCTATCTGGGGAGCCTAATGACCAAAAGCTACTCAATTTAAATACCCATTAACTATTTCTCATGTAAGGGTATATGCTAGAGAAGATATCCAGTATTATGTCGGAGTGCCACAGACCCGTTAGGACTCAGTAATAGTCCAATACTTTGGTGGAGCATCTTTCTCCATATTATCTGATATCACATGCTTGTGCAATATGTAGTATTTTATATTATGTTTTAAAGTACATGAATTAAATACTTATAAAGGCTAACATCTTTAACTCCACCCTGTTCTCCAAGAAAAAATAATACATGCATGATATTATTTTGCTGCGTTGTCTGTCACAAATTGCTGTTGAGTTTGCAGATCGTTATAACACCGCCCTCGTTTGCCACAGATGGTGTTACCTGGCATGTCACCCTCGGCTGTGGCTACGAGTAGACCGGTCTGTAAAAGATTCATCAGAGCCAGGAGTTTTCCCCAATATTGAGTTGGCTGTCTCTGCTGCAAGGTCCATTAACATCCTCTGTGTAGATAATTGGATCTTTTAATGAGCTATGGAATTCTGATGCTATTTTACCCTCATAGACCTGGAGATACTATTCTGATTGCAGCAGGGGGAAGTCATGTTGCCTCTAATATTCAGATAAAGAAACCACTTTGCCTGGTACCTACACAACTTTAACTCAAAACTGCTGTAGTTTTCAGAGCCTGTTCCATGGATGGACAATTTATGCATGATTATCTTCTACTGATAAAGAACATGTGATTATTGTATAACTATCATTTTCTAGCATGATTTTTAGTTATTCCCATTATACTATTGTTAGAGCATGTCCTAGAGGCTTTGAGTCTCTGACTAGTATATTGGCCAGAACTACTAGCCTTTTTTTGAAAAAAAATGCAAGTAATAATTGAGAGAGAAAAAGTTGTTTGATAGACAGTAAGTGGACTTAGAGAAGCCACTTGATGATTTTTTTAACTTACTTGGCTAGTTCTTAGTTGTACTTCCATCCTGTGTTAGGGTGGGATTGTTGTTTTGGGGGCAAATGGCATTTAGATGTTACTCGTGTATGTGAATTAAGTGGTTCTCGGTAACATGAGATTTACAATGTAAATGTTTAAAAAGTTAAGAGGAGCATATGGAGGTGGCATTGTTGGGATTCGTTGGTCTTGGAATGTGTAAATGTAGAAATGATTGAAACTTGTAGTGTTGATTTTGGGATTCTTTGGATAAGTCATCCTGAGGAAAGCTCTAATTTGCTTCTGTATTGCCTGCAAGTTATGGTAGCATGCTTGTTAAGTTAACCATAGTTTTCATCTCCTAATTACTTTTATCCATACCTTGTTCTCTTGTCTACCTCCTTTTCTCAGATTGGTGGAGGTGAACTTCCAGACGAGACAATGCTTCTTTGTTCACGAGGTTCAGACAGGTTTACTTCTTCTTCTTCTTTTCTGAAGCACCTTTTTCAGATGCAGTAAAGCATGAATGTCAGTAGTTCTTCTTACAGATGGTATCTGGGAGATGCTGTATTCCTTCTCGCATCGGTTTACTGCTTAGTGAATTGACTCCCTCTTTCTGTCAATTAATGAAATTTTAGGTCACTTTTTAACATGCTGTGAAGCACCCATCAACATAACCTGCCCAAAACAATTTTCAGTGACTTTGCAAGTCTCTACTGACCTTGAAATCTACTGCCAGTCTTTACTTACCTTGAAATCATAATGCAGTTGCAAGAGTAATGAGTTTTTTGTTCTTTGTCAACTGTTTCAGATATTATGTTCTGCAGTGCAGATTTTGGTTAATGAAATTTAACTTTGGCAATTACAAGGAATGTAAATGGACATGTTTTCCTTTGTTTAAGCAGTGCCCTGGAGTTCCTTTCCACCTGCAAACTGTCGAATCTAACTGTGAAAGCGGAGCTTGGATGCTGTCTGCTTCATAGGAACGGAAGGCTGATTATCGACGGTTGTATTCTCCAATGTGAGACAGACCCTTTAGACTACCTCTCGTGCCCAATTGTGAGCACAGCTACAGGCAGCAAGGTCGTTTCCTCTCCTAATGGGTGTCATGGCGATGGTGTTTCGGTCTCTCGGACACGAATTGAAGGTGGTGCCAAAGCCGTATTGACTAGTGGGGACCTGGCATTGCAGCGTGTTCGGGTTATATGTGCTCGTACTTCTATGTTCTTCTGGTTCGACGTCGAGTGTCCCTCTTGACTCGATATCTTTGTGCCGTTGTCTGTAGTATATAAGTACCAGTTAGTTTTACTTTTTAAAGATGTTAATGAATATTGCTGTGATGGTGTGGATACTGTGGAATTTTCATCGTATCCTGTCATCCAAATCCTTATTTTCTTCTGAGATAATTAATAAATAATTCATGAACTTTAATCTAGTATGTGATATGATCTCTTGACTTTAATTTATTTAAGGGATATGGGCACTACAATCCTAAAACTTGTCATAAAAGTACAATTGAATCCTAAAATTTACAAAAAGTGTAATTAAGTCTTAAAATATATTAGATTGGTGCAATTGAATTTTTCCATTATTATTGTCAATTTGTCTAATAGAAAATGCTGATGTGGCATTTTTAAATTAATTTACTTTCCTATATGGCATTTTTTAATCACTTTTTGCTTTAAATCGTATTCAAACAATAGCAAAAAATTTTAAATGATAAATAATTTTAAAAAATAGTTGTAGTGATCGTGGCTGCCCTTGCCACTACCACCCTGTCACCAGAAAGAGCCAATGAGGGTTGCTAAGGCCTCAACCAAGGTTGGCAACCCTCACCCAAATCTATACAAGTGTCATAGCCTTCCACTCAAATTTAGACGAGGTCTTCAGCCCTAACCCAGTTGTGGTCACCCTCGATGAGGGTTGCCAACCCTCGACGAGGACGCCCTCCACCCAAATTTGAGTGAGGGTCACTAGGCCCTTGCCTATCATGGGTGGGTTGCTGGCCTCGACCAAGGCCTTGGTAATCCTTGGCAACCTCTACCTACCCTTGCCGATGACAAGGGTAGCGGCAACAAGGGCATGTTGCCTTTGCCCATTGTTTCATTTTTTTTTTAATACTCTTTATTTTATTCAATTAATATTTTGGTTAAATTAATTAAAATTTAAGTCACATCATCGCCACTTAAGAGAGATAAAATATTAGAAAAAATCACGTCAACATTTTTCGTTAGTCTAAATAGAGGGTGTTAAACTTAGGGCTTAATTAAATCAATTTGACCAGTATTATGACTTGATTGTCTTTTTTGTAAATTTTATTATTCAAATGTACTTTTGTGACAAGTTTTAAAACTTATAGTGCACGTATCTTTTAGTTTAATGTAATTTGTAAATATTGATCCAATGTGTAGTGTTATCTATGAATTTTTAATTTATTTAACATAATTTTGGAACTTTTGTGTCATTTTCTCTTCTCTTTTGCAAGGCGCTTCTTGCATTGACGTGTTAATTTATTTTTATAGAGCTGGAATAATTTTCTACAATGGACCGCGCACGATGAATTTATGCAGACACGCGAAGATGAAATCTTGCACCAAAGCAAAATTAATGGTTTGATTTATAAAAGGAATCCTCCCGACTAGATTTGCACCGATTCCATCTTTTGTTGAATAATCGGTATCACCAAGTTCATGATCATATGAAAAGGAATCGTTTTGACACCTATCGGACAAGATGAACACATCAGTGCTTCCTCTTATTCAGTAAACAAAATTAATGATCATTATATGTCGAGATGGAATAATCCAGAATTAAACAAAACGAGGAACGTCCAACTGCCATTCGTGAGCTGCCAAGGTGGTTCAGTTGCTCAGAAAGATGAATTGAAAATAGTACACGGCGCCCGCTCATTTCAAACATTAACACGTAAAACAGCCATTTAATCCAAGTTCACACGCATTTTAGCATCCATGCAAGCTTTGGGCCAAAATAACAAAATCCATGCAACCCTCAAACATGGGTCAAAGAAAGAGTTCTCCGGCATAAGAACGTCTTGCAAGAAATCCCTATAAACTATGACTACAGCACGATCACTATATGCAAGATGAGACAGCACACTTCTAGACAAGCAAACTCTCAGCTATGTGGTTTATTCTCTTCCAACTTACAACTCTCAGTTCCCTAAAATGTAAAGAAAGCATTGACTTTGATTATTCTTCCCCATAAATTTCGACATAAAGATTTCAGCAGCCAACCAATAACGATCACAAAATTGAGATACACCTTCCTCGAGGTTTTAAATCATTACACCATTTACTCTTTCTTTGGAACACCCTCCTTTCCCTTTCTTTCTTGAATTTCCAGACTTTGGCGACCTGAAGAGAAGGTATATACCGGCACTAAACTCTTCATATTCTCCATGTCCCCCTGTTTATGTAGTATTCTCCTGGATGAATTTTAAAGACAAGCAAATGCAAACGTTAGCAGACCACAAGAAGCAACATCATACATCAAAGAAAAGCATTATGGAGGACGATTTCTAATTTGCAAGTAAATTATTACATCAAAATAGCACCCAACCTCCCATGCCAAGTCCATAATCAATTAAATTAACACATATAAAGAAGCTCAGAATCTAATTATGAACAATAATACATATTCTCTACATCTCTACATTGGGTTGTCACTGTCAATAGATATATGGCAGTGGGATGGGACCAATGCCCCTTTCACTGAAGGATTATTTGAAAAAATATAGAGCAGACTTCTCTTTTTATGACACTTTAGACTGGGCAGAAAGATTGAACTGCATATTCACAAGTCTCTTATGTTTTTGAGTGATGACCAGAGTATGAGAGGATCAGACAAACAGAGGATCAGACAAACAAACGAGGAAGTTACAAACCCTGACATGAAAAAGGGAAACACTTGAAAGAAATTGTCATACTGATCCCTCAAATTGGTCATGGGTCAATGGACTGGACATGACTATGTCACTCAAAGATGATAATGCGAGAGATTAAAGGCTAATGATTATGCCATATCCATTTCTTTGAGGAGAGGCTTTTGCAAAAAATTACAACTGCGTTTGTTAGGCTCAAAGACAATTCCATAATAGCTGAAATGCTGATTTAAATTCAACAAACGTATAATTGAAACAAAAACGATGACAAGATTCCAAATTTCATCAAAGATAAGATTTTTTTTGCTCCTGTGGGTCCATCCACAACAGCATCTAAACTCAAGAAATAAGACAGCAACTAAAGAGGCAGTCACTTTTCTGCATAGCAAGCTCCTGGAGAGCTAATTAATTTTATTCATGCATGAGAGATACAGGAACGGATCAATCACAGAAGAGTCTAACAGTCTATGAAAGCTTTCTTGCCTTCTTGGGAACATCACGTCTCAAAGGTCTCTCTTTCAGTAAGTGAACAAGATACAAATATTTCCCTTGTTCTTTTGCTCTTACCACAGGATCCATAGATGCAGTCAAACATGTATATATGTATATTAAAAGCAATGAAATGATCACATCAGCAGCTGCTCAATCATAGAAGCTGATGGAAGAATACACCTAACAACTCGCTATCTAAATTAACACTAAAATTTCTATGCATTAGCTTCAGTCATCAGAGCTGAGTGACATTCCAAAACTCTCAAGCAATACAAAATGAAAAGATCACACTAAGAATTGTGCCACTACTTACTTGGCAATGCTCCGGTCTGAACTCAATTGGTTGGAGCAGGTTTCCTCTGCAGCACCAAGTCATCATTCGAATAATAATCTGCTATTAGCCGGTACACATATGATGGATTGTGTCCTCCTCTGGAAATATTAGGGGGGAAAAAGTGAAACTCAAAAGATGATACAGCTAGAAGTAATTGAGTCCACAATTAAACAATGTCACTATCACAATAGCCTGACCCAGTACAATGTAGATAGAAATAATCCAGAATATGCAATGTGAGCAAATTGAGAATTGCTAGAACTGTTCTAAAAGATATATGAAACTCAGAGGTTCCCAGTTAATTGCAAGTCTGTCTAGGAGATAAGAACAAGTTCAAAGGCTTTGTATTATCAACTTAAGCTCTTGTTGCTATTTTCCATGACCTTCTACTTAATGCTCCTGTAAATAAATTCATTTCTAAAATAGCATTTATATATAGAAAAGAATTCTGGCAAGATAGGCATAATAAAGGTACTCACGTGTCTGTGATAAACAAGCTGACCAGTTTAGGTGGTACATAATCAAATGTTGGGTTGACAACATGAAGAAGTGGAGAGCCCGTTCCACTTCCAAAGTCCATGCAATCTGAGAATTCTCCAAAATCAAGCAGTTCAGAAGGTGATCTCAGCTCATTTAGTAAGACCTCTGGATTGTGAGGATACAAGGGGCACAACTGCAATCCAAAATCTGTGTGATCAGTATAGCACCAGCACACCATCAAAGGTCATCAAACATTTCCAGCTAACTAAACATGCATCCAAGGGACAACCAAACCCCACTATGTTGTCAACTCAATCTACGTCTAAAATGCATAAAATTAGCCTAAATAACAAAAACATGTCAATTCATTCTTAACCCTGCTCCATAATTCAAATGTCTAGCGCTACTCAAATTGTGCAACCGCTGTAACTACAGAATACACTGCAAATATATTAATTATTAAAATGCTTGTTGTAGCTTACTTTGGACACTAACTAAAGTAAGCAGCAAGTGAATCGTTATTCCCCCAGTTTACCTTATGGCTGCCTGCGAGCACCACAAAAGGAACAGCATGCCTTTGAGCAGCAAGAGCAACCATATTCAACCCCACAGGTGCTATAACTCCACCATTAGCCATTACAGCATGAGCTCCAACAATTACCTTTCAGCATAAATTTAGTTCAAACAGTCATTGCAGTAAATCAGATGCTGATGCGCAAAAAATTGATAAAAAAGATGCTTACCATGTTCACACGCGAAATCATGGCAAAGACAGCAGAATCAGTAATGAGCGTGGTTTGTAAACCTCTCGCAACCAACTCTTTTGCAAGTAGATGTCCCTGATACCTGATCAGGACCACATGATTAGAAGAGCTCAGCAAGAGATGAAAACATATTAGAATGACCAAAGACCTATGATCAACTCACCTTGGAGCTCCCTCGGCAACAAACACACGGAATGATCTTTTTTTCTCCTTTGCTGCACAGAGAAATTCTAGTACCGTTCTTGAGCTTCCTAAAGTTAATATTACCTCACTGAAAACACATGAAATATAATCAGCAAGTGACAATCAGTCAAACTGGAAAGTCATCTCAGACATTGTTTGCAACAAATTAAGCAATAAAAAAAGGCATCATCATGAAATCAATTGGAAGAACAATCAAATAAGTCAATAATGTATAAATAACTTATTGAGATTTCAAAGCACAACAGATCATGCTAACCCCCCAAAAGAAACAAACACAAATTCATATGGATGCACTTATTGGTTTTCTCTTGAGGGGACAAAAGGATGAGGACACCTGAATCCAGGCCCAGTTCCTAGGAAAGGCCTGCCTAAAATCCTAAACTCTGCTAATGCATGTGTTCATTTTTGTGTCTTAGTATGCCCCAGTTCATCATCAGATAACCAGTGTCTCAAAACTGCACCACTGGTCTGAGGGTGATGTGTCTCCATCAGACCAGACATAGATTAAGAGTTTCCTAAGATAATTATCAATCACATGGACATATGACCTGCCCAACAAGGTAGAGGAGTATTCATGCCATTAGCGAGAAAAACAGCATGCATTCATCTTAAAGAAACCCACAGACCATATTAAGATGAGGAAATCTGGCATATGCTTAACCATGTCCCAATTTGCTAGCAAATGATGCTTGACCTCCAATACAAAAAAGAGTACATATAGCAGACATGTTTCCAAATTGAAATTATACAAGCACATAAAATTCCATTTCGCACATCATACCAAAATATACCAAAACTCGGCATATGGTAGCAACAACCTCATGCCACAAAGGTTATCATGGAAACTGCAGACTATAAGACAAAGTTAAAAGATTTATGGATAGAGAAAAAGAAAAAAGCATCACATCATTTTTCTTATTTCATGTCAGGTTGGTTACTTAAATTGTGAAGAAGTTTATTATATTAAAAGCAGTAAAAAATCAAAAATGAATAAACCAAATCAAAATTACCACGCATAAACTCCCAAATATACTTAAAAAGACACCCATCTCAAGTTTCCTAACACTCAATTAAGGGTAAAACTGATGCAAAGAACCATTAAAACAAGAAGCAGACCAATAAAAGGGGAACAAGCAAATGTCAACAAGGCAAAAGAAGTACTTTTGATGAATATGCTCCACTGCTTGCTCAGCAATCTGTTCATGGCAAGTGTCAATATCTCCAATGAGTTCATTCAATGCTTCAATAACATCATGCTTCAGCTTCCGGCTTCTTGTACTCTTGTCAGCAGCTGTGAAGAAAAAGTTTCTTAGCACTGACTAGCAAGTCACTAAATCTACCAGAAAAGCTATTTCCTTCACACTTCTGCTTACAATTTTTAACATAATACTATAAAATTGATTTATCAAATTGGCAAGTGATTTTGTGAATGGAAAAGAAATCTCCATGTGCCCTCAATGGCCATTTGCTATTCACTGGATAGGACTCTATGCTTTATCACAACACCAGCTATCTTTTGCATTGCTAGCATGCATCAACAAACAGACCATTGAATGATAAAGGAAGCTCACATTTGCTTTTTCCATCAGAATCACCCCCTGATGAAGAAGTATGAGGAACAGCCGTCGAGTCAGGTAGATCCTCAAGAAGGGTTTGCAAGGAAGGTGGGCGCAAAGTGTTTCTTGAAGCAGCAGCTACTGCAGCGGCAGACAACACAGGATGATCATCTTGGTCTGTTTCACCTTCGTCATCACTTACAGGTGATACATTCAACCCAGCCATAGCCACTGTCGTGAGAGAAAGATCCTCCTCCCTAATGATATGCAAAACACGTCTGACGATATTGCCAACAGCAAGCTCTGCATTCACAATTACAACTTATCAATACATATAGCAAGAACCCACAATATCTGTAAAGAGATGCTTAAGCATAAATAATCATGATAGTTCTTTCCAAAAGCTTAAAAGAGAACTTGCAACACAATATTAGTTGAGCATAACTTCAAAAAACCAAAACTAATCATTCTTTTATAGGATAGCAGCATTATAAAGTACATAAAGAAATCAAACAATTTACAAACTTTAGCAAGATGAGGATGTGGATGGCCACTATCTAGTAATATCATCAACAACAGGAGTATCCACAATTCATACTTTTTAAGAAGGTACATTTTCCAATTCATAGATTTAGCTTGTGGATGGTGCTTCTTTGTTCCTTGTCAGTGTGAACAAAAGAAAATGGAGCAATATAAGTGCCCTGTTGTGGTAATGAAAGCCGCAATATCATCTCTAGCCTTTATTCGACACTGGCAAGAAGAAATTGAGGTACTAGGACATGGCAACAGTGCCTATTTTGAAGCAGAAGAAAATTTGGTTACTCTCAACACTGGATATATATAATACTTGAAATAAAGTATTGGGACATATGGTCCAGTTTCAAACTGCAAGCTGATATCAAGCAATGACAGACACTTTGGTGATTTTAAACTAGCATTAACCAAATATGAAGCAATAAAAGTGGCATACCAACTGGATTTGCTGCAACCAGCTGCTCTCCCACTGCTTTTACAGCATCAATCAAAGCAGCTGCCTGGTGGGTGTGTGGAATTCGCTGCTGAGAAATAACCGATCGAAGGAGTATTGCTGTCTGCCTTGCTGTTGCATGTGAGCCCTCAATCTTGCTGCCGCCACATAGAGAACATGAATTTATTTTCTCGCCTACAAGCATGCTACAGGAACTTCACAACTAAAAATTGGAGTTTGACACGATCTCACCGTTTTTTAAGCTTGAAAAGGAACTCATTCACTAGGGCTTGCACGTCTGGCATGATTACCGATCTACCACCGCTTTCACCCACCACTTTCACCTAAGCGATAGCAAAAGATCAGTCTGGAGTACCCAAAAAGTTTGATCCATTCAATTGAAGAGCAAAGATATAGATTACTCAGAATTATTTCCACGCACAAAAATGAAACATGACCAAGAGCTAAGTTTTGGTGAAACCGTATGACCGAATGTCATTGAGGAGACACTAATTGGTAAGTCTAGATGTAAGAGCTGCCGTAACCACCTTTAAACCAGAGTCTTTTATTCTCTAGTTCACTCCAAACCATTGCAAACTCACGCAGTTAGTGAAACAGTCAAGGGTAACAAACTGCAATCGCAGCCAAATGCCCTATAAACAAAGAGCATAAGTAACTTCGTCCCCATGCATGCAGTATATTTTCCTTCCAATGTCAGTTTCATTCTCTATACTCTCTAGTGTTCCTCCATTCTAAAAAACCACCTTATACTAACACACCAGCCCCGTCCCTCTGTGCTGTTCCTTCCTTCTACAAAACCACCACATACCGAAAAGCCAACCCAGATAGACAAAATTCTGTCTTTTATCCCTTTCCCATTAGTTCAGTCATATCAACAAACTGGTACTAGAGCAAGCAGACATCAAACACTCTTCTCGTTCGCTTTTCAGGCATCTGATTCATTCTTTTTATCATGCCAGCAATTCCCTTTGAAATTTAACATGGGAACTCTTCCAACAACGTGCTCACTCCAAATTCCCGCTATGATTTCTTCGATTGCGAAGTATGTGCAGCTAAGCACACCCAAATAGAAGTCCCAAAAATATATCCGCCGCGGAACATAAAATCACGCTGGCAAAAAAAAAAAAAAAAGGACGGACAAACCCCAAACCCCAACACTTCCTCGCATTCCATTTCGTGCATAAAGCAAACACGCTGCTTCTTAATTGATCAAGAAAATAAAAAGAAGAAAAAGAAAAACAAGAAGAAGCAGAAGAAGAAAAGGAGCGACGGGCGATCGAGAATCTCACGAACAGGAGCTGCTCGGACAGCGAAACGAGTCCAACATTCACTTACAAATTCAAGGCGGCGGATCGACGGAACGCCGCGCCAATCCAAAGCGCGAGGATTTTTCTGGGGCAGTCTTTGATTACTACGAGGGGGAGACGTGGGTTTTTTCGCGCAGCTGAAAGAAAGAAAGAAAGAAAGCGCTTTGAAGACAGTTGCCGTTCCAATGTGTTGTTTTTTTTATTTTGCTTCTTTTTTGCTTCTCTCCCTATCTTCCGACGCCCGTTCTTTCGCTTTCTTTTCCGCTTTTTCGGTTTTCTCGACACGGAGCTGATTCGGGTATATTGTCATGGGCTTGTTTAGGCCCAATGCCATATTTTCTTTTCTTCTTAATCATAAACATGAATTCATTATAATTTTGTTGGGGCGAGTGGTTATGAAAATTAATTGATGATGATAATAATAATAATGGCACATAAATTCAAGAGGCATCTAATTACAACAGTGATTCTTTATCAGTTTTCATTAGGGTAAAAAGTCACTAAAAATCTTAAACTATCTCTACCATAATATTTACTTTATTTTTTTCGTGTCTTTGAAAACTTTAATTTATGCCAATTACGACGCATTTACCCTAAAATTTGAAAAATTCAAATTTATACCCTTGACTCCATCAAGACTTTGTCAAACGATGTTTTGACCAAACAACATTATTTTTGTTTCATTTAAGTCACGGAGATGTCATACCAACATGATTTTCCATCCATTGTTTATATTAGCAAAAAATTTTAATACTGCTCATTGATGGAATCATGGTAGGAAGGAAAATGTATCACACATGTACTTTTAGTATAAAAATTCAAATAAATGTGATACAATAGACATCATTGCCAACATCGATTACCTTCTATTATTCATATAATCATATTTTTTAATGATGCTCATCAACCGAAGGTAAATGTGTCGACATTGATTACCTTCTATTATTTATATAATCATACTTTTTAATGATGCTCATCAACCGAAGGTAAATGTGTCATCAATGTACAAATTTGGGATTTTCTGCATAACAAAATCTTAAAGAGTAAACATGTCATCATAAGCATAGTTTAACTTCTTTTTTTTTTGACTTTTTCCCTTTTTCTTGTAAATAAATTGTCACTGGGCACAAGAACCAGAAAATAAAGGGAGACCGCACCCCTTTAAAAAGCCCAGGAACCAATTCAACCTGACCCAACTCTCTAAGACCCAAGGCCCAACAGGCCCAACCAACACCCTATAAGCAAAGCCCACGAATGGACCAACACTCACCCAAAGACAATCCCAGATCAGAACCTGGACAGATTCACTCTATACAGTCCAGCAGATACGCCTATTTATGCCTCGGCTGTCATTCAGACAAACATCAATTCTCCAGTTAGCAGACAGTAAAGCTTGAACTTCAGCAGACAGGACAAGACCCCACATCATCGGCCGTAGCAATCTGGTCTTTCCCCTTCCTCCATCCGTAGCCGATCGAAGTGAATTTGCTTTGAAGATACAATCACATCATTCAAGGGAAAAGAAAAAAAAACAAAACAAAACAGAGAGAGAAGACGAAAAGGAGGCATTTTTCCGATCTTCTTGTCATATATCTTGAATTCGGGAACGACAAAATCAACCATCTTCTTTCAAATTTCAATTTTTTTATTCCCGAAAAACTTTATAGTTTCACAAACCAAGCATGTACCCGAGAAAATGAACAGTTTAAAAAGACAGAAAGTGGTTTTCGCGTGGACTCTTCCAATGGGAACGGGGGAAATCGGGGAGGCTTGCTGGGATCCAGATGGAAGCATGAGGGGTGCGCGTATCACACAGGACTGATTATCACCTATCAATGCGTGCCCCCCTGTGCTGTGTCGGGGAAGGAGACAAGAGAGAGAACAGGAAATACGAGGAGGTTTTTGAAAATCAGAGAGCCAAAAAGGGAAGACGCCGACGAGCAGCGAGCGAGAAAGAGAGAGAGAGGGAGAGAAACGAGCCGGGGGGAGCGGGGCCCTACACGTTTCACTGTTGCCCTTTTTGTATTTTCTCGAGGACTTTCTCTCTCCTCGCCCACAGGCGACGCTCCCCTCTCTCTCCTCCCCCTCTTCTCTCTTCCTTCAGCCCCTGTCTCGAGCGGCTTTAATTTGAAATTATACGCGCACTTCGTGTCTTTCTCGCTTATATTATTCCTTTTCTTTCCCCCTTCATTTATTACCTCTATCTATCTTCCCATCTACTCTCTAGACGCCCTCGAATCGCTCCCTCCTCATCTGGGTTCGGTCGGTTCTTTGAACCGTCGCCCCCGCTTCGTCAAAGTGGGTTTTTTGAAATCGACCCACCTGATCTTTCCGCAATTCCTGGTGAGTTCCCCGTCTCTGTTCCATCTCCGCTTCATCCCTTTGCATGGGCATCCGTCGTCAAGTTCGATCTTTTATCTCGATTTTCGTGTTCCTCGGCCTCGCAACGGGCAAAAGTTCCGATCTTTCCCGTTCATGATTTGGGAACTTTATAGATCTACTTTGGGTTGGGGGTCTGTAAATTTTTCTTTCGATCCCTTCCTTCTGGGGATTGAAGGTTTGATCTGTCACGATCAGCGATTCCCCAATGATCTTAACTACTGGCTGACCTGGTTTCTTGTTTTGATCATTTCAGTCGTTGTGGAGGTTTGCCGAGGGCAGAGTCGTGGACTTTTTGTGAACTCTGCGGAATCAGGGTTCGAATTTTTTTCAAGCTGAAGGCAAATTGCTTTTATAATCAGGTAATGCATCTTTTTTACCTATGCAGGTATCATGTGTAGAATACGATGACGAAGTATGCAGGATAAGTGATTTGACAATTTTTTTTACAAGTCTGTTATAGAACTCACTTTGCATGGTACATGGAGAGAAGTTGGGATGCTGCAGTTATTGTGATGTCTGTGCGAGGTTTAATTATGATCAATAATGAAAAAGGCAAAGGCCAAAAAGCAAGAAAGAGAAACGAAAAGAAAAAAAAAGGTTCCCAGGGGTTTGTCTCACTGATCATTCAACTTTTAAATGTTTCCTCACGCTGCATGCTTCAGCATTGTAGAGAAAATTACATTTTAGTTTTAGCCTTATTGAAGCTGGCTTGACTTTGGAATAATGCAAATCTGGATTTTCAGAAAGACAATTCTAAGTGGTTGGAATTTCGTTTGAAGACGGGTTGTTTTTTCCTATCTGACCCGTGATGATGCCATTGAGAGTTCATACTTTCAGTACATATGTTGAAATTGAAAAATAGAGCCTTTCAAATCCTCTGGCCGTATCGTTTGTCGTATTCCTGTTAGGATAAATGCACAGACATCTGGTTTCTAAGTTGCCCTTTTTCTGCCCCTTCTTTGTTTCTGGAGGAAAAAGTGCTCGGTATTCTCATTGTCCATGATGAATGCTCATGCAATCACGTTCATCATGCCAGATTCACCTGTTTAATTTGTCTTTGTTTCCAGAGTCTTGCTTCTTTTGTATTTAATTAATAATACACGTGTTTTTTCTTTTTTTCATTTGTAGTTTCATAGGCTAGGAAGTCTCTTCAAGCGAAATGGCTTCTGCAAATGCATTCTTTGATGAGATCCGAAACAAACCTGAGGTTATTGATCCTCCTCAAAGTGAAGACATGACGGACATCGGTGAAAGTGTGAATGATCCAACGCAAAATGCTCTCAAACCTAATGTAACTGTCTCTAGCAGTGTCCGAGAGCTATTAGAGTGCCCTGTGTGCTTAAATGCAATGTACCCTCCTATCCATCAGGTTTGGATTTCTAATCTTGCATTTGACACTTTTTTCAATTTTCCTTTATTTCGATGTATTGATTCTTCCTTTAAAGCACACGAACACCATGGAGCTTGTTTCTTTTAACCTCTTTTGGTCGAAGTCACCTATTTATTACACATTAGTGCAACTTCTCGATGTTAGACACCTGCAGAGGTGATATTTGCATCCCTATGGTTTATTTGGTAATAAAGACTCAAAAGTTGATTTTGGGGATTCTCTTTGCATCAGTGTTCGAATGGCCACACACTGTGTTCTGGTTGCAAGCCAAGGGTGCACAACAGATGTCCTACTTGCAGGCACGAACTCGGGAACATCAGATGCCTTGCATTGGAGAAGGTGGCTGCCTCTCTTGAACTTCCATGTAAATATCATAGTTTTGGGTGTGTAGGCATATACCCGTACTACAGCAAGCTGAAGCATGAATCACAATGTGCCTTTAGACCCTATAGTTGCCCCTATGCCGGATCAGAATGCACAGTCATCGGTGACATTCCTTGTCTGGTAGCCCATCTCAAAGATGATCACAAAGTTGACATGCACAATGGCAGTACCTTTAACCACCGATACGTCAAATCAAATCCACATGAGGTCGAGAATGCCACGTGGATGCTAACGGTACTCTTTTCCCTCTTTCCTTGATTCAGTTATCCAAGGCATATGTTGGGCTCTCTGTAGTTATCCGGTAGTTAATTAATTTGTTAAACTGTCAAAATTAACCATCTGCTCATCAGAATTGTTTAAGTTTATATACCCGTGAATGCAAAATTGTGTGAAATTTGGATTAAATCTGTTATTTTCTTGATAAGTTGTTCTGTGAAATAAAGGTCTAAGTTGTTGAGTTGATATATCTCAGGCATCAGATCATTTCGTTTTCCGATCAGTGCTGTTTATGTTTGCTCTGTTCTTCCTTCCTTCTAAATTTAGATGTAGTTTTTCTCTTAGTTTTTTGTATTGGCCGAAAGCTGGAAGCCCAGGTGAAGACAGATTAGCTGATGTAAGTTTGTGAGGTTGGAAGCTTAAATGGGGCTTTATGACTTGAAGAAGTATCCAACTAAGTCGTTGTTGGAGCTTCCTTCTAAGTTTTAACAAGGTTTTCTTTTAATATTACTTGTGTCGTTGAATCAAATGTTCAATGATTGTTTTTAATACGCCAAGTGACCCACCAAAGAAGCTGGCCCAAGTCTGTGTTACCCATGGGAGACTACAGTTGCAAGTTGTGTTATTGTTGTAATTTTTTAAAAGGGCACAATAGTAATCAAGTTTCGGTTATCTCCAGGTTTTTAGTTGCTTTGGTCAGTATTTTTGCCTGCACTTCGAGGCCTTTCAGCTTGGAATGGCACCGGTCTACATAGCATTCCTGCGGTTTATGGGTGACGACAACGAGGCGAAAAACTACAGTTACAGCCTCGAGGTTGGTGGGAATGGGAGAAAGATGATCTGGCAAGGTGTGCCTCGGAGCATAAGGGACAGCCACCGCAAAGTCCGCGATAGTTTCGATGGTCTCATCATCCAACGCAACATGGCTCTCTTCTTCTCTGGTGGCGACCGGAAGGAACTGAAGCTTAGGGTGACTGGTAGGATTTGGAAAGAACAGTGACGGCAGGGTACTTCTGTCTCACGCTCCTTTAGATTATCCTGCTCTTAAAAATCAGAATAGTTCGTCCGCGTAGTGATCACCACGTCTTCTCGGGCATGTATTTTTTGGGAATTTTAGGGGGGCAATGTCTCTTTGCTTGAACTATGCATCGAATACATGAATGGGAAGACAGCAAAAATGTCGTATATTCCAAGCAGAATGAGAACGTGTTGTATTGTCTTCCTTCTCTTCCTTTTCGTGTCCACATGCCTCCACTTGTTCCATGTTTGTCGCGGCAGGCCTTTTCTCATACGGCGGTCGAAAGATGTCTTTTTAATTCACTCGGTCAACTTGTCTATATTCGCCTTATTTGACTTGTCTAATAAGGAATTGATTTCGGATTTCCTCGGAATTCGACAACCTGGGAAAGATATCTGGAAAAGTTCTATAATGTTACCTTCAAGCAGATCTGTCGGCTTCTTAACAAGTTAACGTAGCTGATTTGGAAACCGACCAGTATTTGGATAATAGTTTCATTTTATTATCTCTTTACATAGATTTATAATGTTAAATTTTTGTATTCGGCTTTAACTTTTTTTAGTGAAAAAAATTGCCGTCTCGTTGTGAAGTGTTTTGTCCATTTGGAAAAATGAACACTTGGGAAAATTACTATCACCTATGAAAAATTATCAAAACATTCGGGGAAAATTATTAGAATATAAGAAAAATCTATCGACCTTGAATGAAAAATCGCGATTTATCAAAACATTCGGGAAAAAACTACAACAATTTTCTAGGGAAAATATATCCACCCTGAATGAAAAATTACGATTTATCAACATGTTTAGGAAGTTATTCATCTAAAAAGTAATTACTAAAACGTGTAAAAAATCATCACCATTAATAATAAACAAAAAAATCACTCATGAAAAGGTACCCACATATTTGACAAAATTAACATCACTTAGGAAGACGGTCAATGATGAATGAAAAGTCCATGATCGATCGCACATTCACGAAGTTTCCAAAGACAGGATGTAGGGTTCATCGAGATAAACTAGCATGACATTATCAACATATTTCAAAGTTTATCATTCCTAATAATATGTTGCCGTCATTTTTGAAATATTATATGGAAATGACCAAAATCTTCAAACATTTACCATCGCTTCTCAGTCACGAAATGATCAATCAAATGTTCAAAAAGGAAGCTATAGAAAGAAACTGACACGGGAGTATTAACACATTGATAAATTATCGACACGGACAATACCACCCGCTTATGAAAATTTACCCCATTGGAAAGGCCACCATCATTTATGGAGATTAACAATTGAAAAATCCATGATCTCTCTTTATGACTAGGATGATGTTACTAAACGGGGAAAACAAATGAAAGTTTCAAAGAAAATGTTTGAAAAAGTACGGTCACTGGCTAGATTATGTTACCATTGCAAAATAACAAGTTTACCACCATTTATGAAAAGTGAGCATTTCTTGGTCGGTAACATGTCATTTTTTAGAAAGAAACTTATTCACTTCGGCCTTTAGTTTCGAACTCTGCCTTTTGTTTTGGCGATAATTTTCCTTGAGTTAGAAATCTTTACTGCGATATATCTATAGCTTTATGCTTTTAACTTACATCTGCTTCAATGCATGGCATATTCTAGGTGTTCTTTCAATAAGTTCTAATCTAATTTCAAAGTTCTGTGCTTGATGTAACTTAATTTGCTTCCTATTTTTGAAGAAGAAATCCTCCCTTTAAATTTGTATGGTTTCCGACAATAATTGATGGGGCTCAATCTATTATCCATCATGTAAAATGTCGGGCCAATTCCATAAAAAAACACGAATTTTAGGTGTTGTTTCAAATCTGACCCAAACTTTATTTTGTCTAAAAAAACACAAATTTTAGGTATTGTCCCAAATTTAGCTCGAACTTTATTTTGTCTAAAAAAAAAAACACAAACTTTTACTCGTGTCTCAAATCTGGCCCTCCGTTAACCCTCATTCCACAATCATCCGATGTGACATTTCCATATCAACAATAATATCCAACATAGAAAAAAATAATAATATCCACCACAACAAGCTGACATGGATATAAAGGAAAAATTGTTCTTGGGCTTTCTCTTCTTCTCTAACGCACGACTCATGTGATTTGGGAGAATTCTTTATAGGGTTTCCTTTCCTCAGCAAGTTCGCACACGAGAGTCTTCAATTCATAGGAAGATCTCACGCACTAGCTTGCTCGCTCATTCTCTCACACAAAGACACTTGCTCTTGCACATAAACAAGCTCGATCACTCGAAGATGTTTCCGTCGGAAATTTTGGCCCATGAAAGTTGTGAAATTAATGTGCATTAAATCTAATTGTTTTTTGAATGTCATAAATAACTTTGATATCTACTCCTTTGATACAAAATGGTACCATGGAGATGCTTTTGGACTTGACACTGAGAAGATGCATAAACTTATGGAATCTAGGTGTTGCTATAAATGCAACCTATCTACCCTATGGGTCGACTGTGAAGAGGTCCAAATTTGTTGAGGTGCAAAACGATGCTACATTCGAGTGTTTGAAGAAAGTGTTAAATTTAAGTTTGCCCTCCAATTAAGTGAACTTTACAGATGATTCTCATGGAAAAAATATTTCAGCGACTTTAATTCCAGGGGACGAGACACATAGCTAGAGCCATTAGATCAATTAATAATTGGCAAGTTGTTTTCAATGTTAGAAGTTGGGTTGAAAGCAGAAGATTACACAGTCTTAAAGCGAAATATTAAAAACGTGTGCATCTTGTAGTTAGATAGAGATGTGAAACCTATTTGAAATACCACATCAGATGTATGTAGAATGAGGGTTAACGGAGGACTAGATTTGGAACACAAGTGAAAATTTGTGCTTTTTTTTTTAAACAAAATAAAGTTCGGGCCAAATTTGAGACACTAGTGAAAGTCAATGCATTTTTTTTTATACAAATAAAATTCAACTCAGATTTGGGACACAAGTAAAAGTTGATGTTTTTTTTAGATAAAATAAAGTTCAAACCAGATTTGAGATAACATCTAAAGTTTGTGTTTTTTTTATGGAATTGGCCCGTAAAATATCAAAATGAGAGGGATAAGCGAAATATTCAATTTCATTATAGGATACAAGATTCAGATCCGGCGCCATCCTATCCCGAAAATGTGTCCACAATCCCTATGAGTTCATTATCGACTTCGAGACGGTGTCGATAGCAGCACAAGGGACTCCCCCATTAGAAGATTTGGGTTGCTTTATCTGAAACAAGAAAATAAAAAGAGAGAAGAAAGCAAAATGAAAGAGCGCATGATAAATAAGCTGCACATGCTTAAGAAGCCGCCAGCTTATAGCAACCAAAATGGATAAGACTTCGACTCGGACCCGAACTTGGCTCATCCTTTTGGGAACCTTCCATTCTTATGAACACCTACCCACGTATGCATTCCATCCCTGAAGGCGGTACTCCCGAGCTGCCTCTGCCGGATTCACAGCCTTTATGATTCCGCGCCCAACTATGATGATATCGCTGCCTCTGTCATGGATCACCTGGAAGTACATTTTCAATCGCAAGGAGTCAGTCTCAGCCAACAAGAGAATACATAATACGCAGCTCCAGTTTGACACACCAAAACTTCGTCTGCAAGCAACCCTTCCGAATAAGAATAGCATAAACAGAAAAATTGCCAAGTTAAAGCGACACATTCTCGTACTAATTATCTCGAGCCTCTGTCAGACAAGACTCAATAAAGTTCCACTGCAATTCAGTAGTGTCTGATCATAGGAAATGGACCTTATTTAAACATTCCACGGGACAGCCACTCACTCTCGTAACAGTCTTTGCCATCATGGCCAGCTATTCTTACTACTGAACAATTTTCTACCAACAATATAGGTAACAAGTTATGGCCAATACTGGAGAAATTATATGCATAGATGAGGAAAATTCACATGGACAATAGAGAGATGCTTTAGAGAAGGTCCCAAACCAATGCCCGTCTATTAATTTTATTAGAGAAATAGTTTCTTCCTCTCAAAAAGTCAAATGCCAGTTCAGCACCCCAAAGATCATTTTGAGAAAATTGCGCACACCTACCTAGTAATACTAACATACAATGCACCCATATTGGTGAAGCTGAAAATTTAATGGCCGCTAAAATTGGCAAATTGATTTCAACATTTGAAGACAAATGAGTAGACTTACAGAATGTGGAGTGTTGTATTGTTGCCCAAGGTTGTCACCACCAGTTACCAATTGAACACCAGGGGTAGCCTGGATAAATGCTGGATTCACAGGTGCCCCTGGCCAAGATGCTGGATTAACTGAGATGAACCCCATAACAAAGTCAGAATGTTCCTCTGCAATTTTTACAGCCGTTGCAGTGTAATCCCCTGTGGCTAGGTTACCAGCTGAGCTCATTTCAGCAAGAAGCAATAGGCCTCTACCTCGAGGCAAACCCTGCATTGTTCATGGATCGTCATAATAATCAATATGGTAAAACAGAAGATTTATTTCAAAAGGTTTACTAAAAGCTATCCTTTTACAGAACAAACCTTTAGCTTCAGTCCCTGAACAATTCCAGGACCAGAGATAATGTGAGCATTAGTTATATCGGCCCAATCTGCTATTCGGAATATACCACTACAAATGCAACATTATAGAGTTCAGTCTATAGAACAAAATAGACGAAGAGGAAACAACTACTGTAGAGTAAGTCATACCCTTCATACTGCATTGTCACTGTATTACCAATATCAGCAAATTTGCGATCCTCAAATATCAAAAAGTTGTACTTCTCTGCAATCTGTTATGCCATTCAGTACCATCAGAAGAAATTCACAGCCTTTGATGGTTTAAAAATAGCAGGAACTTGAGATTTATAAAACTAACAGACCTGCATATGCACAAGGTTCGCAAAGATTTTCTGAGCACATGGCTCTTAAAATTTATCATCAAAGAGAAAGTAATATGTCACACTACTTGTGTTATACATGACAGACAAATCTAAGAAAACGCTTACCTATATCAGAGAAAGAGAAAGGAAGAATCCAATAATGGCGTCGAAATAGCAGAGTTATGGAATTGGCACATACCGTGCGCAGTCTGGAACCAAAATCCGGGGTGAAATCGGGTAATATGTCTACATGGGTTTTCAATAAACATATTTCTGGCCCAACCTGAAAAAAGTCCAGACAAAAGATGTGAACATGGGGGACTACTAAATCTGAGGCATTTTCACCGAATGGAATGTGTCATTAGACATCAGAAAAGGAATTATAGACAGCAATGCCAGTCCATGGAATGATACTGCTGAACGATGACCATAACTCCTGTTCAGAGACAGTGTAAGTTCTTAAATCATGTCACAGGATACCAGATGCATGAGGCAGTTCATGGGAATTCAATACAATATGTCCGCTATTTGACAGTAATAGTAGAACTCCTCCCCCCTCAAAAAAAAAAAAAAAATGAAAAGCGGCACCCCTTCTCTTAAAAATGATGGTACCCCCCCCCGAAAAAAAAAAAAGGGCTGAAAGAAAGAAAGTAGGTACTGCCAGAACTTTAACCCAGGTGGACAGAACAATGATAAAAATGATGGTACCAGCTGTTACAATAATGTAGTGACACGTTTTTTGGTCTGACAAAATTTAAAGAACAGAAGAAAATGCAAAGTCTAAGTAGCGCTTGCAACTCAAAATAAAATTGATGACGTCCTTAGTTTATACATCTTGATGCAGGCTTCTCACTTATAGAAAACGATTCTCCGCACGCTTCATTAAATTAATCAGCAAATATCAAGAAAGAAGAGAAGGAGTATCAAGCTCAGACCTTCTCAGCAATATCTAGCAACTCAGCAGCCGTCCCGACATCAGCGGCGACGCATAAATTACTTTCCTTTTCCACCATCACCTCAAACAGCCTCTTCCCAGCTGGGTTCTTTGACAACTTTGCCCTCTCCCCATACCCCAAAAACCTAGCTTTCTCCTTCACTTCCTTCGCCGGCACAGCCACCCTCTTGTTCTCCTCAAGAAACTTCAGCACGGTGGCCTCCACATCATCCCCTAGCTTCCCCTTCTCCTTCAAGATCCTCACCATGTCGGTCAGTTTTATCATCGCGTGCAGCTTGATCCCATTCTGCTCCAGATTCTCTCGCCCTCCTTGCTCTCTATCGATCAGCACCACCGCATCGGTTACCTTCAACCCCACGGCGCGCAGCGGGGCAGCCGTTTCCAGCACCGACGCGCCGCTCGTCACCAAATCCTCGATGATCAAGCACACTTGATCCTTCTTGAATTCACCTGAACAAACGCAGAATGAGTAATCAATATAACATGATGTAAAAATCCAAGCTTTCCAAACAGCTAGGCAAGAAAACGACATCCTCTACCGACGGCATTGTAAAATCAATGATCATCATCCTCAAGTTGGAAAATTTAAAAATCCACGTCCTTTATGTAAACACAAGCAAGGCAGTTTACCTTCAATCGCTTTGGAAGTACCATAGTCCTTGACCTCCTTGCGACGCATGACCATCGGGATGTTGTTATAGACGGAGACGCACGTCGCTATGGGCAGCGCGGTGTAGGGGACGCCACAGACGATGTCGAAGCCGGCGGAGGCGACGGAGGAGATGAGCGCCTGGGAGATGTCGCGGAGGAGCTCGGGGTACGAGACGATGAGGCGGAGGTCGATGTAGATGGGGGAAGAGATGCCGGACTTGAGCTTGAAGCTGCCGAACTTGACGGCGGAGATCTCGTGGAGCCGGAGGATCAGCGACTCCATCGTCGGCGGCGGTGGGGGAGGGCTCGTCGGAGGGTTCGGGCTGGAGCGTCTGTCGTGCTGCTTCGCGGCGGCGAGTGAGAGTGCGAGGGCGTCCTGATGGTGGAGCGGGAGCGCTTTTGTAGTCGCGGTGGTGGTGGTGGTGGGGGAGAGGAGGGGGAGGAGAGAGAAAGTGGCGTGGGGAGCGTGCGCTGAGGAGAGAGAAAGTGGAGTGGCGTTGGGAAGAGTGGACTGAACAACATCTGACGATGTTCGCCCTTTTCTTTTCTTTTTATGTTGCGCTTCTTTGTTTCTTTTTCTGGGTCTTGGCTTGGCGCTAGGGTTTTTTGCCGATTGCCTATGAATCCGTTGAATTTAAGATGTTTCGCCGGACAACATCCTGGCTTAACTCGTGCGACGTGATGTTTGTCACATTATCCGCTTGTTTTTATATATCAGAAAAAGAGGTACTCGGAATTCCCCCCCGTCCGTGGCCTGCCGACAATTTTTTATACATAATTTCTGCAGCAATATTTGAGTTTTTCATGTGATGTGACGCTACGTTGGGCCGCTGTTACTCCGAATTCCCCCCCGTCCGTGGCCAGCCGACAATTTTTTATACATAATTTCTGCAACAATATTTGAGTTTTTCTATGTGATGTGAGGTTACGTTGGGCCGCTGTTACTCGAGGTGATTGGTTCTATGATGGATAGATCACCTCCCCAGTTATGAACATTTCTCAAATTTTTGAATCTTGAAATATACCCCATTTTTTATCCAATTTCAAAATCTATCTGGAAATCTCTGTTATTTTTTACTAATTTTTACAGTAAAATTACATGAGGTTATAATTAACGAAATGATTTAAAATAAAAAATGAATAATATAACTTGCCAAAAACAATAATCTATAAGATGAATACATAGTCGCATATAATTATAAACAAAAAAAAAATACAAACACATAACATAAAATATAAATTATAAAACTACATTTCCCTTTAATTCATAAAAATTTAAGAGAAGAGAATTTCTGAGAAATGACAAAGGACGAAGGAGTCTTTAAGGATAGAATTTAGGGAAAAAAAATTAGGATTTTGGCTTTTGCATTTTGGCTTATAAAACCGACTTCAAAACCAGTTCCAAAACAAAGTGGTTTGATTGAGGTCCTGGGTGGATATTCATTTGGTACCTGTTCCCAAAACAGTTCCCAAAACAGCTACAACTGTTCTAAAAATTTGGAACTTGTTCCCTAATAAGTTCCCAAACCTGTTTTTCAGGCAATTCGGTCCAATTCCCAAATAGAATCGATTTGATTGCACCCTCTAAGCCGAACCCAACTTTCATCATAGAGAGATCAGCAGCAAAGCACAAAAGTTTGAACAGGTGCGGATGCTGCACAAGCAAATGGAAGATGATGAACTTGTCGTGTACTTCCACACCCAAGTCTCATCAAATCCATCGAGAGGAATAATGATAACCATAGAACACGAGTATAAGTCAAAGGATGACCTCTGCATTATTACTAAGAGAACAGCTGCCGGTTAGCCCATGTTTTCGGTATATAATTTGTAAAGATATTGGATACCACCGCATTCCAATCCAACATCACGACTATACACCTTTTCGGATCCCCTGAAACCAATCCATCGTCTGCTAATTCCTCATAGAGCCAAGATAAAAGCACTGCACAACAGTTGTAAGGGCCAAAACCTCCATAGTGGATATCAAGCTCTCATCTTAATCAACAGTTTCTTCGGTACACTATAACTATCAGAGTCCTCATCTGGAATAACAATTCACAAATGGTAGTCAAAGAGTCCATTCTCAAATGAAAAAAAAAAAAAAAAAAAAAAAAAAAAAAAAATCTTCTCTAAAAAGATTGCATCTAACATCACATGAACTCACAAGTTCTTAAAGAAAGCCTCAGGGCATACAAAAACATCAACATACTACTACTGCTCAATAAAATGTTGAATAAAGTTTCAACCGAAAAAAACAAAAATGTTGAAGAGAGTAAATTGAGCACGACGTGCAAATCGATTGCTCTAGACAAGGATAGCCCTAAACATGTATGATAATAGTGCCAACAACTTTTGATAAGAAGAAGCTTGATATGAGCTTTCAGCATTTCAGTTCAAGTGGATTACCTGGTCCAAAACAGGGCTTTCATTAAGAGCAACATTCCATCTATTCTTCAAAATGAGGGTTCTGGACAAGCGCAACAGTCCCCCAGAATCGGATGCATGGAGAAATTAAAAATGAGGCAGAAAGGCATAGGTAAAAGAAAGCCATGTCTGGTTCTGAGTTTCAACAGAAATGCTCCCATATTATCTCCACAAGTCCTTACCAGAGAAAATCAACAGAAAGAATCAGGTCACTCATGATTTACAAAGTTAAGCATCACCCTGTGTAAGAATCCTACTAATTGCAACAGACTGCATCCCATTTTCCTGTTGAATTCTCATGAAAATAACTCCTAGTCTCATGATACCTCTCCATACAATTTAATTGTCCAGAGAAACATAAAGCAGTAGACGAAAGTGGAAACCACTTTTAATTAAAGACCTTAAATACATAAGATTCACACCCCCCCCCACAAAAAAAAAAAAAAAAAAAAAAAGATAAAAAAAGAAAACAAGGGTACCAGGAATTGCCCTTCCTGGCAATCAATCATTGAGAATTTGAGGATCAATAAACCTCTTTTCTCTACAATCCATCCGAGACAATATTTGCATCCTTGTCCTTGTTATGGACTACATATTTACAATCTGATGAAGAAGACAGTTGTTGTCTTCACTATATAAGTAGTAAGTACAATCCCCCTTGAGCCTGTTCAGAGAGATGATGAACATCAATCCCAACTAATATTAGTTAACAAAGAACACCCAACATGAACCCTGTATGGATTCACCTCCCAAATCCAAAGACATATCCACCTTTTGACCGACTCAACGGCAGACAGTCTTAAAGGAGAATTCAGCAAAGGAGCATCGAATATTTGCAGAAAACAGTGCGGGAACTTTCCTTTTGACTGTTCAAGAACAGCAATCAGGGCAGCGAATCAACCCATTCTCATTGCACTCCAAACACCTCTTTAATGCCCCTTCATCTTCATCAAACACCTTCCTACTTCCGCTGCAATTCGTGCACGGGACAAACCTCGCATCCCCGCAACAATCGCACACAAACCCAGGCGCCCGTTTCGGAAACCGCTCGAGAATTTTTGCCAATTCGCCAACTTCAAAAAGGTGCTTGATCACATCCGCTCCGCCCACATACTTGCCTCCAACGAAGACCTGCGGCAAGCTAACATTTTTCTCCCCCAACACACCCTGCAGCTCCTTCCTATACGCCGAGTCCATCGACAAATCCCTCTCGTCGACCCAAACCCTGAATCCCCTCAATATCATCCGCACCGCGTAACAATCCTCGAACGTCCTCCGAACCCCACGCAAACTGGTGAAATAAACCACGATCCTATCCTCCGTGCCCGGCAACCTAAACGAGCATCCCTGATCATACCCGGGATCGACCGACTTCGCGGGCTTCAGCTTCGAAGAAGGGGCGGGAGCTGCGGTTTGGGTCTCATCGACGCCCCGAGACGAGGGCTTGGCGGATTCAAACAAGCTGCGGAGCCTCCGGACCTTGCCCTTGATGGAATCGCCGGAGGGCATGAACGATTCGATCGAGCTGTAGATGCTCTTGACCGAGCCAGCCCGCTCCAAAGAGGGCTTTTGCCCGGAGGAGGGCTTCTCCGCGGGCTCCGCGTGCATGGTGAACGACCGGTTGAACAGCGACGGCCTCCGCTGCTTGGCGGCGGAGAAATCGAAATCGGCATCGCGATTCGCCATCGGAAGGTCGCGGAAAAGCGGCAGCTTTATTGGCAAAAATCGGGAGTTCGATGGACAACAACGGACGACGATTCGTTTTGACAGTTCACCTCGCGGGGAAGGTCTTGACGTGGTATCGAAGTAAAATGGCAGAGAAAAAAGTTGTGGAGGAGCGGCTTCGGGAGGCGTAGGGACAAAGGCACAGAGAGGATTTAAAAGACGATTAAGGATTTCCCGTCGATTTTGGGCGGCGTGGGGCTGGTGAATGGACGCACCGCCTAATCGGAAAGAGGGGGGGCGGGCCGACGCGGTTGGGAAAGCTCTTTGTTTTGAATCCGATGATGATGTCGAGGGAGACCGACGACTCGTTATCCGTGACGAGTCCTTGGACTTTTCTTTTTTAGTCGCGAATGGATCCGAAGCCGAACGGACAGGAGGGACCAGTTCATCCGAAGCCCGGGTAGGCTAACCGTGGAACTAAAAAGTTTCAAGAGATAGCCAATGCCTATGGCCTACACACGCACCCGCACGCGCCCCAATTTCCTATTTCTAGAAAGAATCAATTTGAGATGATGGCCAATTCTTGTGCATGGAGAGCTCGGAACTTCGCCAGTAGATCCGGTCGCCGAGCCCCAAAGATGGCTGCGAGTGATTGGAGAGAGATTGTTTATGTGGGGCACATTGTGAGCTGGCTTGAATTTCCTTCATAACAATGGACATCGGGATAGATTGGAATATCATACCATTATAAATCATCTCTAGGGCTCGAGGCAACACCTATATAGTATGACCTTCAATTTTGCTGCTTCTATTAGAAGGTCTTGAACTTTTAATTTGTGCAAGTCGGCTAACTTATGCGATTCATATAATTGAATTCCTTTATCAGGGAAATTTTGGCCACCGAGTACAAAAAAAAAATAAAAAAAATATTGCTCTTTAGGCAGTATATGGGAATTAGGGTAAAGATAAATGACAACTCATCTCATAATTGAGAGTCACATTGCCCTTTTTTGGGATAAATCGTTGAAGTCCATTTCATACGCAGATGAATTCCCACAAAAACTTAATGCCAAAGCCATTCTGTTTCTACCAGCACATAGTTTTTCACAATGCTGATCAACAATATTGATCGGGTTTACACAAAATAGCACCTATGCGTCACGAACATTGGTGGAAAAAATGCCAACTTGAATCATGGAAGGCTTTAAAATAATCATCGGACACAATCTGGATTTTGTACTCACTTGTGAATTTCTTAAGAGCCAATATATGCCCTGCAGAATGAACTATGGAAGAATTTCTAATCGCAGATGCGTACTCCTCATACGTTTCGAAGCTATTTCCAAACAGTACTACATTCTTCAGCGTGGCTGCCTCCTGATTGGCATGCAGAAGATTGTCATATAACTCAGCCTCGCAATGAGGCATGTAAAAAAGTGTGGGCTTTAGAGCACAGCGACGACCTTGCTCATTAACCGAGAGGACAGAGCAACCGAGAGCTTGTAACACTCGAGATTCTGTTGCAGAAAGTATGGGATCAAAAACTTCTATGCCTCCTATCCAACTGAACTTTCTCTTCATCAATAATAAGAGGCTCAGCTGCAGCCTTGGGGTTTCATATGAGTCAATGCTGCCGATACCATAAACAACCACCTGCATCTCCGATTCAGAGCCCAGAACCCGGCGAAAGCAATTAAAAGTTTCTGAATTTTCAATTTGTTCCACAAAACACTGGTAGAACTGAGAGTTTTCCATCCTCTTTATACATGTCTCCAGCATCTGCAACAATTTGGATACTCTTTCAGTATCTACGTTGGCATCTGCCGGAGTCCATGCTTCTCTTACTTCTGGCAGTTTGATCCTCGGGACATATCTTCTTTGTTTGCCGCGCCGACGTTCAACAACAGTCCATTCTCCGTTTAAAGAGCAATTTCCAAGGGCAAGAGTTTTCGCAGAGGCAGCCATGTCATGTGAGATCTTCTATCCTGAGTTGGATCCTGCTCAAGTAAGGAAAGTCAACAGGGTCATCCATAAAATGACCATGTGGGGCAGAAAACAGAGAAAGCAAGATGGCATATACACAGCATGTGGGAAGCAACACCAAAATCCAACAAAGAAATGCATTGATTCTGCCATATACATTCCATGTACTTCTGTTTTCTTATCTCCTGTTTGTTAGATACCTTAAAGATGACATACACAGTAACAGAAAGGTTGACTGTAAAACTTAGGTAGTCATCAGCACCCATCATTACAAATGAACTGTCAGCCAATATCATGAGCAAAGCTATCTATCTGCAGGACTTTATCCTTCAAAGTACAGATAGACGTCATCCAACAAAATCACCAGAAACATAGACAAGCACAGCCATGCCCTGATTATTCATCCCTTAAACATCATCAATGGGATCTTCTTAAAGAACTTCATTACTTGTTCAACAGAATAACGGCATCAATGTTGTGTTAACGACCTGACAAGATATCTAGTCTTTATACTTTAATTTCGAGGATGGCAAGTGCAGAGCAGATACTGCTTTATTATGAATCCCTATATAATTTAGGTAGCAACCTGTGTTTAGTAATCAAGGAAGCTCATGGAGTCCAACTAAAAAAGTTAAGAGCACATGAATAATACTCTTCCCATCAGCTCGCATATCCAAACGACTCCCATCTATGCTCATTCTTTTAAAGAAGCACTCTCTCTTACATCAGTCAAAATGTATTCACAAACAGGATGGGATGAAAGACAGTGAGAATGGCATATATGTCCTCCACAACAATGCCATCCATTTTCATAGCAACGAACAAAGATTTCCTGATCATCTACACTTCACCGCAGTTGACACAGTAAAAAGTGATCAACACCAATTAAAAATCAAAGCACCCAAAAGAGATGGAGGACTCCTTAAAAGAGAACAAGGGGATTGATAAATGCTTCTAAAGCAGTTTCCCTTCCATCCTATTCAAGAATCGCAAGTTGGATAAAGAACTAGAAACTTGAAAACCATGAGCAGTTCGCTCATCCTCAGCGATAGCCACATATGCTCCAACCTCTTCTTCCTCTTTAATAAATTTGCCCTCTACCTAGAATCGACCCAAAAGTGATCTTTTAATACACAGAGATATAAACGGATAGCTCAAACTAAAAATGCCATCCCCAAATCCAACCTGACGATTAGAACTCAGTGTAGCCATTGGCCGATCGAGAGAGTTATTGCATTTGCACTAGAATCTTACGCGGGACTTGCGGAACTCTCCCCATAGCAGAGGCAGAGCGAAATTGAGTTTTCCCTTCTCGAACAATTACGAATACCCCGACCCGAAAGATGCGATACATACAGGGACCGATCAAACAGCATACGCGAAACTGACACACTGGCATTAGGCGCTAAAAACAAGACCCGAAGACTCATCCGCAGAGGCGAGGATTCAGCCAGAAAGAGCTTAAGAGTTGCAGCGGCGCATTCCGCAGTTACCTTTCGGTTCAGGAGAAGGGGAGCGTTCTGATCCGGATCCGCGGGATCGAAAATGCTATCGAGCTCGAACTCGTGGTTCGTTCTGGAATCGTTTCCTCTTCCTCTTCCGCTTCCTCTTCCTCGCACCGAAGCGATCTCCTTCGCTGTCGCAAGATCAAAGCTTTGGAATTGCAGCGAACTTGGAAGAGGGGCAGAGGATCTGAGAAGAAGATGGAGAAACCCTAAGACCCCCCCGTCTCTTTCAGGCGTTCCCTCTCTGACTCGGCCGCTCTCCGGCTGCGCTTTTGATTTTCTTTGGAAAATTAAAAACTAATAAAAATTACCAAAATAAAAACGTATATGAGAATCTATTAATGATTTTTTTTTAGAAAATTCCAAACATCCTTTTTTTTTTTGGACGAAAAATTCCAAAAATCCTGTTTTGGTCATAATCCAAAAATCCTTAAAGTGGCGTAATTTTCGAAAAAATTTCTCCGAGAAAGGCGTGCGCGAGTAACCATGGGAAACTTGTGGTGTGCTTGGGGAGTATTGTAAAATAGATTTCTAGCATTTGGTAAGGTGATTTTAAGGATTTTTGTATCGAGTTTTAAGGTATGCATGACAAAATTTATGAAATATAAATAAATTTCTAACCTTATGGCAAAATTTTTATGATAAAAATCAATTTATGATCAGGAATTGATTTCTCAATTTCTATTCCATTGACAAGTTGCTCAACAAAGAAACATCCAACGGCCGGTGGTCAATGACGAGCAACTAGAGTCTAGTGGCTAACGGCCGACATTTGGTGATCGGCGATCAATGACAAGCGCATGAATGGGCCTAGACTTAGAACCAGGGAAGGAGAGTAAATTTCCTGCAGGTATGCATCCCACATTGGGCGAACAACTCCCGTTCAAGCCCTTCAGGGACAGCCTCTTAGCAGAAAATCACTCAGCCCTTTAGTTCAGAGCCTAGAAACACTCATAGGATGCCAGGATGGAGACGTTTCTAATCTATCCAAGCTGCATTTCTCGAAGGATCCTACCAGGCTAGAGAAGAAGAGGAATTTAGAAAGCCATAGAGAGTTTTTCACAAAGCACACACTTTACTTCAAGGGACTCTGCCCAACACAATACACCCTCATGGCCTTATATAGGCAAAATGAGGTAACAAGACAACAAACAGGGACCAAGCTTATGGGTCCGGTGCACATTGAGGGCTCGGAAAAATCCGGAGGGAATTATTCGCACACTATGAACGATGGCAATCCGTGCGTGAACAAGATTTTCCCTAGCCTAGTGCTACGGTAAAAGTGAACAAGTGACTCGCTACGGTGAAATTGTACGGACTCAACGATCTCGTCCGTCGCGGGCATTGTAGCTACAGACTGAGTCTGAGTCATCCGAACTGCCTTCTAGGAGATGAGCTTCGTACTTTTGCTGAAGGGCTTCAAGATCTTGAGGTGAAAGGATCTGGTTCAGCCTTCTTGATGAGGATGCTTCATGAGCCCAATGGGATGCTTCTTCTGCTGCCCAGTCTGTGTTTTCGTCAGTAGTGTTGTCAGGAAAGCTTGGTTGAGGCCAGTTGGAGGGCTGTGTATAGTAGGATGTGTCCATATCTTTGGAATGAGGATGAAGGTCCTGTTCGTAGGGATCCCGGGACGGAGGACCTCCAAAGCGTGCATAGGGGTCTTGAGTAGGCCGGACAATGTCTTCTTCGCTTGTCATCTCATGCTCTTGGGACGATGCGGCTTGTCTGTACTGATCAAGTGCTTCCTTAGCCTCGGTGCTAGGTCATAATGATCCCACGTAGTGGGTGCATTATTCCGGACATCTTCGGGAATAGTCTTGTTTTCTTGGCATAGGATTCTTCGGAGTTCTCGATACTCGTTTTCACGAATCGACGGATCTTGGATAAGATTTGTGAATCCGAGCTTCTCGGCCGTTCAAGTGGGGTTTATAGGATGTGGTTCCTATTTCAAGTGGCCTATCCAAAATACTACCATTATTTTTACGAGAAATTCCATGGACGTCGAAAAACAAGATGGTGTGAACCTCGGGATTTGGTGTCATGGTTCTTAGTTCTCTTTCCGGTCTTGTCGCCAACACGTAGGATGATAAAACCAGTTTAGAAAGTCTAACAGATTTTTATCACATTCTTTTTCGATGTTTCTTCCGAGCATGAATATCCTTGTGAGGTTAGCAATGAATCTTCGGTAGGAATTTCAATGGCTATTAAGTACTTATTGGTTAAGTACCATAACGGCGTTTGGAGCGATCGGGAAATCATCTTCCTTCCGGATAAGAGGATGAATGAAAGGATAATTCAAATTTAACCCAAAAGGATAAAGAATCGAACCTCCATTGAATCTCGAATAGGTCTCGTGTGTGATTGCCACATGAGGTTCTCCAGGTTTTCGATAAGATCTGTCATTCTCGGATTTGCCGGATAATCTCCTCGGAAATTTCCAACTTGGCAAATCTTTGATCTTCTCAATTTTGTACTTGACACCATGATTGAGCATATGGAATGCGAGGTCTCTTGATGTACATGTTGATCTCAAGTGGTGCTTTGGGTCTTGACAAAAAGTCGGCAAGTACATTCTTTTTCCCGGAATATGCTTGGTTTCAAAAGAGTATTTTGAAAACCATTCAGCCCATCGAAGGAGTTGAGGGTTTGGAATCTCGCTTTTGTTTGAACTTGGTCATCGAGGGAAAGATGCCATGTCTAATTCTACCGGAAGTGATGGCCGATGAGATGAAATTCAAACTTCTTGATTCCATTTTTAACTGCTAGGATTTCTTTAAAAGTGGAATGGTAATGCATTTCGGATTGAGAAAACTTTCCACTTTTGTAAGCACATGGATGTTTCTTACCATCAATTTCTTCGAATAAAACGGCCGCCCGGTATTCATCACGGCGTCGGTTGAAGAATTCTTTTACCCGTTGATGGTATTTGCGGTGGTGGGAGATTCGCATAATCTCCTTAAGCTCGGCAAGAATCGCTTTGGTCTGAGTTTTTCCCCAAGGTGGGGAGTTCTTCTTTAGCATGGATTGCAAAGGACTCAAAAGCTTTGCAATATTGGGGACAAAATCTCTGAGATAGTTGATTATCCCCAAAAATTGCTGAACTTGCTTTGTTGTGAAGTTATCTTCAGGAAACTTCAATAGCTCTTGAGCAATATGTGGCCCTGGATAATATGTACCCTTGTTGAGGTGCATACCAAGAAATTCAATTTCTGTCTGGGCGATATTCATTTTTCTTTGAGAGAGCATAATGCCATGCTTTCTCACTATTTCTCGCATGAACTTGCTCAAGGAGTTGACAAAGTGTGACTTTTCATCGGATCAGTAGAGTAGAATGTCGTCGATATATACAACCGCACTTGACAATATTGGTTGGAAAATACGACACATGGCCTTTTGGAAAAGAGATGGTGCTACCTTTAATCCAAAAGGAAGAACTTTCCACCGGAAGTGCTGGTTCGGGATACGAATCCCGTCTTGGATCTGTCTTCGGATGAATACCCAATTGCCGAATCCGGCTTTGAGGTCGAATTTGGAATAAATGCGGGCTTTGGTTAAACCAAGAAAGAGAGAATCTCTGGATGGCAAAGGGAATTTATCATCTTGGAGAAAGAAGTTGAGAGGTTGGTAATTGATTACCAATCTCATTTTTCCTCTCGTTTTGCTCAAAGACGTTTATTGACATAAAAAGCTTCACAAGCCCATTGAGAATTTGAAATTTCAATAAGGCCTTGTTGTAATAATTCTGAGCATTCCCTTTGGGCTAGAGCCAAATGTTCTGGGTTCATTCCCGAATGACTCGCCTTGGTGGGATTGATATCTTCGTTCTTTTTGAAAGGAAGGCGAACAAAGAACTCGGGGTTTTCCCATAAAGGATGGGAACATTTCGGGCAAATTCGAATGAGATTCGAAACGGATTCAAGCAACTTTTGCATGATTGGATCTAGTAAACTCATCTCAATGGAAAAAAGTCTCTCGAATGTTAACGAACTCGGAGAATTGATCTTTAAATCTAAGACCTTTTCCGGGAATGATTCGAAGTTGAGAGATTTGAGTCATGAGATCCCACCCAATTATCAAATCTTTATTGGGAAGGCTTGATCCGAAAATCTTTGTCGTTATGGAACACCGAGGAAAAAAGCTGGACAAGCTTGGTGTGGTTCTGACATTCGTGGAGAAAGTATCTCCTGAAGCAGAATTGAAATATCGGGTGTAAGGGGTCCAGAATTCTTCAGGTAGAACTTTTGTATCTAGAATGGAACAACTTGCTCCTGTGTTAATAAGAGCAATGACATTGATGGGTTTGGCAAACTTCGAGGTGAGGATCTTGACAGAAAAATGAGGACAGTGAGTTTGACTTGAGAATATGTCAGAATTTAGCTCTGAAGATGTGGGAGATATATGAAAAATATCTTCAGATTCTGAGTCAGACTCAGTTTCACTGGAAGTTTGGTAGAAAGGGATGACACAAAGAGTTTGTTCAGTTGGTTCATCATCAGCAGAGAATAATGATTCAATATCATCGTTTTCAAGAGAAAAACCTGTTTCATTTTCTATGAGATGATTCGACCTTTTTTCGCTGAGGACAGTTTTTGCAAAATGTCCTTTCTTGTTGCAAATGTAGCAACGGCTTGACTTCTTATGGCCTGTGCGATCTTTTCTTTTGCGTAGGTATCGCCATTTCTTCTTTTTCCGGAAATGCTTGGAGCCGTGTCTGATTTCTTTATGGAATACTTCTTGTAATGTTTTTTCTTTCGAATACTGGCCACAAGTACCATCACAGTCTCGTTTGGAGCATTTGATCTTTAACTTTTGGTGAGAACAAGCTACTTCAAGACGTTTGTCATCTGTGATGTATGTTCGGACCATTTGGCGCTTCAAGCATAAGTCTTCAAGACAAAGATGGATTTCTTGTTGGATTTCTCCCAAGGGAATGTCTTGTATCCTTCTTTGCTTTCCAAAGAAAGATCTTTCAACCATCTGTGTTAGCTCTGTAGGGATAGAAGTGAGAAAGACATGCTTTAGATTTGGATCTGCGCCAATTTGGTAAAAGAGCTGAAGCATTAGCCGATAATGCTTGTCAAGATGCTTCTTCTGGAGGGAGCAACATCTTCTTTCGAAGAATTCCCTTCTTTTTAGCTCTTTGAGATCTCCAGGGGCTCCCACAAAAGTATGATATAGGTAAGTAAGGGCATGGCTGAAATTGGGTGACAACAGAAACGTAAGCTGATCTTGTTCTGTGAGTCCTTGCCACCAGAATTTAAGGCTCCCTGTGAACCTTGTAACAAAATTGTAAAGGACATCATTCATATCATGGTTGGTGATGGACTGTGTACACAACCAAGTATGGAATTCTTCCAGTCTTTCTGGCCATTTTGGATAAGGAATATCGTCAATGGAGAAGAATTGTTTTGATGCCATGGACACATGCCTAGCAGAATTGTTTCTAGCGGGATTACTAGTCTGTCCAAATTCTGGATCAGCATAGTTTGATTCCATTTCATAATCATAGTCTGGAGGAGTGTCAGCCATGAATATTTGTGAAGTTGGTGGAACAATAGGAGTAGAATCACCGTATGGTCGAGAAGGATGAGAAAGAGGAAAGGGATGCTTGAGTCGATGTAGTAGAGGAGGTTTGTTCAAAGCGAATCTTTTCTCGGAACAACGGGATCGGAGCTCGAGTTGGGTACTAGAATCAATTTGTTGCTTACCCAAATCCTTCAAAAAGGATTCTAATGGATTTGATAACATCATCTGGTCTGGTTTTTCTCTTATAATAATTGAGCTCGATTCTGTAGGAGGTGTTTTCTCCTTGCCTTTTTCTTTTTTCAAGGCTTTGAGACGATCTCGTATATCCGATTCTCTTCTGGAAGTATCTTCGGGGATATTGGCAAAAACAGATGTTTGTGGTGCTGGGGGTACATACCCGGTTCGAACAGAGGGTGTGAGTGGATCAAAAGGTCTGAACTTTCCTTCTTCAAGAAGTTGGATCTGCTTCTTGAGTTTATCTATTTCTGGCTTTGGACTTTCAAGGAAGTGGTACCCAAGATGTTGTCCTGATTCCAAGGCGTGAAGCCTTTTCTGGAACTCAGAAAGTATCTTTTTGGTACTTTCATCATATCTTCGGAGATCTTGTTGCACAGTTCCGATCTTGGAATCAATAGCCTTAAAGGCATTATTTTGTGCCAACAAGAGTCTCGATTGCCAATTTAGAACGGCTTCAAGAAATAGGGGGTTTTTTTCTCGTCTTCCATGTTCATCCACATCGTGGGGGTAGGAATTTTAGGAAGATGGCGGTATCGCCATGCGGATCAATAAACTCTTCTGTAGCAGGAAATGAGAGTTTAGAACTCTCTTTGACAAGAGGGGGAAAGTCAGTATCCTGGAACATGGCAATAGAAGAAGTGGGTGGTGCTTCTGCTGGGATTTCAAGCGGGTAAGAATGTTTCTTAGCCCATTTGAGTATCGGCTTATAGAATGGAGAGAGGGATTGCTTTTTCTGAGGCGGAGAGGGTGGTGATTTTGGTGAATCTGGTAAGGCTTGAGATGTGGTACTGGACTCTGGTGGTGGAGGTGGTGCATAAGACACCATGAACTGGTATTTATCACACTCACCAAGAGTATCTACGGAGGTATCTCCGTCTAAGTACCGTTGATAAATCTTATCCTTGGATCTTTTCCGTCGAGGAGGAGATCTTGCAAAAGGATCTACCTCGTCTGGAGAATTTGTACAGTAGGAACACTGGCAAAAAGGATCCCAAAAACAATGACCGTATTTGTCTTTATAGTAATGGACAGGATGCCCATCACCATTGAAGTGTCTAATATGCCTCTTGGGGTCTGGTTCAGAAATGGATTCTGGAACACATGGCTCAATCGTGAAGATGGTTTGGAAGATAGAAGGAGCTTCTTCCTTTTCTTTGCCAAATTTGATGGAAACAGTTCCATCTTTTTTGCGTACAAATTCAGAGTCCGTAGACTGGAAGGGTTTGTTGTGCTGATGTAGCTTTTCATAGTTAGTGATCCAAGTCTCGGGAGGAGCTTGGCCGTGTATCCTTCGGGATTTGTCTCGGGAACATGGATGCGGGATGCCCGGGTCATTACGCATGGAGATGAACAACGCGTCTTCATTCCCATTGTTGAAGTTGAGGTCGAGGGCATGATTCGCACTCGGTAAACCATCCGGTAATATAGAGTTGCAGCTACAGATTCAGCAGTCTGTGGGGCTCCAGTGAGCTGGACTTGTACTTTCAGAAAAGAAAGTAGTTGGGGGTCCGAAAGAGCAATATTGAAGTTTGGATACAAAGTCACAAAGACTGTTCCGGCCGACATTTGGTGATCGGCGATCAATGACAAGCGGTTGATGGCCGAGACCAGTGGCAGGCGGTCAGCGACCAACAACAGACGTTTGACATCCCACAAGCGGTGAGTGGGCGACGGGTGATGACAAGAGTGAACAATGAAAACGTTTTGATTTTTCATTTTTGTTTCAACAATAGAAAAACTAAAAATTTTAACTTATGATTTATATTCAAAATCTATATGTGGAATATAAATTTGTTATAAAAATAGAAAAATAAAATTACACTACTAAATAGATTTTTATTCAAAATCTATTCCGAATAATAGAAAAATAAAGAAATAAATAAATAAAAACGTTGTCATGTACGCTATTAGCAATTTCAAATGTGCATTAAGCAAAGGAATTTCTTTTTCAATATGACGTGAGTCAAATTCCATAACTTAAATCTAACAAAAGTTGCACCTCTTGAGATCTGAACAAGAGGAAAGAACCTAATTGGTTTTCTTCTATGAAAATCGATGATTGAAATTTTTGACCTTTTTAGATTGCAAACTTTTTTTTTTTTGGGCAAAATAACATAATTAAATCTTGCTTAATGATTTTATTTGACGATTGGAGTAAAAAAGAAGAAGCCCATCTCATAAGAAGATTCATCTTTTTTAACGAAAGAAGAATAGTCATTGTGATTTACACAACAAGATAATTTAGTATTCTCTAAAGTTTTTAAGATTGTGATTTAAATGACAATCTTAAGGACCACTTTTGTAGTTATAAATTGGATAATGAAAATTAGAACCCATTTTACATCAAAAGAAAAAAGAAAGGATAAAATCCTAATTTTGGTGAAAAGGAAATAAAAAAAAGGAAAAGAAGAGAATATCCCAATAAAAGAGGAAACTCTCTTCCCAGGCCAGAAAAGGGGAAGCCTTGGACCTGAGTAGGTCCTTAAAAGGCTCGTGGGGAAATAGGCGGGAGAATTGCTTTGGGGTGAGAGCCCCCGTGTTGTCCTCCTATTCTCTCTCTATCGAGAAGATAAAGATAGACATGGAATCAAGATGAAAGTAAATACTACGTCGAGATTTCGATTTTGGTTATTACCAAATATAGTAGCCTTTCGAGCTTGGAATGAATGAGGGTGAGTTAAATGTCCAATTGAGTTGACACGTCTTACGGCACTCCTCAATCATAGGTTAATTCAATTCCCCCAGTTGCAGTTATAAATTGGACAATGAAAATTAGAACCTGTTTTACGTCAAAAGAAAAAAGAAAGAATAAAATCCCAATTTTGGTGAAAAGGAAAGAAAAAAAAAAAAAAAAAAGAAGAGAATATCCCAATAAAAGAGGAAACTCTCTTCCCGGGCCAGAAAAGGGGAAGCCTCATGGGCTCAATGCCCGTTCAGTCTCTTTTTTACCCTTTCCCGCTCTTCCCTCTTCTTCTTCTTCCTCACCTCCGCGTCCAAGAACCAGGACTGAACTAGGGTTTTGAAGGTCCAACTCCCCCGGGTCTCGGGTACACCTGAGCTAGCCACGCGCCAGACCGGAGCCGAGCCCACCCTCGTTCTCTCCACCGCGAGAGCTGCGCGCAGCCGCAACCATGATGTACGGTGATCCCCAGCAGCACCAGCACCAGCACCAGCAGCCGCCGCCGCAGCACCAGCACCAGCAGCAACCGGGCGGCGAGTTCCACCGGGGGCCGCCGCCGCCGCCGCCTCCGATGATGATGCGGCAGCCCTCCGCGTCCTCCACCAACCTCGCCCCTCCGGATTACCAGCACCACCAGCCGGGCCCGCCTCCCCCGCACCAACCTCATCCTTACGACGGTACAGCGTCTGCGCCATATGTACCTTCGTGGCACTGGATGTTAATCATTTAGAGATGTCTTGTCCTAGGGATTGGCAGGGTTATGCTTTCTTCGTTTCTTATCGGATTTGGCTACGAACGCAATGCCTTCGGCATTCTTGCTCGTAAGTCCGAATTAGGGCGCGGTTCCTTGGCCGCAAGTTGTAGGGATGAGTAACTCGGCTTTTCGTAAGGCATCTAAGTTAGAATACCAGTGCATGAAATGACTTGTGTAGTGGGAGTCGGTGGTGCAGAGCAAAGAACTGCTGGTGTTGGGAGGCGACAATTCAAATTTCTTTCTTTTGATATCCGTTTTTACTGGGTATAGTATAGTCTTCCCATACACCGATTGGCAATCTGTGTTTGCAGTTTATCAAATAACGGCCGAGCATACTTAACTACTTGCCTACCGTCTCATTTTAGAAACGTCAATTGTAAATTCAATTCAGCTTCCTCTCCCTTCCTGTACATCTCGTAGCTTCCCTATTGCAGGAATTATTGAAATCACGATTTTTATCTCATCTTTCATTAGAAGCTTCTATTTTACCTGCCCAGCAGCATGTGCCTGTGTGTGCTTGTGCGTGTTTGAAATTTTGGAGGGATTGACCTATGGCTAAATGGTTGCCTTGCCTCTTCCTCATACTGGCACGGACAATATAGAAGTTCTTCTGCATTATTATATGAAACAGATTGAGATATTGGTCGCTGATATTTTCGTCACGCTATGCATTGTAGGCAAGTACAATACCATGAATGATAAATTTTGGGAAGAAATGGCTTGGTTAATATTTGTTAATTTTGGAACGATCTACTGGGTCCTCGGACTGTTATGAATTATGTTGTATGCTCAGGAGAATGATAGGAGAATCCCTGCTCATTTTCGTCTGTCTTTATATGCAGCTCATAACGATAACTTTGCTGCGAAAAGAATGAGAAAGCTTACACAAAGGAGGGCAGTTGACTACACTAGCACTGTAGTGCGATATATGCAGGTATCTTTTGTACCATCTTGTGCATGCCCTATTAAATGCAGGCGGTTCAACATCTCCTCGTGGCATTAATACCTTCTGGTTTTCACAGGAAATTGCATGCATTTTATTTCTTGGCTCTTTCTATCCTGTAGATTTGTTTTTTTAAGAACTGGTTGTATATTTATTACTGACCTACCTTTGAATGATTTAAATTTTCTGAAGCTGTAAGTTAGTTGTGATGCCGTGCAAGTCTGTTTGAGTTTGGTTGTGAAGCTTGTAATTGTGTTTTGCAGATTCGTATGTGGCAGAGAGATTCTAGAGACAGGACGGTGTTGCAGCCTACACCAGCTGCAGCCATTGACGTAAGCATCATCTGTGCTTTTTTCTTTATATGCTGAATTGATACTGTTTGAGGATCTTTTATCATCTACCTATCCTTCATGCAGACATTGCCAGCTGTTGCATATTCAGATAATCCTTCCACAAGCTTTGCTGCAAAGTTTGTTCATACGTCTGTAAACAAGAACCGTTGTTCAATCAATCGAGTTTTGGTGAGAGGAACCATCTTTTAGAATGGGATGCTATTTCTCTTTAAAGCAGCAACATAATATCTTTTTGAAAGAGACAATCGACCTGCTTCTTGAGCTTATAAATCTTTTGGCCCTAGCATATGAAATTTCACTTTTCCTGTTAAACTTGACCAGTACTTGTCATTTAAGTTATTTTTCATGCTATGAACTCAAAACTTTCATCCCAGTGTTTGCTGACCTTTTCTGTCTTTCTAAGTGGACTCCTACGGGGCGGCGTCTCATTACAGGTTCTCATAGCGGTGAATTCACACTCTGGAATGGACAGTCCTTCAATTTCGAAATGATTCTTCAGGTATTATAAGTGGCCAAATCCTTATTCCTTATTTTTTAGGAACCGGGAGGAATGTTTACTTAATAGGTTTTGGTGCATTGTCTGATTTCTAGGCACATGATCAAGCAATTAGGTCAATGGTGTGGAGCCACAATGACAATTGGATGGTTTCCGGTGATGATGGAGGATCTATAAAGTACATCATTTAATATTTCCCATTTCAGAGGACAAATTTTCACATTTAAATTATAATGCCCTCTGATCCCCCCCCCCCCCAAAAAAAAAAAAAAAAAAAAGAAAAGAAAAGAAAAAAAAAAAGAGCCTCACATTGATGCACAAATGTGTTGATCTCAGCATTTTCTTTTATTGCTCATGAATTGTGTTTGCTGGGAATATCTCTCAGGTATTGGCAGAACAACATGAACAATGTGAAGGCCAATAAATCTGCTCATAAAGAATCAGTTCGAGACTTAAGGTCAGCCTTTTGAATGCTGTTGTTTCTGCCTGCACCCTAGCTATATGGGGCATGTTGTGATTGAACTTTTGCAACAGCTTCTGTAGGACAGACTTGAAATTCTGTTCTTGCTCTGATGATACTACCGTTAAAGTCTGGGACTTTGCTCGATGCCAAGAAGAGCGTTCCTTATCTGGTAATGTGACCAAACACTTGTCTAATGCAAGACTGTCTTACTCTTGCTGAATTGTCTGTATGGAGCTCCCTTTGCCTTTTCATTTTACTTCAGTCATGAGAATTTGCATGGCTCTTTCCGGTTCGAGCTTTGGTGAAGTTGCACTAATTTATCCACACATTTTGTTAGTTATAGATGTTCTAAATTTCCGAAGTTCCTTTTTGACTTGCGAAGAAAAAGATAGTACTTCACTTAAATTGCCATGCCATTTAATTCTGGACCTCCAATTAGTCAAACACTAAACAAACTATCAATCCCCATTAACATGATATTAGACATAACAAGACGGTTAAAATATTGATCAAGTAAATGAATATAAGCAGTAAGCTTTGTTGCAACTGTAGCACAAGACGACATAGGTTTTGCATAACATAATATCCTAAATACTTTTGCACATCCAAGGCATTTAGTTCTAAAACCTGTGTATTCCTTTTCAAGATCTTCAGTATTTCTTGAATAAGTTCATCGTTCAGTTGTGAAAAGGAATTAATTTGAAAGCAATCAGTCTCTTGGAAGGGACCAGTTTGAAGGAGTGCATTCCAATTTTGAGCCTGTAGGATGTAGTAGTGTTTCCATCAATTGAATAACTTTCAAGTAATGGTTCAACTCCCCTTGGAAATCAACTAACCTGGTGTGCTCATTTAATCAGTGGTCTTATTTTGGAGGCTCCTGTTACCAAGGAGGCCATGGCTCCAAAACAATCATTGGTTGTCAGATTAGTGATGGTGGTTGTGCCTCATTGGGTGAAAACCTGCAGATTGTTGTTGACATCTTTTTTTCTCTAACATTGAGACAATAAAGTCAGATAACCATGGAGCTTTAGAAATTTTCATGTGAACTTAAGGATTACTTCCCTATATCTAGCCTTCATGCATGTCACCTCTTCCTCCCTTTTTTGCGCCTGGAAATGACAAGATGTCTATGTTTACTTTTTTTCCCTGTGGCACTTACATCCTGTTTAGATTACATGGCAGGAAAATTTTCTCTTGAATCCTCTGCTGTGAAACATAAATTGTCTGTGTGTATATGTGTTATGCCAGCTTTGCTTACAATAAACCAAGACTTCTTTTTATGTGTGGGTTAAACTCAGGCAGGTCATGGTTGGGATGTGAAGAGCGTTGATTGGCACCCTACCAAATCTTTGTTAGTTTCAGGTGAACAAAGTTTTTGCCATAATCTTTTCCCTGAGATTTATAAGTTTCTTGGGCACCATCGTCACATTTTTTTGTTGCTTATTAGGCGGTAAGGACAATCTTGTAAAACTATGGGATGCTAAATCAGGAAGGGAGCTTTGTTCATTGTGAGTGGTCAATTTCTTTTAACTTTTAAATGGTTAGTTTATCGTCATACTTTCTGAGATGTGATACATGTCTGTTGAAGTCATGGCCACAAGAATACCGTGCTTTGTGTTAAGTGGAACCAAAATGGAAACTGGGTGTTAACTGCCGGGAAGGATCAAATCATCAAGGTGCTTACTTTCTCAATTTGGCTGTCATTGTATGGCAGACTTGGGCTTGATACTTGATTGTAATTAAGCTTTATCCTTTCATTGTTTTTGATATATTTTTTGGTTTGTCCACCTTCAATTGCAGTCTAAGCATATTACCTTGTGACTGCAGCTCTATGACATCAGGGCTATGAAGGAACTTGAATCTTTCCGTGGTCATCGGAAGGATGTCACTGGTGAGTGATGACCAAATGTTTTGTTGCTTGCTATAGTTACAAGTATTAGTTAGAGCTAGTTGAGTAAGATCCAGTCTAGCTTCTCAGTGTGTTGGACTAGTTAATGTCTCTCATTCTACCACATTACTACGTCTGATACTTACATTGAAACATTTACTTTTCAAATTGTTGTAGCATTGGCTTGGCATCCATTCCATGAGGAGTACTATGTCAGTGGGAGCTTTGATGGATCCATCTTCCATTGGCTTGTCGGGTAAATGTCTAATACATGGTTTAATACCATTTGGCCCACCTTGTCAAATAACCTTTCACAACTTGCCGTATCACTTTGCAAACTAATTTGTAAGCTAGTCTTAGTGTACCTGGCGTTGCTATTAGATTAACGTAACTTCGTGGCAGAAGTCATAATTGAAGTGGAAAAGGCGATTGGTTGAATAGTAGCTTTTGATATCATTGTTTACAAGACTCAACATTTAGTAATGGACTTGCCCATTCCTGGAATTCCTCGGGGGCTCTCTGTAAGGTTGAGTATGAAGGCTTAAACTAAATTTTTTTTTTAGCAGGTGTGAAAAATTGGAATGTCATTTCATGTCATCTGAGGAATCATATCCTCTATAGAATGTATGTCTAGTAGATATATGAGGTTTTCTTCCACTCGGGCATGAAGCTCCTGGACTTACAGTCGATGTTCTACATGTATACGAAACGTAAGGTCTTCGAACGATATAAGACTACATCTGTAAAATTACACTTCCCTTGAATGAGAAAGAAAAAGATACTTACAGTTGGACTCAAGTTGATGCCCAGAAGCAAGGTAAAAGTGGAGTTTGCCACATCCTTTAAAGCACACTTACCTTGAACAGGAAGAGGAAAAGATACATTTTTGTTGGATGGACTAAAGGTGATTGTTAGAGCAAGGTTAGAGGGAGAAATTTAGTGGGACTTGATCTGGGGTCACTCTATAAACTATGTGTAATTCACTTTTTTGCCACTCTTCTATGTACTGCATCGATACATTAGTTAATTAGTCAGTCCTGTTCCTTGGCTAATTTCAACGATTATTATTTGTTTTATTTTCTTTTCTACTTTCATTTTTTGGTTGTCTGTAGTGTCTTCTAACTGTCAGAAAAAAATTATCAGGCATGAAACTCCTCAGATTGAAATACCCAACGCACATGATAACAGTGTATGGGACCTCGCATGGCATCCTATTGGCTATTTGCTCTGCAGGTAAATCTGGGTTATTTTTATGGGTGCACTTTGGGTGGTTTATACTTCTGGCCTTTTGCTTTTCCTTGTGCTTTTAGCATCTGTACTTCGTGTGACATTGAAAACCTCAAATCTTTTAAAGTACATACTCTTTAATTTTTCTTTTTAGAAAAATGAAAAAGCAGTAGTTTCTTTTAATGGGGACGGGAAAGCTAAATCTACTAATTTTAACCCTAACTTCCTTTCATTTACTAGAAAAAGGTGTAAGTGGGTGATCTGCTATCTTGTGCTATATTGTCAGTAAAATACCTTTAATTTGTATAATATCTCCAGTAGTATCTAATTGTAACTGTGACTTCTGCTCTAAACTACGAAAAAACAGTAATTTCTTTTAATGGGGACAGGAAAGCTAAATCTACTAATTTTAAGTCATAGTAAGCACACCATAACTTCCTTTCATTTACTAGAAAAAGGTGTAAGTGGGTGATCTGCGATCTTGTGCTATATTGTCAGCAAATGACCTGTATTTTGTATAATATCTTCAGTAGTATCTAATTGTAACTGTGACTTCTGCTCTCAACTACTAAATGTGTGTTGTTCTTACTGCAGTGGTAGCAATGATCATACAACCAAGTTTTGGTGCAGAAATAGACCAGGTGATACTCCTCGTGATAAATTTAACATGGGACCCAACCAAGGTTAGTGTCTACTCTGTTTTGTGGACTCACTGTATTAAACTTAGCCGAACACTTATTGATTCATAGTAGACTTGCTGCTTTTATCATATAGAAATGAAAAAAATGCGAATTCTTTTAGGCATGATTTAGCATGTGTGCTTCATCACTTATACTGAAGGATTTTATGCAGTCGATGTTAGATATTCTTTCGAAACTAAGCTTTGATTACTGTATAGCAGGTTATGGTGAACAAAACCCTGCTCTTGCTGGCCGCATGCCTGGCAATTTCCCTGTACCTGAAACCCCAACAACTCCAGGACCGTTTGGTGCGGGCTTGTCTCGAAATGATGGGACCATTCCAGGTGTTGGAGTTGCCATGCCGCTGTCAATTCCATCTTTAGATTTTTCTTCAGAGCAGAAGCAGCCTCTTCCGGGTTCAATGCCTGTAGGAGCTCCTCCTCTACCACCTGGTCCACATCCCTCCCTTCTTGCTGCTAGTCAGCAGCAACCTTATCAACAAAATCCTCAGCAAATCCAGCAACAGCAACAACATCAGCCATTCCCACAGCAAATGGCTCCTTTGCCTATGCCACCTCCAAATATGCCACAGTTACAACCTCCATCTCATTTACCTTTGCTTCCTCATCCTCATTTACCTCGACCTCCACCCCAGATGCCTCCACTTAATATGCCCTCACAGGTACCTTCATCAATGCCTGTGTCTTTACTTGTTCTGTCTTCAGAAACTGTCACATCCATTGTGATGGCATACACAGGAAATGGGATATTTACTTGATCTAATTGCACAAGAGTTGTATTGTTGGTTTAGATATTTGCTCCCAGAATCATTAGTAAGTGTGTCTATATTTTTATTGAAGGGTATGCAAGGTACAATGAATCAGATGGTTCCTCCCATGCCACAGGGCCATTATATGGGCATGAACCCAATGCACTCGGGATCGTTACCCTCGAGTGGCGGACCTCCTCCAGTTGGTGGGTTTCCTGGTGGTTTGCCAAATATGCAAGGGCCATCAAGTGGAGGTGGGGCCCAAATGTATCCAACGGGTGGTCCATTTAACCGTCCACAAGGTGGACAAATGCCTATGATGCCAGGTTACAATCCTTTTCAGGTATGGTAATCCAAACTGCATTAGTAAAAGGTTTAGTTTTTTGCCATTCAGTTGACGAAGTATTATCTTGGATTTTGATTCATGGCTGGGAAGCCTTTCAGTATTTTCTTTTATCGGCCGAATCTAATGCCTCATTGGAAAAGAGGCCTTTTAGAGGCTAACTTGAGGATGCAGTTGCATGACCTCAGATGCTCCCATGTAGTGGTGAAAGGGCTAGAGGGCATCTCATAAGAGAAGCTAGTTTAAAACTTCAGTGTTGATTACACCCTCAAAACAAATAAGTGAGCTTTCTGGGAGTTTATTTGACTGAGTAATTCGAGGTCCTTGTTTATATTGTTAATCATGGCGATGGACGCAGTTAAATCTTGCTTAAAAAAATCTAGTGAATGCCTATTATGGAGTTAATCTAAAGTACTTAGCGTTTTGAGTAGTAACAGTTGATATAAGACAGGAGGCTATGATGCAAAAATCCTTGGTTTTTGCGTCGCTGCTGCAGCTGTGACTGCTGTGAGAACTTTTTAAACTTTTCTCTTTCATGTCAACAATTGGCTGGGTGGCTATATAATCATCTCATTCTGTCATCAGTAGTATTATTTTTCTCCGTGACTTTGATGCATTCGATCATTTTCTAAATAGCCATCACCATGATAAGAAGCATAGTATTGTAATTCGGCAGGAGCTGACCTTTATCTTCTTTGCAGCCTGGAAATCAATCAGGTATGCCTCCCCCGCCGCCTCCTGGTCCTCCGCCACATGGTCAAGCACCTCAATGACTTTTTTAATGCGTTGAAGTTTGTTGCATTCTGAAGGGGCTTCATTAATTCTTTTCCTCCTCCAAGTGTTGTCGATCTGGCGTCTCTTCTTTATTATTTATTTTTCATCCTTCCTTTCTGTAAAACGTGTATTTAGCTCTTTGATGTGGCAATGCATCAGAAAACGCCGTTGTATCTTCTTGGTTCTTGGTTCCATAAGCTGTTGGGACGATTCTGAAGATGTTTTGTCGCAGTGCCCTTGATAGTCCAAGTAGAAGTAAATCTCGAATTTTCATGGCTTTGGGAGTTTTGATTTTAGATGAGGGATGTAAACGCGAGGCTGAAGACCATTGATTTGTTTTATATAATGCATTCAATGCCATATTCTAGTTTTGTTTGCGCAGGCTATCGCTTTAAGCAGTGTAGTTAGTAACTAAAACGGGTCATACCAGTCATTTTTATTAAAAAGAAACCCAGATTACGATCAGTTTGTAACAAATTTTACGGTGTACTTTTTTCTAACAATTAAGGCCCGTGCAATTTAATATTTGTTGAATTGTTAATACTTCGGATCTTTCAATTATACAACAAATGTCCAGTTTAAATTTAGAATTGATAAGAGATTTGTGAATGAAATGATGGGCTCGGTCAAACCTTTTTGAGTAGCTGCCAAGTTCCTTTTTCAGCAAGATGTCGTTCAAAAAGCCTTTTGCCTTCTCATGGACTGTTTCAGAAGCAGATTATTGTTCATTTTATGGCATGGATTTTGTTGAAACTTTTGAAAAACTTGCTTCCTGGCCACGATACACACACACACACACACACACACACACACACATGTGTGTGTGTGTGTATTTATATATGGGCAAGAATCTGGGGAAGTAAATGAGGGAAAAAGGGTGCCTTTTCATCTTTTTTTGGTTGATTCAACTCGTTTCGAAGGGATCACAACCACCAGAGACTTAATCAGATAAAAGAAACTAAACGAATGACCCATCGGGAGCGTAATAGAGGATAGAGGACGTGACATCTAAGCTAAGGCACAAAATCCAGTAAAGGAAGTTGAATTTGTTATAGAACGATGTAGACCTTTAAAGGTAAACTTGAGAAGTTTGAAGGCGTCATTAGGTAGGTCTTACATCTATGTTATCAATTTTTGCTTCATTTTATAGGTTCGGGTAGTTTTCACTCAAGGGCCTCGGATTTTGCAGCTAACAAAAAGAGAAAAACAGGTAATGGAAATAATTATTTCTTATTAATTAAATTTTTGTGACTAGGAGCCAAGTGATACAAATGAGAAAAAAAATTACAGACAAACTATTTTGCCATGGAAGATATTTCAAACTTTTTTATGTTGTGAGAATTTCTAATGGAGTGAGTCTATTAGATTATTACTTTATATTACTTCTTTCTAAGCCTCTAGTCGTGTGAAACCATCATGCATTTTGGCTCCCCCACCATAGGGAATCTCTCCTAGGGACTCGAGCTATCTAAATAAGAGGATTGTCACGGCAATCCTTTTGGGGTTTCTTAGAGACCAATCTACCAACTATGCGTATTCTTTATTTGGACATCTTTTTGAGAAATTCTAGGTTATTCGAAAGGGACAATCGGTTCGAACCCTGTCCCAAAACAAAGTACTTGTCTTAGTCATCAAATTCAGGATAAAGTTACTTGGACAAAACGTTTTCAAGTATTGGCATAATCTGTAATAATCGAAAAGCCTGGGGGCAAAATATCACTCTCGTAAATTTCCGGCACGTCCTTGCCCTTCGCAGAAGTCATGTGAGAGCATGCGGTTGAAGTTTGGACGAGAATTTGATCGCACTCGAAAGCAGGGGCACATTGAAACGGATTCCAAAATGTCGGGGTGGATATCGTAGAAGCTGAAATATCGGGGGTTCAATCGGCACAGCCTTAAAAAAAAAAGTAAAAAAAAGGATAACCACCGGGACTCAGGGCAGTTGTGTTGTCGCCGGATTAAAAATCCGATCTTGCTCCGTTGATTCCGATTTTCGCATGCTCCGCGCGTTTTCGGTCTCAAGAATCAGGTGGGTCTCCCCCCTTTTCATCTCAATCGCAATGCAAATCGTAAAACTACAGTGATTGTCAGAATATTTTCGTGTATTATCAACGGGAAATTCTGGAACTCTGCTTTCTTTTAATTGTATATAATTTAGGTGGCAGCTCAGTGCTTTTGTATGCGATTTCTTGACTCTGTGGTGTCTGTTGATGAAACTGGTTGTCACATTGTCTTCTTATTCTGATCTCGTATGATGTAGTACCGTCTCTCGGTCTGATCTTGATAGAACTATATTGAGAATCAAGAAGAGAACTGGCCTGTCTTAGAACCAAATGTACAAGCTTTCGTTAAGCCGTCGATTTGAAAACATCTCGCAAAACTCATCAAGGTAAAGCAAACATTTTGCAAATTTCGATAAATCCTGCCTTTTGCAGTTGTTGAACATTCCAGATTATTAGTGAACAAGGGGATGTTGGTGAAATTTGTTGGACTTTAAGAGATAAAATGGTTGGTGACGTAAAAATTCTGCGTTTTGCCCCAATCCCATCGAGGATATTTTCCATTTCAGTTATGTGATGTTGTGCTTGTTTTTCAACGAGAGCACACGCAAAGAACAGTAATTTGATGACCATCTCGGATGAAATGCCTTCTTCCCAAAATGGTGATGGATGGACTGGAACCCTGTAATAGTACCTGCTGGTAATAGCAATTCCAGACTAATGTGGTTTTGTTACCCTCCCCTTGCTTAATTAGCTGCTACTTATTTAACTCGAAAGTGGAACACCACAGTGTTTAAGCAAATGCTGGAAGGTTGGATTTGGAAGCACTTGCCTCAATATTCATGATGTTTTCCTGTCGATGCAAGCCTACAATTTCAGCATCTGATTCATAGAATATCCTGATGCAGGGAATGGGTTTGTGGACGTTGCTTGAAGGCCTTTTGCTTCTTGCAAATGCACTGGCAATATTGAATGAGGACCGTTTCCTCACTCCACGAGGGTGGAGCTTTCAAGAATTTCCAGGAGGCAAGGTCAAGTCACTGAAAGGGCAGGTTCTTGGTCTCATCAATGCAACCCAATACCTAAGGGTTCCGCTTATCATCTTAAACGTTATCAGCATAGTGGTAAAGCTGGTCTCAGGCTGATTTTCTCCGCCAAACATAGATCTTTATATAATTTTCCAAAGGTCGCATCTTTGATGACTTGTCCCTCTTATTTGGTGATATGGATCATATTATCAATCTTGCAGTATATAGGTTGGTTGAGTCAACTTAAATTTTTTAAGTCGCTAATGTAGGTTGTGAGAGGAGCAGGTGGCGTAATTTTGAGATTCGTCAGCTATCAACTCTGATACTAATTATCCCACAGTTTGTCTCTGTTTTCTCTATTTCATTTTGTCCGTTGACTTCTTCTTCTTCTTCTTCTTTCTTGTTTGAAAAGTCCGTTGACTTCATTAGCCCAGCTTGGCAGCATCCTTCAGCATTATCAAAAGTCTGTTTTGTGGTTTATTAGCAGTTTAGACTCGTCAACTGCTCAATAACTACTCAACAGCTGTTGATGACATTCTGCAATAATATATTGAAGATGATGCTCAATTTCTTGTTTCAAGAGAAAGCTTTCTCCCTTCTTGTCCAGAGTAGAGAAATACTGGTATTAAGAACAAGTGATACGTTTGGTTTGTTGGGGTTTCAAGGAGCATGGATTCATTTGAAAAAAAATATTAAGTGCTTACTGAATCCATCCTTTGTCAGTAACACGTTGTATGGATCCCATTCGTGCAAACCCACATTCATGTGGGGGAAGGTTGTCTAGTTTTGGTGAGGCTATAATTTCTCAGGTTTCCTTTGAGTCTCCCTCAATACAATTCTAAGAGTCAATGTAGAATCAGTTTCGGTTTGTCTAGTGCAGAGTCTCAGATTACTTAAAACTGCCAATTTCCCTGAAATTTCTGGACAGAGTGAAATGACATATGTACAGTCATTTGAGTTTTTTTATGTTGTTCAAAAAGAAGTCTTGATGTGCATCAGCAGATTCAAATGCCTAGGTAAGAGAGAGAGAGAGAGAGAGAGAGAGAGAGAGAGAGAACGCCCTGAAAGTTTTGTTTAGAGAGAATCCTCTCTAACCAGAATTCTTTGTCTCGATAAAGTTTGTATGACCTATAATTGAAAGAGAAGACAAGAGTATCTACATAGACTACATCTCAACAAAACTACACCGAATTTCTTCTTTCCGTGAGCACCACAAGAACCCTGCATTAGCTGTGTCTAGTTCTAAATTAAATCACTTCAGGGACATCATATCTTGTTCTTGTCCTCTCAGGTGATAAGATCTCTTCCCTGTCCTTCCTCTTTTCGCTGTTGGGATGGTGTTCCTTAGATCTCCCTCTCAACAAATGGGGTCTAAGCTTGTTGACATCCGCTAGCTGAACTGGCTTGAGAAAGAACTCTTCAGCCCCATCTTCCAAACATCTGATCAGGCATTGCCAACAAGTCATGTCAAATTATATGGTCATGGAACATAATTGAAGTAATAAAGGAAAAGCAAATATTGTCCCCTTACTGGCTGATTCTTGAGGGAACATTCTCAGACGACATGATCACAACTGGTACGTCCTTGTAACTATTCGATTCCTGCTCATCAAGAAGTTAAACTTAAATAATTAGCTACAAGTTCAACACCCGAAGAAATTCATTGCATGTTCAAATTCTCATGTCCTTGGAAAAACCATTGTCAAGAATTTTAAAAAGTTTTTGAATTTCGAGATCCAGGGAAGTACACATTAATTGCTGGGAGTTGGAGTAATATTGCATTAAGTATTGCCAAACTAGGTGAGAAATTTATACTGGATCTAGCAAAACTCGAGCACAACCACAAGAGTTTTGTGTGGCCAATCAACAAGAGAACATTTAAAACATAAGAAGCTTAACCCAGACCAGAAAAAACCGTATTACCTTGATCTTTCTCAAGAGATCATATCCTGTCATTTCTGGCATGAAATAGTCTGTGATGATCAAATTCACTTGTATCTCCTGCAGGAACAAGAGAAAGACCATTTATATTCTAATACAATCAGAACAAAAAAGTACAACTAAGTACAAGACAGCAATTTTTCTGACGCATACCTGATTATGATGGCTTGGAGAGATAGAGGTAGCGTTGGCATTTCTGGGCTGCTGCTCATTCAGGCCCAGAAACTCCAGAGCCTTACTTCCAGAATCAACTGCAGTCACTGTCAACCCACCAAGCACATGAGCAAACGCATAAGAACCAATCAAATTGAAAAAAAGATTGAACAAGATCGGAGCCGAAGCTCGTTCATTCAATCGAACGGACCCAGCAAAGACAACTACCTTGATAAGAAGAGGTTTTGAGGAGCCTCTCAATCAACTTCCTGTCGATGAGACTGTCATCAACCGCCAAGACATGAAATTGCGAAGCGGGGGTGACACCCATTTCGATCGGCGATCGATCAAGAACAACGGCGAGGAACAACGGGGAGGAGGAGGGAAGGGTGAAAGAACAGAACAAGATGGGGGGTCAATATTCAAATGTGAACCCATTTTTGGAGTGTGGGGGAGATATAAGAATCCGGTGGTGGGGGAGGAAAAATCTTTGACAGTTTGGAAAGCGAGATCCGACAGATTACATCCAGAATCTGCAGGATCTTCTCCGGGGGGCGTTGATTTTTGAATTCGAGAACAAGCAAAGAAGGTGCTTTGGCTTCCACTATTCTATTTACGACTTTTGCGTGCCGAGGACAATCATCATATTCTATTCTACTGACCCTTCTTAGTGACCTTTCGTTAGGGGCTAAAGCTACAGCCAAAAGGGCCGCCTCTCTCCTGCACGACTTGCTCTGCCCACTTTCCACCCTCCTGCCATTGCCAAGGGTCAGTGACTGTTGTACAGGGTCTGCTTAAAAATCAAATCTTTCTCGTTTTACAAACTCGCGGGCTGCCTCGCGAACGCGGCATACGACCAGGTCCGATCGGATTACGTGAAACTTTCCATCCCCCTCCTGCCATTGCCAAAGGGTCGGTGACCGTAGCACAGGGTCTGCTTAAAAATCAAATCTTCCTCGTTTTACAGCTCGCGGTGCGCATCGCCAACGCGGCACGCGACCGGATCCGATCGGATACGTGAAACTTTTCCCCAAGTCAAGTCGTACTTGACTTGTTAATAGTGTATTCCTTGATGAGGCGCTGTTCTTGGTCGCTGGAAATCTTCCCCCCCGGCCCCGCCACCCCGGAGATATCCAAGATCAGGGAGAAGATCTCTTCAATTGACCCGCGTGAAGTAGACACACCTCGTAACAGAGAAGTTTGAAATGTTCAGAGCTTTTTAGGAACCATCCCATGATGTTTCCCTCCCTGGAAAATTTCCGTCACGTTTCTCTCGCGGGATCCGCCCTTTTCTTTCTGACTACTCAACGAACCGACGCGTGCCCTGGTCCGAAACAACCTACCCGACCGATGTTAACTTCTTCTGGTCCCGCATCGGATAATTCGTGCCAAATGGGAACTCAATCTGTGGGATTTTTCAAAGATCCGAACGGATAATCACGGAATAAAAGGATAATGGGAAATCAGATAATTAAAAACCTAATTTGTACTATTATGTAAAGGTCTTATGATCCTCGTTTTCTATTCTAAAATATCTACGATTAGCTATTTTATAAATATTGACAGAACTCCCGAATGCGTAAAATGATAGTTATTGTATAGTTATTGTTTTTTTCTTCCGTGCATTTTTTAAAAATTGAATATTTTTTTATCTTACAAAGAACCTTACAAAAAAAAATTCATATCCGGGCTTCTTCTTTTTTGGGGATACATGAATATGTAGAATTTTTCCGTATTGTGTCAAGGATATTTTCCTCATTGATTAATAAATCCAATTTATTGATGAGTTGGCACCATAAAATCTTTTAAATGTCGGTTTTCTTCGTACGCATGTTGCTTGCTGGCAGTTTTTTTGTGGTACAAATTAAAAGAATCTCTAAACTTGGCAAAAGTGATTTGACACTTTTTCCACTCTCGTAATATTAGTTTGACTAGCCTCTCCCTCCCTTATAAAATTAGTTAGCATACTTTATCATAATTCTAGCTTGACCAGCCGCTCCCTCTTAATTTAAGGTGGTTGTGTGGTTCATGAATTAGGCACGCACTTCGTTTCATGAAAACTAAATTATTCAAAAAATATTTTCCTAAAAATATTATTTGAATCGCTTGAAATATTAGTCAACGATAAATATTTTCATTACCAATAATAATTTACATCTAAATATTTTTTTATAGGCGATGAAAATATTTCATTTATTTTTGTAAGTGATAGATGTGATAATTTTTATGAAAATGTTATCTAAATTATTCATTTTTTATGAAACAAATAAAGGCTTAATGGGTGTTTGTATTTGTAGGAAATGTATGATATCAAGATTATTTTTTTCTAAAAATTATTGCTTCAACCGTTTGCAAAAATGAATGAACAAAATGTATGACGTTGACAATATTTTCTGTCATATGGGTTGATGCTTAGACATAACGTATTTATTCCCATTGATGTAGAGGACACTCATGATAAATGAGCTAAGGTGTGATAAGGAGTATGTATAATTCCGTCCCACATGAGTTGGTGGTGACAATATCTCATTAGTCAAAATACCTCATGAATCGAGATAATCCTAACCAGTCACAAGTATCTATTAAATAATATTACTTAATAGCCCACTAATTTAGACTAAAAATCATAAAATAACCTTGTTCATAGCCCCAACTCATCTCTACAAATTTCAAATTTGCCTCTAACCTTTTAAGAAATTTACCAAAATACCCCTTTATGCCTAGTTTTATCATTTTCTCATTCTTTCCCATCTAAGGTGCAACAAAACCATTTGGGTTTTCCTTCTAGGCATGTATTAAAGATTTCAATTTATGGAATGATTCGCTATAACTCTATATGTCAATCATGAAACCTATTTGCACTTGAGATCAAATTTAAACTAAACCAACAAACATTAACCAATTAAGTCAAGAGTATTAAGTAGATCAATTTAACTTAATCCCTGAAGTTTTCACTTACCTTGAATAAACCTTGGACAACTCAACGCTTTAACTACCTTCAAGGTAAGATAAACAAGAATAAAAATGAACAACTTTAAATCTTTTTAAACAACAAAACTAATTTGATATAATGAAGAGGAAACCCAATGGTTCGCCTTGTAAACACTTGAAATAGTGAAATTAGAAACTTTAGAAATAGAAAATATGAGGCCTTCATCTTCTTCTTTTTCAAATGAGTGTGAGATGAAAGGGAAGGGAGAGAGACATTGAGCTCTTTCTTTTTTTTCTTTTTTTTCCTTTGTAAGAATGAGTTGAAGTGGCTCTTTCGAGCAAAGAAGGAAGATGTACTAGAGAACTTTACAAGAGTAGGAAAGGGTTAAGATTCATTAACTAAGGTTAAAAACAATGATGACTCGAAGTACCTAGAAATGCAAGCACCTGACCAAGGGGAGTATTTAGAAGATCTCCATGAGTAACAAAAGGATAAGAACTTTTATCCAAGGTTAAAGGCAATGATGATGAAGGGTTAAAAACACTAGGTTGAAATTGAATGAGATGTGGTCAAATTAGAATTTGACAAATGGCTTAACTCCATGGTTCTAAAGAAGATGTTTTTATAATTTGCCAAGTTAAATGCATGAATGAGAGGACATTATATGAGTTGTAATCAATGAAGCAGAAGGGCAAGGTCATGCATGATGTAAATCTATAAATTAAACTTATGGTTGAAAATGAGGGACATGTGGATGATGAATGAGGACCCTTGCCTTTAAAGCTTAAAAAACATCAATGGGCTAGAGTTGAAAGAAATATTGTAAGGAATGATGTCATTTGCAAGTAAGAAATTAGAAGATAAATTAAGGGATTTGGAAATCAAATTAGTGGAAAGTGACCAATAAATTATGGTTATCAGAGATAGCGAGGATCATGCCACAATGGAGAAATATGAATATAATTTTTATATAACACAATATACATAATAAATATGATGAAAATATAATATGTCACAGGGAGTTAAAAAATAAGGCTAGCGATTCATTTTCGCGTGTCTTAACCAGATTTTGCAATCATGCCTATGAGAACACTATGCTCTTCTTAGTCGTGCTAGGAGACCTATGTATATTAACCACGAAGAATTTTCTGGTTTGTCAATGGGATCGTCGCGAGACGTGCTAATTCATGCAGGAGTTGGTACATTCTGGTACCGAAAAATTGGACCTTGGAGGAAAAGTTGTGGTCTCTGGGTTAATCGACTCCCACGTGTACATGATTTTCGGAGGACGCGAGGTCTACATACCATCCCACCTTAAAACGTGTTGTTTGTTTTTTTTTTATATAAATTTCAATGTGCTGCTGCGCTCTCAAATCACGCTTGTTTGTCCTTTGCATCTTCCCATGTGCAGATATGGAAAAGAGCAAACGGATAAAAAAAAAAAAAAAAACATATCAAGTTGGCTTGATAGAAGACTCAAAGGGGAAGTAACAGGCGAGAGATTCGCCTTGGGTCACTTCCATATTACCTCTTTGTCGGGAAGATAAAGATAGACATGAAATTAGGTATGGTTTTTCTTTTGGGGTTGAGCATACGTTACGTTTAAATTATTTTCTATACTATTAACCCTTCTTATAGCAAATATGATAAAATTTTCATTTCTCTATTTCTTTGTTTTTCTGTTCTATAGAACATATTTGAAATAGAAATCTATTTGATAATATAATTTTATTTTTTAATTTATAAAATAAATTTCTATTCAAAAAATAGATTTGTAGGCTTGCAGCACAAATCAGAAATTATAATTTTTAGTTATTTAATTATTTATTTATTTCTAAAATGGAAGTGAGAATTTAAAACTCTTTTGATCGTTCACTTTTTGTTGCCATCACCTGTGGGTCACTAGCCGTTGGCCACCCTCCCTCCGCCAAGGGCTGGACACTAGCCGCCTAGTGCTGAACGCCAATAGTGTCACCCACCGCCGAATGCCACCCCATCCTCCTTAGAAATAAAATTTTTATTTTGTTATTTAACGAATTTCTATTCCAAAATCAAATGCGTTTCTTTGCAAAAAATCGTCTAGAAAATAGAAATTGAGGAATCGATTTATATAGTTAGAATCGATTTCTATTCCAAAGTTTTTATTATGCGCCCCTTCAGTGACCTTTTGTTGGGAGCTAAAACTACAGGCGAAGGGCCTCTTCTCCCCCGCACGATGTCTGCTCGACTTTCCATCCACCCTTCCTGCCATTGCCAAAGGGTCGCCGACTGTGGTCCAGGCTCTGCTCAAAAAATCAAATCTTTCTGGTTTGACAACTCGCGGCACGCGAGCGGATGAGGTGTCCTGGCCCCTGGGTCGTTGGAAATCTTCCCCCCCCTGGCCCCGCCACAAAATCACAGAGAAGATCTCTTCAATTGACCCGCGTGAAGTGGACACCCCGGTGAGACTCGTAACAGAGAAGTTTGAAAAGCTCGAAGCCTTTCAGGAACCATCCCCTGATCTTCCCCCTCCCCCCGGGGGTAAATTTTCTAACACGTTTCTTTCTTTCGCGGGATGCTCCTTTTTTGGTAATCGCACTACGTACCGATGCGTACCGTTGTACGAAACAACCTAATCCGGGGATGTTAACTTCTTCTAGACCCGTGTTGGATAATTCGTGCCAGATTGGGACTCTTTCGTATGAAAATTTGTAGGATTTTCCAAGATCTGAAGGAATAATCGCACGGACAAAAAGATAACGATAATTCATATAATTAAAAGCCTAATTTGTACTATTACATAAATCAAAGAGAATCTCCAATTTTTAGGTAATTATAATCCTCATTCTTTCGCATCGGTTTCTCTCCTTGATGCGAAAGAATGTGAAATTTGAATGGAATGGAGAATGTTAAAGGAATTTTCAGGAGCTCAAAAGGAAATTGACTTCAGCTCCAATTCTGACTATACCTACTGGACCTGATGGTTTCACAGTGTATAGTGATGCTTCTCACAAAGGACTAGGATGTGTGTTGATGCAGCATGGCAAGGTTGTAGCCTATGCATCCAGACAATTGAAACCCCATGAGCTAAATTACCCGACGCATGATTTAGAGCTAGCAGCTATAGTGTTTGCCTTGAAAATATGGAGACACTATTTGTATGGGGAAAAGTTTGAGATCTACACGGATCATAAGAGTTTGAAGTATCTGTTCTCACAAAATGAGTTGAACATGAGACAAAGGAGGTGGATAGAGTTGTTGAAGGATTATGATTGTGAGATAAGATATCATTCAGGAAAAGCGAATAGAGTAGCAGATGCTCTGAGTCGAAAGTCGGCCGTAGAAATAGCTAGTTTGAGGATGGCAGAATGGGAATTGTTGGAATCTGTGGCGAATTCTGAATTTAAATTGGAAGTGGATTGTCTTACTGGTATACTTAGTGCATTAAGGATTGAGCCAGAGATTATCCAGAAAATTAAAATTCTGCAAGAATCTGACCCAGAGATTTTGAAAGTGAAGGATGCTGTATCTTTAAGGAAAAGATCAGAATTTCAGATCTCTGACGATGGAATAGTAAGATGTCAAGGATGACTTTGTGTTCTCGACAATGAGGAATTAAGGAAGGAAATTCTGTCGGAGGCACATAAGAGTAATTATAGTATCCACCCAGGTAGTACAAAGATGTACAGAAATTTGCGTTAGCAATTTTGGTGGAATGGTATGAAGGCAGATACGGCTAAGTACGTTTCTCAATGTTTGACGTGTCAGCAAGTAAAAGCGGAGCATCGTAAACCCGCAGGATTTTTGAGACCATTAGACATTCCTGAATGGAAATGGGAACATATAACGATGGACTTTGTGCAAGGATTGCCAAGGACATCAAGTAGTCATGATTCAATTTGGGTTATAGTGGATCGTTTGACTAAGTCGGCACATTTCTTAGCGATTCGCGTGGACTACCCAATGGATAAGTATGCGGACATGTATGTAAGTCAAGTGGTATGCTTACATGGTGTTCCAGTGACCATTACTTCAGATCGAGATTCGAGGTTTACTTCGAATTTTTGGAAAAGTCTCCAAGTTGCGTTAGGATCTAAGCTTCAGTTTAGTACAGCTTTTCATCCCCAGACAGATGGTCAATCGGAAAGAGTAATTTAGATATTAGAAGATATGTTAAGGGCCTGTGCAATCGATTTCAAAGGAAATTGGGATGAAAGATTGCATTTGGTAGAGTTTGCCTATAACAATAGTTTTTAGAAAAGTATAAGCATGGCACCTTATGAAGCATTATATGGAAGGAAATGTAGGACTCCTGTCTGTTGGAGTGAAGTAGGTGAAAGGAAATTGACAGGACCTGAATTGGTACAAGTTACCACGGAAGCTGTCGATATTATCAGAGAAAGACTTAGAACAGAGAAAGACTAGATAGAAAGACTACGCAGATAGACATAGGAGGCCTTTGGAATTTAGTGTAGGAGATCATGTATTCCTTAAGGTATCTCCAATGAAAGGAATATCTCGATTCGGGATGAAGGGTAAGTTAAGCCCTAGATTTGTTGGACCTTTTGAGATACTTGAAAGGATAGGGGATGTGGCTTATCGTTTAGCGTTACCTCCTAAGTTAGGAAATCTGCACGATGTGTTTCATGTATCGATGTTGAGAAAGTACCAGCCGGATCCTGGTCATATACTCGATCATGAAGCCATCAAAATGGATGAGAAAGTAAGGTACATTGAAGAGCCTGTGTAGATATTGGATCGAAAGGAGAAAATTCTTAGGACTAAAAAGATCCCAATAGTTAAGGTGTTATGGCGACATCATGACGTGGAGGAAGCCACATGGGAGAGTGAGGATCATATAAAGGAAAAGTATCCCTGTTTATTTCAAGAAGGTGCGAGTAGTGCTTGAATTTCGAGGACGAAATTCTCTAAGGAGGGGAGAGTTGTGGCATCCCAAATTTAATGACAAGCCATAAGGTGAGTTGAAGTTCCTAATTAGGTGAAAGAATTTCTTTTGGCTTATGCCTTAGCCAATTTGTCTTTTAATTTGATGATTTGTGTATTTCAATTTATAGATTAATAATTGGCCATGAGATTATAAATTTAAATCTTAATAAACAAATTGTCCCAAGACTTTGGCCAAGATGAAATTTGAATTTGGAAATATTTATAGAAAGGAATTCAAAAAAAAAAAAAAGGAAAAAGAGGGTTATTTTTGGAATGGGCCTTGGACCCATTGGCCTAAGCCTAGTGGGCCGAATGGCCGGCCCAAATGGAAGCCCAAGAGGAGGATTCGACCAACCCAAAGGGAGTGGCCGGATGGGCCTAAGCCCAAGCCCAATCCAATTCAAAAATAAAAATGACAAGTGGCAAGGGGCAAGAGCATGCATTGGTGGGATTATAGGCAATCTCATGATTGCAAATGATGGGATTAAGGGGATATAAAAGGGATGAGGAGAGAGAGTGGCCGGATTACTTGCTTCAATTCGTCCAAAGAGAGGGTGAGAAAGAGAGAGAGAGTTTGAGAGAAAGGGAGAGAAACCGAGAGGGAAGGAGGCGGAGCCGGAGGGGTGTGCCGTTCGTTCGCCGTCCGATCGTCGCCGTTCATCGTCACTTGTTCATCTTTAAGGCAAGTGGAGTCCGTAACTTCTCTTGCATGTTTTTTGTGGTGGTTGCATGTTAGATTTTAGGTGTGATTTGTGCGAAAAACCGAGGTAAGAGTTGGTTATTTGTAAACCGCGTGACTGTTCTTGTTCGGTTTGTTGAAGTCAGTAGCTTGTTCGAGTTTGCATGTGTGTTTGGGGTTCGATTTTGGCTTCGATGTCTTCATGGAAGTTGTAGCTAACGTCTTGTAGTATAACATACTGAAATTTCGTGGAAAATGATGGAGATATGAGGGGTTAAAGTTCCATTATACGGAGACCCTAGATCTGTGAAGTTTTCGCTGACCTCTTGCTATATTCTTGTTTGCATGTGGATTTTTGTTGCAGATTTGACTTCGATGTCTTCATGAAAGTTGTAGGTAACACCTTAAGCTACAACATACTCAAATTTGAAGCAAAAATAACAAGTTTATCTTGGTGAATCGGCTAGATCTTTGAAATAATGGTTCTGGTGAAGTATCTCGAGACACCCGAGATTTCATGGACTAAAATGGTGACAATAATCTGGTTATTTGGCCTAGATCTCTTCATGAAAATTGTAAAGGACACCTTGGTACATAACATACTCAAATTTCAGAAGAAACGAAAGAGAATAGATGGGTGAAATCTAAAAATTTCGGAGAAGTGTGTTCTGGACGTCGCGGTAGTGGTTCCAGAAGCTTCGTAGGGTTGTAGAAATTAATCTAAAAAGAATTTGGCTTAGAGTTCTTCATGAGAAATGCACGAAAATGTGTTGGCTATTACCCTGTAAAATTTCGTAATTTTTGAAGGCGATATGAGTATTTTAATCGAATTTATTTGGAAACTGTGCAAGTCTGGCCATTATCCGAATATAAGGTGCTATTTTGTGGAAATTGTGAAATAATGAGAAATTCAATTTGGCCACGAATTTTGTATGAAATTGTGATTCTATTTGTTTTTTTTTTAATTATTTTTGAGTATCATGATTTTGGGAAAATCATAGATATTAAATTTAATATTTATGGAAATAAATAATAATATAATAATAAATAATAATAAAATAAAAAAATAATGATAAAATAAAAAGGAATTATTTTATTGGCTATGAACTTCATTGAATTGTTATGCATTGTTGTATGACATTGGTGTACGTATGATCATGAATTGTGATGCATGTGTGAATCATATGCCATGAAATAAAAAGATTAAAAAGGATGATGGAAGTGGAAAACGATATGTGAGTAAGAGGTTGTGGTGGAGGATGATGTCCGGTGGCCTGGTGGCGTAATTCCAGAGATTCCCTGGGAGTTTCAGGATGCCCGGAATGTGGGGGGCCGGAAGCCCTGTCGGAGGTTTCTGCCCGAAGGGAATGCCTCGCGATGCTAGGATTTGAGTGCGAGATGCCTGGCTAGAAGGGTAAGGGCCGGAAGCCCTGTCGGAGGTTTCTGCCCGAAGGGAATGCCTCGTGATGCTAGTTGAGATGCGAGATGCTCGGAATGTGGGGAGCCGGAAGCCCGGCAGCCATGGGATGGCTGAGTTTGCCGGGAACCCTGTCGGAGGTTTCTGCCCGAAGGGTTGATGATGAGATTGATGATTTGAGAAATGGGTGATATGGTGATCAAAATTCAAAGATAAAAATGATAATTAACTCATGACATGATGATGCATGATGATGATGACATGTGATGTGATATGATGACCACCTATGATAATATATGCATAATGATGCATGATGATGATGACATGTGATGTGATATGATGATGATCACCTATGATAATATATGCATGATGATGCATGATGATGATGACATGTGATGTGATATGATGATCACCTATGATAATATATGCATGATGATGCATGAGGACGATGACATGTGATGTGATATGATGATCACCTATGATAATATACGCATGATGATGCATGATGATGATGTGTGATGTGACATGATGATCATCCATGGTATGCTATGCATGATGAAATGCATGATGATGATAATGATATATGATATACCATGATGATGATGATATATATGATGTGATGATGCATGATACGCATGATTACAAGGTCAGTGATGCTTGCCACGTGTGATGATATGCATGATGGATTGGGATGTTATTGGATTTTCCTATTTGCTGAGTGGTTGTACTCACCCCTTTTGGGGATAACATTTCAGATTAGCAAGTATGCCGCTACCTGCCGTCACGCGTGGTACGTTTTACAGGATACCATCCGATGTAGAGGTCGAGTGTGTTGAGATAGACTGTCCCTCTGTTCCCGGACTGACTTTTATCCGAGTACGATGTTTAGTGATGTATGACGTGGGCCTGGCTGGGGGTCCTGTCATTCAGGAGTTCATTTCTGTGCACGTTCGTCGAGATGGAGCTATGCGAGGGATGTTGCCGCCGCCACCGCCTGAAGCACCGGGTTGGGTGTGAGACCTACGCGCGATGAATAGGAGCTGAATCTTTTTGATGTAGATAATCGACACTTTTGATGGGGGGTTGTGCGCTTGATGTAGAGGGTTGATAGTTTCTTTTTGAGATTTTAGGCAGGACATGGCAGAGTCCTCGCTTTTCTTGTTTTGTATCGACCCGAGAAAGGAGGAGTCCCATCTTAAAAGAATATGTAAATAAAGTGTCGATGTTCGTATATAAAAAAAAAATCCTGATGTTTAGCTGGTGTGTATTGGTATCATGGCTAGTAAGGGGAGAGATGGAGATGTTTAATTTGCTTCCGCTATGAGTCGTGCTGGGACCGCTTTTAAAAAAAAAAAAATGCCTGTGATTAACGACGCTTGTTTTAAGTACAAGATGGACAAGGAAATCAAGTATAACATCGGCGCTGTTGACGACCTGCGAAGGGTTCGGGGTGTCACAGCCGCCCTTTTTGGACCCTTAAAACAAGCGTCGTTAATCACATGCATTTTTTTTTTTAAGCGGTCCCAACGTGACTCATAGCGGAAGCAAATTAAACATCTCCATCTCTCCCCTTTCTAACCATGATACCAATACACACCAACTAAACATCGGGATTTTTTTTTATATACGAACATCGACACTTTATTTACATATTCTTTTAAGATGGGACTCCTCCTTTCTCGGGTCGATACAAAACAAGAAAAGCGAGGACTCTGCCATGTCCTGCCTAAAATCTCAAAAAGAAACTATCAACCCTCTACATCAAGCGCACAACCCCCCATCAAAAGTGTCGATTATCTACATCAAAAAGATTCAGCTCCTACTCATCGTGCGTAGGTCTCACACCCAACCCGGTGAATCAGGCGGTGGCGGCGGCAACATCCCTCGCATAGCTCCATCTCGACGAACGTGCACAGAAATGAACTGCTGAATGACAGGACCCCCAGCCAGGCCCACGTCATATATCACTAAACATCGTACTCGGATAAAAGTCAGTTCGGGAACAGAGGGACAGTCTATCTCAATACACTTGACCTCTACGTCGGATGGTATCCCGTAAAACGTACCACGCGTGACGGCAGGTAGCGGCATACTTGCTAATCTGAAATGTTATCCCCAAAAGGGGTGAGTACAACTACTCAGCAGATAGGGAAATCCAATAACATTCCAATGCATCATGCATATCATCACACGTTGCAAGCATCACTTACCTTGTAATCATGCGTATCATGCATCATCACATCATATATATCATCATCATCATGGCATATCATATATCATTATCATCATCATGCATTTCATCATGCATATCATACCATGGATGATCATCATGTCACATCACACATCATCATCATGCATCATCATGCGTATATTATCATAGGTGATCATCATATCACATCACATGTCATCGTCCTCATGCATCATCATGCATATATTATCATAGGTGATCATCATATCACATCACATGTCATCATCATCATGCATCATCATGCATATATTATCATAGGTGATCATCATCATATCACATCACATGTCATCATCATCATGCATCATCACGCATATATTATCATAGGTGATCATCATATCACATCACATGTCATCATCATCATGCATCATCATGTCATGAGTTAATTATCATCTTTATCTTTCAATTTTGATCACCATATCACCCATTTCTCAAATCATCAATCTCATCATCAACCCTTCGGGTAAAACCTCCGACAGGTTCCCGGCAAACTCATCCATCCCATGGCCACCGGGCTTCCGGCCCCCACATTCGGGCATCTCGCATCTCAACTAGCATCACGAGGCATTCCCTTCGGGCGTAAACCTCCGACAGGCTTCCGACCTTTACCCTTCTAGCCAGCATCTCGCACTCAAATCCTAGCATCGCGAGGCATTCCCTTCAAGCGTAAACCTCCGATGGGCTTCCGGCCCCCACATTCCGGGCATCCCGAAACTCCTGGGAATCTCTGAATTACGCCACCAGGCCACCGGACATCATCCTCCACCACAACCTCTTACTCACATATCGTTTTCCACTTCCATCATCCTTTTTAATCTTTTTATTTCATGGCATATGATTCACACATGCATCACAATTCATGATCATACGTACACCAATGTCATACAACAATGCATAACAATTCAATGAAGTTCATAGCCAATAAAATAATTCCTTTTTATTTTATCATTATTTTTTATTTTATTATTATTTATTATTATATTATTATTTATTTCCATAAATATTAAATTTAATATCTATGATTTTCCCAAAATCATGATACTCAAAAATAATTAAAAAAACAAATAGAATCACAATTTCATACAAAATTCGTGGCCAAATTGAATTTCTCATTATTTCACAATTTCCACAAAATAGCACCTTATATTCGGATAATGGCCAGACTAGCACAGTTTCCAAATAAATTCGATTAAAATACTCATATGGCCTTCAAAAATTACGAAATTTTACAGGGTGATAGACAACACATTTTCGTGCATTTCTCATGAAGAACTCTAAGCCAAATTCTTTTTAGATTAATTTCTACAACCCTACGAAGCTTCTGGAACCACTACCGCGACGTCCAGAACACACTTCTCCGAAATTTTTAGATTTCACCCATCTATTCTCTTTCGTTTCTTCTGAAATTTGAGTATGTTATGTACCAAGGTGTCCTTTACAAGTTTCATGAAGAGATCTAGGCCAAATAACCAGATTATGGTCACCATTTTAGTCCATGAAGTCTCGGGTGTCTCGAAATGTTTCACCAGAACCATTGTTTCCAAGATCTAGCCGATTCACCAAGCTATACTTGTTCTTTTTGCTTCAAATTCGAGTATGTTGTAGCTTAAGGTGTTACCTTCAACTTTCAAGAAGACAACAAAGTAAGATCTCCAACATAAATCAACATGCAATCAAGAAATCAACAAGAGGTCAGTGAAAATTTCGCAGATCTAAAGTCTCCGTACAATAGAACTTTTGATCACTCAAATCTCCATCGTTTTCTACGAATTTTTAGTATGTCATAGTAGAAGACGTTAGATTCAACTTTCATGAAGACATCGAAGCCAAAATCGAACCCCAAACACACATGCAAAATCGAACAAGCTACTGACTTCAACAAACCGAACAAGAACAGTCACACGGTTTACAAATAACCAACTCTTACCTCGGTTTTTCGCACAAATCACACCTAAAATCTGACATGCAACCACCACAACAAACATGCAAGAGAAGTTACGGACTCCACTTGCCTCTAGGATGAGCAAGCGACGACGAACGGCGGCGGGACACGGCGATCGGACGGCGAATGAACGGCGCACCCCACAGCTCCGCCTCCTTCCCTCTCGGTCTCTCTCCCTTTCTCTCAAACTCTCTCTCTTTCTCACCCTCTCTTTGGACGAAATGAAGCAAGTAACCGGCCACTCTCTCTCCTCATCCCTTTTATACTCCCTTAATCCCATCATTTGCAATCATGAGATTGCCTACAAACCCACCAATGCATGCTCTTGCCCCTTGCCACTTGTCATTTTTATTTTTGAATTGGATTTGGGCTTGGGCTTAGGCCCATCCGGCCACTCCCCTTGGGCTGGTCGAATTCTCCTCTTGGGCTCTAATGGGCCGACTAGCTTGGCCCACCAAGCTTTAGGCCAATGGGTCCAAGGCCCATTCCAAAAATAACCCTCTTTTTCTTTTTTCTTTTTTTTCCTTTCTATAAATATTTCCAAATTCAAATTTCATCTTGGCCAAAGTCTTGGGACACTTCGTTTATTAAGATTTAAATTTATAAATCTCATAGCCAATTATTAATCTATAAATTTAAATACACAAATCATCAAATTAAAAGACAAATTGGCTAAGGCATAAACCAAAAGAAATTCTATCACCTAATTAGGAACTTCAACGCACCTTATGGCTTGTCATTAAATTTGGGATGCCACAACTCTCCCCTCCTTAGAGAATTTCGTCCTCGAAATTCAAGCACTACTCGTGCCTTCTTGAAATAAATAGGGATACTTTTCCTTCATCTGATCCTCACTTTCCCATGTGGCTTCCTCCACATCATGATGTCGCCATAACACCTTAACCAATGGGATTAAGGGAGATAGATATATATATTTTGGCATGCATGTATATGTAGAATTTGTCCATGTTATGTCAAAGATATTTTCCTCATTAATTAATAAATTTAATTTATTAATGGTTGGCACCGTAAAATCTTTTAAATGTCGATTTTTTTTTCTTACCCATGTAGCTTGTGCACAAATTTTTGGGAAAATTTCAAAATGGGACCCGAAGTACCCTCTTTTTCTCAAATAAGGGTCCGAAGTGAACATTGTTTTAAATAGGGACCCGAAATGCCATCACTTTCTCAAATAAGGGCCTGGAGTGGATGTTATTTCAAATGAGGACCTAAAGTGGTTATGTTTGTTTTAAATAAGGACCTGACTTTTCAGTGATCAAGGGTATTTTTGTCTTTTGTGATTTTTCGCCTTTTTTCTTTTCTCTTTTTTTTTTGGAAAATTTCAAAAAATGACCCAAAGTGCCCTTATTTTCTTAAATAAGAGCCCAAAGTGGACTTTGTTTCAAATAATAACCTAAAGTGGCTTTGGTTGTTTTAAAATATGGACCCCACCTCGCCGGTTGCCGACTAGCTAATTTTTTGACCGGTCAATGGTATTTTCATCATTTGGCATTTTCCCCTTTTTTCCCTTTTTTTTTTTTTTCTGGTTCTTCTTCTTCCTCATTGTCGATGGCCGGCAATGCCCACAAAGGGCTGGGTGAGGGTTGCCTTCGCTAGTGAGGGCCATCCACGCTAGCCACAAGTGAGGGATGGCGTCGCTTGGGCGTGGCAACCCTCACCTAGGGGCCATCGACGAGGTTGGCCCTCGCTAGCTACTAGTAAGGACCAGCATGGGTGGCCTCGCCTAGCCCTCTGTGGGCATCGCCGGTGGTCAGCTGGCCACTAGCGAAGAGAAAGAAGAAGAACCAAAAAAAAAAAAAAAAGGAAAGAAAAAAAAGCCAGAAAATGGAAAGACAAAAATACCCTTGATCGTCAAAAAGTTAGGTTCTTATTTGAAACAAACATAACCACTTTAGGTCCTCATTTGAAATAACATTCACTTCAGGTCCTTATTTGAAAAAGTGATGGCACTTCGGGTCCCTATTTGAAACAATGTTCACTTCGGACTCTTATTTGATAAAAAGATGGCACTTCGGGTCCTATTTTGGAATTTTCCCCAAATTTTTTTGTGATACAAATTAAAAGAATCTCTTAACTTGGCAAAAGTGATTCAACACTTTTTCCACTCTCGTAATTTTAGTTTTGCCAGCCTCTCCCTCCCTTGTAACGCCAATTAGCAAGCTTTCTCGAAGAAGGAAGGTCAACAAAGAAAGGGCTTTATCATAATTCTAGCTTGACCAACTCTCCCTTTTAATTTAAGGCGGTTCATACATGAAGCACGCGTTTAGTTTCCGTTTGTTCGTCGAAAAACATTTTCCTAAAAATCTAGTCAATGAAATGTTTTTATTACTAATAATAATTTACTTCTAAATATTTTTGTTGATTATATAGTTAATTTTCATTTATTTATTTTTTTAAGCGATACAAACAATTGTTCTTAAGAAAATGTTTTCCAAGTCATTAATTTTTTGTTACAACAAATCGAGTTGTAGGGTTTGTTTGCTTCATGGGAAATGAATGATCTAGATTTTTTTTTTCTAAAAATTATTGATTGTATCGTTCACAAAAATGAACAAACAAAATACATTTTCATTGTTCATATATAAACTATCGTCAATGATGAAAATATTTTCCAATTAACTATTTATTTCAAGTGAAATAAGTGATTATTTTTAGGAAGTTTTTAATATTATTTATTTTGGGCGAAATAAACGGATAATGCTTCTCAATTGAAAATCTAAATTCAAGCATAACCCTACTGTTGTCTAAGGAATTTAGTTCTTCCAACGTTTGAAATTTTAGAGGGAGGGAGAGAGAGAGAGCAAAGAACAAGGCTAATGACTCATATTCTCATGTCATAATCGGATTTTGCAATCGTGCCTATGAAAACGCTATGTTCTTCTTAGTCATACGATAAGACTAATGTATATTATTAACCTCGTACAATTTTCTGGTCTGTCATGGAATCACATCTTCGTGTCGGAAATTGCGGGCCCCCGTGGAAGCCCCCTCCCTTATGGGCCTGGCCCGATCAATTTCTGGCCCCAAATAACGTTCGTAAAAATCGACCCTTGTCTTTTTTAATCTCGATTCGGCCCATTTCACGCACCTCCCGCTTTCTCCACCGTTGCAGAATCTCCACCGCGAAAAATGGGGGGAGAAAAAAAACAAAAAAGGGAATCTCCACCGCACATGATTCTCCGCCGGTGGCCGCGACGGTCGGGTTCGTTTTGGAGGGAGAGAGAGAAAGAGAGAGAAAGAGAGTGAAAGAGCAGCCAGAGCTCAGCCGAAACCGAACGCATGAATCTCGCCGCGATCGTCTCCGCCGCCGTCGTCCTCCTTCTGTCGATCCTCTCGCTCCGTCTTCTTGACACTTACTGTAAGTCTCCGCCCCCCGCTCGTCGTCGAGACCTCTCGTCGTATTCATTCTTCTGATTGCGCGCGCTCGCTGGATTTTGTCGTTCGGTGAAGACTGGTCGAGCTTGCGGTCGTTGCTCCCCTTCACGCCGTCGTCTCCGGTCGCGGACCTGGTCGTGTGGAACGGCACGATATACACCAGCGATGCGTCGCTGCCGTTCGCCGACGCCATGGCCGTCCGCCGCGGTCGGGTCCTCCGAGTCGGAAGCTACTCCTCTCTCAAGGTTCTTCCTCTTCGTTCTCTTCTTCTTTTTTGGCGGAATGGCTTGAATTAGCTGGTGTCCGGATGCTTTAAGTACGTGCTAAAACTAAATGTTCCTAGTATACACAGAGAGAGCCTCTTAAAGTTGATTGTGTTATGACGAACTCAGGGGCTGCCTTTAATTCTAGCTTCATCATAAATTCGTAAGCTCAGAAAGATGCCTTCTTTTACATACATGGACCGCGTGAATGCAGGAGTTGGTGCACTCTGGTACCGAAAAATTGGATCTTGGAGGAAAAGTTGTGGTCTCCGGGTTCATCGACTCCCACGTGCACATGATTTATGGAGGACTCCAGGTCTACATACCATCCCGCCTTAAAACGTATTGTTTGTTTTTATGAATCCGAATGTGCTGCTGCACTCCCGAATCAGGCTTGCTTGTCCTTTGCACTCTCCCATCAGCAGTTAGGGAGAAGGGCAAAGGTAGAAAAAACGGGCATATCGAGTTGGCTTGACGTATTTATGGTTTTCCTGTTGGGGTTGAGCAGATGTTATGTTTAAATTATACATGCTCTGTAGATTCTGGCTTCGTGGATGTTCAGCACAGTTCTGTGTACACTTTCTCTGGTCACTGCTAAAGCTGTCGAGGGTGCTTTGTTAGTCTGTTCAATAGCTTTCTTCCTTATCCCCAAAAATTGTTTGTCCTTTTCGTACAACTTACTAAGAACAATTCTTCTTTTGCATTGTCTATTTGGTTATTCCATCCGATCCTTGCGTATTTTCATTTAAGTACTTGTTGATGTTGGTGGAAAACAGATGGGCCGGGTGGAACTCAGGGATGTTAATCGTAAAGAAGAGTTTGTGAGGCGGATTGAAGAAGCTGCAAGAAGTAATCTGATCCTGATTTTCAGCTAACTAATAGTGAAGTAGCACATATACCTGTAGCCTGTGGGTCACATTTTTTGTGCATATTTTGGAAATGTCTCATAGATTTCCCATTGAAGATCTCACTGTGTGTGTTCATTCTCGATGATTATAGCAGGAAAGATTCCTAAGGTCTTTCTCAGCCATTCTATTCTCCTACATACCTTTTCCTATAGCTTGATTTTGTGTTTCACGTGTAACCTTTTTCATTTCCTTTTTCTTCTGTCACTTTGACAAGCTACCAATTTATTGACTTCCTAGCATTAGATTGTGATGTCATCCCTCAATAAGGTCATGGCGGCATCTAATCTTTTGATTGTGAATGTTCATGTCAGGAATAGACTCCGAGTCTTATTTTTATGTTTGATCTTATAGAAAAAGTAAAGATATCCTAAAGTTTGAAGGTAGATGCTGTAGATGAAGTGAAATCGTCAGTTCATAAAGACTTGTAGGCCCAACAAAGAAATACTCCTTTACTTCCATTACTCTCTTTCTCTATCCAATTACTTATTTCTTAGAAGGCAGACATTACCAGAGCTGTATCAACCACAGTGTTCACTGAGAGTTTCTTCTTTTCCTGCATACTTTTTTTTTTGGAACATCTTTTATAGAAGGAATCGTCACTGGCAATATAGTTCGGCAGCTCTAACTCAATTTGATTTTTGGAAATCAAATACCTGGTGTTCGATCATGTGATTTGTAACATACTGGAAGGCTTCTGTCATGGTAATTGTTTCAGATTCCAAACCTGGTTCTTGGATATTGGGTGGTGGATGGAACAATGACCTTTGGGGAGGAGAATTGCCTTTGGCCTCCTGGGTTGATGAAGTCACACCTGCAAATCCTGTAAGGAGCTATACTTTGTGTGGTTAAGATACTCTTGTAATATGATTATAATGGAAATTTCATTGTCCCTTTTGTGTACATTGTTACAGGTCTGGGTAACAAGGATGGATGGTCACATGGGCTTGGCTAACTCTGTGGCACTTGAGCTGGCAGGTGTTTCTAAGCTGTCGGAAGATCCAAAAGGGGGAACTATTTCTAGAACTGCTGATGGAGGTAATATTGATACTGTCCAATTGTTCCGACAATTCAATGAGTTGAATCAGATCAGAACATGATTTTTGATGACACATACTGTTCACTATCGTTGCAAGTTAAGAGAAGCTATTGAGTTTGGCTCAATTGTGTATGGGTTGTAATTCCAGTATGTTCCTGGTCATCAGTGCAAGGATGGTGCTTCTGTGCGTGGTACTTCTATTATTATTCTCCCTACAGAGCTTTGGTTTCTTGGAGAAGTTCCTTAACTACTAATGTATTTGGAAATCAGCATTGTCTGTTGGCAGGATATCAATCATTTTGATAGAAAATAGAAGTTAGCTAAAACTGCAATGATGCCGCCCTTATACTAGCAAATGTATCAGAACTTGCTGGGTTATTGATTGTTGCTGGTTCCCTGAGAAATCCATAGCAGACACTTGAAATTGGTGTGGCAACTAATGGACTGATCCTCCTTTGAAGTTTTTTATGTCATGTTTTACTTGATTCTAGTTTTCTTTGTCAGGACTTTCTCAATGTTGCCAAATGTACTGTATATGTAACTTTCATCCAAAGTTAATGAGGGTAATTCTGCATCTGGTGTTGTATCATTCTGCAGAACTTACTGGTTTGCTGATTGATTCTGCAATGAAGCTGCTTCTTGCATCCATACCGGAAGTTTCTTTGAATGAAAGGAGAGAGGCTCTTGTCAGAGCCAGCAAATATGCCTTGACAAAGGGTGTAACCACAGTTGTTGATTTTGGAAGATACTTTCCTGGGGCTCCAGTGGAGTTCTCTTGGCAGGATTTTTCAGGTATCAGGGAATAATACTTGTCATAGGCACTGATTATGAATTGGAGATTATCTTGTCATAAACTATGTGAACTTTGTAATGCTGTCTTTCTACTTTGAAGATCTTGGCAGATTCGACTTATCTACTTCTTTTTCCCCAATAAAATATTAGTGTCTTCTATATTGTGGATGTACTTTGTTTCCTTATTGATTCTGCCTGTTGAAAGTTTTGTACTTGAATTACTTTCTTTTCAATCAGCTTTGCATGATAAATGTAAAAAAAGAAGTTATTCTCCTTGTATCTCCTGTAGATTTCACTTTTTATTGGAGTAATAATGCTCTTGAACCTGGTATTCATAAGAGGAAAGGCACCCCTCATTAAGACATCAATAAGGTATCTTGTAAATGATAGCAAAAAAGATGATGCACTTTGAACCATCATTTGTTAGTCATCAGGATTATGACTTCCTGCCATCTTTTGCAGATGTTTATCAGTGGGCCGATTCATCAGGGAGGATGATAATAAGAGTTTGCTTATTTTTTCCAATGGAGACATGGTCGCTTTTGCTTGTACGTTGTCATAGGAACTATTATCTGAAATCTGCATGTTTTGTATATGTTTGTGCTACTTAATGCTCTCAGTTAAGTAAATGTTACCTTTATTCATTTTTTCAATAAATCCTGCACGCGCTATTGTGTAGGTGAATAATAAAATATTACTTTGGCAGACAATTTGGAGTTTGTTTGATCACATTTTCTGCATGGTCTGTCAATTTTCCATTTCTTTCATTCACTCTATGGAATATGGCAAAAAAATGAAGATGTTGTATCTGGGCATCGATTAAGAGAAATTTGCCAAAAAATAAGTGACAAGTCTCCTATAACATTCTGCATTTTCAGTTGATACTTGTTATAATATTTGGCATCATCTCTAAGTTTCTCCATCAATATAAACTCTCTTGGGCACTGTAATTATCATTTACACTATTCATTTGCAATGGAAACTGTGTCACTTGTGTTCTTGCTCTTTTGTCAAAGCAAATGTAGAGGTTACACGTTTTGTGGACATGAATGTCTGTAAAATTTATGGTGTGCTTCTGCTCTTTCCTTTCCTTTCACTTAATACAAAACTGTGATTTTGTCTCTTAGGATCAAATTAACAAATTTGGTCGAGTCTTGAGCCAATGGATTTACTTGGGTGGCGTTAAGGATTTTGCTGATGGATCTTTGGGTTCTAGTAGTGCACTTTTTCATGAGGTGAGAGACAATCATTCACATAATATTCTATGTAAAGTGGGAGCATGTACCCTTGTTTAGTGGGATAGTTGGAGAATTTTTAGTCTTCTCTCTTCCATTACATTCTATCCAAAGGCAGGCATGTTGGTAGGCTGGTAGTGGCAAACTATTGTATTAATGTATGACAAGAACATAAATTTTCTATTCATGTAACCTAGTTATAGGAATTGCTCATGTGTGCTTTGTTTTCACAGCCTTATTTAAATGAGCCTCATAATCATGGTTTGCAACTGATAGAACATGAGAGGCTTCTCAACATGACCGTGACATCAGATAAATCTGGGCTCCAAGTAATATCTCAACGAAAACTACTTGAAATTGATATAATTCTCTGATCTTTGACAATTGAAAGCTTTGTTTTGCTGTTTTCAGGTTGCTATTCATGCTATCGGAGATAAAGCAAATGATTTAGTTTTGGATGTGTATCAATCAGTCGGTTCTATGAATGGAGTGAGAGATCGCAGATTCAGGGTGATGTTTTGGCTAAAGCAAAAAATTAGCCATACTATCTCATTAGACTTTGTCACAGATTGTGGAGGGTTAAGTTTTGACTTTAGTCAATGACTTTGTAGTGTGATATCTTTCATGAATAATGTGGGCATTTTGCAGATTGAGCATGCACAACATTTGGCCATGGGAGCAGCAGCTCGATTCAGTCAGCAAGGGATCATTGCCTCAGTGCAGGTACATGAACTATTACCTTTTGGGTTTCCCACATTTGGAGAGGATTGTTTCTTCTGCAACTTCCTGATTGCTTTTCATGCACCTCAATTTCAATCTACAGCACTTTGGAGTATTTTTTATGTGATGCTTTCTGTTGGATGCAACTAATGGTCCAATGACCTTTCTGCCTTTTGATCTGTTTAAATGCATGAATTGCCACTGCATAGATTGATGCTTACTTTCTACAGCCAGACCATTTGCTAGATGATGCTGATTCTGCATCAAAGAAGCTTGGAAAGGAAAGGGCTGACCTGGGATCTTACTTATTTCGATCACTTTTAGGCAGCAATGGAGGCTTGGCTTTTGGTTCTGACTGGCCTGTAAGAATTATGTTACCAACTGCTAAGTATGCATTGCTTAAGAGCAGAATATTCTACTTTGATGCATTTGGGATACTCTGATTTCAGGTTGCAGATATTGATCCTTTACATAGTATCAGGACAGCGATTAAAAGAATACCACCTGGTTGGGAAGACCCTTGGGGTCCCACAGAATGCCTTACATTGAAAGAAGCCATAAATGCGTAAGCTGAATTTTCTGTTTTTTGATGGCTTGTCATGCTTGCTGCTATTCGCGTGCACATTATGATAAATGGTTTAGCAGTTAATTGCAAATGAGTATCATTTTTAGCTGGACTGCTAGCCCGATGAGGAGAATTCCAGGGGTTGGCCAGTTTGCTGATTCCCCACATCATCCTATTGAGACTGCATATGCTGGAACACTCATTTAGTTCTATCCAGCAAAGTCGTATTAATCAATAGTCTATGGGTTTTATTATTATTATTATTATTTTTATTTTTATTTTTATTTTTATTTTTTTGTTGGGGGGGGGGGGTTTGTGGTTTGTTGTCGGGTTAAGGGCAATTGCTGTGGTGGAAAAAGGAGGACGATTTTGCTCAGATTTGATGGAGGGGCTGCCTAGGAAGCATTAGCTGCCATACTTTTTATGGGAACATTTCTTTATGTTGACTCTACCGGTTTTTATCAGTTGGCACCTTAACGTAACTCCCTGCATCCCTCTAGTTTTTGGGTGCAAAGGAGAGGCTTTTATTGTTTTCACTGATCGATTCCCCCTAATCTGAAAGTTGTTCTCAGTCAATCTGAAAGTTGTACATGAAAGTTTTCTATTTACCAAGGGATTGGCCATCTCTCTGTGTGATGTGCACGAGCAGACTGCACATGGATGCTTGTTCCTCACATCACTCTGCCCTGTTCTGCATCCTATTGTAAGCCCTTCTCTGCTTGTTGATCACAAATCTTGCCTCTGCAGATACACCATTTCAGCTGCCCATGCATGCTTCCTTGACAATGACCTGGGCTCTTTAGCTCCTGGAAAGCTGGCAGACTTCGTCATATTATCCACCGACTCGTGGGATCACCTTGCAGCTGGAGGATCTGCATCAGTTGTGGCAACATACATCGGTGGTGTCAGGTCATTCCCATGAGTGCCTAAACTACAACGGCTCAGATGGAGACACAAAGGTAGAAGAAACGACCCTCTGTATTATGCCAAGCCGACACAGAGCACGGACCAAATAGCACAGGAGAAGGTCGCTGGAGGTGCGCTTAGCAGCTCTTAACAAGAAGATGGCGCTTACAAACTAATCTGTAATAAAACCGCTAGAAATCGTTATGATCTGTGGGTTGTTGCACGTTCCTATGTTCAACATGTCCTCTGCATGGTACCTGTCACCTTTGTAGATGTTAGTGAGGACATGGATTGTTTCCCCATGTTTTCATCGTTGATTGTCTGGCCAAAGACATCGACAGGATGAGACGATTGATGGGAGAGATCAACGTGGTTGTCACGGATGCTCTCCTCATTGAACTCCAATGCACAAACCCACGAAAAGCGACTGATGATTGAAGGTAAGTGGACAACATTCGTTCGGAGGCGTGCAGATTTGTATACCCGTGATTGGATCGACATAACTAATATTAGGGAAAAAAAAAACATAATATCAACATAGCATCTGTTCTTTTATAGTTTGCCAAATATCACATCCTTAAAAACTCAAATTTTAGATCGATTCTCAATTTGTCTTGTATTTTTTGTCTAAAAAAGTCATTAATTTTCACCGTGGTAATAAATTTGCTTTGATATCTAAAAATCGATACTTATTTCTTCAAAATTAATGTAAGTTCGATATTCATTATCAAAATGAAAATTGGTTATTTTTTAAACGGAGAAAAAGAAAATGGAGTTCGGGTAAGGTTGGGATGAGATATATTTCTTTTATTTTATCTATTTTCGTGATTATAATTACTACAAGTTGGCAACATCTTAGTCTAAGCTAAGCTAGTAGGGAGAGGCGAAAACATTCTCGTTAAATGGAGACGGCAAATTAATTTTCATAGAGCTGAATTCAGTGAATTGATGACACCGCCGACGATATCACAATTTTAGTTAAGTACGAGGATTGGGGAGAAATTTCTACCCGAACTTTTTTATGCCAAAACGGAAAAAAATAAAAAAAAAAAGAAAAAGAAAAATCTAACCCGAAATATGGAAATCGCTCCCGTCTTCCTCTAACGACGTCCACTCTCGCACCATCGAGATTCCTCCGGTCCCCCCTATAAATAGCCTTCCCTCGCCGCCGGCGCCATCTCCATTCAACTCTCTCCTTCTCTCTCTCGATGCGACGGTGAAAGCGATGAATTCCATGGCGACGGCAGCTGCTGCCCCTTCCCCTTCTCCTCCTCTTCCTCCTCCTCCTCGTTGTTCTCCTCCCTCTCAATGCGTGAAGCTGCTCAGGGCGCCTCCTCCCCCCGCGAACTTCTCGAGATCATCGCGGCCGCAGCACCGGTCCCGCCGCCATCGTTCCCGCGCGATCTGCTGCGCCGGGTCGAGCCCTCAGTTCGGGGCCGGCGACCTCAAGTTCGCGTTGCACGACGCTCTGGACTCCTTGGGCGTCGACACGACGCACGCCAGAGTGAGTGATCATCGGCTCCCGAACATCGTTTTATGCATGAGGAATCTCGCAATTCCGTGCGTTGATCGGGTGTTAAGTTTTTGCTTGGCCAGGGTTGTGCGATTTTCAATTTCGTTTGTAATGCTCGTGTCGTGTTGTTTTGCTTAGATTGTTTGAATATGAGATGTTCCTTCTTTTTTTTTTTTTTTTGGTTTTTTGGATAATTGAAACTGATACGTCATGCGAGGGATGCGCAATGCATGGCTAGGCTGATCAAGTACTCTAGTATTGTTTATCCAGGTTACGGTCTGCGGCGTTTCATTTGTTTCTCCTTGAAGATTAGCGGATGTCTTTGGTTTCTGTTCTCGTATCGTCCGGACTGTTTTTGGATTCTGTTTTTTATCGGTTTCCTTTACTTTCCCATACAGAAAATTGAATATATTACTGTGCTTATTGTTGGAAAGTCAGATGAAATTCTCAAGAAATGTTTTTGATTAAATCCCACTGATTGGTACGACAGGTCCTTTTTTGGTGACTTAAGTCAGTTCAGTTTGAAATGTGGATCTGTCTGGATATAGGAATGTCGGTTCCTCGCTCCTTTTAGAGTTCTGGTTATGCAATCTGGTAATTGATTACGTGTGGTTTTCGCTCGTGTTTGCATGCTTCCCTGGCAAACTTGATGCTGATGCGTATACGCTACTCTAATTGGTGCTTAATTGATGTCCCATAGGAGGCAAGGAAGAAATATTGCTCGCAGATTGGAAACTTTTCTGATATAGAGAGGGAAACCAGCATTAGCATCAACAGGGGTGTTGATTTGGGGAAAACTGCTCTCTATATAGCGGCGGAGGATGATTCCCTTGTTTCTCACTCTTCAGTACCTCTCCCTGTGGAGGCATTTATTCAAAGATTGGATGACCTCTCAATGGGATACTGCTCGCACTACAATTCTCGGTTCAAGTCATCACCAGAAACTTTTTTGGATAGTTTAGATAAGTATTTATACGTCAGGAAGGTATCTGAGTGCAAAGCTTGTTTTACTTACGTTCAGTTCCTGTTTTGTGCTTGTTATATTATTTTTATTCTTTTTCAATTGTCGATCTGCCTCTATCTGGAGAAGGTTCCATATTTGCTTGATCAAACGGAGAATTTTCCATAGATTTTAGATGATTGGAACATGTACCCATGGTGTTGTGGTGGAGGATTTTGGTTGCTATTAGCCTATTAATACTGATGTAAGGATTTGGTCCTCAATTATCATCTATCCTGGTATTACGCACAGTCCTGACTATCTCCCTATTTCTGTCCATCAGCAGAAGCATTCACAGAGAAGTTCATTTCCAGAATATATAATCTCCACAGATCTTCACCCTGATACTCTAAGATGGTTTTATTCTTCTGCATTTCCTACTGAAATAGAGCGTTCTGCCGAAATGAAAGATGCTCATTGTGTTGGCATTTTAGATCTTATATTTTTCTTAGTACAATTATGGGTTGCCTAACCATGATAGCATCTTCATTCAGGGATTTCGCAGAAGCAGTGCCAAGGGTCTGCTAGATTTTCGATCTCTGTATCTCCATTCGGTAAACACTTCATTGTTGAGTTTATGCCCGTTTTATGAAGGGAATGGGTAGAATCAGAGGTGGGCCTTTCTTCTAATAATTCATTATGTCTTGCTGTTCTGAGTAGGTTTTGACGCACCGCTCAGGGTCAGCTGCGATGCTTTCCCTTATCTATTCAGAAAGCTTGAAAATGCTGAGACTTTGGGGTATTCTGAATTTTGATGTGGAAATATTCTTTCCGCATGATCTTGAAGGTCTTCCAAGAGGCTATGATAAACAGAAAAGCAAAGAGTCTGATCAACCACACATACTGACATCGCAAGCCCTACTTGTGCAGGTCATTTCTCTGATATTCTCATTAGGGTATGTTTGGATTAATTTTTACTTTTGCTTTGTGCTTGATTTAAACCTTGTGCTCACGGGACTTGATTTTTTTTAAATCCAAAACTCATGGAACTTTCACAACAATAAATTGTTGACACATAGGTTCACATATAAATTTTTTCATAATGTTCTGATATTTGAATAATATTTTAATTCTGTTGGGAAAGCAAGTAGTACCTTTTTGCTTTTGTTTAAATGCAAACAAACATGTCCTTAGTTACTAAAGATGCTCCTCTTTGATTTTGACAATTTATGTGAGGATGTAAACTGAATTATGTTTCCCATGCCATGAGGTCTGTGGTCTCTAAAGTTAGCACAAAGAAAGAGACGGGGGAAGAACCAATATGAACACATAAAACAACAAAAATGACTAGAAGGAATTTTGTCAGTGTCAGTTTCATAATCTTGATTTTTGTGTTCATATCACTTTGATGGCGTAGTACAAACTCAGGATGCATCCTTCTCGATGTGGTTCTTCACGGTATGGCTTGTGGCATAGTATTTACGGGATTGATTAGATTGAATAACTAGCGTCATATATTAGGCTATTCCTTTGCAAATACAAGGGGTTGTTTATGGAGCTTTCTGCCTGATAACTTATGCAGATTTTGAGAGATTTAAAGGGTGCTTTCTGGCCATTTCAACACAACCGTAATGGGAGTCTATTCTTAAGGGCTGCACAAGCTGCTAATTGTTCTGACAGATCCAATGCTGGTGAAGAAAGGTAGTTGAGTATGATTCTATGGGTTTTACATTTTATTTATCTGTTAGGGCTGCACATGCTGCTAATCAAGTAGATTTGATTTTAATGAAGATAATCGAGTTTACTCTATGCACTTTATGTATATATATATTTTTTTAAATTGCAATTCTAAAAGTGCAATTTAAGTCGGTTCTAGTCATTTAGAATTATTTTGGGCATGTCACAGTGGCTTTCAGCTTGCATCTACCAAGGCAGCTCAATACAGATTGGATCGTGGAGTTTGGACTACTGTTCGTCTTGGGGATATGAGGCGTGCATTAGCTGGTGCGTAATGTGCAACTTGAAAGAGTCCCACTGTCATTGGCCAAAATAATAATAGCAATAAAAAGTTTTTACTGTTGAGCCTGCCACATTTAGACATCAAATTCTTGAGTCATAGACACTATTTGTGCTGCTTTTCTTGCCCATGCATAAATGGTGAATTTTTCTTGTCTATTGGTTTTTGCATTGGTACTGCTGGAAATTGCCAATGGAAGTGTGAAAATAATGTGTATCCTAATGCTATACACCACACATCCCTGTGGCTTTGGGCATTTCTTCCTGAGAGGCCATGGGTTCTGGAATGAATGTCATTGGCTGGACTCTGGAGGAATGTGATCCGGGTCTTAAATAGATTTTCTCTTTGTAAGGTTCTTGGTTGATTTTGATGTTTTGGGGAGGCAATGGCCTATGTTGGCAAAAGACAACTTCTCAGACTTCTCTCTATGCACATCGACTCAACCACTGGTTTATTTGAATAGATTTACATAATTTGAGCGGACACCGATGAAGTCTTTCATGTTTGGCAGTGGATTTGATACTTAGTGTATTTTCTGTCTGCCTTCAGCTAGTTTGTGTCATCTGTACTCAATTGGGGAACCAAGGATTTTGTGATGCCATTGTTGAACGTACTTGAATGTCTTTTTATTTAGCTTTTCTGATCTCTAGGAGAAGGGAATTTAATCGGTATTTTCCATTGTTCCAGCATGTGAGCGTCTTATCCTTCTTGACTTTGATCCGAAGGAACTAAGAGACTACAGCATTCTTCTCTATCACTGTGGTCTGTACGAGCAATCTCTGGATTATCTCAAGCTGTACAAAGAGACAAAGGTAAACTTCTATGTACAAGTATTTGCCTCCAACCTGAGCAAGAGCTATCTAGCCACTGCCTTCCACATGGGGGGTTGTGATTGGCTGTGTGAAATTTTCAGTTTCACATATGTAGACTAGGACTACATGGGAGTGGCTGGTGGAAGTTCGAAAAATCTCCATGTAAGAGGCAAGAGATAGCTCTTGCCTGGATTTGGAGGCAAATATGCTCAATTTCAAAAGAGACAATTCGACTTTTCTGGTAAGTGATTTGTCTTCTTATTTAGTTATTGCTATCTCTGTTGATGCAGAATTCCTCTTCAAAAGACAGACCAAGCAATCCATCCAGCATCATAGAGGATGATGCTGAAGAGAAACTCATGGTTCGCCTCAATCTCATATTGATGGAGGATGGCTGGGAAAGGCCAACACATGCTAGGAATTTTCTCAGTAACAATTCTGAACCATGGTGAAGGCTAATCTATAGTGTTAGGGGACACTAACAATGGAAGATGTTTCTGTCGTCATTTAGGTTTGTGAACGATAAAAACTAGAATGAATCCCCAGGAACAACTGACTTGAGTTGAACATGCAACCACAAGGATTAGAAGGACCATGGGCGATTGTATAGTCTTTGGGGAAGAGGAGCAAGGTCAAGGTGACTGAGGGCTCTTTGTCAAAGCTGGAATTGATGCTTTTGAACCAATTTATGGAGCATGGTTCTTTGTGGTTGAGCAAAATTGACTCAATCATCAAGTGAATAGCACGAAATTCAGGTCCGAAAAGAATCACTTGGACCTTGCTGTGCCTTACGTGTGCTTCGCGTCATTGGCATCTCTTGTAAATTTTGGTAAATCATTCTGTATATTCCAAATAATCTTTACAGCGACAATTACATCAGTGTATTGCAGTGATCACATAACTGCACTTACAGTTTTCTACTGAGTCGTAATCTATTCTGGTATAATGCTTGAGATTTTTTCCTGTGTAGTAAATGCAATTTCGAGCACCTGACATGATTTATGGGACTTCTGAGCTCAAGATGTCAATTTCAGTTCTTTCCCCATCACCAATACCGCTGCTTGTGTGATCTCCACCATCTCTACTCCCACTACTTACACAGCCAACATGAACACATCGTCAACACTGCCACCATGCTCTCTAATTCCAGCCCCATAGGCCCTACCATCAAAACCGGTCATGTCTCTTAACTAAACATGCGATGACGGCAGGCCACGCGGACTTAAACACTTCCATCTCTTTCACGGCTACCATTTTGCCCCTTCCACAAGCTCAATCCATCGGTAGGCAATCTCCCTCCACCATATTTCCCACCACTATATCGCCAACAAGATCACATTTTACATTTCTATCGCCATTACTGGCATCAATGCCTTTCCGCCTCTTTACCCAAGCACCTCCACTCCCAGTCTTCCACTACTGGTGCCACGTTATCAACACCGCTGTCCGGATTACTGTTTCTTCGCTTTTGTCAAACGGTAGCATTTTATAGCGCAAAAACCTGGCTATACTATCCAAACGGGAGATATGTTATGAGACATGTATATAGCTTCTGATCCTATCCTGTTATATTCAACTCCAACAATCATAGATCAATGAATTCTAGACGAAAAAGAAAACAAATCCAAGGTGAGCAAAAATTTGTGGGATGGGTTCATTTAACCTTTGACTTTTAGGAGACCTAGGTCCGGGCTACAAAAGGAAGGTCACTAATTTTCAGTTGAACAATATTATCAACCAAGGTTTTGATCCTTTTTGTCTTTGTCCCTTTCGGGCCTCGTCAAGCGATGCGCAGCTGTCTGGTTTTTTCTCCGCCGGAAAACAATCATGATGCCTCCATGCTGTCTCCCATCTCAATCAAGCACGTTTCTCGCATCACCTAACAGATAATCTCATAAACCAGTATCATTACGAAAGAAAAGTCGTAGGGTATTGAAACTATCCTCTATAAATTATAAAAAAAAAAAAAAAAAAAACAGAATGTGGGTCGTGATCACTTTAAGAGGCGTTCACGTGATACGAAACCTCATGCAAAAGCTAAGTAAGCGTTAGTCGTTGCCAATTCTCTTTGAGACCCGTTTATTGCCGACACACGGTGAATCAAGTCAAATGCCAACTGCAGTCGTAAATGGTATTATGAATTTCACGTGATCAGTCGCTTGAGCTCCTGTCAAAGGCACCCGCACGTCAGCTTCGGCCTAGGACGGCAGAAATGTGCTAGGACATTCTCTCTCTCAGACCGCTTGTTGCTGCTTTGGCAATTACGTAATACATTTGAAGACGATGATAACGAAATTCTTTTTGCTTTTCTCTTGTCCGCTGAGTTTGTGGGTGTGAGAGTCGGTAGCTGACCCTTGGTTTAGCTGCTAAACTCCTTGCGATGTTGAAGTTTTGTTCAGATCCAAGGTGGTGGAAATTGACCCTAGGCCAACCGCTAAGCGACACGCGTATGCCCTATGCCCTATGCCCTCAAAGGTCACCCTCTTCGTCGATGCTGCAGTAATTGGCAAGCGGTGTGATGTAGATCTGCACCATGATTTACCCAAAGAAGGCAGCAAAAGGAACATCTTGAGCAGCCAACTCTTTTTCGCCATTTCTTGCTCCACGGATTGGGAGAAAAGCGTTGAAAAGATTATTGGGACCTCTTGATCTTGCCTGGCGCCTTCCAAATTTGTACGTCCTATGAGCAAAAATAAAAAGTTCATGGACTCTGCGGAAGTCATAAAAGAACGGGATTGACGAATGCCGTGTTAAAAACTTTAACCCAAAAAAAACTCAACTTCATAGGTGAATGAAGACTCCGACGTATATAATTAGCCTTTTTTTAATGTAAGTGGGATTGGCTCTTAAAATTCGGTCGTCCCCTGAAGTTTTTCTTTAATAATTTGCAAAAGAAAAGTTTGATGATGTTGCGCACTATTTCTTGAGGAAACCATTATTGTGTCCGCTTCAAATAGCTATTCAATCACACCCGTGGTCAAATTAAACAGCACTCTCGCCCACGATCCGCGAGGAGGTTGAAGACAAGGACAGAAATAACCTCTTCACTGACCCACGTTTCTTCGTGTTCCTTCTAATTTCAGTCCCTAGAACTTTAGTTTAATTGTAAGTTTGACCATCGAGTTTTGGATAACCCAAAGAAGTTATGGATAATATCTGCCTAATGAACTTTCCATTGTCTCCCCTGTCATTCTAAAGTTCTGCAGATCAGGAGAGCAGAGCGGCACTGTTTTTTCTTTAACCTCTTGGCTCATCCATCTATAGCTCAAGAGCCTACACTCTTCCAGCACGTTATGAACAAGGTGGTGAACAGAAGCAAAAGCTCTCGGGATTCCAATTCCTCCGCCGAACGCCTTTAAAAATCATTTCTTTAGTCATTGACGTTTCGTTGGCTAGCGGGGGCTTTGCTTTGGAAGAAGAGAAACAGCAACAGCAGCGGGTGGAGGGGAGGGGTGGAGTGGCTTGTAAGCCATTTTTTTCTGGGCAAAATCCCAACCCTTCACCGAGCGAACATTTCCCCAATCATCCCCCACCCGCATAACACGCCCAACCCAACCCAACCCAAACCAACCCAAAATCAACCCTTCACCGCCAATTTAGCCAAGCCAATAATGACAAGTAGTTATCGTGCACCCCCTCCTTTCCTTTTCTCATTGAATAATAATGGTATTCCCTCCTCCACCTTTTTCACAAAACTCCGGTGTCAAATCGTGGGGTACAGCCAATTGGGAGGAGGAGGCAAGGCATATAGGGGGCTACGACCTACGTGCAATAGGGTGGCTAGTGGGACCCACGTGGTAGCTCGCTAGGCATAGTCCGGCCTAAGTCTAGGTCTATTTCTAGGCCTAGACTTGGTCCTAGACAACCTAGTCAGCAAGCAAAAGGCTGGTCCCAGAACCCACTTCTCTGCCCTTTCACTCTAGTGTTGTAGCTTATAGTACAGAGAGAGAGAGAGAGAGAGAGAGAGAGAGAGAGAGTGTGAGCGTGAATCCATTAGGAATTCAATGTCAGTAGCAGTTTTTTGATTGTGGGGTTGCTTGTGGCGAGGGGCTATGCCTACGGCTACACCACCCTCCCATTCTTCTCCACCTTATCGGCCGCCTGTCGCCGTCGCACTCACTTTTTCCATTTCCCCCCTCATTAACCGCTACTCTCTCTCTGACACTCTCTCTCTCTCTCTCTCTCAATTTTTGCCAATTAGTCCCCCATGATTTGCATGGCTTGAAATTTATTTCGATATATTCGACCAATAAAAAAAAAAAAGGGTTTCTCTTATTTTGATATATCAATCCTCGTCATTTCGTGAATTCGGGAGATAATTAATGGCTTTCCCCTCTCCCTCTCTCTCCTTGCTTCCTTGACAGTTGGCCTATAGTGCGGCATATGCTTAGTCTTTATTTTCTATGCAGATTTTTTGTATGAAGAAGTTCAAAAGAGGGATAGGCATAAGGGTCAGATCAACCGTGGGATGCTAGGGAGAATTTACATGAAATGCTGTTGGGATAAAGGCCTTAGCTAACATTCTTGAGGTGATTGACCTTAGTCGATGCTGTAAAATATAAAAAGCGATCTCAAAATACAATGCAATAGGATTAATTTCACAAAATCGAATTGTAATTGTAAGAGTATTTATTTTTTATTTTGAAGGTCCATGAATTGGCATTCCAGCAAAATACAAGGAAGATAATAAATTCAACTCATCAAATTCTTTCATGAACAATTAAACAATAAGGATACTTACAAACATGTGTAGTCAATGTCTAAACTGTCATTTTCTAGCACCAAAAAAATATCTAAACACTCATGAATAATTGCAACTAATGTCTAAACCAAATTCAATTGGTAACGTAAGCAAGATAAATTTTTGCTTATTTTGATGGGTTGCAACTTGGAGAGCACTATCAAAACCTAGGGAACACCACCCCTTTAGCAAAAGAAAATGGATTCACATGTATTCACTTTCAATGCAATTATGCTAATCATGTCATAAGCATATTTTCACGCGGAAAATGATTATATGATTGACTCGTTCAGTCCGATGAATCATGATAGATAAGTCACAAATTAGAAATAAAAATTTTAATTTAAGTTTATTCTTGCGACAATCTTAAATGTCTTGTCAAATCTTTGCATTTTCTTTAAAAATAATGAACATATAAAACATGGAAAATCTGCAGCATTTCCACAGAGAAAGGATGAAAAAACAGAGGCTATGTGGTTTTATTTTTTAATAATAATAAAAAAAAAAAGCATTTCTGGGGCCAAGTTGTTGATTATTGAGAGGGGAAGTGAAGTGGGAAAAGCTGGTTTTTTTAGATCATTCCTCACTTTCCCATTTCCCGCAACGCATTTGCATTTTCTGGGGTGGTTGTGTCTTCCTTTTCTTTTCCTTCCCTCCTTCTTCTCCTCCTCTGTTTCTTCCTCTTCCTCTCTCTCTCTCTCTCTCTTTTCTTCTCCAGAGAGACAAACGAAGAATCTCAAAGACGGAAACTTCCCGGCGCTGTCCCGGCAGCACCATCATCAATACCAGCAGCAACCAACAACGACAACATCAAACCTCTCCCTCTCTCTCTTTCTTGTATGGTATTATTTAGCAGCGCATGCAATAATTACTTGCCACATACATACATACCTCGAAAGATTCTCATCGACCCTTCTCCCACTCTCGCTCTTCCTCGTCCAGAACTCTCCCTCTCTCTCTCTCTCTCTCTCACGCTAGCTTTCTCCGTGCATGGCCGCCACTCACCACTTCAACTACGCTTCGGCCGACCACATCAACATGCTCGGCCTCCGCGACGTGGTCTTCATCGGCCCGCCGTCTTCCCTGCACCAGCAGCAGCCCCAGCAGCCGCCCTCCGTCTCCGACCACCACCCCCACCACCCCAACTTCCACTTGCCGTCGTCGACCGCCTTGGGCGTCGGCGTCAGCATCTTCCCGTTGCTCACCGCGGCGCCGTACAATGTGGTCGAGGATTGCGGGAACCCCAACGCCAACAACAACAACAACAGCGAGGCCAACGGCACTGCGAACTTCTGGAGGAGATGCGAAGTTCAGTCCAGCTTCTCCAAGAAAGACGCGTTGGGCGTGGGGGAAGACGAGAGCAATAAAGGGGAGAAGCCGGAGGAGATCGGTGGGTTGAGCAGTAGCAATTTGAGGGTGTGTAAGGACTGTGGGAATAGAGCCAAGAAGGAGTGTAGTTATAGGAGGTGCAGAACCTGTTGCAAGAGTAGAGGGTATGATTGCTCCACCCACGTAAGGAGCACGTGGGTACCGGCGTCGAGGAGGCGGGAGCGGCAGATGGCCATGATGGGGATTGGCTTTGGCGCCGGCGCCGGCGGCGGTGGTGAGGGAGGAGCAGCAGGTGGCGCCGGCGGTTCTTCGGGGTCGTCTTCTGGAGTGAAGAGACCAAAACTAGTTGATGGGTCATCAAATCACGGTGCAACTAATGCTTCTTCCACCTCCAATGCTACCACTCCTAGGAGCTTTGATACTAGTTCTTGTCATCATCAAGGTCCTCTCTCTCTCTCTCTCTCTCTCTCTCTCTCTCCAGACGGGGTATCAGAGGGCCACCAAGAGAAGGCGCCATCTGCGCAGCTTTCAATGCCATTTTAAAATTGACTGAAGCTAAGTAGTCCAGAAGATCTAAGTCTTATGTGTTAGAAGAGTGAATGTTTAACTGAATGGAAAAGCAGATTGATCCAGAGGGTGGTAATTAATGATGGAAAGCTTGGATTTTTCTTATTATTAACGTCTTCTAGTGCTTAATATGGATAACTAAAGGGATTTATCATCTTATTGATTGATCAACTCATCTGCTTATTGGATCTTATTCTAAGATCGATGTAGTGATTTCTTGGATTCCAGATGCTAGCTTCAAGCAGTCCTTACCAGGCCAAGTTCGTGCTCCGGCCGTTTTTAGGTGCATAAGAGTCACTGCAATTAGTGACAATGCAGCTGAATTTGCCTATCAAGCTACCGTTAGCATCAGCGGGCATGTATTCAGGGGCTTCCTCTATGATCAGGGGTTGGATGAGAAGAATGCGTTTCCATGTATTTCAGAACTTCGATTCGGAGGAGTGGCCAGCACGAGGAACGGAGATTCTTCTCCAATCGTTGACCCATCAAGTGCTTATGCAGCATCTGGTTGTCGCAGATTGCTTGAAGGTATAGCCTCTTGTAGGACTAGTCAACTATGTTCTCTACATGCTTCTTTAGATATTGGCACGTGCAAGCAAATTCATGAATTTAATTTAGTGATTCTGGCATTAATTACATGACATCATATGCATTAGTATGTTGCCTCAATTACTCTTTAGCATAGTTTGGGTGCAGCAGAGGTTGGGGAACTAGTGCACCATTCCGCTCTTGAAAAGTCGAAATTCATACTTCGTTGTATTTTTTAAGGAACCTTGTTTTACCATATCATAGTGGGCATTATTTGATGCCTTAATTCATCATTTTCTTCTATGATTACATGTTAGTGGAAGCTATATAATGAAAATTCAACAGAAAAAAAGGAAGTTCTGAAGATTCATGAGTGAGGTAGTCAATGTCACTATCAGTCTCTAAGGGGAAAGTTGTATGAGCAGACAGAGCATCTGTAATGTGCAGGTTGCTTGTGATTAGAATAATGCACTTGTCGTTGTTTTTGCTGTTGCTGCTAAATGCTAATTTACTCAAAAATTAGAACTTCGTTTAAGTCTCTTCCATTAGGATTTGCATTGTCAATCTGATTTCATACTTATTTTTATTGGTAAAACAGTCACTTATCCATTATAAAGTTTATATAGACATGATATATCAATTGTTTATATTTGAAATTCCTGCCAGAACCATATAGTATTCACCCTTCAAGATGTCACTTGAAATTCTATAATCAGTCAAGGCTTATTTTCTAAGTATAGTGTCAATCCGTGTCCTGTGATTCCATTTGCAGTTAATTTGTTACTATTTGGATAAGAAAGCAAATAAGGAAATTGCTGGATTTTCCTTTTTCCATGGAATTGCCTACTTGATGATAAGCCTCACACATGAATAATAGTGCAACACAGCCTTTCAAGATCATTCCAGAATTTAGATGGTTATGGAACGTGTAAAGACCCCTCGTCAAGAAAGGAGAAATTTAATATGAAATATGTATATCCTGCGAAAAGGGTTAGGAAGATCCTCCTCGCCATAGGGTAATTGGAGATGGAAAGTAATATATGGTGCATGCAATTTTGGATGTAATTGCTTCCTTCTTAACTTACAGAAATCTTTCCTTATTTCAAACAAATTGATGTCCTTGAAAGTAGTAAGTAACTTTCCCTAACTGATTTTTTCTTTTTTCTTTTTTTAACACACAGCTGGTCTTCCACGATTAAATTTTCCTTGATCCTGCGATAAAGTTCTTAATATGATTAGCCTATACATGAGCTTCTATAATGCATAAAGTGATTGCAGAGAATTCGTAGATGAGCTCTGCTTTTTTGTATTTTGTTGGTTGTGGATAAGCCTGTTGTGTGTATGTCTTAAGGATACAAAGAAGGATCAGAGAGTATATACTGTAATTTGACTTCAATGGGCTGCTCTTTTCTTCGGTACAAGAACACGTGTGGTGTGAACTATGCAATCCTGAGGAAGTGCTTTTTCCATTTTTCGATTTACGGTGCCTAAGACTCCATGTTTAACATATCTTTAGAAGCCAGCAATTGACAGGTACTAGCTATGATGAGTATATCCGAATTTATTCTTCACTAGGTCTTTCCAAGTTTCAAAAATCATAAGTGAATGCCAAATACATCTAATACTGTCACTAGCCTAAGCTCACTGCATCACTTTCCTTTTTGGGGGATAATTCAACTGCAGTTTTCTTATATCAAGGTGGTGGTGGCTTGTTCATGTGGCTGCTGTGATTTTTATTTGCTCTCCGACCACTTAGGATGATCTATGATTTGACATTCACCACGAGGACCATCTAAGGTGTTACATGATCTAGGGTAGCTAGAGTAAGATCCTTTCTGGTCAAAGCAACTGAAAGAACATAGCTTGCAGTAATGCTTGGAGTAATTCTATGATTTGACATTCACCACAAGGACCATCTAAAGTGTTACATGATCTAAGGTAGCTGGAATAAGATTCTTTCTAGTTCCTTCATATATGGAGACTGGAGTAATGCGTGGCCAGAAGACAGTGTACCCTTTTGCTTGCCCTTCTGCATTGCTGTCAAACTAGAAAGGGGCCTCAATGCAATGCTTGAAGAAGGATTCTTATGATTCTCTGAAAATTCGAAGTGTGATGAGTTGACTCGAGTGCTTTATTCTGAGGCAGACACCATTTCATGTAAAGTTAAGCAATTATGGTTTCTTTGGTTACAATTCCCATCAACATTCATGTTATCCTGATTCACTGTCAATTCATCTTGTATTTTTTTCTGCTTTATTTTGGTTGCTCTCTTCATTCATACTGTGTTGAAATAATGCATTCATTTGGCAGTTCCTGGCGATGAATGATATGATAGGCATGACAAACAGGGCAAGAAGAGCAGAACTGGGGCATATTCATTGTATAGGAATGCCTACGGACATCATCTGCATGTTAAGCACAGTAACAGACGTGCATCGCAGGACAAAGGCACTACTTTTAGATTTTACCTTTGTAAATTGTATGAGATCATCAGCTGTAGTGTGGAACTTTATTATAACTATATGATATGAATCAACTCAAGCAGTGACTTTCCGGCTATATAAAATATTCTAGGTCTGGAAATAAATTGACTGAGTCCAATTGCAACTCTTAGCTTTGATCTTTCCATGGTTTGATGAATTTGTGATATTAAAGAATTTGGTCAGACACGAGCATTATCATTTGTGGTTGCGGCTGATCCTTGATCACTGAAGTTTCACTGGAATGAAAGAGTCGTTAGCTGCGGCTTCACAGTCGTTTGCAGCAAGCCTATTAGAGCATATGTCCATAGTAAGTAGAATCAAATGATGGATTCATCTTTGATTGGTGAAAGATGGTACAAGGGGGTTGCTCCCATTGGATAAAGCAGAGCCATATCCTTAAACCTTGTGGTACTGATAGTCCCTCTGGGCTTCACCTGCTGTTGTGTTGGCAAGCTTGAATGTACCTTTTCCATCTGCACATGAAGACATGACCCTGACATTATGTTGTTCCGTGTGTAGACCACCTCAAAACTCAAAAGATAAAACAATACAAGCAAAGTGGTCTCCCACTTCATGACATGGTCGCCACTGCTTGCTCTGTGCCCTCCACCATGCCAATGAGTGGACGTCTCCTGTTTATTTTCTTATCTTCTTTCTTTATAGCAGTTCCCCAAGTAGCTAACCCAAAATAAAAAATAAAAAAAATAAAATCGAGTGAAGGTCAACTTCCTAGGACATAGGGGATGAAGGGAAGGTTAGGGGAATTGCATATAAAATAATCCAACGTGGTAACATCATCTAGCAATTACGCACGAACCTAGGCAAAGTAGTCCGGCGCTTGGAATCTTCTCAGTGGAAGAGAATCGTAGCTGGTCCGAGAAAGAAGTGGAACCGGAATAGAAATAAAAGTCAAAGCTACGGTATTTGCTCATTTACGTTATTCTAGATGCTTTTGATTTCATTGCGAAATCAAACAAATAATAAAGAAGGATTGATAAGATTGATGAACTTATGCAATCTTCAGATAAAGATTATTTGATTTCTTTCAGTTCCTTACATCATACTTGCCCAGCTACATTCTGAACATGTTTTCCTCCATTAGATCTTGAAGTTTGACATTTTGCCAATAACCTCTCATTCATGCGGACAAACATTAGTAGGAAGAAAATGAGAGCAAAAACAAAGAAAAGGAATGGAGACTCTTGGTCCATATTTCTTTGGTTTCACCAGTTCTGCTACATATAGGGTATGGAAAATCAGATTCAGCAGCTGAATGCACAAAAAACAGCACTTTTCCGCTACTTTCTGCTCTTCCCAAAACTAGTATTTACAACCATTTGGAGCTCAAAAGCAGACTCAGAAGTTTCAATATTGGCTATCGTAATTTCTTTTTTCTCAGTCCAAGTCTACAATAAATAACACCAGAGCGAGCGTAAGATCGTTCAGCACAAATCTGAGTACCACTTGCAGAACTTTCCTTCTCATTAATCTACTATACATCTTAACTCGTCCTGAATTTCGAGACATCCTCATCTCCTGGGAAATATTTCGGTACAAAAAAGTGGCAAATTTCCCATAATCAAATGCCTGTTGGTTAGTGCATTTACATTTGAAATAGACTTGGGGGGTCAACTTCTCTTCATGGCTCCAGGCAACACTTTTGCTCCAACATGAACCCTGTGCCTATGGAACCGTTAACTTGATGAGCCGCTGTGGAAAAATTGCGAGCTGATCACAAAACACATGTTCCCACAGTCAGAGTGTCTTGCTCAAAATTCCAACTCAAAGAACTGAGGGCCATGATCCTGATGCAGATGAGAATCGCCTTCCCAAACAAAAATTGGCTGTACATGGATGTACAGTGTGTGATTGATGAAATAGTTGTCAATCTGAACCTTCAGTTATCTTCGACAAAAATTCTGAATATGAAATCGCGGAAGCGTCTAGAGTACTGCTTGGGATCAACTGCTGATATTGAAGTCGGATCATATTGGAATGATTTGTATGCATGCTCAATCTTCTTGCTGATATCATAATCTTGCAGAATGTCTATTATGCCAAAGTAGATGATAACATCATACATTTCTCCTGTAGGATCTCCAATCAGCTGAGATTCACTATCGGTTCTCCTCACGGTTAACTCAGCTCGAGCAGGCATGTTTACTCCCAATTTAATGGAAGCCCATCTGATTAGAAATAACAAAGAGTAAGATCAATTTATAGCAAACATCTGAGACTACCTTCATCCAAGAAAAATGAATAATGAAATCAAGGATGGAGAATTAGGGTCTTTAGATGATTTGCTCCAATGCAGGAGAGTAAATCTACTTCTGGATAACAGCATAAGTTATTTCTACGAAAGCTCATTTAAAAAAGTGAATCTAAACTATCATCAATAAAGAGTGAAGTCAGTGAAAACACGTTACAGTTCTTGTGGCTCTTATATCATTAGAAAAGAGGGACTAAGCTGCAACCATTTTTCCCTAAACCGGACATTGATGATGAGAATGAATTAGGTAATTACAAAGCGACTGGTAAATGGTCTTAAACTACCTTTGATGCTATACATCTTCTATGATTTCAGAATTTCCCCAAAGTTTTTCACTTACCTGGTAGGATCCAAGAGGTTTCGATCCGCCTCTACAGTTGAAAATCGTCCCATGCTGCTGTCAGTGTCTCCATTCCCTGAAGCAGAAGCATTCGCAGCAATTTAATTCCATCAAGAGGCATGGACATACACTTGACTGCTTAATTATAGTAGCAATGAGAAAGAAAAGACAACCTCTAGGAGTTTGAGCCCTGGAAGGACGAGCTTCCGCTGTGAGCAAATCTTTGTTATAAGATATATCCCGAAAGTGAAGACCAATCAGAAGACTATAGTCCATTATCCTCTCCTGTTCAAGAAAGTCACAATCCCTGTCCACTTGTCTGCATAAATACACATTTTGTATCAATATAGAAGGTGGAAGCATAATCAAACATCATATATGAATGCATTGACAAAAAAATATACCAATGGAAGTTGGTTATACTGTTTGTACAAGTAGCACTTCACTGAATTGGCATCAAATAAGCTATTTCTGTGTCTATTATCACTTTCCAGAGAGATCTTTACAGGATTAACAGCATTTTTAAACCTGAATCTCAGTATTTAGAATGTGAATGACAAAGATGAATATTACAGATCTTCAGTCTCAGGATTTATCAAGAGAGAGAGAGAGATTGCGAAAAGTGAAGGAGAACTGTTCTAAAAAGCAAATTTACCTGCAAAAGTCTTGGAACCAAAACTTCTGCAATCTGAAAATAAAGTTGAGGTCTAGGTCTTTTAGGGTGGTGGTTGCATCAATGTCTGCCTCTGGCTTCTCAGTGATACGACCATGTGAAGAACCTTTTAAGTCGAAGCGTCTGTGTATAGTGTACTCCGAACAGAACAGATTTCCCATTATGACAAATCTTACCTGAATTAAGGATTGCGCATTAGATTTTTCAAAATTCAGTGAAGCTTACTAAAACAGCAGGTTTTGTCTGGTTCTTAGTAACTCACATTACCTTCTTTTGGGCAGCCCCTGTCAATTTGACGCAATGTAGGCCAAAAAATTTGGTGACTAGAGTATTCTCATATGCCCTAAAGTGATTATAGTACGCAGGAAGCATCCTCAAGAGCACCTGGATCACATCAAGAGGCACAGCATTATATAAGGCACTATCTGGATACTTAAAATAAGTCTGTCCAATAAGAAAAAGACACTTCTTAGAAGAGCAGAGTTGATATCAAAATAAGGCAAAAAAGTAGTAACTAAGCCAAGGCCGTCTCTCTCCTAGGGAAACGATCCAAATTGCGACATGGTCTCAGTTAGATTTAGATGTCATTTAATTTTATCTAAGAATTTTCTGCTAGTTTTTTCCAGAAGCCGCCTTCCAAGACACTAGAAATTTTGGAAGGCATCTAAAATTCAACATCATATGGTGATAAACCAGAGTACAGATTATTTATCTCATATTTTCGGGCAAGCTTGGAAACTGACCTTCACTTCTGCCTTCTTCACTGTCTTAATCATGTAGTGGTCGTCATTGGTTAAGTAGAAGAAACTTCCACTTTTTCCTGGGGATGAAAGTTCACGAAGAGCATCATTTCCACATATAGAAATCATGTAATCTGCTGCGTCCACCTTGAACAACTTTCTGAGAGTCCTGTAGGGATAATGCAGGATGACATATCAACGCAGTTGACCTGGAACTAAACTGGTATTACAGTTGGTGACACTGAATGTACTTTGGTAATGTTCTATTTACTAGAGAACTCAGAATGGATGGCATTACAACTAACCACTCGTTTATAAAATTGCTGTCCATGCATCTGAAAATCAGAAGAGATTTCTCTCGAATCGCAACTTGTGTCAAGAGTACATCTAGGCATTGTCAACATCACAAAGAAGTATGTACTGAAATCAGAGTGCATGTTGTATGAAAGACTCAAACTTCTAGTGTACCACAGCACTGATTGGTGCGCACATCACAAAGTTTAGCTAATAGGAATTAATCATTTAAATAGTGAAAAGGCTAAGAGGTGTAACCTGAAAACCACTGGGCAGTAATCCTTCCACTTGAATTCACAAGATTGGTGAGGTGGAGTATGTTTAGATCCTTCAGGGGGAAATCTTGTCCACACCTTCTCTCTAGGATCAAAAGCCGAAGCCTTCAGATCCAGAGAGGTAGCTGGAGCGGGCCGCCCAACCGAATGCCTGCAAGTTTGAAATAGCATCATCAACAAGATTACACATCAGTTAATATAACCGCATCGATCTTCCTAGAATACACTACTTCCCATTGCCAATCTAATTGTCCGTTCCTTTCCTTTTTCCATTAGTTTCGTCCATTTTCTTCAGAAAGGCCATCATGGAATCCCACTCTTTGGTTTGTTGGGCTAGAAGTCTTACAAAATTTCCAGTGAAATTAGAGATGAAGCTTCCTCTCGGCAATAGAGTAGGCTGCAGATTGCGAAAGCTACGACAGAAACTTGATTCGAAGGACAAGATTTACGAGGAAGGGTTAGTCCCACTGTCCAGAAAAGAATAAGCATCTGATTGATCTACAAAATTGAACCATGACCTCACTTTGAAAAGGATTGAGCATAATTGATGTTAAGTCTGTTAGTGTTAGGAAGACAAAAGTTCAGGAGGTTAATACAGCTTGTTGTTACATGTACCAAGGTGAAAACTACTAGCTTGATCCGGATAAACCGTGTTCCTCATGAAAAACACAGAACTGACCACACAAGCAAAAATCATTTTGGCCTTAAAAAAGGGAATCTGCAATCGCCAATACCTGATTCCTAGTTGCAGATTGAGCATTAGCTCATAGTTCTTGTGCCCCTTCGTTATTGTCTCACCTTGTCTCTTGACTGGCTGTATTCTCGAAGCCAATTGCCTTGTGCGTGCAATTCTCGTGTCTGAATCATCAAGCTCAATACTTCCTAGCCCTTCAACCATACTCCTAGGTGTCGTGTCACCATTTCTATCACCATCCGAATCCCAGCCATAATTACAAACCGTCCCATCTACCGATGCTCGCCTTGACTTTCCATCATTGCCCTTCGAGGGCTTGAACACCCCCTCACCAACAGGAGGACAGTTTAGCATCTTCTGTGAAGGCAAAACCGGCACCTTTTCACCAGTTGATACTTTACAATCGTTTAAATCCACTGCAAAAACCTTTTGTGGGTCGAAATCGATACTACCCGCCATCGAGCCGGACGGATAATACGTTCCACTCTGCTCCTTCGGGTCTTTACTCCAAACACCCACGTAGAAACTCCCATCTGCCCATCTAAAAGTCCCATTTCCTTTAGGCAAACCGTCTTCCCATAACCCATCATACCGGTTTCCATTACTCCAAATCATCGTGCCATTTCCATTGATCACCCCGTTTTTCCATTGTCCAACATAGTTGTTACCATTCGTCCATTGGTACCTCCCATGACCATCCTGCAACCCGCGGTGCCATTCGCCTTCATAATAATCTCCATTGGCATAACTCTTAGTCCCTTGTCCATGTTTCGAGTTCACGGTCCAAGAACCTCTGTAGGTATCCCCTGAGGGACCCGTGTAAGTCCCTTTGCCATCCATATACCCATTCTTGAATTCGCCCTCGTAAGTCGCTCCGCTAGGCCAACAAAACTTCCCTTTCCCATTGGTCCTGCCTTTGTGCCACTCGCCAACGTACATACACCCATCAGTCCATAGGTACTTCCCGTGACCGTGGGGGAGGTTGTCGGCCCACTGGCCAGTGTAGAAGTCGCCGTTGGAGAGGAGTTTCTCGGCGTGGCAGACCTCGCCGGGGCCGGCATTGCCGCCGCCGCCGCCGCCGCCGCCGCCGCCGCCGTCGTCGTCATCGTCGTCGACGTGCGCCACCGACATCACGGCGAAGATGCTGTTCCCCCTTCGTTTGGTCACAGCAGCAGCTTGGGATTTGCGTACTGTTAATTCCCAGGCCTTGACAATGCCAACATTTTCTTTGCTCATTTCTCTCGTCTATCCACCAAGAAAGAGAGAGAGAGCGAGAGAGAGAGAGAGAAAGGCCTCCCCTTTCACATCGGTCCTTCCACGTCGCCTCCACCCATCGATACCCAGATGGAAAATCAAGCGCGCTCTCCCTTCTCCCTCCCTCCCCCTGTCGACGCTCCCCGTTCAAGACGGAGGAACCGTTTCAAGAACGAGCTCGGAACAGGAGCGGGACGGACGGCAATCTCGAAACAAGATCGACGTCCCCGGGCAGGGCGAAGAGACGGGAAGAGATGGTCTGTTGTATTGCGCTTCCGGAACGAGGAGGCTGTAAGATTTGAACGAGAAAACGATGAAGACGTCGGATGGGATGACTGGAAAGCAAAAGTTTGGATTGTACCGTCGCCCACCTGTGTAATGTCTGTCTTTGCTTTTCCTTTGTTTTTCCGAGAATTTTGTTTTCCTTTTTGTTTTCTATTTTCTTCTCTCTCTCTCTCCCTCTCTGATTTCTTTGTCGAAGAAGGTTGCGTTTGGGACAAGAGAGAGATTCAAACGGCGTTGTCGTTGTTTTTTTTTTTCGAATGATTCCGGATTTAGCTCGTTAAAGGGCACTTACAGGCCAACCATTTGGAAGGAGGAGAGACGTGGTGGTGGAGCTGATGTCTTTGCCATTTTTAGTGTCTCCTCTCCATCTCCATGACCCCCTTTCCTTCTCTTTCTTCTTCTTTTTTATTCAAATTCCTCTTTCTTCTTTGAATATCTGTTGAATCATTGTTTTTTTTCCTATTTTTCCCTTGATTTCCTAGCTCAGTGAATTGATGTTTCGATAGGTCCTAAATTTCTCCCGATGAATTTTGATTGGAAACAATTTCATAGGCTCAATCCACACAAGTGAAGCTTGCAATCTTTCAAATGAAATCCCTACTTGATATTCATGTGAACAAGATAATCATGGAGTTATTGAATCTAAAGTCAAATCATCAGAGTTACTGAACTAAATGAAGTATATTAGGTAATTTTCAATCTTGGTTAATGAATTGACAAAATAATGAGGATACGCATGAATTGCGTGTGGGAGAATCTAATTGATTTGAGAAGGCATTATAATATAAAAGGCATATTAAAAAAATCATCGTGTCATTAATCGTAGCTGAATGATAATTTTTTATAGTGGAAATGCGGAAATTGCGACAATTATGACAAATGACGACCCACGAATTTGTAAACAATCTGTCCTTCAAAGTCCTGTCAATATAAGGGAACCTTAAATTAATCAAAAAAATAGTGTTCTTTCTTATTTAATTTGGGCGTTTGAAGAGATCGTTGATTAAATATAATTTGGTCTATGGAGCTTTTTTGCCTCGTCGTGCCGCCCTCGAACCCGATGCCTACGAAAAAATAGACAAGGTCAAACCCCTAATCCGTAACTATCATGGGACCCACAAAAAGGTTGGCATTGGCTTGATGCCATATAGCGACACTTGTCCGTCCCCTTTGGAGCACGCCATTCATTAATGCATGATTGTAGGGTGGGGGCCACACCTTATTACCGTGCATCACAACCTAATAAAATAGACTGCTAATGAAGCACTCATTTTATATTAATTAATTGCAGAAGTGCTTGGAATTCTTTAAGTGCACCGATTTTTTCTCATATTATATGATTTTGGTATTTTGAAAATTGAACCCTTTTTTATTTAGGTATGTTTAAAATTTATCTAAGCTTACTCGTTATGTGGCTCAAATTCTAAACATTGAGGTAAATTGAATTTGGCTAGCAACTAAAACAGGCTTTGTCTGAAATGTAAATGGGTTTTGTTGCACAGCACCCCATAAGATGTGTATTAGAAATATTTTGCGGAAATAATTTCAATTTGTTGCGCACTGATTAAGTGTATAACTAATTTTGAAGTCTAAGCCTTTAGCTTGAAGATGTGTCGGATGGTATTTGACATAGAATTGAAGAATGGAAATTGATTATTGGAAAGACAAATGAAAGAATCAAAGACAACCTGAAAATCTCGTTTCTTGACTTGATAACGTGAGAAGTTTTGTAAAACTACTATCGAATGATTTGAAAAGCTGAGTTTCACTAAAGACGCGATTTAATATTTTAACAGACAATGCATTTTACATACATCTTAAAAATAAATAATTATCTTGCAAAAAGTTAGGCTATGTTTGGTAAACATAATTTATGTTTTTTTGGAACAACTATTTATATTCTTTTATTTCAATGAATGAAAAAGAATAAAAACGTGTTTAGTAAAAATTTTAGTCCCAAAAATAAATTTGGAATAAAGATAATATATAGAAAAAATAGTTTATTGTTCCCGGGAACAATTTTTTCTTTTCTCTTCCTTTTCTTCTCTTTCCTTTCCTTTCTTCTTATTCTTTTTGGCTAGGCAACCTCATCGGAGTGTCGCCGTGGCTAGGCGAAACTCGGTTTCGTCGGTGGTTGAGTGAGCTCAAACTAGCCAGATCTGGGCAAGCTCGCCAAATCTTTGCCCAACCGATTACCAGCCTTTGTTGTGGCCGACGATCGACCACAAAGGAGGAAGAAGAATGAGAGAAAAAAAGAAAAATATAATAAAAATATTAAAATTTTTAAAGAAATAACAAAATTATATAATTTTACCAAACATTTCTATCCCGAAAATAGAAATTTTATATAGTTATCAAGTGTGTTATTATATTCAAAAATTATTCCTAGGAACGTGAACAAAAAAATCATTTTCGATCAAAAATTATTTTCCGAAACAAAATCGTTACCAAACCCGCTCCTACTTTTCTTCTTAGTTAAGTCAAAAAAATATAGGAAATTGAATTGCAAATTAGATTTGACTCAATCTTTTATGCAATGATTGTGTTAATTATGTAGGTGGGTGTGCATCAAATGATTTCGTTCGGGCAATCTGATAATTTAGACCACCAATAGAATATAATATTTCCAATGAATGGAGATTGATTGAGCTGCATCTGTATAGATACATGAACTCATCTTGGTTTTTCCACATATACATAAACTTATTTTGGTTTTTAGTTTTCAGCTACAGTTCCTACGAAACGCCTCAAGACATCAATTGTATGCAACGTCGTCAATCGTGATCTTGTGTTGTCGTCGACGTCGTTGTTGATGTAATGTTATCTGGAATGCTAAATTGCAATTTTTGCACAGCGACATAATACATTGTCGGCAATTGTTCACGTACCTTCACCTTCCTTATGAGCCTCCAATTCCATGCACATGGTTGGCCAGCTACTTCAAGTGATTGAACATACCCGTGCTTTGTTTCTGCGAGTTGGTAACGAAGAAAGCACATTTAAATTGATTTTTTTTTCTGGTAAATATGCAAGGTATCTATCTATCTCCACGTCAGTAGCATTTGACAAGTATACCCAAATTAGCACAAAGAACAAGTACCAAAAAATGGTTACTCTTGTGAGATCTCTGAGGATTTCATCCATTCGTGTTATTAAACTCGTAGTGAACTTCCCTTCAAAAAAGAGATGTGAAGTTTTCTTTAAAGATTCAAAAACACAAATCGAATTGAAATTCTTTTAGTCCCATGTTAATCTTCATAGGCAACATTATATTAATAATTAGGTTATGTACTTTGACACCCGAGTCTAAAATCTCATGTCAGGTAATCTAAATAATGTTTTGTGATCGAAGCTATTGCATTGTGATAATTCAATATATCGGTTTCTTAAAATATGTTATGACATTATTGAAGCTTAGTATATTAGCGAGGCTGCATTGATAAACTTGACAATTTCGGTTCACCAGTCATGTAGAATAATTATAGTTTAAACCAAACATTTGGTAGTGGATACAAACAATGGCTATAACACCAAGAGGAGGTCATCGGCGCCGATAGAATTACCATTTTTATCCAAAAAAAAGTTGCAGAGAATTGAGTCGGTAAGAAAATCCTAAAAATAGAACACAATTATCGATCTGCCACAAGAGAGAGACGGTGACAATGCATTAAATCGAGGATGGAAAAGAGCACACGATTTAAGCAGTCTTGGGAGGTGAAAGAAAGCGTCTTTTTCTGAGACCGCAAAAAAAGGTTGCTGACAAAGCATGCCTGATATGGCAAACCACATTCACCTTTTGGATCCCCTAGTTCAGCTTTCGTCAGTACCCAAAACCATGAATATACTCTCCCTCTCTCTCTCGCTCCATTTCATCATTGCAATTTCCAGATCCACCCTCCTCAACCACCACCCACCATCGCCACCATAGCCACCATCGCCGCTGTTCATGCTCAGATCAGACAGTGCAGCAGGCGGCGGGGAGGAGGGCGGTAGCCCTCCCTTTTCGTTCATTTATGAAGCTAGGGATCCGTACATAAGAGAGAGTAATGATGACATGGTATTCAAATGCAGCTGAGCGGTGCTGGTTCTTGATCTCGTCAACCCGGCAATTTCCTCCATTTATGTCTAGTCATTAATTGTTTGTGAAAATAATCTGGTCTTGTTTTTTTTTTTTTTTTCCTTAGACAGAGCTGCAGTTTCAACCCTGATTCGCTTTAGCATTTCTTACCTCTTCCGTTCAATTTCTTTCTTGACTTTTTAAAACTTTTCCTCACCCATCAATTTCTTTGGTTTCGCTGGGCGGGATTCGATTTTGGTCTTTCAGATATTCTTATTCTTCAGCCTATGTTTCAAAAAGATCACCGAGTTAAATTTTCTTCAATTCCTATTCCAACTCCCAATCAATTCGGTCTTCTTTTGCACTGTTTTAGGCTCAAATCAAAAATACAAAAATGATGCTCCACCCTATGATCATTTATAGATTTTGATGCTCATATTATCCTCTAATGTGAAAGCCTTTCGCTACATCTTCTGCCACCATATTATTCCTTCTCCCTTGTCGATGATCACTTGTCGATTGCTTTGCTATAATCGAATCTTACCGTTGCTAAAGAGAGAACCCAATTGTAACACTTCCCCACCAAGAAAAAGTACTCGTAATGGAGCTTCTTGTTGGAGAAGGCACAATTTGGTCATTGCTGGAATGCTCATCTACCTACCAACAGCATAATGTAGTAGCTGACTTAAGGCTATGAGTATTGAATCAGCACGAGATTGAATCTGTCTCATCTCATCTGTCAATGTACGGAGAGAATCCATAGTTTCTTTAGTGTTCCTAGATCTTGTCCCAACATAAAACGGAACAAAGAGAGAAAACAGTAAAGACCATAATAAAGGTAAGCCACCCCTTGTTCCTTTTCTCTCTCTTTGTTGTTGCTGTTGTTGTTGTTTAGCTTCTATTTGGATGCTCTTAGCTCCAGCACACCTTGTTCCCTAATTCCACCCAAAGAAAGAACATGAGCGAGCGAAGTGGAGAACAGAAAACATCCTGTCGACTTCTTGCTGCCCAACCACTGTTATGGAGATAGTGATATTTAGCAGCTGTTAGCACGCGTGGGTTTTAGTGGAATTGGACCCAGTCCAGTCAAGAGTTTGCCTATTTTTTTTCCTAAACAACGCAGCACACCATTGGGTCGTCGACTTCAAGTCGTTCATCTGAATCCATTACATGATTAAACAGAGCAAGAATAAATAAAGGAAAACCCTAGCAATTAATAAATTTGAGGAGGACAGGTAGCCTGTCTCTGAGAATTTTTTAATTCACGACGGGAGGGAGTTAAAAAGGGTTTTTTGATTGAGGACCAGATGATGACTCACGTGCAAACACACGAAGTGTAGGTATTAAATCGTTGTCTTAGGAAGTAAGGAATAGCAAAAAGCATGGTATTTTATTTTGTTGATTAGTTTGAAGGGTAATGAAGCGGATAAGTAAAAAGAAGGTGAAGAAACGTGCGGATTATGGACATATATTTGTAGGTTTAAACATTCAGAGAATGCATTTTATTCAACGTGAACATGCGGCAGACTCGACAAAATTCAACTAGCAACAAGCATTAATCTCCACAGGGCGACATTTGCGCAAACTCTTTTTGCACACAGGCGGATAAAAAGCATGAGTTGCAACTTGCTAGTATGTACTTGCAATTTCAGAAATGCAACCTCGGCTCTATAATAATCAGATTAAGGCTAAATAAAAAGTTAGTCGAGAGTGCAAGTTATATCAGATTTGAGGTGGTATAAAGACCCTCTGGCGGAGCAGCTGACCAGCAAGATGCAGGGAAGACAATCCAAAGGAGTCTCCTACTTCGTGTTGGATCTAATCACTCTCAGAAAGCGTAATGTAAATTGAGTCTCGAGAAGCCAGGGGAATAAAGATAAAGAACACTATCGAAAGTCTCCAGCAGGGCATCATTTACGTAACAATCACATGAATGCATTGATCGTTTGCTTAGGCCGTTAGACAACAGCACAAGCTTTAAACCGAACTTCACAATCAAGCATTTACCATCAACTTGAAGTCACCAGACAACGAATGGATGATATACAATACCGGCATCATTCAAATGCCAGAATCCAAGATCACAGGTCAGCACTGACCCCGGAGTCGCAATGTGAATTTTTGCAGTGAAAGCAGAACCTGCTTTAGCCTCTCCTTGACCTCAGCATCAATCAAGTTTCCATTGGCATCGAACTTTGCAGGAGGTTGAAATGCATATATGAAAAGCTCAGGTTTATTAATGAAATGAAGATCGAGGTACACCCCTGTCTGCCGGAGATGATACTGCGCTCTTCCGCTACCAAAATCTCCTCCCGCACTTACTATAGCAGCAGCTTTGTCCGCCCAAACATTCGGTGCTCTAGATGCCCAATCTATTGCATTCTTGAGAGGCGCTGGTACAACAACAGAACTATCTCAACAAAATGGGACGCATCACGCATTAACTAAGTTTGTCTATTGAAGAGAATATGTTTTATGCCCTCATAACTTTGATTTTCGTTCTCTTTCGATTCGGTCCTTTGTCTTCATAACTCAGCAAAAAACAAGAAACGTTCATTTAATCAGCTGATTTACAGCAGCTACAGTCTCCACTTGCAAAAATTGAGATTGATCAAGAAAAACGCAGCTGCCCACTGGTCCAATATTGGTAAAGCCTAAATCATCTCTACTTCACTCCATACTCATTCATGGTTTTCAGTGGCTGTACACTTAAGACTTCTTAATCTCAAAACTGGCCGCCAATCCCTAGGTGATCGGTAAAATGCTCGGCCGTGAAATTCACATATAGCTTGGTCTTCTCAATTTCAGGCAAATTACCTAACCTCACCCCCAAAACGAAGGCCAGCATGATAACAAAGTCTTCAACTTGATACGCCCGAATCAAGAACGAATCAAGAACTGGTTCAAGTGCTTGATTATCACCACCACAATAAAACCCGATTTTACTCTCACTTGCAGCGCTAGTAACGGGAGCAATTCAATAGGCAAAAAGGAGAGAAAAGGGCAGAGTGATTTTACGGGCAATGGAGTAATTGTACTCGGGAGAGGCAAAGAGATAGCTGTCGGCCCTCAAAATCTTGCGGCGGAGCTCTTCGACCGCGGCCGGGAACTTGCCGCCTTCTTCTTCGAGGTCGGTGTTGATCATGGGGAGGGACGACACTTCCACGTGCTCGACCTGCATGCCGGGGATGGACTCCTTGCATATCTCCACGGCTTCAATCGAAAACGAAACGGCAAACGTAAGTACCCAATCACCTCGAGACACGACACGAGTCTCAGAGGGCGCGAGAGATACGCACGGGGACACAGAGGTTTCACCTGATCGAATGAGACCTCTGTGGTAGGAAGCCTTGTGAAGAGAGCCGCAGAGAGCTGCGACATTGATGGCCGGTTTGGCTGCCCCCATCTCCTCTCTCTCTCTCTCTCTCTCTCTCTCTCTCTCTCGATCCTACTCTAATCCTACTTTTAACACTTACTCTCAACTTTTATCATGTTTCCTTACATGGCGTGAAGATTGAAATCCACTCCTGAAATGAAACCATCCCAATTCAATCCTCCCCCTTTCAAGTTAGATGGGTGGTCACTCAGACGTTTCTCTCTCTATAACTCCCGCTTTAGGGGAATTTTTTGAAAATTCAGGAATCCTCAACAACCGTGTGGCTGGCCGTTGCTATTTGCGCGATGAATAGGTTCGACGAATCGACGGTGGCAACTTTTTAGGTTACAATTTTTAGCGATGGCCCCAATTTCGCATCGAGCGTAGAATCGATCCTGGATTTGCAAACACTTTTTTACTTGGGTATTTGCCCGATCGAGTACAATTCATATTCAATCCATCTCTCTCTCTCTCTCTCTCTCTCTCTCTCTCTCTCCCTCCCCAACCCGCTTCCGTCCCGCATCGGATTTGCTCCTCGACCGGATGTGATCCCACACGATCCATCATCTCTCGGTCCAGGGGTGAGCAGCGGTCTAGGGTCGACCCTGGACCGACCCTGGACCGGCCCAACCCTGCCGGTCCTGGTCCGGTTCCTAAGGGGACTGGGTCGGTCCTTGGTCCTGAAATTCCAAGACCAACACTGTGCGGGTTGGTCCTCCCGGTCTAAAGTTTTGGGTCGGTCCCAACCCTGGACCAACCCCTCGTATATTATATTATATTATTTATAATTCTTTTATATGTTCAAACCTAAGTAAAATGTCTATTATATTATATTGAGATGTTCTATCAATAGCACTAATAGTAATTTCAATTTAAAACTTTTGTTGAATATTAATTATGTGTCGTTTGTTTTGTTTTTAAGTGTTTAGAAGTTCAAGTGAATTAACAAGATGTTAAGTTATATATTCATGGTTTATATTAAGTATTTTGAACTTTTTATGGTTTAATTGTATTTTAATAATGAATTTCAGCTGTACTTTGCTTTTCAATTTGTGTCAAATGGTAGAAGTTTTTGAAGAGTTGAGTAGTACTGCAATTGCTATGGTGATTTGCTAATTAAGTGGTGTGAAGCTCATTTTTTGGTTGAGTGGACTTTACATGATCAAATGCAGGAAAATGCTTTTGCATATTGTGTTATGAATATTAAAGATAGATAATTACAAGAACTTTTCATTGTATCCCATATCTCAATGAGTGGTTAGCAAGTATGAAATTTCTATTATTGTGTCATCTTAAATTTGCTAAATATGTATTGGTATTTATAGTTTAATTGCACAATACTATATTATCGATGGATGTGTAATTTGAATTTATAGGTTTGCTTTTTTAGGGAATATAAAAAATAAGACGAAAAAAATTATCGATCGGTCCAGGGTTGACCCTGGAACCGGACCGAACCCATTGGGTCGGTCCGGTCCTTGGTCCCAGGCTTATTAGGGTCGATCCTCGGTCCTAAAAATTGAGGACCAACACTGTACGGGTTGGTCCTAGGGTTAGTGGGTGGCCCGGACCAACCTGGACCATGCTCACCGCTATCTCTCTGTCCACGAGGCCTGGACTCGTTCTCTGGTGCTCCTTTGCTCGCGCATGTGTCGGGAGGGTGCCGACCCGATCGACTCTCCTTGCATTTTTATATGTGAAAGGACAAAACAATGAATGCTGTTCATGACCAGTCGCCACCGGATGGATTCTGCTCTTCTTGCTCCACACGTTTCTAATGCGATTACAATAGTTCTTGTGATTAGATGTATCAATAAGGTCAATTTCTTAATCACATTTAATGACTGGATTATTACGTGATTAGTTATATTCAATAAATGAATCATAAATAAGTTTATTACATGAGTTCATAACATTCAGATTCAACCTATCCATGACTCTTTCCTTGCTTTCTCTCATTCTCGTTTGATTTTGCACTCACTCACTTTTTGTAATATGAATCGAGTTAACTATAAGTTATACATGGATTGGGTTGGGTATAGATCGCTAGATTTGTATTCCACAAAAAAAATAAGTCAAAACAAGTTAAATGCACTAATATAAATCGAATCATTTTCCATCGAGATCCAACTTGCCAGTTTGACAGCTATGCTCATTATGATGTCTTGTCCTCTTTCATTCTTTTCAAGGAACAATGGCCAAAAGTCTGTCTACTAGGACTCAATTGAGAGTTGCAGGGATATTGAGGTCTGCAAATAACCAAACAACAATAATTTATGTCTGAATTGAAGTCATGTGAAATTATTTCACTACTTTTTTCAAAAGTGTTTCTAAGTTATTTGAAATGAAAGTCAATGAATATCACGCCATTAAACTTTGCTTAAAAGTAGCTAGACATATTGCAGATTAGATAAGTCACGTTAGCAAAAAAAAAAGGGGCCCCATTGATTGATGAATGCACTCAAGGAATTTTATTAAACATGCTTTAGTAAGGAAAAGTTGGATTTTCAAAGTACTTATGATATGGATCTTATTGATGAATATCTCAAAACACTTATTGATCATGCTCAATAGAGAAATACTTTGGTTTTCAATACAAAGATTACACACAACACGAGAGAGGCCGGGCTTCAAAAATAATATTTATTTATTTAAGTTTTTAACAAGTGTTCTAAAGTCACTTCTTCAACAAAATTCTTAAAAATGAGCGCAGTGATGATTATGATCTTATCTTTCTTTTATTGCGAATTAAGCCAAATACGATTGTGGTTTCATTAGTATCTACCCCCCTTAACCCCTAATCAAATAGAGGAGGGAACTCAAAGCTACACCGATTCTAATTTTCATGAAGATTGGGTTCATATATAAGTTTTCTTAGCATCATGCATGTTGAAACAAAATGAAATTCCTCCTAAATTTGATGATAATGGCCAACTTAGTACGAGCTATGTTAGTCCGGCCACTCTACAAAAAAGCGCTCTAGCTGGATCCGCGTATTAATTGAAGTATCCTTCATATTAGCTTCCTCACAATTAACTTCAATGCCTAACTTTTATCTTCTCATTTGTGGGTAACTCTATTGATAGATTAGGTAGGTGAAGGAGACTCTAGATCCTGACCGACGGCACCTTTGAGACTCCATTGTTGCTTGCAAGTTTCCCCCACAAGTAAACCCTGTCTTGGCTCCTGCAACGGTTTTGAAAATTCGGGAATCCTCGACAACCGTATGGCTGGCCGTTGCTATTTAAATGATGATAGGTTCGACGAATCTAGCGATGGCAACTTCTTAAGTTACAGATTTTTGTCATTGACCCCAATTCCGTATCGAGCGTGAAATCGATACTGGATTTTTGAACACTTTTTACTTGGGTATTTTTGCACGATCGAGTACAATCCACATCCAATCCATCTCTCTTCCGTGCCCCATCGGTTTTGATCCTCGACCGGATGTGATCCCACACGATCCATCATCTCCCGGTCCACGAGGTGGAATTGGGGCCGAAGATGGGAAAGCAGGCTTGGGCTCGTTCTCTGGTGCCCCTTGCTCGCGCATGTGCTGTGACTGAGAGGGTGCCGCTCTATCGACTCTCCTTCCGTTTTTATATGTGAGGAGACAGAACAATGAACGCTGCTCATGACCATTCGCCGCCGGATGGATTCTGCTCCTTGCTCCACATCTTTCCATCGCGATTCCAGTAGCTCTCGTGATGATTTGGTGTCCTCTTTTTTAATTTTCACGAACAATCGCCAAAGGCAAAATTACGAAAAAAATAAAAGAAAATACTAAACCTATTACACTTATGCCGATTCAATCCAAGCATCTTAAGGATTCATTAATGTAGTTATTCCACTCTATTTTGACCATAAAACATTCACATGGCGGCCGACTGACACTAGTCATCCTATGTGGCTTAGTTGGTATTGACATAAATAATTTTTTAAAATTTTTTAAAATTTATTTTCTTTTCTTATTCCTTTTCTTTTTGTCAGTGGCTGATCTCAAGCGATGGCCAAAGATTTTCAGCATTGACTAAAAGTCCCCCGATTATGTGCAACACGAGAGGTTGAGCATTAGAAATAATGAATTTTTCTTTATTTGAATGTTTAACAGGTGTTATAAAGTCACTTCTTCAACAGAATCCTTAAAAGGCAACGTAGTGACAATTATGACCGTATCTTTCTTTTATTGCAAATTAGACTAAAAACAGTTGGTGGTTTCATTGGTGTCTATCCCCTCAACCCCTAATCAATTAAAGTCTAACTTTCATGAAGATTGGTTCCGGATAAGTTTTTCTAGCATCATGCATGTTGAAAAGGAAATCCCTCCTAAATTTGACGATAATGGCCAACTTAGTACAAGCTACTGTAGTCCAGACACTCTAAAAAGTAGCCGTCTAGCTAGATTTGTGTGTCAATTAAAGTCTCCTTCATGTCAGCTTCCTTACAATTAACTTCAGTACCTAACTTTTATCTTTTTCTTTGTGGGTGATTCTGTTGATAGATTTAGGTAGGTGAAGGAGACCTTAGATCTTGACAGAGAGCACTTTGAGACTTCATTGTTGCTTGCAAGTTTCCCCCACAAGTAACCCTATCTTGTTTCCTGCTCCTAAAGAGCCTAAACTTTCTTTTATCCGACCTAGATGAAATTACCCACTGTTTTGGTCGACCGGACAATTTTGCCTTTAACGTGAAAGGAAGTGTTTTGAGTAATAATGCCTTATGGATTGCTAAGGATGAGGTCGCTAGGCCGATCCGATTATTTGGGAGAAATTCAAGAGTTTTAACTCTGATTGGAACCAAGTTTTTCTTAGGCGGGTGAGAATGATAAAAGAACATATAGCATTGTTTAATTTGAGATTTCATCACTTTATTCCCTATCTCATTAAGATAACTTCTTCTTTTTGTTATATCTAAATTACTCAGGAAACTGTTGTTGAGTAGGACTGGGTGGTTTAAATTGTTAGAAACTTTGTTTGGTTTTTCTGCATGATTTGAGTTGTCCTCTCTAGGGATGAGCATGGTCCGGGTTGGTCCGGGCCACCCCCTAACCCTAGGACCAACCCGTACAGTGTCGGTCCTTAATTTTTAGGACCAAGGACCGACCCTATTGAGCCTGGGACCAAGGACCGGACCGACCCAATGGATTCGATCCGGTTCCAGGGTCAACCCGGGACCAATCGATAATTTTTTCGTCTTATTTTTTATACTCCCTAAAAAAGCAAATCTACACATTCAAATTATACATCCATCAACAATGCGACATTGTGCAACTAAACTATAAATACCAATACATATTTAGCAAATTTAAGATGACATGATAATAGAAATTTCATACCTGCTAACCACTCATCGAGATATGGGACAAGATGGAAAGTTCTTGTAATCATCTATCTTTAATATTCATAACACCATATGCAAAAACGTTTTCCTGCATTTAATCATGTAGCAAATCACCGTAGTAACTGCAATACTACTCTACTCTTCAAAAATTTCTACCATTTAACGCAACTTGAAAAGCAAAGTGCAGCTGAAATTCATTAGTAAAATACAATTAAATTATAAAAAGTTCAAAATACTTAATATAAATTATGAATATATAACTTCATATTTTGTTAATTCACTTGAACTTCTAAGCACCCGAAAACAAAACAAATGATACATAATTAATACTCAACAAAAGTTTTAAATTAAAATTACTATTAGTACTATTGATAGAACATCTCAATATAATATAATATAACGGATATTTTACTTAGGTTTGAATATATAAAAGAATTATAAATAATATAATATAATATACAGATTGATCCAGGGTTGGACCGATCCAAAACTCTTAGGACCGAGGACCAACCCGCACAGTGTTGGGCCTGGAATTTTAGGACCAAGGACCGACCCAATCCCCTTGGGAACCGGACCAGGACCGGCAGGGTTGGGCCGGTCCAGGGTCGGTCCAGGGTCGACCCTAGACTGCTGCTCACCCCTAGTCCTCTCCTCGAGTTCTTCTCATTTTCTACCTAACTTTTTCGAGTTTGGAACACTTGGAGTGCCATAACTTGGCATGGGGGACACTTAAGTGCCATAACTTTAAAAAGATACACTTAAGTGCCAGTTTTGAAGTTAAATGGAACACTTAAGTGTCACTCCAGCGAAAATCTGGCCAAATGGCTGATGTGGCAATTTTCCGGCGAGTTTGGTCAAAAACGACATCATTTTGCATGCTAACATGGCGAGAAAATACAAAAACAATGCCGTTTCATATCGATGTGTAAATAATAATATAAAAATTAATTAAATTAAATTTAAACTTAATTTTATTTAAAATATTCTAAAATTTTAAAAACTAAAAATTTTAAAAAAATTAAAAAAGAAAAAGAAAAGAGAGGCCGAAGGGGGGCGGGAGGACCGACGGAAGGGTCGGTGATGAAGGGGAGGTCGGTCGGGGTCGCCGCCCTCGACCGACCGGCCGGCGAGGGCCGTGAGCCCTCGCGGATCGTGGCGAGAGCCCGCGAGCCCTCAGCCAGATCTGGGGCGAGGGTTGCGGCCCTCACCACGATCTGATGAGGGCTCGCGGTCCTCTCCATCGGTCGACCGGGGGTCGGCTACCCCAACCGACCCTTCCCCCTCCGTTGTCGGCCCTCGCCGCCAACAGTGGGGGCTCGCGGGCCCTCGCCGTGATCCGGCGAGGGCTCACAACCCTTACCGCCAGTCGGCCGGGGGCCGGCAACCTTGGCCGACCCTCCCCCCTCCTTCGCTGGTTCTTCCCGGTGACGACGGGGAGGTGGCGGTGACGAGGGCTCAGCCCTCAGCCACCCCCTTTGGCCTTCCCTTTTCTTTTCTTTTTTTAATTTTTAGTTTTTTAATTTTTAGAATATTTTAAATAAAATTAAGTTAAAATTAAATTTAATTAATTTTTATATTATTATTTACACATCATACATGAAACGGTGTCGTTTTTGCATTTTCTCACAACGTCAGCGTGCAAAACGACGCTGTTTTGGACCAAACTCGTCGAAAAATTGCCACGTCAGTCATTTAGCCGAATTTTCGCCGGAGTGATACATAAATATTCCATTTAATTTCGAAACTGGCACTTAACTGAACATTTTCAAAGTTATGACACTTAAGTGTCCTCCCGTGCCAAGTTATGGTACTTGGGCTATTCTTTTGCCCAACTTCTTCTATCTAAAAAGACAGATTGATGAATATGTTCACGACCAGTCGCCACCAGATTCTGGTCTTCTTGCTCCCCACGTTTCTACACGAATCCAGGAATTCTCGTGATAATGTCTTGTCCTCTTGTTCTTTCCAAGAACAATGGTCAAAGTCTGCCCACTTAACTCCCAATTGAAAGTTGCAGGGAAATACAGGTTAGCAAATGACCAAACGCCAGAATTTATCTAATATTACTAAATGCCCAGATCATAAAAAGAAATGTTGTACCTAATTTTTTGGGTCGACTGAAGTCAAGTAAAATTATTTCATACTTATTTAAAAGCTGATTTTTTTTTTTTGAAAGGAAAGTCAATGAACAGCAGGCCATTAAATTTAACCTAATGGTAACCAAACATGTTGTGGGATAGATACGCCAAGGAGAAATACTTATGGCAATGACGTTAATCTACTTTGGACTAATAGCTTTCTTGACATAAAAAAAATAATTATATATTATTGCTTTATTCTTTCAAACATTTGTAGAAATTATGCATAAAACAGTTATGCCATCAAAGCTCTATGTCAAATTAGCAAACACTAGCCATATTGATTGATGAATGCACCAAGACATTTATTGAACATGCTTAATAAGAGAAAATTTGATTGTCAAAATGCTTATCATATTGATCTGGTTAATGAGCGTTTCTTACTAAATAAAAAAGTTTCGACTTTCAATGCACCGGTTTCACGTAGCACGAGATAAATCAAGCATTGAAAATAATAAATTCTCTTTATTTTGATATTTAACAAGTGTTTTGAAGTCACTTTCTCAACAGAATCTTTTCGATTGGTGCATAACTTAGTGCGAGCTAATCGATGTCCGAGCACTCCATAAAGAAGCGCTCTCGTCAAATCCGTGCATCAACTAGGATGTACTTTTTTGTAAAAAAAAAGAGAGGATGTACTTTAATATTAGTTTCCTCACTGTCAACTTCAATGCCTAACTTTTTATCTTCTCTTCATGGGTAACTTTATCGATGGTCGATAGATTCGGTAGATGATCCTATCCTTAAGATGATTGGGCAGAGGAGGGGCTTAATGAACCTACGAAAATCGTGTGGCACGGGTTGGCCTCAATCTAGATTCACATAAACCGAATCGACGTGACCGTTAGATCGCGGGCACGATGAATGATCATAGATAGATTCAACGTTCATATGACAAGTCCACGCTCGATTCTCGAGAATCACACACGTTAATCGAGGCTCAGCAGGACCTGACCGGACCCTCTCTTTCTTTCTTTCCTCGCACATTCTTTCTTCCCTCCCCCTTCCCGGAAATCGCGGTAAAAGTGGAGGAGAAGAGGAAAGAGAGAAAAAGCAGGAAAAAGACAAGCCTCAGGGGGGCCGCGATGACGTGGCGACCGACGTGGACCTGCGTGACCGGAGACGGAACGATCACGGTGATGATGAGGCCGAGAAGCCGTGGCGTACGCAGTGGAGTTGCAGTTCTCGTTATTAAAAGCGAGAAGTGAGAAGCGAGAACTGAAAACGACAAAGCTCGGAACAACTCTCTCTCTCTCTATGCACCGACATCCCTTTTTCCCTGATCCAAGAAACGATCCCTCTCTCTGTCTCTTCTCTCTCCTCTGGGAGAGGAGGGCTGGGGCCACGTCGATCTCGTGAGTTCTCTTCGCACTTTGCTGAACCTCCTGGTCGATGATGGGATTTCGGCTCTCGTGTCGTGGCGACTTTTCCTTTGCTTTGTCGGCGCTTTATTCCTTGATTGACTCGCACTCCTGCAATGCCTTTCGCGCTTGTGTGTGTTCGTCATTGACCGCCCGTCTATTCGGCCCCCCTCCTTTCTTCCGCTCCCTGTCCCCGTTTCTCCGCATTGAAGCCGGAATTCAGTTTCTCCGACGAAGTCTGCGTTTCCGGAGGTTCTTTTTTTATTTTATTTTATTTTAAATTATGTTTATGATTCTCCACTTCGGCGAATTCCGCTCTCTCTTCTCTGAGAATTTTGCTTTCCCGTGCTTTATTGGGTTTATCCACTGAGCTTCTCTTTTTAATTCGACGCTAATGGATTTGATTCGGGGTCTGGTGGTGCGTGATGATTTGCGGCATTTCTTTTATCTTTTTTCTAATATTATCGGCGTTGACTTCCTTCAGGGGCGGCGCGAATTGTGGGTCTGCGTACCTGGATCGAGTCTGGAAAATCCCTAAGATATCTTCGTTGATGTGTGCAGAGATCGCATCTTCAGCTCGCTTCTTCGTGGGAAACCGGAGTCGAGATCGAGGTGAGTCAATCACCGAGAAGTGAGAATTATCTCTGTCTGAATCTACTACATCTTCCTACCGCGATTTTCTTCTCTGTTTTCTGACCTTTATCGTATGACATGCGCTTCTTGTTTGACTTTGAAGCTGGTATCTTATTATTTGCTATAGGATTACGATGAATGCGATTTCACAGCTGCGTTACCGGCTTCTGTTCGTCTGGCTTCAGCCATACGGCGACAATGTCAGTTTTTCCTGAAAAAAAGAGAAATTCCTTGGCTTGCATTCTTACGAATCACGTTGCTTGAGATGCCGGCAAGCTGCCTTGATTGTGTTTTGCGATTAACAGTTAAAACAGAACGCCGCCTTTTCTCTTTTTTCTGCGTGCTTTAGATGTTTAAATACTCGGCTGAAGCTTGTGCTAGTGATTCAGTCCTTTCTTTGGCATTTGAAGTTTATCAATATATGGTGTAACCCCTCTATCATGTCTTCCGCAAATAGAACTGATTTTGCAACTTTGATTTTGATTACTGGCTACTGCACAGGAACGCTCTTATTGTGGATTCACCTGGAAAGATGGAGAAATTCACTAGGAGTAGTGGAAGCTTGTTAACCCACTTCAAATAGGAAGGCGCTCCGGACATTGATATCGGCAAGATCAACCTCTGTTTTGTCATCTGGAGTTATGTTTGGAATGAAAGCCATGAGAAGGGCATCCCCAGTCTTACTCTTTCTTTTGGCTGCACTGTTTTGCTTTGCTACATACAACATCCTAGCCATGATGCGGCACAACAGAGCAATTAGAAATTTTGTGGGTGCTAATACAAGAAGTGTGCTAGAATCGGATCCAATCGTTGAGATGCCGGAGCATGTGAAGAAACCAAAACAATTAAAGTCGCCGTTCCACATTGCCCTCACGGCAACAGCCGCTCCTTACAGCAAATGGCAGTGTCGCATTATGTATTACTGGTATAAGCAGAAAAAGGACTTGCCAGGTTCAGATATGGGAGGATTTACTCGGATTTTGCATTCTGGAAGTCCTGATAACTTGATGGACGAGATTCCTACGATGGTGGTGGATCCTCTTCCAGCAGGCCTGGATAGGGTAAGTCATTTTCTATGTCAATTGTCCAATAGCTCATGCATTCGAGATACTAGAACTTTAGTTTGTTGGCTCTGTGTTTTGTATACGTCCACACCATAATTACATACAAAACTTTTGTGCTAACTATGGTGTGCTTTCTCTCAGTATTGTGGACATTCTGAAATGAACTTTAGTTAGCTATACGTTCTTCATAGTCATCTGACCACACAATAAGGAGATATAACCTACCTGTAATCTACCCCCTCAAGGAGTCAGATGCGAGTATTTCTTCGGGTTGCTAAGCATGTTGCAAAAATTCACTTGTATTTTAACTGATAAATATGGAGTGTCATATTCTTGGACTTGCAGCAGTAATATGTGATTTGTACCGTTAAAAGAATTTTGCTTGATTCAATTCTAATTTTGTAGCATGTACGGAACTTATTTTCTTTAGAGTTGCATTGCGCTTGAACACAATATAACAATCTTTCAGAAATATACCAGGATGAGTAGTTGTGGTTATTCATTATTATTTTGAGATTGTCTCATGCCATTTGTGTACATTGTAATCAGGGATACGTCGTCTTAAACAGACCATGGGCTTTTGTACAATGGCTGGAGAAGGCGACAATTGAGGAAGAGTGAGTTTCCATGGATTTTTTTCCTTCCTTGGGCCAGAAAGTTTCCATGGGCATGGAAATGAAGTATGTTTTACATTTTAAAGATTTTTTCCCTGTCTTTCCTTCTCGACTGCAGATATATACTTATGGCAGAGCCTGACCATATATTTATTAGACCTTTACCTAATCTGGCTCATGAAAGATTTCCTGCTGCCTTCCCCTTTTTCTACATCAAGCCGGAGCAAAATGAGAAAATTGTGAGGAAGTTTTATCCTGAGGAGCATGGACCTGTGACAAATATTGATCCCATTGGAAACTCACCTGTTATTATTAGGAAAGTAAGAGTTCTTGCTGTTGCTCTACTTATGAGACTTGAATCAAAGTAAATTCATGCTTAGATATTTGAAAATTACAATTGTTGTGCTTGATGCGCTAGAAAGTACTGTTGAAGATTGGGTGATTATCTTGATTGATTGTAGTTTCCCTTCACCTGACAGTTTTCAGTATCTATACTTTCTACTCATCAGTATACCTGTCTTTCTTGGCAGGATTTACTGGGGAAGATCGCTCCCACATGGATGAATGTCTCTCTAAGAATGAAGCAGGATCCAGAAACTGATAAAACGTTTGGATGGGTGCTAGAAATGTGAGCAGTGAAAATGAATGCTTGAGTGCACGCACATACACATGAATGTCACCCATATTTAAGTTTGCGTTATCAATCATCAACTTTATTACTATGTGCTGATGATTCTGCTTTTTGCTTTGAGCTAAGGTATGCTTATGCAGTGGCATCTGCTTTGCATGGCGTGCAGCACATTCTACGTAAAGACTTTATGTTGCAGGTCTGTGCTGCTGCTCTACTCTTACGCTTGCCTGCTGATCTCTTTCTCTGTGGTTCCTATATTGACTATAAGCTGCACCCTACGAATTTTCTTGTGTAAAGCTCTTCTTTCTTTGTTTTCAGCCTCCATGGGATCTGGAAACTGGAAAGAGGTTCATCATCCATTACACTTATGGATGTGACTACAACTTAAAGGTACTGCCTTTTCTATCTACTTCAGTAGGTAATAAGTATATGCTGGTCCTATTATAGTTTACAACACATGTTCTTAGGTGATGCTGTCGCTTCTTTGTTAACTATCTCTGGTTTACGATACTGGAATGTGCACATTGTCAATTTGAACTGAACTGAAAAATGAAAACAACTATATATCTCTGACATTTCAAGGCTTCTAGGGTGAGTTAACGTATGGGAAGATAGGCGAATGGCGATTTGATAAGAGATCACATCTTCGAGGACCACCGCCAAGAAACCTCTCTTTGCCTCCACCTGGAGTTCCTGAAAGTGTGGTATGTCCTAAAGATAATCCTTAGAATCCTGGATAATGTCATAATTTGTTTTGTAGGAGACATTTCTTTGCATCACACCTCAAATGATTATGCCTCATGTCACACATTGCCCTTGTATGCCTGGTTGCTTGCAATGTCTGTGTCCACAATTTGATATTATAGGTCATGTCAAATGTTCTTTAACTACCATTTCCACAGAGGCATGTTTACCTTGAGCTGATGAAATCATGTATTGTTCTCAAGGAATTTGAGAGCTCTAGACAAAATTTACTAACCAAGAAAAACTGATGTGCACAGTACTACTGCATTATTCTTAGAATCTTAGGTCATTGCTACGACCCTGGCCTTCGTAAAGTGGTATGATCATCCTCCTCCTCTGATATTGACAGAAATTTTGGTAAGTAATAATTGCGTGCCGTGGTTCTTTAAGAACATGTGCCAGGTGGCATCAGTAATGAATTTTGCAAATGGGGGCTTTGAAGAAGAGCTTATTAGTTAGGTTTTGAAGAAAACCTTTTAAGGAAACAGTTTAATTGCCAAGGGCTGATAGATTATGCATTGGTAGTTTTGCCAACCATGAGGTAAAACTTGTTGCAATTCGAAACATCGGTTATTACTTCTTTCATTAAGATGCTCTTCATTGCTGGTTTTGCAGGTCACTCTTGTCAAGATGGTGAACGAAGCTACAGCTAATATTCCAAATTGGGATACATCTTAAGGACTGAGTTATGTGCAGATTCGAGCGTAAGTCCTCAAACTCCTTTGGGAAACACCTTTAAATTTTGATTCAAATTGCAGCGTCTGGAAAGGATTCTACACGAAGTGAGGGTTGACTAACCCCGCCATCCCCAAAAAGAATTGCAGAGTGCAGAGCAGAGCTTGTCCATTCTGTATGCATCATGTTTACATACTCAATACAAGCCGATCACACCATTTAGTTGACCAAATTTTGTAAATCTTCTTAGTATAGGCGACATTTGCTTTTTGGAAACAGCCAACTCCTTGAGACTATCTTTGTTTCGGTATACTGGCTTCTGAATGCGTCTTACAAATAGAATTTGCCCGTCTTTGATACAACTCTGCATCAATATGGGAAAACCTCAATAAACTAAGGCTCCGTTTCGCAAAAATAATTTCCGAGAAAATGTTTTCTGGATTTTTCGGCGTTCGTTTCACGGAAAATGAATTCAAAAGTCTTTTAAATTGAGGGAAAATGTTTTTTACTTTTGAAAAGTGGAAAACATTTTCCTTACTTGATCTCTCTTATCTTACACCTCTACAAATCATCACTTCCTCCTCCCTTTCTTTTTCTTCTTTTCTTTTTTTGTTCGAATTATTTTTTTACTATTTTTTCTTTTTTAATTCGAATTATTTATAATTTGATTTTTCTTTTCTATTTCTTTTTTTTTTCTTTTTTTTGTTTCCTATCTTCTTATTTCTTGGCTAGTTGTCGGTCGTTGCTAGGCGGACCTTGAGCTCGTCAATCTCAAACTTGCGCTCTACACTCTTGTTTATCCTTTTCTTTATTTATTCTACTCTACAGTTGTACATTGCTCAAGCAAAGGGTTCTATATGCTTTGTTTCTTTTTTCTTTTATTTATTAGAACACAAAAGACACAGGAGGAGAACAAGACACTCAATTGGAAAATTCTCATAAGGGCTGTACATACTTTGCTTCTTTTCTCTTTTACTTCTTTTTAAAATCCAGACGAACATTTTTTATAGTATGAAGTAAGTTTGCTTGGATTTAAAGGCAAGTCCATATTTTATGGATTTATAGGTCGGTAAATGATGCATGGCTAAGTGGTGAAAAATCACCGAAAAATATTTGCCGAAACATTTTCATTTCGTGTTTTAAAACCTAAACATCATAAAATATTGTCATTTTCCAAGAAAATGACTTCTAAGAAAATATTTTCCAGAAATGACCAATTTTCCGTGAAATGAACAAACCCTAAGATTCTTCCCGAAAAATGAATTCAAAATGTTTTTTGGATTTTTTGACATTCGTTTCACGGAAAATGAATTCAAAAGTCTTTTAAATTAAGGGAAAATGTTTTCCACTTTTTCCTTACTTGATTTCTCTTATCTTACATCTTTACAAATTCTCACTTCCTCCTCCCCTTTCTTTTTCTTCTTTTTCTTTTTTGTTTGAATTATTTTTTAATTATTTTTTATATTTTAATTTGACTTATTTTTAATTTCATTTTTCTTTTCTATTTCTTTTCTTTGTTTCCCATCTTTTTCTTTCTTGGCTAGTTGTCGGTCGTTGCCAAGCGAACCTTGAGCTCATGCACTCTTGCTTATCATTTTCTTTATTTATTTTACCTTGCTCAAGCAAATGGTTCTATATGCTTTGTTTCTTTTTTCTTTTATTTATTACAACATAGACACAGAGGGAGACCACCGCACTGAGTGGCGCTGCTGGCTTAGGACTTTCTCTCCTCATGAAGGGGAGAAGTTTGAATCTCAAGCACGTCGCAAGTGGACTTACCCGCTTCATGGGGGTGGTGGGTTCCTTCGTGGGTCTCAGGATTTGCCCGTCGGTTGTCCGCTTACGGTTTTCCTATGTCATAAAAAAAAATAAAAAATAAAAAAGACACAGAGACACAGAGGGAGAACAAGCCACTCAATTGAAAGATTCTCATGAGGGCTGTAAATGCTTTGTTTCTTTTCTCTTTTGCTTCTTTTTAAAATTCATACGAATATTTTTTAGAGTAGATGAACATTTGGTGACAATGAGGGAACAAAGATATGAAGTAAGTTTGCTTGGATTTAAAGGCGAGTTCATATTTGATGAATTTATATGTCGGTAAGTAATGCGTGGTTAAGTGGTGAAAAATCACCGAAAAATATTTGCCAAAATATTTTTAGGTTTTAGCTAAACATCAGAAAATATTGTCATTTTCCAGGAAAATGACTTCTAAGAAAATATTTTCCGGAAATGGCTAATTTTCCGTGAACCCTAAGATTCTTCCCGGCATATGCTTCAAGATATGGCAGTCTGATGATCGCTTAAGGATTTTCTCTTTATCAAGGCAAAACGGAACCAGATTGCGACTTAAAAAATTGTTGGAGAGGAGAATATGGAAAATTTGCATAGTTCTTGAGCTCGGCGAATAACGGTAAACAACATTATATTCTTGTTCTTCCTACATATATATTGCTGGCGATCCCTTTAAAAGAAGGGAAAATACTAACAACATGCCTCCTCTTTTTTACTCACGACTACTTCCATACCTCTATTTTCGCAAATGTCATTCACATATCTTTAGGCAAAATTTCACAGTGAAAAAATCAAATCGTCCTCCTTGTGAATTCATTTTAGCTTCTTGCTAGGGGCTTGGATGGCTTGTTATTTTGTTGGTTTTGTGCGTTTTGCGCAAGTTGAGAATTTAGGATTCTGGAATGAGCATATTCGGAAAGAAAATGGCATTTCCATGAGTAGTGACGGAAGGATAATTATGTGAAGGGTGCAAAATAGCCTAAGGCAAAGCTCGGGTACGTACTTGGCAGTTTTAAAAGTAGATATATGTACTTTATTTTCTTAAATGAAGAAAAGAAAAGCTGGGTGTACCAAAATAAATCCTTGATTTCGTGTTGGCATATATGAGAAATCGGGAATACTGATCACAATTGTCCAACAAAAGTCTGAAATGATTATTAACTGCGTCATGCTTGATCCACCTTGTTGGAAGCGTACAGCAAAATTCTAATAATTTCTTTTAGGGAGATTGTCAAGAGAGAATTCAAATATGAGCTTATCAATATATTCAGTTAGATCTACGTTCATTTAATAGTTTAAGCCAATGAATTATGAGTTAATTAGGATAACACCTTAATTCTTCGATGTGAAATTTATTTAGTACAACCCACTCGTACGTGCATCCTAACAATTTCTGTCATAAGTGAGCTCAATGCTAGGTCTGCTCCCCTTTAATTTAGGCATCCTTCTGCATTAACTTCCCATGAGCCAGCGTTTTGATGGTTCGTTATGCTTGTGGTCAAAAGGTGGTGGTGAAGAGCCTGGAGATAATATTGAAGTTGGATTAGACATTGTGTAAGATATCATAAACTGATTTATCTACTATTTAATGAATATCCATCTAGGTTTAGGGGTTGTACAAAATTCACACTAGTAGTCCACATCCCAATGTCCTATAATCAGGTCTTTGAAGTATTAAATAGGATTACTACTTGTATCAAAAGAATGGGCCGACGGGCCCGTGCGACATTTATACTGGAAACCATTTTCTTCATCTTCTTGGTGGTCCTGGGTAGGTTGGACCAAAAGAAGAGTGGAGAAAATAGAGTTAGATGCTTCGTTAGATGCTTCCGTCTTCTGTTCCATGTGGTCAAATTTTATAACCACACTACCAACCATCTTTTTAATGAATTTTGGCTTAGTAAACTGGATTGGACGAACATCCTTGTGAAGTTTTTTTTAGTCGGTTACATAGATTTCTAGGAGAAGTTTAACCAACTCATCTTTGAAAATTTGTCTAGGAACACTGTTGTATGTTTACTATCCACAGAGATCATTTGAGCATCTTTTGATACTGGAAGAGAAAGATCTGTGGCATGATTATGAACTCTATACACCATTTGATGGTGTAAGGTAGCAATAACAGAATCTGCTACTTGAGGGCTTCGGCATTTATGTTAAAAACCATTTTCTTCATCTTTTTGGTGGTCCTAGGCAAGTTGAACCAAAAGAAGAATGGAGAAAATAGAGCTGGATGCTTATGACTCTTCTGTTTCGTGCGATCAAGATTAATAACTATACTATTATCCCTCTTTTTGATGACTTTTGGCTCAGTAAATTGAATTGAACAAACATCCTGAGAAGTTTTTCATAGTTGGTTACACAAGTTTCTAAGAGAAGTTTAACCAACTCATCTTTGGAAATCCGTCTAGGAACATGGACATAAGATATTGTATGGTTATTATCCACGAAGATCATTAGAGCTTCTTCTGATGTCGGGAGAGAGATCTATTGCATGATTTTGAACTCTATACACCATCTGATAGTGTAAGGATCGATAACAGAATTTGTTACTTGGGGGCTCCAGCAATTCGAAGTCGAACTTTCAAGGCAGTTAAAAGGTGAGTGTCATAAAGCTCTATATTGAAATTAAGAAATAAAGTGACAAACACCGTTCCAACATTTAAGGTATTATCGATTGTCCCACTACAAGCATGTTGATAGTAAAGAAATCTTGTATCTAGAAGAGCCATACGAACAACAAGAAGATGACCTTTTCGACCATGGAGTCATAAAGCAAAAAAGGATGTAGATGAGTGCATCTTTGCTGAATCTATGTCGAAAGAATTCAGGAGATGAACAGTAACAAATTGAGATAATTCCAACAATCTTGCCTTTACACATCAAGTCCTGAGTTAGGGTAACAACAACTCGTATCTTCTGTAAATATTGTGTCCAGACTTATTAATAACCTGATTTTGACTTGAGTATTAAATGGTCTTTTGTTTCTTTCACCTCAAAAGTTAGCTAAAAGAGTGACAATTTCTCTCACATTTATAAACTAATCATTAGCTCCTTTTACAATTGATACAGGATAACTCCAGCAGATCGAACCAGGCAGACAATATATATTCCTTCACCTCTTTTGGCGTATGAAGAATTAATTGTCTAATGGAGTGAATAGAAGAAAAAAGGATGTATGTTTGGCAAAAGTAGCATAAGGATTCACAAGAGGAAGAGTAGTTCGGGAGATCTTTTTGGCTTCATTAAAGTAGGATACCTCATAAAGCCAATCAATCTTAGGTACTTTAGATTTACAAAATGAATTGGATGGAGTTAAGTAAGTTGGACTATCTACTAGTGGTCCAGAAAGTTCTATTTAGGTCCTGCATGGAAATGTTCCAAAAAAATGTTTTTGGAACACTTTTGTACTTTTTTTGTTCCTGGGAACAAAAAAAGAATAGAAACGCGTTTGGTTGCATTTATGTTCTTTTTTTGTTTTTTTGTTCCCGGAACACAAAAAGAATAGAAACGAGAAACAAAAAAAATTGTTTCTTGTTCCAGAAAGGATTTTAAAGAAATGCATCTCTTTTTTTTTTCTCTTTTCTTTCGTCAGTCGCCGGCCTCGGCCATGGCTGGCGACGCCGTTGAGGGCTGGCGACGCTGTCGAGGGTCGGCGACCTCGTCGAAGCGTCGCCGACCCCCGGCGAGGCTGAGCCTTGCCTTGGTTGGGTGAGCTCGGCCTCGCCCACGCCGACGAGGCCTAGCCTTGCCATGGTTGGGCGAGGTCGAGCCTCCCCGGGGGCCGATGTCGCTTGGCCTCGTCGGATCTGGGCGAGGCCGAGCGCTTGGCCTCGCCGGATCTGGGCGAGGCCGAGCTCGCCCAACCAAGGTGAGGCCAAGCCTCGCCCAACCACGGCGAGGCTCGGCCTCACTGGGGGCCGGCGAGCCTCGCCGTGGCCGGGCAAGGCTGCCGGCCCTGGCCGTCGGCCGGGTCGTCGGAGGCCAACGAACCGGCCAAAAGAAGAAAAAAAAATAAAAATGAAAGGAAAAAATGAAAAATAAAATAAAAATATTAAAAAATTAAAAGAAACAAAAAAATAATAAAATTTACCAAACGTGTTTTATTAATTTTTTATTTCCTAACAAACGTTACCAAACACGTTCTTTTATTCAAAAACTTTTCCTCAAAACAAACACTTTTTTTTTTTTTTACGTTTTCTGCAACAAAAAAAGAACAGAAACATTACCATACAGCCCCTAAGTGTTGTCCCTCGTGATGAGGTAATGCCTTCCCTTTAATCTCAATAATTCACATGGTAGCCGGGCCTTTCAGTTCAAGAGTGATCACATCTCTTTTCCTGGTCAGAATCGAAAGCTAGAATGGATGGCTGTTACCTTGGATATTGACCTTCGGACAAACTGACCAGTCATAAAACTTGGGGTCATTCATGGGTCATCCACTTGCTGAAGGAGTTTCTTCGACGTGCACTTGCCTCGAAGGCTCCAATATTCAGTGAGTCATAGACTCATATAACACGGGAAAACGTATGGCATATCCTGCTGCGTACTTGATGAGATCTAGGAAGTTCCCTTTAGGACACCGCCCTACAGAAAAGGCCACACAGCCGTTGGAAGGAAAAAACAAGCGACGAAAAGATAGGGTAAAAGTTGCGGAGCGTGCTCCTTTTTTCATGATGAAAGAGCCCATGTTGTAAAGGCTCGGTCTTTTCGTACTAACCCGTGATCCTTTGGTGTCCCTCTTACCTAGAAGATGCCGACCCATCATGGACGTCCCTATCTCTCCCCCAAAGGTCACGGGTTGGCATGACCCGCTACCGACGCCTCTTATGGAAAACTGGCCAGTCGAGCCTTCTCGTAACGCTAAAATGGAGCACCGACGAACTGATGGGTGCTTCGAGGGGCGCCAGTTTGCGTCTAAAAATATAAGTAAATTGCGGCACAGAGTGGTAGGAAATCCTTGTTGGGTCCGACCACTTGGGAAATGAAGGAACGAAAACGGTACTAAAGTCATGGGTGGCGGTCCCCTTCCTTTGGCTCCAAAGAATATGCCGCTCTCCCCCAAATTCACAATGATGAGTGGCCTCCATCCTATCCCTTGAGCTTTTACATTATAGACGTCCTAATCAAATGCCCTTGATTAATCAATGAATCGTTACAACAGCAAATCCCCTCTAAAGCCTAGTCTATTAAGTTACTGAGCAAGACATGCAAAGCTCTCTCGCTGGAAAAAAGGAGGAAATGGAGATGCTGAGATATGACACCCTATGGGGTCAACATGGATATGAGGATGATGATGACCAAAAGTAATGAGAAGGAGCGGTGTGTCCAGACGTGGTGTGTCGGCCAAAGAGAAAAAAAGCAAGCAAGAAGTGCAAGATCATCGCCCGTGACGCCATTCCACTGCTGAGAAGGCATCTGAAGCGAAGCTCCTGTCGGTGAGAATCAAGTCAGAAGAACAACTCGACAAAACCCTCAGCTTCAAAAGCCTGGACGCTGCATAACTCCCTCATGTGCAGCCTTTTCCTTTGTTTTTTATATATATACCCGTACCCACCCATATATTCCCTTCGCCTCCCTCGTTCTTCATTGGACTAACCTTAGCTTATTCTAGTCATTACCTCGAAGAGTTACAATGAATTTAGAGGAAGATTAGTTTCGAGTTCCTCAATACACATGACAGAAGTGCCATCGAGTATCATACGGTTACTTGAGTCATGTGTATTGCTAGCATCTCGATCGTATCCGTCTTGGAGGTGACGGAGATCGATATGGTGGTCTAGTGCGTTATGTATTGGAACCCAACTTTGGATGAACTGTATGTTCAACCATGCAAACACGTAACACGATGACGCCAATATAACTTGATTCTCTCTATGGTACCCGACGGGTTACATTACATCAAGTTTGAGATGCAGCTCCAAATGCAAACCCTTCAATGATCTTTTTTGGGTGGTTCAATGCATATGATTTCTGACATCTAGCGGGCTACCGAAAATTGCTGACATTCGTTGCAAGCCGAATGACGCAAACAGAAAGTCTCAATGTACATTTTGATTTGAATCTTGTCTTTACATTGGACGCCCTTGGTCAGGTCATCCTTTGATTTGAGTCTACTCGGAAATTTTCACCCTCGTTTCTTGTTGTTAAGGCATCTCTGGCCTGTAGCCATATATAGGAACGATGGGAAAGGTCACTCTGCCGGTCAACACACGGTGCGATCACGTGAGAGCCCGGTCCTGGACATAATGCGCAAGGCTACGAGACAAGATAACGCACCACCTCCTCGCTGTATTTCACAGTTCACCACTGAGCATGAAGCTTAAAAATTGTTTTTTTTTCGTAATCCATTCAGTATGAACAGCAATATATGCTGAAAAGTGAATCTGCTTTTCCCTCCCATTCGGCTGTTGTATTAATCAATGAAATGAGATCGAGATCTCACTCAGGCCTGAAGAATCAAAGCACAGCAGCAAACATATGAAAGCAGACACTAATAACGTGTGCGCGTTGCTCGTTTAGTGGCCTCTCTCTTTTTATCTTCACTGGCTTACATAGAGATGCTTCATGCATGATTGGCAGCATCTCGTCCCGCATAAAAGATTGTTTAATGGAAAAAGGCATGTTATTGAAAAAGATGAAAGATTTGTGTCTTGATTAATTAATCTTCGTTGGAATCTAATCATTGGAAAGACTTGCAGGGTTACTGCACATATGGACCCTGGTTGGATAATGCGAATTTTTTTTTAGCATTACCGACAGAAGTACATTCCCATGTGTTCTATACCACGTGACAGGTCAGATGAAAGATATTTAGTATTGGAGTGTGACCATGTGAGATTCCCATACATGTACTTCCATTCGATGTTTAAATCGTATCAGAGGATATAATCTTTTGGTCCCTGTATAAGCATATTTACTGTGTACGATGAGGAAAAGTAAGGAATCTACACCTGGTTTCTCTCCCCATATGATTAGAACTAGGAAACATGATGCCAATTTTACTTTGTACGCTTTTAAGAAGAACAACGGTTCACTCGTCTCTCTCGTCCTAGAGTTTCATCTGGGATCGACTCTATGCTATATCGAGGCTTGGCTGTATACAGGATGCTTCATACTACTGCTGCAAATTGCCTGTTCTACATTTCACATCTTGAGCAGCAGATGAATTTTTTTTTTTTGGTTACATGTTATGGTGTCACCACTGAGACAATATTAAATTAATTAAACAGTGCATCAGCTAATAATTCAGCCAAAAAAGGAAAAGGGTAAATCTCATTCTCATCATGAGTGATGAAGCCCGAGGAAGTGGAGACATATCATGTTCCACCACCCTCATCCGCACATTACATAGTGACAAAACTGCTCCAACCTAAACCAATACAAAAGAATCGCCAGTTCCATTTCCCTAGACCGTGAGAATGACAAGGGACTGCACGCGAGAGAGGACGGATCCAAAAAAGAAGAAGAAAATAAAGATAAAGTACCCTCCATAATCGGTACAAAATTCAAAATGACAACTTAACTATGCTCGATAGATAATTCACATTCACATACATGCCGTGCTCGCCATGTCATCTCACAAGTATTTCTATGTATAAATATCAACCCGAAAGCACACTCTCCTCCCACTCTAAACCCCAAAACCTAAAAGCAGCCATGGAAACCCTGCAACTTCCTCTCTCCATCCTCCTCTCCTTCCTCCTCCTCCTGCTCCCTACCTCCTCAAATGCCCAAAACCCAAAATGCAGCGTCCAAAACCAGGGGTCGACCCTGGAGGTGCTGCACGTATACAGCCCATGCTCTCCGTTCAGGCCCCCCACTCCGTCCCTCTCCTGGGAAGAGTCCGTCCTCCAGATGCAGCAGGAGGACCAGGCCAGGCTCCAGTTCCTGTCGAGCCTCGTGGCGGGCAAGTCGGTGGTGCCGGTGGCGTCGGGGAGGCAGATCATCCAGAGCCCCACTTATATCTTAAGGGCCAAGATCGGGACTCCCCCTCAGACCTTGCTCATGGCCATGGACACCAGCAGTGACGCCGCCTGGGTCCCCTGCTCCGGCTGCGTCGGCTGCCCGTCGTCCGCCCCGTTCGCTTCCGCCAAGTCCACCACCTACAAGAACCTCCCTTGCAAGTCTCCCCAGTGCTCTCAGGTATATTACCTCCCATTTCGGTCATGCATTGTGGCTACTATTGGCATGTACACGTCTAGGACATGAAGTCTCGGTCCCTTGTTTCTTATCAGGACACGCTCCCCTAAATGTCTTCCTTAGCGTGCAGGGGAAGAATTTATTACGTCCCCACAAGGGTTAGGACAAGCTCGCTATGAATTCCGGGGAAAGTAGTATCTCCTCCGTCCTAATAGGATTCGTATCCTAAGCCCGGACAAAATCAGAAAACGTCACTTGGACAGTCATTCTTAGACGAGATTATTAATGGAAAACTAAGTGCATTTGCAGTTTAGGGAAAAGACGTTAAACTCACTGCTCATTCAGCAGACTGACGAGACCAGTGTCTTCGGACTAACACTAGGCATAGCAGAGTGACATCCCGTGGTTGGCGCGACAATCTAGGCTCTCTTCTTTTAGGATTTTCTTTGTCCGTAATCCACATCAATGCGGGTGGCATATAATTGCGCTGCAGTCACTTCGGACAGTAGAATTTGTAGTCGGAAGTGTGTTTCGCTCGCTCGTCATCTCACCAAAATCGTACTCACGTGAATACATGCGTATCTTCAGGTGTCGAAGCCCACCTGCGGCGGCGGCGCGTGCCTTTTCAACATGACGTACGGTAGCTCCAGCATCGCCGCGAACCTCTCGCGAGACACCTTGACCCTCGCCTCCGACCCGATCCCGAACTACACCTTCGGGTGCATCCAGAAGGCCACCGGCAGCTCGGTGCCACCGCAGGGCCTACTGGGCCTTGGCAGAGGCCCGCTGTCGCTGCTGTCGCAGACCCAGAACCTCTACAAGTCCACCTTCTCCTACTGCTTGCCCAGCTTCAAGTCCCTCAACTTCTCCGGGTCGCTGCGGCTCGGCCCGGTCGGCCAGCCCCAGCGCATCAAGTTCACCCCTCTGCTCAAGAACCCGAGGCGGTCCTCCCTCTACTACGTCAACCTGATCGCGATCCGGGTCGGCCGGAGGACGGTGGACATTCCGCCCAGCGCGTTCGCTTTCAACCCCACCACCGGGTCGGGGACCATATTCGACTCCGGTATGTGCATTGTCCCGCATTCCCGCATTTCGGATTCCTTAGGTTGTTCATTTTTGTTGGATTCTTGAGATTTTACTGATCGAATCTGTAAGGTTTCCAATTGGGCATTTGTCTTCTCCTGGAGACAAGTGAAGAGGACACGAAAAATTGGACATTAAAGTCAAAAGAATTTAAGTTTTTTTTTTTCCAAGTAACCTAGTGGTGGTCCATCCATGTTCGGTTCTTTTGCCCTGGCCTGGCCATTGTAATCGACCAACTTTCCGTGTACAAAATAATTTAGGAGTTAGCGTTTAATTAGATCTAGATTAGACACGAGATGATGAGCTACCCTTAAGAAAGATTGATAAAGATTCACGAATCATTTAGGTTGCGCTGTGCTTGTGCACTAAACTATATCTTGTTATCTGCTCTTATTTCATTTGCCTAACGCTCTTTTCAATGAAGGTACTGTCTTCACTCGGCTAGTGCAGCCGGCCTACATTGCCGTGAGGAATGAGTTCCGCAGACGAGTCGGCCGGAAATTGACCGTGACCTCCCTCGGAGGCTTCGACACCTGCTACTCCGCGCCCATTGTCGCGCCGGCCATGACCTTCATGTTCTCAGGCATGAATGTGACATTCCCCCCCGAAAACCTGCTCATCCACAGCACTGCCAGCAGCATCACGTGCTTGGCCATGGCCGCATCGCCTGGGGACCTCAACTCTGTGCTCAACGTGATCGCCAACATGCAGCAGCAGAACCACAGGGTGCTCTATGACGTGCCGAACTCGAGGCTCGGAGTGGCCCGCGAGCTCTGTACCTGATTAGATTTTGTTCCGAAGGTCGCGGTGGCGATATGTGCCTCTTAAGTGTCGGGGCGTTATGATATCGTCTTGTGTAAGGGCGCGTCTTTTGGATGGGTCACCAATTTGCTAGGGTTTCATTGATTATTTGTTTTCGGAGAAGGGGTTTCGAATCGGAACATTTTGGTTTCAATTTCATCCCGAGGACTGCTTCCAATTTCATCTTTCTGTACCGCTCCAGGTCATGTGCTGATGGCGCAGTTGGGGCATTTCTCGGTTCGCACAATTGTTTCGGATCGGATCTGCGACACGCCCTGGTCAATCAACTTCGCTCGTTGATGGATTGGGTCTCATGTTTTTTCGGTAAAGAGTAGTCTCCATGAAAATTGGGAGAGATTAGTACGTTCCCTCCCCCCCCCCCCCCCCCTTCGTTTTCGAATTGGTTTTTGAGTTTATACTAATATTTAGGTCTGCCAAGTTAGAGCACCAAAAGTACAGTATCCTTCAATGCAATTAGGGTGAGCATATTCGTCCTTATCCAAATCTGGAAATCGGACCGGACCGGTTAATTCCGGCTTTTTATTATATCGGATCCAGTGGTAGTAAAATCCCCCAATTCGGCCCATTGGCAATGAGCACGGACCAGGCCCATCCGTAGCCACCCTTTGTCAATTGTCACCTTTCTCTTTCGAAACAAAGAAGGGCCTCCCACCATTCGTCCCTGTTTCAATAACTGATGCCGCATGGTTGATACGACCCATCCCGTTTCAAAGCAATCACTTGATCATTATCCAATTGCTGTTTCATCAGTTACTCGTTCATTCACGCATCATAAAAGGTCGAAAAATCAATCGGCCTAGTCCCCCCCATTTTTTTGGGTCAAAAACTGAGAAATTTCATTAATTAAAACCAAGTTTGTTTACATCTAAACATAAAATATCGAACATAGATTGCAGGGGGGTAAAGCAACCAATTAGAAGGAAGTTCATTTTTCCTTTTAGCCTTCGCCACCGCAAGACAATTTGCTTCTCTTGGACAATATTGTAGCCAAACAAAACGAAGCCGGCCCAGCAGTGCCTTGCATTCCTCAGGCCAAGCCTTGATATTCCATGAGCTGTTATCTTCGCTCGGCAAACAGTTGATTAACTCTCTGTTATCACTTTCCATCAGTACTTCCACGGCACGGAAAGCACCATGTTCAATGGCTTCCTCCAAAAGTTGCCGACCACCCATGATAGCTAGTGTTTCACATGCCACCACCGATTCCGTTTGGACTGATCTCACGAACCCTTGAACATCGTTCCCCTACAGTCGTGAATCACTCCAGCTACTGCACAGTCCAGTGAACGCTCCTTCCTCGAACCGTCAACGTTGATCTTAAGGGCGCCTTTCGCCGGTGGCTGCCGAATGGAAGATGAGACATTTTGTTGCTCGACTTTTCTTTTCTGACCTGAGTTCCACCTCCAGAAGCATGTAGTTTCAGTAATTGCACGGTCAACAATCAAACCTGGGTTTGCCCGGCGTCATTGGAAGATGTAGGCGTTACGCTCCTTTCAAATTAACCATGAAATGGCTCCGAGAATTTCATTTGACTGTAATTTTGTGACTGAGTCGAAGTGTTGTGACACCCATTTGTCAATTCGAGTGATGGGATGGTCTAAATTCTGCGGACTTGGTCGCGGATCTTCCCAGATGGTTGCTGTCCAACTGTAGATCAAGAGAACATGTTGTTCAACTGTCCTGAGGCGATTGATTGCACAGAGGACAAATGGGATCAGGTGTGATGTTTGTTTTATAGAGGTTCTCTCTAATGGGTAAAGCATTTTGGCAAGCACTCCAAAGAAAATTTTGAATTTAAAAGCCCAACTTTCGATCTAATTCTAGCTCAATCCTGAATTTTTTTTAATATTTTAAAAAAGCATCAACTTTAATCCTAATCTCAAATCTGCCTCCATAAAAAAAAAAAATCCTTGTTAGTTTTTCCTAATTTTTCATATTGAAGAATGGTTTTCATTTAGAAATAATTTTATACGTTGCTTTGTCCATGTGTATTGACCTAAAAATGTCATGGCAAACAACTAATGGCGATTTTTTGGTGTTGAATCAACATTTGAGTCTAGATTGGCAATTGGTGACTTTTGTTTGAGACAAAAAGAAAAAAGAGGTAAATTTGAGATTAAAGTTAAAATGAACGATTTTCATATGAAAGAAAGAGTCCATAGCAGATATGAAAACTGAATATAAAGTTTGGTGTTTTCGTAAAGAAAAAAAAAAAGTTTGGAATACAATTGAGATTAAATCTAGAATTGATGATTTTTTTTTTTTTTAGGGAATTAGGCTCTAACTCATAGACAAATCCTGAACGTTAGACAAAATACGCGGCCTAACGTTTTTACCGAGTCCTCCATCTTAATTCCTTTCAGCATGGTCTAATCGGCTTTATAAACGCGGTGTGAAATGATGATGATGCTGAATCGTGAAATGAGCGGTAAACCACGCAACACGTGCGCCAAAAGTCAAACCTCGGCGATCACGGAACCAGTAAAAAATGCGGCGGCGGCTCCCCCTGGACCCCACACCCTGCCCCCCCCTCCCCCACGTTTCTGTCCTAACCCAATCTCAATCCCAATCCCAATCCCAAACCCCCAAAAAAAAAAAAAAAAAAAAGAAAAAACACCGACGAAACAACAAACGAAAAGCTCGAAAAAAACGAAGAAGAAATGGCGACTTCTCAACCGCGATACGCTAGAAAGGCCGAGGATTAGGTGGTTATCCCTTTGACCTTCATCATATTTTAGTTGCCTTGATTCCCCTCCTCCCCCACCTTTCACACCTCTTCTACTTCCCTCTTCAGATCTCCTGCTGGAGTCCCCTCGCTTTCGTCCTCACCGCCCGCCACCTCTCGCAGAAGAGAGAGAAGCTGCGTCGCCGGCCGGAGGAGCGCATGGAGGTCAAGCGCCGGACGGCGGAGTCCCTGGTGACGAAGCTCGGCTCCGTCTCCGAGCACACCCGCACCGAGGCCCTCTGCGAGCTCCGCCTCATCTCCAAGCACGACGCCGACGCCCGCCCCCTCATCGCTGACGCCGGCGCCATCCCTTACCTGTCCGAGACCCTCTACTCCTCCTCCCCCGAGGCCCAGGAGAACGCCGCCGCCACCCTCCTCAACCTCTCCATCAACGCCAAGGAGGCCCTCATGTCCACCCGCGGCCTCCTCGACGCCCTCTCCCACGTCCTCCGCCACCACGGCGCGGGCTCCGCCCCCGACGCCGCCGTCCAGGGTGCCGCCGCCACCCTCCACAGCCTCCTCATCGTCGATTCCTACCGCCCCATCATCGGCGCCAAGCGCGACATCATCTACGCCCTGATCGACATCGTCAAGAGCCCCAGGTCGCCCCCCCGCTCCGTCAAGGACGCTCTGAAGGCGCTCTTCGGGGCCTCGCTCTACGCGCTCAACAGATCCACCATGATCCAGCTCGGCATCGTGCCTCCGCTGTTCGGACTGATCCTCAAGGACGGGAGGGTCGGATTGGTGGAGGACGCGACGGCGGTCGTGGCGCAGATCGCGGGGTGCGAAGAGAGCGAAGAGGCCTTCCGGAGGGTGTCGGGAGTCGGGGTTCTGGTGGATTTGTTGGACCCCGCCACGGGCTCGAGCATCAGAATAAAGGAGAACTCTGTATCGGCTCTGTTGAACTTGGCTAGGTGTGGAGGCGAGGGAGTGGTGGAGGATGTGAGGAGGATGGGTTTGGGGGTGTTTGATGGGATCAACGACGTGGTCGAGAAGGGGAGCGCCAAAGGGAAGAACAAGGCCGTCGCGCTGTTGAACTCGCTCGATGCTCGACGTCTCAGCGGCAGCAGCAATGGAAGCAATGAGAATTCGTTTCCAGATTCGGGGTTCGACTATCTACTGCATCATTCTTCGTGATTTGGATTCTTGTGCCATTGAATCGTGATGCCACCATGTGCTTGTGTGTTTTGCCACATGGAGAAAAGAGAATGTACACGGCCCGTGGAGTTCGCTGGAAACTCGAGGCTCTTTAGCGGTGTCATTGTTGAACTGTGTTCACCTTGATGACTTGGCTTTCGGCTCCAGCTCGTTCTGTAAATAGTACTGATACTGAATTCATGAAATTCATTTAGTAGTTTTGAGCCAGTTTGCTTTTCTCTGATTTTGAATCCACCTTTGGCTAGGGAGCTTTCTGTGTTTGTATGGATTAGATACATTGTAGTTATATCTCTTTAAATGAATGGAATTCATTCAAGGTTTTAATAAAGAAGCTCGATGTTCCAATTTGAATGTCGCGAGGGTACCATTAGAATCAACTATAGACGCTGGTAGGTGTCTAGTAGTGACCGACCACGTGCCACCCAAGGCACTAATCTGATTTGTGTTAGGCAGTGATGATGGAGCAGATAAGGGGAAGTTTCAACAGCAAAGAAACTGGAAGATCAGCCCCTCCTGAGGTAACGACAGGTCTTTATGCAGCATGAAGGAATTACATTCATGTATTCATGCATGCTCGTGGTTGTAGAGTTCTGTTCAATTTATAAGGTTTTACCACACTGAAGTCTTCTCGAATCTACTTGAGTGCTGAAAAGCTTGTTTTGTTTTTTTACGGGTGTGCTGTTCTCATCCGTTTATTCAATAATCAATTTGCACTATTCTGACTTTGACTTCCTAATAATATCATTCCCAAGTCAAAATCAAAGTGCTTTTCCAATCTCACAACTTGCGATGCAATGTCATCTGTAATTGTACGTCTGTTCTTCAAAGCTTATTTTCATACTACAAAAGTCAAATTCTTAATATTATTTGATGAATGTATTAGTTTTCTGCACATCTGGACAATAGATACGGTGGGTAAATTAATGACATGACAATGATTTCAAGATGACTATGTGCAACTTCCGTTTCTCTATGGGTAATTTCATTGTTTAAATGTACTGAGCAAGATTTTGCTTGGTTTGGGGGACGGGCCTTGCCCGGTCCATTATAGTATTCATTGCCACAGCATAAGTGAATATGGAGCACGAGGCTCCAGAAAGCTCCATTTGCTGAGGCCACTCCCTTCTTGCCATGGCTAGTTGCTACTTCAAGTTACCTGCAACCCGGGAAAGATTTGCACAGTGAACTCCACCTATTACATTTCTGATTATAATTCTAATCGGAGTATCATAAAGCCAGAATACGTCAATGTGATTAATATGGTAAGGCCATCCTGCCGCCAACCCTCCTCTCCCTTGCAATTTCTGGTTGTTACCATATTAATGTGTCACAGATTCGGTTTGGCAAACCTACTATTAGAACTTTGTGTGAGTTGTGCTTCCTTTGCCATGGACGAAGGTGGTGGATACGAATTCTTCATTTTATTGCCAGATGGAGGGCAGTGCAGTACATCGATATCTCATACTTGATGTGATAAAATGCTCAAAGATTGACTGTGGAACATGCAGCAGGGCTAGAGATTTATCACAGGAACTTTATTCATCACTTGGCGGAGGTATTTCTCATATATATGGATGTCACAAGCTCTAAAATTTTGCAGCTTATCTTGCTTAATTGTTCCAAAGCTGTTTAAAAGAGAATTTCAGCCTTCATGTATGACCTGTTGCATGAGATAAGATATTCATCAGGCGGGAGCATAAAGTTATGATGTTAAAGTGTTCAGGTTAGTTTCGTCCTTCTTCTCATTGCTGTGGTCAAGGTTAGCATCATTTTGGCATACTTTATGGGTCTCTGATGATCCCTTCGGCAAACCAGATGCCTTTCTGATATATTCTCTGCATTTGCGGTGCAGATGGCATTGCGGTCACTAACTTTATTCTCAACAAAATAAGATTTTCTAGAGTCAATGGTTTACTTTCTTCGAGTGATGGGCGTTGTTTAAGATGAGAAATCAATAAGTCTAGTAGTGAAAAGAGAGAGGACCCTTGAAATTTTATTCTCCTCCCTTTTCATGGTGATAAGCAAAGGACAATGAGGAAAACCACTTTAATTGAGCAGTGAAAAGTAGTTGTCCTATTAATATTTGTAGGTATTGACTAGGAACAGCATCTGAATCGTTTGCGTTGGTCTTGGTTCATGTCTACCAAAAGTAGAATGTCACCAATGGGTCCTCGTTTTAGTTCTTTTTTCTCAGTGATGATGCTCTTACTTCTCTGTAGCCCCAAGTGTGCTTGTTCGGGCATCAGCTTTACAAGCCTGGCCGGTGCTTATAATGTTCAGGCTACTAAAGCGTGTCACGAGAAGATCCGTAGCCTGTTCATAAGATTATTCAGCCCTCTTAGCAGTTTACTGAAGATATTGGAGGAAATTTTCAAGAACATAATGCTTGGACATTGTCTTCTGAAAATCGAACATTCATGTACAGCTAGTCTCCTGCAAATGGACCCATCTTATCTTTGTACGCAACTTATTTGCCCGTCTATTTGGTTCTGCTAACTTAACTTCCAAAAAGAAAAACCAGTGCTGGGAGTTGCGACGTCCTGTCAACTGGGCTGTTTGGGTGGCATGAGTAGACAAGGTTGGGAAGATGATTGCGATATTAATCTACCTATCAATTCTTCCTCCCGTAGCTATTTAAGATGTATATTAACTGAAATGTGCGCTGAGTCAGGGGAGATTGTTTCCCATCTAGAACTTTTCTCAGCCTTGACTGCTGGGCACAAAGCAGAAAAAAGAGAACAGGAGCCGAATCCATCAACTTGGCCCAAGTGGAACACTTGCACCAGGTTCAGCAGATCGGCCATCCTTTCGGCCGTTAGATCTTTGAGCTGTCCATTTGGGCAGCCACGTTGTTGACTTTGATTATTATGTTCTGGTTCGGGAATTTGAAACCTTCAAACCTAGCGGGCGGTCGATTCTGCCTGGACCCACGGCACGGTAACGAGCGACCGCCAGTTCTCTTTTCTTTACTCGTGTTCTTTACTCTTTTGAGTCGTAACCCAGACGGGTTCTTGGAACCTTTGAAGATAGAACTCGGGAGACGGTAGACAAAAATGGTTCTCCCGCAAAACGAATTCCTCTTTATGCTGCTGAAGATTACAAGGAAAAAGACCTACAGTAGCACTATACAGTGCGCCTTTGGCCTTGTCAAAACAGCTTGAAAATGTAAATGGGATCTCGATCAATCATTCTCGCAATGAGAGACCCCACGAAGGGGATGCCCCCATCATGACCTTTGCTAGTCCTCGTGTTTGTTTGCATTATTGACTATGAAGCAGCATCAAGAGCGCCCCCACAAGGCACTTTTCCTTTTTTTTTTCAACAACCTTTCAATGACTTTTCAAGTACCCCCTCGCTTTACCAAGGCCAACATCCTCAATTCCGACTCGCTAAATTCAATTCTCCATCTCCTTTTGTCTGGGAATGGACAGTTGTACTAACTTTATCTTTTTGGCTAATTGCCCGTATTTCACACTTCCAATCACATTCGGAGTCACAGGTAGCGTGACTCGTGATTTTTCTACGCAGCGTGCGAAAAGGAACCGTGTGAGGAAAACCTATTCTGCTGCTGAATCAGTGCGGCTTTACTTTCTTTAGCTTTTCCACTTAAGAAAATTGACACCAAGAGTTCAATAAGTTCTGGGTCAGCGTTTCAAGATAGATATGACAGTAAGGAAAGCACCAAGCAAAAGCTGGAATAGCTCAGTTGGTTAGAGCGTGTGGCTGTTAACCACAAGGTCGGAGGTTCAAGCCCTCCTTCTAGCGTTCTCCCGTCACCATTTCCCTTTTTGTCTGTCCTCCTTCCTTAGACTCCAAGGTTTGTCAGGCAAAAACTTGTTCCCAAAAGAGGGAAAAGTTTTGATGGAACGTAGAGCTGCTACCAAAAGATGTCTAATTTCGTCTCCATGGGGATCCAATTGAACTTAACTTTGTGCGTTTTTCCTGTTGGAAAAGAGAACCTACACTTGTTTCTTTGTTTTTTTCTCCTCCTTTTGGGGTCCCAAAGAGAAAGAGAAATAGAAATAACACAAAGTTGAGGAAGAACATAAGCAAGCTCGCTATAAAGAATGTAATGCCGAGATGGCGCTTTCCAATTGGCCGATGAAAGCAACCAATCCCGGCCCGAGATATTGGCGAGGAGAGGGAGAGCCACCTCTCCCACTCCCAAAAACGTCCTGTTAACCCTTAGTGGCGATGAATCCACCAAAAGGGCAAAGAGAAGAAAAGCATTCAAAAAGTGCCGAAAAGGCAATCGAAAAAGCAGAAGCTCTTAGAGAGAGAGAGAGAGCAGAAAAAAGAAAAGGGGTGGATGTGGAAAAAGGCAGCGGAGGGAAGAGAGAGAGAGAGAGAGAGAGGGAAAGGGCGGCAGTGGCGGCAGCGCATTGGCGGATGGTGGTGGTGATATGGACGGACGGAGTGGGTGACACGCCCACGTGAGTGCCCCACCACCACCTCCTCCCTCCACCACCACCACCGCCACCACAACGCTTCTTCCATCCGTCCCTCGCTTGATATCGACGCTAACTGCCAAAAACAACTCCAGCCCACCACCACCATCGACACCGTAAAAGTTACTCGGTTTTCTCTAGCAATCCGCGTGCTTATTTTCTCTTTTCTTTCTCGTTTAAATTCCAAAACTCCAAATCGTCGCATTTACGCATTCTCTAAAGCCCTCACCCAAAAACTTGTATTGGTGAGCTTGGTGCAAGAAGAACTATATTTTGTAATATGTCGAGATATACATGTGAGTTGTGTTAGAAAAATCCAATATCGAATAACTAAAGGGTGTAGAGCAATTAATATGTTTTAATTAGCCCATATGTTAGACTTACACTCCTTAAGGGATCTTCGGAAATTAAGGTATTGAACTTTTACTTTGCCCTAACAAGATATTGCTCATACCTTCTCACGTCCATGGGTATTAAAAATGAAGCTGTTATTATAAAAATTGCCAAAGAAAATATAGAGAGGCAAAAGTTAAGGATGGCTTCTTGCAACAAAAGAAATATGAGCATGCCTTAGAAAAGAATGATTTGATATGGATCTATCGTGATTAAAAGGCAAATGCGTTACATGCCATCACTTTAAGATGATTGACCTGCTCATTTTCTTTTCTCTTTTTTTTTTTTTTTTTTTTTTTGAAAAACATGTCAGAATTCTCTCTCCACCTCCCCCTCCGCCTCCACCATTGTTATTCGCCTCGTCACTAAAGTGCCTTGTCTCTCACACGCACACACAGGGAATGAAGATAGACAGAGGTCCCAGCAACCACGACTTCATAACCACTGCAAGCAGTGGCCTAACCTCAAGCGACTCCAGCCTGAGGCTTAGGAAAGAGAGGGCTGGGGCGACAAAAGCAACACGGGCCGGTGGCATTGCGTGGGGACAGGTACAGGAGCTGCTGCGGATGCGTGTCTCGGGGAAGGATAGGAAGGGTAAAAAAATGGAGAGGAAAGACAATTGCAATTGAGCCATCTAAAGTGTAAATGTACTTATGTGTTGACATCTCAAGGTAATTATGCAATTACATCCTAATTTTAGATGGTTGTACTTTTAGAATATAAAATGATGAATAGTGTAAAGTTCGACCCTTGGTCTGCGATTTCATTCGATGTGTTTAAAAGGAGTTACTGTTTTTTTTTTTCCTTCAGAAAAATGATTTAGACAAATAATGGACCTTTCTCACCTTGCTACTAAAATGTTTGGTTTTAAAGCGTCAACAGAACACCAATTGCCTTACTAAGTAAGTCTGTCATTGTAGGCCTACCATGGGTTCAGGGGTGAGTGGGGAAACACGATATTACACCAAAGCCAAATATCAATGATATACCTAAATTCATGCTCATTCTTTATAAATTAATTAAGGTTTTCTTAGATCAATAATAAACCTTGAATCAAAACTATGATTTTTGAATTACAAACTGAGTCTTTTAATCACTCGACGAGCAATGATTGTTCAAATACATCCACTTGCTTGGATATGTTTCCAACCTACAATGTACACAATTTTTTTTTTTGTAGGTGTCCATCCTTACATGGGGGAAATGAAGGAGAAAAAGGGAGGGGAAATATGGAGAGATATCAAAGGCACCCCATAAAGCAAGAAAGAAAAAGTTAAGAGGTTACTATCATTAACTCATTTGACAAAAGTGACCCCCCCTTTCCCTTTGGTTGCCCACTCACACACTAATCTTTTCCTCCTTCTCCCTCCTCCCCCTCCCCCCATTCTCTAATGCTAGTGGTTCCTTCTTTCTCTCTCTCTCCTCCTCTGGTTGGCCACTAGGGCTAGCCTCGCTTTTTCCCACTTCTAATAATGCTAGTGGTTCTTGTCTCTCATGTCTCTATTCCCCACTACCATACAAAGCCCCCTCTCTCGAGCTTTTCTGGGGTCGCTACCTCAGGATGTTAGCAGCTAAGTAAAAGGTCAAAAACACACGGGGGGAGGAATTTCTAGCATGGGGAGAGACGATGGATAAAGAAGGTAACCAAGAAACCCCATCTCTCCTCCCCAACAACAGCACCGTCAAGTTGGAAGAGTCCCCTAGGAAATCAGCCACCGCTAGTGGTGCTCTCGGCGGTGGCGGCGGAGGCGGAGGCGGAGGCGGGGGCGGGGGCGATAGGCTGAAGAGAGATGAGTGGAGCGAAGGCGCGGTCTCGAGCCTCCTCGAGGCCTACGAAAACAAATGGGTGCTCAGGAATAGGGCCAAGCTCAAGGGTCATGATTGGGAGGACGTCGCGCGCCACGTCTCGTCCCGGGCCAATTCCACGAAGTCGCCCAAGACTCAAACGCAATGCAAGAACAAGATCGAGTCCATGAAGAAGAGGTACCGGACGGAGTCCGCCAGCGCCGACACGTCCTCCTGGCCGTTGTATCCGCGTCTCGATATGCTCCTGCGGGGTACCGCTCCGCCCCAGCTGCCTCTGGCCCCGCCACCGTTTTCTCAGCCGCTGGCCTCTAATCCACCACCTTTGATATTGTTAGAGCCGTCCTCTGCTGCAGCCGTGCCACAACTGCCGCCGCCTTCGGGCCCTCCGCCGCCGCCTCCGCCTGGTAATGCCCAGAATTCTCATGGATCCAATGGAGTCGACAAGTTGCCCAAGGTAAGAAGAGTGCCAAGCCACTTCATGTTTACATGTGTTCCTTTCATTTTATCATAGCTGAGCGAGTATCGTTTTACCTGTTCTACCCAGGAAACTTGAATATCATTCTGTCTCTGCATGATTTACTATTCTGTAACAACTGATGTGTAGGCCAATAAACAAATACAACCCAAATTATAATTTCCGGTATATAGTGCTATCTTGATTTGACTTGAGCGTATTCATCACGGGGATCAATGCCCAGCCCGGGAAAACTACAAGATCATTTTCCATGTACACACATATTAATGTATAAACTTCTGTTTAGACAAAAAGGTCTGCAGTAAAAGCATGTACTTATGATAATATTTGGATATATGCAAATTAATGAATTTGTTTATGCCTGAAGTATATAAATTAAGGTACCGGAACGCTGGGAGAGGGCTCTTCTCTTTAGCAGAAACTTGTTCTTAGTACATATGCATTCTCGCATTTGAGTTGATTGAGATCAGCCCAATTGACTCTTATGTTTTCACTAGCAATGTCTCTAATAAAATCGATTCAAGTCATGCTCGTTGGTTTTGATGTACGACTAATATAATTGCTTGTTGAAATGTCTTTTATGTCAATGTAGGAAGATGGAGCTGGAACTAAATTATCGGATCAAGTGTCCGACAAGAATCCAGTGGAGACAGATAGCAGCACACCGGCCCTTTACAGTGATAAGCAAAAGTCGTCGAGGTCAAAGAAGCATAAGACGGTGATGAAGATGGAAAAGAACAAGAAGAGGCGAAAGAGAGAAGAGTACGGGATTGCTGAAAGCATACGGTGGTTAGCAGAAGTCATTGTGAGATCCGAGCAATCGAGGATGGAGACGATGAAGGAGTTGGAGAAAATGAGGATCGAGGCCGAGGCAAGGCGGGGCGAGATGGATCTCAAAAGAACCGAGATCATCGCTAATACCCAGTTGGAAATCGCAAAGCTCTTTGCTGGGAGCAACAAAGGGATTGATTCTTCCCTAAGAATTGGAAGAAACTAAGGTGGACTATTTGAAGCTTATGATGATAATTATGATTGTGTTATGGTAATATGTATGTAAAGATCACCTAGACTCTGTGTACTGACACTGTGAAAATGGCAAGGAGGACCGGAAGATGAGGTGATGATGGGCTAAATCTCAGCATTGTACCTCTCTTTTGGTGTAAGAAAATCTATGCCTCATTTCCATGTTCTCTTTCAACGACATATTGCAGTGTATATTAGACCCTATGCAAACTGATTTAGAAGCACGCTACATAAGTCTTCCCCCCCCAAAAAAAAAAAAAAAAAAAGAAGTAAGAAACTTCATTCGATACTTTAGCCCGCATCTATGTGAAATCAAGATAGCGCATTTAGCCAGAGGGAGCCAAACGTGGATACACACGTAAGGCTGAACAAGCTCGATACACAGCGAATTTCCTGAACTAATTGCTATGAAACATGTCGCCTCTGTTTCTTCGCTCCTCATCTTTGCTCTGTTGGCTTTGGATTCTCCTGCTTTTCATAGAGAATCTGCTTGGAGTTGCATGTTCTGGATTGCTCGTTAAACCATTGATGGACAGAGATGAGGACTAAAGTACCTAGTACTTCTCCTATCTGCAATGTAGTTTATAAGAAAGCATCCTAATTGAAAATTGTGGTAACCCTTTCTAAGTCACTGACTAGTCATACTGATCTAAATGCATTCTATAAAACAGGGAATTAGGAAGAAAGATACACGGGATGGATTTTAGCAGAGGGATTTTGAGTTCCTTCACCTTTTGATTTGATCACTGCTTCATCATATCTTATGAGTCAATTTCAGTATCACTGCCCCAGATAGAGCAAAGGCCATCCTTTCAGCCTTCTGTCTCCTTGAAGAAATTGAAGTGCCAAGTGGTTTCTTTGCTTAATCCGGGCACTTGACTGAGGAGAGTGTACTTTTTGGCCAATGCTCTCTGCTTTCTGACTGGGACACCGCACAAGTTCCTGTATGATGCAACACTTCTCAAATATATATTAAAGAAAAAGAAAAAAGAAAAGGCGTGCTAGTTTTTGATGAGAAAATATACTGCCGGTACTGTCACTGATCTTGCTCTGAATCTCGGTTCTGGCAAATTAGACTTGTTAATTACCTCAAAACCAATGTCCTAATTATATCATCAATTTACAATTACCAAAACCAAATGAGTCAAAAATTGCTGAGAATATCATTTTCTCAGCAATCTTGAGATTAAATCTTTTTTAAATAAAATGCTGGGTCTCCACAGAGAAGTCCGAAAAAAAAAATCTTCGAAATCTTCTGATTCGAAAGAATGAGAAACAGCTTTCGGTTTATTCTATTCTAGATCTAAACAACCAGTATCAGATTAGCAGCAGTCATTAATCATTATCAGAATTATACTCGTTTGGTCATTCAAGGAACCTCTACAGGTGAACAGAACTTCTCTTTATCCTGGCGTAGGATAGACCAGACACCGCAACCAAACACGCCCAATTGGATAAACCATGAGAAAACTGAAAACCCCACCAAAACCTCCATCTCCTTCTCCATCTCTATCCAACATAGGAAATGGGTCTTCTCCAAATACACTCTCCAATCGCGGTCTTTCTCAGCAAGCCGGTCTCATCATCCCATTCCAAACCGCCTCGTCTTCCTCCGTTCCAGGATTCCACCAGGAATTTCGGACAAAGTTCGCTTTTTTCGTCTTCTCCAGGAATTAAAGACAGAGTCTTTACGCTATCCACTGCACCCAGGAAGCTGCTCTGCACACCACCTCAAGGGAAGCACGTAAGAGAAGACTATCTTGTGGTACGTTACCATGTTCGATTGTGGGTCTCTTTCGTTCCTATCAGTGCTTGCATGAATATGTGTAAATCCGAATTTTTCGGTGGAAAAGTGGAAATTCTTGAATGCCGGATTAAGACAATACGAGTAGGTAGGGGAGCTATCTGATTATGGAATTTGGAACTTGGGATTTCTCCCTTGTTAGCCTATGAAAATGGAAAAAATTATTATCTTTAGTGAGCTGACATATAGCGGCGTTTTCATTTAAATTGTATGGTTGGTTTTGCTTGGGCTTGGGGCGAATTACGTGGCTGTTCTTTGGCAGACTGTACAATCTTTTACATTGATGTGCTTCTTCATTTGGTTTGGAAGAAAAAATTGTCGGCTCAGGAGGTGCAGGAGCTTGTGAGGGGAGAAAGGAACGTGCCCCTCGTCATTGATTTCTATGCAACATGGTGTGGACCCTGCATTTTGATGGCACAAGAACTGGAAATGGTAGGTTCAAATCTGATGTCTTGTTATGGGTTAATTTCAATCTCGTGTCATCTCTGTTTTTATTTTGATTAATTACTCTCATTTACGTTCTTTGTGGAGGGAAATATATTGTTCCATTATAAAGGGAGATCATGGCTGTAGATGCTACAAGTATGGTGCCTTTAAAATTTTTAGCAAGTTAGTGCCAGCTATTTTCAGAATGGCAATGCTCTTCAATGAATTGGTTACTATTGGGTGTTTCTTTTATTGATATACCACTTCAACAGAAGCAAAGCATTCGTGATAGACCTGAATCGAGAGGCATGCTGATTAAATATCAGTTCATTGGCTTTTATAAATGCTTTTGATCAGTCTCGAGATTGGCATCTTCCCTTAGTAAGGCAACATTTTCGATTTCTCTAGTTGCTGTATTGTCTTCCCCATTTTTCTCCCCTTGACAGGCTTGGGGACAAGATACTTATTTATGTCCAAGCTACTTCAAATTAGTGAATAGTTTATAAGATGCTTGCTACAAGTTACATTGAGGTTAGGACCAAATGCTTCGATTGATTTCCTATTGCAGCTTGCAGTGGAGTATGAGAATAATGCCATGATTGTGAAAGTTGATACAGATGATGAGTATGAATTTGCCCGAGACATGCAGGTAACAATTGCCATTGATACTAGTCCGATACCTTTTCTTATGATTGTTGCATTCACACTCTTGGCTTGAGATCTCCATCAATCTGGTGATATCATAAGACACTTGATGTCAGTACCATTCTCTTGGTCCATAAATGTTGTTTAATGACAAGTGGAAACAGCTTTTCATTGAAAACCTTGCTAGGTTATGAGGCTCCTCTTAAGAAACTGCTCCTTTCTCCCCCTTTTTGCTGTTAAGTCAAAAGAATTAAAAATGATTTGCTGGATTTTTTCAGAAATGAATATAAATTTTGATGAATCAAGATTCAGGACAAGCTAAAGTCAGTTAATCTCCAGGCGAAAAAAAAAAATTGGCTGCTTATGAATTTCATTTGAAACTCCAGGTACGTGGCCTGCCGACTTTGTACTTCATCAGTCCAGATCCCAACAAAGATGCTATTCGAACAGAAGGTCTCATCCCCATTCAGATGATGCGCGATATCCTAGACAATGAAATGTGAAGGCATCAGGAAAATGATTGATAAAATGTCTTCTAGGATTTAGAGACAAAGCTGCTCCAGCTGCTCCAGATCCAATGTGCGATTTTGCTCTATGATATCCTTTTAATATGAAGGTAGGTATAGGCCATTCGATCTGGAGTTGACCACCTTTTGTTGTTATACTTGATGAACTAGATCCTAAACTTAGGAGGTTTGGGCATTCAGCCCAATGGAAGGCGTGGCCCCGGAATATTGGTTGGTTGTATTTTGCATCTGGCAATTAAGATCTATATAGTAACTAGGGACAGCAACAATCTTAAGGTAGTTTAGATAGTTTAATATGCAATTTGAAGATTGCTTTTACATCCTGGCAGATACCGGATAAATCATGCTCTCTGTTTTGCTTGTTTAATTCCTGGCAGATACCAAAATATTGTTAATGGCTCTGGGTTAGAGGACATTACTACTAGATCTGCTTATTTTGCACTGAAATGAATCTCTGGTTCAAAATGAGCAGAGATGAGTTTCTCAAAATGTTGTTGTTATTAGTGGACGACTGGGGAGATGGAATGCTCATCTAGCTTGAGATCAGTTGTATGCTGAGCAGGGAAATGGCACGTGTAGGCAAGTGTAAGACCTGATGAAGCTGATGTAGGAACCACTGGTGCTGGATATTAATGGCTTGCTTATCAAAGTGTACTCAAGCCACCTTTACTTGTACCTTCGGTTCATAGAAACGGGTCCAGTTCTTCAGGTAGAAGAAGTTTTCATTCTTTAAGCATGCTGTGCTTCCTTGCAATAGGATGACTGGAGTAAATCGTTGTTGAGATTGTACAAGTCCTCTGCTTTATCCCAAGTGATCTGGAAAATGAACGAGAATGGCTGCAAAAGAAAATTGACGTGTAAATGATGGAAGAGCGAATCCACGATTATTGTATTGTCTGCAATTGCTAAAGCTCCACTTATTGCTAAAGCTTCACTTTTTGCTGTGTTTGTTGGCATGGTTAGTCGAGGTTATAGTTTTCTCTCCATGGGAAAACTCAAAGTATAAAGGCAGGAAAATGACTTGAGATTAAAAACTGGAAACATCTTTCCTAGACACGAATGAGTTTGCTTGGTCCACATCTTCTTTTATTCTCCATCTTAGTGACTACTGCTTCTCCTTCCTTTTCAGTGAATACTCTCTCTCTCTCTCTCTCTCTCTCTCTCTCCAGTCTCCAATCTGAGTCGTCTTTTTGGGGAGATTTTCTGGGTTTGTTCGATGGTGTTAGTCCTACGACGATAGCTGGAATGGTATTTGCGCTAGTCTCATTAAGCACACCAGACGTTTGTGTAAATTACTCATAGAAACTTGACTCCAAATCACTGTGACCTTGCTAAGGAAATTACATCACGCGAAAGAGAGGAGACATCAATAACAAGCAACAAATTATAGAGAGGAATATATGTAGATCAGTTAATTAAGGTGACAAGATGCTTTTAGATAACTTTGTAAGTATTTTTTAGAGTTGGCGATCCATCAGAAATTGTCCTCCAAATTCAAGGAATATCTAGTCTATAGGTTTAAAACATAGTGTATTTAGTTCTGGTAGAAATAGAAAACAGTTTTCCATTCCAAATGGTAGCATGTTTGTCTAAGTGAAAAAAATTTCGTAAATTAGTTCTTTGAATGTTCGCGCGCTTAGTTTGCTTCAAATGGTTGTCAATGGAAAACAATTTACGGTTAAAGAAAGTATGTTTACTAAAAGATAAAAAAATGAATTTCCTATTCTGAAATGAGTCAAATTTTTCTGAAAAAAATAATTTCTAGAAAGATGTTTTCATTAATCGTGAAATTTTCTTTGAAATAGACACTCCCTCAATTTATTTTAGGATTAAAATACTGTCAATTTCTTTGAAAATAACTTCTTGAATAATATTTTCGAGACGAAACAGACGGATGCAAAAATATCAACCGATGATCTCATCTAATTCATTGAACAGGAGCTGCATTTTTGCCCGGGAACATGCATGTGGTCATATACTTTCCCGGGGTCCCCACGTTTCAGAGTGTGAAGGGGACTAATTGAAACGGTGCGCATTCGGTCTCGATGCAGTGGCTATTCTCCCATTCGGTACCCGAACCTAGAAACGCCTCAACTTTCTGGTAAAAAGACAGATGCTTTTTTATGACCCTTCGCGTTTGCGGTGGGGCTTCCGTCAAGCCCCTCGCATCTGACCAAATACGGAGCGATTCCAACGCATGAACGATGCGAAACCACTCCTTTTAAATCGATTGACTGATTGGATAGCCCCGTCCCATTGATGAAAGAGAGAGAGAGGAAGGGAGGGAGGGAGGGACGAGTATGCTCTTCGCAGGGCGAAAACGAGGACCATCTGCCTCTTCTCATAATCGAAAGTCAAAGGGACTTAAATGAGAATAACAAAAGAATAAGCGCGAATGGAGATAAATCTGAAGAAAAAAAGAAGAAGAGCAAAGGAAAAATTCTGCCATCTTGGTTCTTTACAAGACGATACAAAACAATCGGTCTCGATAACGAAGTGAAATGGAACCGCAGTCGGCAGCCTCTCCGTCATAAATTGTGGAGTCAAGCTCGAACAGAGTCGATTCTGAGCGGATGCTTGCAGGAACGCTGAGGACGTGCTCTCGAATACAAAGCCGTACGCGCGTTCCTAAAAATGGTTGGTTCGTCGGACCACAGGGTGGACGGCGACGTCGGCGGGGGAGAAGGCCAAGAACATGAGGGCGGCCATGATGCCGACGGGGAAGAGGAGGAGCACCAGCGGCGGAGGAGGGAGGGGCGGCAGCACCAGAGGCAGCACCACCAAGAACGCCGCGAGGGCCGCCAGTACCAGAACAGTCTCCAAGCCTGTCGCGCCCCTTACCATGCTCCTCCGACCACCATGCCCCGTCTCTGGAATTGTCCCTCCTCCTTTCTCCGTCCGCGAAAGTCTCGGTTTTCCGGGTCAAATCGTCGATGACGGAGAGACAGATGGAGCAATCAAGAAGAAGAAGAAGAAGAAGAGGAGGAAGCTTCAGAGCAAGCAAGAACGAGAAGAAGGCGGCCTTTTCTAAAGGTGGGAGTGGGAAGGGGCATTGGCTTGGGTTTATATAGTTGGTGGCGTGACGCTGTTGCATGAAAAGTAAAATGGTTTTTTTTTCCAATCTTGGAATTTAAGTTTCTCTACATATTTTGACTGTTGGTCACCAAAAGAACGTGCGCAAGCAATTAACCATCGTGCCTCGCTCATTTATGTGATGTTTTTTTTTTAGTTTATACTCTAGAGGACGGGTGCATAATATATATAATTTTACCCTCGCTTATCAATGAAACTCTTTGGTATACTAAATTTTGATTATCATATATTATGATGTGAATCTAAACAAAATAGATTAGTTCAATGCATTATCGATATGTTAATATATTTTATTTTTTTTGTATTGGAAGAACTGGCTTGTAGCTGACAGCCGCGCCGTAAACCCCTAGATAACACGTAAGCAGGAGGACCCACCACCCCTGGAGTTACATTTAATACACCTAGCGTCTTCCTTGGGTTTTGAACCCTTCACCTATAGGCTGAGGATCAGCAAGGTCTTATCAAGCGAAGCCACCGCGGCCGGTGGTATCGATATGTTAATACATTGATAAATAATTATTTCCTAAAATCGCCTGACACGATTGATCGAGCAATTGTAATGTTCATTTGTCCTCAATCATAACCTATTCAAGAGTTCAAATTGGACTTTGGTAGTTAGAATGGAACTTCACTAGTCAAGTCGTGGTTGTTAACCTAGGTAGCTCCTCTCCACTTTCTCATTACTTATTAAAAAAAAAAAAAAAAAACAATGCTTGGGAAACTGCATCGTTATTGCCAATTAAACCAAACCTATGGAAAATTCCCTTGGAGTAGTATGCGGCTTACGCAGCTTGTTCAAGGGAAATTGCCTAACTTTTTTTTCCGTGGAAATCCTTTTCCAAGTAAGTCCTCGTATACTCTTATCTCCCCTAATATTGCTACACTATTTCGAATCCAAGTGATACTTATTCAACATTCATCAAAACAGAGAGTTTCTATCTTTACGGAGATAATTAGCGATTACGCTTATGGGTTATTATGATTAATACCATAAAGAACCTCAAATCGATACATTGTGACAAATATTCTTTGCTAAAAGCTCTAAATCGCAACAAATTGTGGACTTATCATTTCAATTAAATTATTACCATTTATTATCCAACTCCACATTTTCACTATAAAATTTGACAAAAATAAATTGAGAATAAATATGTTATAAGTGTATCGATTTGTGATTTTTGAAATTCAAAAATTAGTTTAGGATAAAATTGTGATGGTATAATAATTTAGTTTTTTTTTTATCACCCTGTTTGTTATTAAAAAGGATGGTCTTTTCGAGAATTATAAGATTGTCTATTTGATTGCTTATGAAACGTCATTAACAAATCCTGATTAAGAAAATCGGTAGAATGACGCATCAACGGTCAGGGAAAGGGAGAGAAGTGGGTCCCAGAGGGAGGAGAGGAGGTTCATCGGTTTGTGTCAATTGCCAGAAAACCCGGCATCGTGCAATGGTCCGAATCGGACAGGATCAGGCTCCACGATCCCTACGGTTCCATCTCGATCGCGATCCGTTGCAGAACCTCAACGTATCAACATCAGTTCTCAATAATTTTTACCTGTCAATTCTCTCGTCTTATAAAAATAATATCTTCCATGGCTTTGTTAATCGATGCATTGGAGAATGTTATCCGCTCTTGCTTGGTACTATCGTTTTGTCTTATTTCTCTGTATGGCATCTCATTTTTTTTTTTTTTTTACGAATATAATGCGATGACAAGTTGTTCTCCGGCAACATGGTGATAGAAAAAGGAGACCGGTCCTTGTCCCAGTAACGTAAGATGCGACGGAGATGTTTATGGCGACAAAAAATATTTTTCTATGTTATATGGTGTAGAAAATTTTTTTTACAAAAAAACCAGAGCAAGGTGATACTGGTCTTTTTTCATTTTTTTGGGGGCCGGGGACTTAATCGAGGTTATAGAAATGGGAGTAGCCTAGCATTACGTGCAAATGTGTACCAAGTTGATCACTACTTGTGGAGCATCAGGAAGAAAAATGACAACTCGTGATCTTGCTTGCTTAGGATGCTATTTCCAAAGGAACGGAAAAGGAGCAAGAATGTGCGAAAAAAGATAATGTAAAATTCCATGTGCACTCCATCCGTTTATTACTTCCTGTAAAAGAGTAGGCAGCCGAACTTTTATAGATCGATTTGATTCAAGTTTTATTCTATCGGACTGACTTGTGTTCCGTGAAATGGTAAACCTTGGTGTTCTTACTATGTACAGATGCATTTGATTTCTCCTCTCGTTCTTCCTTTTCTGTTGACTTTCCCGGCATTTTGAGCTTCGGGGTATCTAATCCATTGGTCGGTGAATCAAGTGGGAGCTGGGAAACGCATCTCTCGAGGGTTTAGACTTCAATGTACTTGGCCAGAGGGCCGCAACCTTCTCTCGCCAGTCGACCAAAAAGCAGCTATTCAATGGCAAGTGATGTCTTTTCCTCGTCAAATTTCGGACTAAAGAACGAGATTCAAAGACTCTCACGCCCTCCTTGTCTCCCTAATTCCAAGAATCGTAGAGGAGAAGAGGAATCAGAAATCCTCACGGATAGGACGGCGCTCGCGTGGCGTCCCAATTCAGTGAATACGAGCAGCTTGGTACGGCCATATCTGCCAATTTGGTAGCTTTGCTTTAATTGAAGAACATGTGCAAGTTGGCGCGATTGCACTCTCTGCACTTAGGCGTGCTTTTTCCTCTTCGCTCGGCGTGCAATGTACCTTCATTTTCTTTTTCCTCTCTTTTTCATGTGTTCAAAGCTCCTACGCTTCTCTCTTCCCAACGCGCGCCAGACGCCAATCAAATTCTCGGTGCGGCTCGATACTGTCTGGGGGTGGTGGTGATGGGGGATCGTGTCGAGAAGACCAAACCACATTCTCAGTTCCCTCAAATATAGATTTTTATGTGGCCAAGATTCTTGCCCTCTTTGTCGGGCCTCTGTCGACATCGTTAGGCCTTAGGAAGTGAGAGATCTTGGAAGGAATTCACGTCGAGAAAGGAATAAGGATTGCGCAACCAAAAGGAATTCAGGCCAGGGCAGTCGACTCAAGCGAGGGTGATGATCATGGCCGGGCTGCCATGCACCATGCACCTAGGAGGGTCGTCCTGAGACCAAGCAGCCTAGGAGATTTTGTTGTTTGTGATGCAGTCCATCTCACTGCAAGAGGTTCGAATCGACCTAGGGGGAGCTCGGGAAAATCTACGCATCACAAACGCCATTCTTAACCGCTAAAAACTATCTCACAGCACTTAACATTGGGAACACTCTAATTATTAGATGAGTTCATCCATCTTTAATGGCTACCTCTCTTTTGGTAACTTCCAGTTTGGTTACCGCTCATTCTTTCTCCATTTTAATGCCACGGCTTTCATTTTCTTGAACAAAACAAATTTCACAATTAAATATGCATAACTAATTTCACACCGATATCACGAGCATGTGCATCAGAACTAGAATCACCTCAATTTAAGAAATGATATTGGACCTGGAACAATAGACCCCCCTTTCTTCATGCTCTATGACTATGTGCTTAGTAAGCATCCAGTTTATGCTCTGTGACTATTTATGCGTGATAAAATAACCCAACGTTTTCCTCAATGACCTTCATTCTTTCTCCATTTTAATGCAACGGATTTCATTTTCTTGAACAAAAAAAATTTCACAATTAAATGTGCATAACTAATTTTACACCGATATCACGAACATGTGCATGAGAACTAGAATCACCTAAATTTAAGAAATGATATTGGACCCGGAACAATAGACCCCCCCCTTTCTTCATGCTTTATGACTATATGCTAAATAAGCATCCAGTTTATGCTCTGTAACTATTTATGCGTGATAAAATAACCCAACGTTTTCCTCAATGACCTTCATCAATAGGCATTCAAACATTAGTAATGATTTGTTTTTGTAATGTTTATAGTGTGAGTATACATTTATATGTAAATGCCCATGTGTTTATTGGATACACACTAGATGCTGTCGATGCATTAACATCGGACCTACCACATCTTTCTCAACTCTTTTCTTTTCAACTTTTTTTTTTTCTTTTTTTTTTTTTTTTGGGGGTGCTTTTGCTTACTCCAAATTTTGAACTTGGAATCGCCCTTTAACACTTATGCCTTCCCAAGATTAGTTTCCCGGTTCATGTTGTTGTTACTTACTAGAATCAAATGTGATTTGACAATAGGACGCCAAGCAGGGTGCGAATGCAATGCGGTGTGACAAGAATCAATTCGCTCCAGAGGCAAAACCATCATGTAAACTTCAAAGAAACCTGTGGAAAAAGATAAAACATATGAGTAAAAACGTCCTTTTCCAGCACTATTTCTTTCACGGTAGCCTTTTCTTCAACGTTTCTCACATGCTCTCTTTGTTTTTCCCCGGGTCGTGTTTCTTGCCTAGTATGTGATGTTCGATGCCATTTATTTTCCACGGCAAGGACTATAAGTATGCTTATTCCTCAACCACCACGGCAAGGATTATTCCTCAACCACCACGGCAAGGACTATAAGTATGCTTTTTCCTCAACCACCTATTCAATTCGAGATTCGAACATATCTAATGCTAAGATGAGAACTTTCCACACAAATTATGACCCCAAGCATTAAAGGAATTTGTTCAGAGAAACCTGGCCATAAATATAACTAACTCCAACCCCACATGACACTACACAATTTTAGCAGTGACTGATTAGTTATTCTATGTTTTGTTCATGATACAAAATTAGTTAAACGGTTGGCTCTACCCCAACGTAAATCCATAGATTTTTTTTTTCCACGTAATTGTCAAGGCATCAAACTTGCCTTTCTTTTTGTCAGAAGCAAGAAACCTGCTTAAGAGTGCAAAAATTCCTCATTGCTTAAAAACTAGGTTTACTCAGGAAAAGTGTTCAAAAAGTCCTAAACTCATCGTACGAAAGCTAATTAAATCCTAAATTTTTTTTAATAATTTGTCAATTTAGTCCAAAACATTTTAAGAATTTGTCAATGTACTCCTTCCAGCCAACTATCCATAAGTTTATTACCAAATTAGAGGTGATTGATTCTCGATCTGATCCATTTATTGGACAATTCTCTCTAAAATCCTTGTCCAACTAAATGAACTAACACTTATAAAGAGTGTGGATTATGTTATGGCGTTGTCCCCACGTGCGTTTGATTCCCTTCGATTTACTTCACTAATGCACTCCTATTTGCTTCACGTTTGCAAACGAGAGAGAGAGAGAGAGGGCTTTCATTTTTAGTGGCACGGGCTTTCCTTTTGTTGTGGGTTTTTACTCTCTAGGGCTCTACTTATTTTTCTTCCGAGTGGGCTATTAATCTTGCTAGGCTCATTTGGGTTTTGAGCTAGCAGGCAACTTTCAATATCGGTTCAATCTAGGCAATTCAGTTGGTCCAGTTCTCACCCTAGAACTAAGAACCAGATTGACATCCTTGAGAACTACCCAAAATCGGCCGGTCCGGTTCAGTCCAAGTAATTTTCGTTGCGGACCCCTAAATCAAATTGACAAATTTTCAAAAGATTTAAAGGGTTTAAGACTAAATTGGTAAATTATCAAAATTTATAGGATTAAAAAATGTAATTAAAATGTTCATAATTGAATTGGTCGAATTTTCTGAACAATTATCTCAGATCGACTCAATATCACCACACTACAAGCTTTGGGCGCCATGGAAGGAAAAAGACGTTCGCCTTTCTTTCTATCTTTCTAAGGAGGCCCAATCCACGTTTTGGTAGGGCCTACCTCCAAGCGACAAGGCAAACAAATGCGGTCCCTCGCACGTGCACGCCCACGCGATATTTTGCCGAGATGAAAGAAACCTCAGGCAGATAACTCTGAAAATCTCATTAGCTAAGTGGGTTGGAACTTGGGAGTTGGAATTCTGAAAGTTAAGTTGGTGTATCCAATTACGACAACAATATTTATTCATATTAACATTATCAATTATATTTTAAAAAGAGGCATAAATTCGCAATAAAAAACATATTGAGCAAAAAACTGCTAATAATTTTATTTAAGACTTGAAATTAGTTTAAGATATTAGTCGTGTCTACGCAAATGTCAATCTCATTTCTTAAAGAATCAAATGCATGTGAGCATGCATGTTTGTCATGGCGAAAATAAAATAAGAGTTTAATTAAGTAAAGATTAGTTGGCCATTTGGAGTTTCGATTATCAAAAAGGGCCATCCTTCTTATTGGCCTAATTTTTTTTAAATAGTCCAACTTTATGTCTAATAATAATGCTCCCTCGAACTTTTTTTTGTATGAAAAAAATCACAAGTTTCCACTTTAGTCCCAAATTTGCCCCGCATCCAAAAGTTTATGTAATTTTCTTCGAAATTATCAATATAAGACTAATTAGAGGTTCATTATCATAACTACATTTTCACCAACACTCTCACCTTCATATGAAACAACAATGACCTCACAATATTGATAATTTTGAAGAAAGTAATGGTTATTTTTGGATACAAGGCTAATATGAGACTGAAGTGAAAGTTTGTGAATTCTTTGTACACAAAAAAAATTTCAGGACATAATCGAGATTGAATCTAAAATTAGGGGTTTTGTTAGGTAATTACGCCATTTTCTATCACCTAATATGGAGGATTGTTCACGAGAGAATATTGGACTAATCTATGGGAGTATAGGGTTGTCGAGCCAAAAAGATGACAGATCCTAGAATCGCACGGAGCTTTTAGCTTTGTAATCATATACAAGTCATTTTCTTGTTTTCCTTTTCTTTTCTTTTTTTCCTTTTTCTTTTTTTATTTTGAGGGGGACAAATCTCGTTCGTCTGTAGGCCAGACAAAGGGTGCCTTTTATGAATCTTCACCGCTATTGATTTGCTGCTTCCATGTTTACGTAGCAGCATTCGTCCACCCAATCGAAGCCCTTGGTAAAGGCGACCTTAGTCACCACACGAACGGCTGAGATTGGATCTAGACACATCAATTTCCCCTCTCCCGGATTGGTTTAATACCAATGCTCGATTCGACCGTAAGAAGTCCACCCATGATCTATTGGCAGCTAATAAATTTTTATCTAAAAGACTTTGCTTTTAAGCTTAAGAGAAGGCCCAAAAAAGCCCATTCCTTTCCTGCCTAACCCTGATGCCCTTACTCCAAGAACGAGTAGCCTTTCATCACTCCCGCAAGAAAAGGGCTTAGGGCATGAACGATAACCATTTTGACTATAAATTAATTTATAGAATATAAATAAATTTTTCTATTTCTATTTCCATATGAGTTTCTAAGCAAAAATACCCATTTGATAACAACATAAAATTTATATTCTAAAAATATAAATTCGTTTGATAACAATACAAAATTTTTTTTTTTTTATTTCGGATGGCGACGGCCTGGTGGTGGCGGCGGCGGGGGCGGGGCCAAAACCCGACGGCGATGACCCGGCCGGTGGTGGCGGCGATCGACAACCCACGGATGACGGTGACCACGACGACCGACGAACAACAGCCAATGACCAACGACCGCGGTGCACTGGTAATCGGCAGACGGTGGCGGTGACGACCGATGACCGGTGGACGATGGTCGGTGACGATAGATGGAGGACCGATTCATAGTAAGGACAAACGATGAGAAAATTTTTATTTATCATTTTTGTTCCAAAAGAGAAATATAAAATTTTTACTTCTATTTCTATTCCAAACCTATTTATGGAACAAAAATATATTTCAAAAAAAAAAAATGAAATAATTTTATAAAATGGATTTTTATTTTCAAAACAAGTTTAAAATAGAAAAAAAAATTTATAGAATAGAAATTAGAGGTTGTCATGCACCCGCTTAGCTAGTCGCCAACTCGACGTCGTCGTCACCTGCAAGATAAGGCCAAAAACTTGACTTTACTAAACAAGCGAGAAAAGCCCTTTCTATTTAGTCAAGCGCGCTAGCTGCAATCAAAGGTTAGCGCACACTAGAAAGTGCTTCGAAAGGCGCCGGCTCCCTTCTGACTGACAGCACAGCTACGTGCTGGCACTCAATTAGTAGCGCTGGCACGTCACTCGGCTGGTGATATAGTGATAGAAAGTCCTTTCTTTGGTCCCTCAATCAGGCCTTCATTCAACATCATTTAGTGCCTTTAGTCAATCAATCAAAAAGTACGGATACTAGCTTTTGTAGAATACCAGTAGAATAAGGATATCTCCTCTATGCATCGTGTGATGCGGGAGCATCCAACGTAGCTCCAAGTTGGTGGATGGAGCTACGTTGGATACTCCCGCATCATCGTGTGAGCTTTTTCTATCGATTACTTTCCTTGTCTAAATAGAGGTAAGCATTTCTCATCAATAGCCAACTTCAAAGAATGAGCAAATTTTTCAATCCCTCAATCAGGCCTTCATTCAGCATCATTCAGTGCCTTTAGTCAGTCAGTCAAAGAGTACGAATACCAGCTCTAGTAGAATACCAGTAGAATAGGGATATCTCATCCGTGCTTCATGTCAAAAACATGCATTTTCTATTGATTACTTTCCTTGTCTAAATAGAGGTAAGCATTTCTTGTCAATAGCCAACTTCGAAAAATGAGCAAAATCTTTAAAATTTGCATTTTTTCATCGGGCTGGATCAAGAACATCTATCTGTTGGATCATTTGAAGAAATTGTGATGAAATCATTTTTCATAATAAAAAATATATAATTCCACATTTACGACAATTTATTACATGTATTCCCGATTTATCGAAAAAGTTAAAAGGCTAATTTGATCAATTAAGTTGAAACAAACATCTTTCAAGCCGGAAAAAAAGTCAAAGAAACAACATTGCCTAGACTTTCCATTGAAGATACCGTGCCAATCGATCCTATCAAGGGTATTGTCTCATTGATTGATCTTAATTGATGTTGACTGATGCACCGACGGAAAATTAAAATATTGTATTTTTAGGGAACCCTTTTTCCTTTATTATGTATTTTTCTTTCCCTCGTCATCTAGACCTCATGTGCTATAAATAGGGCGTAATTACACGACATATGTGCAAGAAAACGACACACTTTTTCCCAATTTCACAGCTAGCTCTCCATTCTCTAACACTTTCGGGTCTTCAAAAGTGATCAAGATTATTCCTTAAATACCAAGCAACTAAATGACGAGCAGATTGCTTGCCTTCTCTTCCGAATCTATTTTATTCGTAACGTTGGCCAGCAATCAAGTTTGTCCCTCGAGTTATGTGAATTGCGTTTGGCAGTCGGGATAAAATTCGGGATAGGATATAATTTATCATATCCTACGTTTGGTACTCACTCGAGATAGGATAAAGTCGGATATAAGGGGGATATAGACATAAAATTATCCCATGGGGGATAATAATAGGAAAGTTATTTTTTTTTTTTTTGAATAACAAATTTATTAAATTAACAAAATTGAAATTATATTTCACTATAAATAATATTTGAATTCTAATTTAAGAAAATAAAAATAAAAATTTATTTTTAATTAATCTTATTTTAATTCTATTTTATAATAAACATTCAATTTATAAATTAAATATTTATATTTATTATATATTTTAGGTATTTTTGTATTTTGAATATGTTAGTACAGTTTACTATTTGATAAATTTTTATTAAAGAATGATGAAAGGGAAAAAAGAAATAATAATGAAAATAATATAAAAAAAGAGGAAAAATATAATAAATAATAAATAAATTAAGGAATAGTGTTACGAGATATTTTCACCATCTTCATTTATAAACATTTATGTTCATTTATAATGATATCGTTTATATATTAAAAAAAATTCGTAACGTTGGCCAGCAATCAAGTTTGTCCCTCAAGTTATGTGAATTAAGGGCTCAAGACGGTTTGAGATTTTCTTGCAACCAGAAAAAAACTGGAAAACGGAAAAAGTGGATCCTCTTTTGCAATCACATTTTTCTAAGATTTTCATGTTTCATTGAAAATGTGTAATGAAAATAAAGTATTGACGAGAGTCAACGTGGCTTTTCATGATAACACAAGTTCGAGTCATATGGAAACAAAAATTAAGTTGTATTTTGAATATTTGTGATCTCAGAGATTCCCCGCAGGATGCTCCCCACAGCCTCGAGGGAGAGCGTCGCGAATATACCGGGTGAGATTCACCTAATACACGATACGCCGCGACGCACGAGATTCTCCCTTCGCGCAACGGATTCTAAAAGTGGGCCCCCTGCCGGGGCCCATCGCTCGCCCGGACGTGGCCTTTTGACCGTCCCCCCGTCACCGTCTGATCTCCGCTCGACCGCGCTCTTCTCCTCCTCCTCTCCCTCTCGACCAATCCCCACGCCCCTCCTTCCCTCACTCTCTCTCTCTCTCTCTCTCTCTCTCTCTAACTCGCGCTATCGCTATCGCTTCTCGCTGATAGTTTCGGTGGTGCGTCGTTCGCAAAAGCAACGAACCCTAGAGAGGGAATCGACAGCCCCAAGCTTCTGGATAATGCTGGTGGCCCGCATTGCGCGACACCATCGAGGCGGACGCAGGGATCACGTGCTCTCCCCTCGTCGCGAGCATGCGGACGATTAGATACGGAAATCGGGATCGCTGTTGAAAGTCCCCCGCCGGTCGATCCGATACGACATTCTCCCCTCCTCCTCCTCCTCCTCCTCCTCCTCCGGTTCGTTCGATCCTTAGCATGTGCGATTTGGTGGCGCGGACGGGTCGGCATCAGCAACGGTACGAGGCCGGTTGTCGCCTTGTCGCCGGGTAACGATCGAATCTCTCTCTCTCTCTCTCTCTCTCTCTCTCTCTCTCTCGCGCGCGCGCGCTCTCCATTTTCGGTTTTGCCTCCCCGGCCCCTCCCGATGTGCGTGAATCTGGCACGAGGGATGATGCTTTTGCGCGTTCCGTTGGATGACGACGGATGTTTGTCCTTTGCATTGTTTTTTTCGGTTTAACTCTTTGCGTTAGGTTATGCGCTGCGTTGATTACGCGGTTTATGTTATTGGCGTCGTGGTCGTTTTCATTGGGGATGAGTGGGCCCTGATTGTGTCGACGACGGTCATTTTCGGTTTTTCCCCCTTTTCTTTTCCCGATCTTTTCTTTGTCGAGATTCAATTCTTTCGATTTGATGCGCCCTGCAACGTCTGTTTTTGACTTTCTGATGTTCTTTCCTTTTGATCGATCATTACTTTACTTCATACCAGACCTAGGCTTGACGATGTTGGCTGGTGTCATTGTCATAAAGGTCTTTCGAGCCTTTCTTAGTTGGAGAAAGGATACTGGCCGGGTTTCTGCGTCCGTGGTTTCGAGGAACGGGTTTCTTTCGTCCGTGGTCACAGATGCTGACATTTTTTGTGAGGATCTCTGATGCTTGCTCAATTGAGCTTGTTGGTGAAGAAGTCATGAATTGGATCTTAAAATATCCTCGAGTTTAGTAAATTGCGGATTAGAAGATCATCGTGTTTTTGGAGCATCGCGTTTCTTTATTATGCCGTTCCACCTTTATGTAACTTTAACATGTACTTTGACTCTGTAAAGGGAGGTCCAATGAAACATATATTGGTCAATATTAAACCTTCTTCGGTATCGGAGTGCCAAAGTCCACCCCCATGGGTTCATCCAGTTGAGAATTCGACACTCTTGGGAAGGCGAAAATGTTGGCTGCGTGAATCTCTACATACCCAAGTCTGTGGACCATCTTAGTGTTTGGTGACACAGTTAAAAGATGGTTATGGTAGGTTTTGTTTCCACTTAATTATGGCGCATATCATGAACAATGGACTGCTTCAAATGTGGTCGTAGGGCTATTGCTTAGATGAAGGATATGTTGGGGAACTGGAAAGTGCTACCTCTTTTTCACAGTGAATGTGGCTCTTTCTAGGCATAAAATAGCATCCTAATGACTGATGCAAAGGGTATTCTTTGTTTGCAAAAGGAGAAAAAAATCTGGGATGAATATGGGAAGCTGTAGATGGTTGGTTAAATGTTACGTAATAAGTGTGCTTCAGAGTACTGCTCCATGACTGAATATGAGTTCTTCGGTCGTGGATGTTTGTTGCTTTGCGAGACCTAAACTCCTCTCTTGCACTTCATAAGACTTCTGTTTTGTCCTTTTTCTTTGCCACTGGGGCTTTTGGCACTGGAGTTTGGATTGAAGGTGGATAAGTAGCATGAACAGAGAAAAGATGATAAATTTTTTTAACTTGCATACATGTGGAATTATACTTGGAAATGTAAGATTGTACTCACTCTGTACCTTTCATAACTTCAATCAAGTAATAATGGTGGGATTGAACTTAGGAGGTTCATTCTTAAGGGGCAGTTGTGGATCCTGCTTTATTGATTATTTTCTTCTTTCCTTTTTGGCAAGACTATATGTCCATCATACAAAATTGTCATATGCTTACTACAGCATGTCTGTTAATTCTAGGATGACCGCCCTTCATTTTTCTGCAGTGTTTTGTTTAGGAAGAAAAGAAAACGTAGAGGAGATTGCTCTTTGATTTTTCCTATTTTATGGGTGCATCAGTCTGAAGGCATAACTAACTCAGTGGCTTCCTTTTCCAGGTGTATTCCTTATAGGTATAGAAAATCCATAGACTGTACCAGTGACACCGATGAAAAGATTGTTGAGGTGCTCATGATCAATTCAACTAGTGGATCAGGTCTTCTGTTTCCAAAGGTATACTGATAATTATACTCTTTTCTGAATACAGCGGTCCTGTGTATTGATCCTGATAAGGGTATCTAGAGCTTTGTATTGGATAGAAAATGTTCAATCGTCGGTTGTGTAGATGCTTTTGTTGTGTAACATTCCAAGTGAGGAGCTGACAATATTGCTGACCACATTTTCTCATTCAAAAGAACAGGTTTTGTTTGTTTGACACAATAAGTTGGGAGACATGGCTAAACACACCTTAAAGCCTTCTGGCTTCATTAATGGCTAAACTCACGCTGAACTGAATATGGTCATCCCACCAAAGTATTTAAATTTTTTCTTCTTGAATTTCTTTGCTGCACCTGATGTAAACTAAAATGAAAATGATACATAGTCTCATCTTCTTTTGTTTCTGTTGGTACGTACTGTTAATGTGTATGGACTACTCAAGAGGTACACAAGTGTGCTATTTATTGCAAGGAAAAGCACTTCTACTGTTGTACATAGTTACTTTAAGTTGTTCCTTCCGGTTAATATCTGGTTTCATGTATGTCTCCAGAACCTCAGTTGCACAAATCTTGGAATTTGCTGAACAGATCACTTATTGACTTCCTAATCCATTCTGGAAATGCACATTTCTATCACCTTATGTGACTAGTATTGTGATGAATTTGATGGGCATGCTGTTGATTCTGACTTATAGCTTTATGTACCACGGCCTGGTGTGATGTTCTTGAGTGCATGCCCAATATTTGTGATAAGCCATTCGAACGCAAACACCTTGTTTGAATTACTTAGAACGAACTATTGTTGTTCTGCTCCATAAATGGAGTTACGTCTTAAGCAACGAACTTCTCACACCTTAACGATAAATAATCCCATTCTTGGATTATTTGATTGTTTTTTCATAAGCCGTGAATTGTGGATCCACAATAACATCTTTTAGTGGAAAATAAACAGAATTTCATTTGGAAAAGACTGGACATGGGTTGTGTCACTTGATTTCATCTCGGTTTGGGGGACTATGGACTTGTCTGCAAGCATTTCACAGATTTACTTAGATTTCAGCTCATTCCTCAATTGCTTTATGATTTTGTGGATAAACACTTGCAATTTACATAGTGACTCCAGGGCTTTCACGCCTGGAGACGGAGAACATAGCTTGAACATGCATACTGTTTTCTGGGAAGTCATGTTCTTTAATTCTCTTTGGTTATTGGAATTCTTGCACCATAAGTGATTATAGCTCTCATTTACTCGTGAGTCGTGAATTGATGGAAGCTCTGTTGGATTGTGAGTTATTGCTTTATGAAAATAAATATGTTTTAACATCATCCTGCGAAGCTCCATCACTTGTTCACTTGTGTTGGATTTTCGCTCTTTTTCATGAGCTTTTCTTATTTTTATAAGGGAGGGTGGGAGAACGATGAAACTGTAGAGGCAGCTGCTGTGAGGGAAGCAATTGAAGAAGCTGGTGTGAAAGGAGATTTGAAGGTATTAAATTCTATGAACTCTGTTGATCTTTCTTATCTTCGGTTGATTATCTCTTTTATAAGATTTTGCGTGAAAAAACCAACTTTGTGATTCTAATAGTTACCTGAAGATTATGTGATTTTTTGGATTTATTTTCCTCATTTTGCATTGGTAAGATGTTGTGTAGCAGAATAGGTCGAGGTCACTCATATTGGACTTTTAACTGTAGCTTGAGATAATTTCACTACATATTTGTTGTCTGTTCCACGTTATTTTATTACAATGATAACAATGACTGTTGCAAGGCAGTTATTGAAAAAAATAGAATGAATAAATTTCATATTGTGCACAGTGGATGTTGTCATCCTTAACTGCACATACTCTTCTTGTCCTGGATGGGGAAAAGGAGCGTTCTTGATCTTTTTTAAGCCGAGTTTTGTGGTGTATGTGAATGTGTGAAATAAATGACCATTACAACAATGAAAGTTATCATCTTTCTCTATCTTTCTCTCTCACACACACACAGACAGACACACACACACACCCACACACACACACACACACACACAACAAACACACACAAAAACACACACATATGCATGCATGCAGTGGTCATGCTGTTTCGATGAGAAATACCTCTTTGAGGCCATGTGGTAGCATGTAGGTGCGGGGCACTTCACTCTGCTCCTGTGCATCTTTGGTTCTGTGGATTTCTCTTTGCAAATGGATGTGCACATACATCTGTTGCGAATGAGACTTCATTTTAGGTTAAGCACTTCTAGCCAGCTGCTATGTGTTTGTTCTGTGCTCTGAATCATCTCTTTTTACAAATGAAAAGGGGATACATATTCATGATTTTTCTTATATTGTGCAACCAAGTCTTTCTGTTGTTTTCAGGATCTTTTAGGGCATTATGACTTCAAGAGTAAAACTCACCAAGACGAGTTTTGTCCTGAAGGTTTATGTAAGGCAGCAATGTTTGCATTGTTTGTAAGGGAGGAGCTTGAATCATGGCCAGAGCAAAGTATCCGACAGAGGAGCTGGCTGACTATTCCTGAAGCTGTTGAGAGTTGTCGGTATCCATGGATGAGAGATGCACTTGTGGATGGCTTCCTGAAGTGGCATGCTGTGGACAGTGAGGAAGTTTTTGATTGAACCTTTGACTTCTTAACTTACAAAAGAGGCGCATAAAAATCGGCTTCTAACCCGGTGAATCTGTTTGAATTCCTTGGGCAAATCTTTTTGTCGCTGCTGCTGCTGCTTTAGAAGGTCTCTCTATTTTTAGGTCTAATCCATCCCATAGGTCTCTTCATGCTGATGTCTGATTACATTTATTCAGAGTCCATTTAAATATCATATTGATGATCAGGTTGCCAATCCATTTAGATGGTCATTGCAGTATAGCCACCCAAGTGCAGTTCACTCTTATTTTTAATTTTCTTTTGGCTTAGCATCATTTTTTCAGTTGGTGAAAGCTTCACAGTGAGAAGCTTCGTCAATTAGATTTTCCGATGTACTCTAATTTTGTGGACTGTGGGAGTCAACGACTCTATACAATTATTATAACTACTGAGGGGAGATCCTATTTGGCATGTTTCATTTTAGGGAAAATTCCAAATAATGACTTAAAGTGCCATCGTTTTCTCAAATAAAGATCGGAAGTGGATTTTATGTTAAATAAGGGCTTGACCTCGTTGGTCATCGGCCAGCTAAATATAATTTTAAATTTTTTTTTATTCTTTTCTTCTTTTTTTGTGGGTGGGGGGGGGGGGTGGTTTCTGGTGAGGACTTGTGGCTGTGAGTAAGGGCTTGTCCACCCTCAATGACCGCAAGCAAGGCCACCCTCGTTAGATCTGGCTAAGGCAACCTTTGTTGATCGCTGGCAAGGGTGGCTTCCCCTAGGGCAAGGGCTGACCTCGCTGATGGCCATAAGGGCGGCCTCCCCCAAAGGGAGGGTTGCCTTGCCTAAGTGAGGCTGTCTGCTAGATTTGGGCAAGGGCCGCCTTGATTTGGCGAGGGTGCCCCCCCCCCTCTCAGGCGAGGTCATACCTTTCCAGTGGCCGACAGGGGTTGTACTCGCCAAATCAGGCAAAGGTGGCCTTTGCCTAGCTCTTTTTGGCATCACCAACGGTCGGCCATTGATCGACCATTGATGAAGGAAAAAAAAAACCAGAAAAAGGAAAGGAAAAAAGATAAATGAATAGAATGCCTTTAATTAGTAAAAAAATTAAGCCTTTATTTAAAATAGATAGAGACACTTTAGGCTCTTATTTAAAAAGAAATCTATATCATATTCTTATTAGAGAAAATAATTGCACTTTAGGCTTTTATTTGAAATTTTCCTTTCATTTTCTCATGTATATTTCTCTTTGATTATGGACCATCATAAAATTTGCAACCATTTTTTGTTAAGGTGAAGCTTGGGCCCTTAGCCCAGCCCAAGTATTTTAGCCTCTCCCTCTTTGCTTCACTACTATGGTAAGTTAGAATAAGTTTTTCACTAATTTAACCCTCTTAATTCTTCCCTCCCTTGGTTTCTCTTTTCCTCATTTTAGCTCTCCATTCATCAACTCTCCATTTACAAAGAACAACCACGGAAGCAACACGGGCTCGAATCCCAATGAATCCATGGAGTATTACTGGTCGATCTCTATTGTCGAAGACGCCGGTTTCAAATTGGACTCCTTGGCCAATCTTCCCCAACGTCTCCTCAACGGCCACTAAATAAGAAAACAATATGAGCAGAGGAGAGATGACTTTCTGTAAAAGGCAACATGAGCAGAGGAGAGAAGACAAACAAGAAAGCATAAGCACGCGCCCATCCCAAGTTGGCCTCCTGAAGGAGCTCATCATAGAAAATGAGAGGGAGTTGCATGCATAGATGATAATTGTGATTATTTTATTGGCCATGATGGCTTTTCAAGCAGCCATGAGTCTATCGGGAGGTTCTACGCATAGAAAAATTCAGAAATCAGAAAACATTATACTACTTATATAGAAGGTATGACCACAATGGCCATTAAACATCCTGATGAATATAAATATTTTGTGACATGTAACTATTTTATTCATCACATCAATTACTTTGGGATAAGCGACATCTCCTTAAAATAGCGACTATTCACAAAATTAGTGATCTTAATATTGTGGATTGCGATAATATTTGCCGCAATGACCTATGCCATACCAGTTTTGGTATTAACCCTGAATGATAAAAAGAATTCCACATATGAAAAGTCGGGATCACAATTATCGTGTGAATCATAGCAATAGTTATTCTTATGGAAAGCCAATTTTATGCGTTTTATCCTGAGATTATAAACTATTATCATTGTCGGGTTATGGATTGTTACTGTAATTATACTGGCCTAAGACCAAGTATTGTATGTTAATCTTTATTTGGATAAATATGTATTTTTAGATAAAATATGAATCGTTGATCTTATCATATTTTAGTCTTCTCTTTGTTAAATTGCTAAAAGGAGGAGAGATAAGGCTAAAACTTCATCTTACATACAGAACAACCAAGTCTTTTACAAAAACAAAATATATAACGTAAAACACACCATAACTACCCATGTTTTGCATAAAGCACTTGCCCCATTAACATCTAAAAACTAGGATAACCAACACATATGACTCCGCTAACTCTAATAACTGAAAAACCAAATTAGCAGCACGTGCAAAAGGAAATAACTATTATATTAACAATCCCCCTCTTAAACTGATGTTTGCTAATATTCAGTTTAAAACCTTGACTTTTTTCACTATGCAAACACCTAGTAACCTTCTAAGCTTCACAAATAACTCCATCTTGAGGGCCTTGGTAAATATATCAGCAACTTGATCTTCACTCCTGCACTGCAGTAGATTAGATCAATTGTTCCATCATTGTTAAGATTTCTCAAGAAATAAAACTTCACATCAATGTGCTTGCTTCTTCCATGTAACATTGGATTCTTGGAGAGTTTTATTGCTGAGTTATTGTCACAAAAAATTTTAGTAGGTCATGATTGCTTGAATTGTAGCTCCTCAAGAATTCTCTTTAATCAAATAACTTGACAAGCACAAGCTATTGCAGCAACAAATTCAACTTCTGCACTTGACAATGTGACAATTGGTTGCTTCTTGGATGATCACCAAATAACACGTGTTCCAAACATAAAAGCATAACCTAAAGTGCTCATTCTATCAACTTAATCTTCTACATAGTCACTATCAGTAAATCCCAACAAATCGGACTTTTCACCATTCTTGTAAAATAGCCTAAAGTCTCTAATTCCTTGCAAGTAATGAAGGATTTTCTTGGCAGCTAACAAATGCATTTGTGTAGGATTCTCCATATATCTACTGATTAAACTCACATAATACATTATGTTTGGTCTTGTTGCAGTTAAATACATCAAACTGCCCAATATTTGTTTATAAAGTGTGTTATCAACTTTCCTCCCTTCATAATCTTTGTATAACTTTAAGCCAAACTCAATTGGAGTGTTTACAGGATTATAATCCTTCATTCGAAACCTGTCAAAAATTTCTCCCTCATATTTCTTTTGAGAAATAAAGATCCCATCATCCGATTGTACAACTTCTATGTCAAGGAAGTAATGTATCATACCAAGATCAGACATTTCAAACTCATCCATCATAGATTTCTTGAATTCTTCAAACATGTCATCACAACTTCTAGTAAATATACAATCATCAACATACAAGCAAACAATAAGCATTTTCCCTTTTATCTCAAATCTTGACAAAAAGCGTATGTTCATAAGGACATTTTAAAAACCAACTTTAAGAAAATAAGTTTCAATGTGACTATACCAAGTCCGAGGGGCTTGTTTTAGCCCATAAATAGCTTTTTTCAATTTATGAACTTTATGCTCATTTCCAATCTTGACATAACTAAGGAGTTGCTCGACAAATACATTTTCCTCCAAGTACCCATGCAAGAATGTCTATTTGACATCTAATTAGAAAATAGGCCAAGAATTCTATGCCGCCAATGCATCCACCAATCTGATCATGTCATGTCTCGCAACTAGAAAAAAAAACCTTTGTATAGTCGATCACATATTGCTTCTTGTATCCCTTGGCTACCAAACGTGCTTTATATTTATCTATTTTACCATTTTCTTTCAGTTTTGTTTTAAATACTCATTTTACACCAATGATTTTTGTCCATCCGGAAGATCGGATAGATCCCAAGTATTGTTTCTTTTAATGACATTAATTTCATCATCCATCGCTTTTCGCCATTTTTCTTCTTTGACAGTACTCTCAAAAAGTTGTAGGGTCATAGTCTGAAAATAAGGCAAAGTGAGTAATTGAATCTCCAATTCCAATTACCTCATAATCTTCCATCCAAACAGGCTTTCTTCAAACGCGGCGAAGAGATTGGGCTTCTTCTTCATTGACTTCAGAGCCTGTTGGTGAAATTCCAGCAGCTATAGAAGTTGTATTTGATTAATTTTGAGGCATACAAGGTACTAAAATTTGCTCCTGTTCAGCATCATTGTCATAAAGAACCTGGGTAGGCTGCTGCTTATTCCAATCCCAATTATTCTCTTTATCGAAAACATCCCTGCTAGTCACAATCTTCTTTATTAGTGGATTGAATAATTTATATGCTTTGGATGCTTCACTTACAAAGAAAGACACATTTTTCAGCCTTGTCATCAAGTTTCTTACTTTTCACATTTGAGACATGGGCATATGCGATGCATCCAAAGATTCTGAAGTGATCTACAGCCGGTCTTCTCCCACTCCAAGCCTCTTTAGGTGTTATATTCTAAATAGCAAAAGTTGGACTTCTATTCAAAACATGAATACTCCAATTTACTACTTTTGGCCAGAAAGTCTTTGGAACTCTTCCTCTTGTTACTAAGCTTCTCATCATGTTGAGAATGGTTCTATTTTTCCCCTCAGAAACACCATTTTGCCGTGGTGTATATGCAGCAGTAAGCTCTCTTCAAATGCCATGCTCTGCACAAAAAAATTCAAATTCTTTTGAGCAATATTTACCACCACGATTTGTTCGAAAATTCTTAATGGTCTTTCCTGTTTCATTTTCAATACGACCTTTAAAGCTTTTAAATGTGGAGAAAGCTTCTGATTTTTCCTGTAAAAAATAATCATCAATGAAGGTAATTAAGTATCTTTTACCTCTATTAGAAGATGGGTTTATGGGACCGCAAATGTCCGAATGCATCAGTCGCAAAACATTATTTGCTCTCCATGACTTTTCTTTTGAAAATTGAAAACGATGTTGGAAAGGAACAATAATTTGAGGAAGACCCGTCACCATGTTTTTCTGTTGGGGGATCTTCAATCCACCAAAACTCAAGTGACCATAGAGAAAATGCCAAAGCCATGAGAGATCTTTCTTTTCAGCCATCAAATAAGACTGAATATTTTCAATCTTTAATGGAAACAATCTATTTGAACTCATAAGAATAACTGCAATAGCACCTCTAACAGAATCATAAATTTCACAAGCACCCTTCTGAATGGTAATTACATAACCCTTTTTTTGTAATTGGCCAGCACTCAATAGGTTACTTTTCAAGTCAAGAACATATAACACATTAGAGATCCTTTTCACAAAATCATTATTGGTTCTTATCTAAATATCACATTTTCCCATCATTTTCACAGTAGAATGATTCCCAAAACTCACAGTGGAATGAAAATTTTCATTTAGATAAGAAAAAGAAGACTTATTTTTACTCATGTGGTTACTTAGCCTATACCCACATACCAAATATCTGACTCGCGCTCATTTTCATCTTGAATAGCCATCAACAATGTTTTTGCTTCCTTTTCTTCAACAAAAATTGAACTCTCTGCCTTTTTCTTTATTATTAGACATCCTAGTATAACATTTAAATGAATAATAACTAAATTTATGACAACTCTACCTTAGATTTTTTAGGATCTCATCCTCTACCTTTGCCTTGAAATTGGTCATCATTGGCTTTGAAATTCCTGCCAACATCTTTATTTCCTCAATTTCCCCTTCCTCTACTTCTACCTCTACCCCTTCCTCTGAAATTGTTGACATGAGTATTGGTAGAAGCCTTCAACACTTGCTCCTCTACTGTTGAACTTCTGTTCATCTTCTGTTCATGGACCAATAAGGAGTTTTGCAATTCATTAAGAGAGTGTACATCTATGTCTTTCGACCCTTCAATTGAGCAGACAACATAATTAAACTTTGGTATAAAGAAACGCAAAATCTTCTCCATAATGGTGACGTTGTCCATCTTCTCGCCATGGAATCGCATCTTGTTGTTGATCCCTATTGTTCTGGCACAATAACTAGTGACAGATTTTTCATCTTTCATTGCTAGTGTCTCAAAATCTTATCTCAAGGCTTGAAACTGTGCACGCTTCACTCTAACAGAGCCTTGATATTTCTTCTTCATAGAATCCCAAATATCTTTGGAAGTTTCTTTGCAAAGAATAGTCTCCAAGATGGGACGATCGATAGCCTGAAAAAAAAATTTTTTGCCTTTAGGTCCTTCAACTTTCTAGCTTTCCAGTTTTGCTTCTGGGATCTGTCAAAGCTATGCCTGCTGGTGGCTCTTGAATTCCAAATTCAACAACCGATTAATACTCCTTTGATCGTAAAAAATTCTCCATCAGCATGTTCCAATGATCATAGTGACCATCAAAGCATGGAATTGTTGGTTGAACAAAATTTTCAGTAACCATTGGAAATATTGCTACTGCAATTTTCTCACGAAAGTATCTCACACCTCTAAATTTTTTTTTTTTAACTCCCTCACACTTCTCTCTGACTCTGATACCACTGTTAAATTGCTAAAAGGAGGAGAGATAAGGCTAAAACTTCATATTACATACAGAACAACCAAGTCTTTTACAAAAGACAAAATACATAATGTAAACACACTATAACTACTCATGTTCTGCATAAAGCACTTGCCCCACTAACACCTAAAAACTAGGATAACCAACACACGACTCCACTAACTCTAATAACTGAAAAACCAAATCAGCAGCATGTGCAAAAGGAAATAACTATTATATCAACACTCTTTGCTTCCGCAACTACAGTTAGCTAGAATAAGTTTTTTGCTAAACTAACTCTCTTATTCTTCCCTCACTTCATTTCTCTTTTCCTAAATTTAGTTCCTCATTTATCATATCTCCATTTGTAGATAATGGCCATGGAAGCAAAACGTACTCGAATCCCAATGAATCCACGAAGTATTACGCTTGATCTTTGTTGTCGACAATACGAATCGAATTGAATTCCTCAATCAATCTTCCCAAGCATCTCCTTAGCGGCTACTAAACAAGAAAACAAAATGAGCGGAGGTGAGATAAATTTTCTCAAATTAGACTAACAAGAAAGCAAAATAAGCGAAGAGATGAATTTCTTTAGAAGGCAACATGAGCGGAGGAGACAAAAGACAAACAAGAAAGCATAACACTTGCCCATCCGAACCTGGCCTCCTAAGAGTTCATGGGAGAAAATGAGGGAGTTCATGGGAGAAAATGAGAGGGAGATGTATGAATTGGTGATGGTCATGGCAATTTTATTGGCCACAATGGTCTTTCAGGCAGTCACAAGGTCACCAAGAGATTTTGCGCAAGAAGATTTAGAAACTAGAAAATATTATACAGCTTATATCGCAGGTACGGTCATAATGGCTATTAAACATCCCGATGAATATAAATATTTTATAACATATAACACCCCATTATTCATCACGTCACTTACCGTGATTTTAATTAAGATAAGTGGTGTTTCCTTAAAATGGTGATTTTAATGTGGATTATGATAATATTTATAGCGGCAACTTACACCATACCAATTTTGGTATTGACCTCAAATGATAAAAAGAATCCCATGTATGAAAGAGTCAGGATCATAGTTATCGTATGGATCGTAGCAAATATTTATTCTTCTGGTGAGCCAATTTATGCATTCTATTAGGGATTATAAAATGGTACTAATGTTAGGTTATGAATTCGATTACTATCAAATTATATTGGTCTAACGCTGAACACTATACATAAATCTTTGTTTTGAATAAATACGTATTATTCATGTAGAATATGAACCATTGATCTCGTCATATTTTAGTCTCCCCCTCTTTGCTTTCACAACTACTGCCAATTTGAATAAGTTTTCCACTTCAACTCTCTTATTCTTCCCTTCCTTGGTTTCTCTTTCCCTAATTTTAGTTCTCCATTCATTATTTCTCCATTTGCTAAGAATGACCATGGAAGCGACACAGACTCGAATCTCAATGAATTTGCGGAGTATTACTGGCCGATCTCCGCTATCGATGACACGGATTTTGAATCGGACTTCTTAGCCAATCTTCCCCAACGTCTCCCCAACAACTACTAAATAAGAAAGTAAAATGAGTGGAGGAGAAATGAATTTTCTCAAATTAGACTAACTAGAAAGTAAAACAAGTAGAGAGATGACTATCTTTAAAAGCCAACATGAGTAGAGGAGAGAAAAGAGAAACAAGAAAGCATAAGCACTCCATCGTGACTTGGCCTCCTAGAGAAAGTTCATTATAAAAAATGAGGGGAAGATATACGCATCATTGATGGTCCTGGCAGTTTTATTGGCCATGATGGCCTTTCAAGCAACCATGAATTGACCAGGAGGCTTTACGCAAGAAGATTCATAAACCAAAAACATTATACAACTTATACCGCAGGTACCATTAAGTATCCTAACGAATATAAATATTTTATAACATATAACGCTATTTCATTCTTCCTGTTACTTGCCATTATTTTAATCTTGATAAGTGGTGTCTCCTTAAAATGTCGACCATTTACAAAATTCACAACCCTAATAATGTGGAATGCGATAATATTTGCCACGACGACTTATAACATACCAATTTTGGTATTAACCCTAAATGATAAAAAAGAATTCCATGTATAAAAGAGATTATAAAATTCACAACCCTAATAATGTGGAATGCGATTATCGTATGGATTGTAACAATATTTGTTCTTCTATTTTGCCAATTTATGCATTATATCATGAGATTATGAAATGTTATTATTGTCAGGTTATGGATTCTGTTACTAGCAAATTATATAGGCCTAATGCCAAGCATTGTAGATAAATCTTTATTTTGAATAAATATGTATTATTCATATGGAATATAAACTGTTGATCTCATTATATTTTAGTCTCCCCTCTTTGCTTCCGCAACTACGGCTAGTTTAAATAAGTTTTTGGCTAATCTAACTCTCTTACTCTTTCCCTTTGTTTCTTTTCCTAATTTTAGTTCCCCATTTATCATCTCTCCATTTATAAAGAATGGCCACCGAGGCAATAGGACTCAAATCCCAATAAATGTGAGTGTTATCGACCAATCTCCATTGTTGATGACGCAAATTTCATATCGGAGTCCCTGGCCCATCTTCTCCAACGTCTCCCTAATGGCTACTAAACAATAAAGATAAATGAGCAAAGGAGAAATGAATTTTCTCAAATTAGACTAACAAAAAAGTAAAATAAGCAAAGAAATGAATTTATTTAAAAGGCAACATGAGCAGAGGAGAGAAAAAAACAAACAAGAAAGCGTAAGCACTTGCCCATCCCAACTTGGCCTCCTAGAGGGAGTTCATCAGAGAAAATGAGGGAGTTCATGAGAGAAAATGGGAGGGAGGGGGAGTTCATTAGAGAAAAATGACAGGGAGATGCACGCATTGGTGATGGCCATGGTTGTTTTATTAGCCACGATGGCTTTTCAGGCAACCATAAGTCTACCAAGAGGTTTTGTGCAAGAAGATTCAAAAACCAGAAAATATTATATAGCTTATAGTGCTAGTACAATCATAATGGTCATTAAACATCCCAACAAATATAAATATTTTATAACATGTAACATCGTTTCATTCATCACGTTACTTACTGTAATTTTAATCTAGATATGGAGCATCTCCTTAAATGGCAATTGCTCACAAGATTCGCGATCCTAATAATGTGGATCTCGATAATATTCACTGCAACAACTCATGCTATACCAATTTTGGTAATACACCTAAATAATAAAAAGAATTTCACGTATGAAAGAGTTAGGATCGCGATTATCATATAGATCATAGTGATATTTATTCTTCTAGTGAGCTAGCCAATTTATGCATTCTATCCTGAAAATATGAAATGTTATTATTGTAGGTTGTGGAGTTTGTTATTGTCAAATAATATTGACCTAATGCCGAGTATTATATGTCAATCTTTATTCTAAATAAATATGTATTATTCAGATGGAATATGAACCATTGATCTCATCATAGTTTAGTCACCCTTTTTGCTTCCGCAACTAAGCTAGTTAGAATAAGTTTTTCGCTAATCTAAATTTTATGACGAACAAATCTTTATTTTTTGTTTGCAAATTTTTTTGTTTGCAAATGAGAAACACTTCAAGAAACTTTGAACCGATCGAATATATAGCAGCTCATAATGGGCATCACACTTCGAGTAGACTTAGTATGCGTACCCTAGATCGATCGATCACATTTATATCTCCCTTGATCTCTTTTAAACATGATATATATATTGTATTCATAATTATAATTATCACAAAGACAGTCATAATTGGTCGACCAATGAATACAAAAACACAATGTGATTCTCCAAAATCGATCTTCCTCTTTCCTTCAAACTCTCAATTTCGATCCGCTTGCTTTTCTAGAAATGTCCCATTAGATCGAATCATCTCATGACCATTGGCAACACCCTAAGATAGCAAACACTAAATAGAAATCTTGAGAATAAATAAGAGTCCTGAGGGGACTAAAAATTGAGGAACTCTTTTCCTCAAGAGTCTCACACGTCATAAAAGTTGAGATCAAACTTTTTGCCACTCTTATTGGTCGTCTTTTGCATACGTAGTATGAAATACGTATTACGGTATTAACTCCTTTCCCATGGAGCGTATGTCTACACCTTTCAATACCGCACAGATGATAGTTCTGACATACCCAATGTCTAACTTGAGTTCACGTATCTACTCATTCACAAAATTCATCGAACTCACATCGGCATCTTAGACGGATAGAGTAAAATATGTGGGGTATTTTACTTTCGGACATCGTAAGAATTATGTCCTCATCTTAACACTCGAGTTAAGGCGACATACGTGTTTTAAGCTTGAGCTCTCGATTATCACCTAGATAATAAGCTTAAAAACAGTCTCATCTCTATTTATCACACGATGTAAGGCGATTACCCGTGTGAGTGGGCTAATCTAATATCTGTCCGACATACTTCTCAACCTAAAATAATGCACTGAGCATTAAGATGCATAAAGATTATACTAAGGTTCATAGGCATTAATCAATGAAAAACAAAATTTCATAAATGTGAACAACTCAGGGAAATTACAATTCAGTACATCAGACTCTACGCAATCCTAGAGATTTTACATTACCACAAAACACATCTCTAGGTATTGGCTTTGTCATAGGATCTGCTACCATTCTATGCGTAGATATGTACTGCAAGTTCACATCCTTTCGTGCAACCATATCTTTTACAAAGTTATACTTGGTATCTATATGTTTGGTCTTGCCATGATACTTTGGATCTTTGGTGTACGTTATAGCTGCTTGGCTATCACAATTAACCAACAATGGATTTGCAGCTTTCTCAATAACACCTAAATGATCCAAGAATCTCTTAAGCCAAACTCCTTCTTGTACCGCTGCTGATAACGCCACGAACTCAGCTTCCATCGTGGATAAGGCTATGCATGTTTGCTTCTTACTGCTCCATGATATGGTGCCATTGTTCAGTAAGAAAGCAAATCCAGAGGTAGATTTTCTTTCATCTAAATCTCCTCCCCAATCAGCATCTGAATAGCCTTCAAGTCGCAGATCCTTTCCTTGGTAATTCAAGTTGAAATCAGCAGTTCCCTTCAGATACCTCAGTATTCTCTTCACGGCTTTCCAGTGTGCTGGACCCGGATTGGATTGGTATCTACTCACCATTCCAACTGCAAAGCATATGTCGGGTCTTGTACACATCATAGCATACATCAAGCTCCCAACAGCACTAGCATAAGGAACATGTTTCATTTGTTCCTTCTCTTGTGGAGTCCCCTGGACACGATCTATGGCTCAATCCTTCACCTTTTGCAATAGGAGTGTCTATGGGTTTACGAGTCTTGCATACGAAATCGTTCAAGAACCTTATTTATATAGGTTTCTTGCGAAAGAGACAACGATCTCTTGAACGATCTCTCGAAATCTTAACTCCAAGAATGTATGCAGCCTCACCCATATCCTTCATCTCAAAGTTAGAAGACAACCATCTCTTGACAGGTATTAACCAACTCCATATTGCTTCCGGCAATCGGTATATCATCAACATATAATGATATGATCACAAATTGATCCTTGGATCTTTTGATATATACACAATGATCCTCATCAATCATTGTAAAATCATATGCCACTATGGCATTATGAAAACGTATATACCATTGTCTTGATGACTGCTTAAGACCATATATCGACCTCAAAAGTCGCCATACTTTTTCTTCTTGGCCTTTCACTATGAAACCAGTAGGTTGTTCCATATATATTTTTTCCTCTAATTCTCCATTGAGGAAAGCAGTCTTTACATCCATTTGATGTAACTCAAGATCCAGACTAGCTACTATTGCCAGAATAATGCGAATTGAGGTAAATCTCACTACAGGAGAAAATGTATCTTCATAATCAATTCCTTCCTGTTGATTATACCCTTTCGCCACAAGGCGAGCCTTATGCCTTTCTATCGAGCCATCAGCCTTTCGTTTTATTTTGAGAACCCATTTGGTCCCAATAGCTTTGCGTCCTTTTAGAAGATCAACCAGTTCCCAGACTTGGTTTGATTCCATTGACTCCATTTCCTCTTCCATTGCACGAATCCATTTTTCTTTACTAGAGCACTTCAGAGCCTCATTGATATTTCTTGGCTCATCCTCATCTTGTGGAGCAACCATAAAAGTTTCCCCTTCAATGTCAAAACGTCGACGGGGAATACTTTGGCGACTTGTTCGCCTTACGGGAGATTGTACACTTTGCACATCATTCCCTATTACGCTCCCACTTGGATGAACTCCACCAATATCATTATCTTGGTCCAAAGTCTCAAATAGGGAGTGATCTTCCCCTATTTCGCCCTTCTTAGGAAACTCATCCTCTAAGAATGTGACATCTCGTGATTCATATTCAGTTACACTCCCACTTTCCTGCTCACCAATGAACACATACCCTTTTGAGTGTTCTGAGTATCTTATGAAAATACTCTTCTTTCCTCTGGGACCTAATTTCCCAAATTTGTGAGAGGACTCATGTGTGTAGGCAGCACAACCCCATGGCTTAAGAAAATTTAAGTCCGGTTTTCTACTTATCCATAACTCATATGGAGTGGAAGCAACTGATTTGGAAGGCACCCGGTTAAGTATATACGCAGCAGTTAACAATGCATCACTCCAAAAAGTGATAGGCAAGTTAGCATGCGCCATCATGGACCTAACCATTTTCAGTAGGGTTCTGTTTCTTCTTTCCGCAACACCATTTTGTTGAGGAGTATACGGAATAGACAACTGTCTTTCTATTCCTTTTTCATCACATAATTTTCTGAACTCATCAGATAAATTTTCTCGACCTCGATCGGATCTCAATGTTTTTATTTTCTTGTCTAATTGATTTTCTACCAGGTTTATAAACCTTTTGAAACAACTTATTGCTTCTGACTTATGAGAAATCAAATAGACATATCCAAATCGAGTATAATCATCAATAAAGGTGATGAAATAAACAGCCCCATGCCTTCCTCTCACATTCATTGGACCACAGACATCAGAATGGATTAAATGCAAAGGAAATTCAGCTCTTTTCCCTTTCCCAAATGGCTTCCGTGTTGTTTTCCCTTCTAGGCAATGCTTACATATGGGCAAATCGACTTTTTCAATGTTACCCAACAAGCCTTCTTTGGCTAGTCTATTCATACGTTGTTGGCCAATGTGACCAAGCCTAGCATGCCACACATTCACATCATTATCATAAGTATTAGAAGATGTGATAAGGGAATAACAAACATTTGCATTAATATACTCAATATCCAATACAATAAAACCATCCAGAAAATGACCATGACCATAGTAATTTGTATCTAAAAACAAATCCACACCTCTACTATAGAAGTTCAAATTAAAACCTAATTTAACCAACATCAATACAGATACTAAATTCCGACGAATCTCCGGAGCAAACAGCACATCATGAAGGAACAAAGTGCGTCCACCACGCATATTCAATTGGCATGTGCCAATTCCTTTCACTTCAGCTCTGGAGTTGTTTCCCACATAGATCCACTTAGTTCCAGTTGGTACTCGTCGGAATTCTACGAAGGATCCTCTATCCTTCGCTACATGGTCCGTCGCTCCTGAATCCACAGTCCACAAAGGATTAGACTAAGTTAAAAACACAGAACTCGACACATAAGCAAAGTTCTGAAAAGTACAAGGGTGCATACCTTCTTTGGCTCACGACAGTCGCGAGCATAGTGACCCTTCTTGTCACAGTTGTAGCATTTCACCCTTGCTAACTTCTTCTTGTGAGGACGCTTTCCTCTATCATGTTGGTTAAACTTGGGTTTCTTCCCTGAAGGACCAGCTTCTTCCTTGCCTTTCCCCTTATCAAACCAGCTAGGGCGCTTGCGCTTGGAGCTCGAAGCTCCATTTGAGCTAGAACCAGCATAATAGAGTTCAGCATCCGGCTTAGCCGCCAACAGGCGGTCCTCTTCCAGCTCAAGATGACGCATCGCATCCTCAAAGGTTTTGATGATTTCATTATGAGTCAGGTGCACCTTCATATGCTCCCAACTCTGAGGCAAGGAACGAATCACCGCTTGCACTTGCTGCTCATCTGTGAGGACATGGCCGGCGTCTCTCGGCTCGGTTATCATGTTTGACATCTTTCTAAGATGTTGCTTCATGGTCGACCATGAGGCTTCTTATAGGAGTCAAACCCGATAGTGAGTCAGCCTCGATCTAGTCACCGAAGTGTGACCAAATCTAGCTTCCAATGCGTCCCACATTTCCTTGGCATTGTCAAAACGCCGAAACTCTCGCATGACGTCATTTTCCATGCTGCTCGCAACGTGATGCGAGCTAGAGAGTTCATTCTTTTCCACACAGAAAAAGCTTTTTTGTCCTTTTTGTGATGTTCAGTGGTTCCATCTTCAAGTTCAACCATGGTCATGACAAGAGCCTCAAGTGCTTCTTGCTCTTCCAGCACATACTGGATTTTCATTTGCCAAACTTCATAGTTGTCTCCATTGAGCTTTTCACCTTTGTTCAGCTCAGCAACTATGCTCTTTGTGGCTGAAGCCATTGATCTGAACAAATCAGATAAATATGCACGAATTATTAATGCCTATCATCTATGCATCCCTATTTGCATAGACCCATCATATTAATAAATAATTTCAAGTAAGGCTTCAGAATCAAAAGGTCACTACGTTTCCAATCATCCTCCAAAAAATCCTAAATTAAAACTATCATTAATATGATTGTCATATGCAAAATCAATTCTATGAAGCTACAAAAACTTCTATAACTACCCATAGCTAATTACCCACAGCAACCAGCAATAACAGAAAGCAACAGATAATTGAATTCCAATAAAACAATAATGCTTTCAATCAATACAACTAACATATCAGTTGTTACATCAATAACAATCGGGTAGTAAACAATACATTATATGTCCACAAAGCACACTTAACATACATCAGCCAATACAACTAACACATAGTCAGCACACGAACTGGGAAAGATCCTCTTTTGTTCAATTTCTTGATCTTTTCCCTTGTAACAATACAGTAATATTCATTTACAAAATCTATCACAATTTTCTTATAGGAAGCGACTCCGTTGACATCCCATATGCGATTCAACACATCTTGCCATTCAGATGGAAGAGTGCTTATGAAAAATCGCACCATCTCTGACTGTGACATAGGACGACCATTCCATATGACCTGTTGAATTTTCCCGTTGACTTCAAGGACGTGATCAATTAAGTCACCACTCTCCCATCGATGATCGATCGGCTTTCATATCAACTTAGATGACCTTTCCTTTTGTTCATCGGTCACTGCGCGAATAGGTGTGCGCAACCTCAAGGGAGGCATTGTTCCTGCAACAAATGCAGAACAAATAAGGGATTACATATAATCCACATAGACTTAATTGAAAAAGAAACACATTCTTTTCCCTTTTTTTTTTTTGTCAACGGTCAACGGTCAAAGTCAACGGTCAACGGTCGGTCAACGGTCAAGTCAACGGTCAACGGTCGTCGCCGGTTAACGCTCGTCGGTCGTCGGACCGGTCGGACCAGATAGACCGGTCGGACCGCTCGGGCGGACCGCCCGCACGTGCCGCACGCGTGCGAGGGCTGACATCACGCAGACGTCAGCGGCACGTGCCACGCGCGTGCCATCGCCAGCAGGTCGGGTCGGGTCGGTTCGCGGGTCGGGTCTCCGCCCGGCCAACCGACGTCATCGCTGACGTCATCGATGACGTCACCCCAACGATTAATGACCGTTGGGTGACGTCATGCTGACGTCAGCACGCGTCGGTCCGCGGACCGGCCGCGTCTTGCCCGGTCCGCCGACGGCCGGCGGCGCGAGCACCCGATTCGCCGACCGGCGCGTGTGCCGCACGCGCCTGGCGATCGAGCGCTTCTGGGCGCGTGCGGCGTCGCCCGGCGGCGCTCGAGGCATCTCCAGACTCGTCTCGACGTCGTCTTTCTCCCAGTGCTTTCAGAATTTTGTTTTGACATTCGAAAACTCATAAAAAAGGCCGAAGAAGTCTCGGGTGTCGGGATTGCTCGCCCCGATCCATACGGCCGAAGTTCCTTTTGCGAAAAATCAACCAAAACACATCAAATTGATCGGGAAAACGTGAACTAGGGCTCTGATACCAATGTTGGGAATAACGGATCCCCAAAACATCGGATTCGACACCGAATCGAATCCCTAAATCAAGCGGAAGACGAAGCCCAAGAAAACAACACGTATCACCGATCGTAAAGCACACCACGGATTCGAGCGTACCTTGTTAGCCACAGATTAAACACCGATGCCAATGGAGGGAGAGAATCCGGTCCTGTTCGATCCGGGGAGGCAAAAATCCTTCAAGCACTTCACTGTTTTCTTTGAGGAAAAACGTAAGGGAGGGAGAGCGTTGAGAGAGAAAAATACGTACGTTATTTTCCAACATACATCTTCTCTCTCTCTCTCTCACTCCCTTTTATACCTCTCCTCTTCCACGGGCCTTATTCCCGTGGGTCAGGCTTTCTAGGCCCAACTTGGGCGGACAGGACCTTAAGCCCTTTAATTAAATAAAGCCTTAACTTTGAAATGTTAATAAGAAACAAACAAACTAAAAAATGAAAAATTAATAATTACCATGAAGACTATGTCCAACGACATCACAAACTCGTGTGAGTTCTATTTATCAGATGTAGTGTGGTAGTAAGTAGGATGTATCAATAATTCCATGTTAGCATGCATGTTGCGACCATAGGCGAGTTTTGCTGATAGGGATAAATGATTAGTTGCGATTTTTTTTTTTTTTGTCTATGGTCCTAGTCGCAATCTAATTGTAGATTTGGTGATTGTGACAATCATGCCACAATGAGATCCGATCTGAACATGCGACGAGCAATTGTTCATCTACGCTTCACTATTTGCCAATGCTAGTTTTGAGATTGAAGTTTGATTTTCACTCGCCACACACTAAACAATATAATGGCCACCAGTTGCGATCGACCAATTGGTCTCACAATGGAAGCAAGTGCGAATAGATGAGTGCAAAGGAAGGAAGAGGAGGCGGAGGATGAGAAGAAGTCGGCTTCAACATTAAGGCCATCGCCATTGGAGATGTCATCACCAAGAGATTGTTGTAACGAGCAATCCCAAGACATCCCAACACACGGAACATTTTAACTCCGAAGCATCCTATAATGCACCTATAGAGAATCCTGCCATACTCATCCATAATTTTTTTTCCTTTAAAATGCGAGGTATCTCGACACACAAGGCAATATTGCTACCCTCTTATGAACGATGACACTTTTATTTTTCAATTTTCAGAGTTATTGTACAAAGTTAATGCACATGAATACGATCAACTTCAACATTCAATGTTGTACATCATTCCACTCAATCATCACCGATTGAATATGTTCCACATCAACATTTATGCAAAGTTTCTTTTCACATAATTATCATCAATGAATACATTCAACATCAACATTCTATGCATACTTTTGTAAAATATAATGGATATGTATTATTAAATAATGATGCTAAAAACATGAAGAACTAAAATATCCATAAAATAGAAAGCGTGAGAAAAGAAAAGAATTTTTTTTATTTTTTAATAATATTTTTATTTTATTAACAATAGCTTTCCCAATTCGGTAACTATCATATTCAGTAACGTGCCATAATCAATAATATGGACTGCCATATTTGATATTTGCTATCAACGATAATTGATACTTAGTACTTTCATTTTTGGTGAGTTGCTATAGTTAGTAATTGATAACTATCATATTCAGTAAGTGGCAATTAGTACCACCATATTAAGAAAGCTTTTTTTTTTTTTAAACAATATCTTCACCAAAACACCATCAATCCCCAAAGATTTAATTAATACTTCTTATTAAAATAAATAAAATCATCAACGTAAACAACATATCATCATGAAGATTCACATAAATAAAAAACCCAACATGTTATCGCCACACTTGTTCATACATGTTCATAAAAATCACTTAAAGTAAACATCCATCAAGCAACCAAGTTATTCATTGGGACAACCTAAGTTATCACCTAGCGTTTTCATTTATCTTAAATAACTTGCACAAAAAGACCAAAGTTTTAACTTCCTTCGATGAAAAATGAACAAAATAGAGAATCAATCATTCTAATTTCAAAAACGACAAAACTCCTTTAAGGAAAGTAGTTAGAAATTTAATGGTTATTCATTCAAACCCAATAATGAACTCGAGACTTTAATGGAATCTGCAAGTGTGATCTTTTGTTTTTACTCTTGGAATTTAAGGTGAAAGTTGAAAGAGAAATGCAGAGTGATTTTTGAAATAAAGAAGTGGGCCTTATCTTGGAATCCCTCCCTCTTTAGTTTCATAAACAGTCATAACAAAGAGTGAATGAAAAGATGAATTAGCCATGGTTAAAGAATTTAATGCTCATAGGGTGAAATCATTGATTCAAAGAGTAGAGAGGGTAAATGTTCCAATAGAATTTCATGATGTGGCTCCTAAGTAAATAATTTACGCATGCGGCACAATCTCATAAATTAAAAGGAGATATTTATAAAGGATTCATCTCCTTTGGCCAAGTAAGGAAGTAAGTCATGCCTTGCATTAATGAAGTAGAGGTTAACATAAATGAAGTAGGCATAACATCAACAAGGTTATATTTAAAGCGTCAACTTGGCAATGGAAAGGAAACTAAAAGTTTAAAGTTCAAAGTCTCACTTGTCAAAGAAGAAAAAGTTAGAGATTTGAAAGTGAGACTTGCCGATGGAATGAGTTAAAAGAATAACTTTTGAAAGTACCATTTTTTCGGTTGAAATACTAAAAACTCAAAGAAATCAATACATAAATAAGAAAACTAATGTCTCTTCTAAATATAGATAAATCCTAAAAGTGTTTTGAACTTGTCAAAACATTTAGCAAAACCTTCCAAACATAAGTAAATAATTAACTTTTTAAATTTATAACCCATCACTTACACATAACAGTCCCATTGATCGACTATATAAAATTCCTAACACCTAACATGAATCACAATAAAAATCCTACATATTAATTCATGTAGGAATTTTATGAATGTCACACAAAGGCCAAGAGAGCAAGTAGGTGCAATGTTGTTTCGAGACTTTTAAGGCTTTGTTGCCTATTCCACTTACTAGAGAGAGAGTGAAGATTCTCTAGAAGGCACTCCAAGAACCATATACACGAGTGGCTCTAAACTGCTTTTGACAATCGAGTTAAACCAATTCACAACATATATTGACGAGGCAATAAATTTCTAAAAATACATAACCATGGAACTGAGTTTAGACTAGTGAGCATGGTCCTTAATTGGCTTTTTCCTACTATAGTTTCTCACAAATGTTCAGCAATTGCGCCATTGCCACCATCAAATTTCGAAATATCGTCAACAAAAATGCTGACGTTGCTTCTATAATGCACAATTTTCCCACTAAGTTTGGAATCGTAGCTAGCGAAAGCCCAACCATGGGCCCAAAAGATCAATGTTGGGCTTAGAATCAACTAACCTAACAAGTGGCCCAAATAGCGCCCCTAAAAGCTTGAACATTTAGCCCAACAAAAGTCCTACTTGCCCAAGAAAGCCCAAATCTGGGCCCAGATTAAGGCCCAGCAAAAACTTGACCTTTTGTCGAACAATTTGGGCTAAAATGGGCACGAAGATGCCCAAATCTGCCCAATCCAATTCGGGGATTAGGCCCAAGCCCAGCTTCAATGCCCAAATTTTTGTCCAAACTGCACTAAAAAGGCCCATGATGAGGCCCGGAAGAAAAACAGCCCTTGGGCTTAAAATGGGCCCACATATCACAATAAGGCCAACCTTCAAGGCCTAAACTTTTGTCCAACCCAAGCCTAGAAGCCCAAACCGAAACCCAGATTAGGGGTTATTTTGAGGCCAAGGAAAATTGTACTTCAACCAACAATTTTAGACTTAAAATGTCCCCTAAAGGCCCAAGTACGGATGCACATCAGCTCAAAAATAGGCCCAACATAAGGGCTTAAATTTTTGGGAAAAATTATCTAAAAAATCCTAAATCTATTACACTTTTACCAATTTAGTCATAAATATTTTAATTTTACCAATTGAAAACAAAATATTTTCATTTCTTATCAATTAAGTCCATCTAGCAATTTTCACAAGAAATTCTAACATAGATAGTCAACACTAACATGATATTTTTTAAATAATATTTTAATTTTTTTATGGATTTTCTTTTTTCTTTTCTTTATTATTATTATTATTATTATTATTATTATTATTATTATTAGATTTAGAGCTAAGAAGGGTTGCTAACCAACCTTCACTGACCACAAGCGAGGGTGAGTTGAACCTCACCCAAAGCCAGCAAGGAGTACGACAGCAAGGGTTGGCCGCCAACCCTTACTAGCGAAAAGATCCAAAATCCAAAAAATAAAGGTAAAATAAACCATAAAAAAATATAAAATATTATTTAAAAAATGCATGTCCACAATTTCCGAGCAATTTTCCCAAATCATTGGCAATAAGCAAAAAGGTTTAAAACTTCATTGGTAAATTGAAAATTTTATAACTTAATTGATAAAAATACAATAATTTTATGACTTTTTGAATAATTTTTCCCAAATTTTTGTCCAACTTAGACCTAGAAAAGCCCAAATCATGACAAATGGGGCCCACATAAATACTGGTCTTAGGGCCCAAATTCCATCAACCTGGGCTCAGGAAAGCCCAAACTAAGATTCAGCAAGGCTCAACTATAGTCCCAAAATTTTGGGCTTATTATGGGCGCAAAAGACCCAAGAACGAGCTGGACCAGCTTAAACCGAGGCCCAGAAAGAGCCATATGAGAAGGCCCAAATTCGGTACAACTTTGGACCAGAGAAGCCGAAATGCGGCCCATATGATGGCCCATTCGACGACCAGAACCATTCGACCATTGGCCCAATTTTTTATATTAAAATGAGCTAATATCAGCCCAAAACTAAGGCCCATGAAGGGCCAATGTAAGGCCAAACGTTTGGCCCATATTTCGTTAGGCCCAGTCCCAGGACCAGGCCCAGGCAATGACTCGGGCTCGGACAGCCCTGATTCCCTTCAGCAAAGTCCATAGTTGGGCCGGCATCTGCCCAATGTTAAGCCTGCACTAGCGGAAAAAGAACAGAACAACTCGAACCTAACTTGGACCGACTTTGGGCTCATTTAGCCCATAATAAGGCCTTTAAAGGGCCTAGTGGACCAAGAACAGTCCAATTCGCTGTAGGCTTGGGTCTAAACCAGAAAACTATATACTTGGGACATGATTACAGTTGCCGAGCTACCCAACCTTTGGGCACCCTCGAGCCCAAACGCCCCAACCTCAGGGCCAGCAAATCTTTGAGGCCGAGCCGGCAAGTTTTCTTCTTATTAACGTTTTATCTATAAATATAATGAAAATATCACCAATCCAGGCTTCAATTACGAGAGTATTGCTTGCACCCATGGATGAACGACATAAATTCTTTCTACTAGTTGGGAAATGGAAAAACTAGCTGAAGGGTCCTGACTGAAAGACCAAAATTTCATAATTCACAGATATATATAACAGTCCAATTTGTACAAACATGAGCAGAATTATATACCTCAGAGCTCAACAATCGAGAGTCCATAACGTACAAATTTCCCATCACTACCTCCGCTGTCTGGGCTGAACCCGGATCTCCTCCGGCTGTGCCAGTTAAAGACAAATCCCCCACTCTGATTCGGTACCATCATCATCCGGCTTTGCATCAAGTACTTTATTTGCAATCACCACACCAACCCCTCCCCCCCAACCCAGCATCATTTGAATCAGTGGTTTGCGTGTGCAAGAAAGCATAATGGCGGCAGCAGTGGCAGCTTCATCATGTAGAGCAGCAGCCAAGAACAGCATTTTGAGTTACAATGATATGCAAGGTCTCATGATGCACAAATCCCTGCTGGGCATTCGTCCAAAACAACATCCGCAGGGTCTCCAATCCATGGTCTCCCTTCTCTCCACTGGAATCTGATCCTCAACTTACCATTGGCATCCACCCCCACGATCTCACCTTTACTAGCATGTGTCTCCATTCCCCATCCCCATCGTGGAGAAATCAGTCCCCCTTTGATCCGAATTTTGTCACCAACTTTGAACGGCCTAACCCGTTCCATCTCAAAAGCCTTGCAAAGCCAAAGCCTGTCCATAAAGCAAAATGCAACCCACAAATTTCCATCATCTATTCTGTGCACTACCCCAATGCTCGAATGACTCACCTCACCCCACTGATGGGTTGGGGTCGATACTGTTGCCTTCACCTTTACCCAATCTCCAATGTGAAGCTCTTCTTCCTCCACAATCTCCACCTCTGATGGGTCTAGCACCCAAGCTTTTGAGCCTGCCGGGGTATATATTCTCAGCTTACCATCACCGTCAATTGCAGAGATGGTTCCGATACTTGAATGGCTATGGGCTGACCATCCAAATCTTGGCTGCTTTACCGAAAGCTTTACCTTTACCTTCTGCCCAACCATCAGCTTTTCAACCCTTTCCAGATGGGAAGTGGACCCCACCCATCTTTCTTGCTCCCCACAAAATGAGACAATCGTGCTCCCATCCCACTCGTCTCCATTATATCCTAATCCTTGTACGACCCCTATACTGCCGGGTCCAATGGATTTCCAGCTATTTGCCTTTTCTTTTAGTCTCACCCACTCCCCCACCTCAAAAGTCTGCACTATCTCAAAATCTGCAGGGTCTCCTCTCCAAAAGCCAGGCAAACCATTAATAGCCACCCTCAATTCTCCATCCGCATGAACACTGGTTATAACACCTTGTGAATCAGGCTGGGCCCCTCTCCATCCCCATCTTGGCTCACTCAGACCAGCCCGGAATCGAACATGCTGGCCGACTTTGAAGCTAGGAACTTTCTCAACATCTGTATAGTGAGTAATCCACCTCCCCTTGCGAAAACAGCATGCTAATTCTAGGTAACCGGTCTCCTGCACACTGTGCACAAGAGCAAGACTTTCCTTCCCAATACTGTTCCAGTCATAACTAGGTCTAGTCCCAAGACTGGGTTTTGACCGTACCCAATCACCAACTTCAAATCCAGCAAGCTGTTCCGCATCTCCAGGGGAAACCTTCCACAAACTATGTCGACCAGCCACTTTAACCTATCAACAAGCAATGATCAATATGAAGTTCCCAGGTATGAGGAGCCTGAGGCAAAGCAAGTACTGTAGTGACAAACAGAAGAATGTGCCACCAAGAAAATACCAAAGAAACTAGTCCTAATTGACACAACTGAGGATCATACACAGTAACTTAACAAGCTGACATAAAAACTATGCTGTTAATCTTAGTAAAAACAAGCGTTCCCAGTTAAATATGTGGTTCTGCCTCAGCCAGTCAAATAATTCCTACATTGTTGTGTCTAGAGGCTGCATGCATCAATATAGCAAAGGTAATATACTCACATTCAAAGCTCCATCCATGTCTATTCTCACAACTTTTCCAACAGTTGCAGGGGTCTCATTTGACCATCCAAGCCGAGGCTGAGTAACAGACGGCTTCATCCGAATCTCTTGTCCCACTTCAAAAGGAGGAACCTTTTCCATGTCTGTTACTGAGCAACAAAAGGACTTACTGCGGAAGCAGAAGGCAACCCCCATATCGCCATCTTCTTCCAAGCTGTGAACTATGCCAATGCTGTCTCGTGTGATGTCTTCCCATCCATATTTGGGGAATGGAACAGAAGCTTTCACTCGCACCCAATCACCAACCTGGGAAAGAGCAAAGCTTAATTTTGCAAAAGACATTCCAAGGGATAGGATAAAAAATAAAGTGATGATCATTACCTTAAAATCCTCCAACTTTTCCATGTCAGAAGGATCAGCTCGCCATGGCATATTGCGATTTGGTATCTCGATTAGCAGCAGACCATCGTTTTCTATTTCGCATATCCTCCCAACACTGTGATGAGTCTCACGACCCCAAGCATATCTGGGCTCTGCAACAGACCGTTTCACACACACACGATCCCCGATCTGTCAAAAGCATAATACAATTTTTCATTCCATAAGTAAACTAAGAAAATGGAACCGTAGAACAACAAAAAAGCACAAAACAAGAAAAAAGGCATCATTCTTAAAGAAGAGAAGACTCTTGCTCACCCTAAAAGGGACAACATGCTCAACTTCTTCTGGCTCACAATGCCATCGAGTGCCCAGGTAGCTCAATTCCAGAAAAAGACTACTATCTGGTCTAATACAGTAAACTATACCGACACTTCCTGGTGTAACAGCGCCTAATCCATGCTTAGCAGTGGTAAGACCAGGACGAATGCGAACCCAATCCCCAACCTTGAATTCTTCAACCCTTTCCATCTCCGCTGGGTCTGCTTTCCATCCTCTGGATGCTCCAGGAAACCCAACACGCAGAATGCCATCATCATCAACACATAAAACAGTGCCAATGCTGTCCCTTGACTGACCACGCCAACCAAACCTGAGCATTGAACCAGATTAAACATGCAAATTCTTAAGGTAACTGCACCTAGATAGACTACTGCAGAGATCAATTCCAGATACCTAAAGTACAATGCTCTAACAAATATTGGGCAAGCCTTGCCAATAAAGAATAATATCAGGCAAGGTCCTATATCCTTTAGACAACACTGGAACAATGAATTTCGCAGAACCAGCCTGAGACAATAGAGAACATACACATTTGTTCTAAGCATGAATCTGAAAGTGACAACAATGAGTAATCAATGCCAAAATATGTCCATTGTTATTTGCATAGCAATATGCAACATGATGTAGACCATCATTTGTCCAAATTACTACATGATGTTTGAGAGTGAAATCATAAATCTACCTCATGTAACATAACAATTCTCAAAGCCACATAGCGAATTCTCTCTTCAGATCAAGCCAATCCTACGAGAAATTTCCTGCTCTCCTAATGAACTAACTAATTTCTTATTATAAACCATAATTCTGCGTAAAAAGTGGGCAACTCCTGCTTCCTTAGACAAAATAACCAACTTTGACTTGAGAGGACGGGAGCAACAGCTCAAGTTGCAATGACCGAATGGATGAAACTTACTAAATTTTTTTGGGGTGAATTTAGGGACATCCTGAAGTAGTTTGAGAGTAATTTCTTACTAATGCATGATAAATTCCATGTCTACAAAGAAAGCTCCATCAAGTGATATGATCCATTAATGACATGCATATGGAAGATTAGCAACAATTCAGCTCATACCTGGGTTCTTCAACATCTGCTTTTAGTTTCACATGCTGTCCTCTGTCCAGGGGTATCACTTTTACAACTTCACTTGCCAATACAAGAGCCTCTCCAGAACAAAATGAAACAATGAGCTTCTCTTTGTCTGGAACACCTTGAACAAACCCAACACTTTTATGGTTTGCACCTTGCCATCCATGTGTAGGATTTTTAACACTTCGTTTAAACTTTACCCAATCTCCTACTTCATACCTAAACATATAGAAGCAAACAATCAAAATCCCAAGGATAGATAATAATTTCTTGAAAATGAAGAACCTTTCTACTCACATTGTGGAAGATAGATAAACTCCTCTATTTGCAAGAGCCTCCATGAGATCTTCTGATATCCATTCTCGAGGAAGGGCCTCCAAAAAATCGCGCAATGTCTTACCACTACCAACAAACAGCAAAAACATGTCTATGTTAAGAATAAAGAGAATACATATCATCCTTAGGTCATCAGGTTTAAACTTTCTCACAAATTTAAGTGGAAGATCTTAGAAATGAAAAAAATGTATGCAGGCCAATGAATAGCTAAAAATGATCATCAGTTTACAAGTATCGTAAAATCAAAGAGGAAGCAGGTCTATATTGGCACTTGCCTGTGATTTCTTGCTTCAACAGCAACATCAGGGCTTCTAAGCATTATTATGAGCCACTGAAGATTTTCTCGTATCATCTTTGCAGACTCAGCAGCTATGTGGAAAGCATTGTCACCGTCATCATCCTGTGAAGGATAAACAAAGAAATCAGACAAGTAGAAAGATTGAGAAGTAGAATTATTCACTCTAGCAAGTAAGAGAGGATAAAAAAAAGCCAATGTTCTAGAACACTCAATATGAAATTCATACAATCTGCTAGGTGCTGAGAAGTGGTTATCCAAGGCATGTTAGTGAAGCAAAGGATTAAATTTTAGAACCCCTGAATGAGTACTTCTAGTTATTGGTCCTTTGCTTTTTCTTCTTTTTTTTTTTTTTTCTTTGTTTTTCCCAAGTGGGAGAGGGGGCGGATCACTATCATGCTATTTATGTGTTTTGTGCGCAAAGATGGAATGAAAATGGAATTTCAGTTTTGATTTTCATTGCCATTCCTGCACTTGGTGACTCTTTAGAAGCTCAAATGGGCATTTCATGGGGGAAAATCCATTGCAGCTTGTGAAGGAATGGGCACTCACAATGCTTGTAGTAGGGAGTACTTTATCAGTGCTAATTAAAGGAAATGCTGCTTGAACATGGTAGGACCTTCGCAGTAGCTTAGCTATGGTCATTGAGTATATTTTAGTAAGCATGAAAAATATCGCTCCTAATTTACTTAACACCCTTCCCACTTCTCTTCTAGGAAATACGCTAGTTATCCAGTGGACAGCACCGACAGGCTGATTGCCTGGTCATCAAACTAACTACTGCACTGGACATGCTTGCAGAGATCAAACCATGCATACACATACAGCTTTAGGTAACATTAGCATTTAGTGTTCTATAGTTTGCATTCAACCCTCTCTACTTGAATGTTTAAATGAGAACAAGTCTCACAGATCCTCTGATATGGAGATCCCAAACTTGGCAGTTGTCAATAGCAAAGAGAAGGAAGTTGGCTGGAAAAAAGAGCATAGATAAGATCCTCATAACTGCACTAGGTCATAAGATCAAGGTTCAAAGGTCAGACTAGTAGCTAAACTGCAATTTCAGGCCTCTCTTTTAGGGACAGCACCAAATACAATGTATAGACAAAAATGACAACAAGTCAAACCAGACGTTTAAGCTGGCTATATAAATCATCCTTTGCAATTGCACTTGATTTTGTGTCCAGCCTTCTCTAAGCTATTGTATATGATTCATATTTTTATTTTTCTCCTTCCACATTTTTAAAGTCTTCTCCAGTCCCTGCAACCTTGAGCCCCCAAACCCAATCAGATCAGGCCAGAATCCAAAGGCCTTCATTCAACTTGTTTAACCATCTCAAACAAATTTATCCTATCTTATCCTTGCTCAGAGGGGCACCTACTTTTCCCTGGATAAGTTGATATTCGACTGTCTTTTCTCATGTGCCAACACATCCAACTAGGCATATTCAACATCGTTACATTCAATTCATGCACATATTTGAGTTTTACTGCCCAACAATCCATGCCAGAGTATTGTCGGCCTTATTCTCAAGTCAACCAAAACTCCAGAAGCACTGCTCCATTTCATCCACCCTACTTATAGTTTGAGGGAGATCACCATTTACCTCACCATCCTTTTTGAAGATACAAAAGTAAATTGCGTTCACCTTTTGGGACTTCTTGATCTTCGGTTCTTACCAACATGTCTTTGAACTTCAACTGTTACCAAATTTAGACTCCATAGATTCATTCTTTGATCAACCCACATGAAATAAGGCCTTGTTCAGTTCACTGCAGAACTGGATTACTTAAGTAAAGGACTTCCAGTTCCTAAGTCTCTTAAGTTTGGAAAGAGGTAAAAAAATTGAATTTGGATTAGCCATGGAATATGATTTCTCAAAATATGTGGAATTGGAGTACTTAGAAACCTATTATTAAGATTCTACACTTTGGGACTCCAAAAGATAAATTACAAAAGCAAACTGAATAATTTTAACAAATTAAAAAACTGAAAGCTGAAAAATAAAAATAACAGATATCCATTGCCCCTAACCACCACTATCGTTGACACCACCGGTACAGTAATCATTGCCACAGCCTTTGCCACTGCTTTTCCTCTTTGCATAGCTGAGCTAATGGTGCAAAAATCTCATTTAGTCACTCTGAAACTCAAGTCAATGAAGGAGCCAGCACCCCTGCTGGTATGGAAGTTGCCGTCCCAGCACGACCATAGATCTAGGGTAGCCAAGGCAGCCAATCTCCATTGGAGCAAATCGGCAGAGGTTGCAACCTCTGTGACCGCAGGTCCTTCTCTCTCTATGTGAAATGGCACCACTGTGGCCGTGGAGGTTGCCAGCCTCACAACCATAGACCTAGGGTTGAGCCAGGTAAACAACCTCTATTGATGCTTGATGGAGGCTGCAACCATCATGTGCAGAGAGAGAGAGAGAGAGAGAGGTCCAGATGAGTTGAACAAGAGGTGGCCAGTGGAGGTATGGCAGTGAGGGCTCGTGGCAGCAATCATCGGGCAGTGACCGGTGCAAAAGCTTGGCTCTTCGCTTGTCCTCTCATTTTCCTTGAGAGTTGGAGATTTGGGGAAGAAGACAACCAGAGATGTAGAGAGAATGAAAGAAAATTTTCAAAATAAAGAATAAGGAAAAAATGGAGAACATATCTCATCCATTGAGTGTTGATTGGTTGAAATGTATTCTCCCCAAAAAAGGCCTAGATTTTGAGAACGTATATCAAGAAAATTTTTAGTCATCAATGGAATTGGTAAAAAAATACTATTTTAAGGAATGTGATTACTTGGAATGAAAATTCACCAATGGATGCCCTGTTAGTGGAGGCAAACAAGGCCTAAGATCTGAACATTTGCATCAAAATTTTCTTTACTACTAGGTTTCAACTAGTAACCCAATATTTTTGCAAAAGCATATAACAAGGGAGTATCACATATGAATAATCGAAACAATTCCACCAACCCTCACCGCTAGATGTGTCAAAATTTTCTTGACCCATGTTTGATGGGTTGAGTTGTTAAATGGATTAGGTACTAAATGGGTTTACAACTTACTAGACTTAACTGACCTCTATGACTCTCTCTCTCTCCCTTCTCACTCAATCCCGTGCTCATTCACTCCGCACTCCAATTCAGTTTGGGTATGAGTTTTGCTAGATTTGGTTAAATATGGAAGTGTTTTAACAATATTATCAGGTTGAGGTTGGGTCGGGTGTGGGTCACTAGGTTTGTATTACATGGAAATAGGTTGAAACAAATTAAATTAGTCAATTTGGGTCAGACCATTTTCAATTCACCCGCCCGGACCAACCTGTTTGATGGGTCTACTCACCACCACTTGATGACCAATGAACTCTAGCAAAAGCAAACGTGAGCACCAGATGATATTCGTCTTGAAGAGATCCTTGCAAGAACTAGATGAGTAAATACTTTTGAGCAATATACTATGGATACCCACAAGAGCACTTTTCCAATGCCATCTATGAGATGACATTACCATATAGGATTGCTTGCAGGAAAGAGATCTTATCCGCAAGTTCAAAATCAATCCTTCAAAGGGTAACATATGCTAGAAATAGTAATGAGGCAAAAGCTTCTTATGGATTTGGATACAAATTTATAAAGATCAACAGACTGGAGAGTGAGAAGACATTAAGCAGGGGGGACTGAGACACCTACCAAGAATTTCACCCGATATAATAAACAAAAGTATGCTAGTATAAGAGTATATACACTCCAAGCCACAGTTCATTGCTAGGGAAGCATTGACACCGGCAAAGGAAGGAACAACACTAATGCAGGCACAACACTAAATAAGAAGTGAGAAGAGAAACCTGTAAATTATAATTCGCCCCAGCATATAATAGCAATCCAACACAAGACTTAGCCCCTCTACTCAAGGCTGTATGAAGAGGTATCATGTTGTGCATATCCCGGATATTCACATCTACTCCAGCATCAAGAATAGCCTACAAAATGTTCACAGGGAAAGAATAACAAAATAGTTCCTCCAAGTGGCCACAAATCAGGAAGATCTTCAAAATTCCATATTTAATGAGATTATTAAGCAATAGACAAAAATCAAGTTTTATGTATGGAGTAAACATGTAACCTTGACCAATTCAACATCATCAGCCATAGCAGCAGTATGCAAAATTGTTCTCCCGTGGGCATCTTGAGCGGTTGGATCTGCTCCAGCAGCAAGCAACACTCGAACAAGCTCCCTCCCTTCTATAGCACAATAACAGCAGAAGAAATTTTTAACACAAGTGGAAAGCTAGCTAATTGTATTAAGAAATCCTAGAGAGATTGTCACAAAATACGTTTTCAAGTGGAACAACAAATATTAATACTGAGGATATCAAACAGAGTAGGCATTGAAAATAAATAAAAAATGAGTTGGGGTAAAATCTAGTATACCAAGTTCACGGTCTTTTTTTAAAGCAGCTGCCATACATACTGCAGTGCCAACTGGACTAGGAATGTCTATCGCATTTTCAACATCTTCAGCACTAGCAACTTCCACCCACCGTCTCACCACAGTGACATTGTGCGTTGCCACACACAAGTGCAATGGTCTGCAACATACAGCAAAGAAGAAACAGTTTTAGACTGACAAATTATGCAGCAATCATTCCAAGGCCATTGAGAACATATATTGAACAAAAGATACGGAGTTAGGTGATTTCAGATTCAGACAGCATACCATAGAAAAGGAAAAAGGAAAAAGGAATCATAACAGAGAGATAAAGAATAGCGATGGTACTCATTGACCACAAATGCAATATACTTTGACACAGTGAAGCAGATAAACAAAAGCAACAAATCCAACATGAGTTCAGGCCCTTGATCCTAACTGACAACTTTAAAATCGACAAAGATTTTTCAATAGAGAAGGTTGACTGCTTGTGAGAGGAGAGTCACTAAACTTATTCAATATATGATTCATATGACAATTTAAAGGAAGAACCGTGAAGGTACTAGCATACTGTTCTAACAAAAAGATAGTTGCGCATGCTCATTCGCATGAGAATTTGGGGGAAGGAAGGAAGGAAGAAAAGGTAGGGGGAGATCTCCACAAATTAGAGCTCCCATTTACTTCTTCTCTTGATTAGATGTGGCTCTTTAAATCCAAGTCACGTTCAGTTCACGATATATTGATCATATCCAGAGTTCCCCAATAGTAGCAAAAAGTTCTTCACTCCCAGACAAATTAGACCAGACCCATTAACTGTGGATTCGTTCAGCTAAAATTGTTATTTTCGCTTTGCTATCTTTTTCGTACATATCATTTCAAGTGGTCAAAGAAGAAAAGCAATGTACTCACGTAAGATTTTTAGAGTTCACAATGGACATGGATGGACAGCCCCCACATTCCAAAATGACCACAGCACAATCAGTGTATTTTTTTGCCACAGCCTGGTGTAGAACAGATTCACCTTCATCATCCACAGCATTGGGATCAGCTCCAGCTAATAGCAATTCCTGTATTGCGAGAACCATCAGAGATAGATCTCCAAAGAACCCAAAAGCTATGTGAATATAAAGTTTGCCAACAACAATAACTTACACGCATGCAATCTGGTTGGCCATGGTAAGCACATACATGAGCAACAGAAGGCCCAAAGCCATCCCTCAACCTCGATCTAACATTAGCACCTCTTCTGATGAGGGCATGGACACATTCTGGGGATCCCGCAGCTAAAGCAAAAACAAGAGGAGGGTCGCCATCCTTATCCAAAACATCTACATATGCTTCATGATGCTCTAAAATAGCCTCAACTAATTCTGCACTGCCACGCCTACATGCCAAATGAAGCGCGGTTTGGCCATCAGGATTCTGTGCTTTCAGAAGTGAAGACATAGAGTTGTTTATCTTTCCTGATGCAGCCTTTGCGAGCAGATCTCTACAGATGACAGAACTCGAAGTCAAAACTCATTCCCATAATTGTCTGACAGAAACCAAAGAAGGTTGTATCTACTAACCTAACTCCATTCACATTGCCCTCTGATACCAGCTTGTGGAGGCGGCCAGTGTTATCCTGTACTAGATCAGAAACAGATCCACGAAGTGGTTCTGTCAAACTTGAACCGGAAGATCTGGTGAAGTCACTGCAAGGGCACATACAGAGTAAAATACATGATAAAAGATCAAACCAATCAGAGATGTCAAGATTATGAATTAATTGACAGTGCAGGAAAGACATCCAGTTAAGTGCTAGAAGTAGAAGACCAATCCAGTTATAGCTTATATATTGATTCTTCATATTAGACAACCGTCATGACAAAGGAAGAAATAAGGACAGTCAGAATATGAGAAATCACAAGATGCAAGACGCAAAGATCAAAGCAAAACTTACTTTTCAGGGCTTGCAGGAGGACTACGTGGTATTTCTTGCAAGTGACGTAGGAATATTGCCAACATCGAATTAAAAGATGGTCTTCTTGACGCCTTAAACTGGAGGCAGTCGCCAACCATCTTCCACAAATCCCTCGGTATTCCAACTCCGACGACACTTGCATATTGCGGAGGCAATCTCCCACCCTTGACAACAGCCCGGTATATTTCCTCTGCACTAAGACCAGCCCACCTGCACAGCAAGTGTCATTATCTAGGACTCAGAAAAATTTAAAGTGATCTTTGCACAGGAAGCTATAGGAAATGACACATCGAAATCCACATACGGGGCAGAACCAGTGCACATTTCCACCAACGTGCAACCAAAACTCCATGCATCCGACTCTCCAGAAATACCAATGGCATCATCCCAGAACTTCAGGGACTTCTTCACCGGTTCCCATGCCTCTGGAGCAGCATACTGGGGGCTAAGCATTGTACAATCCATGCAAGAATGGACCCTGGCTGAATCACACTCTGTTCGAGCTTTTCGGCAGGCAGGTTTTTTAAGGATTGAAGCAAGTCCATAGTCAGAAACTAACGCATGGCCATTTGCATCTAAAAGAAGATTAGATGGTTTCAAATTCATGCAAACAACTCCTGCTGCATGGAGTTCAGCCACGCCTCGTGCAATATCCGCACCATATCTACAAATGCAAAGAGAACACCAAGTCACGACAAGGTTCATTGGCAGAAAACATTATGCGATATAGCATTTTTACCGAGAACGAAAAAAGTACCACTAAAAGTTGCAGCTCACAGCATTCTTCAATCATAATTCAGTCGTTATGGAGAGCACAATGATCTAACTTAACAACCATTATATCCTTACTCTAGTTCCTGAAATTTCCCAAATAGTACACAGTAGAAGGCACCTGATGGTGTGCTTTAACTCTTTAAATTTCATAATACTATTTCAAATCTGTTGATGCAATATACCTCTCATCCAGTCACTATCTGGAAAATTAACATCCAAGGAGAACAAAATAACCCCAGATAATATTGTCTTCAAACCAAGTCTCTCTATGTTCTCACCCCTTTATTTCTTGTGCCTCGTGCATATGGTTTCACAGGACATGCTACCCCTTGTTTTCAAGTTACACTACGAGCCAAAAGCAAGTTTATTCCAACAATATTGAACCATCTTCAAAAAGATATATCTCCATATTTTTCACAATTATGATGACTTTTCCAATCTTCTAAGATGTCCTGGCATCATTTGCATCTCAAATAGGGAATGTTGTAGTGATAGTGACAGCCATGGAAGCCATCTTCCTTCCGCAAACTACCCTCTCCAATAATGTGAACTCATCATTTTTCGGCTTTACTCAATTTACTCCCCAAAAATTTAGGTACTGAAAGCTTGACTCCTTGAAATCACCAAAGCAAGCTGCACAATTGTCTTTTGGGGATCTTTCTCACCCTTTTTCCTCTTAATAGTTCCCAGCCATCCCGAATATGTATTATCAGAACCCCTCTACCCAATATCCAGCGATGGAGGAGAACAGCTCACAAAATACAAATGTTAAAGATGACAATAATGTTTATCACTGAGATGTAATCAGGAAGCATGGTCAAGTAATGCCCCATCAGTGCATCACTTGTTGACAGAAAACAATCTGAAATTTAATCTGCATTATCGAATTATAACTTGTATTTATAGGTAGCCCTGACTGACATAGCTTGAGATCTATAGGCATACACACAAGCAGGTCTGCACACACAAGTGCATGTTCTATCTTCCCATGGACGATCAACAGGAGCAGAATGACAAGAAAGAACAATGTCACAAACCCATGTTGACGAGTTACCCTGTGAAGCCCAAATCCACAGGGAAAGAAGCACGATGACTAACTTTTCTTCCACAAAGAACCCCATCATATTAAGAGTCTAGAAAGCACCGTAGTACGTTTTTGCTTGACCAAAAAAAAATCAAGGTGTTGAGTTCCGACGTAAAAGGGGAAAGAAGAATTAATCACGCGAATTCTGTAACACATTGCATCCAAACGTGCTAACAAAGAACTACCGAGAAAGATAATACACAAACCAGACATTAGAAGATAGACATCCCCGGATCTCACCTCACCCCATTAAAAAGATACCAATTTTGAACCACAAGCATAAGGGTGGAACTATACTTTCGCTTTGGCTTAAGTACCAATTCTTTCACGGCATAGAGAAAATGATATGAAAAAGCTTCTCAACAGAACCTTAAGATTTGCTCCAATGTCAGCCTCCCCTCGTTGCGCAGCATCTCTGACTGCACTGACCCGTGACACCTATCCAAGACAAGGCATAAGCTACCGTCTTCATTCCTAATGGCCCCGTGAAAAGTGCACACATTCCTACACCACATTGACATCTTCCTCAAGTTGTCAAGCTGCCCCTGCACCCAGTCCATATCCATGGCCGCCGCATCATCCCCAACTACCACCTTCTTGACGGCCACGCGGTGCCTACACCGCCCCCCACTGCTGCTGCCGATCACCGCCTCCCACACCTCCACTCCAGCCCTCCTCCCCTCCCCAATCTTCTTCACCCATTTCAAATCCTGGTGCGTGCCCAGCTCGATCACCGGCCCGCAGCCGCCGGAGCTCGAGGCCAGGGCCCCGCGCCGCGGCCTCGCGTCCTCGCCGTCCGCCTCCCCGTCGGCGTCGTCCTCGTCGTCGGTGAAATCGACGTCGAAGTCGGCCGGCATCGTGGAGTTGGAGTGGATGAGGGCAAGGACGGCGTAGTTCTTGCGGAGGGAGGAGACGGAGTTGCCGACGGCGGAGACGTGGCGACAGCGGGGGCAGGGGAGAGTGTTGTCGAGCGACGCGGCGAACATCCTGGAGAGGCACTCCTTGCAGAATCCATGGCCGCATTGGAGGAGCAACGGCACCCGGTCCTCCTCGTTGTACCGCGTCTGGCACACGGAGCAACACGGCACTTTCATCTCTCTCTCTCTCTGCGATTGCTCCCTCTCTCACTCTCTCTCTCTCTCTCTCTAGCCCTTTCTCTCTCTAGAATCTTCCCCCAAGCTGGAAGCGAGCAGGGGGGCCCCAAGCCGGCCGAATGGCGCGAGATTGGGGATCAGGGTTCGCGGCTCGAAGCGATCGGGAGAGGAAGCACCGAAGCTGAAGTCGAGGAGCTCGATAGATCCATGGGAGAAGAAAGAGAACGGAGGAGCTCAGGAGGAAGAAGGGATCGATCGAGAGAAGAGAGAGAGAGCTCTAGAGAGAGAAGGTGCGAGGGTTTTAGAGAGAGAGAGAGAGAGAGGGAGTTTTTTTCTCTTTTTTTTCTCCTTTTTTCTTTCTTTTTTTTTCATTCTTCTTTTTTTTTTCGGTTTTTCCGGTGATGTTTGTTCGGAGGATACTTTTTATAATGATTTTGCGGACTTTCTTTCCGCTCGATTTTCAAAGGTAGGCTGGGAGGAGCTGCTTGTTTTGTTCGTGAGTCCACACTGACCCTCCCAACCTGTCTCCCTCCACCTGTAAAGTACGACTGATTTTCAGGGCTTACTTTAAACATGAATTTAAAAGAAAAAACAAAAAACAAATTGCGAGGTTTTTGTCGCTCCTATTCGTATATGCTTTTGCTGCCAGCAAGAAAAACCACCGTTAATTAGAAAGAGAAAATTAATTAAGGAAAACAAAAATTAATCGGGTTCTTTATGGATTGATTGAGACGGTTGGGAGATAGGAAAAAAGTGTGATTTGAGTTACTATTAGCAAATCAGAAATTCATTTTTTTTTTGAAAGAGAATTTGTTTTGCTTTGATTTGTGAAGTGTGTTTTTAAGGATTTACTGTATTTATATATTTTTTTTGTGTATAAATTTTTCATTTATTTTGGAAAGTCTTACATGAGTGCTTGAAATATTATCATTTTCTAAAGAAAGAGTACTTATTGAAAATAAGTAATCAAGTCAATTTCCAATAAGAGCCTAAGCTCACCGGTTTGCCAAATCTCACTGGCCATGGGGCACTTTCTTTTTTTTCAGGGCAGCCAGGCATTTTTGGTCAAAACAAAATTTGGACTAAAGATTATAAATAAAAAAAAAAAAAAAGAATCAAAGCAGGGGCAAAAATGAAACCAACATCACGAACAAAAGCACGGATCTTTTATCTCTGGATGTGGAGTTCGCAAGCCAATGACGATGATATGAACCAACCGAAATCGAGATTTTTCCCACATTTTCTTGGCACCCTGCGCCAAAACACATGTTTTCCCCATTTACAACTCAAAAGAGTAGCTCGTACATTCTGCTTGAGGCAGCTTTTGACTCGGTGAGCCAGCACCAAACCGAAGCAGCTCAACCCCATGAAAATCAAGGGAACGAACGGGTTCTCGCCCATCATGATCAAGAATCTCAAGTCTCCAAAGAAACTAATGGCAAAACTTGCTGAGCTTGGACCATCTTCAGGTACGAGGGAGAGGGTTGTCTTGGAGATCTATGCTTTTTTGTTTTTGTTTTTTTTTTTTTGCAAGAGAAAAAGAGAAACTCGTACGGTGTCTTCGAGATCAATACGTTCAAGAAGCGCAAGTTTTCTATTGCGCCTCATCCCATTCTTCACTCGTATTGCTGAGATTGACTTGCGATTCCAAGACTAAAGATTAATGCTTTTCCTCTTAAAATCTGGGTTTTCATTTTTGCCTTGATTTGAATTAAACGCACCTTTCCCTTCTTCTTTTTTTCAAGACCTTTTTTCTAATTTTTCCTTTCATTCTTTTTAATATTTTTCAAAAATGTCCTACTCCAACCATCGGAAAAATCTAATGCTTGTTGATAAAAATATGGTCGGCCAACAAAGTCAAGCCATTATTTAAGATCACCTTACTACTTTATGCATTTATTTTGAAATAATATTTACTCCAGGTCTCTTTTGAGAAAATGACTCCATATTAGACACTTTTTTTGCCTCCTTTCTTTATATAATAAGGGTGCATTATGAGATGTAAAGTGGGAGAGGAGCTTTCCAAATGGGTTTTGTTTTGATAGGTGATGTAGGCGTTTCTTTGCGTGAATTTTATAATTTAAGGATTGTTATATGAGATATATAAAGAAAGGAACCCATTACAAATAAAAAGGGTACGATACCAATTTAGAACCATGCATGCGATTGTTTTATTTCAAAAATGTAAACCATTAGAAATTAGTGCATAATATTTTCCATAGGTCAACAATATCACGAGAGCGTACGTGTTTTTAACAAGAGCTAATTTTCACGTTTCTCCATAATTACTTCACTTTTTATTTTGACTGTAAATTTCTATCCGCAGTGCATTTATCGTACGGTCTTTTTCCCAAAATATTTTCACTCAAATCATTGTACTAATTACTTTTTCCGTTTTTCCTTTAGTCTTTCATAAATGTGTAGGTACCTCTTAATGAGATCGTATAGCCATGTCAGGAGACGGCATATGTAATTTATAGAGAAAAAAAGTCACTATAAAAGCCAGTGAAATTCAAAATCCGAATTACAACGCCATCAGTTAAAAAAGACATGGAAAAAGGCCAAAAAAAAAGGAAAAGAAAAAAACATGTCCCAGGAAGGAGTTTGACTATTCCGATCTCTCGGGTACCAGATTTCCAAAATACTTTAGTAGATGTACCGCGGTCAACGACGGCGTTTGATTAAGCGACCCCAATTATTTCTGACGAAGTCCCGTCGCTTCAGACACAGTTCATCGTCTTGACGATGCATAAATGGGCTTGGCCCACAACAAGCCCGTTCTAAGTGGCCACGATTAAGGCTTTCGTAAACGTGGTTAATTCATTTTGCGGAGCGATTTTAATGGCGTGCTCTCTCACATCCGACTTCCAATAAGATTTGAACTTAAGAAGGGCGGATCCTAATGCTATCTAAGCCAATATCATGTTTAGTGACTATTTTCTCTATTAACTTGCTCATCTCTAAACTAATCCATACATGCGATGCGAATAAGAAAAACTCGAAACGGCTAATAATTGCACACGGAATCTTTTCCATTATTTTGCGTTGCGAAGGTCACATGACCGTTCAAAAGACGTCCGAACCAGTACGGGAAAGAACGAATCTGAGATCTGTCGAGCCATGAGCTAGAACTTCCTGTCCGTCCGTTCGCAGGCGCGATGGGTTAGGCCGTTTGCCAGCAATCTCGACCATAAACAACACAGACCTGTCCACCGTTCACTCGCATGTCCTGTCCGAGTACATCAGCCAAACCCGTGCATAGCCGCAGAAGCTTTTCTAGCTTATGTTCGCTCTGCTACGTGTTCTTGAAGGGACTCGACTTTTTACTTCACCATCAGTTAACTGGGTCGGATCTTTTGAAAGTTCGTGCACAGTTTTGGCTGTTGCTACGGCGGGTGAGTGATCACACGAGCTTGTATTCGTCGGGATCGATCTCACTGATCATTCCATAGAAGTAGATTAAGAAACAGACTGGAAATATTTCTAAAAGTAGCGCCGGTGGTATAATTTATATATTCCCAAAAATCAAATAATAGGGATACAGGCATATATGCAGATACGAGTAATTACAGAGGGTGGGGTGGGGTGGCCGAGGCGGCTGCAATCGCCCACCTCAAACTCCTCAACGTACATCCAGAAGAAAAGGAAAGAAAAGAATCAAGCTACAGCATCAAATAGGGTAAGCACATCTAGAAACGCAGAATCATTGAAATAGCTGGACGGCACCATATCTCTATGGCCACCGTGGACGGACCCGCCTTTGAACGGTTCGAACACCGAGTCCGACTCGGTCGGCGAGTCGCAGCTCAAGTTATTATGATTATGGATCCCGAATCCGCAGTTACTACTACCGATGCCACCATTACCCCCCATGCAATAATCACCAGCCGCCACGAACCCTCTCTCATCGGCGCTCTGACTCCGGGGCTTCTCGCCGCCGCCGTCGGCGTCCATGAACCGAGCGACGTCCGAGTCGCGGCCGGTGAGCCCTTGCACGGTGGCCCTGAATTCGGCGGCGCTCGTCTTCACCTTCATGGGGCTCGATATGTAAACGACCTTGATCCCTTTATCGGCGGACGACCTCCTCCGCGCCGCGCCCTCCGGCTTACGGCTGTTGGCGATCTTCTTGCGGGGGTGGTTGACGCCAAGCACGTCCATCTTCAGCGGCGCAAGATCTCAAACGAATCTCGAAATCTCACGACGAAAGGGAGTTTCACACGAAGCTGTATAGTTGCTGGGGTCTTTGAGCAAGGATTAAAACGGGTGGAGGGAGGGCTTTATATAATGATGGCGGGACAGGGGGGTGTGGAAAATAAGAGGTTTTTCGGGATGTTTCGGAGAAGGAGATGTAAGAAGAGAGAGAGAGGTGTCTAGTCGAGAGGAGAGGGGAGGAAACAGGAGGAAGCGAGAGTGACGGGATTGGATTAGATGGAAGATTCTATCCGAGAAAAGGGAGATGCTTAGATGACCCGGAATCGCACTGTCCGTTTGGTGACACGCCGTAGCTTCCCCTCTCTACGGTTCCTAGAGCCAGGACTTTAGCTAGGGTTTTCATTCGGGCATTATTGGATAACGCACGTGCGCAGCCACACGCGACCCGGCTGGTTGCCAGTCCAAATGCAGCCTTTGAAAAAAACCAAATGTGCGCATACGTGGCCGGACGGCATTGGCCTGGTGAGTCGCGGTGGGAGGGAGCGGGGAGGGAGTTTCCGGGAAGCTGATCATGTCTCCCCGCCTTTGATTCTTCGAAGCTTTTCCTTATTCATTATTGTCAATTTTTGCTTTGATGACGACGACAGGGTGGAGGCGATATCGTCGCACGAGCCGAGTTTTCATATGTGAAAAAGCCCCAGCACGTCGCTTTCGTTTCGAGAAAAGAAGGGCCCCTTCGTACATTGAACTTGTCCCATGTGGGGACGTATCAAGATATTTCCGTAAATCTGAATCTTTTTTGCGTGCGTGTCCAAGATCATCTCCGTAGTCCGTAAAAATTTATTCGATAAGCGTCGTCCTCGAAAAACAGTGTGCGGAAAGCGTACATCGACGGTTTCGTATAGGATGGGAGTCGAAGCTCTTGTTGTGCTGTTTGATTAACAATATCATGTGATCTAAGCAAGAGTGACTGTGCGTGTTTGTTTTAAAGCTTTTGTTAGTGGAGCATTTGTATCTTGAGGGGGACTATTAATAGTCACATGAGAGAGCGAAATGAAGTTTAACGTGATCTTGTCATTGGACTTTATGAAATGTTTCTAGCGCTATTGATTTGGATGATTTGTTTCAAGTTTTGAGATTCGTCATCGTTGATTGATAATACGCCCTAAACAATTGTACCCTAAAAACAAATCCTTATAAGTGATGTGTTTAAGAATAAACTAATGGAAAGGAAAAAGACTAGCGCATTTAAAAGTCATATCTCATTTGGAGTTTAATTCGTATAAGCTCCAATCCAAGAAAAAGGTGTTTGTCAAACAAATCTAGTTTAGCCGATAAGGGAATACGAGAAATTTAAAAATAGTTAATTCATTATTTGTAACTATTTCTGAAGTCATATGTTTAATGGACAAAGCAATTTGATTCTGATAAGTAATAGGATGATTTGAATGGAGACAAAATCCACGCTCCAAATTCAAGTCAGGCTGGTAAGTTAATGCTGCTGCCCTTCAATGCAAATTTTTGGGGGGCAAATTCAGAGAGGAATCGTACTTAATAATTTCGCGAAAGGTGCATTAATCAATGACGACGTGTCCTAATGCAACCCACGGCGTGACGAGGAGGGAGTGCTGGGAAGAGCAAAAGGAGGAAGGAGCCCAGGAAACAACGCCAGCGATCTAGAAGCCTAGAGGTGCCAATGGCGACATCAATCTCCCACTGTTTATTCAATGAGACAAGCTCCGTCGAGGAGGACTGGGATATTAATAAGAGAAAGAAAAGAGGGGGGCAAACGAGCGGTTTGACAATCTGGCTCCCTTCCCCCGTCCCTCTAGAACGCCGACCCCACATCGAAAACGTACAAAAATACGAGGCGGGGCCCGCACGTGGTGGCGTAGTGCGCTGCAGCTTGGAGGATACGCCACCCCGTGACGTCAAAGAAAGCGTCCCTTTCTGTCTTTCTCTGTCCTCGTTTTGATTAAAAAAAAAAGGGGAAATTCGAGAAAATGAAATCTCGCTTTCGCGACCTCAGAACGGCGATGGCGCCGATGTCGGTCCAGGGGGGTGCGGGCGGGGGGAGGGTTTCCTTCCACGCAAGCCCGTCCCCGCAAGTGGCACTTTGACCGGAGCCGCATTTACGGACCGCCGGAACGTGCGGTGCAGGACTCGCCAACGATGCCGGGCATCGCTGGCAAAAACGACGTGCGCAAGTTCCTTCCTTGTTGGGCCTGGGTCTTGGAATATGGGCCTCGAACGGGTGCAAGTTGGGCTTCGCTTTCGGAGCTCGTGCTTTGCCTCTTTGTCGCTGGGCTCGCGTTTTGAGGTCCAGGCTCGAGCCCCCACCTCTTCCCACTTTTTTCGGGGATTACGACAAAATACGATTTGTTGAAACGTGGAAATCCTCGTCGTCGTCTTCGTCTTCTTCTTCGTCCGTCCTTGAGCTACTTTCCTAGGAAATAGCTTATTTGTTTTGTTTTACCCGTTTCTATTTAGGGTTCGAGAGAAGACAGAGCTCGAACTGAGACGACGGAATTGACTATTTATGAAGATTGGATTCGTTTGATTAACTAGGTTGGAAAGTGCCGTATTCATTGTGAAATCTATGTACAGACTCTTCTTTTGGAAAAAAAGGACCAATAAATCTCGATTGATATTTAAAGAACTCCGATTCACATTCAAGGCTTTGCTATAAATGATTCAATATTCACGACTGCTTATATCAATAAGCAAATAATGACGTTCAAAGTTTTAACTCTACCATATCAATAAGTATATGGTTTCTCATTCATCTTTTTTTCCCTCTACCTCTCTCTCTAGTTTTCTTTTGAGGACAGTAAACTTAAATGCTTTATCTTTCTTCAACATTATCCGTTGAATATAGCCATTGGAAAAATGCAAAACATCGTCTAAACTCAAGTATCAAATTATAATTGCCGATTCGATCATTGTGTTATCATACACCAGATTTTATTGTGTTAATCTACATATAAAGAAAATGCGTGTGAGGCCACAAACCGTATAAATAGTTAAGAGAAAATTGATTGTGTTAAGTGGTATAAGAACACTCGACCGTTTATTCTTTTCCACACCCCCCCCCCCCCTCTTTCAAAATCAAGCATTTGGAAAAATCAACAATGGCTTATAAAAATTCTTACTGGGAACTGTATTCGTAAAAGGGAAGCACCGTATATTATCGGCGGCGAAAATTAATATCAAGTCGCCCCCTTTCCATTCATACTTTGTCGGGATAACTATTTTTCTTTTAATTTTGTCATCCTCACGTCGTTGCTTCTCAGCAGCAACGTCAAGTGGTGGTCAGACACGTAGCAAAATGTGAAACGAGGAAGAGAGAGAGGAGCAATTTTAGTGGTTGAGGGATGGAAAAATTAACGGTGGATGATGCCGTTTTTTGGATTCTTGCAGATGGTAAGGTTGTCCGAATCCTCTGAATATCTGGCACTGCCAACAGGGAAGGCCAATAAAATAAGCACCCAAGAAAACGACCATGAATTGTCAAAGCACTCAACTCAACAGTGACGAAGAAAAACCAAAGAAAAAAAAGATGAAAAAGAAAAATTGCCGGTCTTTGGAAAAAGCAGAGAGAGAGAGGGGCAGAAAACAACGGAACAAAGTGAACGCCTTGAAATCGGGTAAGAGTTGAGCCAAGCGTCACTTTCTTTCCTCCCCTCTCCCCACCCCTTCCTCCAATTTCGCTCGCTCACTTAATCCGACACAAATCATCACTCCCATCTTCTCCCCACATCAATTCCCCATGTGGGTCTTCGTCCAAAATCTCATCTTGTGGAGAGGGAGTTTATAAATAATTTCTTGGCCAAGTCAAAGGGACTTGGACTCTGATCCGACTTTGCTTGCCTCCCTGGTTGATTTTGACTTCGTGGGTTGCTCGAGTATCGAATTCTCGTAAGAGGGTAAGAGCATTCTTGACTCCACGAGTTAAGAGATCTGTTCTTGAGTCTTGCTTCTTTCGTCCCAACACCGGCTCTTGCTCTTTCAAGAATCTCGTGAAGCACAGCATTAACGTCAATTCGTGGGTACTGGGAAATGGATTTTACATCCTCGGAATTGTGTTTCATCTGGGTAATTCACGGATCTTCTTCTTAGTTCAGTTGTAATTGCTCCACCTTGGATTAAGGTATGGTCCATCTTTGCCCATACAGTGGCGTGATCCTCAAAGCCGTGCAACCGGCGAAGCCTGCTTTGTTTTCTTCATGGGTCGTCCTTTGATTTGTCTCCTGCTTCTTGTCGAGCCGCTTCAATTTCCTCTGTATACATGTTCCGATATGCTTTGCGATGGGATTATCGTTTGTTCATATGATGCGGGAGCTTGTGTCCTTAATTCCTTAGCCTTGTCTATGAAGTCCCAACGGTACTCTCTTAAGCCCTAGTGTCATGGGTGCGGCTGTGAGTTGTCTCAGGAAAGGATTTCCGATGAATTACATGTTCGTGCTCTTCAATTGCGATGGAAATAGATATCACTCTGGACTTGTTTCAAGTGTCATGATGTCTATCAAAACAATGGACATGTGAGGACTTCTTGTGCTCTTGTTGTTTATCAACAATTTGATACTGTTGACATGAATAAATCAGGCGCTGCTAAGTTTTGTAAAATAGTTGCTGTTTTATAATGGATGGTTGGTATCTAGGTTTGTTCTCAGAGAATTTTCTCTTAGTATGTGTGCTTATATTGCATCTCCTCTGGTGCTGACAAGTTTGTGATCTATCTTTTCTTTTATGTATCTAATCACGATAGGTTTCTATTGATAAAATGTCCTTTTTTGTGACCCTTCTGATCATTAAATTCTCATTTGCTCAAAGCAGTAGAAGAAGGGGATAACTCCACGGTGAAAGGATCTGCTCATGATTTTTGAATTCTTGTGAGGCAAATTTTGGGTTTTCTCCATAATAAGAATCCTGACATGACATTGAGCTGATAGATTTTACATTCTTCCGAGCAATGCGAAAGTGACGTAATTTTGGGGGTTTCAAACATTGGAGCACGGTGAAGAGAATAAAAAGGCCTGCGGTCAGTGGGATGCTGACTTTGATCCACAATTAGTGATCTTAAATCTATCTCAGTTCTTGTATTCCTCTTATTGGTGAGTCAGCTGTTCACGTCTCGCTGAATTTATGAGCCCATTTTAATATCTTCACTTAGATATCCCTTATATGCCAAATTTCTTGACTCCTGATCGATTGCACTGGAACTCTCTTTTCTCTCTCTCATTTTACCATAAGTGCAATGTGACGCAGCTTTCTTTGAAGTGTCAGACCTTAGTTCAAACTAAAGGCGATAAGAAAGCATCGCCTCGATTTCTTTTGTTCTCCTAATATATGCTTTTGTGGTGTAAACAGTCAGACATCAATTAATAATAGGCGTGCAACGACTCTCTTTACGTCTCGGAGGACACTGCCAGAAAAGGATTGGCCCCTAAATCTTGCGTTGAGACCTGCATTAATATAGAGTATTCAGAAGAATCGTAGAAATCCAAATGGCCGATGGCAGTCCAAGAACCGACATCTCAAGTGATGACACAGATGAGAAGAATCAGAGGGTGACTCTCGTTTCACTTAGTCCATCATTTCTTCTTTCGTACAAGTTTAATTGTACAAAATTGCTCGTTTTGATTGTAAAGAAACTACAGATAGTTCTTATATGTTTCCGGTCTGTGCTTTTGTATATTTAACATAACTCATGAGGAGTGCTCATTTCTTTGGAGATGGTCCCGGTGTCGTCCAGTATATACAGAGATATAACATTTAACTGTCCATAGTGCAGTTCGACCGGGGTAAATCTACAGCTATTGTTGCCTATGATTCCAGTGACAGATCAAAGGACAAGACCGATCAAAAGGTCATACTGCATAATTTGGTTTGAGCATATGAGATTAATTTGTTGTTTTAGCCAGCTGATGAAGTCTTTGATTCTTTTGCCAAATCGACATGCAGACTCTTCGCAGGCTTGCTCAAAACCGTGAGGCGGCAAGAAAAAGCCGATTAAGGAAAAAGGTATGTTTATTGATTTTCATCTGTTATGGTATGTGTCTGTTTACATTCTTCTATTTGTTCACCAAAGGCTTTCCTTTTACCTATCTCTTAGGCATATGTCCAACAACTGGAGAGTAGCCGCTTGAAGCTAACTCAACTAGAGCAGGAACTCCAGCGAGCAAGACAACAGGTAATTTTTGGTTGCTCACCAAGTTAGCAGATATTTACAGTTCGTACTTTCTGGTAAAAGTCATCTGTACATCGAAATGTAACTTGATGTTTCTTCCTCTAGGGGATATTCATATCAAGCTCAGGAGACCAAGCTCACTCATCTGGTGGAAATGGTATTCTTTTATCTACATGTCATTTAGATGCAGTTTTTCCATAGCTAGCTTGTGGATACTAGTTAACAAGTGCCTCACTACTCTGCAAATTAATTGAGAGAAGTATGCAGATCCAGATACAGTAGGGTTATTCTGAGGTGCTAATGCTGGTAAAACATAATGCTGGTCAATTCCTTTTATAAACTTAAGTGAAAATGGCAGGACCAACAATTTTTTCCCGTTTTTATGAGACTGTTGCCTCTTTCCAACAATTTCGAGAAGTAAACTTATGCATGTAGCAACAGAGGAACAGTGAAGGGATGATGCAAGACAGAAAAGGAGAGCATGAAGTTGACATATCCTTGGTGGATTAGACTTAGTAGTCATATGGAAAGCTTATGCACTGTGTCAAATGATTTGTTCAACTGATTTAGTGACACGAGAATTTTAAGGAAAAGTCATGGACAGAGTTCACAAGACCTTAGGCCATTCCGTTTGGTGGAAAGGGCATGGATCAGTTATTTGCTGGTAATAGTGGGTGGGTGGATGCCGAAGAGATGATTGTCTAGGTATGAGGCTTGCAGTGACAAAAATTTTACTATGCAAACTGGTTGGTAATAGTGATGGGTGGTTGGACGCTGAAGAGTTGATTGTCTAGGTATCAGATTTGCAGCGAGAAGGATTTTGCAATCATACATGCATCCATGCATGGGTAATGAACAGCTTTGGGAAAATTGGTCGTTAAGTTGTGAGTACATGTTGAAGGCTTCTCTTCTGACAAATTGAGGAGAAGGTCAACTTCTTCTACAGAAATTTGAGAAAAATGTACTAACCTTTTCTAGATGATGCATTTTGGTCATTTGCATGCTTTGTGTCTGTCACTTGAGTTGACATCCTTATCGTGAGTTGTCAAAGTGCTCCAGCCGTATAATCAGGATGTTTACTTTAGTGCATGTCACATAAGTTAGAGCTCCAATTGGAATGCTTTTAGTTTGGGTTAGTTCATACCTTTTTTTTAGGTAAGTTCATCTATAATTCTTGATCTCTTTTTTTTCTGCATTTTTTGCAGGGGCCATGACATTTGATGTAGAATATGCCCGGTGGTTGGAAGAGCAAAACCGGCAAATCAATGAGCTGAGGTCAGCAGTGACTGCCCATGCAGGTGATGGGGAGCTACGTATCATTGTTGATGGCATCATGGCACACTATGATGAAATCTTCAGGCTGAAGAGTAATGCAGCCAAGAATGATGTTTTCCATCTCTTGTCGGGAATGTGGAAAACACCAGCTGAGAGATGTTTTATGTGGCTTGGCGGATTTCGTCCATCAGAGCTCCTCAAGGTAAGGACCTTTTCTTTTCTTCATTGGGGGAGTCTAAAATATCTTCTGGGGACTCAGTTAGCAAATGCTCCGAAGTTGTATTGTTTTGAGACATGGCACTCCAGCATAATGCCCATCCATTGACCTGTTCTGGTCAAATTATGGCTTCATTAGTTTCAATGTTGTTGTTTCTCGGGGAAATTAGTTCCCTGCTGATACCGCTGACTCTTCCATTTGACCATCTCACAGCCTTATATACAACTCTTAAGTGGAGAACCATATATAGGAGATAGTTGAGAGTCATCAAGTAGACAGGAATAAGAGGTCTCACACCTGGCAAATTTTCTGATCTTGTTTCACCTGAGATCAAAATAAAGATAGGCAATCTGTTTTAGGTAACTTACATGGTGGGAATTACCACCCTAAATTGATTTGTTCACTACTCCACTCACACATGACATGACTTGCCCTTGTTCTCACCTTTCTCAATCTTGGAATATAATAATCACTCATCTGCAAACTTGGTAGATCAGACAATTGTCTACCTGTCGTGTATGAAGTGCTTTTGCCAACCACTCCCTTGGATCACTCATCTGCAAACTTGGTTGATGAGACAATTGTGTACTAGTTGTGTATGAAGCACATTTGCCAGCCACTCCCCTGGCGCTTCATGCACCTATGCATGGTACCCTTTTCTTCCCAAGTGAAAGCAAGCCTAGAACTTAAGCGGCCTTATTTTCTGCAGTAGCTTTTTTTGTTTCCCTAGTCAGACAGTAGTTTGTTAACTTCCAGCATGTGGGTTGATATGAATAATGTCATTGCATGTTCTTGCATAATTATCTTGCAAGTTCAACATCTGATGCGACACCTGCATAATTATCTTGATGGATTTGTTTGAGCAGCTTCTCGTGAATCAGTTGGAGCCGCTGACAGAGCAGCAGCTGACGGGTATCGGAAACTTGCAGCAATCCTCCCAGCAGGCAGAAGACGCGTTGTCTCAGGGGATGGAAGCATTGCAGCAATCTCTTGCCGAGACATTGTGCAGCGGATCTCTGGGTTCTGCGGGTTCATCTGGCAATGTGGCAAATTACATGGGTCAAATGGCCATGGCTATGGGAAAGCTAGGGACACTTGATGGGTTTATCCGCCAGGTAATATAACATCAATCTTCTGACCAAAAAAGAATATAACATCAATCTTCTGATCTCTTTGGATGTTCATATTGGATTCCCACAAACCTGGATTGGGTCATTCTTTTCGGGTGCTAGAGTTGTGTTATAGACTTTCCCTTTGGTGTCATACTTGAGAAGTTTATTCCTGGCCTTTCATGGATTTTCCATCAATTGAAGGAAAGAACATATCATCTTTGACTGCATGTCAGTTTTCAATGTCTAGCATTTCTACGTAGCTTGCTGTCGAACCGACGTCCAAGATTTTGGAATGTTCATATAGCTCATAATAGAAAGTCAGACCGAGTTTTCTGGATTTTTCTCTACTATTAGTTTGATTTGATAATGGCAGCATATAATACTAGATCCTGCTGTAGATATTTAGAGGGAATCAACTGTTAACCAAATCTCATGTTTCCTGCATGCAAAGCATGCAAAAATGATTGTAAGGACAAATTTCATAAACTGGTAGCATAACTTCGCCTTTTTCTTGATACATACTATTCAATTCGATTGCAAGCTATTATGATCCTTACAATGAACCAGTGAGAAGGTCTAGGTAAACATCCTAAGAGCCCCTGAGACTGATTCTAGGATCTTGTGCTGCCAAGTATTTCCTACAACTTTTCTTTGGGGTATTGTTGTTCTATGCCTCTGGCTTTATTCTGAATCTGATTTTAACTATTTTTGATTGCCGCCACCAGGCTGACAACCTGCGGCAACAGACTCTACAACAAATGAATCGCTTATTAACGACTCGTCAGTCAGCTCGTGCACTCCTTGCAATTCATGATTATTTCTCCCGACTTCGGGCCCTTAGTTCCCTCTGGCTTGCCCGTCCAAGAGAATGAAGAGGTCATGGTCTATGCAGGCTGACATGTACATTGGTGATCTTTAGGAAGCTATCAGTTTTGAAGTAGTTTCGGACCTAGAACTGGTTTATTTCTAGTTTTCTTCATTTTTTTTTTCTTTTGGCTATAATTATTTTTTCTTTCTTAGACACGAAGTCACAGAGAATTGATTGATGGTATGCTAAGCTATCATAGGTTGGGATTGCATTGTTCTCATTGAAGATACTGCTAATTGTGTAGGCACTCCTGTTCATTAGTCATCTAATAATTGGTGCAACCATTATTGCAGCTTCTGGAATGATGTGGTAAGATTGTTAAATGAAGCACTTCGAATCATTCTGATAATCCAAAATTACTTTCTAATCATCACAAGTTTGTTAATGAAAACTTGGTGGTGGCCCGTGGGTACCCGGCGGTGCACGAGTTGTATAATATATTCCTTCCGACAGATCAATATGGCTCACGGAACATAAAGTAAAGGAGCAAATTTTCCTGACGTGTCGACTAGGCCACCTTTCTAGCGCGTCCTGGGATTTTAGATAAACTACAGATATCCTCTTTAATTTCTCACCTGTTACTTGTAAAACACTCGACGTGTAATTGGATTCTTTCAGATTGCCAATTTTCTTTTGGAATGCTCTCTGCGAACGAGGGTAATATTTATGTAAAGAGTTCGAGGACCAATTATGAACATAAACTGATTTGTGAGCGAAACGCGAGGGGAATATGGGAATTCTTCCTAAACCATTTGAACAAGACATTTTACTTGTAATCCAAATATAAGTAAAGACTAAAATATATGCAGCTCCTACATTTCGCGACTATTCTCATCATATTCCATATGTCAGCTAAAAAAAGCCAAAAGACCTGCATAATTTAGAGAGGAGCTAACTTTTACTTTCGGGTCACGCACATGCCAAATTGAAGACGAAAATAGGGACATGACTGTTAGTAATGAGTCCATGCTAAGGGTGGATACCGAACTTGAAAATTGTCTTTATAAAATATATAGAAAGACAAGATTATGTCGTAAGGTTTTGATGCTAAAGGGCAATATCAATGAGAATTCATCTGAGAAGTAGAAGCCGTGGGAGAAGGGCTCTTGGACTCCAGCTCTAAGATCCTTCAATGCTCAAGACAATTACTTGATGTGTTCATTTCTGTGTGTTAAACCAATGCATTAACAGTCCCGCTCCCAGGGACTTAAAGCAGAATTGCCTCAATTCCCTCAATTTCCTCCTATTTCAAGACTAAAAAAAATAAAATTTAATGGGTAATATTGAGCTCTGATTGACAAGCTTCTCCAAGCAAAACTGCAACACATAGATATGTTTGAATGCCCTACTCAGTTCTAGTCCAGCATGTCTGGAGCTGACATAATTCACATATGCAAGCAATTGACCGAGAATAGAACTGAAAGAATATAGTACACATAAAGTCAAACGAATTCTCAACTGAAAAGGGTGATTACCCCCAATGTAGAAGAGCAATTGCAAGTACAAAGTTTTATTCCAGAGGTTTGCACCTGAAATCACAATCTTTAGCGAGACATACCACTGATGAAAGCTCAGAAGTAGTTGCTTTTATAAAAACTTTTCAGGAAATCGGACATGTCCTTCTCCTTTGCGCCTAAATCCTGCACAAGCCCATGATTTCCCACCACATATTGGCCAATGATGTGGTGCCTCTGCTTAGCATGCTCTGTAATATTGTTGAGTTCTTCCATCCCCTTGAAGAGAAGCATATCAATCACCTGCAGCTTATTGCTATCAGAATGCTGGCGACTCTATCACCACTATGCAATATGAAATATTCGATATGCAACATGCTCAACCAGAAGCTCATATCCAACTTTGATTATGCTATTTCAAAACATCCTTCATTTTTCTTAGCCAACTGTCATAGCTAAATTGGGAGAAATAGGTAACAATGATCGACTTTTATATCCACAGTTAAACAGTTGACATGATACCCACTGGGCATGGCCCAGTGGTAAGGGAATTGGGGGGTGGGGACACTAGTATCATAGGTGTGGCGTTTGACTCCCATGCTCTGCAAAAGGCAGAGCAATAGTCTGAGAATAGAGAGAAGAAAGAAAAAGAAGAGGGGGGGGGGGGTTAGGGGGGATTGAGTCAACATGATTGATCATCTTTTCAATTGACCGTCTTATTGCCAACGCTGTTTCTGTAAGCGATAAAATCCATTCATGATCTTTTCTCAAACAGACAGTACTTTTGTTTTTTGTTTTTTCTTTTAATTGCAGCCTAAGCCCTGACGAAATAAAACCGGTTATCCAAATCATTTGATGCACATAAGAAAGGTGTGCATCGACAGCATCATCGAAGATAAAAAATCAGAACAAACATTTGAGTGAATAGCCAACTATATGACTACTCAACAAGCAGCACTTAATATGCACACAACCTTAATTTAAAGCATCATTCACTTCCTGTCTCGATGGAGTTTTTTGAAGTTAGTGCCATGAACAAGTACTCTTTGTGTTAAAAGTATTGAAGACTGAGAATTCCCCTCCTCTCTATAACTTTATTAGATATCAGAAAAGGACTGAATGCACTTCATAATATAATTTCTAAGAGTAATTTCACCACATGCTTCACATCAACAGGCACCAAAGTAATCAGCTGAAAAGACTTATCCATGACAGTCATTTTCTGGAAATTCGACATTGTGGCTTCAACATTCACCATTAAACCTGATACGTGCTCCTAATTGACACTTCAAAATCAATTTTGACGTTTATCCAATCAGGAATGACCAGAACCACACGAAGAGATACCATTGCTTGCTTGACACAACCTGTGCATGCATGCATAATTGTTGAGCATACCAGCTGATTAGATGCATACGCCTGACCAATTATACAATGCCATTCCATAAACACTAAGACAAATGAAATACTTGTGGGGTGCGGGATTCTGCAACAGCATTTAGGCTGAAATTGGGTCAATTTTCACATATCTAGAATGATAACATATATCGAGAAAATCCTTGTCAGCCGCAGACTCCATATGCCTTTACAGGAGAGAATCAATAAAGGCTTACTGAACCACTCACAACTCGAATTCCAATATACTATAACAACTGTGCTAAAAAAAACACGGGATCTATGAGCAATTGGACCGGCGGCAGAGAGCCGAAACGCAACAGGACACTGGTGCCAAATGATAAAGGTAGGCACGAAACTGACGCCTCCAAAAACAATTACGAATGCCCATTTCAACGGGTTCCAGAACGCCGCCCCCAACTCTATCCTTCGCCGCAATCTAAGCCCCGATCAACCAAACCACACATTTCGATTCGCTGCCATTCACCGCCCCGACCTAGCGACCGTAAACGCAAATGGAAGCCACGTGCGGAGAGCGACGAGAGGGCGATGTAAATTCACGATCGGAGAAAGAGAGGGAGAGAGGACCTTAGGGTTAGTGACGTGAAGGTTCTTGCGGATCTCGGCGGAGATGGCGGAGCGGAGGTGGGACTTGGTGACGACGTCGTCGAGGTTGTAGATATCCATGATGGTTGGGATGGAGCGGCAGGCCGCCCGGAAGAAATCGAACACCCGGTGCCTCGCCTCCTCCAGGCTCGCCGAGTTCGGCGGAACCTTCACGCTCCTCAACGTAAACGCCATGGCTGGCTCAGTTGCGACCTCCCCTCCTCCCTTCTCTTCCCCCACCCCGAACTCACTGAGTCGAAATCTCGCTCGCTCGCTCTTTAACCTGAGCTGCAGTTTCTTCCCCAGCAGAGCAGAAGACGACCACAGACGGAGGCACCCCCACGCTCTCGTGACTTAATGCTCAGACCGGACCGGGTTTTGGGCTTAACCGGAAGTTTTGGGTTCCTCCGAAACCGGACTTTTAATATAGAGGTTTCTATCTATGTCCGCCGATTTAATTGTCTCAAAATCTACTTCCTTTTACACTATCTAACCTTCACGTTCTCTTTATGAACACACCCCCACCACCCCCCCCCCCCCCCCCCCCCCCCCAAAAAAAAAAAAAGAAAAAGAAAAACCTTCACATTCTCTTATCAAATAGATCCCAGCTCAGACAATCAGTCCACTAATGCACTTAGGCCCTCAAAGGACCCACCAACCGGCGTATAAAAAGGCGGCGTATAAAAAGGTAAGGTTCTTCGTCTTAAAGGGTAAGACCAGATTTTATAGTCTCAAAATCTACCTTTTCTTTTTCTACACTATCAAATTTCAAAATCAAATGGCATTTTGCACTATCTGCACCTTCAAATTCTGTTATCATATGAACCCAAAGCTTGAAAAGAGGGGTCAAACTCTCGCTTAGCGCATATGGGTCAGCTCAATCTACCCATTGAAGGCACTTTACTAGTAAGGATAGAATTGGATATGGTAAAAAATGTAGGAACATTTTATTAGATCCTATCTGCTTTTTGGTAACTCGCAAATTTAAAGTTGGATATTTTGATATCCTATTCTATCTGTTATCTAGTAGAAATTGGATATCAATATAAATGAATAAAAATAAAGATGATGGTTTTCCAGGCCCTTATGGCTGCCGCACCTTGCCGTCACGCGTTCGGGTTACGATGGCTTAGTACGAAGACGAGGCATAGGATTGAGACCTGGATCGAAAGCTCCTGGTGCTTGGTCTTGAGTTTCGGGTCTTGAAGGAGAAATAATTGGAGAGCAGATCTGGGGATTTGGGGCTTAGTAGAGACAGTGAGGGTGGCGGGTGCGATTTGGCAGTGCCGTGGATGGGTTCTGATTTGTGGACCATGGAGAGAGAGATGCGAGTGTGGATGTCGTTAATTCTTTATCAAGATCATAATTTCTCAATAGTCGGTGGATTACTATTGGGGTTTATGGGAGGAGTGTGCATGGTCCAGGTGAATGGCTCTTGACTTAGAATCAGGAACCTCAGCTAAGTACCGATTCCAATTTTTTGGAATTGGGAACCATCCATTTAGTTGCATGGATCCACTTAGGAGCCAAACCACCGGTCCGGTCTGGTTTCCTGAGTGGATCCATGAAACCAGTTTTTAATAGTCAATGGAGCAGTAACCACCCAGAATCGGAATAGGAGCTGGCAACCTTTTTTCTTTATTTTTTTTTATTTCCCCTTTTGTTTTCCTGGCAAAAACTCTGTCCGCCTGAGAGTACAACAAGGGTTTATGCAAAGCTCCGTCGTTGCGAAGCCCAGCTTGCTTGTTGCCATGGCTTTGTAGCTGATGGGTTCTACTAATTACATGTTGAAGAGGTTTAGTGATGGTTTGGGGTATTTGAATAGATTTAATAGGATGTTGGCTAAGTTAAAGGAAGAGGGGTCTAGACTCCATACTCTAAAGTGGAAGACATTAGACCTGTGTAGCACATGTTGCTTCTTGAGTTGGCGAACGTGAAGATGGCAATGGCAAGAAGAGGGGAAGGGATCTTAGGAAGTATATGGAAATTTTTTTAATATTAAAAATTAATATATTATTATAATATAACCGGTCCGGTTTGAATAGACAAATCCGCCCATGGAATTAGGAACTTGACCAGTATCCACCGATTCCCATAAATTGGAATTAAGAACCGGACCGATTCCCTTAAGAACCACCAATTCTGGGTGATTCGGGTGAGTCCCGATTCCTTTGCACACCCCTAATTTATGAGAGTGAGAGAACCTACTAACAGAGTCAACTGCAAACAAAAAGGTCTTGCGAGATACTGGATATCCAAAAGTGAAGCGGACTGAATGTCCTTCAGATGCAAAATCGCAAATGAAGTGTTGATACGAGTCCTACAACGTCACTTCGCCACTGCCGAAGAGGCTGCCAGGCACAGCGCGGTTGGGCACGGAGGAGAGGCTGTGGTTGGGGAAAATTCTGGTTCTCCTCCTATGTAGCTCTCTTGAGCAAGCAATTTCACTCTCACGGATATAAGAGAAATTCTATCCCACTCTCTTCTACCTCTAATTTTGTTTTTAACTTTTTTATCCTGACCATATCTCTTTTATTCTATTCTAAACAGCTACCAAACAGGATAGGATAAATCCCGACTTTTACCATACGACCAAACATGACCTTGAAAGATACTCTCACTGAGCTCATGTGTGAAAAGAAGAGGCCCTTTTTCTTCCCCAGGTCTCTTGCTAACACAAATCCTCCATGGACACATCACTCAAGGAAGATTCTTTCCCCCCAGTCTCTTGCCAACCCCTCCACTCCTAGTCCATTGAATTAAACATCGGGAGGTTTTCATGCGGCCAAGTCTAGGTAGGCCCCTTTTGCTTTGTGGTGTGCAGCTTCATGCCGTCTTACGGAGTTCGAGCAAGTCCCGGTCTTCAAAACTGTCCATCAACGGTATTTCCTTCCAACATTCCTTCATACTCCAAAGAAAAACTGAGTAATGATAAGCCTTTTAAAGGGTAGTATTGCTTTCTATTTTTTTCACCTTCCTCTCTGCTTCCCAGTCTTCCACACAACCAAATAGTCGCTCAATGGTGGGCATACTTCTTAAATTTGGATACGGTGAGGACCTTAATATGAGAGAGAGAGAGAGAGAGAGAGAGAGAGAGAGAGAGGTAAGGATGTAATCTGCAGTCCACTTTCACATCCAACAGGACTCCAGGAATATCACAAGAGGAAAACAAGCATTCTGCTCCAAAGCCAAGTGGAACATGATAAAAGACACCCTTCTCTTCACTAGATATTAATGCAAAATTGTTTGGAGATTCACATTTCCCCACATTCAGCAATAACACATGCCAGTTTAGGCCTGTTGTTGGGTCCTGTAGCTACATTCTCGATCTTCCTCAAAACCAAAAGGCCATCACCGAGCACTCTCTGCATGACCAAAAACAACAATGATTCAGCATCCTTTCAACAAAAGCATGTTCTTGGGATAACTCAAGATTTGGCAAGGAAAAGAAATAAAAGACAACTAAGGCTGGTTTCAGCAGTCATACCCCAAAGACGACGTGCTTGTTATCGAGCCAATCACACTTTGCACAAGTCATGAAAAACTGCAGCAAGATGAAGTACATGTCAAAGATGATATCCAGTGCACACAAAAAGCTAAGAGAAACTTAAGTTGCTATCGTAAACTTCCTACTACCCTAACAACAATTGAAAAACCGTGCAAAGTTGATATGATAAACAGACCAATAATTAAAGACTACCAACCCAAATTACTTCCCTTATAGAGAAAGGGTGCGCGCGCGTGCGCGAGAGAGAGAGAGAGAGAGAGAGAGAGAGAGAGAGAGATTTTTACCTGACATCCATTAGTGTTTGGTCCGCTGTTAGCCTGCAAAAGAAATAAATTTGCTATTACCGGTATCCAAAGAAATTATTGCATGTACGCAGACAAAAAACTTGAGAACCTAATGTATGGATTAAAAAGGAGACTCCAATCAAAAGAGGATCCATGCAACTGAAAGAGCCACCACAACGATGTGTTGAACGCTAGATCTAGATGTTAACAGATAATTAACTCACAACTTGATGGGCTGAACTTCTCAGATTAGGCAGCAAAATCATAATATAACCGAAAAAAAAGTTTCTGGGCTATGCAATTACGATTGAAATTGCAAACACATAATCTGCTTAAAATGGCGAGTCACCAAAAACTAACTAGAATTGCATTGGATCTTCCATAAAAGAAAACAAGTTAATAAAGTTCCGTCATAATAATATAACATGACTACAATTGCAGAAATGGAAATACCATCGATAATAAACCGGGACCAGTGTGCTCGGCAATGAAATTTTCATCATCAAACTTGTGTCCATATATGGAAATGCATCCGCTTCCATCGCCCTGCAAAGCAAAATATCGACTTTCAAAGATTTACACAGGAAATCAAATTTCCACTTTCAAAGGTTTATGTTCCAGTATCACAATGTTAGACAAAAAATATTAAGCTCAAAATGGCAGTAAGGAAATTCTACGAAGCAAAAACTAACAAAAATGTAAACAATGTTCTATATGTAGCAATTGCAAGAATATATCAGAGGAAGAAATTGAAAATAGTATCTTTTTTTGCCATCTCCTTTATGCTCAGAGTAATAAGCATATGCATGTCCATACACACATTGTCCATACACACACACAAATGCACCCCAATGCCATGCCATGCTGCTGATCTTTACTAGTAAATAGTCAGCTAGGAATATACAAAGGAAGCAAAGGAAAATAGCCATCCAGAACGAAGTTTCATTAGTCTTGGCTAAGCTATTCAATCGGTCAAACCGAAGGTTGAGTATTGAAACGTATTTTGAGGAGTCATCAGGTCTACCTTCAAAAAGTCACCGGCTTGAATCATGAAATCCTTGATAACCCTATGGAATTGGCATCCTTTATACCCAACAGGAAGACCAGCTTTTCTGCCAATTTTCAACCACAAGGCAAGGAGATAACAAATAAGTAAAAGCACAATTCCACTGAAGCACAATCCTACCATCAGCAAATAAATAGACCACCAAAAAACTGTACATGTGTCCTAAACATAGCACTTTCAAGTTTACCCATCCAATGAAGATATTGAACTAGCAGTCGGATAATACAAATTTATAAGACAAGCATGGTCTGGCAAGTGGCAACAACAAAGTCACATCAGGAAGACGATAATTGGCCGACCTGTGATGATCAAAACAATGCATCTGTACCAAAGCTTGAGCTGGCCGAGCCATCAAGTTCTTAAGGCATTAGAGCTAATAAAAAACGTATGCCAGGAAATAAGGGGCTAATTTGCAAAAGGAGTTGATTCACTCTGAGCCACGGGTCACAAGCCAGAAGAATGAAAAACCCATGACAAGTTACCGACATCCCAGTCTAGGAAGCCAACCGAGGACACGCATAATATGCAACGAGACTTATTTAAAAGCCGGAGACTAATAAAGTCTCAAAAAACTAGCACACTCCAGCTCTCATGTCGGATCAAAATGGATAGCCCAAAACTCTTCTGAGGCAAATTCGATATAAGGATTACTAATTACGTAGAAAGCTAAGTAAACTAGATGATGAATGAGTTCGAGTACGTCGAATTACCTGTACTCTCCGGTGCAGAACTGCCTGGAAAATTCACAAAATAAACTCATTTAATCAGAACCACTCGGAGGGTTTTCGCGGGGAAAGGAGAGGAAAAAGAAGAAGCATAAAAAACGACTCAACATAGAGAGAGAGAGAGAGAGAGAGAGAGAGAGAGAGAGAGAGAGAGAGACCTGAAGTTTTCAGCAGTTTTGGGGGCGATGTCGGCGAAGAGCTCCATCTTGATACGACCGGCGGGGATGGTGCCGATGGTGACGTCGAAGAAGACGACCGGATTCTTCGGGTTCGGAGGCCGCAAGTGCCACTCCACTCCCCCTCCGTTCCCTCCCGTTGCCATTCTCTCTCTCTCTCTCTCTCTTTCCCTTCTGCGTTCTTGTCTCTTCGCTCGAGCAGATTCCCTCTCTCTCTCTCTCTCTCTCTCTCTCTTCCTCTCTCCTCCTTTGTTTAAATAGCGAATGCAATCAGGCAAAAATGGACCCTTGGGAAATATTGGCTAACCGGCCCCTCGCCATGAACCGGGGACTGAACCGTCAAACCGGCCCGACGAACCAGACCGGCCGGCCTCTTTTCAGAAATATAAGGTGCGGACCGGGAATTTTGATATAATCAGTTGGATAAGTCCTAAAAGCCTTAAAACTTATTACAAAAGTATATAATTTTTAATTTTTTAAACTAATTTAAATAATAATATTTGCATAAAATAATAACAAAAAATGAGAGAAATTAATTTAAAAATATCATGATAGCATTTTTCATTAATGGAATGATTTGATTGCATTAATGCAACAAGTTTTAAAACTTAATTAAATTTTTTAAAATTTTAGGACTTGATTGTACTTTCTTGACAAATTTTATGACTTCTAATGAACTTATCGCATAAAAGTTGAAAGGAGACGTAATCATGATTTTAAATTAACGATGTTGTTTAATGAGATAAACTGATATACCAACATTAAATCAAAATATTTCATGAAAAAAAGTTTCCAGCTTACTCTTAGATTAATCGACATCTGTTGTATCGTCAATTTAACAAATAACTATCCAAAGCCATTAGGATTGTTGATATCAACTATCGAGCCATGACAACAAATATCTATGGAATCACAACATTGCATACCATTTGCAATTGCGCAATTGATTTATAAGTTATTGACTTGTATTTGTGGTTAAGCAACTGACATTTACCGGAATGATCAATATCGAGTCAATATAAAGCTGGTAAAATTCAAATTTCATATTGACAAAGGTCTTATATGCCCGTGAATAGAAAGGCATTCACATTTTCCCAACTCTCTGTTCGGGCAATGAGCAGAAAAACTAAAATGATCCAAGTGCTTGGTACTATAAAGACAAAATTGCAAGCCTTCCAGGCTTCAAGAAGAGAGAACAAGGCTAGTGAATCTTGGAGGAAATCAGCATATTCAACTGCTAACATAGATTGAATATTTGGACGGGCCAATTTCTCTTCCTACCATCTAGGTCAATACCAACAGCCTCCAGGGATATGTCGATGCTGCGATGCTCAGGAGCACGTGCTATGCTTATTCTTAAGCGAATTTTCTCGGCAGGACAGGCATCAGTACCAACTGGAGCAAGCCTGTCAGCACAGGGCCTCCTCGATGACATAGCAATAGGTTCACGAAACGTCAAGATCGTCTGTGCCCAATGAGTTTTAGGGGTAGCTGGGGAAGTGGATAACACGGTTGGAAAATCCTTGCAAAACCTGCTGGTAAACCCAGTCTCAAACCACAATACAACTCCATAGCACCAGGTCGGTTTGCCATCTTTGTCTGCTAGACCAGCCAATTTGGGAACTATCTCGATATTAGACGTAAAATCCACTTCATCAGGCTTCATTGTAACAAGGTCGAAAGCCTGAAGGAAAATAAAAACCACCATTGCAAAGCCATAGATCAATAATAAGTTGAGAGAGAGAGAGAGAGAGAGAGAGAGAGAGAGAGAGAGAGAGAAGAGCAAATAAAAGATATGCAATCCCAGCCCAGATAGCAGCATCGCTGCAACTCGTGAGATAAGGAGACTATTTAGCTTTGTTGGACGGGCTAAATGGAACATGAACAGAATATGAGGATAGCTAACTCCATCAGCATGCTCATCAAACAATTGCAGTTGGATTAGTGAGACAGATTAGGAAGAAATAGATCCAAAACAAGCAGACGGACAATAAATATGGACCCCACTTTCCCTCCATGCAATAAATTGCAATGAACTAGGAAACTACTCTTCATATCCTTAAAAACAAACATGAGGAATTCCCCACTAACCTGAAGAACAACTGCATCAGTGACTAGATCACCATCATTCACAACATCAACTATAGGATATCGAGCAGCATCTTCGACAATTTCCTTGCCAATGCAAGACATATTGAAACTGTAGACATCTTCCCAAAAAGGAATACTTGTCGCACCTTTTCCGAATCCAGCAGCAAACTGGAAAGAAACCAGAGATAATTACATAACCCTCTGTAGCAGCAAATAGCAGCATAACGGATTTAAGATGGAAATAATAAAACAACTTACTATAGTTGCAGTGTCAGGGAGTATGGCACCTCCTGGCTTCAGCCATCGATCCCGTGCATAAAGGACTGAGTTTAACATGGACTCATATAGCAAGCAATATCCCATCCACTCACTGACTAGCACATCCACAGAATGAGGTTGGATTTGTATGGATTTATCAAGCTCTTCAACCATACTATGAACAACTTCCATGATGCCTTTGCAACTATCATTACATCCATCTGGTCTTCCACTCCGCCAGAGGCCATTGTCTCTTGCAATCTGCAATGATCAAGCAGAATGGAAAAAGTGGAGAATTCAACAAGGGAGATAAAAAAAGTGTTCTGCAAAAACTAATAGGTGCGGCACAAAAATTAACAAGAGATCCACTGACAGGTGAAACTTTACCTGAGTAGCTACACCAGCCATCTTCTCACTGGCTTCAATTGCATTCACTCTTGAGGCCCCAGCTTGAGCAGCAAATAAGCTAACAATGAAGAAAAATTTGAAAGTAAGCATGGCGGTGCTCATTTACTAATATGAGGTCATCAAAAGTGAGGGATAAAGTGAACACCCACAACTTGAATTTATCAAACTTAGGACACTTGAAATTAACCGTTTGAATAGATAAAACAATTCGGCAAGCAACACCAGGTGGCTTATAGATGGTAAAAACTCAGGCATCTTAATGGCTTGCTAGAAGATGGAATCCAATCAAAAGTATCGGGAGAGGGGACCTGAGAGATCAAAACCGACTGCAAACAGTGTAACATAAACTGAGTGAGCTGTGCACGCAATTACTAGACATTAATCAAGAGAAAACATGACCAAGGTCCCAGCACAGCTAATCCCGCAACGAGAATACGCTGGTTGAGGATTATATAACCCAAGAGAGCCAATCTAACCACAACAAAGATACTGAGATACGTATTCTTATACTGAACATAACAGTGCTTAAAATAAATAATGAACAGCTAATAATGCAGCGTGACCTATACAAGTAAGGACTATTCTGCCCAAGCCTTCTATGTAAGATTATCACAATATAGCTGAAGAAGGTATTGAGATCCATACAAGGATGCAGGAGAATAGCTTTTCTTTTCTTTTCTTTTGGTTTTTTTTTTTTTTTTTTTTTTTTTTTTTTTTTTTTTTTGGGGGGGGGTTGTTGTTGGTGGTGGTTTGGGAGGAAGTACCAAACAATATCATCACCAAAATCAAGAGGAATCATAATTGATTTAAGCAGACAGAAGAAATGAAGAGCAAAGAGCAACACGTGAATTTTGCTAATAGAACAAAGTTCATTTATGACTATGACTTGCACCATACATGATAGTAAAGATAATCTTTTATAGATAAATGCATATTTATAAAGAGACAACGTCTGATAAAAGCCAACTAACCTTAGAATACCAGTTCCACATCCTACATCCATCACAACAGCATTACTGAAGAGAGACGGATTCCTCAGGATAGCTTGTCCATACGCGTCCATTCTCACCTGCATATGCAGAGAACATCAAGTTAAACTCTCAGAGCAGAAACACTAAATCAAGCAAGAACTTCCTGGCTTACTGGGAAAAAAATGGCACAAAAAGAAAGGAAAAACCATTTGTTTCCCAACGAAACCTTTCTCTGGAAAAACAAGCCAGAATAAATATTCAAACTTTTTGACAGACTATTAAGCTTTACCAGCCAGAGATTAAAAAAAAAATCGATATTACCTTGTCACTTATCATCTCCCTGTGGATGCCATATGAACTGTAAGCCCCAAAATAGTTCTCGTTCACAGTCCTGACATTGTTTGCAGTGAGCCTTTTCAAACGATTTCCTCCTTTTCCATTTTCATAAATACCATTGGAAGATCCGACTTCTGCCCTTAAATTCAGATCACTTCCTGTTTCCTTCTGCAGAAAAGCTGCCCCGCTCAAGGGGTTACAGGAATTCATAGAACCAGCCGTGTCTGTTTTACCGTTGGAAGTTGATGCAATATCTGGACGTCCACCTTCCTTTGTAGGTTCAGAAGATAATGCAGCCATGTCAACAGGCAACTCAAAGTTCAAGGAGATACCCAGTTCCCTCAACTCCTTCACAATTTCCTCTTTGTCGACTAACATAGAAGAAGGGTCATCTTCACCCACTTCGTCTTCATCGAAGCTGTACAAGAGTGGATCCTCTTGAAGGAAAGGATTGAGATATTCATCGTTGCCTACATGAATTTTGACATCTTCCAAAGAATTTGCTTCATGTAAATGATTCAGTAAATCTTGATTTGAGACGCATTCCAACCCACAGCTCCAACACCGATTTTTAGCCACCTAGCAGGAAAGAAAATAGAGAGAAGGAAGCCTCAGCCCTCATATCTAATCCACCAAGCTGTCTAAAATCAGTAATTGGAACAAGAAACTCGCAGTTATCAAAGATGAAGCGAACCAAGCTGAAGCGAACCTCAAGAATTGCCAAACTGAAACACCACGCAACATGAACCGCACCCAAATTCAACAAAAGCTAGTATACAAACAAAAGTATACGACCAGATTGCGACTTTCCTTAAATGACAGAATAGACACTCGAAAAGGGAATTCTTTAGCTATATCTCAACCTTCGCAAGGACAATTCCCAGGCGAATAATCGGAACTGACCTGCGAGCGAACATAGTTGACGAGCTTGACCGAGCCATAGAAGTCCAGACCCAAGGCCTTCCTTATGCCGCCGAAATCGAAGCGGTGGGCCGACGAGCAGTGCTCGAACAGGGAAGCGCACGAGCTGTGCACGGCGTCGCAGAACAAGCAGAGGAAGCTCGGGCTGGACTCCTCGTCCTCGTCTTCGTCCTCATCGTCGACATCGAATATCCAATCATCTCCTTCCTCGTCCTCCTCCGAATCTTCCGAGGATTCATGTCGCTCCAGGTTCGTGGGTTCCTGGTCGGGGCTTGTGGCCATGTCGTTGCGGTGGAACGAGAAGGGAAAGTGGTCTGAACTCTAAAACCTTCTCTGTTCTGATGTAAAACCCTACTATACTGTTACAAATAATTAAAATATTCTGAATGTCTTCCGAATGAATTGTTATTGACATTGTGATACTCTATCACTTTATAGCCTAATTATTAAAAAAATCGAAACTTCAGGTCTAATTACAATTCTATCCCAAATAAAAATATTGCCTGGACATTAAACTTTAGATTCAGTCCAAATTTGCCCCGAACTCTTCTTTGTCTTAATAAACCACAACAATCTATCATAAATCTACCTCAAAACTTCTTTTAAATTTTTGGTTTAAGAGAAAAATCATCAATTTTTATCCTAGTCTTAAATCTGCCCCCATTTACCACTGTCCAAAAATCGTCGTTAATCATCTCTAGTTTTCATATTTTATAATAGTTTCATTTTGAAGGTAATTTCTTATATTACATTGCTGATGTGAATTTGTTATTATCATGGAACTGCCACATCACGTTGGGACTAGATTACAAGGTAAGTTTAAAAATAGATTGAAAGTTGATGATTTTTTCTTAGAAAAAAAAAATCGAGGTAAATTTGAGATTGGACCTAAAATTTGAGATTTTTTATGAGACAAAAAAAAATCAAATAGATTTGAGACTAAATTTAATGTTAGGACTCTCTTAGGAAATTAGGTAGTTACTTTTGATTAAAGAAAAGTCCGAATCTTTGAATAAATTCAAGTCCTTTCGCACTAAAGTCAAGAAACAATTGAAATGAGTCTTAAAGATGGTTAGATATGATCATAGTGATGAGAATTTTGACTTGTATCCAATATTTAATAATTTAAATGATCATTTGTCAAATACTTGAAAGATTCTAGAATGATATCTTAGTTTATTATGCCTGAAAATCTTGAATAAATTGGTGTGGCCGAAAGGCATAACTACATAATAATGGACATGATAATAAGTATGATTATTAGAACTAATTGATCAGGTTTTTTATGAGGCGAAAGAGCCCAATATGCATTAAACCGAATTTTTACCAAAAATGTTACATTGACTCATTTTGAATTATGGGCTGAATGTAAACCTAATTTAAATCATCTTAAGGTTTGGAATGTCTTATAGAAGTAAGATTATATGATCCAACATTAAGTAAATTGGACTACAGAATCATTTAGTATTATTTCATATCTTACCCAGGTTATTTGAAAGAATATCGATTTATGATTCCAATGGAGGTATAAAGAATTATGAAATCACATACAATAAAATTTTTAGAATTCAACATAGCTGCAGAGGATAGCTACTCTTAGATTATTAAAGATACTAGTATGGTGAAGACCACTATGTCTTTGTCTTTGCCTATATAGAAAATTGTGAAATCTTTAACACTGCATACTAAGCTTGTTGAGATTCATGATATTGTTATTAATATAATTCGTAATGAAGTTTGTCAAGCCTCTCAGGTGCATGATGAAATGGTTGTAGTAGCTCCACTTAAGAGATCTACTAGAGAAGACGTTTAGTTATACCACCGAACTATATGTGAGAGCATGACTACAATATCTACTACATGGTCGATCTAATGACTTATATAAATGTTGTTTTTTGTCCTCAGTCAGGTTTGTAGTTAGATGCGATGAAAGACAAGATGTAATTTTTGAAATATGATAGTGTTTGGAAGTCTGTTGAATTGACTGAAGGTCACAAGCCCATCCACTGCAAATGGGTGTATAAGATTAAAAGAAATTCCAAAGAAAATATTGAGAAGTTTAAACTCAGACTAATAGTGAAATGTTTCACTTAAAGAGAAGCTTAGTCTCTTCTAAAGACTATTTCAAAGTGAATATGGTATTAATAGCTCATTTTTTATATGGAGTTACGTTAAATGAATATTAAAACTCTTTTTCTCGATAGATACCTTGATAAAGAAGTTTGTATCATATAACCCGAAGATTATGTTGTAAATGATTCAAGTAAGCTTGTGTGCAAATTGAAAAGCCTTATTTAGAGTCTTTATTTATAGTCTTAAGCAAGTCTATAGACAATAGTGCTTGAAGTTTCATAATATTGTTACTTCACTCAGTTTTGTTAAAAATAAAGTAGATTGGTATATATACTGTAAGGTTAGTGGAAGAATATTTAGTTTTCTCACATTTCATGTAAATGATATCTTGCTTGCAAATAGTAACATTGGATTATTACACAAGATAAAGCAGATATTGTTAAGAAATTTTGACTTGAAAGACTTTAATGAGCTATCTTTTATCTTTGGTATTGAGATTCGTACGAAATATTCTCGTCATACATCAGATTTTTCTCAAATTACATATGCTCATTGCATTGCAAAAAGATTCAACAAATTGGGAGTTGCTTCTGTCGTTAGGGCTAATAGATTGAATCTCTGAAATTGTCTTGATTCAAATTTTGGGAAAACCCAAATGAATGATATATTTTATGCTAATGCACTTAGAAGTGTCATGTATACTCGAGTTTGCACTAAACTGGATATTTCTTTTGCGACAAGACTTCTAAGCAGATATCAATCAAGTTTAGGACATGATCACTAAATTAATGCCAATAAGATTTTGAGATATTGAAATGGACAAGAAAACTATATGTTGACAAACATGTTCAAGACCTAGACCTAGTAAGATATTCGAATGCGGATTTTATTAGTTGTAAGTATGACAAAAAGTTGACAACATAATATATCTTTAAATTAGCAAAAAGTGCAGAATTATGACAAAGTGATAAACATAAATCTATGTTATCCTCTACCGTATAAATAGAGTCTGTAGCATGCTTTTTAGCTATTACTCAGGATATTTGACTTCGGAACCTCATTATGGAGTTCACTATAGTTGATTTTATAAATAGACCCATACGGTTGTATCGAGACAACAACTCTTTAATATTGTTTATCAACAACAATAAAAGTTTCGAGGGGTCTAGATATGTGGCGGTCAAGTTTTTAACTATAAAAAAACGATACAAAATGATGATACTATAGTAGAGCATATTTCCAAAGATAATATAGTTGTAGACCCACTAATTAAAGACTTTTGCTCGTGTACTTGAATGACATGTCATGAACATGGGCAGAGAAATATCATCGGATGTTGTTGTTTAGTGGGAACTATTTTGATTTTACTATAATAAAGCTTATATATGTACTACACATTCAATAAAGTGTTTTTGAATGTGTGATCATCATATTGAGTTGATTATATGTAATGAAAATCTCAAGATAATTGGATTTGAATTAGATTTTGGGATCCATCTATATTGATTGACTACCTCCATTATGTTGTTGCTAGCAAATACCACTATTTTTGGTTTTGGATCTTCCAAATCATTTCCACGTTTTACTAAGATTTGTAATATGAATACCTTTATGCTTGGTAAAAATATAAGGAATCGAATTTGAACCGATGACATGATGATTTTGAATCATTTGCTCTATCAGCTAAGCTATCTTAAGAATTGACTTAATGAAATTCCTTATTTCATATCTTAGAAAAAGAATGATCCCTCAAGCTCAGGCCTTGAAAGGAGAATGAAGATTGGAATGCCAACAAGCATCTAGTATTGAATTCACCTGATGCAATAGTATTCATTTTGGAAATGTCCAATGTCAAACAGTCAAAGTCACTGAATGGGTAAATTGCCAATCAACGTGGACACAAGTGGTGCATGGTTGTCATAAGCTTGTGCCTTAAGGTGTTGGGTTAAGTCCTGCAATGAGCGCAACCCTCGTGTTTAGTTGCCACCATTAAGTTTGAAACCTTGATTTATTTCACATGCGAGGCCTCTAGTTCAAGTCCAAGATGGCCTAGTTGCACCGAGGGAAAGAAAATAATAGAAGCATTTGACTCCAAAAATTCCGAACCTAATCTTTTTTAACAAGTGTGAATAGTATTTTTCTGTTTATGAGCCAAAGTTTTAACACAAAAGGTTGAAGTATATATTTTACTCGATATAAACTCTATTTTTTTTATAGAAAATATAGATCATAGATATTTGTAATCAATCATGAGTATTTCATTGCTACAAATATGGATTATTGAAAAGAATAAGACATGCATTTGGATATTTCCCTTTAACTATACAATTTAGATAGGCATCATATTAAATTATATAAAAAATTCTTCAATTTACTACTTTGCATTATTTTTAGGAAAATTTTCAAATAAGGACTCAAAGTTCAGCTATTTTTTCAAATAAGGATCCAAAGTGAACATTATCTCAAATAAGGACTCTGAAGAGATTAGATTTGTCAAATAAGGACCTCAACTCACCGGCCGGCCAAATGGTCTCCGGTTGGCAAGCAAGTGACATTTCCGGCGACTAGAATGGGGACATTTCCGTCTAAAAAATTACAATTCCTAAAAACTTATTAAAAAAAACAAAACAAGACTTCATTCCTAAGACCGAACATCATTCTTTTTCCTCCCCAGCTTCTTCATTTTCCCAGAATTTGAGCGCAAGCTCTCTACCCTCAAGTCCCATGCCGCCCAGCAATTTTGACGGACGAATTGCCGCCTTGGCCGCCATACTGTTGCTGCGACTCTTCCTTAGAAGCCCCGTGCCTTCTCGTCCTGATCCCATTTACTTCCTCAGGAGCCCCGCACCTTCACCTTTCTCATTTCATGTTGAGCGATCAATTAAGTGTAAGTCAATACTTATCTAATGTTTGTTTCTCAAGAATTTTAGTGTGGTCTTGTTGCTGGGAAGAGCTAAGCGCAACTTTATGCCTTTGTTTCATTCCTCAATCAAATGCATGTGATGTGTTCGGGAAAATGCCTCCAAGGCACGATCGAAAAATGATCCATGAAATTCTCAGATCCAAAAACATTTTGACACAGATTGCTCATTTTCAATTAATTTGTTAAGAATTTAGATCCAATTCTAGTCATATTTCATTGTATTCAGATCAGTATGTCAATTTTTTCTGGTGTTTTTGTTCAATGTTTTGCATACGTTCTTGTGACTTTTGCGCCCCAGCAATGCGAAGTTAGAGCAGGGAGAGAGGAGTTAATGTTTGTAAGAGGCGACGGCAGATGGTGCGCCCCCACCACCTCGATTCATTTTGAACTTTTCATGGGTGACACGTGTCGCCTAGCCAATATTTTCTCATTCGGCTACATTTTTTTTTTTTCCAGCTATATGGTTTATTCATTCTATACTTTCCTTTGTAACAACTCAACTCCTCACCTTCCTGAAATCATGGCTGGCCTATTGCTGTCGACCGACATGGAGGTCAAGATGATCGTGTGCGCGAAAATAGAACGTGGCTGCAATCGATCATTGTAATGTTACTCACGATTACTCTTGTGGTAGCAGCAATCTGGACGGAGCTAAATCCATCACAAATATTGACCGAGTCTCCTATTGCAAAGAAATTTTTTCTCACTTGTAATAGCATAGCTTTAGCAGTGTCTTTAAGTTTGACGTTAATTATGAGTTGTGGCCTTCAACTAAAATGGTGGCTATTCACCGTCATTCTAGTAACATGGTTGATTACATCGATATGTCAACCTCCAATCATCAATCACCAAAACATGGTGATCAGCCTTCAACTCCAGCTATTACCATATTTTGAACATTAACCTACAAACATGACGTACCAACGTAATCCCGAGATGAAGATGCAAAAAGAAACCATCATGTCCCTGAGAATCCATAAGCATGACATTGACCTCGGCCATTTCCTCACCAATGAATTTCATGGAGATGTCCTATTTTCTCTAGAAACATGACTATTTCTTTTTGCATTTTCATCTCTGTGGAATTCATTGGTGAGGAAATGGCTGAGGTCAATGTCATGCTTATGAATTCTCTAAGGACATTTGATTAGATGGACCTGCTTCGGGCTGACTGGTCCCCTCACTTTGATTAATATTCAAAATATGATAGTGGCTAGAGTTGAAGGCTGATGGCCATGTTTAGGTGATTGGCGATGATTGGAGGTTGACGTACGGACATAATCAACCATGTTGCTAGAATGAACGATGATCGACGTTAGCAGGATTGCCAAATCGATGAATAGCCGCCATTTTACCTAAAGGCCGCAACTCATAATTAATGCCGCACTTAAAGAAGCCACTGAAGTTATGCTATTACAAGTGAGTAAAAATTTCTTTACAATAGTACACTCAGCCAATATTTGTCAGCTCCGTCCAAATCGCCACTATTGCGAGCATAACCGCGAGTAACGTTACAGTGATCGATTGCAACCACATCCTATTTTCGCCCACACCATTATCTTGACCTCCGAGCCATGATTTCAGGAAGGCGAGGAATTAAGCTGTTGGAATTGCAACCAAAAACTCCTAAGATAGCCGGTACTAGCGAAGTAATGGACATGGATGGGGCTTGTAGCAAGGTGGAGTGTGTAGAGCTAATGGTTACCGTAACTACTAATATTGACAAGGTACATGTTCGATCTCCTGACAAGTATGGATGCAACAATGTTTGTGTTTCATCTGTGATAAAGGATGTTGTGTCAGAGGAAAGTATAAAATGAATAAACCATATAGCTGAAAAAAAAAAAATGTACCGAAGGAGAAAATATTGGTATGTGGCCCACAAAAAGTTCAAAATGAATTGAGGTGGTGGGGGCGCACCATTTGCCGTCTTCACCTACCAACATTACTCTTCCTCCCTACTCTGACTTCACACTGCCGGGGTCCAAAAGTCTCAAGAAATAGGCAAAACATAGAACAAACCAGAAAAAAATTGATATACCAATTTGAATACAATGATATATGACTAGAATTGGATCAAAGTTCTTAACAAATCAATTGAAAACGAGCCATTTATGTCAACACGTTTTCAGATTTGAGAATTTCATATATCATTTTTCAGTCATGCCTCATTTCCTTGAACGCATCACATGCATTTGATTGAGAAATAAATATTAAATAAGTTCCAAGCGAAGAAATTGACTTACACTTAATCGATCACTCGACACGAGACAAGGAAGGTGAAGGCACGGGGCTCCTGAAGAAGTGAACATGATGAGGACAAGAAAGCATGGGGCTTCTAAAGAAGAGTCGTAGCAACAGTGTGGTGACCAAGGCAAAAATTCATAAGTCGAAATTGCTGGGCGGCATGGGATTTGAGGCTAGAGAGCTTGCGCTCAAATTATGGGAAAACGAAGTAGCTAGGAGGAAAAAGAATGTTGTTAGTTCCTAGGAACGAAGCCTTGTTTTTTTCTTTTTCTTTTTCTTTTTTTCTTTTTTTTTTTTTTTGAATTTTTTAGGAATTTTAATTTTTTGGACAAAAATATCCCCATTCCGGTTGCCTCAAACGCCACTTGCTCGTCGACCAGAGAACATTTGGCCGGCCAATGAACTGAGGTCCTTAAAGACTAATCTATCTATTTCAGATTCTTATTTGAGACAACATCCACTTTGAGTTCTTATTTGATAAAATAGCTTCAAGTTCTTATTTGATAAAATAGCTTCACGAGTCCTTATTTGAAATTTTTCCTCAAACTTCGGTTCAATGACTTTCAATTTATTCAAAATGATCCCTCGATTATTAGTAATATTCAATGTAGTCCTTTCTTTTGCATATTTTCACTTAGTCTAGTGACTAAAATAAAAAATCTATCAAATCTTTTCACAATGAGCAATCAAGAACACCGTTAGACCAGGCATTATCCTTTTTCACAAGTGAACCCATTTCATGATAACTGTTTCTTAAGAGCTGATATCATCAACCTGGAGTTTCCCTACAGTGTTCAAATATTTATGAAATGATTTTTCGCGTAAAAATGCTGATTTCTCGTTTGTAGTTTTGGTTGAGTCACACCCAACATTTTACGCAAACTTTGGTTGTTCGCAACGCATAATAGGCGACAATTATGAACATGCTAAATTGGATAGCGAAATTCTATTGCCAAAACCCAACTCCTCTGTCAGAAATTACAAGAACGCAAACCTTAAAAACAAAACTTGCCTTGAGAAGATTGCTCGTGAATGTTTTTCTCTATGAAACCGGCTTCTACACAAAATGGTTCTCCGTGGAGGCTGTTGCGCTGATAGATTCAGGCTCCCCGTGCTTCTGTTGCTGGGGAGAGAGATTATATTGTCCGTCGATCAAATGGATGTGAACGGAACCCGCTCAACGATCATGGCACCAGCCTCCCTATGATATACACGATACGCACCCTTCACCCTCTCCGCAGTACGAAAAATGGGTGGACACATGGAAAAGACAGCAGCAAGAATCAGGCTCCGGCTCCATTGCTCAAATGCAAGGTCATTTTGATGTTCATTGCCGCTAACTCAGCAGCCAAGTATCTGAAAACGTAAGGCATTGCGACGGTTTCCATCCCTCTGCTCGTCTGGCACGCGTGGCAGGTGACCTTTTAGGAGCCCTAATAGGTGGGAGCCCTCCAATCTCCCGGCCCGGACGCCTTTGAGGCTGGACAAACTGCGTAGTGAGGATGCTCCCGCAAAGGGAGCATACGTCAGCAATATGGTAATCAGAACACGTGTGTAGCCTATCGTGCAATAAATACGCCGCCCCGTGTGCAACCATGGAATCTCGTTCCATCTCCCCAAATCGGATGCCTCCACCTCGTTTTCTTCCTTTGATGGGCTGGCGTGTGACCTGGTCTACCGTTCCAGTGGAGCGAACCTGCAAATTATTAAGAGTACAAATCCCTTTCGTTTAGCCCCAAAAAGGAAAAAAAAAAAAAAGAAACATTAGTAGTAATCCTTGCTATCACAGTTATGCATGGATATGATGGCAGCTTTAGATGACAAATATGACAATGGGAATAAAATGCCAATTTAGTAACTCTTTCAAACAGATTTTTGCTCCATATAAGCACACCTATGGATCAAGAGTTGCATTTTCATGGATCTGAAGTACAAAGTTTTGGTACTCAGTGCACACTATTTCATGTCATGGTCAACAACACCATTATCTTAACATATCAAAAAGGCAGTGAGTACAGATTGGTAATGCCTTGCACATTTAAAATCATAGATTTCACATGCGTATTGAATAACTTATTCTGTAACACACCTTTGTGATCCCCTGCCCCCCTCTCTCCCTCTCTTCCCTCCAGAATCCCTACTCTCCTCCAAAATATTAAAAGGGAAAGGAAAAGAAAGGCTTTGGGCGGAAATTGACAGGTTTTCATGTCAGCTCATCCTTCAATTAAGTAACGGTGTCATGAAATCACCCATGTGCATGGAGGGAACAGAAGAAAGAGCTTGCCTGAAACTTGTCTGAGACCATGTGCCTTAGTCGTTGATAATACACAGGCCCAATAAAGATCTCACATGTGAGTTCTGTTCCATAGACACCACTGTACAGCACTTCCACCCCATGGTAATTGAACCCTTTCTTCCTTAACTTGGCCCCAATTTGATCCACAAGCAATTCGGACTCAGATTTCTCTTCCCCGTTAGCTTTTTTAGTGGAGCTAGCGAATGGAGTTGCATCGACAAATTCACCATCTAAGCTGCCCACCTGCAAGGCAAATTACTGAATTCTCTAAGTTCTACATGGATATTTATGTATATCTCAAACCTCACCTATACTAAGCAATAAATTATAGCAACACAGCGACAACTTCAGTTCAACCAAGTTTTGTATCCATAATAAAGTCCAACTAAGCTATTCTACTGTTAGAGGTACCTTAGCAGCAATGGACTCCAGAAGCATAGCAATTGTCATCCTGGAAGGAAATGCATGGGGATTAATTATCAAGTCTGGACGCATTCCTGTTATTCCTGAGAAAGGCATATCTACATCTGGCCACAACTGTGAGCAAACACCTTTCTGCCCATGCCTACTGCTAAATTTGTCACCAATTACAGGATTCCTTGGATGCCGAAAACGTATATTTGCCTGCTCAAAAGGGAATAATAAGAAAAGGTCCATCCCATGCTCCACATGCGAAAGTTGTTGATGAGAAGGAAAAAGGGGAGAAAGAAAGATAACATGCGATTAGAATTTATGTTGCATTGCAAAGGCATTATCAGTGGATGCAGCTAAATCTAAAGATGACGATGCACAAAGAAGAACCTTCAAAATGACTAGCTATTTCACAACAAGCCTATTTGCTGACATACACCATATGCGTGTGAAATTCTACACTGCAAAAAGACCAATTCAACTCCAAATATTAAATGGGATTAAATAAGCATTTTAAAATCCAAGTGGGCCTGACTATCCATGAATTACCAACATAAACATGAGAGCCTGAAACAATAGAAAACAGTTAAAACTCCTGGACGCCCTATCTCTAATTGAAATGCAAGGCACACTACTCAGTACTCAGTCAGCCATCTTTCAGAATATAATACAATATTACATTAAAAGACCTCTTTTTCCGTTGTTTAATGTGAAGTCCTTTTTCTTTATCTCAAATGACCTGTAACGTTTAAAAACAATACATATTCTCCAATTCTACCCCCAATTTTGCGTCAAGTCAGATCCTGCCACAGACCAAAGTATAAGCAGAACTGGTGTGTGTCTGTTTTGACTTTTGGGGAGTTAATGGTCATAACTCCTCCAAGTCAGTCAGCAAGCAAAAGACACAGTTATGAGTATTCAGGTAGGTAGAGAGATTATGCACACTGCTACACCAAGATAACTACACATGGCAGTTATAGTAAGAACCACTGATTTCCCCAGATAGGGCTCTCTCTCCAGATAGAGACTGAATTCCCAGACCAACCAGGTTTGGCAAGAGAGACAAGGAAATTAACATTCTAATATCTTGGGCACCTCTCACAGGATCTCTGCCACTATCTAAAGCAACTTCCAAAAGATCAACTCCAAGAGAAAGTATGAGAGTTCATCAGTTTAGCTGGCGAAAGAACATTATCTGTAGGAATTTGCTCCAGTACCCCATACATTATTATTATTTCAAGAAATTCTAATGCTGAAATTAGAAGAAATCAATGGGCAAGAAAAACTTTAAAATGTTCATCATGTTCACTGACCTTTTGAAGACCTTTCTTGGTTTTTGTATCGACAGCCACATAATCAACTATCGCAGATTCCGACCCCTTTCGTAGATGGTTTTTGGTAGTAGTGGTCACCTCATTATATACACTGCAATAAGGCTCATTTGGACGTATCATCTAAAAGAGAAATGTCAAGGAGTTTATCAAATTCTAAGAAAAAGGATTCAGTGGACGAAAAGAGTGATGACAGTATTACATAGATCGTTGACCTGACCAACATATGGAAGTCCATCAGAATCAATCCAAGGGTGAGCTGATTTATCAGTGTTACTTCTCCTAAACATCCTCTGTTCTCGATCAGATTTGCTACTTTGCTCAGATAAGTCAATGGTCTCTGTCTGTAGCAAAATTACAATCAGTTCAAACAACAACCCAGCCCATAAAGTTCTTCCCCCAACCCCCCCAGAAAAAAAAGGGCACAAATCCAGTTCAGGAGGTTGTAACAAATTGCATGCATAAACAAACAAACCCATATCCTATGCATAAATTCCATAAGACCAAAACCCAGCATGTTTATAAGACCATATCCAGCTAGCACCGGCAAACTAAAACACTTTAAAAGGCTTTGAAATATTTTAAAATAACCAAGTGCTTTATCAACTTTACTTTAAACGTAAGTAATTACGTGCAATCCTACCAATAACCTGATATTAAAGATGGAAAGGGCATCCAAGAACTGTTTATGTTACCAGATTATAGGTGACCATGTCTTACATGTTACTCTACCATGACTTCAAATTCGCTAGGATGGGAACAAAAGCAATGGCAATGGTTATCAAAGGTTTGATATTGCTCTTTTACAAGAAACCATGGAATTGCTTTTGACATCTTCTAAATGTTGTGAAAGAGCAGTACAGCATTTCAGGGGATTGAGTCAGTTGATGCTGGCGGCAAGCTAACAACTTAGTCAACTTTTAGATGAGTTTACTCTTTGGATTTTTAGCATCAATGGTTGACACGGATCGAGAAATTTTTGCTTAATTTGATAGACATGTTGATGATGCTTTTGTAGATGTGTTTCCTTCACAGGTCATACCAACGAAAAACTTGCCCACTTTCACTTGCTAGACATATGGGAAAGGTTAAATGTAGCCACTCCACATGGAAAAGCTAAGCTCATAAAGAAAAGAGTATTTGACAAGTCTTACACAGGGTAATACATGTGCTCACTTGCTAAAGAGGCAGGAAGTAGGAAAAGCAATCGCAGGAGTTTGCTCTTTCAAAAATGGCTTAAGCAGAAAGAGAAGTACCTGGTATATTTGTCCATGGAACATTCCACGTTCTACAGATGACTTATTCAGAATCATAGCATCCTCCATATCATACCTAATAGCATCATATGGTTGATATTCAAGGACAAAAAATAAAGTAGCAAATATATCCATCACCTTGAATTTTAGAGTTAGTTCCAAGTATTACCCTGAATAAGCCAGCACAGCAACAATTGCATTTGTCCCAGTTGGAAACTCGTCTATGCAATACTTTGTGTATGCACCTGTTCTTACTATGGGAGTTTGAGGAGTCTGCAAAGCCCCATGGTACTGGTTCAGAGAAACAATACTAACAGAAATAACACCAGCAGCACCCACAGATGCAAACTAAAATTCATTGATTGATTATAACAACAACAAAGCGCTGACTTCCGGATCAGACTTGAACAAGTTCATGCACTCAATAAGTTCCAAAAGGCAATGCCCGTTGGTCATGGATGCCAATTAACAACTCAGCATGCATAAATTCCGAACAGATGAGCCATTTATCAAGTTAATTACAAACAACAATTGCAAAAATTTGAATAATTAGATATATACCTGAAGATGATACAGTTTTTGGTCCGCACGGAAGTGAATGGCTTGTGAAGAGAAAGCCATTGTTTGTTTCGCCATCTGAAATTACAATCAACAAAGACAACAATAGAATATTAGCCAGATTTACTTAAGGATCCCACTGACCATCTTCAAGCCTCAAGAGAATTATAAGAAACTTCTGATAATAAGTGAAGAAAAATGATGAAAACCTGACACTGGTACATGTTTCGTGGGCTCTGATTATGATCTGACCATGGTGTGAGGTTAGCAACCACACTGAGCATTCCAGTTGGATGGATCTCTTCATGAGTTGCAGGAAATTCATTTCTTCTTCCCCCATCTCCACCATCAGGGCATCTAATTTCCATAAACACCTGAAAATTGCATAAACTGTTTAAATACCACCACCTAAGAATATCCAGCAAAAAAACTCATCCTGAAATAACCTGCTCAAATGGACCAATGAGTTCAATGTTTTGGCTTCCATCCACAGGTGCAGATATATTTCTAACTGGGCGCGCAAATCTTGAAGGGTTTGTAAATAGATAAAGGCCAGGATATGCCCCACCAAAGCTCAAAGGAACATATCCCACCTCCAGATCATCGGGAATCTGCAATTGGATGTACCGCAATGAGAACAAATAAAAAATTGAAGCGGTGATTGGGGCAGTTGGAAACTACAAAAGCAGAAAGATTTGATGAAACACGGACCCCTGAAGTAGTTGACAGCTTTAATCTACGCAAATAAGAAACTGCCTTTTCAACTTCAGCAGAGGGAATAGAACCCACAACACGCCCATCTAGAAGGACCGAGAGAACATCAGGAGGGCCAGCTTGGACGATTTTGGGGAGTGAAGGTGTCATTCCAATTCCAATCAGAACATTTAGAATTGAAGTTCTTATCTTGACAAAATCTCGAAAGTTTCCTTTTGAATCAAAAAAGGATGTGATCCCTGAAAAAGAAGAAAATATACATCTCTGATGCTTGTTGCCATCATATGATAAATACATTAGTCAAAGAAAAAAGCTACAGAAATATATGGAATGTCAGGGACCTTTATATGCTAGTTGGAAGTATACAAAAGCACTTCTTTTGTTTTAAAAGCCAAAAAAAAGGGTTGGCTGTCAGCAACTTATATTTTCTTTTTTAAATTTGACAAGTAAGATGGGGAAGGAGGAAGAATAAAATAAAACCCAAGACGTCTTGGAAATTGGTCCCTGGTGATGACTATGGTTGCTAAAGGCAGTCATTTTAAAAACTTGTTATTGTCAATTTGTCAAGATGACCAAATATTATTAACTTGTTCTGAAAATACTCTTCCAGACACTATAACAGTTTCCAAAACACAATGGCCAGAAAATTTTGTCATAAGATATGATAAAATTCAAACTGTCTCATGTAATAAGAGAATTCTTGATAGCAATCTGAAAAGATATGTTAACTTACTACAGGTGCAAGTCATATGATTCAGCAAACCACAAGGTTCCCCATCTGGAGTGTGTACAGGGCAAAGAAAACCCCAAGATCTGCAAAATGCAAAAAGATGAAGAGGGGGAAAAAGGGGAAAGGGCAAGGCAAGAGCAATCAGAATTGGGAAGAAGAAGCGTGCAAAGTTAAGACACGTTCAAACTGATTACAAAACAACACATACTCAGGTAACAATTTTCGAACACTCGTTGTCCGCAACCCTGCAAAGGATGCACCCCTATGTACAGCCCGAAAATGTGAGAGAAAACGCAGGAAGTTTAGCCTCTCCGCTTGAACTGTATAGCCTGCCCTCTATTAAAGCAGATCCAGGATACAAGCATTAGTCAAGCTTGACTAGAACATAACTAAAACCTCACAAAAATATTAGACAAGATTAAATAAATTAACGTTGGAAATAAAGTGATAAACAAGATGCCACTCAAGGAGAAATCCTTCAGTTATTTCTTACCTATTTTCACATTTTATAACCTTAAAATGATAACAAATTGCCACATGTTAGAAATTTCTGCAGAAGGTAATCACCTTCACAATTCTCAGACTGGTAAAAAGGCACTGACAACTCTACATGAAAGCTAGAAAAATATGTAAACATCTTGAAAGACATTAGTTTTTAAGGACTAAAAAGGAAGTGAAAATTAATCCCCCAATTACAGAAAAAGGAAATGTATGTTAGTTGGATGCATTTGTGAGATGTCAGGATAGTCTCTTACATCAGATGATTAGTGTAAACATATATGCTTATTTGGCCTAGAACTCATTACTTGAGCTTTTGATAGAATCAAAATCAACTAAGTATGTTGACAGGGTTGGTTTTGGGCACTCTCTAGTGTTGCCAACAAAGTGCTGAGTTAAAAATGATAACAAAGCCAGTAGTTTGACTAAACAGTCCCCAGCACTTATCATCATTTGAAGAAACCTAAGCAAGAGTCTCATGAATCCTCACAGTTCCTTTCCAGAGGAAGAGAAATTTAAGCAAGACATGCACTGCAATGTGCAACAGATTCCTAGATTTGGTGTGCAGTCACGAAGCCTATGTTGGATTATAGTTGAAGGCAATTTCCTTGATTGGTATAGCAGCCCCTAGCAATGGCTGGAAGATTCAGGTAGGTTGCCAAGCGCAGAAACAAAAGAAGAAAAATCATTGTCAAGTAGAAGTAATAATAGCTGGCTTTTGAGAAGGAAAGGTTTATTGCTTAATTCCCTCCCCCCCCCCCAAAAAAAAAAAAAAAAAAAAACTGAGACTTCAAACAGCTCGTGTTATCACCTACAAAGCGGTAACATGTTCTAAATAGCGACAGATCCTTTACAAATATGGTATATATGTTCTTGGGATAAAAAAATGCTTTAGTGTGTGCTAGAGTGTGGTCCTTTCAGGTATTAAGAGTGGAACAGAAAAATTTTCCAAAATAAATATATTCTTTCTTTAATGATGAGGTTGCCAGCTTTACTTCTGGAAACCTAAGAAGAATGAAGTCTATCAAATCTGATAGGTTAGGAGGCACAAGCTGAAGCAGCCCCCTATCATGCTTTTCCTGCTTAACACATTGAATTGGATGCTCTTCCTTCTCACACCTTCTTCACTTCGGCTCGCTTCCAACTGGTTTGCTTGCCCAAGTACAAAGGGTATGGTACCTGTTAAGTTACTTTATTAAGTTTCCTTTATTATCAGAGTTTTATTTCCTTTTTTACTTACATAAGGATATTATTGTTATATACAATTTATCTTCACTATAAATATAATGGGTGTAGGGTTTCTGTGACTACAGAAAACTACAGCCCTCTCTTTCTTTCTTTTACGTTCTCTTTCTCCTCCTCTCTATTTCTTCTCTCTTCCTTCTTTCTCTCTTTCTACTTGCTGCGGGCTCTCTAATCAGTTTTGTGACATGGTATCAGAGCAGGTCTAATTACCTGATTACTTGATCCTATTGCTGGTTTGAGAGTCCCCTAGGGTTGGTGCACAGCCACCTAAAGCTGTAATTTTTATCGGTTTTCTCTCCAAGTTTTGATACATATGAGATCGGAAGATATCAAATTCATCAGGTTTGGTTTTTGAACATGGATTACAACACTTACTAATCAGCGGATTCAAGAATCGGAGTACTTTATTGATTATGGTTGACTGGTTTTGCTGGTTTCCATCAAGCATATAATTATTTGAATCGAGATTTCTGTGGTAGATATATTTATATTGAGATTATCGTCATGAGTGATACTACTACCGTTGCTCCTACTACTGCTTCTATTGTGGCTACTGCTGCTACTACTACCGTTGTTGCTGTTGCTACTGCTGCTACTACCGTTGCTGCTACTATTGCTGCTACTGCTGCTACTACTACCGTTGCTGCTACTATTGCTGCTACTGCTGCTCCTACTACTACCGTTGCTCCTACTACTGCTGCTATTGCGGCTACCGCTGCTACTACTACCGTTGTTGCTGCTGTTACTGCTGCTACTACCACTACTACCGTTGCTGCTACTATTGCTGCTACTGCTACTACTACCATTGCTGCTACTATTGCTGCTACTACTGTTACTGCTATTGCTACTACTACCGTTGCTGCTACTACTGCCGTTCCTACTGCTACCGCTACCACTACTACTGCGGTTGCTATTGTTGCTGCTACTATTGCTGCTACTGCTGCTACTGCTACTATCGTTGCTGCTACTACTACTACGACTACTACTACGATTGCTGATTGGGCTCTACTATCTATAGGAAGAAACAAACTAAGAGGCTGAATATCGTGCTATGGCACATACTGTGGCCGAATTGTTGTGGTTGAAATCTCTTCTCCAGGAGCTTGGATTTTCGATTAATCAACCTATTGATATGATGTGTGATAATCAAACAGCTATTTATATTGCTGGGAATCATGTTTTTCAAGAGCGAACTAAACATATAGAGGTTGCTGTCACTTTGTTCGGGATGCTGTGAAGCAGAAGCTGGTTGCTACTCTTTACGTTGCCTCTAGAGATCAGTTTGCCGATATGTTTACCCAAGCATTATTTCGTCCTGCTTTTGTTGCTGGTTGTTCCAAGCTGGGCATGGGCGACCTATATGCTCCAGCTTGAGGGGGAGTGTTAAGTTACTTTAATTAAGTTTCCTTTATTATCAGAGTTTTATTTCCTTTTTTACTTACATAAGGGTATTATTGTTATATACAATTTATCTTCAATATAAATATAATGGGTGTAGGGTTTCTGTGACTACAGAAAACTACAGCCCTCTCTTTCTTTCTTTTACGTTCTCTTTCTCCTCCTCTCTATTTCTTCTCTCTTCCTTCTTTCTCTCTTTCTACTTGCTGCGGGTTCTCTAATCCAGTTTTGTGACAGTACCCTCATGGTAAGGGTTGATCTATTTTCAAATCATGGGGGTCTTCATGCCAAAGCTTACTTCCCTTTCTGAATAATCGTTAAGATAGAACTCGGGAGTAAGCTTTCCTATTTCTAATCCGCCTTAGTGAACCTATTATGCTTCTAGTGTATTCACGGGATTTATCATAGAACTCTAGAAGCAGTAGCACCCTTCCTTAAAAACAACAAGAAACATGCAATGAGTTCTCACTCTAGTTGAAAGACAACTATACAGAAAAACACCACAAAATTACTGCTGTTGAATCTCAACCAACAGTAAGAAGCACAAAATTATGAACGCAAAGACATCCATTTAAAGAGCAGAAAGAAGTTGCAAGTCTCATGTGGCTTGCAATTGATTCAAGTCCATACCAAGATACAAGTCTAAAAAGTGCTTCAACAACTACACCCCAAAGCTTGATAAGATGATACACTTCACCACCCTCAGTATCTTGCTTGCAGGAAACATCATAAAAGAGATAAGGCACCGACAAGAGAACTGTGAGTTCATTTGTATCAAAAGAATGCGGTTTAGTGCTAGAAGTTATACACACCTGCTGCAAATCCAGACCCGATTGTGTAACGAGCCTTCCAGTTTTTAACATATTTTCTATGGCTGAACCAATCTGCCTTCCGGGATTTTTGTCCATGACCTTCTTAACATGTGCCACTACATAATCACACATCAAAAAACCGCTAGTCAAGAACTCTGAAACAAACCAAAAGGTAGGACAAACGAGCCAGACATATCTTTAACATATTGGCAATAATTGGGCACAAAATAACAGCATTTATGAACCAGACCAATCCTCTCTTTCTCAGATACTGAAGCCAGAAAAAAACAACCAACATATGATTCCATCAGTCATCAGAATAATAACTCCAACCCAGTTGAATCACAGGGGGAGGGGGCTACATCTGAGAGAAGTTAAGTAACAACTGAAGGTAATCATCACTTTCTCAACAATTAGCACAATTAATAGCGCATGAACAGAATATTCCCTAGGAGAATTGGTTCATTCCAACAATAGTCAAGGGCCTTAGAAGAAACACAAAATTGTGTGCGTGCGTGCGTGTGTGTGTGTGTGTGTGAGAGAGAGAGAGAGAGAGAGAGTGTACTATAACACTATAACATACAGCTAGAGAAATCAAAGTTTTTAGCTTTGTTCTTCAACTCGTCTTGAAGAAGCTTTTTTGCCTTTTGTAGCCAATCTTCTAGTTTGTCCTGGAGAAGTAACAAACAAGCAATGAAATATATTGAGCTTCAGCTGCATTGAGAAAGCACATTAAGTACCAAGATATTATTATCTGTTCAATCAGATATCCATAATGTTTCTATTTGCCTGTTTTAAGTCATCATTTTGCATCTATAAGGTAAAATGTGCAGAAATTAATTTCAACCATGCATTTTTGGTTCCTAAAGAATGTAGGCTAGAAACACTCCACAGTTAGCAAGACTTTAAGCGGATCAGGGGGCTGAATTGCAGATCAATAGTTCGACTACTAGAATGTTACAGAGCGCCTTGCTTTTGTTAAAAAATAATAATAATAAAATAAATAAATAAATCTGTTGCTTTCTTGCTTGGCATACACACTGAAGACCAAAAGGCCAAAATTTCAAAACCTACTAGCAGCAAGCTAACAAATCTTTTTTGTTCATGAAATAGCAAACACAACCTGGGTCACTGTAAAGTGGCACTGGGACCAAACCCTGAAAGCAGGGGACATCTTGGGCCAAAGACAGTCGGAACCCTTACCTGAGCTGAGAGTCCACAGGTCTACCCATGGTCAAAACCTATTGAAAGTGGGTTTTGACCAAGGTGATCTGCATTAATGACCAGGCTGATATTAAGCTGGCTTATGGCAGAAACCAGTATCCACAATCCCAGTTAATAAAAAGTTAAAATTAAGTAAAGCATAAGTACTTGTAATTTTGCATTTATCTAGTTCAAGTTTTAATTGTCCTTCAGTACTTTGTATAAGTAAGACAAGAAAAAAGAAAAGAAGATACAAAGCCTATACCTTCAAATAAATTGTAATCAGGTGACCAGGCAGTAAAACTTCCTGATTTTGCAAAGAATCTGGGTTATCTGGACTTGAAGTCTGGTCAATAAGAGAAAAAAGCTTCTGCACCATAAAGCTGGATGAAGAATAAAGACAATCAGAAACATATTAAGAATAATGAAAAGTGGAGCTATTAGAGTGAAAATCATGCTGCCACTTAGTGAGGCAAGTTGGAAAGAAGCTAACATGAGAAGATTGAACTTGTCATAGTTGTTATTAAGGTGGACAAAAATGTAGTCCTGAAGAACAGCATTTGCAACCTGTGAAGGAAGAGAGAAATGAAGGTGGGAACTACGCCATTGAAGAGACAAATCAAAAACAATTTAATGAAGCCATGCATGTGATACGACTTACGGAGATAAAACTTTCGTTTTCTAGACCATCCATAACAGGTTGGAAATGCTCTCCTATACAGGGCAAAAACTTTGTTAGTCATACAACAGATACCTAAGCAAAAGGAACAGTAAAAAATGTCAAGAGTACCGATATGTTGCAGACATTGGCGTCGTGTAAAAAGAGTCAGATCTCGAAGTTCATCAAGTATAATCTTAGCCCTTTCACTCACAAGTTGATTACCCACAACACCCTTCCCTCTCCCATATTTCTCACTATAGCAACTTGTCAAACTAGAATAAATTTCATGATCATTGGTGTCAATAAGTGCCTGTTGATGAAAGTCAAGATCTCCATTAGCAACATCATGAAGAGAAGTACAGCAAAGATAGAGGAAAGGACATAGACAAACAAATCTAGCAGGCCAGCCAAGAGTGGAAGCAAAAGCATTATTTTGCATACACCTTCTCAAACTCTAAAGCGTAAAAATGACCTCCACTACAGCATTGTCCTACAGTCTCCAAACCCTTGTTCCACAACCATCAAATAAGGTCAAGGTGAAACGGTTGAATAAAAACTTGATGGCAGAAGAAACATTCCTGGCTCTGATCCAAGACTCAATGATTCATGAAACAGGAAATTTCCAGTAACAAGTGATCACAAGTTCATAGCAGATACAGGTATTCAAAAAGAATTTGAGGCGTCTAAATAAGATCTGTTATAAGTAATTGGCAGGATCTAGAAAGTAAACAGTAGGAACTGTAAAAAAAAAAAAATAATAATAATCTTCCATCAAAATTCAAACAGAAGTTAAGGCATTGAACAAGATTTGCTCTAATTAAATGAAAGGTGATAAAGTAAACAGAAGGAAGTATATGAAAAATCCTTTCATGAAATTAGATAGATGAAGGAAGGAAGCAAGCTCATCTAACTAAGAACCTAAAAGTGAAAGGCTATCAACTAAGTAGTAAGGTCCATACAAATGACCATACTTCTTCTTGCAGCAGGTAAGGAGGAAAAGCTTCTAACATCTGGAATGCAGAGGGATTGCACTCATTGGAATACCTACATACAAGAGATGCACACAACGATTGTACAACAGGTACCACTTTCTTCTTCAGATGCATCAAGATTGCAGAATTTCCAAAGAAGGTGCCAACACTCATAAACAAGATGAAAGATCTAGGACCAAGTTTGACAGGTCAATTCACCATTAAACAACATATGACATTATATTGCCACTGTATATATAAGTCAATTGAACTAGCAACAAAGAGACAAATTTCATGAACCAACAAAGAAGTAATGAAGCATCAGCTATCCATTTCCAACATCCCACAAACAACCAAGATAATAGAAAGGGAAAAAAAACATTCTTATTGGAAGTTTAGAATTACAGCACCTTCAAAACAACGCCAACAGGAAGCAAATACTCTCTAGCCTGAATCCTGCAAAAAACCATTTAGAGCAAAAAGTTAAAATCCCATTTCAAGAGAAAAAGGTTTAATTCACCAGTTAAAGAATCAGAATAGCTTACCAAAATCCAATTCTTGCGCTACCATTTTGAAGGTAATATAGTTTAACTGTCACAGAGGACTGGTCTTCTCTGACACACCTGAAAGGGGATTAAATCAGAATTCAAACCACCACAATGACCTGGAAGTGTTAATCCTTGAAAGCTGCAGGGTCATAATAGAAGGCAGAATTTACAGACGTGAACCCACTTTCGACTACACAGATTCTGCTAATAATTAAACAAAAGACTTAATTTTCTCGAATCGCAGCTGGGCATAAATTCAACAGCCAAAAAAATTGCGCTAAGTAGTTATTCACACAATACTCCTCTAAAATCACTATTCCAAGATAGTCCCAATTATATGGATATTCCTAGAATAGCTTCCATATTTGAGAGAGTGGCCATATAAAGTGGTAGGGTATTTGCTCACACCACAGTGGCCAATATAACAAAACAAAGTTACAGTTTAAATCACCACATGAAAGATCACACTTGATAGACGGGACACGAGAACTGGGCCTTCTTACAACAGAAGAGTAGTCAAAACTGATGGCATCTTCAATTTCATAGGAATAACAATAAGAATCTTGACTTGCCAACATGAGTTAAAGGCATGATTTAAACAACACTTAATCGGCAAAATGGTTAATCATTGCCTAAAAACTTGTGAAGGCATTTAACAGCGATTCTCTGACACAACAGCCTTTTGCATTGATAGTTACCAATTAACATGCAATGCCATGTTTTGTGAACCCCTCACTTTTAGGGTCAAACAGCAGAAAATTTGTACGCAATTCTGTACAAATAGATGTACTATTTTAATGACTAAAAGCAACTTCATGCACAGAGTATAAAAATGAAACCTTATTACTACTGCTTTGTCGGTATATCCTTCACGTCGGTCACGAAATGAATTCCGCACCATGCTCATTGGCTGAAAAATAGATTGTACTCAGATATTATCACATAAAATAAACAGCTGAATGAAAATGAAAAGTATGTGTTTATAAATAGACAGCAAAGCTGATGGATACAACAAACTTTGCCCAAAAAAAGATAAATGATGAAAGCTTGCAGAGTTCCATTTGTGTCAAATCCCCTACCAAATTATAGTTTGTAAGAAGCACTAGTGCAGATGAATAAAAATTGGCAAAGGAATGTGCTTACATAGTTCCGCTTAGGCAATATCAGAAGACGAACCACCCTCTCTAGCCCATTCAAGATGAAATAGCTTCAAAAGAATGAATCAGTCAAATTTTGATAGAATGACTAAACAAAGGCATCTCTACAGTATTTGCCACTTTCAACAAGGACAATTTGTTATTTCAGTGTGTAATAAGTCCATACTTCAATAAGGAATCTAAATGTTTCCACTCAAGATGACCATGGAAAATCAAAAGGACGACATTAGAGCAATGGCGGCACAACCACCATACAAAATAACTAAAGAAATGTAAACAGTCACCTAAATAACAGCATTCACTTCATGTGCATGTGTGCTGTGTTCTTTCTTTTGTTTTGTTTTTTTTTTTTTTTTTTTTGGGGGGGGGGGGGGTTCGTTTACAAAGAGACGCCTTTACCAATAAGGCAAAAGAAGAGCTTGTCAACAAATGATAATTACTCTCCATTTTAAATAAAACAAAAGCCAATAGCATAAACTAATTAATCTCCATTTTCAATAAAGCAAAAGACAATAGCACATAATCTATCCAGTGGGTATGCAATGCTCCAAACTTATACAGCAAATACTCGATGCTCCATATCATTAGTTAAACATGCAGAAAGAAAATAACTTACCCACCCATCTCAGAAGATTCTTCTTTCCAAGAAACCAACTTTTGCGGATCAGCGCCATTCAAGTAGCAAAGCTTTGACTGCAGCAAAATTGAAGAATGAATCTTCAACCAATACATAACAACCATGGCAATATGGATCTTTCACAATCATCTCCAAATCAAGAATCACTTCAATTAACTAAAAGAAAGGCAGATTAATTCAATCACCATCTACCATTCCCGATCTTCTTCATCTCCATTAACATGTATATAGTCTGTTATTTTTTTAGTATGGAAAGGATGCACCTATTTATCCATAATCCAAAGCATTCTAACTACAATGAAAAATAATAGCAAAAATGTACAAACTAAAAAAAAAGAATATCCAATATCCAAAAGACACAGCAACACGACAAGTGCAACCATTATCTCAACCAAATTGAGCAGTAGCATTCAAGATACTAGATTAAGAAAAACACGTTGGCACAATAGCTATAAGACATATTTAAAGAGATTGCAGAGTCATTATCACACGGAATAACATTCACCATATGCTGGTATATCCCAGATTACATTGCATAGTAGGGCAGATAAGTTGAAACATCACAAAAGCAGGGTGAAAGACCCGAAAATTAGGATATTTTCCCATGGTTGTTGGGTTTTCTCATCAGTGTCATCTATGGAGCTTAGCATGAAGCAGGTTTAGCAAAATGCTGGTTCAACAAATTATAAGACAGAATTCTACAAGGAGAAAAATGCAGGAAAGCCTCCTCACAATTTAGAGAGGAGAAAATTATCAATCGCTTGATCCCAATATTAAGGACACCTATTGAAAGAATCTCGATTGAGCAAGAGAAGTAAGTGCAAGCCCAAATAAGCAAAAAAGCCAATTCAGACTTTAATGATGCATTAGCTTTAATCATCTAGCTGCAAAACCTCCATTCACATAGATAGCAGATTCAGTGGTTTGACATGCTTTTAAGTAAGGCAGAATTGAATAAAGAAGGAAACTTAAACTTTGGGAGATGTAATCTGTATGGTGAAGGAAACAAAGTGCTACTGGACGTGTAAAATCCCATCATTACGGCAGAAGGTGGCATAATTGCCACTTAGTTTATTATGTTGGAAACCTCATTTTAGCAAAGTAGCACCAGGAAGAAATTAAGAGAGGAAAGCCTTTTTGAAATCATGTTTCCTTTAGGGAACTATTGCTGGCTTTGAAACATTGTTGGGAGTATCAAAAAAGGACTGCACTCGGTAAGGATAAGAAGAATCTTGATTGGACCAGGATGACAATCCGACGCAACAGAAAACCAAGAAAAGCCCCACTACTAACAAGAGACAAAAAGGATTCACTCTGCAAAGGTCAATCGAAATATGCAAGGTAGACAGCTCGTGAACATAAAGGAAAAGACTTATAGTGGACCAACAACCGAATAATTGTATCGGGAACGAAAGAAAGACTAACCTTTAACATTATCGGAAGATGCCCGAAATTAAATTTCTCGAGTACAGCAACCTTATCATCGTACTGAAAATAGAGGTGCACCACGAACTTCCCAGCGTAGGAAGTTTTAGCTTGCCTGCACTATTTAAAACGCGAAATAAAGAGGCAAAAGTCAGCCAGATTATCGGCACAAGGACAAAATCAAATCGAGCGGGACTCGAATCAACTGCAGCGGTCTTACTTCGAATGGTAACAGAGCATCGTGACTCGTCTTCGAACTGCCCTCCTTTTGAGGCTGATATACCTCGGGTTTTGCAAACCAGAGTGATCAAAACGTCAAGGACGAAACTCGCATGCTTTCTCAACATAATCGACTCGGAAATTCGCACCGAGCGCGGAAGAAAACGCGGAGCTCAAACCAGGATATCAATTCCATGCAGCCAGAGCGATGATTCTAAACTAACAACAACAATGCACGGGAGAAAAAAAAAAGAAAAAAAGAAATAAAAACGAGAACTTCCGATTTCTATTGCGATTTCGCAAGAAATGGTGCGGCGATAAAGGATATTCTTGAGCGTCTTGTCGGAGGAGGGATCGAAAATCTGGACGGGCTTGATCTTGTCGAGCATGGTCTCCAGACCGCGGTCGACGAGGTGGTCGAAGGACTCTATGTGGTGCCGGAACAGCTCCCGCAACGCCCCGTAGTCGGCCGCATCGGCCTTCGTCGCTCCCATGCTCGCTCGCTCGCTCCCTCGACTGTGCGTTCTGTCTGTGACGTTGGATTGTAGGGTTTATGGGAGGTTTTTGGCAGGAGGATGTCCGAAGCGCGTCGTTTTGCTGGATGGGCTTTTTGGGCCTCTTTCCGAGGATTGAGGCTGAGCCCGGATTATTGTGTCGGGTGGGTTTGGGGTCCGAAATTGGTGGGCTAAAAAGATATTGATGAATTCACGATGATATTTGCTAAATACAAAACGCGTCGTCCCATTGTAAAACCAAGAGATTGTAAATTGTAGACCATCGTTTATTCTTAGCCGAGCTCGTGTTTATTTTAATCACTAATTCTACAAATATATATATTCGTATATGTCATTGTACCATATATATTTTTCCAGATAAATATATTATTGTTCATATTCCCGAGAGATTATTGGAAATAACTAGTATAAAATATTTCAATAGAAAAGAGATCATAAAAAAAAAGATTTGAAAAATATATTTTTATTCCTTTTCTACTTGAATAATTTAGCTAATTTCTGTCGAGTTTATTTTTTGTAAGCACTGTTCAATTCGGGAAAAGTGACGTGAGAATTATCATTGACTGATTCATATTCCTTTTGTCTCTTTTAAGTTATGTCTCTCTACATTATTGAGTAAATGGAATTGTGTTTTAACCTCGGACTTTGACATGCACTGATAAATTTTATTTGTTGGATAATTATGGAGCAAATCAAACAACTCTTTCCATTTTAATCTCCGGTCGAGAATAATTTAAAAATACCCATAGCCCGTATTTGAGGGATATCGATTTTACTTTTTTTCAAGGGTTGATATTGTGCGCATAAGCAACTCAAGCTCAGTGGTAATGTTTTTCAATGAAGAACAAACTTGCAACTAAAAGGTAAACTAAATCCTTCTTAAATCTCAGTTCGTTGAATCTTTGATGCGTATTTAAACTTTAATAGACCGGCTTTTCTTGGTAAAGCTAAATCCATCTCATATTATGCAGAATTAGGATGCATTCGGCAATAAAACAAATTTTAATCAAAAATGTTTTTTTTAATTCCGTTATCGGGAACAATTTTTAAGTATTTTAAGGGATTTAGTAACTATCTAAAATTTATTTTATGAGAGGAGAATTGCACTTAATACTATTCTCAAAATTTAGAATCCAAGTCATTTTTTAATATTTTTATTACTTTTTTCTTTTTTTCTCTTATTTTTTTCAAGTTATAGCTTGTCATCGACTTCAAGATGATCAGCAGTCAACTAGATGAGGGTTTGCTCACCAACCCTTAGTGAGGCCATACCTCATCGGCCTAGCCTCGTTGGCAATTGGGCAAGGCTTGTTGGTGGTTGGGTGAGCCTCACTTGGCCAAGGGAGGCTCACTAAGCTATTTACAAGCTCGCCAAACCTCGTCCTACCCTGGTGAGTTTTGGTAAGCTCGCACAAATCTCACCCAACTGGTCACCAACAACTTGTGGCGGTAGATGGCGGCAATAGTGGCACGACTAATAGCAACGATAGTGGAAGAAGAAAAGAGAAGGAAAAAAAAAAAAAATGTGTTGGTTTTATTCTTAAATTGTTATTGAAAATAAGGAATCAATTTTTTTTTTCGATTCTACTCTAAATCAATTCATAGGAGCAAATTTATTCTTGAAAACAAAAAAAATTAATAAATGGATTTCTATTTCATTCCAAAATAAAATAATATAAATTTTTACTATTTGACAAGTTGTTGAATGCACTCATCTCTCCCTTACTATTAACATATAAAAACTTATCTTTTTTAGTTTATCTCATCTACCCTACCATCACACCACATGATTACATACTTTGACAAGTCATTAATACTTGAGAAATTCCAAATAAAAAATCTAATTATTTTCTCAAAATAGGATTTAAAAAATGATGCATAGAAGTTATATATTGGATTGGTATTTATCCCGTAAGAGAGGAAAGAATAATCAAGCGATAGGGCTTCAAAAGTACGAACATATTTATTCACGAACAAATTAAGCCTCGTTTTTTCAAGAAAAAGGAACGAAAATCAATAAGAAGATCACGCTATACGATTTATTTCCTATTTCGCCGTCTTCAAAGAAAGTAAAAGCGCAAGAAGTACTTTAAAAGATGATACAAAGAAAAAAACAAAGAGCAAGCAAGCGTCAACGTCACCACAGATAAAACAAGATAAATAAAATATCTGGGACCGGCGGTTACATTGACCAGCCAAGGACCACCGCACGTTACCCGAACATCAGTAAACAACAACCGGAGAGAGCCGCTCCGCGTCGAACACGTGTCCACCAAATCCTCAAAAGAAACCAGACAGACGTCTCTCTCTCTCTCTCTCCCTCGCTTGCCGTGGGCCCCAATATTTCTCTCACTACTTTCCTATCTCGCGACACCAGAAAGCCGAAAAGCGACACGAGATTTCCTCTTCCTCGTTCTATTCTCTGCGAGCGTGTCGCTGCTCCTGCCTTCGTATCAGCGATGTAATCGACTACGTATAAAAATCCCCCACTTCCCCTCTCTCTCCTCCGCTCGCCTTCTCCGTCCTCGAATCGCAGTCGCGCCAGGCGAAAGTTCCAAGCTTTCTTCTCCCAATCATCAGTGGAATTGATGCGCGAGCGAGGGAGAGAGGAAGAGAGCGATTCGAGCAGAGACCGTTCGGTTTCCGCGCGCGGGTCGGAACGGACGTCGGTGGAAGATCGAATGTATTTGGCGGCGGATCACAACAACCGAGCACGAGGCCGCGATGGACTTTGATTGCAGAGGTGCGTGCTCTCTCTCTCTCTCGCTCTCTGCTCAGGCGTGCAAGATCCTTATTTTTCTGCTCGGTCCTTTGAGCGACGATCGAAAGGCATTGTCTTTTATCCGGCGCGAGTCGACGTTCACGTGCCGACTGGAGGGATGTAATTGATTTTGAGTCTGTCCTGGTTGGCTTGTGGTTATGATGCGTGTCCGGTGTTGTGTCGGGGAACTGTTTTATTCAGTCAGACTGAGCGCTTTGCTGGTAAACAAAGTTGGGATTGATGTGAATAAGTCCGACGAGTAGATGAGGTGTTTACTGGGACGTGCCTGATTTTCTTGGACGGGGTAATAATATAAGCGTGGAATTGCTTGGTTTGGTGCTGTCTTTTCTGGAACTGCGAAATTCATCAACAGCGCTTGAATTATCACCCTGTCCAAGAAGAGTAGCGCAACTGTTGCTTACAGTTACGAAAGAGCAGTGACAAACGGGATGTGATTGATTTTGTTCTATTAGACATCTTAGGGAGCACACCACTAAGTTTTCTGCGCTTTAGGAGGTTTCCTTATATTCTTCCACTTAATTATTCCTTTCTTCACGTAACATCATTTGGCACATCTCTTTTGTGACTGCATACATTTGGATCTGTCTTGTTGGTAAGTAAAAAGGAACCATGTGTGGTTCTCTGATTCTTTCTTGTCTATTCATTTGGGTTTACAGAAGATACTCGAAGGAATTTCGCGGCATTATCTAGAAGTTATTCCAGCAATGGAATCCTTTACAACCTTCAGGATAATAGCAACGCACTCTCCGGGTTATCCAAGCTTAAGGATGGAACTAGTGGTCAGTCTGATGGGGATGTTGTGAAGAAAGTTTTGTCAATTAGTAGAGGTGAACATCCCAATGGACCTAATTATCCTCTCTACTATGGCTGGCGGTATCCCTACTCTCATCAGATGCAGCCGTACCAAATGAATTCTTTTGAGGGTCAGTTTTTCTCTTTCCATGGGGGAAACTGTTTTCATGGTTATCCGCCAGATATGCTCTCTCAAGGTTACCTCCCTGAGTGCCAGTTCCAAGACTTTCAGTATTTTGTAGTCATAGACTTTGAGGCAACCTGTGACAAGGAAAAGAATCCCCATCCTCAAGAGATAATTGAATTCCCATCTGTTATAGTGAGTAGCATGACTGGCAAATTGGAAGCTTGCTTCCAAACCTATGTTCGACCAACATGCAATCAGCATCTGAGTGACTTTTGCAAAGATTTGACTGGTATCCAGCAATCTCAGGTTTGTGTTGATCTAGATTTTGTTTTCCCAATTATTTTAAGCCCATTCTCTTGTCAATCATCACATATTAGTTGATATTGTAAGGATGCTGGCCTTTGAAAGTCTTAGTACAGTGTTAAGGGTTGAGACTTGCACTCTCGTTTTACTTTCTCCAGCAGCTTTCAAATTATAGATGAGGACATGGATTATTCTTCCATTGCTAGACCAAAACTTTTTTCAATTCTGTGTTTGATTTTTGTTCTCTTTCTTTCTTTGTGTGGGAAAGATGGATTTTCTGCTGTTCGTTGTTCATATTTTCTACCACGTTGGCCTGTTCGCAAGTGTGAAGAATTTCTAACCCGCTGATTACCTAGCAAAAGAGAAAAGGCTGTTCTTCTAATTTCTTCTGTAGCTTCCTATTATTAGTCTTAAAGATGGATGAGGAAAGGTCATTGTTCTCTTATGTGATACTTGTGAAATCGAAGCAGGCAAAATTTCGAGGAGCTGTGAGGATTGATTTTATTATTAAATAACTTATCTTGTGGATACTGTCTTAGTGCGAGATATGGATTCAGCTCTTTCCTCCACTCGCATTGAATATTTTGTTTGCATTGAATATTTTTTCCTTGGCATGGAAGAAATTTTCTTTGTTCTGATTATGTGACAGTTTGTCTGGTGAAAGTATTTTCTAGTGTGGCTAGACGGGACCATGAGGGGTGTCGTCTTTTTCTACATTGCCTGACCTTTTCGTCCTGATTCAGTAGGGAGGCTTCTGTCGATTGATCTTGGAACCTGTCAAAGTGACAGTATTTTCACTCTACCCAGTAGATGAATGGCTCACCATGAGTTGCTTCTTTTTTACGAGCCTCTAATTTTTCCTTTAGGAGAATCATTTGTAGTTTTTATCTTTAGTTGGCTATAGATGGCTTTTTATGTACTTTCAAATCTACTGGCAATTAAGAGGAAGGTTAAGATGTGTGCCTTATATGGGAGAACATGCATTGGATTATGATGTGATAGACAAATTGCTGTAATCATGGATGAAATTGTGTTGCCTTTCTCCATGTCTATTTGTACAAATGTTCTAAGAGCTTGGAGTTAGTTTTGCTACTTAGTGAAGAATTGGGTTTGCCACTTCGTCTTCTGTTTGTCTCCCCCTTGATTTATCGAAAGCATATAGAATTTCTGCTGGTGCATATAGGAAAGAGTACATAGAGTTTTCTATCTGCTATAAACTTGGCTGCTTAGTGCTTGGATGTTCTGCAAATTACACATCTGAAAAGAGCATCTAATGGCAGGTGGTATCTGATGATTGGCACGTAATGTGTTGGAGCATGTGCATTTGCATGTCGAGGGAAGCAAGATTGATCTATTCAGTATGAACTGGTTATGGGGGATGCCGCCGGTTCTGGATTCTTGTGCAAGTTGATGAGTGTTGTCTGATGCGGCATAGATTTAGTTTATTTATTGGTCTCATGAAGTGGATTGATCGGTAAAGAAGCACATTAGATGAAATTAATACTTGACAGTGGAGCTGAAAGTGTTAAGGGCTAACAGTGCACGTCTGTCTGTCATATCTTATGCTATAAGTTGGAAAAAAGGGTAAAGATGGCTATGTATGATGCTGAAGAATTACAAGTTACTAGAATGATTTGTAGAGAATTAGATAAAGCTAAAATTCAATAGGCAGTGCAGAACCTTACGTATAGTTTCACGTATAGTTTCGATGATACATCAAGACCATGCCAAAGTGGTGAGTCAATTGTCTTTTGGTGCTTGCCATGCACAAATACTGAAACGGTCCATGCCTGCATAGGGAGTTCCCTCATTCCAGTCATGTTTATGGATTATGGCATCTTCTTTCTCATATCAATTTTCTGCTCATTATTACGGCCTTTAAATCCTTTTTTTTTTTCGGGGGTGAGTCTAGGTAGATCGAGGTGTTACTCTGAGTGAGGCTCTTCTTAGTCATGACAAATGGCTTGAAAAGAAGGGCATAAAGAACACAAATTTTGCTGTTGTTACCTGGTCCAACTGGGATTGCCGGGTGATGTTGGAATCCGAGTGTCGATATAAGAAAATTCGAAAGCCTTCTTACTTCAACAGGTGAGTTGATGATATGTAACTAGCATGCAGACTTAGATTCTTTGATGCTTAATTCTGACTTTTTCTCTCTTCCTTTCACTAGATGGATTAACCTAAAAGTCCCATTCCAAGAAGTTTTTGGAGGTCTAAGATGTAATCTTAAGGAGGCGGTTGAGATGGCTGGCTTGACCTGGCTCGGGCGTGCTCATTGTGGTTTAGATGATGCAAAAAACACAGCTCGCTTGCTTATGGTTCTATTGTGCAGGGGAATCAGATTTTCCATCACCAACTCTCTGACATTGTATGACAATGACCATACTTTGATATCAAAGCACTCGCCTCCCCATCAGCCACACACACAGAAGGATTTGCGGGGTCCTCAATCACAGTATAATCCTTATTGTTTCTGTGGCATCAAGAGCAGCGTAGGCTTTGTTCGGAACCCAAGTACAAAGCAAGGGAACTTCTTCTTTAGGTGTGGCAATTGGGCTGCTGCAAGAGGTTGCGGATGCCGTTATTTTCAGTGGGCGGCTTCTTGACTGGATGTAACTTTCCTGGTTGACATCTTCGGCTTTCTTAGGTGCTCCCTATCATATTAGGTAGGAACTGCATCGGGAGCTTCCATTTAAATTAGTTGAATGACTTTATGATAGTTTTTTTAACTTGATTGAAAGAAAAACAAATTGAGTTGACACACTACAGTTGAAAGATTGCGATACTGGTACATAAGAAAACTGTCATCTATTGTTGAAGAACTCATATCTGTAAAGCTGACATCTTGTTGACTTGTGAAATTCATTAATGAGTTGGTACAGCTGATATGATTTTTTGGTAACGAGCATGATGAAAGAATGGAAATCTATTGCTGCCGGTCCTCTTGGCTCCTGTTACGTTGCTTGGTAGGCATCTATAGTGAAGTATGTCGTTGAGGGCTACGCTGATGCTAGCTATGCATAAAGCTAAAACGCAAGGTGAACCTGTTAACTTTGTTTTGTGGAGGCTTTTTAAATCAAGATCCGTCAGATACATCTTCACTTTGAATGTGCCAATCACAATCACAACCTCACGAAGCCCCCATAATAACCAACACATCAATAGCAACAGATCGCATCAAATCTGAAGACACCAAGCTTGCGCACCATTAAGTTAACCAAACTAAATCTTAATAGTTGTCTGTAAACTGTCCAAATTAATTTCTCTTTCCAGCATTGTTTGTAGCAGCCGCAGTCAAGGGGGAAGACGGTTGCTTGTCCCAGTTGTGTTTGTTCTGCGCAGATTACAGTACTTACCAGCCACCTTTGGCAAACAGATCACTTAATGATAGCAAGACTAGAAATGATCTCCAGGTACTTCAAATTTAATGAAAATTATCTTGCATCACCGAGTGCAAAGCTAGTAAATCTGCAGGCTTTTCAGCCTCAGGATCATCGACTTCTATGTCCAGAAAACAAACCCTTGCTCCTCAAAGACAATTTGATTCAGTGGCAAATTTAAATGATAAAAACTGCACCGTCTTCCTAATCAGCCCATCCAAGTTTAATATGCCATCGTCTACTTCAAATCATGAAAGCATCAGACACCGCAGCAGTGATATTAGCAAGAAATGGTACCGTGGGAAAATTGATATGTTGTGAGTAAGAAAATAATAGGCTAAATTTTCACCCGGTGAAGGTGATTGGATTTTATTAAACCTAAACTGCTAAAGTAACTTGCTTGCAGCAGTCTCATGGACAGAAGATAAGGAAAGGGCAGCTATTATACAAATAACTCACTGCACGCTTCCACTTCCTGATTTAGCCAGTTGAGGGGAACAAGAAAACTGGAATTTACATGCATGGGAATGGGACTGGGGATCATTTAACTTTATGATTCTGGTTTCTCAGATGATTTAGCAGTTGATGAAGACATACTGCTCCCATTCTGAAGGTAGAGGCTGTTGGCAACCATAGAGTCACTGACGAGGCCAGCGTCAACATCATCAAAATTAAGTGTGCCTCTCACCTTTCGGTTACTGCAATAGGATGCAAAATAAGCAAGTTACACAATTAAAACAAATATACCAAAGCTCACAATCTAATCGGAACCTACCCATTCAGGCGACTGTTGATGGCAACAAGGTCTTTGGAAGGGCTTTGATAGGCATGGGTGCTCTCTCCAACACAAGCATAATAGCTTTTCGAGCTATGAGAGATTGAAGCGTCCATCTGCACACAATCAAGACAAAGCAGAACAATTAAAAGAAAGAAGATACAACCATAGTACCTCGTGCATGTTGCTTGTATCCTAGCAACATTCCATTTCAAGTACTTCCATCTTAAATCAAATCTTGCATAACAATGTCAGCAATGATGATAAATGAAAGGAATTTCATGATAAAACGTTTAGAAAAGAAGAGCTGTGTAAAAGAAGAAAAAGAAACTGCAAGAGAGAAGAAGAGCACCTTAGATGATCTCAGTGGAGATACGTAGACATTGTGGGATGCAGATACTTTCTTAGGGGACATATCCGGGAGAGTTGGAAAAGAAGATATCTTAGGTGACCCAGGGCATTGAGCTGGTTAGTAAGAGCATTAACAACAAAGAATCAGACTAAGGCTTGTTTGAAGACTGATTTACAAGTAATATAAGTCAAAAGCATACCATCATTTTTATTGCCAACTTCAGAAGTCCGGCTTGTTCTAGTAGTTGCTCCTGTGGGCCCAAGTTCAACGAGCAGTGGTTTCACAGAAGGAATGAATATTTCATTGTAGAAAGAGATAATATCCACATGCTCATTCCCCGCTTTCTGTTGCCAAAATAATCAATGAGTTAAGGCAATGTCTAGAAAACTGATGCCTAAGAGAGTAAGATTACTCAACATACCCCATTCCGCCGGGCTGATGACCAATCAACAAAAACATTGCGGAACACTTGTGGCTTGCACTGGGGTTGCTTCCTATAGTTGTAAATGATCTCCCTAAAGGTCAGGTTTATTTGATTGATCTTCAGGCCCAAAAGGGAAAGAGAAACAAACCGATGTGAATTAGTAACAAGGAAGAGAAATACTAAATGCTCTGAAATGTTGCAGGAAACTATACAAAATTCCTGAGTCCAAACCTTTGCGACACCGTAGAAACAGCAGAGTATTATTTGATCAATATGACGATTAAAGAAGAGATTAGTTCGCTGACTGAGTATTTGCTGAAATAGGCAGTAAACGCCTTCCTTTATCTGCTGAGAGAGTTGTAGCCTTTCAAGCATGGCATTAATTCTGACGGCTGCCAGCTTAGTAATCTGGACAATCCCACAAGTATGGAAAAAAAATAAATTAAAAGACAGAATAATTCACAGTAATTGCAAAAGCCAAACTAGGATATTTCTTTATTATTGCAAAGCAACCAGACATGGAACTAACTAACTAAGATGAGATCCCTCAGTATAGTCTTTGTGTTCGGAATTAGGATGACTGGAAGGATGTTATCATGTTGCATTGCTTTATTAATATTACACATGACATAAAACTCTTAATGAAGCCCCAATATGCAACGTGTCGCTAGAAAATATAAATCTAAGCAGAGAAGGGACAGGAGGGAAAGAGAAGAAACAAGGATGCAGGATCCATTATATTCACTCATAAGCAAGTTTTCCTTTTTATGCAGAAGGATAGTTGCAGTGCATTTTCAGACTCTCTTGGAGCCACTTGGCGAGTAGGTCTGTTCTAGACGCTTTCCAGTACCTTGCTAAAGAATATATGGATTGCGGTTTCTGCACATGTTTCCCCTCCACCTCCCGGATGTGGTCGAGTTGGACTGCAATATAGAGAAACGAAGAGAACTTGGAGAACAGAAAAGAAGTAATGTGGTGCAAAACCAAGCTTTAACTATGTACTACCCCATGATCCTACATTGAGAGTACCTGGCAAATGCAGACTGAAGTGGAGGTGGCGGTAACTTTGACTTGATATTGCTCAAGGCTAACAGTCGATCTTTTACTGGTGAAGTGAAGTTTCTTTCAACTAATACGCTCCGGTATTCCGTACTAATTCTCTTGGGAGACCTGATATCCCCATTCTGACCTGAACAACAAGGCGTGATATTGAGTTGGGCGAATCATGAACATCATTGCATCTAAACATTCAAAGCGAAGCAAATAGGAAGCATCCACATATCGTATTGTCGACAATTGGTGGATTCTGATACACCCACAAAATCAGGGAAAGTTCATACATTCAAATTGATACTTAAAAGGCAAGTCTAGAATTCAAAAAGGTAGGGGACCCTAAAAAGAAAGACTTACCAGGAGAAGCCTCATGCTTTTTCACCGGTGACTGGGGCAATCCACTGGAAGAAAAATTAATAAGCAAGGCAATGGCATCCAAGGACGGCATTGGTTCTGGTAATAGGCCTAGCCGATTTATCTCTGGAGCAAGAGCCGGTCTTGCCACTACCAAGGAATTGTACATTGAAGAACCTCTCTCCCACACCATGTTCTCTAGAAGTCGCTCTTCTAATGTATTCAGATGCCTTCTTAATTCTCTGGGAAGAGTTTCCTCATGTCTAACAAAACTTTCTATCACCTTACTAAGGTCAAAAGCTGTAATACCTGTTCGCTCTAGCACTGCGGGAAACAGCATAGTCACAGTCTTATGCGTTGCAAGAACCAACTCAGCGGAACATGCAAGCATACACCTATGAAACCTCTCATTTGTTAACAAAGAGGTCAAATTATTCGAATGTAAAATTTGTGCCTCTGCTCTACACATAGCTTCTAAAACCCGATAGTAAAGCTTAAGGGCTTCCAGCCTTCGTTGCTCAGCCCACATGTTGTCCATGAGATTAGCATTTTGCAAGCCTCCAGTTACAGTACGCTCACTGGTAGGACTGTTTGGAAAGATGGCCTCCAAAATTATATTGGCCCTACGTATCACATCATTGGTCACATCCCTATCGCACGACACTAGAAATCCCTGTAGGTCAGTCGAAGGTTTTGATGGGAGTGGGGACACGAACATCCGAAGCCACTTGGCAGTTGTCATAGCGGTGGCCACAGGAGTAGCAGTGATCCTCAAATTAGTGCCACCAATTATACCATTGATGTGAGATGCCGGAGAGCGGCTGGGAGAGAGTGGTCTTGTGATAGTCTTTGCAGGGGAGGCAAATGAGTCATATTTCCTCTACACGAAAATAGACAACATGATTACACGATTTATAGAAGTGTTAATCAACTGGATAGAATGAATAGGCATACCTTGGCACCAGTTAAATTAATGGCAGCCCCAGACAAGCTACCCGATACAAGCAAGCTGTCGTCGTCATTTATAATTACCCTCTCATCGAATTCACTGTCATTACGAGTTGCATCTTCATAAATTTTTTCTAAAGTACTTAAAATGGATGACAAAGATGTTTCCTCCATGAGATTTCCAAAGTAGATCAAACCATCTGCATTTAAGAGAAAGAGAATTTCAAAAATCGATGCACATGCGCTGTCACATTAAAACATGCATTTACAGTGCCTTCAGCATTTATATATGAGATATCATTCCACCTGTGTCAACATTCTCCAGATTCTCCGCTTTGCACTCTGAAGCTGGGGGCGGAGTTATCCCCAAAATTTCTGCTATCACATTATTGGCTTTTTCCAATGTTCTCTTGATCTCATCTTCTGAGGTATCATAACGATAAGCGAGTGATCCAACAAGGTCAACCCCCTTCTCACTTCTCTTACCTGAATGACAGTGAAATTGATCAATCACGGAAAGAGCCAGGTTCAAGTTAATAGGGAAGAGAAGGACCAACTGAAGAAGAAATATGAGGATATACAATCTCAAAGTCTGACTGAGGATGAGTTTTCAATAACTGATAATCAAAAGAGCAAGATGATTACCCAGTTGTGATGAGTCAGAAATGCTGAATTTTCTGAAGCGGGTTGGAAGATGAATTATTAGAATAGCCTGTCAAAAAAAAAAAAAAAAAAAAAAAATCATTTGAAAACAGATCATCATGTACTCAGTACCAAAAATTAGTCTTAAAAACCAACGTGACATGTCAAATGTGCATATCCGTTCTTTTTGTCCTTTTAATAGCCATGTTTCAGAGGAGAAAACTGCATGTTTGACATGGTTATTGGGTGAATGCAAACACCTTAGAAAAATTGTTAAGTTTGACGAAGTAGTCCAGGAATGTAACTGACCAGTATAGAGACCAAAGCATTTGTGCTAGAAATGAGGTCCTTAAATCGGTTCAAGGCATGTATTCTAAGCGCCAAAAACAGCAACCATCCGAAACGTTGGTACATAATCATGGGGTCAGAAGTTCTTGAATCAGCGGACTTCGTATCATCTTTTGCATCGTTTAGAATGAAGAATTCACCGCATATACGTTTATAATACCTTGCAAAACAAAGACGAAGAAAACAACATCTATAAAACATGTCCACCAATTGATAAGGAGATGAGCGAAAGCATCATTCAGAAAACACAAGGCAACTGCCAATACATTATGGCATTTGCACACTCGATACTTGTAATTATTTATAGAAAAAGTATATCAGATACACAAATGATATTAACAATGTTATTATGAGAACACGACCAGAAGTGGAGCTGGGTTTACATCAGACTATTCCTGTTCGATTGATCAAAGTGAACAGAAGAGAAGGGATTAGGGGGGATATTTCTTATCTTTGTACTCCTACTACCTAGAATATCATGTGAATCCCACTTTATAAATGAAACATTTACCAAGGTTTAGTCAATTTCCCTTCATTTTATTCTTGACAAACAAACAGCAAAGTAAGTTTAATATGCTCCTCTCGCTTTATTTCTTTGCTAGTCTTTAGCAAAATGAGTGATACTCTCTTTTCCAATCTCTCATGACGTAAAAGATACTCACTCGCACAAAATGCATAAATGCACGTAGTTTGTCTGCATCTCTCTGGCCTGTTCGAAGAAAAAGAGAATCAGAAAGTGAAGCTTAGTCCATCAAGGAGGCTTGAGTAAAATAAAGACGAAATAGAGAAACCTTTCTATCCAAGCAATGCCATAAACATTAATCAATACCTCTAGCCTGCTGTCCCAATTAGCACCGTATATGCCGCTTACGATTGCCCCAGCCTTGATAACAAATTGTGGAATCTCTTTGAAAAAGTCGATGAGGCTGGTAAACCCACAGGTTAATCAGGCGAGACAAAAAAGTGCACCACACAAGAAAATGTCATGACAAACTGTTTCGACCAGCCAAAATAAATATTCTGCATATAACATACTTTAGTCCTGAAGCTTTCAATATCCGGGACAAAGGGACCTCAGTCTCGTCCGATCCATTTTGCTCATCCTTGGCTTTTCTCTCGCCTACCCTTCTAACAGTGTACAACACAAAAGCAAACCAATAGCGTTCTGCTTCTTCCGCCTGACAACAAGATCACACATCACCACAAGCCCGGGCTTTGAACAACACAAAGAAACTCAAGTGATCTCGGAAATGGCAACGCATACCGTTCCAGTACCGATAACAGTCCCACTCGACCGCAGCACATGTGCGGTTTTCCTCAGCAGCGTCGAAGACTGCACGCAATCTCCCTCTGCCAAGCCCAATTTACTCTGCCAACAAAAATCACGGATCGGTCACCCCACAGAACAATTCCGAACAGCACCTGTAAAAATTCTACCGAAAGGCGGGAGAAGGAAGCCGGATAAAACGACTAGAGTTCCGTGGCGCGAAGAAAAAACCTTGCAGAATCCCAAGAAGCGCGACACGGCGGCGTCGGTGTCGGCGTCGTCCTTGCTGGGAGTGACGGGAGCTGGGACCTCGGGTTCCGCCGCCTCCTCCATGGCGTTCGCAGCGACCGGGCTCATCCAAACCCTAAGGAGATCACACAACGGGAGGCCGGCGTTACTCCTGCAAATCGAGCTCAGGAAATGCAATCTCACCCAAAAAAAAAAAAAAAAACCACGCGCGCACTCACCGGAGGAAGGAGAGATCCGCCCGCGGATCTGGCCGGCCGAAACCCTAACAGGAGCCGACCTCCGCCCCAACCCGAAGCGAAGCGATGAAGAGGATTTTCGCGAAGGAGCTGCTGTATCGCCTCCCTCTTCTTATCTGCGCCTCCGCCCTCTGCCAAAACCAGCAATCTCTTCTCTTTTTTCCTTTTCCAGCTGACTTCCCTTTAGCGGAAGCAACAACCCCTTCCTTCCCAGGAAAAAAAAAATAAAGGAAAACATTAAAAAGCCCCCTCTTTTGGCGTCCCTTGTGCGCGGGAAAAAAAGAAACAGCGGGCAAGCGCATGGACCATGGCCATCCATGGATTGCCATCCCCACATACCACATACATCCCCCCGGCCAATGGGCGCGCGACGCGTCATCGGGGCGAGGTTGATTTGCCGCCAAAATCCCTCGCCGTTACGGGATCCGCTTCGGAGGGGGAATCTGCCGTTACGGCGGCTTGACGGGCGTCGGCCCTCGTGCGGATGTAGGGGCCCGGGACAGCGGCGTTTTCCGGGCCCTGGGAGTGCGGCCCGTTTTTAGCTAGGGTTGCGCCGCTTCCGAACTCGATTTGGGGCAGCAAGAATGATGTGATACTGTACACATGCCGCCTTAATTATAGATAATCATGTATGTTCATTGACTACTTAAATATACAAATTACTATGGTATAAATATTTTGTGTGAATGATATATCAAGCCCCGAGCTCAATTCTTGAGATTCATGAACCGTCCGACGGTCTTCTTCATATGACTGGACAGAATGATTAAGTTATTTGGCTACTAAAATATCTAAGATCCCATTTTGACATCGACTTATTATCACTCGACTCTTGTCCAGAATCGAGTACAATTTCCTGCTGACAAATAATATAAAAAGAAAGGTACTCCAAGAGTTTTGTCACGGGAAATATGTTGGAATAGGAATCTATTCTAATTAGGGTTTGCACTAAGGAAAATTCGTGTCGAGAGACCTTGTGATTGACAAGTTGCATGTGCATGTAATATTGTATACGATATTTTACTGCCCGTTCATCTATAACTTGCAATTAACAAGTTGCATGTACATGTGATATTGTATACGATATTTTACCGCCCGTTCATCTATAACGGTCTTGTAACATTGTAACGGCTTTGTTGTATATTTTACCATCATCAATAATGTTGTATATTTTATCGTCATTAATGTATGACCATTTTTATCCCCTATTCGTATCTAACAGTTTTGTAATGATCTTGATTGCCTATCAATTTGCAACGAATTTATAACGTTTGTCAATTATATGCAAGAATTGATGATGAAAAACGACTCCCTCTTTCTTTTACCTACAAATTGTTACTTCGAACATAATTTAACATGATCAAAACAAGAACATTCCTTTTCTTTTCTAGTCATATATATTTTCTTGCTTTATTGGTTTACACCTACGTCATTCCTGTACCTTCTACTATTCCATGCAAAATAGGGGAAGCAAAAAAAACGGTTATATCTAGAGAAGATAGCCACTGCAGACTATCACACCAAATTTCATACTTCGAAAGATCAAACTATCTCGAAACACGATGCTTGCAAGTCTCAGACAATTGATAACAAATTTTCAAGAATTCTTATTTTTAATATTATCTAATATTTTTCCAACAGAGCATGCTGACATGATATTAGCAAACCATTCACCTAAGACTTCTCACTTTCAAGAAATTAGCAGAGCAAACCGATCACTTGGGTCCTTAAGGGGCAACCCATCGTAGCAGCATATTTGAAGTCCTATATCAACAATAACAGGCCTTTCGACGCGGGACTAAACACACAAAGTGGCATGATGCCTGAAGAAAACTACAAGATTCAAGAGCACAGAAGAGTCTGGTAGCAGTACCCTAAATTATCTTCAAGATATAGATGCCAATGGGTCGACATGACATGACTCGACGAGTCTTGCTCAGTGTCTTAAGTAATTGATATGGAACTTTCTCCCGAAGTTCCTAACTTTTCTGCAACAGGAAAGAGTACTGAAAGTTAGCTGTCGAGGTGTAGCATGGAAGGAGAAGGCATTCAAATTATTGGATATGTTAGAAGAAGTGATCTTACCTGCATGGGGAGATAGAGTTTAAATTCCGGTGGAAGTTCCTCTTCTGAGTATAGGCGGTCCGAGAAATAGATTCTCCGTATACGGCAGTTTGCATGTACCTGCACTCTCAGTGTCTCGACATAGTTGGTTCCATATGCTCTTCTGGTGAGGTCGGCGAGATTCAACTGGATCTGATTCCATCCTTCATCCATCTTCAGTGGCATGGTGCAAATATATGGCTTTACTCGAGTCACAGCCTGCAATTCAGGAACAAAAGGTTACATGCATCGCCAAGCATCTGGTGCACATGACTGATATGAAACTCAATGGAGGAGAGCAGGTTATCAGATGCAATGCCAATTCTTCCAGTGCATATAACTCCTAATACTCAATGGAGGAAAGAGGGTTTTTTAATTGAGCAGCAACACATTATCAGGTAGGCTTTTAATCAAAGATTACATCCTGCAACCATCAATGACTGCATTTATAAAATAAGTACATTAACATCAATAGAAAGATACCATTATAGTAAAGAGACGGTGCACCTAAAATGTATTAAGGGGAAAAAATCTGCATCTATCTATATAATTGACTAGTGTCTGGTTGCTTAACAATTTTCCATTCATGGGGGAAGGCCACAATAGCTCAGTCAGCCACTGCTTGTCCAGCTGATTCAGTATATAAATGCATATCAAATCAACCTTCCAAACTCAACCAATAATATATCACAAAATCCCTCAATTTCGGAGATTAAAAGGCATCAAGCCAGCACTGGTTCTAAGAGCTCGTATGAAACACAAACCTTAAATTGGCGGCTCAAAAGTATTGAGAACTGAGAGATTCCTCACCATTCGATTAACAACACAAACATGAGATTCTGAGGATTTGTGATTATGTTTTTACAAGACTCTTTTCCTCGAGTATTGTCATTAGAACATTACGAAACCAATTCAAACAGCAGAACCATCAATTTCTAAATGCCAGATATGGAATCTCTCTCCAAACTAAAGGACCACTATGACCATATCACATGACGTGCCCAACTATTCCACTTATAGGATACGTGATTATGTTTTTGCAAGACTCTTTTCATCGAGTATTGTGATTAGAACATTGCCAAACCAATTCAAAAAGCAGAACCATCAATTCTACTAAATGCCAGATATGGAATCTCTCTGCACACCAAAGGACCACTATGGCCATATCCTAAAATCAATCAACTACTTGTCCAAACTAAAATATCAGCCTAGCAATATAGGCAAACTTACACACTTGAAAATTAGAAGCACGGAAGCGCCGCCTCACGTTCTTGTCATCCAGCACTTGAATCTCAAAGGTAAAGAACTTCTTCAGATTCTTCACAATCACAACCAAGAACGGCAGTTTAATACCAAGCGTTGCAGCCGGATCAGGCGGGCATGTGATGTATGCGGATTGAACATTCGAGCCAACAATCTCGAGGACATTCGACTGAATGTCTTCATCTTGCAGCCGTTTTACGTGGCCATTGACAACTACAAAATTGACATGAATAGTATCATCCGTGATCTACCCAAGAAAGGACACGCCAAGGCATAAACTGAACATGGCAAGCAGCATCAAAACACCATCTGCCTTTCAAAGCAGAAACCACTTACCTTCTTTATCCCAAATCTGCAAGGGCTTGCTCCTGCAGAAACCAAAAGATTGGGAACAGCTTCAGCACAAAAGCAAAAAAAAAAAAAAAAAAAAAATTGAACAAAGAAGACCAAGAAAGCAAGATGCGAGAGCCGAGAAAAAGTACCCGAGGCTGTATAGAATGGACAAAAACCCGGATTGGAAAGTGTTCTTGAACATTTCGCAAGTGTAAATTGCCAATCTGCAGGTTGCAAGAACGGGAAAACACACAAAACAAGCACGACGCAATCAGAAGAACACAACTCCGAAATTCAAGATGGCGGCGTCGCCTTCTGATCTCAACGAAGCATTAACCGAAGAATCAACGGCCTTCTCACCAGAAAACTGGTTCGTCAAAGGAAAATTGCTAGCTCTGCCGCGGGATTCGCCAGCACAGATCGCTGTCAAATCGGAATATCCGGTCGAACGGTAAGGTGATTCGGGCAAAATCGCTTCGGCACGAGCACCGACGAAGGAACCGAAACGCGGTCGAGCTTCGAGTCCGTATCGCACGTCCCCTTTCCTTCTTCCTCTGTCCGGAAACCTGGCGAATACGCAGGCGGAAGTGACCCGGGAGCTCGTGGGCTCTATTGGGCTGGGTTCGATGGAAGTTCAGCCCAAAAATGACTGGACAAAATGCTCGTGTGGACCTGTCCAATGGGAGGATTCGCAGGCCCAACAATCGAGCAGGCCCAAAACTCCTTCTCCTTCTTCCTTCCTCTGCAACTGGTTTTCCATCTTGTTCCGACCTCCTTCGTGAATTCCATGTGAATTCTCCGCGCTCAGCAAGGCGGCGACCTTCATTCGTGCAATGACCACATCGCTTTCTACTTCTCCGCTCAGAATCGGCCGCCAATCCGAGCTCGCGCGCGCTTGTCGGAGGCTCTTCTCGGCGGCGCCGGCGCCAATCGCTCCTCAAACCGACATAGAGCATCAATTGAGATCGCTCTGCGAGAAGCCCAATGCGCGATTCGCGGAGGCCGCCTCGCTCCTCCACCTCGCGATCGATTCTGGTTCGTCCCCTTCCAGCGCGACCTGCAGCTACCTCGTCGACGCGCTGGTGAAGTCCAAGAACTACGATTTGGTGTTGGCGGTGTACGCGAAGATGGCGAGTTCTGGTATTCCTCCGTATTTTAAGACGCTGAGAGGTGTGGTGGAGTCTTTTGTAGATGCGGGTAGGGTGGGGCATGCGTGCGGGGTGGTGGGGTTGATTCTGAAGCGTGGGTATGACCTGAATGTGTTTGTTATGAATGTTATATTGAAAGGACTGTGTAGGAAAGGCGAGGTCCAGGGTGCAGGTGATTTGTTTCGCAGTATGGAAAGGAATGGTGTGAAGCCGGATGCTTATAGTTATAATACACTGGTGAATGGATTGTGCAAGGCCAAGAAAGTTGAAGAAGCTCGGTCTTTGTTAGTTGAGATGAAGAGGTTGAGCTGTTGCCCGAATTCGGTCACATACACCACTCTGATGGATGGTCTTTGTAAGGAAGGTAGACCGGAAGAGGCATTGGAGATCATGGTGGATATGAGGGAGAACAGTCTGGATGCGGATGTTTTCGTATACGGAGCTCTTATGAATGGATTCATTCGAGTGGGGAAGTTTGACAGAGGAAGAGAACTTTTCTACGAGATGTTGGAAAAAGGGATTTCTCCAAATGTGGTCACTTTCGGTTGCTTAGTGCATGGTCTTTCTAAGATGGGTAAGTGGGAGGAAGCCATAGACGTATTAGATGCTATGGCAGAACGTGGGAGTTTTCCTGATGTTTTTGTTTACACGAGTTTGATTGATGGTCTTTTCAAAGAGGGGAAAGTGAAGAAGGCCGTGGAGATGTTTGATTTAATGGTAAAAAAAGGTCAACAACCAAGTTCCGTTACATATAATGTAGTAATTTATGGAATGTGCAAGGAAGGTCTGATGAGAGAAGCTTTTGAAGTTTTTGAAACTATGAGAATGAAAGGTGAAAAGCCTGATGTGCATACCTATAATTCGCTGCTGATGGGACTTTGCAATAAGGGCAGGGTTGATGAGGCATTGCATCTTTTTAATCTTATGGTGAAAGACAAGGATTATGCCAAGCCGGATGTCATGACATTTAACATGATAATGCATGGGCTTTGCAAAGAAGGACGTGTAGCTGAGGCTGAGAACATATATAAGAAGATGGTTGCAAGGGGGAGTTGTGGTAATATAGTTACTCTTAACACTTTGCTCGGTGGGTATCTAAGTAAAGGAAATATAAAGCATGCCACGGAAGTTTGGAAAAGAATCATTGAGTTGGGACTTGTGCCAAATTCAAGCACTTATAGCATCATGATAAATGCATTTTGCAAAACAGGCATGGTGAGCATGGCAAAGGGACTATTCAACAAAATGAGAGCTTGCAAGCCTGGTCCTACCTTGTCTGATTGTAATACATTGCTGGGCCTTCTTTGCAAAGAGGATCAGTTGGATCAAGCAAGGGCATTATTTAAAGAAATAAGAGATAATCGTGAACCAGATCTTATCACATTCAATACTATGATCGATGGAACCTTCAAAGCAAGAGACTTTCAAGCTGCCAAAGATTTACTTAAAGAAATGCTTAACCGGGGCTTGGCTCCTGATATCTTCACCTTTTCTACACTGATAAACAGGTTGTCAAAAGCTGGACTGTTGGATGAAGCAAAAGAAATCTATGATAGGATGATTTCTGTAGGCTATGCACCTGACTGTATTGTGCTGGATTCCTTGTTGAAAGGCTTTAGTTCAAAGGGTGATGCCAAAGGAGTCATGAGTTTGCTGCATCAGATGTCTGATTTGGATGTTATTCTAGACAAAAAAATTATAGCTACCATTGTTTCTTGCCTGTGTCAGAATTCAAGTGACCTTGACGTCAGTGATCTACCAAATTTTTCCGAATCAAAATCAGGTGTGGGCATGAGATGCACGGAACTTTTGTCCACACTCGGCAAGTCTCACCCTGATCTTCAAATAAGCATTGTGTAACTCTTTGGCTCATTCATTCCATACGTTGCTCCCATATTCTCTCCTACGTAAGTAGTTTTTTTTGGAGATTCTTTTCTTCTTATTTATGCATTATAGTTATTCTAATATCAAGGGGAGTGCCTCTTTGGTCTCGCACCTCTTTTGTTAGGATAAAGAATTTCTTACTCTAAATTTCAAGACAGTCATCAAATTAACTTTTTATCAGAGATCAATGATTTGAATTTAGTTCCCCATAGTCATATGTTTGTCAGTTGTCAAATGTCATTACATCTCACATTAATGCAAAGTGTTTTTATTTCTTTTCTGAGAGTAGTTTCATTTTTTCAATAGTTGAGAAAGAAAAGGCAATGGCATGTATCCCACATGTCCATCATTGTGGGCTCACAAGCTAGTATGTGTTATGTCTCTGTCGACACAGTCACATGCCTGGAGCACTCACAGATTTAGGTCTGTCTATGTGCATATGCATGAACATATGACAATTGCTTTTAGCATGTGTGATTTATGAGGTGATGACAGTAGTTTCTGGAATTTTTTAAATGGCATTTGTTTTCAAATCTTCAGGGGATCAATGAAATGGTCTACTTCAGCCTAGTGCCATGAGGAGTCTCTTTTTAATGAAGAAGAGAAGATTTGACTTCTCCTCTTAATCTTTCTTCTGTAATGAGGTTTTTCTTTATTGTCACATGCCTGATGGCATAGGGATGAGATGGTCATTCTGATCTCTAAACTTTTTTTTTTCAGTCAGAAGATCTCTAAACTTAACTGTTGCTCATAACTCGATTTTTACTTTGCTCTGCATGCCTCTCAAGGAATGTGACTTTCCATACATCTCTATGAGCTAATAGCATGTTTTATATTTGGCCAGGACAATCTTTGTTGCTAATGAAAAAGAGGCCTAAAGCACATTTTGGTTGATAAATCTTGATATGATGGTGGATGCAGGTGAGGTTCTGGTTGGGATCTTCAGACTAAGGTCATGTGGGTATTTAAAACATTCCCCACTCTACCATGATCAAATGAATTGGTGATATGATGAATTGGTGCTTGCCTTTTTATTCTTTCACTTTTGCTAAAATTCAAAAGGAGTTAATGGCATCGGTGAGTGTGAAGAACGGTATCTACTTTTGTTGGCCCAGGCTGTTGTGTCGAAATATTGTGTCTTCATTTGAACAAGAAGAAGATTCCCACTGGCATTAATGAAATACTTATTTCAAGAGAGTTTAGTGAGATTGTGGCAGATTTATATTGCATTGTGAGGTATCTAAATGAAATGTGTTGTATGCTTCTGGCATTCTTCTAACTATTGGTGGGCAATGTCTTCTGCAGAGCTGTTTTGAGAATAGCTTTCATCTTGCTGTATCTGCTGCTAAATTCTTCTGGAAAGATTCTAATGGGCCATGGTATCCTTATATATTGAAGAGGTCCCAGTCTTTGGTCGTATTGTCAGCGGGGGCTGCATGGAACAGTTGAAAGGCTTCTCCATATTAGTTGGATGAGTGTCAGATTGTATAGCCATGAATCCCACACACGCTTCAAGATTGGTCCTTCAGATTGTTCCTGATAAATGTTATAAAACTTAGTACAACCCGCAGAAAGTCCCAACTGGGATGAGATGGACATTATCCTTGTCCATTCACATGCCTATGTGCCAATGTGCTAATTCACCAACTTAAGCTAAACGGGCCGGCATGCAAGCTCTGGGGTTCTGGAAACTGATCATATCAGTTCTTTTAGCAGAACTGGAACAAGAGCATTGTGACAGGTATGTTGTGATCTTAGAATGTTGAATAATAGGAAGTTGTGCTTTGTTATCTGTTTATTTGGGATTCCCCTGTTTGATGTTTGGATTGTCCCATATCCCATAAGTCTTTGGCACAAACAAAAGTCCAAGTATGGGTGATGTGCTTTTATATTTTCTGTATACTTTCAAATTGACCTGGTTGAGACAGAGGCTTCATTGATGCAGCTGGTAAAGCTGAAATCACCAGACATTAATCGGTGCGCAAGCAGGTCCCAGAATGAAAAGATTTAGGAGGAACCGACTGCTTCATCTCTAGGGTTTTATGTGGTTTCTCCTGCTGGATCAATCTCTCTCTCTCTCTCTCTCTCTCTCTCTCTCTCTCTGTGAGGTCATATGCTAAGGATTTGCTCATTTTCATTGCGGTAGGAGGATAATCTGACAAGTTGTCAGCAGACGAATGTTAGTCAGAGGCTTATTGTATGGAACGAAACTCCCAGATATCTTTGTGCTTCTTGTCGAGAATGTAGGGCCCACTGGAGAGTAGAGCTAGGTTGACGACATGAACCTGAAGAGGAAGAGCAAATTTGAGAAGGCAAAAGAAGCACCTCCTCATGTATAAATTTGTCTCTCTTGAACGGTCATCACTCATGACTTCTGTCTGCTTCTTTCCGTGATGTTAAATGCCCAGAATTATGCTTCAGATTCATTGCACCGGATGTTCACCTACCTATGCTCTCTCTCTCTCTCTCTCTCTCTCTCTCTCCATCACAGATGCTGCACGGTTTATCGGGGGCAGACAGAAAACGGTGTTAAACCCTGTTATCTTTGTCTATTAGAGATTTAAGGAATCAAAATGATAACAATAAATACTCTCTAGGCGATATTTTTTTTTTTTTCTGGTCAAACTTTAGGCGATATATGAGTGCCCAAAAGTGTCAGCAACTAAAGCCTTGGCGACAAGTCAACGGTGAACAACATACTGACATCCCCTCCATGAAGCCAAGAGACGCATCTTCCCAAGTTCAAAACGTGCATCCCACGCTCCTCACTCTTCATATATACTCCCTCCAACCAACTCATGCCAACCTCCAAGAGCCTCAATGGCAATCGGAACCCCCCGCCCCTCTTCCCTAACCCCTAATACAGTAATCTCTTTATCGAATCACCGCTACCACAGTCCCCTGGCCCATCATCTATGCCATCGCCGTCGCCAACTCGCTCGCCACGAATAGTCTCTGCCACGCCTCGAATAGTCTCACCCTCATCCGGAAACATATCACCCCTTAGATCACCTCCTATATCGCTCGAGCAGCCATCGAACAAGAAAAGCCGCTCAAAATCTTCCAAGATCTTCCGCCGTTTCCGTTCGGTATTCAAGTCGTTTCCAATCATCAACCCCACGTGTAAAATCCCAGTTTCCCTTCACGGAAGCCGGGCACCCGAGGGGCACATCCATGGAGGGACGCGCATGACCGGTACACTTTTTGGGCACCGTAAGACACGGATTAACTTTGCAATCCAACAAAACTCAAGGAGCATTCCAAACCTCGTACTCGAGCTTGCAGTACCGACGGGGAAGCTTCTTCAAGATATGGGAACCGGGCTCACGAGGATAGCATTAGAGTGCGAAAAACAACCGTCTGACAAGACGAAGCTAATCGACGAGCCAATATGGACAATGTATTGCAACGGCCGGAAGGTAGGTTATGCTGTGAAGAGGGAGCCGACCGAAGATGATCTAAGCATCATGCAGACATTGCATGCGGTTTCGATGGGAGCTGGGGTGCTTCCGACCGAGGTTGTAGATCCGCCGGATGGTGAGCTGACTTACATGAGAGCACAATTTGAGCGGGTGGTTGGTTCTAAGGATTCCGAAACGTTTTACATGATGAACCCAGACGGCAATAACGGACCAGAACTTAGCATCTTCTTTGTCAGGATATAAGTACTTGCGAGTATTTTGGACCTCAAAGTAGATGGAAAGTGTCTTTCTTTCTTTCTTTTTTTTTTTGGTCAGTTTGGTGTAAGTTGTGATATAGATACATGGCCAACATCAGTTGTATAGAGCAAGGGGAGGCAGAAGTAACTGTGAAGTATCGTGTCGTTTTTTACTGTTCAATCTTCTTCAGTCCAATACGTCGCTTGTGTCGTTGGCTTCCCTTAGACAAAATTTCAGACTTAAAAAACTGAGATGGGCCAAGTGGAAAAGTGAACATCTTCCCAATTAGCTGTCTTATCCTCGAAACCTATGTTGGATATTTTAGTTTTTGATGTAAACAAACTTGCTTCGAATTAATGAAATCTTTGGCATTCTCCACCCCATATATATGAGATTTAAGCCACTCTTCACATTCTGAAGCCTGAATAGCCATTGCAATGAAATGAAAAATTTATTGGTAAAAATACATGACTTTTTTTTTTTTTCCGCATAAAATAAACATCACTTGACCAGTAGGTGGCTCAGTAATTGCCTCCCATTTATTCTCAATTTTTATTTCATGATTATCGTATTGGAAATAACTCATTTACATGAGAGGCGTGTCACCTATTGCTAGCGATGCAAAGCCAAACAAAGAGTTAGTTTGGTTCATCATCCAGAATTACAAGCAGCTGAGTATTCGAGTTCTTCTAATTCAGACCCAGTCAGAGCAGTGATCCCGTCAACACACGTTAGCTGTTTCGTTTCAGAAGGTGCTTGATCAAGCGGAAGAGCATCGCTGTGAAAAAGGACCTGCAATCATTCCTCTTTGTCAAACATGAACAGAAGCCCAACCCCGCTAATGCTTAGAAATGTGAATGGCTGAACCTCTCGTCAATAGAAAGTGATCTGCGCCATCTGGTAGACTACATGTACGATCTGCAATATCTGCGCTGCACCGAAGAGCAATTAGCAGCAAAACACCAACTTATGCCCATGTCATTCACAACCATGTTTTTAGATTGCACATCTGACCAAGTCGCTAATAATGAAGTACCCTGTGCTCTACTGGATTCGCATGTAGCTTAATTCAAGAATTCAAGAATTCAAAGGAATTGGCACAGGGAAAAGTAAGAGCCAGTTCACATTTCAGAGTGGTTTGAAGAGTAATACTACCAAGAAAGTTGAAAGTCACCGGGCTGGAGGGAAATACCATGTAAGCACGAGGGGAACTTTCTAAAGTCTGGATCAGTGTTGTGCTGGTATGCAATCCATCTGCAAACGAGTCAATAACATATAAAGATGCCTTCAAATGGAATTGGAAAATAAACAGGAGATAGATAATGGCACCCTCAACAGAAAATGATCTTTAGCTCCAGAATATTGTATCAAATTTTCTTTTCCAAGAGAAAGCACACTGGCAACTCTGACTTGAGCGTTTCATTTGTAACTGTCCCAGATTACAATCATAGATGCCACTAGCTTCTCTTAGAATCTAATTATATGAAAAATCATGACATTTATTAACTTCACAGAAAACTCCCTCTTGTATTTAAATTACACTTCAAATAACTGAAAGAAGCATGAGAGTAATAACTTTAAGTAATAAAAGATTAGGACATAAATGTACTATATTACCTCATTGTCTGCCAAAGATGACAAACATCATTTTCCTTGGCCCACTCAATTAAATAAGTAGTTACCTCCAAAACCTAGGTTTGGTTTTGTTCTAAGACAGAAAGCAGCTTCCCTGCATATAAACTCTCTATTATCCAGCTCATTGTCTGCATTAAGAGCAGGTGTCAATGTGAGAACCCGAAATGGGAAAAAATTAAAAAATAAATGAAAATAAAAATATCCAGTATACAAGTCTTGCCATAGTGTAATTACTGGATGTCCAGTATAAAGTATTGTTTCAAATAAGAACTCAGCATTGTAGTATGCAGCCATACACCCGTATGAGGAGGCTATCTTTACTTTTAGATATGGGAAATGAGAATGATCCACCTCTAAGCACCCTAAGGATATGCACAAGAAATCAGAATCAAATAACTGATTGCAAAGAGAATGCTAACCATTATTGGTATCTTTCTCTCCAGAGCGCACTGCCTCAAGTGACGAGATGGCCTACTCTCGTATTCTGTCACGATAATTCCCATGGATACCTTCCCATTATGAAGACTATGGACCAACCGTTGAAGGGTCCTGTATGCTGCCCCACCTCCATGCTGTGCAACACAAAAGGGCATAGTCAAACTCACAATTCATCATTCAAAACACAAGGAATCAGAGTATTTGACCAAGCATTTAGGAAGATCATGCAGCAACACTACACATAGTCAGTTGCTATTTAGGAAAAGCGCACCTATCACTTGCAAATGTGCCAATGCTGGCATCCTAATTATCTCATAACACAAAAAGAGAGAAGGGGGAAACCTCTTGGAAGGAAGGTGCCATCTTTATATGAGTACACTTCAAAAGCCCTTGTTAGCTTCCCAGTTATAAATACATAAGTTACCCTCAAGAAGGCTAAAGGGATGCAGCATCTTAACTGTACGGGACTTGGTAAAGTAGGTTGGAATTCACATTTAACAGGCTGGCTGAAATTTTATGATACTTTAGAATTGTAGTCTCACATAGTTATCTAATGCATCTTGACTAACAGTACCAGTAAAGTGACAGGATACATGACAGGACCACTCATGGTGCGAAAGATATTAGTTTATCAGTCTATCTTCAGAAGCTAAGGACACTTCGGCAAGCGAGTACCCAGAGGCTGGTGACCTGTCCAACCCCAGAAAATTCCATCTCTCTTAGTGAGTTTCTTTGCCACTTTAAAGCTAGGAACAAGCCAAAATACATGTCTTTTCTCGTCTCTTATTTAAAGAGAGGGATATAAAATGTTGTTATATAACAACCCATAATATCTGAGCTTTTAACATTACTTGCAACCCAGAGGAGTACATTACCTTGATTACTTCAGAAAACTTGTCACAGAAACTTTTCTTTCCGTGTAACATTATCCCTACTTGCCCAAAGATAGATCTGCTGTTAGAGTGTGGCAATGACTTTCCAATATGGATAAACATCGCATCAGCTTGATTTGAGATGATCATATATCTGTAGAAAAAAGAGTTGAGGAGATCTCTCCAATTCAATCAGTCAGAATAAGATAATTAATGAGCTAATTGGAAAAAAAAAAAAAAAAAAAAGCCACACCAAAGAAGGTAGGGAGAAGGCAACTGTGGATAAGGAATTCTTTTTGGTCAAACTATCCTGCAGCTCTCTTAATCCAGATTAATTATATTTAGTAATGGACACAAGACATTCTGTATATTAGTTTAGGGGTTGAAGAATTACAAAAAGGTTGCCACTCATGCAAGTCATAACATAGATGTACAAAGTTTTCAAAATTGTTCATGGACAAGAATCAAGCAGATTTGGCAACGTATAAGACTTAAAATTTTCAGTCAAAGATGATGATCTACAAAGACAGAGTAATGTTGATGTAATCTCCAAAACTGAAAGGAGCAGCTGATCTTAATCATTTATAACAAATGAGAGATTTCGATAAAGCATTACAGTTTCCTCATCTACAGTAGACAGGGCCTAATAAGACACGGCGCTTGTTTTAAGAAAGATTGAGCACTTAAATATTGTGAGGATCTCCTTCAGGACAAAGGGTAATGACTCAAAAGATCCACGCAGCCAACTAGGTTCAGTGGAAAATGCTTGGTCATTGCTGTTGTGCTAGCAAGCACATATAAATGTGTACCGTTACTCTAATTCTCACACAAACACAGAGAATAGAGAAAAAAAGGTGAATTAGTCCCATTTACTGTGCTAAATGAGCAACTTACTTATCAGGTAACATGAGAGAACCCGCACTGATTGATTCGGTAATCCAAGTAACTTTAAGAATAAAGGCACGGATTGCACATCCATATAAGAACTTGGCAGTCTTCAACTGAGAAAAACAAGAATTTGTTGAAGTGTTAAAATGCCATGTCAGATGTACTTTCACCAAACCAGACCTCTGCTTAAATTCTCAGCATCAAAAAGCATCATCTAGTTTCAGACTGTATAGCAAGCACATCAACTTGTATAGGGATAGGGATGAATTGAATAGAGAATTGGGTCAGCAAAGGTACTTGATCTAAAATTAGTGCATGTTAAACTTATATCAACAGAATTGCAGACAGAAATATAATTTGTCACAAAATAATTCGCAACGATGAATCAAGATCCTGGTCTTGTAAATTAAGCGCTCTTCAAGAAAATAATGAGAATGTATGCTTCCTGTGTGCTTCAGCTTATCTTTAAGTGAGATGTAGCTTTGCATTTTAAGAGCAACATCGACATAGATTCAAAATCTACACCTCAAATCAAATTAACCAACAAAATGCAAAATACACACAAATGACACTTGGCAAGACATTTTTGCAAACTTAGAAATAATTTTTCCATGTAAGCACCCAAATAATCATATTAAATGGCTAATTAACAGCCTTTGTGCCACATCAGCAATTTCCCTCATCAAATTTGAAGAGTTATATTTTGTACTTGATCGAAAAATGAGCAAAAGTTCAGACAATTGCAATGTGATTACCCATCTAAAATATAAAGAATTAGATTTAGCCACGTTAATTCTTAGAGAAAAGACCTTTCTCGGAGATATGACAAAAGTTCGCTGCTTGGAAAGAACTTTTGAACTTCCCTTCCGCCTTAAATTCACAGGTGGAATATCCAGGAGAACCTCGCCTCCATGTTTCTGAATCAACTTTTCGATTTCCTTTTCTTTGCTGGTTGAAAACCCAGTGAGCAAGAATCCCATATTGTGAAAAATTAGTGGCTGCTGAGCCATGAAACTAGTGCGATGTTTTGCGCCTTGACTTTGACATTCTAACTGACTGTTGCAGTATCTCAATCTTTTCCACGATCCTGTGGTTGAGCCTGTTGGTGCCAACAAACATATACTCATTAGATGGCCCAAAGATTAATTAAAGCGGTAAATAAAGAGAAACTGATCAAAGAAGGTCTTACAATTTTGGTGCAAGGATCTGTGTGTAATCTTATCCACCTCAAGCTGGAAATCAATTTCTGATGAGAAACTTACATGTTTTCTGCCAGGTAGGTGAGTTTTTTTACACTGGTGAATGTTAGCTGCATTTAGTGGTAATGTGACCTGTTTGAGATTGCTTTTTCGAAAACAATCCCCTGCAAGTTGCTGGGAATCCATATTATGTCGCCAATTTCTATCATCTGATATTGAAGGCAACTTCCTTTTCCCTGGCAAATGAACCCGCAATGCTGCTGCATCCTTTGCTGGTTGAGCAGAAATACTCCTATGGATTTCCACTTTTTCAGCTGGATGTTTAGTGACTGGATCCTGTTCCTCACCACAACCCATAGCAGGGGTATCATGCCTGAATTTTGGTGATTTCAGTCTTACAGAATTTCACCAGCCATATTTTTTAGAGAAATTAGTATCAGGATATGAGAATTTGATTTACCTGTTGCATTTCGAGAACAACAATAAATTAGAGCGTCCATGTCCATTCTGCAACTTGCTGTCATTGCTTGAAAAGATTACACTGTAAGTCTTTAAAGAGGACAGCTGTCTTCTTGCTGACTTCTGAAAACCTTCATTAGGTTCAGAGCTGACAACTGCATTATGATTTTCAGCCTTACATTTTGGGTTGGAGGTTTTATTAGGGCTTGCCAACCCAAGTTCTGAATCCGGGTCATTGAATTTCTCACCATCAATATCAATGCAATTCTGACTAGGTTCATGATGTAATCCATCGTTTTCTGCAGAAATACTGCAAGGAACAAAAGAACAAAGAGGATCTGCTGAAGATAAACTTGAAGACTTCACAATTTCTTGAGAGAAAGATTATGCCCTCATTATCTTTGTCACATGAACCTTCACAAACCATCTTTAACTGTGAAGTTTCCTGGGTACTGATTCCAATCTGCACAACAGAATTTTCATCGGGCGCGATATCTGCCGATTCTGAGAGAAAGCTTGTCTCATGAACAAAAAATTTCGCAATGCTTCTAGTTCTCATGCTTTTCTCTTTCAACTCCACAGGAGGTTCTAAGTCCTTATAAAGTTTTTTTGGACGAGACAACAAAAAAAGAAGAAAAGGCACCACGTCAGTAAACAGACTGGAAAATTTTACAGAACCAAGAACTAGTATGATAAGAACAACAAAGAAAAAAATAATATCACATGGGGAAGGAAACAAAGGTTAATATCGGTTGAAAACTTCCAAAATAGACGAGTGAATATGGACATCATCAATAGAGAGTTAAAGAAGAACTGGAAGCTAAGAGTGAATGAAAGGCTTATGAAGCATTGGTGAGAAAGGCAAAATATGTTTCTTCAAATCAGTAAGGTTACAAAAGAGCACAAACACCACAATTCCTGTCGTGGCAATGAAAATTGACACAACCATCAGTCATTTTGGAGGTGATGAAGCAGTGACAAAGTACAGACTGCATGGATCTCCTATTGAAAGCTCAGTGAACAGGAAAGATTTATACTACCTTCGCGGACCAACCACCTAACCAACGGCTCTGGAATCTTTCTTCAGTTAGATATACTTGTCTATATTCTCCTGCAGGTACAGTACAGCAACACAAGTGAGTTAATTTGAGATGAGGCTAGAGGGTCATGGAAAGAGAAGATACAAGCTCACCAGTATTACCAGTACATTGAGAGATGTTGTTAACAAATGATTCCTCTTGTTGTTCACATAAGGCATTCTCCACCATGCCAGAACCAACCTTCCACATAGCATAGCATTTTGTTCATCAAGCGATGCCAATTAGAAGGTTGAACCATCTCTTTATTTTTTTTTAAAGGAGATAATTGAAGGTTTCAGAAGTTATCATGAATAAAACAGAGGGAGAAAAATGATATCCTTACCTTTTCCACTGTTAAAACAAATGATTCTTTCAGAGCTGACTGATGCAGCATAGTGTCAACATGACTTGCCACATCGAAGGTGGGTGAACCCTGATCTTTATCACCAAAAGCACTTTTTCTGCACTCATATTGGGAGTACTCTAATAAAGAGTCACTTTCTGGTTGTTTGTCAAGAGCTGAAACCTCATGAGCATGATTCTGCGCATTCATCTTATTAAAATCAATTCTTGTCTCCTCTCTTGGGGAACCATTCTCACAATGAATTTGAGATGTTGGAGTTTCTTTGACTTGAGAAATGTCAAAATCACTCATGCCTCGCTCATTATAGTCAATGAAAGACAGCCCTACATCTTTAAAAGCATCTAACATAGCAATATCATCCAAGTCTATATCCTCTTCAGTCCTCTTGATCACAGAATTGGACACCTCTTCCGATACCTTTAAGCGTGCTTCCTTCACCCGAAGTGCAACCTCCACAACAGCTGCTGCAGGTAGAGATTTTAAAGCTGAATCATTCTCTACTAATTCATGTATAGCCATAGCTTCAGATGCAGCAATCGAGAGTTCAACTGCCGCATCAAGATCTGCATCCTTGAGATGTCTTCTCAAGTTCTCTCCATGCACACTTCCTCTAACCTTCTCAATAGGTTGAGATGCATTTTCAACTCGTTGAATCTGGGTACTTTTTGAAGACTGAATCCCTGCAAGAGATGCATTAGATTCTTGGCTTTTGGCACACTGTGACTGTGAGCTGCTGTTGTACGAGAATCGTAGGTGAAAATGAAGCACCTGCAAGGTAAAGAACATTCTTTATCCTTTAGAATGAACTATGCCCCCAATTTGTGCTCTAAACTTTCCGAAATACTAATGGAATCAAAATGATCGCAATTATTGGAAAATTAGATAATTCGGTAGCTCCAAAAACCATGAGATCAAGCATTTGATCCAAAAGGAACCAAACTTTCTTAGAATGGGAAGTTCTTTTAGAAACCAGCATAATTGGCAAAATTGATTAATGCAAATTGGAGACCTCTGCATGAGTAGCGCAGCAGAAACCTTTGCTCTCTATGTCTATCTGTCAACAACCCGTACATACAATCAAGAACCCTCCATCTGTGTGACTGTCTAAACCCATACTCCTCTTAAACTGAAAAATAGACTAATCGTATACAGAATAAGTTCTTGTTTGTCAGCCCGAACAATTTGTGAGCCAGAAACTCATGGACAACAAGTGCCGCCTTGTGGCATGATTACAGACTTGCACACAAACTCAGTGAAATTCCATGCCCGAGCAACATAATTGGTCAATGACACAGCGAAATTCTTCCCTCTCGTGCATAGACACAGGTAGCTAGGTCAGACTACCGATTAGAAAGGAAAAAAAAAGTTTGGAGGCTTCGTCGTAGACAAAGCTCTACTTCTAAATAGTTAAAGAACGAGCGAACTTACTTTTCCAGGAGACTGAGCATAGCTCCCCGGTGAACCATCTTCTCCCCCTGACAAGAACGGCGAACCATCTTCCCCGGACAAGAACAAACGGCAACCGGCGTATCCACCTTCATCCTCTGACGATAATCCCGACCACCTCTCTTCACCGACATTCTCTCGAAAAAGCGCCGCGTTCTGTTTCAAAAAGAACGATTCGACTTATATTCTGAGCGATCGATCGAGGGAATTAGCGGAAACCGAAAAAAACTAGGGGCGCTCTAATCAGCAAACGGACCTCGAACGGCTGCTCCGCAGGAAATTCCGATTGATTTTGCTGCAGCCAATCCGGTAACCAAGCAAGATCCTGCGAATCGAAATCAAAGGAACGATCCCGCCGATCCAATTCCATCAAAATCGAGGAATCCGCACGAAGAAAAGACGGATTCAGAGGAGAGAAAAGCTACCTCGGAGAACTGAGGGTGGCGAAACCCTAAACTCGCCATCGAGCTTCGGCAGGCTGCTCTGCAGAGACGAGCAGAGGCAGAAGCAGTGAAGAGAACGAGGGAGAGCGAAAGAGATTTGGCGCCAAACAGGCTTGTTCCCTCCACCGTTTTGCACATAATAAAGTATTTTATTTTTCTCTTCTTCTTTTTTTATTTTTTATTTTTTTATTTTCCCTCGGTCTAATTTAAAAAAATTTACGGCTTGATTATGATAAGCGATGATTAACGTGCTTGTTTCGATTCGACCTACAAAACATTTGATCCAGCGTAGTACGGACGGGATCAAATGTTTGGATTTGGTATGGCCAATACAACATTTGATTTGGCAGTGACAAGTTAACAAGGTAATTAAAAGATTATATCACCTGTCCATCAAAATTTAGAATACTATATAATTTTTTTTATAAAATTAATAAATTTATACGTGAATTCACGTGGTAGTATTTATATGTCCTGGAAATTTCAGGTATTTAAAAAAAAAAAATTAAAAGTTCGAAATGTCTGGTCATAAAATGTGAAAAATGCAAAAGGGAAATGTATCCTAACGTTAAGAAACAAATTTTCTATTTTCAATTATTCATTTCTATCCTAAATGTCTGAGAGCATCCGATACATCTATAATATCACATGGATCTCACCTGAGCCGACATGGTTTGAGAATGAAGATCGACAGTACTTACATAACCTGCACCAGGTGAATGTAAGAACAGGGCCGATTGGTTTCACTTTCCACTATGCATCAAATGAGTACAATATTTGCAGTAACAAAACATTCCTTGCTCTTTCCTTTTAGACTAAACCGAACATCACAAACCATATCACAGAGATTATATTCTACATTTACAGTACAGAAGAAGAGCCCTCAACAAAACAGAGCCTGAATTCCACACAAGAAACTCCAATTTTCACATTCACGACGATGCCTCGGGCTGATCACTAGAAGCAGCTTGAATCTGTGAAACTTCTGGGGCAGACACTTCTGGCTGTGCCACTAATGCAGATTCGATTTGGCTTGGCACTGATGCCTGGATAATTTCTGGCGGTCTGAATTTGTCGATGTAGTAACTTAGAGATGGCCCGGAGTATGCGGCCCTCTGCACCTGGGGTTCGTTCTTGTTGACCTGGAGGAGTACTGATGAAGCAGCGGCGATGGAAATAAGAGCGAGACCGGCAGCAATTGCTGCTGTGTTTTCAGCTCCATCAGCAGATGAACCCGCAGTTCCTGAGCTTATAGCACTTTCCGCTATGTAAATTGTAGGCTAATGCATTACGAAGACACGCATTGAGAAAAGTTAATTATTCACCTAAACAGGTCACGTAAAATGGAGAGGGAGGTAAGAAACAAAGAAACAGAAAGAATAGGCACTATGAATCGAAGTTGAAGTAGGTGCCAATAAGAGAATAGACGGGCTCTAGCTTATGATGCTAATAATCCTTTTGCATAATTCAAAACTTGGAGAATAACCTACATCTATACTAAAGGTCCAAGAAACAGACATAAAGAATAACCCCAAAGAAACACTGCTGGTTGTGTCCATCTGGTTCTTATCACTTTAAATTTGCTCTGCAAAAGAAATGGAACAAGCTTTTTTTCATAAGGTTTAATTTTAAAACTGGTTGAAACAGAAGTAGAGTACCAGTGACCTGATGGATGTTACCCAAAGTATCATGTTTCAGAGACTTCCGACTTAGCTTCATAGTGTTGTGGGAGTACCCCAAAGGAAAAGAGCCTCTGGAAAAGCCTCTTGAATTCTTACTATTAATGGCACTTACACGGCAGGAAAGTTGGTAAGAGAGAGAAAGCTGAATTTGTGAATTCAGACTCCTTTCAAGAATTCTAATGCTATCACTTTAAATTCTAAAATGGTAATGCCCCATCAGAAATTAAGAACTGATACAATCGAGAAAAATGAGAAGCATGGAACAGATCATAAATTGAAATCCCATTGACCAATTTAACTAGGTTTTGGGCTTAGCATAATCTAATTCCTGCATCATGCCAGAGGAACATAACTGCTGAAAGAGGAGAGACAAAGTGCAGAATTAGTAAACCAATAGATCATTCACAAACCTCAACAGAGTATATGTTGGTTTGACCAGCAGTGTCCTTCTCAACATATCCACTCCAATCTTTCGTCTTTGGGGGAAAAGTGCCCACCACTTTGGTCTTCTCTCCTGCTAACCATTCCATGCTCACTTTTCCTACCTGTTCATTTCCAACCAGTAGACTTATTCCCATTCTCCATCTATATAAAACCATAAACAGTCGAAACTTCCTCTTGTATGAATTACAGTGAGACCCATATGCTGCAGACATCAAAGTATCTTAAAGCGAACTCATATTCTTCAGCTTGACACAATCATAAAAAGCCAAAAGCATTTATGTACATCGATAATCATTTCATTAACGAGAAATTTCCTTATTCAGCTTTACATGACCACGAAATGCAAAAATAGCACCTTATATCCAAAACAAGCAAGTATAAAAGAAAAGAAACCACGCCATGAACATCAAAGCTCATCTCTTTGGCTTAAAATTAGGCAGTTCAGCTTTAATAACCATAAACAAACAAGCTTCTCATGTCCACAAATCAAGCTATGGAACTAATACCAAAGAAAGCTGTGTTTTCTGAGCATGAAATGTCCACAGGAGGTGCACATCTCAAAAGGAACTGGACTACACCAAGAAGTCCATTCCCCATCATCATCGAAATTCACATACTCAAAGTTGAGAAATAGTTCTTCAGCTACATCAAACCCAGAACTCCGACCGATACTAGCATACAATGTAACCAATTCAAGCCCAAATGCAAGACCCATGCAGCATAAACAACCAAATTTCACGTTCAGACACGAAATCATTGCATACACAAATATACACGAACATAAACACCCAAAACCCATGCCGTAAAACACCAAAAGCCGTTCCTTTTTCCTTTCTTCCCCTCCAAATCAAGCACAAGAATAACAGAGAGCCAGAGAAACCAAGGCGACACTTGCCTCCTTGTCGGGAGCACACTCTTCCACATTGCAGTCGGCATCTTCGGCGGAGGCCCGGACGGCGAACGGCTTGGGCTCCTGCCTCTTCATGGGTCGGTACCTCCCGGAGAAGAACCTCGGCGACGGGTTGAACGTGCAACCATTCGCGGATATCAGCGTGTTCATCAGAGCCTGCGATGCGCACGCCATGACTTCGCGGTTCCCCACCCACGAATCCCGCACGGAAACGCTCGTGAGATTTCTCGTGGGGGCTGAGCTCGGTTCGAGAGTCGCAAGATTCGATTTTTTCGGTTGTTGCTTCTTCGTTTTCTTAAAGCTCGACTGATGATTTTGATTTTTCACCAGAGGCGGAGCAGCATTTGATGTGGTCTGCGGTTCGCTCGACGTTCGAGTGGATATTGCGCGGGTTACGTGTCGACATCTGCGTAGCCGGAATCCGCAGATTTTTCTTTTTTTTGTGGAAACGATATTAAAAAAAAAAAGATCGAGAAATTATATTAAACCAAAATTAAATGTTGACAAATAATTTAAATGGAAGTTGGCAATCCAAAATCACTGGGTGATTAAAAATTGGGAAAAAATTAATAAGTCAATCATGTAAACTTATTACAATTTTATCAAAGGTTAATACGTGAAAAACCCAAAACCTGCAGGTTGTGATAAATTAATTATTTTTTGACCACTACGAAAAATTAAACTAAGACACCCGTGACAAATTTACCCGATTAACTATAAAAAACCATAAAATGGTACATTTATGACAAATTTATCCTAAACTAATTTATTCGACCACACAAAAACCCTAAACTGGTAAATTTGTGACTAATATACCCTCCGCTAAATTAGATTAATACCACAAAAAAATCACAAAATTGTAAAATGTGACAAACAAAGTGTAAAATCCTAAATTGGTATACCGGTCAATTGTCACGTGTCATTTAACTTTATAATTTAACAAGAAAATTTAACTAAAATTAATATATGGTAAATTTGTCACGAGTGTACCAGTTTATGGTAAATTTATCAAAGGTATACCAATTTAGAGTTTTTTGTGGTCAAAAAAATAATTTGGGGTAAATTTGTCACGGATGTATCGATTTAGGGTTTTTCAGGGTATTAACCATTTTTCAATTATAAAAAAACATTTAATTATGTCAATTGAATTTTAATTCACGTTTTATCAATTGAGTTTATCTGGTAAATTTTGACCAAAAATTGTTGATGTGAATATTAACCGACCGTTATATGACATGATCGGCGACTAAACGTTGATAATTTTTAAAAATATTTTGATTTTTTTATTTTTTTGATTTTTTCTATTTTTACTTTTTTTTTTCTTTTTCCTTTTTAGCTAGAAAATTGACCAATGATACGATTTAGAAAAACGAATACAGAATTTATGACAGGTATGCTATTCCACGTGCATGACCCTTTCTCAGCCTTAGAACAGAAACTACTAGTTAACCACCCAATTTCTTTTTATTTTGATTCATATTATAGGGTGGTAGAATTCTAATGCACGTGTCCCACATTATGGCAAGTGTAAAGCATATTACCAAGATTGATAAAAACATCCCAGGTTTTAAAGAATCATATCGGATAAAAAGGAAAAAAAGAAATTTTGTTTAGGGATTTATAACAAACCACGTAATATTATTTCTAGGGAGAAGGGTGCATTCTTTTCCTCTTTTCATGAACAAGCCTTTTTATATAGGTGGACACTAAAGACATAAATGTGATTGTTGGTAATAGTTCGAAATCACCAATAATTCTACAAACTCTCAGGGCACATTTGGTAACGATTCTGTTCTCGGAAAAAAATTCTGATCTGAAATGATTATTTTTATTTTATTCTCAGAAATAATTTCTAGACATTTTAAGTCGTTTGGTAACTGTCCAAAATTTTTGATTCTAGAATAGAATTGCATTTGGTATTGTGCTTATTGATTCTTTCCAAATTAATTTCTTTTAATTTTAAAATAATTTTTTTACTTTTTTATTTTTTTTTTATTTTTTTTTTCATTTTTTTTATTTTATTTTTTTCCTCTTTCTCCTATTCTTCTTCTTCTTCTTCTAGCTGACGACCTCACCGGAGCGTCACCAACCCTCGTCAGCCGAGCCTCACCGGTGGCAAGGCCGACCTCGCAAGGGTTGGGCGAGGCATGCCTAGCCACCGGTATCAAGCTCGCTTGGCAACTGGCGAGGCACTAGGGCTAGGTGTCGTGAAACAAGCCTAGCCCCGGCGACGCTCGACCTCGCTAGATCTAGCGAGACCGACCTCGCCGAGGCTGGGCTTGTTTCCTGTGAGCTCGCGGACCAGTTCCGGTGATCGCGGCGGCGGACGGTGGTGGACGATGGCGGCGAGATGGCGGTTAATGAAGAAGAAGAAGAAAAGAAAAAGAAGAAGAAAAAAAGAGTTGGTTTTTTATTCTTAAATTTGTTCCCGAAACAAGAATCAACTTTTTCTTTATTCTTGATTATATTCCAAATCTATTTTCGGGAACAAAAAAATAAAAATTTGTTTCCGGGAACAAAATTTTTACCAAACGTAATTTTGTTTCCAAACTACTCCCGGAAACAAAAAATCAAAATCATGTATTATTTAGATGGTTATCAAAAGCCCATTATAGATACCTTTTGGCTGACAATGGCCAATAATTTAGCCCTTATACTAACAAGCTAGAATTTTGCTCCTGACAAACCCTTATCCCATATTTTTTTCGCTTTTGTTATAGTGCGCTACAAGGTTATGAATAATGCCAAACAGTACATGAATAGTACTTTGCTATAGTACTTTGAATAAATTATCTTCTCCTTCACATGGCATATTAGACTTTCTTTTGGGTTGCTTTTGGCTTCTTCCTCTTCTTCATTTTCTTCCTCACATTAAGATGCTCTAGATTTCTTGACAAATCGTGCTTGCAAATTTGCTCGTCATCATTCGAACTATCTAAGCTATGTCCATCCTTTTGCCTCCTATATTCCCTGATAAGTCTTTTGACTTTTAGAGCTTCAAAATATTCAGTACCTATATCATCCAAGGGCTAATAAGAACTAGATGGGATGTCGGAAGGATTAAGAGTGCTTCTCTCCAGATACTATTACCTAAGTGCTTCGAGAAGCTTTTCTACCTCTTCAATTACTAAGGGTGCGAATGGTAACGTTTGTTCTTTTTTGTTCCAGGGAACGAAACAAAAAAAAGTGTTTCTATTCCTAGGGAAACAATTTTTGAACAAAAAGAACGCGTTTGGTAACGTTTGTTCCGGGAATAAAAAATGAACAGAAACACATTTGGTAAATTTTATTCTTTTTTTGTTTCTTTTAATTTTTTAAACATTTTTATTTTATTTTTCATTTTTTTCCTTTATTTTTTCTTTTTTCTTTTTTCGGCCGGTCCCGGCCTCCCGGGCGACCGGCCGACGAGGTCGGGCAGCCTCGCCCAACCACGGTGAGGCTCGGCCTCGCCATGGCTAGGCGAGGTCGAGCTCGCCCAAATCCGGCGAGGCCGAGCCTGGTCGGGGGCCGGCGACGCTCCGGCGAGGCTCCGGCGGAGTGAGGAGTCGCCGGAGAGTTGGCCGAGTGAGGAGTCGCCGGAGAGAAGGAGGACGAACGAAGGAGACGAACGAAGGAGGACGAACGAAGGAGAAACAACAATTTTTGTTTTTTTGTTCTTTTCATTTTTGTTCCTTTCGGGCGTCCAAGAAGTGTTTCTCAAGGCCAGAAACAACAATTTGTTGTTTCTTTTTTTTGTTCTTATTTTGTTCCGGGAACAAAAAAACAAAAAAAGAACAGAAACGCAACCAAACGCGTTTCTGTTCTTTTTTTGTTTCCGGGAACAAAATCCGTACAGAAGTGTTCCGGAAACGTTTCTTAGAAACGTTTCCATGCACGCTAAAGCAACTTTCACATTTAATTCGGACAACCTTCATCTTTTAAATGATTGATGAGACCTTGTCAAAACATCAGTGAAAGTTATTGGAATGCAAGGTTGGGGTAAATTCCAAAGTTGGAGTTATGGACTTTCTTTGTCAAGGTCTAGACTGAGTGCGAGTTGTAATTCATTATAATCAAAAGTATCTTGTGATAGTGATTCGCCCAATGAATCTTGTGATGATGAAGTTGGATCTTGTGAAAATGTTTGTGACCCAGAAGTGTCGGGCACATCTATTCCGTAGTATTTTCTTAGGCAAGCATTGATCACTGGTCGGACTACACAATAGTCATTACAATAATCCCAAGAAACATTATCAGCTTTTGTTGGCCACGCTTCTAATGGAGCGACTTGATTGTATTGGCACAATACAATATCCTCTACAACTCCCGATATTATTGATGATAAATTGAAATTCTCTAAGGAAGAGTTGTAAAAATCTCATTTAGAATATGTTGGGGTTTATACGTGGATGCTCCAACATCTTACATTCACTCTAGGCCTTAATAGAGAAAGTCCATCCCTCCAGGTTGAGAATTTACCCTAATCCGCCATTTCGGCATGTTCCACTAATGTTCCGACAAGTTCTCATTAGTAATCTAAAAGATAAAGGTTGTCCGAATTAAATACTGAAGTTGCTCTAGCAATTGAAGAGGTAAAGAAGTGCCTTAAAGGACTCAGGCAACAGTATCCGGAGAGAAGCACTCTTATTCTTCCCAATATGCCATCCACTTCTTATCAGCCCCTAGATGATGTAGGTATCGAACATCTTGAAGCTCTAGAAGTCAAAAGACATATCAGGGAATATAAGAGGTAGAATGATTGACATGACTTAAATAGTTCAGATGATGACGAGCCAATTCCCAAGTATGATCGGGGAAGAAATCTAAAGTATCTTCACGTGAAGAAGAAAGTGAAGAAGAGGAAAGAAGTCAAAAGCAACCCCAAAGAAAGTCTAATAAGCCACGTGAAGGAGAAGAAAATTTACTCAAAATATTGTAGCAAAAGTACTTTTCATGTATTGTTTGGCATTGTTTATAGCACCTTAGTGCATTGTAATTGGAGCGAAAAACAATGGATAACGGTCTGTTAGGAGTAACATTCTAGTTTGTTAGTATAAGGGTCAAATAATTGGTCATTATTGGCTGAAAGATGTCTGTAAGAGTCCTTAGAATTATTGGTGATTTCGAACTATCACCAGTAATCATATGTATGTCTTCAGTTGTACATTAAAAGTGGAGGGAATGCACTCTCATTAGAAATAATATTGTGTGGTTAGTTATGAATACCTAAAAACTCTATTTTCTTCCTTTATGCTTGGTATAATTCTTTAAAACTAGGGATGTTCTAATTAATCTTGGTTGTATGCTTTGCACTTGCTACAATGTGGAACCTATGCATCAGAATTCTGCTACCTTAAAATTTTTTATGATACGAGTCAAAAAATGCTAAAGAATTTGATGGATAACTGGCAATTCCTATTTTGAGGCCGAGGAAGGGCCGTGCATGTGGAATAACATATCTGCCACACATTCTATTTTCATTTTCTCTAGCTCATACCATAGGTTGATTTTCTAACATGTCCTCATTTTCTCATGTGCTGAAGTTCAAGTAGAAGCAAATTCCGTATCCTCAACTTCTTAGATGGGCAGAATGATTCTCAAAATATCGACCTATGATACGAGCTAGGGAAAACAAAAATAGAATTCGTGGCACGTATGCTAACCCACACACACGGTCCTTGCTTGGCCTCAGAATAGAGATTGTCTATTATGCACCAAATTCCAGTTCATTTTTTTTATTCAAATCATAGAAAATTTGAGGGTAACAAAATTTTGATGCATAGGTTCCACATTGTGGCAAGTGTAGAACATACTATTATGATTAATCAGAATATTCCTAATTTTAAAGAATCATACCAGACATTACGGAAGAAAAGAGAGAGAGAGAGAGAGCTTTTAGTGATTCATGGCAAATCACACGATATTATTTCTAAGGAGTGTGTGTTCCCCTCCTCTTTTTCATGTACAAGCATTCTTACATAGGCAGACACTAAAGACATACATATTACTATCGGTGATAGTTTGAAATCACCAATAATTCTACAGACTTTCACAAACACCTTTTGGCCAACAATGGCCAGTTATTTGACACTTATATTGACAAGCTAAATTTTGCTCCTAACAAAAACTTATCCCTTATTTTTCACTTCTGCTAGAATGTGCTACGGTGCTATGAACAATGCCAAAAAGTACATGAGCAATTCTTGTGCTACAGTATTTTGAGTAAATTTTCTTATCCTTTGGACCTTCGCTTGGCTCATGAGACTTTCTTTTGAGTTGTTTTTGACTTCTTTCCTCTTATTCACTTTCTTCTTCACGTGAAGATACTTTGGACTTCTTTATAGGTTGTACTTGTGAATTGGCCCATTATCGTTTGAACTGTCTGAGTTATGTCTGCCTCATGTATTCTCTTATAAGTCTTTAGACTTCTAGAGCTTCAAGATGTTTAGTACCTATATCATCTAGGGGTTGATAAGAACTAGATGAGATGGCGGGAAGATTAAGAGTAGTTCTCTTCGGATACTGTTGCCTGAGTGCTTCAAGGGGCTTTTCTACCTTTTCAATTGCTGGAGTAACTTCCGCATTTAATTCGGATAACCTTTGTCTTTTGGATGACTGATGAGAGCTTGTCGAAACATTAGTGGTGTCACGCCCCGAACCCCGAGCGCACGCACATCTCACTGCGGTCGATCAAATATGCGACATCCCAAGATATCTCGCCAACCCATTCATTTATTTATGCATGCGGAAGCGAAACAAATCCCCTGACAACATTTAACTTGGGATAAAAAAGCACGCAATCAATCACAATACCAAACACTCATTTACAAACACAAAGGGTTTAAATACAACACTGGACTATTTACAAAATAGACCAGCTCAACAAAAGGGGAACTATCTTAAAACCAACTAGCATGATACATTCCCCAATCTTTATGATTTCGCCTCTGCAACCCCTCAAGGCCGACCAAAGCTATCTAGCCGCTTCGTCCACCAGGGACCTAAAATTGTAATCCCCAAACCGGAATGAGACAATGTCTCAACAAGTTCAACCCCCTAAACCCCTATTAGAAAGAAAATACGCCCCGGGTGGCCTAGCCACATTACACAGAAGACTTACCTCGCATTAGCCTTCATCTGCAGGTTAGCACAATTTATATAATTCAACCACGTATAATTATGATAACCAAACAACCATGGCACAATCATATCATTAGAACAATTCAACCACTTGGATCGTCTTAGCGATCAATCGACTTGGCCAATTACATGTCATTCTAGCAAATCAATAATTGCTCTCAATCACGGCCCTATAGGAAGGTTTAATAACCAGTGGCAATCACGGCCCACTCGGCACGACCTTTAATTAGGTGGTCCATCACGGTCTCACTGGGCACGACCTCTCATAGGTGGTAATTCACGGCCCCACTAGATGCGACCTTTATCAGGTGGCAATTCACGGCCTCATTAGGCGCGACCTTTATCAGGTGGCAATTCACAGCCTCATTAGGCGCGACCTTTATCAGGTGGCGAATCACGGCTCCACTGGGCACGACCTCTAATAGGTGGTTAATCACGGCCAATCGCCCATCAATTTCCACACTTAGAATTTTACAAAAAAATCCCTATTTATCACAATCAACACTCAATTTGCCACAGCCATTCATCAAATTTAAATTCTAAATGCACAACAGCGATCAGCATGAAATTATGAGAATTTAAGGTCCCAAAATAATTTTCGGAATTTATTAAATAATTAAATTTATTCCGAAAATTAATTAAATAATAATATCCATATTTTTCACAATCCACAATCAATTTATAATATCCAACCATAAATTTTAAAATCCAAATACACAGCAGCAATCGCACGAAATTCTGAGCAAGGGTCAAAAATAATTTTTCCGTTTTTTAAAATAATAATATTTTAATAATTTCGGAATATAATATAATATTATAAATTTCCAGAATTTCGAAGCAATTAAATAATTAAAAATTAAAATCCTATTATGTCCCATCAAGGTTTATTATTAAATAAACTCTCTTAGCTTTTAATTAAACATGCTTTAAATTAAACAAACATCTTAATCTAATTCACAATTAAATAAACTAAACTAATCACCTAAGCTTACTTAACTTAGGCTAAGCACACATAGTGCATCATTAACCGTCCAAACAAGATTTAGTGAGCTAAACTCACCAGATTAGCGAGCCGAGCGGACCAAAACGACGAGGACGACGCGAGAATTGACTTTCCTCAAGGCGGGCCGAGCATCCAAGCTCGGGAAGGCGGCCAAAAAGGGCCAAGAAGGGGCTGAGAAACCCATTTTCTGCAGCTGCTGGGTTTTGAAGCAGCCAGGGGAGGTGGAGAAGAGAGACTGCGACAGGAGAGGAACGGGGAAGACGGAGGGCGTGCGGCCAAGGCGGAATGGCGACGGCGACGGCGACAATGGCGTGCGGGCGGCAACGGCGACAAGTGGTCGAGCGGGCGGACGAGCTCGGCTGGCTTCCGGTCGGAGCTCCCCCCTCTCTCTCTCCTCCAAGGTCCAAAGGAAGAAGATGATGTTGATGGGTCATCTTTCCAAGAGCCAATCCCCACCGTCCACATGTCAAGATCTCAACCCTTTGCCTCAACCACCATGACATCATCCTATGTAATCTTCCACTCACTCAAATCTCCATAACTTCTCCAATGGTTGCACTTTAATTTTCCGCCGAGGTCCAATTCCTGTACATCAAATTCTTCAATTCCACTTAATTCTCTTCCAATTAAATCAAATTGAAATCTGTAAAATTAATCAAATGTCACCACACTTCAATTCACATCTTCACTTGATCATAGAACTAACTTAGGTCCCAAAAGCGCGACCAAATGCGGGCCTACTAATTTCTCAAGCCAAATTAGCCATTCTCTAATTTAATCGCTGAAAAATTCTAATTACATGAAAAATCTTCTGAAGATGAGTTAATATTCCTAAAATGATTTGTGACACACCCAGACTTCAAATTTTTGAATTCGATCTCAATTCCACGGTTAATTTCACTTTGGCACGATACTAGCGCGGCCCAACCTACCGAGTAACATTTACAAATTTTCATGCATTTGACCTGTGGTTGATCATCTCAAGCCACAATGTACATCTTTGAAACATCGGTGACTTTCGGTTGTCGGGGTAATCCTAAGGTTTCAAATACGGACACAGGGTACCCAATCGACAGAAAAGTCGGTCTAGTGCCAATAGACCAGAATTGTGCGATTTGGTGGAATCACCCACACCTGATCACATGCCTCTGTCGAGTCGACCTATCTCCGATCTCTAATTGATTTTTAATTGTGCCGTAATGACCCTTACAGATTAGCTCGGTCGAAGGATCGCTTCCTGATCAAATTCTCGAGTTTGATGCATTAGAATTTCTTAACGGCTTCACCTGATAGACTAGTTTTCACATGAGTGGCCGACTCAAGGAAAAGAACTATATGCGTGCCAACGAAATGCCCGTCTCAATTTATTGAAAATATAATTGGAAAATCAGGATGTCACAAGTGGAACATGTTGGAATGCTGGCTTCGATTAGATTCCCAAGCTGAAGTGATGGACTTTCTCTATCAAAGCTTAGACTAAGTGCAAGCTATAATTTACTATAATCAAAAGGATATTGTGATAGTGGTTCACCTCATGGATCTTGCGGTAATGAAGTTGGATCTTGTGAAGTTGTTTGTGACTCAGAAGTGACTAGCACGGCATGTCCATTCCGTAGTATCATCTTAGGCAAACATCGATTGTTGGTAAGGTTGTGCGATAGTCATCACAATGATCCTAAGAAACATTATCAGCTTCTATTGGCCATGCTTTTGGTGGAATGACTTGATTATGCTAGCAAAATATCCTCCCGATAAGCTAAGATTCTACAAAGAAGAGTTGTAAAAATTTATTTGGAATAGGTTAGTGTTTATATGTGGATACTCCAACATCTTGCAATTAGAGGTGCCGTATTTGGAATTGATTAAAAAAAAAGAAAAGTCGTCAAATGAGATTTAAAAAAATAAATGTTGATAAATAATTTAAATGAGACATGCTAATCCAAAATTGCTTTGTAATTCAATTGGAAAAAAAAATTGGTATAACTAGGAAAATTATGAAAAAGCACACAAACCTATTGCACTTTTACCAATTCAATTTCAAAACTTTTAATTGATTCAATTGAATTTTAAATTTTTTAATGTTTTGTCGGTTGGAGTCCATCTAAAATCACTAAAGTGGACACTGGCCATGTTACGTGGCAAGGTTGATGTTAGCGTGGATAATTTTTAATATTATTTTAATATTGTTACTTTCTTTTCATTCCTTACTTCTTCTTCTTGTTTTCCTTTTTTTTTTTTTTTTATTTATTGTTGGGTTGGTAGGCTAAGGCTTTGCAACCCTCGTCGGGCATTGGCGAGGGCTTGTGAGCCATCGTGGAGTAAACTTTTCTCTATAGTTAACGACACATGTACTAGTTTAGAGTTTTTGATGACTCAAAGATTATTTTTGGATAAATTTGTCATGTATATATCAATTTAATTTTTTTTTTTAATTATGGTATGTAACCATTAATTGATCCACTTGGATTTGCTACATAGGCATCCAAGTGAGCAATTTAATAATAGAAGATAAATATGTTATGCGTGTATTAATTTAAGACTTTGAGTGGTTAAAAAATTATTTTAGTGTAAATTTGCCATCGATGTATCAGTTTGAAGGTTTTTGTGACATTAATTAAAAAATAAATAATTTGAAAAAACATTTTTAATCAATTAGTGTATAGAAAATATTTTTTATTATTAAGAACAATTTATGTCTAAACATTTCTGTACATGATGAAACTATTTTTCGTTCACTTGTTTTTAGAAGAGATACAAGTAAATATTTTTAAGAAAATGTATTCCAAATCGATTATATATTTGTTCTGATTAGAAACTTGACGTTGAACCCGGCAAACTTTTCTTATAAAAAAATTTCAGCAAGCACATGACGGCTGCTGAACAAAATCTCCTCTGAAATTTAACGTGAGAACGAGCGTGCTCAGTCAAACCATTGCTTCGTTTCGTTCTAATTCTGCAGAGACTCTGCGTCTCAGCAAAGACGACGAAGCACGCATAGCAGAGGCAACAGATATAACACTAACTACTAAAACTACAGATCTCCTTGGCCCAAAAAGGAGTTCTCGAAGAACTTATCTCTATACTTCAATAGCGAAAGCAAAGCAACGAGGTAATCGAATTTGCTCTTGCGCATGAATTGAAAAGTCAAAAGTGTGATGACGAGGTATATGTCATCTAAAAACCTGAATGTGTGGAGGTAGAAGGGCAAGGCAACCAAGAAGATAAGACATCAAATGCCCAAACGTTTAACGATAAGACTTTTCACAAAGTAAATACCAAAAGAGAGATACTAACACCAAAACTGCAAAACAACTACAAAAATACACAATCGATAGATAATGCCTACATTATTAGTTCAAAGGTAATGCTACCCAAGAGATTGGCATTTTCATTACAAGCAAAATCCTCACCTCACCATGTCTTTTTCATTTTCTTGTTTCCTAATAAATCTCATCTAACCATGCATTATGTGCCAAAAAACCTGGGGTAGTGTACTTCTACACAGTTTCGTATGTACAGCACTGTCAATAAAATTAACAAATTTTTCAGAATTTGAGGCTACGTTTAGCTGTCTGTCGCACCATCAGAGGGAGAAGTTCCATGTGAGCTCAACAAAATGGGTCTGGTCGACCAATACTGTTCAAACCTCTGCCTTGCATATCCAATATAGTCAAACTCAATTTCATTCACATGCTCCTGAAAACCAAAGAGGAGGGCCAGGAAATAATTGTAATTAGAAAGAAGAGCACCACATGCATATTGAATAAGCTTTAAGGGCAGCCATCAACAGTCAAAACTCTAGTCATCACGTGTTGATAAAAGGGCTTTCACATTAATAAGGAATATGCTTGGTCTCGCTGGCACAGCCATTCCCACCAGTGAGCCACAAATTTTGCGATATAATCAGGGCTAACATTAAAGTACCTACCGATATTATTCCCCACAGGCCCCAAAATAGATGACTGGCCAGTGTATACTTCTCAACATCTTGGACCAGCTGCTCTACCTCAGCCTCACTTGGCACATGACCTGCACAAAGTTTTAACACTTTCAGGTCACACATTGAAGTCTAAAAGATTAAGTCAGCATGTCAAATAGAGAACATGATAAATATTTACTCCAGATGATGAAAAGATTCATACTTTGCATCTTGTCCCATACAAGCAGGAAGAGATTATACATCAATTAAGTTGTTCAACCAAATGTTGAAAAGTACAATGCTTCAATAGGTTTAGCAATAAATCAGTGCTCAATCTTGCTCTGCTAAAAAGATTCAACAAGGCATGCACAGAAAATTAAATGGAGGAAAAAACAGAAGGTGCAATGCAACTTAACATGCTTTTTCCTAGACTACAAGCCTAGCAACAAACCACGAAGAGACGTATAAAGAATCATACCTGAATGACTCAAATATATTTGTATAAATCTTCGGCGCTCCTCTAAACCTGTTAGCAGTCGTAGTTTTAGAAAAAGCACTTCTATTTGAGATAGATAATGACCAAGGAAGCAACAGCAGAGAACCCAAAAACAAAAACTGCTCACCGGGATATTTTCCGAAGTCCAAAATATGAGGAGTCTCGGTATGATAGTCAGCAGTCATCTCACAGAAATGATTTGCAATATCGAAGGCAATGGGATTATAACTGGAATATTCATAGTCCTGATGAGGTGAAAGAGATGGAGAAAAATGGGAATAATAATCTTATCAGAGGTTTCTTATCTGTTCAGCTTCAACATGGGAAATGAAGAAGGAGAGCTCATTTTAAGGAAATTTCTTTATTGTAAGAAAAAGGGCGATGTTGTGGTGGAGCAGAAAACATAAGGATGAGGTAAAAAACATTTTTTTTTCTCTGTATAATCTGCACTAGTGTCACAACTATTCATTGGCATTGACACTTCAGTATTCACAATGCAATCTTATACACCGGCATCAAAATGAATAAAAAAGAAAGATGCAGCAAAATATCTTACAATAATGGTTATTGCTTTAGTGTCTTCCTCCATCATTATGTTACCATACTGTAAATCGTTGTGGCAGAATGCTATATGTTCCTTCCCTGCCAGCTCCCTTTGCAGCAAAACAATTTCATCCTCAATGGCATCCAAGTTTACAGCCTTTGCTTCTTCCGAAGTAGCCATATCCTTGGCCGCCTGCAGCCACTTTCTGGAACAATAACAAGGGCATGGATGATCACTTTCTTTCCACTGACATTCTTGATATCAAAGTTAGAATTTATTCTAGCTAGGTCTTGAGATAGAAATTACATATGAGTGAGACACATAAAGCAGTCACACTTCCTCTTCCCCAAAGGCATGAGTTACAAGAAAAGAATGGAACACCTCTTTTAGGCAACGAGAGAAATGAATACCTTAGTCTATCCCAGAGAACAGCATTCTTTGGACCAGGCATATCCAGAGTATGGAATTCCCTCATTTTAGCCGCTATATGAGCAGAAATTTCAAGTCACGCAGATCAGGAGCTGAAAGTGTCTGTAATCCACAGATTTAGATAAGCTTAGTTTTCAATTCTTGTTGTTATGCACAAATAATAAGATCAACAAATTTAAAAGAAGCTTATTCTGCCCACGTTCTCTTGATTTCAAGTTGGCCAAGAGTACTATTTACAAACCTCTGACGTAGGTGACAAATAATATGCACCTGATTTCCCAAAAAGTGACATCATACCAACTACCAAGGGACGCAAGAAAAACTTTTGTCGAGCTATGAATGATTTGAAACTAAGCAGATCTGTCCTTATGATTTTACGAATGATTTTGTTCGAGAATCATTCATCAACATGATGATAAAAAAGAAGTGATGCCCAAGCAAAGCACTACTGTACTCAAATTCTGCCCATGACATGTCCTTTGAGGAATAAAGGTACTTCGTGTTTTGTCCACAACCCCAAGTATCTTAATCGGTGTAACAATCCAAATAATTTTCAATAATTATGATACTGAAACACCAGTGAAGACTATAAAAGCTAACAGAAATATCTGACCTTGACATATATCTGACAAATTGATTCTCAAACAACAGTTTAAAACACCTCTTATATCCATCTATAAAAAATCCCAACAGCGCATCAAAACTCCAAATCCTAAATCCTATAACTAGCAACATCAACATCATCTTAAATCCCTGAGGACCATGATAATGCGTTCCTTCCTAAGTTGAACGCCCAAGAATCTACCTAGATAGGGAAGAGAATTACCCGTGCATGGATGAACGCTTCAATTCGCCCATTAGAGAACCTACCCAACAGACGGGGCCCCTGCCCATGCTTAGACATAAACTCAAAAGTCCGGATCTCGTTTTCCCTGTCGAAGAACACGTCCACACCCTCACCATAAATCCTAACTAGGACCTTTCGTGGCACTTCATCCTTTCTGGCGGGCCACTTTATTTGGAAGACTTGATTGGTCATGGCACCCTTAAGTCGGATCACCTGTAATGCATTTGAATCGAGCACATCATCCCACTCGGAAGCCAACGACTGCAACATCTTCTTTGCTTCCTCAGGGATGTGATCTTTGCTGTCCATGGTATATTCAGAAGCAACCATGGGACAATTGTTTCCCCACAAGATGGACCAATTGAGCTAATTGCAATCCGCGAATTGATCACCGAGGACACGACAAATCAAGCATATCGCCAACGCTATAAGACGAAGGCTGTCAAAAGCAAGATGATCGGCACGAAATCCGACAATATCAAAGCGCATTCGGGCCAGTACTTTAGTTCGACACAGATGACAAACATGCACGAAACGATATCATGGAAGAGTGATCCTAGAGCAAACTTCCGACACTCGCGAGACAGAGGAGGGGCGGGGAACCACCTGAGAGTTGCCAGAGTCGACCTCGATCGGAGACGACGGAGATGGAAGAGGTCAGTGACGGCGATTAGGGTTTTCGTGCAATCGGAGCAGAGAAAAAAAGCAGGGAGGAGCAACAGCGAAGATGCTCACCGGAACGACGATCGGAATTAGCGAAGACCAGAAACGGAAGCGACCGCGATTTGGGGGGGAAGACTTAACGAAGATCGGCACGAGACGAGGACGGCGGCGGCGGAAATGGCGGCGCGACAAGCGACGGACGAGAACGATGGAGAGAAACAGGGGAATTGCTGAGTAAAGCCACGCTACGCGACCCGACCCGACCCGCACAGGGGGACAGAGCGAGGATCCTACACGTGGAGGCATGCACGAAAACGGCACGCGCAGGCCCCCACGTCAAAAGCCAAGACGCGTTCCGTCACGATGTCAAGATTTCGTCGGATCGGGTCAGAGAATCGCGAAAAGCTGCGACGAATTAGAACCCGAATAGTTCTTAATTCCAATTTCCCTAAAGCGGCCACGACCAAGAGCAGGAGCAGCCCCCATTCCGTGACCGCTCCGCCTGGAAATAATTCGAGCAACTAGAGCGTACGATTCATTCATTGCCATCCGTCAAATTGCCGGTGGGGGAGATAAGATGAAGAGATCCGCCTCTCGACAAGATCTCGTTTTCCTGACCATGGAGAAAACGAGAGTGGAGTGTCCGAGCGGACGAAAAGACAGCGCCTCGATCACGCCAGACGCGGTCCGCTCTAAACTGGAGCCTCCCTATCACGATGGCTCCCGCACTTCTCGGTTCAGGGTCCCATCAAATATATATCATCATATTTTACCCACGAGTGGAGTGGAAGTGCTGCTTTTCATGCGCAAGACCCATCTTTTAGCTTACTAATTTTGGGTTGAAAATATCAACATATAACCGGTGAAATTTGATAGACAGATGATTGTATCGATTGAAGCAGCAATCTGATTTTTAATATCACGGTTAGAATGTTTAAACCCACGATTCGAAGCTTCAGACAAAAGACCAAAAACAATTTGGCGGCTTTCGATTTGTGGTGGGAAGAGAAACGACAAGGCGTTGCCAGAACACGATCACATCGGTAAGTCTTTACTACCAGTCAACGAAAAGTCTTACACTGCACCGTGACTCCCCCCACTCGTTTGAAGACGATAATGCACTACCGGCGAACATAAACCTTATTATTATTATTTTTTTGGTCTTTTTATCTTCTTTGCATTTGCAGCAAACAGACGAACGGGAAACTTTAAAAGAAAAAAAAAAAATCACTGGACGACATGAAGACAACCCCGAGAACGTATCTTTGCTATATTCCTCGCCACTTTTTATTCGTCGGGTTTTTGATTCCGCTCAGTGCTTCTTGATGAACTCGGTGACGCCCGCCATGAGCCGGTCGGTCTCCTCGGCCGTAGCGGGGTCCATATCGATGGCCATCTTGTTCAGGTAGAAGCTGTGCGTCATCCCGCGGCTCACCAGCAGCTCCACCTCCTTGTTCGCCGCCTTCATCGCCTCGTAGAACTCCATCTCGGTGTCCAACACCAGGTCCTTCTCCGCCACGCACAACAGCACCGGCGGCAACCTCAGCCCCTCCAACGCCGGCGCCGCCCGCCCCATCGGGCACGTCAGCGGGTGGTCCTTGGTCGCGCCCTCGGGCAGCCCCAAGCTGAGGAACTTGTCCATCATGACCCGATTCAGGAACGGCGTCTCGGGATGCTCCAGCTCGGACCGGCTCCGCTCCGCCCGGACGAACCCCGGGTGGATCGGGATCGCCCCGGCCAACCTCACCGGCCCCAAGTCCTCCGCCTCCCCGGCCCTGCGAGCCACCTCGTGCACCACGTTGCCTCCCGAACTGTCTCCAATGAGGAAAACCCTACTGAAATCCGCGTGCTCCTCGAGCCACGGCTCGCGGGACTCGCCCCGAGCCACCGAAACGAGCCACTCGAGGGCCGCGTAGGCGTCTTCCATGGCCGCGGGCAGCCGGTTCTCCGGGGCCAGCCTCAGGTAGGCCGAGACGCATATGGCCCGGGCCGAGGCAGCCAGCTTGGTGTAGGTGTTGTAGTACATGAACCAGTCGGCCTGGCTGATGCAGAAGCCTCCGCCGTGGAAGTGGAGGATGACGGGGAGCTTGGCTGAGTCGGCCTCCGCGATGTCCTGCGGGAGGTAGATGCGGACGCGGCGGCCGGACGTCCTGTCGGTCACGACGTCCCGGACGGCGACCCCGTCGATGAATTCCTCGTGGGGGGCCACGGGCTCGGCCATGAACTTGGCCTCCGGCGGCCCGGTCCACGTCCGGTCGACGGAGCCGTCCTCGTAGACACGGAGCCAGCCGGGGACCTCGTCCACCATCCTCATTTGACGAACCATAGTGCAGAATTATAGAGAATTGGAGCGGCGTTAGCTAGGAATCGCTAGGGGATGTATGTAGTCGTGTGCTCGTTTCAGTGAGTATCTCCGGGCCCATTTATAATAGCGGTTTCGGAAGGGACGTTGGAGGGGAAAGTTCGTGATCTTTTCCATTTTCTATAACATATTCATTTCTTAATAGGAAGTCGTCCCTGAGTTGTCGAAGACTTTGAATAAATCAAATTAGAGCTCTATCTGGTGAAATGGTCTTGAAGTTACCTGATAAGAATCTTTCTCGTAAATAAGTTAATCATTTTTTGAATTTGTTAATAATCTTGGAGATTTAGTAGTTGAACGCTATATCTCCACCCATAGTATGAATCCATCAATAAGTGGGGGAATCTTTTAGAGTTCACTTGACTATTTTAATAAAGTTATAGGACTTGTTGTATTATTGAACTGTGCCGAACCTCTTCGACTATTTGTCAGTTTGATAGGTCTGTATTGTATGCTTTGTAGCCTTGTAGGCCATACCAGTTATGAAATATTATCTGCTTTACCCTCAACCTCAGCTATATAAGGCGAGATGAAATTGGATAATAGCCAAGAGTCCGGAGAAGAGTAAAAATTCCCAACTTCCATGATGTCCTCTCAGTTATTCTTCTAAACCTTTCTCCTTTGGGACTTGGTGATATCTAAAGGATTGTATTACAAAGTTGATCCGACAAGATGAGCCAGTTCACCAAGTATGCTCTTAACTTACTACTTTAAATAGATTTTGTGGAGATAGAGATTAGTGATATTTGAAAACTACTAAATAGTCATATAATGTTAGAGGGAAAAATTGTCCAAAAGGTCATAGACCTATTACATTTTTGTCAATTAAATCATAAACCATTCAATTGTACTATTTTTTTTTAATTGTAATAATTGAGTTCGAAACATTTTCACATTTTACCAAATGAGACAATTCGACCAATTATGATTAGAAATTGTTAACATGGACGCTAGCAACGTAACGTAGGACAAACACGTTAATGTATAAATTTTTTATAATTTTTTTTATTTTCTTTCTCTTTTTTCCTTTTTATTCTACTAGGACTGGTAAGGTCAAGGGCCACAACCGTTGCCTGTAATCACAACCCTCACCTACTGGCCAATAAGGGTTGGCCAACCCTCATTAGGTTTGGAAGAAAGAAAAAAGACAAAGAAATTTTTACCAAAAAAAGAAAAAAAAAAAGACAAAGAAAGAAAAGAGAAAAAGATTAACAAAATGTGTCCACATCTATACCAATCAACACTAACGTCAGTAATTTCAAACTAGAATTGATTGGATAGATCCAATTGGCAAAACGTAAAAATGTTCATAGACTTAATTAGCAAAATTAAAAAATTTAAAACTGAATTGACAAAAAGACAATAAATTTAGAACTATTTGGAAAATATTCCCAATGTTTGAGAGGAAGGACCCATATGTTGGGAAAAATATACTCGGCTCAAAACTCTAATAGTCTCTTAATCCCTTCGTCTATTATCCCAGTCGGCCCAGTGTGAAACTACCCCTCCCGTTTTCTTTATGATAAACACATTATAATAAACGAGTCGTCGCGAGTTCCCCAAGCAATGTGGAAAGGCCAATAAAAGTCTTGCAAGTTTGGTGAATGAATCGCATATCTATCAGAACGAAGGCATCCAACCCAACCCATGCTTATTTTATACAGTTCTAAGGACGGTCGGAGATGGGAATTAAATTATTTAACTTGAATTTTATATTCCCCCTGATGGGAATGCGATCTCGACGAAAAGGTGAGATGGATTAGTACTCGTCCAATCAACGTACTGATGAGGTAATAATACTGCTTGCTAATCTGTCCTCACCCTCGAGCAATCAATCAATCATTTTGTCTTCGAGCGGGTCTTCTGTCTAAGTCAACATCCAAATAAGACGTAACCCGCCCGACTTGTTTCGGCCCCCTTTTTCCTCTCTATCTTTGGTTCCTTGGAAAGTTCAGTTCAAGTACGAGGCAATGTGGGAGAAAATTCACGGTGACTAGCAAAGTCACTAGTCAAGTTGTGGAGCACGAATCTTCCACCTCATTTTTTTTTTCCAGTTCTTGTGGAAGATAGACAAGCATATGACTTTGATAAAATCCGCATCACACCTAAGATTGGACTTGTCAAATTGATGGATTGAATCGGATCGAAAAATCGGTAAACTTAAATAAATCAATTTAATTTGTTTTGACCATTTTCCATGCCATATAAAAGCAAAACTCTAAAAAAACACTTATATCTAACTCAATCTACAAAAAATCATATCTAAATGCTTTCAAGTGAGCGTGAGATCAAGTGAAGGAGATAAATAATGAAAAACTTGGAAAGATTTACACGATATATCTGTTGCTTTCAAATACATTTCTATGACCCAATTATAAAAATATATGACATGCCGTAGAGTCCACCAGTGCATGCATCACATGGGGTGCCCTGTGAATTTAGTGATATCTTATTTGTCACTAGCGATCAACATTAATCCGACAACGTTGATGATTGAGGTAATAAATATTATATTGCATGCTTGTAAACGAGTACAGTTGAATTTATACAATACATCATTTGCTTTCGAATATATTTTTACGACAGAAGAAGAAACGCGGATTTCAGTCCGATTATAAAAAATTAAATGACGTGCTGCATAGTATGCCGGAGCATGCATCGCATGGGGCTTGACGTGGATCGGATGATTATCTTATTTGTTGCTTGCGAGGACATGAATCCGACAGCATTAATGAGTGAGGCAACACAACACACCCTGTGTTGCATGTTTACAAACGAGCAAAGGCTGAATTCCATGTAATTTGGAACCTTAACACGAGAGAGGAGCGGAGGAGGAAGGAAGGAAGGAAGCAAGGGGAAGAAAAGTCAAAAGTAGGAAAAGGGGCGAGTGGCGAGGGACGAGCGAGGAAAGTGGCGGAGCAGGTGGAGGCGGCTTCAACCTCCGCGATTGATTTTTCAAACATCCTTAAGGTAATGCGGCTTTCCAATTTACGGAAACAGGATAAGGACGACGACCCCCATTCTTTCGCGGTGGTTGCACTGTCTGATTTTGTACACTGGCGTTTGCGTTTTCAAATCAAGTAAGAGAAGCAAATAATGAAAAATTTGGGAAAATTTATATGATACATCAATTACTTTCAAATACATTTTCACGACAGACGAAGAAACGCGGACGTCACTCCTATTATAAAAATAAATAATGCGCCACAAAGTACGTTGGAACATGTATCGCGTGGGACTCGACATGTATTGAATGTTACCTTATTTATTGCTTTGGGTTGACATGAATCTAACAGCATTGATGATTGAGCCAATAAATGCTGTGTTGCATGTATACAAACCAGTACGGCTGATTTATAGGTTGGTTTGGAACCTTGTAATAATTCGAGAGAGGAGCAGAGGAGGAAGAAAGGAAGCGAAGGGAACACAAGTCAAAAGTAGGAAAAGGCCTCAGGCCGGCCATCTCCAAGCTAGGCAGGCGCTTGACAAGGCTCGGTAATGGCTGGCGGAGCAAAAAAGGATAAAAAAAAAGAAGCAGTAAAGTAGGAAAATAGAAGGAACAAAAAGGTAAAAGAAAATCAAAATAAAAAGTTAACAAAAAAATTGAAGAATATTAAAATTATCCGCGTCATTATCAATCATGCCACATATGACAGTTAACATTCACGTTAGCGATTTCTCAGTAAAAATTGGTTGGATGAACCCAATTGACAAAACGTAAAAAAATTTATAATTCGATCGGTATAATTAAAATATTTATACGGCCGGCCAACCTACCTCCTTTGCTAGGAGGCATGCCTCATCATTTCTTGTACCTTGCCTAGTACACTAGGAAAAGGATATCGTGGGGATCAGAGGGGGTTCCCACTCCGTAAGAAATCGGTCAGGAATACCCTTAGAGATTTTATTCCGTATTTCTTCCCCTCACTTGCCTTTAAATGGCTTGTGGGGAGAAGACATCCTGAGATGTCCAATTCAGGATGGAGCAATTTAAGGACCTGCTGAGGTCCAATTAACAAAAGTATAATGAGTTTAAGATTTTATGATCAATTTTCCTATCGTGTTTAGCGATGTGATAAGCCAAACAACGCATGAATGGAAAGTCCGCAAAAACAATGATGATGGTGGTGGGCAGCGGGCAGCGGGCAGCGGGCAGCTGGCTAATTTCCGACTGCAGCCGTGGGGTTAACCTTCTATGTAATTTAAGTGGGGTGTCGCGCTTTCGTGGAAGATGACTTCGTTCCGGCGTCGTCAAGCCTTTGCATCTTCAGACCCGACGGAGCAAAAGAGACGTCATCATCGTGCGAAACGCCGGTGTCGAATACTGGACCTGCTCGCGTTGTGCCCGATAGAATCACGAACTTTCTCGAGGGAGCAGGGAATGCGCGATGGGCGAGGGCCGTCGAGATGACATTTGGTCCCAAAATCAGCGGTCGGGGTTCGTCGCGGTGGCGCGGCTCGCCACCAATCACCAGTTTTCGTCCCTACAAGCTGGCTTCCGAACGTGCACGCGAAAGTTGGTTTGGGGTGGTAAAGGTACCACCGTAGGTCCATGTGCTGCCCTGCATGACGCGAGAGGAACAATGGCTCCACAAAGTCACGCCGAGCAACGTTAACCTAAATTTAAACATGTGTTTTTTGATTAAAAGTCAGTTTGTAAGAGTTTTTTTATTATTATTATTATTATTATTATTATTATTATTATTATTATATGAGCTCTAGACCCATGCTCCTAATCTAGCAGTTGGTGAATTGTATATTGTAAACTCTGGAATTTCAAAACGATGACAAACCGATGGCGACTATTGGCCACTAGCGATGGCGAGGGCAAGGCCCACCCCCACTCAGCCTCACGCGAACGACAAGGTCGGCCTTGCCATGGCCAGGTGAGGCTTGTCCTTGCTACTGACTGGTGAGGCTGACCTTGTCAGCCCTTAGCTCTAGTCAATGGTGAGCAACCAAAGGAAGAAAGAGGGGAAAAAAAAATAAAATATTAATAAAAAATTCAAAAAACAAAATACTATTGAAAAAAAAATTATTCACGCTAGTCTTTGGTTGGCCAAAATTAGCTAGATATACTTGAATTGGTAAAAATGCAAAAAAATTTAGGATTGAATTAGCCCAAAAAAATTTTATAACTGAATTGACACAACTACAATAGGTTTAAAACTTTTTTGGTAATTCTCCCATTGTTTATCTATCTAAGAAATGGAGTTGGTTAATTTACTGGAAAATCTTATGATGGAATGTGTATGTTTTAGATCGTTAGAACACGCGAGTTATGTGCCTCCAAACTAGATCATAGAAAGTGCAATAAATAAAAGTAAAAAATGACAGCTTGCTTTGTTTGGTGATACCTAAACGAGAAGATTCATTTGAAGAGATTACGTGACCTAAGGACTTTGGTCCCCGCTTTTGATAAGTTGCGTTTAGGAGGCTGGAGAGTTGACAATCGCAAATCTCCAAAGATACTCGTTCATCGACATAGTGTTTTATAAAAGTGATTGGAAGGGAAAAAATAATTCAAAAAATTACGAGAGAAGAGAGGAGAACCAATTTGAAAAAAATGAGCTATAATGTCTATTGTAATGCATTTAGAAATAAATGTAAATTAAGATATAGGTGAGAAAGGACGAAACAAGTCTCTTCGTCTTCCTTTTTATAGTCATGATTGTTCAATACTCTTCGAACACCCAAGAAATCTACGCTAGGTAATCGTTGTAGGCACAATGTCCTGTGCCAATGGAGGTGGCCCCGAGAATGTGTAAGCATTGGTTATTCGAACCCAAGCCTCAAATTGCCTTGAGTGAGGAGGATGAACGCGCTTAAGACTTGAGCAAACTCTTTGAAATTGTGAAAAAAGTTGGTGTATTTATACACAAATCCCTGCATTCAAATTTACCAATCTCTCCTAAGTAATCTTACTTCCTCCTAATCTTTTTTCTCATTCTCTTTCCCTTCATCCAACACAAGATCGTCTCTTCTCTCCTAAGTCCTCCCAACAAACCATGTGCTGGGAACTTGATAGGAGTGGACCTATTTTAGGAACCTTACGCGGGATCTAGAAGAAAGTGAACCTTACATTGTCGGTCCCAACTGGACCCCAACGCTAAAGCCCAAGCAAATGCAAGACAAAAATCTATCCAATAAAGTGCTTTGAATCCAAACAAGTAGGGCCCTAATGGGATTGTCTCATTCTCAATGACAAATATGGTAAAGTCCACTTGCTTAATGGGCCTAGTATGAAAAGCCTGAATTTTTGGAAATGCTAAAAAAAAAAAAAAAAAAGGAAGAAGATTTTTTCAATTGAGCGGAGACGAGCTTAGTGAATTGGTGACTCTAATGAGTGGACCCAAATGAGTTCTTAAGTAATTTTGTCAATTCGGCTTAGCCTTTTAGGCCCTTTCTTACACCGAAAGTAATGGAAAAGAACGATCATTATGTCCAGTTGTCCACCACCTTCCTTGGAAAAGTTATTTACACGTTTATTGTCATGTGTGTTTGGAGTTGGTTTGGTACCAAGAGTCAAGAGTCAAATGATGAACAAGTCACTTCTTATATTTGCGATGGAGATAAAAGAGAAAATATTCCAATTGGAAAATGGAAAGGAATAGGAATTGTCGAATAATGTTTGTTTTCGGACATCACATGGATTATCGAATCAATAGTGTCCCACCTAATGAAAAGAATCGATGGATAAAAGGAAAATAAAAGGAAGTAAAACGGTCATGTCCTTTTCTGGGGAAGAAGCTGAAGATCTTCAGGTTTCATGGTTTCCACTCTCCGCTCTTATATTCCCGCAAGAGTGAAGATATATATCCATTACTACTGTTAAGTACCCTTTTGCAACCTTCACTTGGATACGTGTCCGTTGGGATAATTGTCTAAAAAATTTAAAAACTATTGTATGGCTATTAATTCAACTTTAAACCTTTTAATTATGTTAATTTATTCCTAAACTTTTTAATACTTTGTCAATGTAGTTCATTTGACCTATTTTAACTAGAAATGATTGAGGTAGATTTCCGTTGTCTCACGTGGCACGGTTGATGAAGTGAACAAATTTTTTTTTTAAATTTTCAGATTTTCAGATTCTTATTTTTATCTTTTTCTTTATCTTCTTTTCTTTTTTCCTATTTTCCGTTGTTGGCCTTTGCCAGTCAGGCTAGCGAAGAGAAATAGGAAAAGAAGAAAAAAGGAACAATATGAAAAGGAAAATATTTCAAAAAAAATTATAAAATTATAAAAATTGTTCATGTTAATGCTATCTATGTTATATAAGGAGGCCAACATCTATATTGGTGATTTCCAATTAAAATTGGCTGGGACGACTATAATGGCAAATCATCAAAAGATTTAAGATTAAATTGATAAAATTGAAAAATTTATAATTAAATTAATCGCTATACAATAGTTTTATAGCTTTTCAAACAATTGTTCCCATGTTTGTTGCTAGCTCCATTGGTCCCATTGCATGGCGGATTATCATCAGTTAAATGCTATGAGAGAAAGAAATTAACCAAGTACTTAGACGACTATAAGTTTCAAAGGAGATAATGAGATATTGACTCAATCAACACCATAAACATGTCCCGCACAAAAAAAAAAAAAAAAAAATCTAATAAGGCGTGACAATTTGTAAAAAGTCCGCGCCGAGCAAGGCGAAGAGTACGAAAATGAGGCATCGACGTTCGGTGTCGGGTAAAAGTCCACTCCCCTCTCGTTCTCTCGAGTCATTACAAGACAACTTTATGGCGTGCAAATTACAAAGGCTTCCGTGCAACTTTGGGGTACGCAAATCAACCAGATAGAATTCATTCTTGTAGATTACCCATGAGCGGCCAATGGAGAAAACGGACGATGTCGATGGGGCTACCTGTCGTGACCACTAAAAGAGAGTGCAAAACCATGATGCACACGTTCAGTTGCCGCATATGCGTCGTGATGATCGTCTTTCCGATTTCATTTTTCGGTTAAAGGGTTGGTCAGCAGCCGCCCATTTCTCCGCATCCACAAGCCACCCTCGTTCATTGGCGATCCCATCTTTTTGAGTTAAAGGTCAGAAAATAAAGTAGCTTTCCTCGTGGATGATCATCCGAAACCCTAATTATCATGCCTGATGAGACCAGCATGAGTTGTGTATATGTTTCCAACCCAACCCATATCGTAAAAACACTTTTGTGTCTAGATAAATTTACAAAAAATCATACTTAGACTAAGATGAAAGTGTGAAGCAAACGAGTATGAAATTGAGTAAAAGAGATAAATAATGAAAAACTCAGGAAAATTTACATGATACATCTATTTCTTTTGAATATATTTCTACGATACGAGAAAAATGTGGATGTCACTCCTACTATAAAAATAAATAATGTGCCAAAGAATATGCTGGAGCATGCATCGCATGGGCGTCGATGTGGACTGAATGATACATTATTTGTTGCTTGCGATCCACGAGGATCTGACAGCGTTGATGATTGAGCCAATGTATATTGTGTTGCATGCAGGCAAGCGAGTACGGCTGAATTCTAGGTTAGTTTAAAACCTTATAATAATATGAGAGAGGAGCAGAGGAAGGAAGGAAGGAAGCGAAGGGAGCAAAAGTCAAAAGTAGGAAAAGGGCGAGTGGCGAGCGAGGAAAGTGGCGGAACAGGCAGCCGCCTCCGCGATTGATATTTCAAACATGCTTAAAGTAATACGGCTTTCCAATTACGGAAACAGGAGGACGACGACGACGACCTCCCGTTCCTTCGCGGTGGTTGCACTGCCCGATTTTTTACACTGGCGTTTGCATTTTCAGATGATGGTGGCGGGCTAATTTCTGAGTGCAGCCAGCCTTGGGGTCAACCTTCTACGTGATTTAAGTGGGATGCCACGCTTTCGCGGACTATGACTTTGTTCCGGCGTCGTCAAGCCTTTGCTTTTTCAGACCCGACGAAGCGTCGTGATGTCCGAGAACGGGCAAAAGAGACGTCATCATCGCGCGAAACGCCAACGTAAAAAATCAGACCAACTTGTGTTGTGTCCGATAGAATCACATACTTTCTTGGGGGCGTGGGGAATGCGTGATGGGCGGGGACCTCGAGATGACATTTGGCCCCAAAATCAGTGATTGAGCTTCGACGTCCCGGTAGTGCGACTCGCCACCAACCACTGGTTTTGTCCCTACAGCCAGCTGACGAACGTGCACGTGAAAGTCGTTTGGGATGCTAAAGTTACCACCGTAGGTCCATGTACCGCCCCGCGTGATAAAGAGAGGAACAGGGGCTCATATGGCAGCAAAAGTTGCAGAAGTCACGCCGACCAACGTGCACCTAAATTGCAACGTGTTTTTATTTATCAAAAGGCCAGTTTGTAAAAGAGTTTTTTCATTTGAGGTCTAGACCCATGCTCCTAATCTAGCAATTGATGAATTGTATACTATAAAATCTCAAGTTTCTAATCAATGACAAACCATTGGTGACCGCCAGCCACTAGCGAGGGCGAGGCCCGCACTCGCTTGGGTGAGGCTGAGCCTTGCCAGATCTAGTGAAGCCTCACCTAGCAACGAAAGGCTGGCCTTGCCATGGCTAGGTGAGGCTCGTCCTTGCTAATGGCCAGTGGGAGCAAGTCTCCCCATTGGCCAGCGAGGTTGACCTTGTTAACCCTTACCTTTGGCCGGTGGTGACTGGTAAAAGGAAGAAAGAGGGGAAAAAAAAAGAAGAAAAGATTAATAAAAAATTTAAAACATGAAATATTATTAAAAAAATGTATACGCCAATGTGCTGATCAGCCAAAATTGACCAAATATATTGACATAAACATAAAAGGTTTGGAATTGAATTTGTTTTTTAAAAAAAGTTCATGACTAAATTGACATAATTACAATAGGTTTAAGACTTTTTTTTTTTGGGGTAATTCTCCCATTGTTTATCTATCTGAAAATGGAGTTGGTTATTTTACTGGAAAATCTTATGATGGAATGTGTATGTTTTAGATATTAGAACACGAGAGTTATGTGTGTCGAAACTAGATCATAGAAAGTGCAATAGATAAAAGGAAAAATCGACAGTGTGCTTTGTGTTGAGATACCTAAATGCGAAGATTTATTTGAAGAGAGTACATGACCAAAGGACTTTGGTCTTCGCTTTTGATAAGTCGTATTTAGGAAGATGGGGAGTCAACAATCACAAATCTCTAGAAATACTTGAGTTCACCAACATAATGCTTGGTAGGAGTGACGAGAAAGGAAAAAATAATTCAAATAATTATGAGAGAAAAAGAGGAGAACCGGTTTGAAAAATTGAGTTATAATGTCAATTGGAATGCATTTAGAAAAAATGAAAATACGGCCGGCCGGCCACCCCGAGCAGCGTGCCACTGCTCAAGCCTCGTCATTTCCCTGAACCACGCCCGGGTTAGTTACCGGGGAAGGCTTCACAGGGATTAGAGGTGAGACCCTAACCCGTAAAGGGTTCTGCCGGGTTTCCCAATGGGACCGTTATCCCATACTACTCCCTCTCACTTGCCTATAAATGGCTTGTGAGGGAGAGTCCTCCCGGGATGGTCATTTCAGGAGGGAACAGTTTAAGGACTTATTCAGGTCCTAAGACATAAGTGAAAAGGAAGGATTTTTTTTTTTTTTTTTATCTTTCTTTTGTAGTAATGAGTGTTCAATGCTTTTTGAACACCCGACTAATTTACACTGAATAATTATTGCAAGCACATAACCCTGTGCTACTAGAAGTGGCCCCGAGATTGTGCAAGTGGAGTTATTCAAACCCAAGCCTCAGGTTGCCTCGAGTGAGCAAGATGAACGCCATTATGACTCAAGCAAACCCCCTTGAAATTGTGAAAAAAGTTTGTATATTTGTACCCAAATCCCTCCATTCAAATTTACCAATCCCTCCTAATTTATCTTTACTTCCTCCTGATCTATTTTTCTCATTCTCTTTCCCTTCATCCAACACAATATTGCGCTTTTCAAAATCATTTCTCTTCCCTCCTAATTCCTCCAACCAAACCATGTGTTAGGAACTTGATAGGAGTGGATCCATTTTAGGAACCTTGCATGGGATTTAGAAGAGAATGAACTTTACATCATCGGTCCCAACTGGACCCCCAACGATGGAGCCCAAGAAAATGCAAGACAAAAACCCATCCATTAATAAGTGCTTTGGATCCAAACAAGTAGGGCCCTTATGGGATTGTCTCATTCCCAATGACACTAATGGTACATAGTCCATTTCCAATTGAGCGGAAACGAACCTAGCGAATTGGTGACTCTAATGACTGGACCCAAATGAGTTCTTAAGTAATTTTGTCCATTCGGCTTAGCCTCTTAGGCCCTTTCTTACGCCAAAGGCAACGGAAAAGAATAATCACCGTTGTGTCCACCACATTTCTTTAGAAAGATATTAACACGTCTATCGTTAGATGAATGTTATTGTAATGTATATCTAGAGTTAGTTTTGTATTGCATCTCAATATTCAAATTGTTTGAGCAAGTCACTTTTTACATTGGCAATGGAGGTAGAGAGAAAATATTCCAATTGGAAGATGGAAAGGAATAAGAATTCTCGAAAGTAACGTTTTTTTTTTCAAACATCGCAAGGATTATCGAATCAATAGCGACCCACCTAATGAAAAGAATCAATGAATAAAAGGAAAATAAAGGAAGAAAAACGGTCATGTCCTTTTTTGAGGAAGAAGCTAAAGATCTTTAGGTTTTATGGTTTCCACATATCAAGATATGTGTCCATTACTATTGTCAAGTATCCTTTTCCAACTTTCACTTGTATATGTATCCATTGGATAATTGTCTAAAAAATTCTAAATTTATTATACGGCAGTTAATTTAGTTTTAAATATTTTAATTGTATCAATTTATTCATAAACCTTTTAACACTTTGCCAACATGGTTCATTTGACCAATTTTGACAAAAAATTATTGAGGTAAACTCCGGTTGTCCAACATGGCATGACCGGCGATGTGAATAATTTTTTGCATTTTTAAAAATTTTCAGAATTTTTTGTCTTTTTCTTTATCTCCTTTTCCTTCTTTTCTTTTCTTTCCTTTTTCCTTTTTCCTATTTTCCCTTGTTGGCCTCCGCCAATTAGGCTGGTGAAGGAAAAGAGGAAAAAAAGAAAAAAAGAAAAAGAAAATATTTCAAAAAATTTTAAAAAATTACAAGAATTGTTCTTGTCAGTTGTGTAATGTAGAAAAGTTAACATTCATGTCAGTAATTTCCAACCAAAATTGGTTGGAATGACTCCAACCAAAAAAAAATTTTATAATTAAATTGGTCATTGTACAATAGTTTTGAGGTCTTTTGGACAATTTTTACCATGTCTGTTTTTAGCTCCGTTGGTCCCATTCCATGGTGGTTTATCATTAGTTAAATGCTATTAGAGAAAGAAATTAATCAAGTACTTAGACGACCATCAGTTTCAAAGGAGATATTGATTCAGTCAACACCATAATCATGTCCCCAAAAAAAAAAGAATAAAAAAATCTAATAAGGGGTGATAATTTGTAAAGAGTCCGCGCCGAGCAAGACGAAGAAGATGAAAACGAGGCATCGACGTTCGGTGTTGGGAAGAAGGCCACTCCCCTCTCGTTCTCTCGAGTCATTACAAGACACTTTATCGTGCGCAAATTAAGGATTTGCATGCAACTTCGGTGTACGCAAGTCAACCAGATAGAATTCATCCTTGTAGATTACTGATCAGCGGCCAATGGAGAAAACAGACGATGTCGATGGGGCTTCGTGTCGTGACCACTAAAAGAGAGTGCAAAACCATGATGCACACGTTAAGTTGCCGCATATGCATCGTGATAATCGTCTTTCCGATTTCATTTTTCTGTTAAAGGGTTGGTCAGCTGCCGCCCATTTCCCACAAGCCACCCTCGTTCATTGGCGATCCCATCTTTTTGAGTTAAAGGTCAGAAAATAAAGTAGTTTTTCTCGTGGGTCATCATCCGAAACCCTGATTATCACGCCTATGAGACCGACCTCAATTGCGTAAGTGTTTTCACTCGATCCCACTGGGGATTAGTTTGTGGAGGAGGACTTTTTCCTGTATGTTGTTCATTGGCCAAACGTGGGAATACAGTAGCATCTCAAGGTTGTTGCTTGCAGAGAACAAGAAAAGAGAAGGGTCAATCTGGTGCCGACAGCGAAGGAGTTTAACCCAATAGAAGCTGGAGATTCTAATCACCAGAATTTTCTATTCCTTCATTGAATTTCTAAGTAGCAACATAAGAGAGAGAGAGAGAGAGACATATACAGTTGGTGCTTCTGACTGTCAAAATTTCAACCAAGTTATTGGCCTAGTTTAGGATAGGGTTTCGATTACTTTATTGTAATCCCAAAGAGACTTGAGTGTTATATCCCGTCTAGAGATACAAGAAGGTTGACAAATTAATCCGCTCTCAACCTCTCTCTCTCTCCCTCCTTTTCCTCTTACCCATTATAAAACTTGTGGTGGTAAGTTAAGCATCAATTAACAAGTCTGACTGTTTACACACTTTGTCCGTGCATTCGTGAGTAAATATATTAATTTCCCGCTTGATTAGCAGTCAAATCACTAGCTTACGGAATAAGTTTGAGGCGCATTATCCTCCCAATACGCTATCAACGAAAATGTTTGGATGACATTTAATCTGTAAAAATCGCCAAAGATGAAAGCTCCTCAGTGCGGGTATCACCTCTTTTGATGTTGTCTCATTAATCCTAAAGTTGATGGTGGGGGCTCCATCTACGTCGTCTTAAATTTTAAGTATATTATCCCGGATTTACCAGCCTGGTCCAAAGATCACAGTGTGGGAAGCCTGAAAAGCTAATCTAAAGCGAAATGGTCAAGCAAAGACTGAGCCTTTCCTGATCTGATGGATGTGATAAGTGTTTGTTAATTAAACCTGTCCACGAAGTTTGCAGCTTTTAGGTTCTTGGACATGTAAAGAAAGAAGTGGACAAGAAGTGCCGCTACTGTGGTGTCTCAATGTAACCAAATAACAACATCGATGGTTCTCACGGATTAACAATCTGACCCAACTTTGATTTAAGCAAAGCTTAATCATGCAATAGGTTAGTGCCCCAGCTGTTGATTCTGAAAACTTCAGCTGTTAGGGAATGCAATGGGACTTATACTTTGTCTTGACTTGAAATGATCTGAAGGTTGTAATTTATAGGGAAGTTGCATAAACTAATTCGAGAGAAGCTATATCTACAGATATATTAAACACTTCTGCCACTCTATCATTGCCGATTTTCAGAAACAAGCAAGCCTACTTTGGGAGACCAGACCATATCAAAATATCCCCAAATAGCATCAACCAAAGAAAACCGAATTGCTCCAATCACTGTCGATGTCATGTCCGGCCTACCCGGAGATATTTGCGTAGCTTTCTATAAGTCGATACATTAGTCAAAAACTGCAAATGCGGCCAAGAGCCTCTGGGTATGCACACTTGCCTTGTCATATTGATATAAAGCAGCATCTTTCTTGGATATTTAGTGTAATACCTTAGTAAGGGTGTCAATTGGCAATCATGGCGTCGAGCTTTAGACCACGAATCCCCTTCTAAAGACAAAAGTTGGTCCTTTATGACCATTAGTTTGTCCGGCTTGACATGAAACTTGTTATGTGATGGGAAGATTAGTCAATAAGGAGAGAACAATTATTGCACACTGAAAGAGATATAGATCCCAATGACCTTGCATGCAATATTTCGGTGGTCATCTCCACTAGCTAGTACTGACCAATTTGCAAACCTGAAGTTCTTTAATAAGCAAAAGAGGGTACAGAGGAAAAGCTCTAAAGCGAGGGAACGGAGAGCCACTGATTGCACGAAAAAGATCCATGTGCTGGAGTAGCATAGAAACTGAATCTTTGACCAGAAACTTTTGCATGAAGGTGATGTGCGTGAAGAGATTCAATAATAGAACAACACTTTCTGGTCAAGAAAAGGGGTTAGACAAAGCACAACACAAATTGTTTTGTGCTCTTGCTTTGCTTAAAGGAATGACACCGAAGGGCACAAAAGATTTGTCTTCTCTCTCTCTCTCTCCGAGGATGAAAGGCCAGTGTAGGAGATGAAGTAAACGTGAGGATTGAAACTGCCTTTTTCTACCTAGTTAGCTAGGAGATGGTGATCTTTTAGATAGGGCGCAAGCTTTCGTGCGGTTTTGAGCGAAAAGAAAATGATGGTTTTCCTTTAAGGGCTCTCACGAATGGCTTAGAAAGAAGTGGCGAGAGACTAAAGTTGATGGAAAGGATACGACAATCTAGTTAGCAATTTTATAATTATCTTAGGGAAAAGGAAAAAGGGAAGAAAAAGATTGTTTAATGGAATGCCATTCGTATGCTGTGATTGCCATCGTTTCTCTTTTCTTTGATTGCGGTTTTTTTCTGCTTCTTTTTAATTATTATTGTTATCACATATAAATGAAGTGGACGTTTCCGTGCATGAACCCATGCAGACCGAAAGGGAGGGCATAAAGCATGATGCTGATGTTTCTAATTATTGACCATTTTCTAATTGACCAAACCCCTTGGAAATGGAAGGGTTGTTGATTCGAGGGCCCGAATTCTAGGCTGGTTGAGTAGTAAAACTAGAAGACATGGACTTCGGTGTTGTACTGCCTAAACAATCACGACTAGGAAATCCAAATGAGTAAGATGCAGTTGATGCATTGTAGTGTCAATGAATCAATTTACATAATGTCATGAAATTCTTCTTTTTTATAATCACGGGAAACCCCAGCTAAAATATTGGAAGAATTTATAAGAATCACCAATATCGGTTCGGACCAAAATGGATCCAAGTGTACACTTTTTTCATACATTTCATGTAGGGATCATCTTTGCTCTTAATCACCAAAGGGCACCTGCAAAAGTATGAGTCGATACAAACCACTCAATGACCTTTTCTTGTAATTCACCTGCTGTGTTTCTGCTGCAACGTCTCATTCTGTTTCCACTAATTTGGGGAAAGAATATTCTATCACAGAATGCAACTCTTCTCCTCATCGAATGGCTTATTCAGAAGAAGATATTTGGGATTATTGTTTTTTTTGCCCTAATTTAGACAATAGAGCGATATCACTTGGTGGGGGCTGAATATTCCATGATGAGAAACCTATTGCCTAGGCACGATGAAAACACACCTCGAATAGATCTCTCCTCGAATAGATCTCTCTGCATTCATTCTCTAGGGTTTCCTCCCTTTTGGGTTTTTGGGGACCCCAAAATGTATAAGACACCATCCGTCATCGCAAAGGGCAAGGCATCTGCTCAGTGGAAAATGGGTTGGACAATAGAGAAGTTGGTGCTGGATGATATGATGCGCGACATTAATTAGTTTATTCACCACTCGAGATTATTGATATCTTCATTTTTTGTCTCCATGCTCCATATTTTGCTCCCAAATTGCTCTCAGAAAGAAATGTCTCTTTCACAAACCCTAGCATGGAAACTGCAACTGTCCATAATGAAGTAGTATAGCCTTTTTTCGATAAATATTCTGGAAAAGCAAAAGGGTCGATGGTCGGGTTTTGCTACAATTATCTCCACCCTAAAAATCCAGGGCGGAAAAGTTTGGTAACTAAAAAGCAAGTATAACTTCATTAGCTGAAAAATCCTCACAAGTAATAATTAGAAACATAGTAGGTAACTAAGATTTTTTGTTTTTTTTTTTGTGTTTTTTAATCAAGAAACGAGGACGCTTTTTTAAATAGGGAAAATCGGCTGTTGTTCAATGCCATGCATAAGAGTTTGTTTATTCTATTGGATTGGTCGGAAATAACTGTGGTTAGACCTTGGATGATAAATCAAGTGAAACAGTAGAAATTTACGAGGAAACAGTAGAAAGTAAAACGATTGAAAGATGAAAAATAAGAAAAGAAAAATGAGCAAGAAAAGGGAGAGAGTGGAAACAAACAAAGAACAGACATGAAGGAAGCAGAACCGCCTTTTACATGAGAGTTGCCTTGCGGGGTTCCAACACGGCCATACCACGCGTGTGGGTCATTTCTACATGCTCTTTTCTCCTCATTTTTTTCACTTTCAGTCCCATCACCTTTTTTTTTTTTTTTCCCCCTTTTGAATTTTTTAACCATAGGAAAAAAAAATCACAAAACTAATTAGCTATCTTATTCGCAAATGCTACAATAATTCAGGAGCTTTTGCCGACTAAACTTGGAAAAAAAAACTGCCAATTATTGACTCTTACCTAATCTATTTCTTTAAATAATGATCGACCTGAAATGTTTGATAAGATCACTATTAACTGCCATTAAAGCTTGAATTGTTAAATGAATATTTTGGTTTAAGCGTAAAAAGTTTGGCAAAATATAATAGGGAAGGCAAATTAAAGACCATAGAGATTTAAACCTTGAGCATCTTGTTACAATGGCATAAAAGATCTAATGGGACTTCGACCCACTATTCTAAAAGTCCAAACTATAGAAAAAGATATGATTTTAATATTTGAATAATTTAACTCAACCCTTTAAAGTGTTACTAACTTAGAGGAACTCTCGAGTTTATATTACTAGGGTTTAATTTTTCTTGGTCCGGCCAAAACTTAGATTACCCCCTACTTAGCTAATCATTTGAGGTTGCTCATTCTTTTTTTTTTCCCCCTTGGCTAGTAAAGTTGTTTACGATCGAATTGTTCCCAACTTTTTGTCTCCTCGCACGGCTCATTTGGAATTCGACATGGAAAGCGTAAGGTAAAAGGAAAGTTAGCTGAAGCAAGATGGCAAACTTCCATCCACGTTCGGCACGTTGTGGTGTCGTGGGGTTCTAGCTTTTCCCTCATCAATCAAGTGAAATTCAGCTAAAATAGTCACATGTAACACATCCGAGGAAACGCACGCCGAACCGTAATATCATCGATCACCCTTATAATTAGCAAATCCTCACATCGCACGGTCATGTCTCCACATTCAAGATTGTCATGACATAATCGAGTCAGCCTCGCATGGCTAGCGGTTGATTCCATGTCCGATAGATCGACAGCTTCCACGAAGATGTCGCGAAGACAAGAGTGGTACACGCCAGAAGTCATGGTCTGATCAAAGTGTCTTTTCTGAATTTTCTCTCTCTTTCCTTCTTTTTCTTAATTTTCTTTCAATTTTTTTTTTAAAATTTTTACGTTTGGGATTGAAGAGATTGGATGAGCTGGGGAACCCCCTCGCCCTGTTGTGCGATTTTTGCATTATGAGGTGACGGCTCGAGTGAGGTAATTTGGAGTTGCGTGGGATTAGCATTAAGGACTTACCCCCGCCACGTTTGATTCGTTTTTGGTGACTCCACTTTTGGAAAAAGGCCTTTCTCTACCAATTTTTTTAGAAAAAGGAAAACCACACTAAAACTTTCGGAGGAAAATAATTAAACAATATCAATCAAACTTAACCAAAAAATGAATAAGATATTGAAACAGGATGCGATATTTTAATTTTTGAAAAAACAAGCGTGATTTTACATGTCGATAGTATTTTTTTAATATAATTTGAAAGATTTGGTGTATCTTATATTAAATAAAATTCATATCATACAAGTTATGCACTTTTGAAGAAAACGTTATAAGAATTTGAAGGAGGAAAAAGTCCAAACAACCTCTATTGGAATTGTTTGAATGAGGGGATACCCATTTTGAGAAGGTTATTGAGGTTGACATTTACCGATTACAATTAAGGAGTCTCCTGGAAATCTTTGACCCTAACAGTCACACAAGCAAGTCAACAACAACGCACCTGATTAGCACTAACTCAGATTAAACCTGAATAATGCTTACTAATTAATGCAATATCATCACTGTTGCGACACGGCAAGCCACCTTATTGCAAGCATCTACTCTTTCCGTCGAGAGTAAAATAAGTTCCGACTTCGATTTCGGGCGATGCTCGTGCGTTCCTTTCAAACCCTAATCATCTTTAAGAATAGGCATGTTCCTTCTGTGGAAAGATTGAAATGCATTATGATGGCATGTGAGATTAAACTTGCTAATTATAGACTAATTATAAATGAGCGCATTAAGTACTTGAATGGCTCTTTCTCTCGAAGTGGAATATTCTAGCTGTCCGAAGGCTAACACCGTGACACATGCACGATGCGTTCTAGCCCAGGAAGGTGCACGCTTATTTTTACAACTTTTTTTTTTAATTCCTTCTCCACACGGCAATGGAAACTCATTAGGAATATTCTTTACATTAACTTTAAAACCTTTCTGCACGGAATGTCAGCTCTCTAGAGGGAGCTTCAAGGAAACTAATCGACACATGCGTGCAATAAACTTATAATCCTAAAAAAATCGCTGCTTGACTAAGAAATATATCAGGACTTTTATAATTAGGCATATGTATTTAGTTAGAGTACTCTTACATCTTGAACATAAGAACTTTATCATTCTACTGACTCAATGAATGATAAGCTAAATTTAAGTCGAATTCATTGGTAAATGAGAGTTATCTTATCATGTAATAGGTGTCATAAATTGTAAAGTATGTGTAGAGCGAGCGTCCAATCCAAAAACTCGAACATGTAGGTGGAGGGAGACTAGATGGAAACTAGGCGCACTAAGATTCCTTAAATAAGTGATGCATGATATTTTGATACTAACTAGTTACGATGCTCGGTAAACTGCGATACTCTTTCACCAAAAACTAACTAGAATAAATTGTTAGTGACAACGTCACGGGGGACCAAAACCAGGAGACGTCGAGCTCGCAATTGCAAATGTCGAGAGAGAGAGAGAGAGAGAGAGAGAGAGAGAGAAAGAGAGGTGGACTACGCGTGGAGGAATCGAGATGTTGAAGTTCTGAGTCACCGAGCAAATGGAGAGTGGCGTAAGCTGAATCCCACATCCCACTAACCTTATAAGCTCCTTCTTTCTTTAGCCATGCAATTATACCATCTCTCTCTCCCCCCCCTCTCTCCCCCTCTCTTCTAAATGGATAACAAGAATTTCTTTTCACTTTTTCTTTTTCCCCTCTCGCTTTTTTTTTTGATGAAAAAAAAGGAAAGAAAAATTTGTAAATATTCCATCAGATTCCACAAATACAAGGCTGTCTCAGCACCACCCTCGCCTATATAATGACACATCTCGTCCTTCTTCCTTAGGAAGCAACTCAGATCGCTTTCTCTCGCATCACTACATCCCTCTCTCCCTCTCGACCCCCTTCACACTTCACTACTCTCTCTCTCTCTCTCTTCATTCTCTCTTCATATTCTCGTATCTATACTTTCCCAGGAGAAGGGGAAAGGTAGAAAAGAGAGGCTCCACAATGGACAAGCTCAAGGGCTGCAACAAGTTCCTGGAGACCTCCAAACCCTACTTCGCCATGATCTCCTTGCAATTCGGATACGCCGGCATGAACATCATTACCAAAGTCTCCCTCAACCATGGCATGAGCCACTACGTGCTCGTCGTCTACCGCCATGCCTTCGCCACCGCCGTCATCGCCCCTTTTGCCCTCATCTTCGAGAGGTTGACACATTGATCCCGACCGTCGCGCGTAGTCGACATGCGCGCCATGATTCGTCCTTCTCTCTTTCTTTAAATGCCTAAGATTTTCGACATTACGCGTTGCAGGAAGAAGCAACCCAAGATCACATTCCCTATTTTCATGCAAATATTTGTCCTGGCACTACTTGGGTAAGGCCCCTTTCTTGTCATAATAATCCCAGACACTCTACACATAATGAAGTAAAATAAAATGATGCATTTAGACTAAGTTATAAACTTATCATGGTTTACGTTTAATTTTAACAGACCGGTGATTGATCAAAACTTCTACTACGCTGGGCTGAAGCTCACTTCTCCAACTTTCTCGTGCGCAATGAGCAACATGCTTCCCGCCATGACATTTGTGATGGCTGTCATTTTTAGGTAATTGATAGTTACAAGCAATGGTGTTTTCATTAACTTTAGAAGGAAAAAGAAAAACGTACGTACATAGCTTTCTGAAGTAACAAAAAGCTTTTCTTTTCTTCTTTAATTTGACATTAATTAGGATGGAAAAAGTCGATATTAAAAAAGTGAAGTGCCAAGCGAAGGTCATTGGGACAGTGGTGACCGTGGCCGGGGCCATGCTGATGACGCTGTACAAGGGTCCTATCATGGAAATGGTGTGGCCGCATGCCCACCCCCGGCAACCTTCTACCTCTGGCGCCGGCAGCAGCGGCACCTCCGACAAGGACTGGTTCCTTGGCTGCATCCTCCTCATCATCGCCACTCTGGCATGGGCTTCTCTCTTCGTCCTCCAAGTAAGTCGACGAACTCCTTCCCATAAATAAATAAATAAATAATCGATTTAACATGTAGCAAACTTAGAAAGTCACCTTTCTGGACCATATCAATCACACGTCAAGAAATGCTAAGACTCACCCTGAAGGACGAACACAACTTCTATGTGTACAATAGTCTTTTTTGGTTTGGTTAAGTATAACATCAGGTTGGTACTATAAACATGAGCCAAGCAAATGTGTAATCTCCGACATCTAGATAAGGAAAGTGGGGAATAATTCGTCATCTCATCGTGAAACTAACTTCATACGCTGAATCTATCAAAGTAATCTGGACAATTATCTCCCCATAGAATCCACATGAAAGTCGTTGCCCTAACTAATAATTTTTATATGATCATTGGCTATCCACTAGATAGTTTTGTTATATGATTCGCACAGCAGGAATAACAATTTTCTTTAACCATTAATTATCCACAGACCAAAGCCTTGGAGACATACAGGAACCACCAGCTCTCGCTCACGTCGCTGGTGTGCTTCGTGGGAACTCTACAAGCGATCGCAGTGACGTTTGTCATGGAGCACCGAAGTGGTGTGTGGAAGGTCGGCTGGGACATGAACCTCCTTGCCGCCGCCTATGCTGTAATAACCCTCGTCTCTCTAAATCAAGTGCATATGAGTGGGTCCCGCAAGGAAAACGAATTGACTAACTTTAATTTTGGATTTTGTCCATTCAGGGAATTGTGACCTCAAGCATTTCATACTATGTGCAAGGCCTGGTAATCAAGAAAAGAGGGCCGGTCTTCGCAACTGCTTTTAGTCCCTTGATGATGATCATAGTCGCCGTCTTGGGCTCTTTCATCCTTGCAGAGAAGATTTACCTTGGAGGGTAATTGGCTCTTAAATCTTAATCACTTCAAAACCTTGTTATTTGTGAGAACAGACAATTAGCTGATTTTAATATTTCTCTTTTAAGTTTTTCCATCCATGATACTCTTAATTCAATATTAAAGAAGGAACGATTTGCGCACGAACTCTCTTTTACAATTTGTCTGAAAAGGAAATAACTTTGTCGGTTACAAGAACAATAATTGATAATTGACGTCACATTAAAATATGATAAATACAACCCACTAAACTTTCTTTTATATTTTGTATTGCTGCAGGGTGATTGGTGCAGTTCTGATAGTGATCGGGCTCTACTCGGTCCTGTGGGGCAAACACAAGGAGAAGCAAGAGGAGGATAGGTTGAAGCGACTGGAGATACCGGAAGTTGTGAAGGGTGGTGTCCAAGAGAACGGGAATAATGTCACCAACGGACTCCCGAAAGACAACCTTGAAGACGACATCGAAATCAATGGTGTCAAGCCGCAGAAGGCAGAGGCCAACAAGCTCCCCGACGTTGTCGTCACCATGCCCATGAAAGCTCCCCAAATGATGCCCAAGGAATAGTGGCCTTCTTGGGAGGGAGATGGGCTTTTTTGTCCTTTCGGACCCCCATTTTCTCCCCTTTCTTTTGCCCCCCTTTTTTATTCTCCTTACTTTTTCTTTTTTCCCCCCTTGTTCCTTTTTAATTTTCTGATGGTGAATGTGATGATGTTCTAAGAGTACTCGTACTAATGAAGATTTGAGAGAATCCCAAAATCTCTTTTCCCCCCATTTGGCCTCGGCGAGTCTGCGTTCCTCGTCACTCAAAACCGTGACTGGGTTTCTTTGGTATTTCCCATCTCGGATGTGTCAAGTTTCCTGACGTCTGATTCAGATTCCCAACAAGGGAGTAACATGTGCTAGTGGTTGACTTTCCGTCAGCAAATATGTTCGTGCAACCATAGTCCTTTGTTGTCAGAATAGAATCTAAAAATTGCATCTGATGCCTCCACATTCTCTCCAACAATATTTACCCCACCCCTTAAATAGCAGCAGAGGACAGGGATCTCTCTCTCTCTCTCTCTCTCTCTCTCCCTCTCTCTCTTTCTCTCTCTCTCAGCAGCTAAAGAGACAGCGATTGAGGAGATAGAGACGTGACGTGAGGAGATACCATTTGGATTCCACTAGCAAATCTCGGTTGAGAGCATTTTGCTCTTTACATCTCTCCTCTGCGTGGTGTTTGAGGGTACTCTAATGCAGTGGAAACGAAGTGGATGCTGATGAGTGAATCACTCTCGCTTGTCCTGTTGTCAGGGGATGCAGATTTCACACTGCTGATTGGTTTTTCTTAGTGACATATCCAAGCTGAGAAAGGTGATGCCTTGGGAAGAGAGATCTGATAAAAAACAATCTAAGCACAAACAATGACTCGAGACTCAAGTTCGGACGTCCTTGATCTCTATTCGCTTTATTAGATTCAAAGTCTTTTGGGAGTTTAAAGTTCAAGTTATAATGAGAAGCATAATAATGGCAAAATGGTAAAGTAGACCTCAAATTAGTTGCTATTTGGACTTTGTGCCTTCATGCCAAGGGATGTATCGCATAAATAGGACAAATATTTGTTTAAGGAGAATGGACCCGCTTTAATCAACCCTAGAAGCTAGAACTAGGGTTATATAGGGGCTGCATGTTTTCATTTTTTTTTTTTTTTTTTGTTTAAGAACAGAAATTTTGTTTTTTTGTTCTCGGGAACAAAAAAAGAACGGAAACGCGTTTGTTTGTGTTTTTGTTCAAAATCGAATTTTTTGTTCTCGAAACACAAGAAGAACAAAATGAGAAACAAAAAAAAAAATTGTTTCTTGTTCCAAAACACTTTTGAAGAAACACTTTTCTCTCTCTTCTCTTTCTTTTCTTTTTTTCTTTGAGACCGGCCGTCGAGGCCCGGCGACGCCGTCGAGCATTGGCGACCTCGCCGGAGCATCGCCGGCCCCTAGTGAGGCTTGGCCTCGCCGGATCTGCGCAAGGCCAAGCTCACCCAGCCAAGGTGAGGTCGAGCCTCGCCCGCGTCGGCGAGACTTGGCCTCGCCAGGGGCCGACAAGCGTCGCCGTGGCTGGGCGAGGGCCGCCGCCCCGTCGGCCGGTCAAAAGAAGAAAAAATAAAAAAGAAAGGAAAAAACGAAAAATAAAATAAAAATATGAAAAAATTAAAAGAAACAAAAAAAGAATATAAATTTACCAAATATGTTTCTATTCATTTTTTATTCCCTAACAAGTTTACCAAACGCATTTTCTCGGTCAAAAATTGTTCTCTGGAATAAAACACTTTTTTTTTTTATTTCTATTCCCTGGAATAATTTTTGAATAGAAACGTTAACAAATGCGCCCATAGTAATCACCAGTCATAAGCACCTAAAGTTGTTGCATGAAAATCGACCACATGTAGTTTGTTATAATCAAATCTCTCTCTCTCTCTCTCTCTCTCTCTCTCTCTCTCTCTCTCTCTCTCTAAAAAAAGAAAAATGAGTATATAGCTGAGTTTCATTTTGTTTTGTGAAAAATTTCTATCATAACATATTTCAATCATTTTCAATATTTGGATTGCTTAAAAAAATGAGTTAACAAAAAATTTATGCTAAACTCAAGAAAGTGATTTTTGTTCTTTTAAAAATTAGAAATTATTTTCCGAAATACAATTAACTATCGAAGGACTAGAGACCTAGGCGCTTGACGATGGGAAACAAGATGCTTGTGCTTGGGTCCTCAACAATCATGCTTGAGTCTCTCGAGGTTGAGCTTGAATCTATCAAGACCGAGCCAAGTCCTTGGTACCTATGCTTAGATTCCCAATGGTTGGGCTGAAGATACCCCAACTCTTTCGATCGAGACTCTGGTGGTTGAGCTCAAGTCCCTCAAGGTCAAGGCCTTCTTCCCTACCAAGCCAAGTTCCTTAACACTCAAGTCCGAGACCATGGCAACAGAGCCTAAGTCCCTTAGGACCCGGCCCAAGACCTACGCACCCGTGCAGGGGTCTTTGGCCATTATGCCAAGTCCCATGTAACTTGACAACCAAGCCTAGGTCCCCACAATTTAGTTTAGGACCCTGGAGAGCTTGAGTACCCTAAGGTTGAGCCTAGGACCTTAGCCCTTGAGCCTGAGTTCCATAAGAAGAAAAAAAAAAAATCTTTAAAAGTATTAATGTTATGAAAAAATTCTATTTGATAAAAATTTATTGGAAAATTTGATGATAAAGTATCACAAAAATAATACATGTCTCTTTGCGAAAATAAAAGTAATTTTCCATTTCAACAACAAAAAATAATTTTCAGTTCATTTTTAAATTTCAGTCAAATACAGAAAAATATAAAAAAAATTAGAAAATCAAATTTTGTGTAAAATATACAGAGCACTAATAATTGCTTCTTCTTTTTTACTTCAAGTGTGAGGAAACATTGGCTAACTACCAGGAATAATTTGAGCAATAGCCATTGGAAAGGGATTTAAGATATTTATTTATCCTGTAATTATAGGGAATCTCGATTTTTCTCAAAAAGGGTTTGTTCAATAACGAATGAAGGTCCATGAAGACCTTTAAGTCAAGTTGCAAGTTTCCGACGATTATTTGCGATGAACGGGCAAGCATAATTCTGTCTAAAAGATCCAGGAGCGCAACATGAGATACAAACAAATGTCTTCTTTTTTTTTTCTTTTTTTTTTTTTATGAGTTCAATCAAGAGAGAAAGTATAAAAAAAAAATTATATATTTGCCAATCTGAAGTTTTCTAGAACTTATACATAAGGAAAAAGATCCCTATACAATCGAAAAGAACAATGAAATCATGAGTGTCAAATTTTTTATGAGACACTCACTTGGATGATTACCACTTTGGTTAAAAGTCACTTCAATGCCATCAGAAAAGTGAAGTTCGCAAAATTGTTACCAAACGAAGTCAGGTATCACGATTGTTTGGCCCAAATTAACGAATCGGGCATGAATTTGTCGTGTTCTCCAAGCCCTAATCTCACAATTGAGGAATAAGTGCTGAAATTTGCAATGGAGAGCCAGAGCAAGACAAGCGCCTCACAATCATGTCAATTTGGTCAAGATGAAGGTGAATATTATTGCTATTGTGAATTTAGAAGTTCAACAAGAACAACATGGACAAGATTGAATTTCGAGAGAAGGTTTTATGGATATTCGATGATTGAAGATGTTGTGATGATCCTTAGTGTTCAGATCACGGTGATTGAAGTCGGCACATGAAAGAGGGACCAAGGTAAAGTTACATAAGCAATTGAGTTCCGCCAATCATATAAGCAAGTTATATCGCATATGTGGATGATATGGACTTTGACACATGTCCCGTATTTTCTTTGTAGATTTTCCTTTTATTCCTTCTTATTTTGTAAGAGATCCTACCCACTGGTCTTATCACACACCAAGGCGAATATCTTTATTCAAATCATATCCGACTTATATTGAAATGCATCCCCTCCGACGATATTGCCAAACGCCAAATAAGACAAATAAATGAATTCTCAGCTCCAAGTACAATCTGTCGAACTAAGGCTTATATCATTTATTCGCGATTGCCAAACTTTAGGGAAAGGAATGTGAATGCTCCAAATTATCATATATTCTCATTCCTGAATGGCCTAACATTCGTATCAGCCGCCCAAGAATTTCACACCCCAATTTGTCAACTGTTATTTCTACATGCAAATGTTTGCATGACGTCGTATTATCGGAGAGTGGCCAAGTTGGGTTTGTCTCGTTCATACAAGGCTTATCTACACCTTTGTCGTTGTTGGTTCCGGAGAGATGTCTGTCAAATGGATTTTTCAGACTTCAGAGATCCAAGAAAATGCAACATAATAAAATCAATTTTTTTATAAAATTTCGGAACGTTTTAATAAACTTTTGAAAAAGTGAAAAACCTCGAATCTAAATCTTTAAAAAATACTGGGGAAAATGGGAAAATGAGTGCAGTTAAGAATAAATGACAAGGAGGGGAGAGATTCTTGGAGGGAACCTTAACAAGGTTCAGACAGGATGCATCAGAATGATTACGTGATCATTGTTGAAATATAAAATCCCAATCAGAAAAATGGACCCTCCATTGTCTGCAGCTTCAAGGTTGCCCTTGACAATGTGGAACTTCATTAATTGGGGCAAAGTTTTTATTGTTATTTTTTCATAAACAGTGTATATGTAAATATCTATTTGCAAATATCAATAAGGAAATCCACAATATCCTGTAAAGCATGCGTGGCATGTTTGATAAGTAGGAGTAATTAAAATTCCTTTCCCTTGTTCTATTGGAAAAATTGAAAAGAAGAATAACGAAAATGGTTAATAACTTCTTTACCAAAAAAAAAAAAAAAAAATGGTTAATAACTTGAAAACTTTAAACTGGTATACTCATGATAAATTTACCCCTAATTAATTTTTTTTAACTCGAAAAATCCTAAAACAGTATACCTATGATAAAAACCTCAAATTGGTATATTCATGACAAATTTACCCTAAATTAACTTTTTAATCACAAAAAATCCCAAAGTGATATACCTATGACAAATTTACCCCAAATGACTACCAAAAAAAAAATAAAATCCAAATTGATACACTTGTGACAAATTTATCCCAATCTAATTTGTCCAATTGCTAAAAACCCAAAATTAATATATTTGTGACAAATACACCATCCATTAAATTGAATTAATACAACAAAAAATCACAAAAAGATATAATTGTGACAAATTGAGAGTAAAATCTCAAACCGGTACATTAATAAACCGTTATGTGTTATCCAACTTAGTAATTTGATAATAAATTTAAATAAAATTGATATAGGGTAAATTCACCACAAGTGCACCAAATTTGGATTTTTTGTAGTAAAAAAATTATTTTGAAGTAAATTTATCAAAAGTGTACCAATTTGAGATTTTTCAAGATATTAACTTTAACAAAAATAATTGTAGTGGTTGGGTGCTGGTTCCTTTCATGAGAGGTCCAATGTTCAAATCCCTGCGTCGTCTGCCTTGTTGGAAAGTAACCCACAACTTGCCTAGGCAGTAAGGGTGGTGGTGACTTTACTCCCTCCCAGGGTTTACTCCACTGCGAAGTGGTGTACGGAGATTCCCTGGGTCACCAAAAAAATAATAATAACAATAATTGTCGTCGAATTGGAGATGATTCATCAATGCTAAATTAGTAGAACCAAGTATGGTGATATTCTCACATTAGTTGATGTTTCTCAATTGTACCTCAATTTTTTTTTTTTTTCACAAAAGCAAAGTTCGATGTGAATTCACTGAATTGACTCTTCCAATAAATCCAATTGGGCCAAGTAGGAATGCCAATTTCTATGGTGGCCTGTCTCATTCATGTAAGTCATTATCATCATCATCATCATCATCACCATCATCGTCGCCACATATATTCATGAAATGGGGAGGAGAGTGCGACTTGTCGTGTGATTGTATGCTGCATAATCGCAGCATATTAAGCCCACTTGAAGAAACAAGTTCAGATCTGCATGGACACCACTATACAAATTGATCGCCAGTCATGCCGTATATTATATAAATATGTATTGGGAGTGTTATCTAGCTAGACTCTGCAACAACGATTCCCCACATTGTCGTTACCTTCCCCCACTTTGCCTCTTTTCCCCAGCACTTGTCACATCTCCAGGAGACATTTATATACTCACCAAACTAAGGATAGATGTTCTTGAGCATTCAGTGATTTCCCATGTATGTGACAACTAAGATGCTTCGTTATCTCGTCGTCATCCAGCTACCGCCGGTTGCCCAACGCAGCACACCTCCACATCAGTGATTTTCAGCAAAAATTAACCGGAAGGACTACATTATGATTTTGTGCAAAAAGTTTGGACCTAAATCAGCAAAGTTTTAAAATTCATAACTGAATCGGCATCTCTACAATATGTTTAGGATTGATTGGATAATTTTCCCCTCTCTTATCTAGTAAGGAGTTGGCAAGATTCCAGAATCATAACCCATGATTTGTTTGATGGAAGTCTAGTCAATAATAAGGCTTGTGATATGTTGACATGGCCTGATTCATGTGTTTATTACTTCCTTTCTATAGGTCTAAACTCTTCTGACACAACCCTTGTGTGAATGTATAAAAGAATCAGTAATCTAACGAGCAACTATCTTTCTACAAGAGTTCCAATTGATTAGCATAATCAACAGCTTCTTTGGTTTAGAATCTCTCCTCCACCAAAAATGAGGATTAGCTAAAGTGACCACAGAAAATAAATTATTGAGTAAAGCTCTCACACAAGCGCGTTGCATGAGATTAGCGTGTTGCATGACTCAATCTCGTGTGAGCTTTTAGCGACGAGTGTATAGAGAGAGATGAGGGTCTTTACTTAAAGGATAAGCGAAATGCAATGTGGCGCAACATCTAAATAAGGCAAGATGACTTCCACTATACAACCGTGCCCTTTATTCTATTCACATGACAGTTGCATATATCCCACAAAAGAGCATCTATATCTATACCCCCTGCTTATAAAAATGTCTAGCAGAGGATTCTCTGATAATGGAGATTCACCCAACATTGCAAATATGCCCCAACTTTAGTGACGAAACGTGAAATTGCAATGTTTAAAACAAGATTCTGCCTCAGGTTAATATCTAATTGTGCTGGATTAGCAATATGTTCTTATTTAAATGACACTTAAATGATTTGAAAGCTTGAACGTGTATATCCGATAGTGCTTTCGTATAATGGCCTCTGACCAGGCACACTAAAGACCTCCCCCCCCCCCCAAAAAAAAAAAAAAAAAAAAAAAAAAAAAAAAGAAGCATAAAATTTTAAAACAAATCTGTGAAAAATTCTCTCCTTAATTTAATTAGAGAGAGTTTGTTGCTCATTGATCATGCATGACGATGACTTGCGAACGTCATGATCAAATAAAATCATATTCTCCTTCCCAAGAGATACTTTGCCTTTAATCGAGGCTGCATGCATTTACTAAATGATTCTCCAGAAATATCTTTAATTTTCTATATGCTCCGTGCACTAACAAAAGTTAATTCACTCACCTCCTCATCCACAATGAGAACATAAAATGTAATATAAAAAAATCGAATTTGTAGAATTAGATAGCAATGCCCTTTACCTTCGAATCTAAGCAAGCTTTATCTAGCAAAAACATTGGAATTGCACAAGCATGTGGGCGGTGTTTCGAATCTTGGTTTGGCAGAAGAAAAATGTATATCATATCGTGTCTGTGGGATTGGATCTGCTATTGTTAATATAAGGGGAATAAAGAAGTGGGGAATGAAATTAAAGGTACTTTGAAGATAGAATGTAAAGAAATTTCCTAGTATTCTTCCCCATTTCAGAAGCTCCTATGATGTCCAAGTTCATGCTTCCTCAATTGGCGGAGAACGGTCAAAGCCAGATCTAAGAGAACTATGTAAAGTATCTGGAAGTATGTCTAGATGTGCAGCTTCATAAAACCCTAATTCCACCGAAATCTCTCTCCATTAAAAATGAAGTTTGTGTCCAAGTCTTGGCCCAACTAATTCGCACGCATGCTTGTAAATTGCCAATTAAGTTCTCAACATATTATTTGGATATTTGGCCAAAAGGATTACATTGGCAAATCATCAGAGGTTAAGGACTAAATTGACAAATCAACTTAATAAGACCAAATTGGCACAATTGAAAGATTTATAACCGAATTAGCCTTTGTATAATAAATTTATGACTTTTTGTACAATTTTCCCTATCTTTCCACATTCGTTGAGTAAGACTCAAACAATAGGAATGCCGACATAGCTCCTAACATTACCTTAAGCAAGGATTGCCAAGTTTTCCATTATCGAATAAGTGGATCCAAATATCACTAAACCGAGTTGTTTGAACCGTCAAGTGCTTTCTGATGACTCGGCTTCTTCAGGAACTAAAGGAGAAAATCCGCATTTTCTTCATGAGACTGACAAAAAGAAGATTCGCGGGGTCCCATTTCACACTGTAAATGGGCCGAAATTGATTGGGCCCGATTTATACAGGCCGAAGTGACGGGCCGGACTGTGTCCGACAAAGTCTCAACGGGCCCAGTTAAGGACATAGTCCCGATTCATTAGAAAGGCAAAGTGTCCTAATCATTATTTGACTTGGGTTGGAGCAATCGTGATTATTAATTACGAGATTTCAACTAATCCGAATGAAGGAATCAAACCGGGGCAAACCGTGGGTGTCAAACCCGTGGGAAAGACCATGAAAACGGTGGGTGTCATGACCCGTTTTCTAAGCCAAGTTTGTCAAGGTCAAACCCAGGGTTGTTGGGTAGTGGAGATAGAGTTTGAACACCAAATTTGTTTTCAATGCCATTCCCTATATTTGAAAAATCGCCATCTAAATAGGCAGAAATCATTTTCCTCAAAAAGAGGAAAAAAAGAAATACATAAGTGAAAAAATTATGTTACGAATTGCTCGTTTTCTAACCCTCATTAAACAGGATGCCATTCCGCCGGAACAAGTTTGTATACTATTCAAATAATCGGAACATAAAAATCTAATTTTTTCATTGTTTTGTGTCTTTTTCTGTCTCTTGAGTAATTTGTTTTTCCTTAGTATCTTGCGTGCTCGACCTAACATGACAACTATCACATTTTAAGGTCATCAGAGAACGAAATTCTTTTGCAGTCTTATAATAATGTCCTTCACCAACCTTGGTAGAACTATACCCTCTCGCCATTTTACAAATAAAGAAAACTTCCCCTTACTTTCAATTTCCCACCTATATATATAGTCACATTTTCAGTACCTTCAATTGTCCGAAATCAACAAACACCTCTCTCTCTCTCTCTCTTTCTCTCGCTCTCTCTCTCTCTCTCTTTCTCTGCATGGCTGTTCTTATATCCTTATTCGCCTTCACTTTATTATACCTCTCTTGCAAATTATACAAACGCCTCACGCTAAATCTGCCGCCAGGCCCACGACCATGGCCCGTCGTCGGAAACCTCTACGGCGTTAAGCCGGTACGCTTCCGTTGCTTCTCCGAGTGGTCGCGAGCTTATGGGCCCATCATCTCGGTTTGGTTCGGGTCGACACTGAACGTCATCGTCTCGAGCGCGGAGCTCGCGAAGGAAGTGCTCAAGGACAACGATCAGCAACTAGCGAATAGGCACAGGAGCAGATCGGCTGCGAAGTTCAGCAGAGATGGGAAGGACCTTATCTGGGCCGATTACGGGCCTCATTACGTTAAGGTCCGAAGGCTTTGCACGCTCGAGCTGTTCTCACCGAGGCGGCTCGAGGCCCTTCGGCCCATTCGGGAAGACGAGGTCACTGCCATGGTCGAGTCTCTCTACAGAGACTGCCCTAGTCTTGGTATATATATGATACTATTTCTATAATTCTAGTATTTTGGGTCGAAATCTCGTTTGTGAACTGAATTATCGACAAATCGAATGCTGAGTAGGAACATAATCTTTTGTAATTAACACTAAATGCAGAACATAAAGGGAAGGGCTTGATGGTGAAGAAGTACTTGGGGGCTGTGGCATTCAACAACATCACAAGGATCGTGTTTGGGAAGAGGTTCGTGAATGATGAGGGAGTGATGGACGAGCAAGGACGAGAGTTCAAGGCGATCGTGGCCAACGGTTTGAAGCTCGGGGCATCCCTCGCGATGGCCGAGCATGTCCCGTGGCTCCGCTGGCTCTTCCCGCTGGAGGAGGAGGCGTTCGCCAGGCACTGCGCACGGCGCGACCTCCTCACCCGGGCCATCATGGAGGAGCATGCGCTCGCGCGGCAAAAGCCCGGTGGAGCCAAGCAGCACTTCGTGGATGCGTTGCTTACTTTCCAAGGAAGTTATGACCTGAGCGAGGACACCATTATTGGCCTCCTTTGGGTACGTTCAAAACCTTACATTTACCATTTGTCGAGCTCGAACCCGTGCAATTTGATAAGCAAATGATCCCATTGGAGCAGGACATGATCACTGGCGGCATGGACACCACGGCAATATCGGTCGAGTGGGCCATGGCCGAGCTCATTAGGAACCCGAGAGCCCAGCGAAAGGCCCAGGAAGAATTGGACCGCGTGATTGGACCCTCCCGGGTCATGACGGAATCCGACATCCCAAACCTACCGTATCTTCATTGCGTCGCCAAAGAGGCCCTCCGGCTACACCCGCCGACGCCGCTGATGCTGCCCCATCGGACCAATGTAGATGTGAAGATCGGCGGCCATGACATTCCCAAGGGCTCGAATGTGCACGTAAACGTATGGGCCATAGCCCGCGACCCAACAGTCTGGGAAAGGCCGCTGGAGTTCCGGCCCGAGAGGTTCATGAAGGAGGATGTGGACATGAAGGGCCATGACTTTCGGCTTTTACCATTCGGAGCGGGGAGACGGGTTTGCCCGGGAGCTCAATTGGGAATAAGCTTGGTGATGTCGATGTTGGGCCATCTCCTGCACCACTTTTCTTGGGCTCCGACCATCGGGGTGAGGCCCGAGGAGATCGACATGGGCGAGAACCCGGGATTGGTTGCATTCATGAGGACTCCTCTCGAAGCCGTTCCTACTCCAAGGTTGGCCCCAGAGTTGTACAAGCGAGTGCCTGTGGACACATAAATTTCACTGCTCTTTTTTTTTTTAATCTTTTTTTGTGGTTATAATGTAATCCGTGAGTCAATTATATCTAAGTTTGCTTTTGCTCGGTGAACTTCTAAGTTTTATTGCGCTTGACATAAAAGAAAACTTGGTTCAAACGATGTATGGGCTTTGACTAGAAAAGTCATCACATGGAATCATGTTGTCTTCAAGCAGGATTTCCGTTCTAGGAATCATGTTAATTGTTTCGCCTCACTGATCGAGCAGACATCGTCTTTCAACGCTGTTCTCTCCGCTCTTTTCTGTCCGGATGGGACGACTTCCGAACCCTGAGAGCACATCAAAGGCTCAACCAGCTCGCAGGAGACCTTGAACCGAGTCCAATCCATAAATAAAGAGAAACCGAGGAACATGCGGAGAGAAGCCTTCCTAACCCTTGCTTCATTAAGATAACCAAATTTTTACTACAATAATGGATGACTAAAAGAGCAGAACCTGGCTCTTCTAACATTCTCTTAAGACTACATTCCCTGAGAAAATCTAACAGCGAAGGACTACATTCTTGGAGAATGATGATGTTAGCTTACAATATGGTAAAATTCAGATGCAATATCAAACCAAATGCAGAGAGGAACTAAACTCTTGCCAAGGAGCACCAAACAGGGTACAATCTTCCACATGCATATACCGCTTGTCTGGTGACGATTTGGACCTCTTCTGCTCCTCATGTACTCTCCCCATGATCTCCCAGTTATCCGACCCATCTAGAGTTCCTACATGAGGCTCCTGGTTTCAGCCCTCCTCATCGTAGTCTTCATCATCCTCATCAATGCGGGTACCCAGATTTGCTAATTGAAGAGGGTCAATGGACATCTTGTCAACCTCGGACAGTGACCATCCTGGATATTCTTCGTGTTTGGCCTCATCAACATTAGGTTCCTCAGATGAAACACCAGCTGCCGGAACTTTCGCTGGGGTGCCCTCATTCTCAGTAACTTGAGTGTTCAGATCAAAACCATGCGCTCCAAGCTTGGAACCATCAGTGTCTGTGATAGTTTCCTCAGCAGTTTTCTTTGGCTCAGAGCTGTGATCTGAAATTGTTCCTTGATTGACAATGTTCTTGTTGACAGGTTGCAGAGATGTGGTCGGCTCAGATGATTCAGTTTCATGGTGCGTAGTCTCCCTCTCAGTGGCTCGGCCACCACGCCCGCGGCCTCTTCCTCGGCCACGGCCTCTTCCTCTGCCACTGCTGCCAGTATGGGCCATCTCAAGCTGCATTTAGAAGGGTAGAAATAGCTCTCCTTTTTAGACCATATCCAAATCATCCAAAGAGTGAGGTAGAGCAATCACAAGGAAAGAAAAAGTCATTACCGTCCTGCTCTTCTTGGATTCCTCATCGGTGTCATTACCATCATCGATGGTGGCCTTCCTGGGTTACCAAAATAATAGAGTACATTCTACCATTATTAGCTTAACCTATACATATGTTCAATAAGAAAAATGGAGGGAAACGATATTCCAACCTTCTCCTGGACACTGCTCTATCCTCAGAGACAGCATCTGAATGACCATGACCATGACCATAGTCAGGAACCCTGCTGACAATCTCCCTCAGGAAATCAAACACATTATAGCTTTGCACACAATGCTTTCTGCAGAAAATAGGATTTCGTTGCATCAGATCTAGCTCCGCTTTAAAAGTACAAAGAAATTATATTTTTCGGGAGAAAGCTAAGAGAGGATGATTCGGTCACTTATTTAAGAGGGAAATCAAAAGCATATCATCTGTACCAATACCAGGGAAGAGATGAAATGTATTATCTAGAAGATGCAATCTAAACCATTAATCTGATGGTCTTCGCACTTCTAAGTGCACATGATAAATGCATTTCAGGATGCATTTGGTTGATTGATGGTCTTCACTCAAATAAATCACCTTTAGTTTACCAAATTGCCTCAACCCATCCATAGAAGAGTTGCACAGAACAGGAAACCTCCATAATCGAAAAAGCTGCTTTATCTCACAAAAACCAAAGATCATGGTGGCAAAGAAGACAATAGAAAAAGATTGAAAGTAAAACATCTGTAAGGTCAAAGTTTGACATGAAAAGGGAAAATCATTACTCCTCACTAGCATTTACAACGTAATGCACAACTTACTGCCATATGTGCACATCAGATACGCATGAATGCATCACAAGGACAAGCATCCACAATGAAACGTAATGAATTAAAGCTGACAAAAAAATTTTAGGACAAGATGAGAGATTGTGTTTTGAAAAAATGAAAATAAGGAAATAGTTGCAAAATTACAATTACTTGCACAAGGGTCCAAAAGCAACATAAAATATCCAAGGAAAATATTAAGTCTAGTTAACTTACAAATGCAGCGAATTCATAGTCTTTGCTCCCCTTTGAAGTGTTATCTCGTATGTACGGTCACAAAGGTCTTGCAAAAATAATTCTAATGCTTTAGCTGTAACAACATCAAGGATAATCGTAAGCACCACAACAATCTTAGAAAGACAGCAGAGTGAATAGCATGTGTGCTCCTGTACTTACAGACTAGAACAGGAACTGCTAATGCAATTTTCCCTACATCTTCATCTGCTTGCATTATCTTCTTGATCCTTGCCTGCAACATTTTAATTAAGAAAACTCAAACCACAATGAGGATATATTGACCGAAAAAGGCATAATTCATCATTTTCATATCATCATCCTGCACATGACCTCCGGTTATCAAGGCTAGAAATACTCTCTTTTCAAAAACTGGTACATGGTCAGAAACTGATCCCTAAATAGAGTACACTGAACCAAATTTAACATGATTTAAAACATGTCACTTAAACATCTGGCTCTTTTTTCCACCGACGCTTGACCTAATCACCTGATCACACTCTCCTATAACATACTAATGCAATTATGTTGAAGAGCTCCAGACTTTTCAATGCTTGTGCAAGCTCATATGGTTAGAAGTTAAATATTACAACAACACGAAAGCATTCAGCCTCAGAACTCCAATCGAGGCCCCAAGTTCCTTAGGAAAAAGTAACTAGTAAGAGATCAAAAGGGATTATTTTACTGAGAAAAACTTTCTTTCTTCTTTTATTTCCTTTGGCTTTTCATATTCCACATAAATAATAAAACTAAAAATACAGCTGTTCCATCTGCACTAATGTACCATACCCTAACATTAGACGCAAGAAGAACCAAATCACATGGAAGGTTAATGGCCAATTGATCCTTAAGTAAAGTAGGAACTGGCAGTCATAAGGCGCCAAATTAGAAAAAGAAAGAAGGAACAAGGACCATGTAAAGCAATTTAAAGAAGAAGACAAACATATCACCAATTATGAGCAACTCCAGGCTCCAGCCACAAATGCGCTAGTTAGGAAACTAAATGAATCAGATAACTTGCATGCTGGTCAAGCTCAGCCAGGAGTAGGACTACTTAAGCCCAGCCATCCATATCAAAGGCAACACTCCAATGCTTACCATGATTTTTCTAATCCATGGGCCTTATAATCTTGCAAATCAATCTCGCAAATAGTATGCTTTAATCGTGATCTCTGGAACTTCACATTCTCCTTCTGGATTATCTTAAAAGCCATAATCTTGGAAAATTATTGATCTCAGAGATTAATGACCAACTACTGCTGCCCAAAGATGGCTTGCCTCCTCCTTTCACATTTTCCTTCCAATTTTATGATTTCTCCCTCAGTTCCTTCTCAAGTTTTAACGCAGAATGTTGGCAAGGCTAGCTGCCATGGTTAAAAAACCACTGAAGTATATCACTTCGGCGCTCAAGATTTGAATTTTAAGCTCTAATCTTGGCGATTCAAGCACACGCAATGTCCCAATATTGTGAACTCCCAATTTCAGCATTTGCAATATAAAGGGACAAGTTCGTGGATTGTCCTGAGCACCACCAAAATTAGCTGTGGATCAGAACTGCTAGGGTAAAACCTTCAGATAAAGAAAAGAGAGGATCTACCAAAAACAGCAACAGGTTTTTAAAACTCTAGCCAGGAATCAAGGAATAGGCACATGAGACCCCCTTCCAATTGAAGCTTTAAATCCCGACCCCATCCCTGAAATTGCCCTAAAAGGGAATGTTCACAACAGAATTGACATCTAATGGCAGTAGCCCCCGCGATTTATAGGAAGAACGAATCACGAAAGTCAACGGCGGATGGGTTTCAGATCATCGATCTAGGGAACTGCAGACTCCTGCAACTAATTTGACCTAGCTCCCACATATTCCCAAAAAAAGATAAAGCCATCACCCCAAGACCCAATCCCCCATCGGATTTTCAGACAGATCGCATCTCCCTACGAATTTCAGCACGAAATCCTCTGATTCAGTCGCGCAAACCAGATCAAAATGTTACAGAGAGAGAGAGAGAGAGAGAGAGAGAGAGAGATCGAAAGGGGAACTTACAGCCGGAAATCGGGTGTCGAGCTTCTTCCTCATGGCGTCAGGACCGCAGCAGCATCAAACGAAACCTCCCCCCCTTTCCTCCCTTCCTCCCTTTCTCTTTTTGCCCTCTCAGAAGGGGGGAAAAGGGAAAAAAAGAAAAAAAAAAGAAAGGCAGCACCACCACCAACCAAATCTAGAGAGAGAAATCAGATCGAGCTCCCGAACGCGAAGCGTCACGACAATCGCGAGACCGCCGCGTTTCCATGCACAATCGACGGGCGCGAATCCCAGATCCGGAAGCTAAAACATCCGCAACCAGCAGGAAGGAGGAGAAGAAGAAGATGAAAAGCTTCCTCGAAATCGCGAAGCGAAGATCGAACCTGAGACGTGCCTCCACGGGATATCCGTCCGTACGAAATTGACAGAAAGGGCTTTTTTTAAAGAAATAGAAATTAATCGATGAGGTAAAAAAAAAAAAGAAGGAGAAGACAAAAATTAAAAAAAGAAATTGGGAAAATATAGGGGGTTGGTGATTCCCTGACGTGCCGTGATACGGCGAGAGCGCCCGGGATAGCGAAACGCTCGCGGTGAGCGTGAGCGTGACAGGCACCGGGGCACGAGCTGGCCCGGGGTATTGTCCACGCGGTGCTCTCTCATTGGGTGGTCTTCTCTGTATTCTCAAGGACGTTGCGTCTTACTTGGTAAAATAAATTATGATGCTTCGAACATGATTATTTTTTTTGCCCGAAATAAAATTTTCATCTCAAAACAAAACCCAACAAAATGGATGTTGTACCTACATTAGAACGATATATTAAAGAAGACTCGATCAATCCAATATTTTTAATTCTAAACAAAAGATTTTGAAAGAAAATAGAAGGATGTAGTGCCTATTTGATTAAAAGCCTAATTTGCAAGTGTATAAGCAGCTTCATTCTTGGATTTATGAGTCCAGGCCAAGTTATAACTTGGATTTTGCTGCAGTAAGAGATGAGAACATGTAACCAAAGGTTGAATAATTTTGTTGAATAGTATCAATTAAGACTTTGCAATCACTTTCAAAAATCACTTCTTAAAAGTTAAGGGACTAAGAATGATCATAGGAAATGATAAGAGTTACTACTTCCACTTCCACTAGTGAGTACTGATGTCCTTTCCTTGTCCAAGCTTGGACAGCTAAGCCTCTAGTCAATCATGCCATGATACCAGTGGATCATTTATTATTTTTCCATGCCCCATCTATTAAATTTCAATTCTTAATCTAACGGTGGGAGTCAGGAGTTTATACCTTCCCCAATAGGATCAAATCCTCACTTGTTGCAATTGTGTTCTCTTCCTCGAACTTGTTTGAAAATTCCATGAACTCATATGAAACCAACTTCATTGCTTGGGAAGAAGTGGGAATAACTTGATCATGTTATATGACATTTTAATTCATAGAATCGCTACAAGAGGGTGAAGAGTTTGCAATCAAAACATATTCTTTGAGCAATCCACCCCAAGTCTAGAAAGGGTTGATCATTTCCTTTGGTGCTTCAACTCTAATTGTTTAGAAGGAAATTAATAATTTAAAAAATATATAAAAATAATAACTTATACAATTTAAAAAATAAATGAGAAATAAATATTTCCATCATCTAAAAAACATTTTGATATACATTATTTTCAATAATTAAAATATTTTTATTCAATGAATTATGAATATTCTTATTATAATATTTTCATATTATGTATTTTTACCAAGACCAAATCGAGCATTATTCTTCTTCTCTCTTTTCCCGGCCATAAAATTGTCTATAATAATTTGTATTATTACATGCCACTTAATTTAATATCTATTTGTCTGAAGAGATAGGAAAATGCTCGTGTTGCGTATGCATTCTATGAATTATGCTACGAATTGTCTAGGTCCATGCAAATAATTTAATGTCCAACTGTTTTGATTAGTTATGTTTAAAATTCTGATATTTTAAGTAACTCCGTATTTTGTCCCTTTTTTCACGAAAGAATATCCTTTTTCAAGATTATAAGAGCCCTAGAAATCTCATAAAAAAATGATAGAGAATCTAAAACTGCTCAATAAACCTAAAGATCTTTCTTTATCTTTGTTGATTTTTCCACCTTTTCAAAAGATTAATTGAGAAAATTAAAGAAAAGTTGCGCGTGTGTTTTTGTTATTGCTAATAAATTGAAAAAAATAAATATAAAAAATAAAAATCGAGAAAAAAATATCATTTAGCATAAATTGTGAGGAATTGGGCAAAAAATGAGGAATCTGATGGTTCTTCGCAACTGCATTAATATATGTCGGATGCTCAATGGAGCACCAATACGTGAAAAGTATAATGATATTTATTTTGGGCATTGGTTTATCATCAAATTCTAATTACTTGCGCAAAAATGCTTCAGTCTAGTAGATATATAAATTATTCACGTAAATAAAAGATGAGTTTATTTTGTCTGAACATAAGATAAGATTAGATAAGTTAAGAGAATTAAATAAAATTAAAAAAAAAATAGAGAAGCCAAAAGATTCGAATCTAGCCACCACCTTCCTCTCTTCTCCATTTACGAACGGTGGCCCACCCATCAAGAAATGACAAGTGGCTCGCTCGCTCTCGTGGAAGCTTAACCAGCAAAATGTCCTGGACAAAGATGCATATATAAAGCAAGATTGTACTCATCTTTGTCCATGCCAATCTTGTTTTAGATATACCTCTTTGTCCACGACATTTTATTTTTAATAAATGACAATAGTAGCGTATTGGAAACGATAAGTTAACTATCTAAAAAAAAAAAAAAATCTCACATCACTTTTATAGGATCGGTCTAAATTAACTTTTCATTACTTTTTATAAAACAAGATTGTTTTATATATACATCTTTGCCCACGAAATTTTATTTTTAATAAATGACAATAGGAACGCATTGGAAACAATAAGTCAACTATCTAAAAAACCAAAAATCTCACATCACTTTTATAGGATTGGTATAAATTAACTTTTCATTACTTTTTTTTTTATTTATTCAATTTTAATTGCCCATGGCATTCTAACTTTTCTTAAATTCAAAATTTATAAAATTTTCGCACATGAAAAATGTAGATACAAAAATTAACATACCTTTTTTTTTTTTTTTACAATATTAGGGAATTTAAATGATGTTTTAATTTTTTTGGCTGGCTTCTCGTTTATTTCAAATGTTGATGACTTGCTCCTTAAGATCTAAGACAAGATTAGTACAATCTTGTTTTATATATACATCTTTGTCCATGACATTTTATTTGTAATAAATGACAATAATAATGTATTGGAAACAATAAGTCAACTATCTAAAAAATCAAAAATCTCACTTCACTTTTATAGGATCGGTCTAAATTAACTTTTCATTACTTTTTTATTTATTAAACTTTAATTGCCCATAGCATTCTAACTTTTCTTAAATTCAAAATTTATGAAATTTTCACACATGAAAAATGTAGATACAAAAATTAACATATATATATATAAATAACATATTACAAATTATGGAATTTAAATGATGTTTTAAATTTTTTGGCTGGCTCCTCGTTTATTTCAAATGTTGATGACTTGCTCCTTAATGTGTGCCCGCACTCCTCTGTTTTTCACTACAACTTCCATCTTTTAATGTTTTACCTCATGGAAAAATGCATAATTTCTTGCGCATTAAAAAGCAATGTATTTATATATTCAAATAAAACTTTCTTAGTTCAATATGTTTGGAAAGCAAAAATAAGGGATTAGTTTGTTTATTTTTCATTATTCAGAAATCCAAAATTCCAAAAATATAATGATTAAAGAATTATTTTAAGAATTATTTTTTAAAGTTTTACAGCATATTATGTTCTTTTCCCTTTTTTCTATAATGGGAAATACTACAAAAACTCCAAACGTTTTTTGTTTCGTGCCACAAAAAATTAAAACTTATACATGTGTGATAATGTACTCTTTATTTTTGTTTCATTTATGGCATATTTGTCACACTATTATAAGTTTAGGATTCTTTGTAACGTAAAATTTTGAAAAAATTCCAAAAAATGATCAGAAGTGCTTTCATTTTCTTAAATAAGGACCCAAAGTTGACATTATTTTAAATAAAAACTTGAAGTGGCTTTGGTTGTTGTAAATAAGGGCTTGGAGTGACCACAATTGTTTCAAATAATGGCCTGACCTCATTGGTTGTCCCCAAGCTAAATTTTTCGATCAGTTAAGGGTGTTTTTGTCCAAATTTTCTTTTTTTTTTCTTTGGCCGATGAGAGCCTGCAAGCCCTCGCTCGCCCTTACTAGTGGCCAATGACATTGTCAAGGCCTCACTTGGGCCGATGAGGGCCAACCTTGCGGATGGCCATGAAGGGTGGCCTCCCCCAAGGTGAGGCCATCCTTCGCTTATGGCTAGCATGGGTGGCCCTCGTTGAATCACCCTCACCCAGCCCTCTATGGGCATCACCGATGACCAATCGACCATTGATGAGGAGGAAGAAGAAGAACAAAAAAAAAAAAAAAGAGAGAAAGAAAAAAAGGAAGAAAAAAAGGGAAAATGATAATTGAGAAAAAAATACCACTGACTGCCAGAAAAGTCGAGCCCTTATTTAAAACAAACATAGCCATTTTAGGTCCTTATTTAAAATAGACATAATCACTTTAGACCCTTATTTGAACAATTCACTTCATGTCCTTATTTGAGAAAGTGATGGCATTTCATGTCTTTATTTGAAATAAAGTCTACTTAGGGCCATTTTTTAAAATTTCCCCTAAAATTTTTCAAGGTACTTGTATCAAATGGGCAAATTAAGGGTTTTTAGTAACAAAACAAGTTCAGGTTATTTGTGTCATGATGAGCATAATTTACTTATTTATTTTTTTTTATGGTATTAACCAAAAACATTTTTATGATTTTTCAATATAATTATTCCAATCAATTTCTCTCAAAAATCATTGATGTATATTCTAGTCATTTTATATGATATGGGTAATGCTAATGCGGGACAACTTTTTCAATTTTTTTTCTAATTTTTCCTTTCTTTTTATTTATTTTTTTCACTATGGTCATGCGAGGGTTGTTAGAGCTTGCTAGCCACAAGCAAAGATCGTGGCTCTTGCTTAATGGCCAGGGCCTTAACTTCACTAGCCTCAGTGAAAAAGAAGAAAAATAAAATAAATAAATAAATGATTTGAAGAAATGTTAAAAATAAAATAAAAAATGAAAAAAAAATCCATGTGAATATTGGCTGTGTCACGTAGGATATCAATGCCTATGTTAGTGATTCCAAGCTTAAATTAGGTGGAATGACTAAATTGGTGAATTGTCAAAAGTTTATAACTAAATTAATAAAATTGATAAGTTTGAAATTGAATTGGCATCTGTATAATATATCTATGACTTTATTTATTAGTTTCCCAATTTGAAGATGTACTCATCCTGACTATGCTAGATTGAACTTTTGTTCCATACAATATACAATTGGCAATCGCAGTTGTTACCCTTATCATAATTAATAACACGTTTGGTCAACAGTTCAGAAAGGTCACAAATTGGAATCGAGATAAAAAATCCAACGTGGAATTCTAATCTTCTCATTTCTTTCTATGAAGGGATTTTTTTTTTAAAGTGAATTTAAATAAGGATCTTCTCACGAAGACGCGAGCGAGCATGGTTAACGAGGAAATATTCGATTTTTCAAAAATATCGTTTATAGATAATCCTTATTTAGACGACGGGGGCAGAATCGGAAAATCCGGTGAAGCACGTAAACAAACGCACATCCTTCGGAGAGTTTGAACACGACGATCGCTTTCAGCTTTCACCGATCAACGCCCGGTGAAGCTTTGCTCCTTCCCATCCCATCCCATGTGCTGCAGCAAACTCCTTGTTCCCCAAGCAATCCATGATCAAGGGACTCCTCCTAGAGAGCCTTAGCTTCTCCACCGCACGTTGCTCTCCCTCATCCTTTCCGTCTCTCTCGTTCTCTCTCTCTCTCTCTCTAGCGATCGTCCGTACGTGTGTGCATCTCCGAAGAGCGCCGGCATCGTCGTAGTCGTTGGAATTCTCTCTCGGCCTGATCGTCGCTGATCATCGGGGGAACGTTAATGGGTTGGTGAGGACGAGGATCGGGTAATCGATGGAAGGCCATAACAATCCGGTGGCTAGCGCGCAGGGCGGCGCTCCCGCCGTCGAAGGCGGCGACTGGAGGCGGATCTTGACGCCGGAATCCCGCAAACGGATCGTCGGCAGCATGTGAGTTCTCTTTTCATCGCGTCTTTTCTTTTTTTCCTTTTTGGGCGGGGCCGGGGGTGGGGGAATTCCGACGTCTGCTTTCTTCACCAAGAACGTCGAAAGCAGAGGCGCGTCGAGATTAAACTAACGAATCGCGGCGTTGGTGGGGAGTTTGATTTATCTGTGGGTGTTCTGGCTCTGTTTCCTTTAGGAAAAAGAATTGCTTTTGCGATTTCGCGCGTGCCATCCTTCAAGGCCCGCTAGATTTTTCTTCATGTCGATTGCTGCGGGTCGTAATTCACGTCCCCAGCTTCAATCTCTCACGAAGATGTGGTTTTTGACGTGAAGCATGGAGAACCTGATGAAGTTTCTTCCTCGCCGTGGGCAAGAGGGTCTTCCCGAATGCAGAACCTCGCAATGCACTTGGAGGAAAGGCTTTTCGCGGCCGCCTCGAGTCAGGTACATGAATAGTCTTTTCTTTCGCCAGGTTGACGGTCATGCTGGTCCCACAAGATTGCACGATATAGATGTAATATCAACACGAGAATATACTCTCTTGGCTGACGCATGTTTATAGTTACGGAGTCTGGTCACTGCATGTTGGCTGCTGGATTTTACAGGCTTTGTTCCATGAATTTCCGCTCTATGGATTAGAGGAAGTCATGCATTTGAGTAATTATGCATCGGTGGTATTGGGTGAAAATAAGGAAATTTTCTTGCAAAGGTATAGCATTGTTTAAGTCTTTGGCTATCGTCACGTTGAGCATCTCCTTCATTTTCCTTTCAGGAAGATTATATAAAGAGGATAACTCTAAAGATGCTACAAATTGAGAGGCATCAGCAAGAAAAGGGAGCCAGTTCATTGCTGGCCAACACCAGTGGGGCAAGCAATAAGCCTTCAGATCCAGGTACACATTTGAGGATGTTGACAATCATGTGATGCAACAAGTTTGTGTGACCAGGTACCGTAGAATTGTTGAGAACGTAAATTTCAGCAGAGTACTACTCTCAGTAGACCTCTTTCACTGCATGCTCAGTCTCTGTGTTGGTTCTGCCTTGAGGTGGACAAAGAAGGTGAAATATACAATGAAGATGTATTTGACATCTCAAAACTAGCCAAGGCAGTCTGTTCTAATTATTCTTTTGCCAGCATGTGATGAAATCAAGATGCTTGATTTTTACCTACTTGGTATTTCATGTTTTTCTACGTTTTGATTTTCTTTTCGACACCGCGCAAGATTTTTATACTAGATGCTTTCATGGTTTTTGTCAGTTCATCAATTTCATGGCCTTTGTAGGTACCTGGCCCCAAATTCAAAATCAAAGCCAATCAAATCCTAATCGAGCAGCAGTTAATCAGTCTCAAGCACACCATGCAGTTTTATCAACAATTACAACTGCCAGAACGCAATGTCCTCCCAATTTATCATCCGTGCACCCTCCTGGCAACTTGAACTGGAATTCCACACCAAGTGCGGGTGGACCGAACTCCACGACGCAGCACATTCCGGGTACGAAGGGAAGAGATGTCTCCTCAAGCATGTTTTGTAATCCTCAGAGGCAGATTCATGGACCTGAACAGCAGCTGAAGCAGCAGCAATCTCAAAATCCACAGCAGCATCTTTACAATCAGCAGTTGCCGCATCCGGCCATGAAGCAAAACTTTCATAATTCGTTGCCAGCCACTCAATCTCAACCTCCTCAGCAATCTGTTCTGCAGACGGGCCCTGTCACACAGCAAATTGTCATGCAGTCATCTCCTCTGTCTAGCCTTCATCAAAGTCCACTGTCCTGTACTCAGCAATCAATACAATCGATGCTTCAGCAACATCAAGAACCAGTTGTCAGGCTCCAACATCAAACACAACATACAAGTACCTATCCAGTGCCTTCGCAACAGCAGAATATAGGACAACAGGCCAGTGTATTGAATATGCCACGAAATAACTTCATCAATCAGCATAGCAGCCTGATGAATATGCAGCAGCAACTGCAGAATGACATTCCAAACCAGGTGAGGCAGCAATATTCTTTAGTAGTGTAAGAAAACGTTCTCTCCCATGAAAATAAGCTGAAGCTGGGTGCTCAAGTTGATGTCTCTGAATTGCAGCAGCAGCAAGTGCAGCAACCATTCGTGCAGACTCAATATGTTTGCTCAAGCAAACAGGGGGCTATGCAAGAGCCTTCTAATTCTTTGCCATCTGGTTCCTACCATTCTGGAATGCAGAGAAGTCTACAAACGTCAAGATCATCCATGCAGCACCAGGGTATGACAAATCAACAAAAGCACTCATTCCCATCACAGATGCCCCTTCCAGGAACATCGAGTATGTTATTTACCATCATGTGAATCATCCTAGCCTTGTTTGTAGTGCACCTGTTGTAAAAGAATATCTACATCCTCTAGTTTGGATCGTAGGTGAAGAGTTTTGCTTTCAATTTTGCAGAATCTCTTGATTCTATCTCTCAAACAGATACTGCTTGTACAGGCGATTGGCAAGAGGAAGTTTTTCGAAAGGTAGTTCAATGTGATTTGATCTGTTGAGCATAATTTGACCAAATTAAATGGCTGCAGTCATGCCCTTGGGCCTTCACTGTGTTTCTAAGCTATGCAATGGAGGAGTTTTCTAGTATGATAAACAGTGGTGATGGACTATTGTGAATTGCAAAAAAATGAGTAGATGCATGGGTTTGTAAGATGTCACCCTGAAAACCAGGACGACCAAACGACTGACGGTTTTTCTGATCATTCAGTGATGTCATAGGATCTGATGAGGTCACATGTAGAGGGCATTAGAGAGATTGCTGTTTCCTGCAATTTTTCTTGTTTTAATTCCATAGAACACTGTTAAATATGTCTTCTACTTATTACTGTAAAATAGTGATGCAACTTGTATGTGCACCACTTATCAAATCTGAATGACGATCTTTCAGTATTTTGGCTTCTTAGAACGGACAGACTTAAATGAGAAGAAAGTACTCTCATGAGCATGTCTTAGAAACTGCCTTGATTATATTGACTAGCTTCTTCTGGATTGCAGATTATTGACATGAAGAGGCTCTATTTATCTGAATTAGAGGAAATATACCACAGAGTTTCTATAAGACTGCATCAGGTGTGTGTGCTCAGTATTTAAGTATAGGAACAAACCATTTGTCATATTTGGAGTACTCATTTTAAGAAAACATGCAAGTACGAAGTTAAGCCTGTGTAGTTCTTCTCTTTACCAGTTGTATTTATGTCTTCCCAGATCGTTTCTATTCCCCAGTCATCCAACTCAGGGCAATATCAAAAACTGCAAGAATTTAAGAAAATGGTGGGTCGACTCATTTCTTTTCCGGGAGTTCCCAAAAGCGAAATCTCACCCAGTATCAAGGATAACTTGAGTTCATGGGAGAAGAACATTATGAATGTCATCAGTGTAAATAGAGGCAGGGGGCTAAGACTACTGCAGCAACCACATGTCCCCCCACCCCCACCTCATAGGCAGTTCATGTCACCTGAACAATCCCCAGCTCAGTTTCCTTCTGTCCCATCGCCTGGGATAGATATGTCAGAAACCACAGTTAATTTTCAGTGCAACCCAAACATGCTTCAGTTTAATCATCTGAATCAACGGCGGGAACAACAGATGCTGCAAAATCAGCAACTTAATCAACAATTTCAAGAATGTCTGGTGCAGCCACAGCTGATGCAGCAACAACAGATTTCACAGCAGCTACCTGCATGCTTACAGACTTATCAGATGTCACAGCCTGACCAAATGGGAAATTCAAATGACTTAAAGAAGAGACTGGGAACAGGCGTCAGACCAGGATCTGTCTCTCAGCATCCTCGTTTATCTGGATACCGGCCTTCTCATTTAGATCAACAGTTGAAACCAGGAACTTCATTGCCTAAATCTTCACAGAAGCTTCTCCCAGTGGCTTCCATTCAAATCTCAGAACACCCTTCTCCAGAGATTGATAAGCATAAGCTGTTGACGGCATCCGCAAAAACTGGAATGCTTTTACAATCTGCAAACTCACCTTTTATGGTTCCATCCCCTGCTTCTCCTTTGGGCTTGTCGCCAATGCCAGTGGATGCCGAGAAATCTATTTCTGGTCTCTCATCACTATCCAATGGTGGAAATACTGGACAGCTGCAAACAGACGACGCACTGGCATCAACACCACCAGTTTCTACTCGGACTCCAGGAATTTCAATCTCGCCACTGCTTGCTGAATTAAGTAGTCCAGACGGGGCTCCGTGGAAATCGGCAAAAACTGCTTCTGGAAAATCAAGTGTTACTGAGCAGCCTGTTGAGCGTTTAATTAGAGCGGTTGGTCTGATTTCTTTCAAATGCTTTTACTAAAAACTACACTATATCGAGATAGACATTTCCCCCTTGAATAAATTGTAAGTGTAAGTTGGTTTTGCTGTCTTTGGTTCAGGTGAAATCAGCTTCACATCAAGCTTTGGAATCTGCCGTAGGTGACATCATGTCATTAGTCAGAGGAAACGATTGTCTAGCTGGGACTGCACAAGGAAGTGGTTCAAGGACTGCAGTTGGTGAAGATTTGGCTGCAACATTGAAGTGCCATCCATCACAAAACTCCAATTTGCAAGATGAAATAAGTGGGACAAGGAAATTGAAACGCTATGTTATTGCGATGCCTGCGAACCTGGCGCCATCTCCAGGAAGTATGAATGATAGTTTTGCGCAAAGGACTGCTTCAGAAATTTCTGACATAGAGTCGACAGCATCATCTAGTATCAAAAGGCCGAAATATGAGGTTCTGATCTTTCTTTGACATATGAGCCAAAACTTTTTGGTGCATTGTAGTCATTTCTCTAAGCTAAGCATAGTTTTGGCGTGTACCAAAATCTGTTGGTATTTGGTTTTGCTGTTTACTGGCTCTCTTTCTTTGCAAGAACTTACATTTCTCGAGTGCTTTCGGTAGATACTAATTTTTCAGTTATCCAGGATACTATTTTCGCAAAATGCCAAGAACAGTTCTTATCTCAAGTCAGTCTGGTAGTGTTGCTTGGACCAATTCATGTCTCTTCATTATGAAAGATTGGATCCATTGGAAATTGTGATTGATACTAGAACCGTTGGGTTTCTAAGTTGAACGTCTTACTCCATTCCTCTGGGTGTTTAGTCTACCCCTTCTTTTGTTTCTCTCTGTTTGTTGCCGTCTCCATGTGACAGGTCCAGGGTTGATAATCTTGACAGTACTGACGCTTGAAAGGGCACTTTTGTACTGGGTTAGCGACCTTCATATGTCTTCTCTAACTTTTCTTGCCTGCTGCCTTTCTATGCCTCTCAGAGTGCCCTTCAGAGTGCCCTTCCTTTTCTTGTATTTGGTTTGCTTATATGAATACTAGTGAGGGACGAAGCAAGTTCTTTTTTTTTTTTTTTTTTTTTTTTTTTATTTTTATTTTTTAATTATTATTAATTTATTTTTTTTTGGGGATAAAAAGCAAACATAGCAAGTTTTAAGTAAGCAGGTGCAGTCATCTCCCAGATAGCCACACTTCTGAACACTTCAGCCACTTGGACCTGTTCCGCTAAATGGGATTAGGGAGTGGATTTCTTAGTGATTATTTTTTCCATAATCTAGAAAGATTTGTTATGTCCATATTGAGCTACTTTGCTTCAGAGTATTACGTGATGCTAGTCTACTGAGCAGAATGATAAACATTTTTGTAGGCTAATTATAACCTCTGGGGAGAAATAAAGCAGATCAACCGGCAACTTATACTCACAGTGGTTGATATCAGTGATGAAGAAGTTGATTCTCATGCAGCTTCCGCTATCACTAAAGTGGGTGAGGGAACTATTGTCAAGTGCTCTTTTACCGGTGTGGGTATCAGTCCAAATCTAAGATCAGAGACCACCTCCTCGAAGATGGTATGACGTTTGTATGAGATTTGTCGAACATACCTGGTTTTCTGAAGTTCTTATCCAATTTTTCTTTATGATTGTTGTGCAGTCACTGATTCAGCCTTTGTGGTTGCTTCTGCCTATGAACTACCCAAACTGCTCTCCCATTCTGTTGGACAAGCTTCCAGTTGATGTCAGGTGAGAATTTATCTAGCATTCTCATTAGCATTTGTAGGAATCAATCCTAACGTCCTTTTTTGGACTAAAAAAGAAAACACTTAGATCCGTATCTGATTTTCCTTTGTTGTCTATGCTCTTGATTTTTTCTCATTTGACTGTTTAGTGATTATCCGTGGGAAATCTCTGCCTTTTTTGTGTTTAAGAGATATCAAATTAAATTGCTGTGTTTTTACATCCCACCTTTGGTTCTTCGTTTCTTCCCTGTCAACATAATATGGTGACATCAACCCAAGAGCCTGGAAAAACCATACGAGATGTGGAAGGATATGACATGGTGTGGATATACCATTTCCATATGGTTCTTGTTAAATTTTGCAAATTTGTAGCGTCAATAGTTGTAGTTAACAATCTCGTTCTATTAAATTTTAAAAATCGCCAGTTCAAGTCGGATATTATACATCTCATTGCTGGTTGTTGGTCTTTTTAGTATTTACTATAACCTCTGCTTCATGTCTGAATTTGTTCTTGCCATTATTCCTTTTGCAGTAGAGAGGCTGATGATCTATCAGCTAAGGCAAAATCAAGGCTTGGCCGCACACTTAGAATGTTTCCACAACCCCTGTCGCTCAGAGGGATAGCGCTGAGTTGGGAAGAGAGTGTCCGAGCTGTCATTTTGGATTTTGCGCAGCAGAGCGGTGGGGGCAACTTCAGCTCCATATATGGAGCTTGGGAACAATGCAGCTAGTTTTGAGCCTAGTGCTATTTGATAGCGTTCTTATTTCTAATCGATCCGACAGACACAGTTTTTCTTCAATTTACACCATTGAGTTATGCTGACTGAGCCTGGGATTTTGATCGTCCACTGAGCATTTGGAATGTTTATCATTTTCTCCTTAGGAGCATGGATACTGATACTTATCATCAATAATCTCTCTGTACTTCCTGCACTTCTGCTCTGGATTTTGCTTTTGAATTGCATATTCCGGGGATTTGCTTGGCACGAGTGTTGAAGGTGTTGGTTTTGGACGTGGAACTTGAAGTTGAAGCGGGTCTCAGTTAAGATTACTTGACTATAGTAGAAACCAGTGATGATTACGTGGGAAGCATGTTCTGCAGTTGTGTTAATCCTGTTAATCCTGTTTTTTTTTTTTCAATCTATTGATTCCTTAGTGAATGTTTAATGATGTCATTAACTCAGCTCAACTAATCTCCGAACCTACTTGAGGTTGCATTTCTTTAGCTTTTCAAAAGCAATCCCAAGCTTATCAAAATTCTGCCAGGAACAAGATACGATGGGAAGTATCATGAGTTTTGATTTATTTAATTAAAAACAAATATCTGCCTGTTCATGTTTTTAAAGTAATTATATTAGCGTCCCCGTATACGGATGTATACACGAAAGACGCCATGAAAGAATTTCACGAAGTGAAATCGATAGAATTATATTTACTTTGAATTGGCCAATAAAGAAGTAAATAATGGATTTATGCAAATTACAAACACGCTTGTGAAAAAACCATATTTTATAGTATCTTAAAAGACTGAAAATGTAAGAAGGTGGAATATATTATATATTTCTTATATAAGGAGCAAAAATCTGGCTATTTGGATATGGCCGTTTTGAGCGCGAGCTACTGCTTGTGGCGAAGACCGCCTTTAATCTCGCCGCCGCAACCACCGCCGCCTCCGCCGACGCCTCCGCCTCCGCCTCCATCCCGACGATACCGGCTTCGTGCCTGTACCGATCGATCGTCGCTATCTCCTGTTCAACGAACCATTTCGCACATCGAGAACTCTGGCATCATCGCTTGCCTTCGCGCCAATAGGTCCCTCACTCTCTCTCGATCGACATGATTTTTGCTCGATGTGTTCGAATCTCATTCGGAAACGGTGTAATTGATAGTCCGGAGCTGGCATTTGAAGCTGCCCGCGCTGCGCTTGGAGCTGGCATTACGGTCGTGAGTTCTCTTCCCGTCACCTTTCCTGAGCTTGAACGGAGGAGTTGTTACTTGTTAAGAGTCTCTCGTATGCTTGCTCGCGTTACTTTTAAGCCTTTTTCTATGAATTTTCCGTACGTTATTCTTTTTTCTTCTGTTGCTGATAGACAGAGGTCTCCTCTGCTACGACTTGTGAACCGAATCCTCTAAATTGCATCATGACTCGTGCGAGTCGCGTGGTTCAGTCGACATCACTAGGCCTTGCTACATTTTTAGGGACTCTTATATACGGAGGCATGGGTAGAGTCAGAGAGAGCGATCCATGCCTCGTGTATGAACGGAATGATTACTCTTAATTTGAGATATGCTGAAGTGATTACGGTCAGTAGAGAGGAACGGGTATGTTTTTTCTTGCTCCATTTGCTAGTTTTTGCATAATATTGGCAAAGAATTGCTCATTGGAGAGTTAAGTATTTGTATAGGCTTGATGCTGTTTGAGAGGAGTTGAGTGCGGTTGAATCCTCCCAAATTTGAAATTTTGAGCTATAAAATTAACACCTCATGAAAAAAATGAAGTGCTAGTTAAAGAACAGGGTAGACATTGTCTGCTTGTAGTCATGGCACATGACTCATGCTCGTGGTTTTTATTGTGCTTTCGTTGTATTTTGCAGCTGGAAATAGTCAGGTCCACCCCAGGCGTGTTTGAGGTCATCTGGATTCTCTTCTCAATTTCTCGCAAGATCTCAGTTTTCCTGGATGACTTACTGGAGAGCTAAGATTCTATTTTGCATGGTGCGCAGGTTTTGCATCAGCTGATCAAAGATCACCCGACGGCAACCCTTGGAGTAACTCACCTGCCTTTTCTAGACTTTGCGTGCATTTGCTTCTGTTCTTTGCGACATTCAAGCATCACATGTGAAAATTTGGTTTGGACATGCAGGCGTAGCTTTTGATAAAGAGTACCTGACATAGCTTTTACAGTCATCGGGCTTCTCTAACTCTTTTTTTTTACTATTTATTATTATTATTTTTTTAATAACAATTCTCTAGTTGATATTCACTGTCACAATGGAATTTGTGGTTGGTTAAGTTAACATGTGAGTTTTCTGGATAACTCTCCTGATTTATGAGTGTTGCTTATACATGGCTGCAACAATTGATGCTTCGTATCAGATACCTTCTTGGCTATTCTAAATCTGATAATTTTGGTCAGGTTGGGACTATTTTGAATGCTGAGGATGCTCAAAATGCAATAGTCGCTGGAGCCAAGTTCCTGATGAGTCCTGCAATGGTTAAGGTATCCACTACATTACTGGAGGCATGTTGTGATATTTTAACCAGTGTGATGGTATACAAGGTGTTGAAGCCTATTTCAAGTTTGTGCTCACTGAAAGAAAATTTCTATAGTACTGCCTTCCAGCATTGCTCCTATGTTTACTCTGATCCTTTTTCTGGTTGCAAGGACATTTTGTCTGACTCACAAGATTGTGGAGTCCTATACATTCCTGGAGTGATGACCCCCACAGAAGTAGGTGCATTTTTTTTTTCTTCAAGTGGAACATTCCTTTTAATGCCATTTAACTGGCTAATGATATGGCATAAAGGTTGTTTCTGCAACCATCAATGCTTAGTTTCTCTTGTCTGAGTATTATAGCATTTCTTTTGGTGACCGTTCACAACATTTTTATCACATCGAGTGTTGTTAGTTACATTATACATCATTTGCAGATATTATCTGCATATGATGCTGGTGCCAAGATCATGAAGGTACGCATGCTTTGAAACCATTTTCATTACTTCTTAAGTAATTGCATATTTCCTTCAACTGAGTCTCTCTTTGTGCCCTTGATGAGTAGAGTTTGGCCAAAAATCTGTTGCATCTTACACTTAGTTGTGAAACTCTTCAATCATCATGTAATAGGGAAGCCCCTTCTGCATGCATCACAGGATATTTGTTCTCAATAACCTGTGTCATTCCTGCCTATAGGGAAGACTCAAATAATGGGGTTTCAATCTGTTTTGTCAAGGAGCCATGTTTTCTTCAGCACTTCTTTTCATTATTATTTTCAGACAAATTATCTTGCTTTGTTTATGTAAATCCTGCACATGTTTCCAGAATCGACCTGTGATTCCTATATTCTCTTAAATTATGTTTTTCTATAGGTCTACCCTGTTTCAACGTTAGGTGGAACTCACTACATATCAGCCCTTAAGAAGCCTTTTCCTCACATTCGCATGGTTGCTTCTCAAGGCATTCCAATAGGTTTGTTTCTTGAACTAAGTCGTTTGGTTATAAACTGTTAATGATTTGCATAAGGTGCATGAACTTGAAGATCATATGTCATTATTTAGGGAGGCCATTGATGACCGTTATTCCTGTGTAGTTAACTTTTGTTTTTCCATGCATGAAATATTTTCAAATAGCTGCAGCATTTCTTGAATAATTCTAATTTTATTCCTAACCATCATTATGAGAAACATATGCCAAGCATTAACATCTGAAATCTATGGTCTCTCTCTCTCTCTCTCTCTCTCACGAATCTTTTGCATAACCTTATGTGGATCTGCTGAGTTACTGTCGTAACATTCAGTCTGACGTAGGCCAAAGGGGAAAAAAAAGAAAAAAACTTTCAAAGCTAAATTCTCAGCTTCTAGCGAGAATCTTTCATTCAATCTTTGAAGCAGCGTCTAGTAGTCCACCTTTCACTGATGGAATAATTAATTCCTTGGTTCAGATTTAGCTGGAGAATACATTGCTAAAGGGGCATCTGCAGTTGTCCTCTCAGATGCCATATTCACTAAAGAAGCAATGGCTCAATGCAATCTCAGTGAAATATCTAAATTTGCTCACATTGCAGCCTTGCAGGGCAGGCAAGCTGTTGATCGGTGAGTTGCTTTCATTGATAAGTTTAGTGGTTCAATCTGGAAGATTAACTAGAAAGTGGTTGGAGACTCTGCTTTGAACAACATATTGAAACCTTTCATCATGCTATAGTTGATGTGGTGTACCAATGTAGTCATTAGATCTGCACACTTGAAATATTTTTTATGGATTGATGATTTTGTCCCATCAGACAACACAAATTCCTTTAGTCTTGACCTACTGATTTTCACTTCCATGCACATGAAACCATGGTCATTGGGCTTGTGAGTTATAAACGGATCCTGGACATAGTTGTTTTTCTCTCTTTTTTTCACTTGGTGTCTTCTAACTGATTGGATTTCATACAGGAGGAAAAGATGCTTGGAATAGGAAGTTGTTGAAGGGCTATTTGCTTTTGCATCACCTTCAGAGGTATGGAGGACTTGAGGAATGTTCATATGCCTGATGGGCACTGAAATTTCAGGTACAGCTGCCTTGTCGTTTTTTCGCTAAAAATGAACCTTGGACTTATTGTCTGTTTTTTGGTTATTTGATTGTGTGCTTCTTTAGATTCTACAAGTCTACTGATTTCCATGACATTGTTTTACTGGAAATTGACGCTTTCTTTTGGTCCCTGAAATCGCTGCATTCTGACCTTTAACCTTCTGGTGTCTATCTTGGAAGTAGTTTTTTCATTTACATATTCAAGTGTGTGAGATTTGTGCCCATGCAAGTGGATCGTTCCCTTTCTAGTGAGATTGAAATGCTCAGGAACCTTCTTACATTTGCAGGTGCTCTTTGCGTTGGAGTGCATTTTCTTGCTGATATCTCTCGTGTCTGTGATGCAATTTTTTGGAGTCACTCGTTTCCCGTACGATCGATCGATGGTTGTCCCTGCGGAAGACTCGACTGGCAGTTGAATGCTTTCCCAGTTGACCACTCTTTAGGAAATGCTTAGTCTCGGGCAAATTCAATTTGCGGTACTCTCGATGCTTGAGTGATCGTCCTTGCTGGAGCTCTGGATTCATCTCATGAATACGTCGTCTCCCCAATGTGGAGGTGTACACATTCAGTCTGTTGTTTATACAAGAGTGACAGAATCGGGCATCAGATCCCCGATGATATCGCCGACCGAGTAGTTAGCACTCGTTGGAGAACCTATAGCTAGTCATGAAAAACCTTTACCCATTCCTGATTACTCCTTGTGTATTAATTGCTCTATATGGATATAAACGAAATACTATACGTGCATATATGCGTGTTTACTTACGTACGTTACGGGGAAACCTGTAACTGATGGTGTAATCGAGCGACTTCGGTGTCTTCGGGTGCTCGATGGCGACGTCTCTCCGTCGACTTACGTACCGGTACCACTCCCGGATCCGGTGGGTCCAAAACATGGGCCGGAGCAAGGCCCTTCACAACACTCCTAAAGCGGGCTCACTGTCGAGCCAGAGGCCCGGCCCATGTTCATTAAACAGCAATTAAATTTAACTAAAAAAGTAATGAATTAGTCCAAGGACGGTGGGTCTCGGGTGCCGACGCGTCCCAACGACCTCTGGATCCGCTCAAATCCCCGTCGTTTTCGGCACACCCAACTTAAAACGAAAATCATCTCTCTCTCTTTCTCTCTCCATTCTCTAGAGGGCCAGATCCTAAATTTAGGCGAATTGCAAAACAAACCAACGGACCCAAAGAAAACGGGCGGATCCCCAAACCCCACAATTAAATCCAACCGAGTTATGACCTCACGTCCGCTGGGCTATTTTACGGTTAAATTAAGTGAATTATTAATTAAACTCGGGCTTAATTAAACACACACACACACAGAAAAGAAAGAAGACTAAAATATTAAAAAAAAAAAAAATAAGTTAAGACGAAAATGGGAAGGGAAGAAAATTGCGCGTCAACGTAATTTAGCCACCAAAAATCGAAAAGAAAAAGAAAAAGAAAAACCCCACCACCAGCGAGGAGGAGAGAACAATAAAATACGCTTAACAGCACAAGCGCGAGCACAGCCCCACGAGCGATCGAGCGAAAGAGAGAGAGAGAGAGAGAGAGAGAGAGCAGCGCTGAGCCCCCCCGCCCATCGTCCATCGATCTTTCCGTTTTTCAGGTCAGCGTCTGATCTTGCGGCCGCATCTGTTTGATTCCCGTCGCTCTCTTTCGATTTCGTCGTCGGATCTCTGTCGGGGGCGATTGGCTTTTTCTGGGTCCCTGCTTCTTTCCTTTTGGGGGTCGAATTTCCCCCTTTTTTGGGTGGAGGAATGAGGAGGGCGGGCGAGGAGCTCCGTGAGATCGCAGTTGCGGTGGAGCTGCTGTTTTTATTTCGTATCTGTGCGTGGCGGGGTTCTGATCTGTGGTGTTTGGGGGATGTCTCGATTTCCTTCTTTGTTTTTTTTTTTCTTTTCTTCTCCTTTTTTGTAGGGTGGATTATCTCGATTTGATTCGCAGTTTGGGAGTTGTCTCTCTTTCGGTGAATAGTTTTTCTGGGATTGATCGTTTGTCGGTGATTTTGTTTTCTTGATGTTGTTTCTGGAAGTTTCTGGTTTGAGGGTTCGAATGGCTTAAAGGGTCAGCTTGATGATGGAGTCTCTCGCTACGGTTTTTGTTATATTTTTTAATTTTTTAATTTATTTATATCTTGCATCGATAAACTTTGCCGTTTGGATGAATTCATTTGTGTTCATTTTCACTGGGTGATTCATTCTCTCATGTCATTGTCTTATCAAGCATGGAGGCTTGCTGTGTTGTTTCGGAGATGTCTTACCTGTACATGGGGGCATCCCCATTTACAGGACATTCTAGTGCTTGTTCATTGTTTTTGTCTCTGTTTGATGGATGCGATCTGCTAAACAATTTTTTTTTTTTTGACAATTGTGTTCTAGCCTTTGTCGGTATATTTCCGTGTGTCTGCTCTTATTTCTTTCTTGCTTTTCTTTTTCGAGGATTGTAGCATTCAATAAAGGTGCTGCTGTGTATTTTTGCAGGAAGAACGACGCATTGTATATCTGCAAATATGTCTCCGGCGAAGTCCAAGTCGAAGTCCAAGAATAAGTCCTCTGCAAAGGCTGCAAATGAACAAAAGGTTGCTTCTAAGACTCCTGGGTCTTCGAATGGAGGAAATGGCGGTTCTGCGAGTGCTTACAATCCAGTCTCTGGAACATTCCATTTGCTGGAGACCTCGCCATCTAATTCTTCACCACCTTCGCAGAGTAATGGCCAATTTCAAACTATAGATGACACAGATGAGCACTCAAGCAGCCCGCATGGAACTGTTTCGGAGTATGATTCAGTTTCCAACAACGGTAGTTGGTCTGGTGAGTCAGAAGACCTCAAAGATAAGGGAGGTTCCACTCCTCAACGGGAAATGGTGCCTGGTCCTGACAGTGAAAGGCGAGAGAAGATTCGCTTGAAGAACGAAAAGAAGCACCAGCGGCAGAGAGAGAGGAGAGCACAAGAATTGCATGAGCGTTGCCGTGGCTATTTAATGTCAAGAAAATTGGAAGCACTTTCTCAGCAACTTGTGAGCATGGGGTTCTCTCCGGAGCGGGCAACCTTAGCTCTTATGATGAACGAAGGCAGGCTGGAGGATTCAATAACCTGGCTATTTGATGGAAACGAAGAGGAAGCTCGTGACAAGGGTAATGACAGTGGAAGCAGAGGTAACTTGAAGATTGACATAAGTGAAGAGATTGCTCGGATTACAGAACTGGAGGTGAAATACAAGTGCTCTAAGCAGGAGGTGGAAAGAGCAGCGGTTGCTTGTGAAGGTGATCTGGTAAAGGCAGAAGAGTCTTTGAGGGCACAGAAACAGCATTCACAAGTTACACCAACAACATCAGAAGCTATGCCTTCCCCACAGACCTTTGTCAGACCACGGGAGAAGATCATAGCTACTACGACGTCGTTGCAGGGGAAGAATGAACGAGATTTGAACTGTAGTAAGGCAGTTCCCATCACACCAACAGACCTAGAGCTTGGCACTTCCAAGTTGCAATCTTCAAAGATAAACCAGCAAACATCACTAGTGGAGAAGAGATGGCCTCATTCAGGATTAAGCTTTTCTCCTTCATCAAGTATCGGAATGCGGACGCAGGTCCCACCTGCGGTAACGAAGCCTGATGTTCATCATGGTGTTGCTGAAGAGAAATTAATTCAAAATGCAGCATATAGGGAACCTGTAATAGTGATGCAGCGTCCCCAATCCACGATACCCAGGTCAACCATCGTCTCGAGCGTAGGTTCCTCACCTTCAGTATCAACTGGTTACCATCCAAATGATGTTTCTCGTGCTGAGATCTTAAGGTCAAACATGAAGTTGCTCCATGCTCAGAGATTGGGAAGCCTTGGCCTAGAAAATCAGGGGTTGGAACAATTCTACCATCAGCCTGTATACAAGGAGAGTCCATCAATGCTTGGTGCATTGGATGCAATGGCTGAGTTTGGTGGCTCATGGAATGCAATGGGCAGATCTCCTCCTAATGCTGTTCCATCTAACCCTGCAGCTTCTTGGAACAAAATTGGCACCTCTGCAGCTTCACACACGATTCCTTCATCATCTCTTGGACTATTTTCTACTTGGAGGTCGACAGGAACATTGGGCCCATCCTCTCAGGTGGATTGGAATGTTGGCAGTGCAATGCCGGAGTTTGATTATACCAGAATAGATTGGACCCTGGATGCCAATTTGGCAAATTCCAAGTCGAGTGGAGTGTGGCTACACCTCTCATCAATGTTGAGGAACAATCCCACGATGATGCTTGGAGCTGCCAACAGAGTCCGCACTACAGATGCATCACCAGGTGGTTCATGTGAGTGGACTTCTCCATTTGCTGGCAAAGACATCTTTAGCTTGCCCAGGCAATTTGTAACTTCTCCATCTCCCTAGACCTTGGTCTAGGAGATGAGAGAAGAAAAAATAGAATAGCGGAACAACAAAATCCCTGGTGTTGTTGGGTTGGATGGATGTGATGGTGTGTTTGTTTCTGGTTTCCCTATTAAAGTTGCCGCTAGTGATATCTGGCCTTAGTATTTATTTCCTCTTGCGTCTATTAACTTCGTAAATTTGATGGTGGCGGTGATGATCGTGGTTGGTGGCATGAGGTTGGGTAGGGCTGTTGATGCATCTTGATCGATTGACTAGCCTGCATGATGAGTAATGAGTATTTCGCTGGGTGTACAGTCAGAATTGAGTGAGGTGACTGATGCTCCATTTGATCTGATGCTCCATTTGATCCAATGCTTTAGATGAGTGCAACCCAGTTTGTAAAGTAAGGCTCGAGGTTAGACCCCTTTCATTATTTGGGAAAATGAAAAACGAGACATGAATATCTAAAATAAGTAACTGAAGGCTAATTCATTGCAGTTGCACGAAGATAGAACGACAGAAATGTGCATTTTGTTTGCATTATGCTATGGGTCCGTTGTCTGGGTTTGCAGCTCTGACTGCAATCTAGATCGACAAAAACAGTTCTGTCAGAAATTCTTTTTCGCAGTATATGAATGTCTCAATTGATACTTCACTGAAATTAAGGAGAGCAACTAAAGCAGGCACGGGAATTGAACTATTTGCATATGCACGAATGCCATGTCTAAAACAGCCGACGGCATTGGATTTGCATATTGCAATGATCTGAAAACTTTCCAAGCCATACGCTACACGAACAACGGCATACAATGAAATGAATATGGAAGAATCTCCACAGGACACTGTAACATGCTTAACTCGTTTGTCGAGGAATATACATTCTTTCGAGTTCAATTATTTGATTTGAAAATTTAAAGTAATGTTTTTTAACTGTCGACACGAAGTACCATTATATGAAAACATATGAGTGGCTGTTGCTCGTGGCTAATGGGTCAGCGTCATAGGTTCCAATGGCCGCTTCATCTGTCATATTTTTTGGGTAAGAAAAGGGGCAAAGCCCAAGTATTACATTAACACTTCCTAACAAAGCTTTTTCCTATCAATAGAGGAAATAAACCTATTGAGGGCCTATCTAATAGTGGAGTGGCATTTTCATCACATGACTGAATGGTCCAATTTGCTAACTATTCTACACACAAATTTGCTAATCAAACCGAACAGGTGTTATGCTTTAGTGGCTACGCATTGTTTGTCATTTTAACTATGTTCTCTGCCTCCAAAATCATGTCCGGAGAAAACAAACAAGAATCGGTGGCTCAAATTACTTGTTATATAGCTAGAAGCTAGTAGTTATTGGCTCAATAGCCAATAGAAAAGAATTAATATCTACGTAAAAATCGCAAACTATAAATATGTCGATATTCACTTTATTGTGGAGAAATCACTCCTCATACATGAAAATTATTAATGACTCGACTCCTCATAATGGAAAACTTGCCGTGCCCTATTCAACAGTAAATTTGATGGGAAAGGGCGCTCATTCATGTAACAATTAATTTCAAATCTTATTGGTGCAAAGAGTGCTCCCAAGAGAAAGGTAGGCCAATATCCACTTAGATAAGTGTAACTCGCCTTCTAAACCTAAAGCCTAAATCAAATTATATACGGGTTCATACGTAGAAAGCACATACATGTAGGAATTGCTTCATGTGGTCATGCGAGAGGTCAAAGGAAGCAAGATTTTTGTCAAGTTTTGACTTTTAGTCCACCAGTCTATCCGCGCGACGAGAAGAACGCCGGCAAGAAATGGCAATCGCTGTCGGTGATTGTCAAGAATCTAGACGAGTTTTTCTTCGTCTCTAGCCTCTCCAGAGCATTTCAGGAATGTAGAGAGAGAGAGAGAGAGAGAGAGAGAGAGAGAGAGATGAGCTCCATGCTCACGCCCACCATCTCCTTCGCCAACGCTAGTGCCGCCCATGTCTCCCAGAAGCCATCGCCACCTCTTCCTATCCACCATACGTTGTCCCAAAGAATCCACATTCCTTCCCATGTCTACAAGCACCCGGCAGCCATCCTCCTCGAGCTCTGCACTTCCATGAAAGAGCTCCGCCAAATCATCCCCCTCGTCATCAAGAACGGCCTCTGCGACGAGCACCTCTTCCAGACCAAGCTCGTCAGCTTGTTCTGCAACTACGGCAGCGTCGCCGACGCGGCCCGCGTCTTCGAGCCCGCCGAGGACAAGCTCGACGCGCTCTACCATACCCTGCTCAAAGGGTACGCAAAGAACTCGTCTTTAGACGAGGCGCTGTCTTTCTTTTGTAGGATGAGGCGTGATGAGGTGAAGCCCATCGTGTATAACTTCACTTACCTGTTGAAAGCCTGTGGCGACAATGCGGACCTCAGGAGAGGAAAGGAGATTCATGGGCAGCTGGTGGCTAATGGGTTCGCGTCCAATATGTTTGCCATGACTGGGGTTGTGAATATGTATGCGAAGTGTAGGCAGATTGGGGAAGCGTACAAGATGTTTGACAGATTGCCGCACAGAGACTTGGTCTCCTGGAATACGATAATTTCTGGTTATGCTCAAAATTGCTGGGCGGTTCCAGCGCTGGAGTTGGTTTTACAGATGCAGGAGGAAGGACAGAGGCCTGACTCCATCACCTTGGTCACAGTTTTGCCCGCTGTTGCTGATGTTGGGTCCTTGAGAATTGGCAAGTCTATACATGGTTATGCTGTGAGAGCTGGATTTGATAGTCTGGTGAATGTTTCGACTGCTTTGTTGGACATGTACTCGAAGTGCAAGTCAGTGAAGACTGCTCGAGTAATTTTTGATAGAATTGAGAAGAGGAGTGTGGTTACTTGGAATTCTATGATTGATGGTTATGTAGAAAATGAAAATTCAAAGGAAGCAGTTGCGATTTTTGAAAAGATGTTGGATGAACAGGTGGAGCCAACAAATGTAACTGTAATGGGGGCACTCCATGCTTGTGCCGATTTGGGTGATCTTGAGCGAGGGATGTTTGTTCACAAGTTGTTGACTAGGCTGAAACTCGACTCTAGTGTTTCGGTGATGAATTCTTTAATTTCCATGTATTCCAAATGCAAGAGAGTAGATCTTGCTGCAGAAATATTTAATGACTTACGGGAGAAAACCCTTGTCTCCTGGAATGCAATGATATTAGGTTTTGCACAGAATGGGTGTGTGAGTGAGGCTCTGAATCACTTTTGCCAGATGCATTCTCAGAATGTAAAACCAGATACATTCACCATGGTGAGTGTAATTCCTGCTCTTGCGGAATTATCCGTGACCCGGCAAGCAAAGTGGATTCATGGACTGGTTGTAAGATCTTGCATGGATAAGAACGTTTATGTGATGACTGCTCTTGTTGACATGTATGCAAAATGTGGAGCCGTTGATACTGCCAGAAAGCTCTTTGACATGATGGAAGACCGGCACGTCATAACCTGGAACGCTATGATAGACGGATATGGTACACATGGGCTTGGGCGGTCTGCTGTGCAGCTGTTCAAAGCAATGCAGAAGGGGACCGTCAGGCCAAATGATATAACTTTTCTTTGCATCCTTTCTGCTTGCAGCCATTCAGGTTTAGTCGATGAGGGTCTCCATTACTTTGACATCATGAAGCAAGACTATGGCATAGAACCTACAATGGATCACTATGGCTCTGTGGTTGACCTTCTTGGTCGAGCTGGTCGTCTCAAACAAGCTTGGGATTTTATTCAAAAGATGCCTATTGAACCTGGAATTACTGTCTTTGGGGCAATGTTGGGTGCCTGCAAGATTCATAAAAATGTTGAACTGGGAGAGATGGCAGCAAATAAGCTGTTTGAATTGAACCCACAGGAGGGCGGATACCATGTTCTGCTTGCTAATATATATGCCACAGCTTCAATGTGGAGTGAAGTGGCAGAGGTGAGAAAAATCATGGAGAAGGAAGGGCTTCAAAAGACTCCTGGTTGTAGTTTAGTGGAGTTGAGAAATGAGGTCCATAGTTTCTATTCTGGAAGCACAGATCATCCTCAGTCTAAAAGGATTTATGCATTTCTTGAAACTCTTGTTGATGAGATTAAAGCTGCTGGTTATGTGCCTGACACGCATTCTATCCACGATGTGGAAGATGATGTGAAGGAGCAGCTGCTCAACAGCCATAGTGAGAGGCTAGCTATTGCATTTGGGCTTCTGAATACCAGCCCTGGCACAACGATACACATCCGCAAGAACTTGAGAGTTTGTGGGGATTGCCACGATGCAACAAAGTACATTTCCCTTGTGACTGGACGAGAAATAATCGTACGTGATATGCAACGGTTTCACCACTTCAAGAATGGAACATGCTCTTGCGGAGATTACTGGTGAAACCTGTAGTTGGGATGAGTCCATAATTGGGAATCCCCGGAAGTGTCACTGCAAGTTAGTGAATTAGTCTTGCAATTTTTATGCTGATACATTAGGTTGCACCGAAATGTCGGTGGAACTTGCAGATGGAACTTGCAGAGTTGGAGAGTAAAGACAAAACAGCAGTGAGTATCCCTATTTTGTAGTTTGTACAATCACTCAAATGGATATAGCCCTGATCAATCATTTACTGACTCATACTGTGTTCTTTTCCCTTTTGGTCACATTTGTGAGAATATGTATATTTCTCAATATAATTGTATCTCAATAAACTCATATTAAGGTTTATTCTACATGCACTGTATAATTTTCACCCATTCCTTCCTATTTCCTCGGTTAAAACTACTGCACAAAAGAATAAAAATAAAAATACCACTCTCTTTTCTTTCTAAAGGGGTGCATTATTGTCATCGATGTAATTTAGGTACAACATCAATAGTGCAAATTCAAATTTGGAAGCACCCTGGAGCAGATAAATATGAAATCCATTTTATTATAAGGAACAGGCTTACTCAAATCTGGATCGTTATTTAAAGAAAAAACCTAACCAAAAAAAAAAAAAAAATCTGGATCGTTGAAGTGATAAATGTACTGGACGGCGCGAAGAAAGTGCAAAAAGAGATGTGGTATTTGGAAGGAGGAGCAGAAAACCACATACAAACTTGTAAAGAAAACACAAAGGATCTCTACACCTACTGCAACCTTCACAAAGAAAATAGGCTGCAGAGGCAAGCAAAATGTGCGTTTTTTACACATGTTCACCCACTAGTTAACCTAATTACTATACAATCTCCACCAAGAACGCCAAATTCAGATTCATGGAATTCCAGTAGGCTTTCAGCCTCCGAGAAAAAGAAAATCCAATAGGCTTCATCGTCCCATGAACTCTGAACCAAGGCAAGGGTAATGGTCGGGTATCATTTCCAACACCAAAATTGTCTGTATAAATAGATCTTCCGCATACGAGAATTATATGCCATGAAGGCTCTAGCTTTGATAGGATCGGCATTTAAATGCTCAAAGGCATACATTTGTTTCCCTTCGTCCAACCCATCAATCTCCATCACAGCCTGCAACAGTTCTGAGGCATCAATTGCATTTTTGTTTTGATCCATTGCGTCGGCTAAGCGCTGAATGCTTGACGCAACTGTCAGCAATGCCTCTTCAACTGTCTCTGAGCTCCGAGCTCGTTTCGGATGCTTTCTGAGTGGCTGGGCAAAAGGAGGAGGGTCAGGATTCCCATCTTGCACATATGCCGGAGATTCTGTGTATGACTCTGTTCCATCTGTCTCGCTAGGTTCTTCTGAACTTGGTGAAAGAAATGAGGGAGAATTTTCTTCACAATTCTTCAAATCACTCGCATAGCTTTCTTCCTTCATCTTAGCCCAACGACTAGGAGCTTGATAGTTCCCACAAACAATTTTTAGTTCATCATACATCTCAATCTGCTTTCCTCGAAATACTCTTCCATCCGGGTGTGCCTAGTCAATTCACTGAGGTATATCATCAACTAATAAACAAAAGCAGAAGTCAATCACAAGAAATGAAAATTCACTGCCTACTTACTGCAATATATCTTTTCCAAAGATCATCATCTTCGCACTCAATCATCTTTGTGTTGGGATTCCATATGAACCCATCCTGGCTAAGCAAATCTCTCATCACTTTATACCTTTTCTTAATTGTCTTGAGGCGATTAATTACTTTTTGGTTATTCAAGTTCAAATTAAAACGAGAGTTCACAGCAACGCAAGCAGCAGTATAGGCATTCTCATTGAAGCATTTGTCTATTTTATTCCCATTCCTTGCCTGAATAGCAAGAGATTCAATTAGACATTTGTCCATTGCAATGGACCATACAACATTTCTTCCTTTGTGCTTCATTTCCCTTCTCTGAGCATGTAAGTCATATTGGTCCATACCTGCCAACACCGAAGGACCAGGATTAGAACTTCAAGTATCTCTCCCTAAATGAAGCAGCAGTTATTAAAAGAACGGAACACACCAAACACAACATCATTTATAGTGATTAATAGACTAGTACGACCATTTCATCACACATAACACCACATGTAGCACAAGGTTCATGCTCTGCTGTTCAGCAAGGCTTTGAACATACCAGGCTATTCAAGAGACACAATGATGAACGGCAACCGAAACACAAGAAGTTTGATGAGTATAATCAGAAATCAAATCTTGCATACAAATTTCCAGCACCTCTACTAAATGCATCTCCGCATCGACTTCATTAATGCCGAGAACATTCAAATGACTGCAAAGACAAGCTTAACCGGATGCACTTACGAGATCATAACATAAATTAGTTCAGTGAAATAGAATCTTTCAGCAGCAGCTACGGACATGGTGATCTCAATCCATTCATCATGAAACCGAAATGCACCATCTCGAGCCTCCAATGAGCAGGCTTCGTAAAAACTAGAAATTTGCAACAACCATTTCAAGGCATTGGACCAATGCACGAGATACAAATCCCCCCAATCGACCTCAACTTCGTATAAAATGCAAAAAGCTACGTATCAAAAGCAAAAGAAGGTACAAAGGATCGAAACGAGTACGAAAAGGGACAACAGAAAGAGGTCAATGCCTGTGATGATCACTGTCGAATGTCCGATTCAATGCCGCCGGAATCTCCCGCCGGTCGGGTCGCCGCTGGAGAATGCGCCGGATCTTGGCGAAACGAAGCGGCAGCGTCAGGACGGACGTAGAAGGAGGAAGCCGAGAAGGTTCATTGCGTTTCTGAAATTAGGGTTTCCTGTTTTTCTCGGGAAAATGAAAGGAGAAATTTTCTCGCCTCGCACTTTCCCGAAGATGAAATGCGAAGAGGGAGAGAAAAAAAGAGAGACCGCTAACGTGAGCCGGCGGTCACCAGATCCTGCCTGACGCCCTATCGGCAGTCGCCACGTAACATGGAACCCCACTTCATGGGCCGGGCTGAGCCTCGTGGATGGGCTCCATCCATGAGCAGGACCAGGCCCAGGCCCAGGACCAGGCCCAATGGAGCGCGTAGGACCGGCGACTTGCTGTCTTGCTGCTTAAAATGATTGCTTCTGCCGTTTCCATCTTCGTCTTCGTCGAGGGGTTTTAGGGTTTTTACGAGAACTTCTGTCTCTCTCTCTCTCTCTCAAGCTCTCGGCTGAAATCATGACTGCTCAGACGCAGGAGGAGCTCCTTGCGGCTCATCTGGAGCAGCAAAAGATCGATGTAAGTTCGTCGGTCTGCTACTCTTTGTGCGGTGGGGGTCTGGCTGGAGATGCGTGCGAGTTGTCGTGGTTTTCCATTAGATCAGTCGGATTCGTGCCATCTTATTAGTCTCGCCCTTAAGCAACGGTTTACGTTTGCCATCAATTTATCTTCCTTTCTTTATCTTTTTTTCTTTTTGGGTTGATTTGACCGTTCAAGCTTCAATTTTTTTTTAATGGGAACTGGAGCACCTCTGGCGTGAATCAGGGCAGCAAACGCCAAACTTTATACTCCGTGTGTAGTTACTGCTGGATTTTTTTTCCCCCGTGAATTGAAGTGATTGCCTGGAATGCGTCTGATCCACTGGCGGGCAGTTTGGGAAATGCTTTAATTGCACAAACATTATCGCGGTCGTATATGCTGGGCTCCTCTAACTTAAATGTTTTGGTGTGCGTCAGTTGGTCGAGTTAGTGGTACATGTTTATCTCAATCCTGGTAAATATATGCGATTGTCTGATTTGTCATTCAATTAGTTGTAGTTTCTGAGTAGGGTCGAGGAACGATTATGGAATGCCATATCGGGTCGTCAGTACAGTGTCCTGGACATTTGTTATCTAGAGGAATGCGGTCATGGGGATTTGAATTCACCGGATTCAATAATAATAATGGTTCAAGAAGATTTTCCTTGGATGATTTCATGAGCTCCAATTTGCATGCTGGAAGTTCTAAATACAAATACTAATGTTGATCCAAAAATCACAAGTCAACCCCACAGATAATGAATAATATCTCGAGAGAAATCTGCTCTGCGATTTTTAGATGACCATTTTATCCTCTTTAACATGTTATTATGAGGAGTATGATCATGTACAGATCAACCAGAAAACCAAGCGAGGATAACAATGCTTATTTTGATCCAACAATGTATAGAAATGGAACCCATTTTTTAAATTGCCCATTGTTTATATATGTTCATCCTCGCAGCCTCCACACAAAAGTTACTTTGTCATTCTTAGACAAGATGCAATTGCTGTTTCCTTATTGCATGTTTTAATTACACACTTCATGAAAGGGCTCTAGTTGGTTCCAATATTCCAATATGGTTCTGCGGCTGTTTAATACCTTATTTTGAATACTGTGTTCTCTGAATGATCTCATTGCACCGTTTTCCTCTTGAAGTCTGATGAACCTGTGCTTGAAGATGAGGATGATGATGAGGATGACGATGAGGATGATGATAGAGATGATGATGATATAGAGGGTATGTTCATTACAGAAATTTTAAGCAAGGCACTGTACGCTTTCCTGATTGCCTTTCCCTTATTTCTTTTCTCTGTTTCCTGTAAACTTTGTTTTTGGTTTCTTGTCCACCATTCTTCCTCTCTTTCTTGCAGTATATTGGTGATTCATTGGTTTGGTAATTTTCTGAACTGTAGATGATATTGATGCGATTGCTTTATCTGGTCTCCAGTGTTAACTATGGATGTGAGAATCTGAGCAACATGGTTTCAGGCCAAAGACATAATTTAATTTTTCTTCCAGAAATTTATGGTGTATGTTTGGTTTATGAGTTCAATACTCAGTGTTGGCAATGCAAGCGCCTGTCCAGGTGTCCTCAGAAAGGACCCTTAAGTCTCTGGATGTTGCTGTTTTTCTTTTATTGCCCTGTGGAAACTCTAGGGTTTCAGAAACACTTGTAGTTTTACTATGTGTTCTAGCATCATTTTTCCTGAGATAATGGCCATATTGGATATGGCTGGGTCACCACAGTCATTCATGCAATATGTTCAGTGACATGGTAAAGTTTCTATTAGGAAATTTTAGATTCACCACATAGTTATTTGTTGTGTCTTTTGTGCTTCAGGGGAATCCACAGTAATACATCACTAGGGGTTTGCAACTCTAATAATAATGAACAGGATAAATTCATGTTAGCTATCATTCCGATTACAGAAGATTTCAAGATGTTTTAGTCCTGCTGCAATGTAAATTTGCGTTATTTTCCTCAGGACAAGGAGATGGTACGGGTAGGTCAAAACAAAGCAGAAGTGAGAAAAAGAGTCGAAAAGCTATGCTGAAGCTTGGAATGAAAACCGTTACTGGTGTTAGTCGTGTCACCGTAAAAAAGAGCAAGAATGTGAGCGGCCTTTCCCTTTTCATGGTTTTATGAATCCACACTGCCTTTTAAGAATTTTGCTTGCTGAACTCCTCTGTGTTGCTAGATCTTGTTTGTCATCTCCAAGCCAGATGTTTTCAAGAGCCCGACATCAGACACGTATGTCATTTTTGGGGAAGCAAAGATTGAGGACTTGAGCTCACAGTTGCAGTCTCAGGCGGCTGAGCAGTTCAAGGCCCCCGATCTCAGTCATGTCATCTCCAAGCCCGAGTCATCAACAGTGGCTCAGGATGATGAAGAAGTGGATGAGACAGGTGTGGAGCCCAAGGACATTGAGTTAGTGATGACACAGGCTGGAGTCTCTAGGTCGAGGGCTGTAAAGGCACTAAAAACTGCGAATGGAGATATCGTGACTGCCATCATGGATCTCACCAACTGAGAATAAGTTTTGTTTGGTCAAGTTGGATTTAGCAGCCTCTACGTTTCTTCATGGGTTTTCAGATTTTGTGTTCTCAAGCCATCCTTTTTTTCTCAACCAATCATATAAGTTTCCTCCATCTGTTGTAACAATCTTATATATGGATGTTTTGATCCAAAGGTTAATGGTGTCTGCGACTTTGATCAACTAATTTGTTTGTTTTGGTCTTGCTTCAGTCATTCTTTCATTCCTTTGGTTAGGCACGTCTTTCTTGACTTGATTTTCCAAAAGCTCTGCTTGAGGAACAAGAGAATTGTTTTCATCACGTTGGATGAAATCGGTCTATCCTCCTCAGAAGACCATTTTGAGCTCTCTCACAATCGATACTAACTCATTGAAGGCTGAAGCAATGACCTGAGTATATTGCCCAAACATCAAGCTCTATAGTTCCATTGCGCTCCTTAAAACTTGATATGCAGTAAACGTCAAGAACCGACCGCAATGGTTGCTTCCGGTAGCTATTCTTAAGATTGCGAAAGGAATGCAATTAAAGCAAGTCAAATGAAAATAGAAGTATTTGCATTTAACACTGACGAATCGGTGGGATTGCAACCCGCCTCGACTAGAAACTAGAGATGAGCCCTTGCTGAGTCCTTTCCCCTCGTCACATCAATTAACAAACCTATCTCGAATCACGAAGGTGTCACAAGCTTCATAACTAATGACATCCCATTTGTCTTCCAAATGAGATGCAATCAGACACCTTGTTCTGACTGCTGAGATACGTTACACACGTCGAGAAATCTTCCATGAACTTGTCAGGAGAAATGCTCTATATACAAAGAAATCTAACCTGAAACTGAGATTTCCTAGTATACTTTTGTTATCGATATCTCATCGTGTTTGTGCATTATCTAGCCAAAAGAAGATGCAAATGGAAACGCAGACTGCAGGCCACCGATAAGTTGTTTCTTCCCCAACCAAACAACTGAACCGCTGCAATCCCAGATCTTTTGCTAAACAATCCGCAAGCCAAAATTGGGCATAGAATTTTGCACATCCAGATTCAATAATGTAACTTTCGACCTTTGCAACTTCGCCCTTAGAGATTCCTGATACAGAATCACATGATGGAAACATCGATCCTTAGTTATCCATTCGACTAGATTTCATAACATGACTTGCTACTTCGAATATAGCGCCGCCAGAGGAGCAAGATGGAGGCGATGGATGCTGAGAACTGTCCTCAAAGTGTGGCCCACAGATCATGCCAGATCCACGCATCTTCTAATTCAATCTCTACCACAAAAACTTCAATACAAGTGCACCAGGAGTTTCGAGTTGCCTCCAGCTTTGATGGGAGCTTTCACTCAGGCATCCAATCAAATAGACAGGAACGAACATGACAATAAGCTCGTGTAGAAAAGATCAACTGATTTGCATTAGATACTAACTTGTGCAGTGGCCGAGCCCTTATATATCTCCATCAGATGCGGAACTTGCTCCGCATGCTTCATCACATATCTCTTCACAAACAACTCCTCGGTTAGTCTAAATGGTGTTACAACGGGTTTGTCCCTTCTAAGAAGGCCCATGGATGACAAAAATGTAATCACATTATGCCTTGGCCGAAGCCTTTTGTCGACTGAAAACTGAAGAAGTAGAGGCTGGCTGACTATAACCTCTCGAGCTATAGATGCTGTGTTCAGATAAAAATCCACTGTCCTCCTAATCTTCTTTTCGGAAAGAGCCAAACAGAGCGGGCAACGAGCAAACATGGACCGGCACTCCGCTCGAGACCAACCCAAGCTCTTGAAATTCTCTACCTTCTTATTCCGAGTCGACTCCTTCATCGACGACATCACCCTGAGACCATGTATGAAATTCGAAGAGGACACTTCCATCCCGAAACTTTTGAGTGCCTCGACCGATGAAGCCATCTTCTCGACATTCATCACCAGTGTACTAGGTTGACACACCATCAGACGCGACACATCCTCCGATCTCACTCCCTCCCTTATCAAAAGATCAATGTTAGGCTCCAAAGCATACCTGTGACTGCTAGTCAAAAGCCACGAACAGCGCTTAATCGCGATATCCAACTCATCAGAGGTCCTGAGATACTTCTTGAGGAAATCAATCTGCGGCTTATAGTACGAATCCAAGCTTCTAGTAAAGAACCTACTGTTCCCAGCAATCGTCTTGATCAAGATCGAATCCGATAATCCGACCCCACGGATATACTCCAATTTCGGCTTGAGGGTCGATTCCGCGTTTGACAGGAGGAGCGACGGGCCATTAGCGACCAATTTCGCGATCTGCGCTTTACCGAATCCGAAGGAACGCAGGAACCCAATCACGGAATCGGCTCTTTCGACGCCATTTCGGTGGGCGCCGAGTTTCTGAGAGATCGAAACGGCGGATTCCAAAGGAAGATCGAGCGATTTCACGAGACAATCAATCAGCGGCGACGACGAGGGCGAAGACGAGGACGATTTCAGGGGTTTAAGGAGCGAGGCCGAGGTTGCCAGAGAGCGTTCTTGGGCGAACAAGATGAGATTTTTAACCGAAACGTTCAACATTTCGGGGAGCAGGAACCGTTCGCGGGTTCGAGCGGAATGGAAGTCGAGCTTACCTCGGCCGGCGACAGTGAGAAGCGATCGTTCCTGTGCTGTGCGATTCCGACATTTGATGTTTCATGGTCGCTGCTAACTCTTCCTTCTGCTCTGTGGAAAAGGAGAAGGCGCGATTGGGTTCTGTTTTCGCATTTTAGGATTTCGCCTTGCGTAGCCGTTGAAGGTCCCCCAATCCTTTTTTTCAAGGACGTGTAAGATGAACCGCCCAAACTGAGGTTTGATCTTGTTCCTGATAGGGTCAGTCCAAATTTCGATTCCAATTGAGATATGGATGGACCGGACTAAATATGCTTTTTCATTTTATTATTTCTTCAAAAAATTAATAAAATATGAGCTAAATATTATTTTAATCTGATTTAAAAAGTAATGGAAAAAAATGATTAGGTTTATTAAATCGAACTAAAACGATGGGCTAGTCCAGCTCCCAATCCTAGGACCAACCGATCTGGTCCTCAGTGTTGAATTTTGGGAATCGGCCCTCCAATTCCTGTTCCCACTTCTACCTTGGAATCGAAAACCAATCATCCATACTTTTTCTTGTCCTTTTTTTAATAAAAGAAAATCCCAAAACCCTTTTTATGCCTATTATGATATATTCAGCCTAATTTTTTTTTTTTACATTAAAAATCCTAAAATTTTGTACATGTGTGACACATTTAACGTCCATCTAGATTCCATTATTAAGCGCTATAGGAGTGTATTTAGTAACTATTTTGTTATCGAGAATAATTTTTACTCAAAAATGATTATTTTATTTTGTTCCTAGGAACAATTTATGAGTTTTTGAAAATGTTTGGTAATTGTCTAAAATTTTTATTTCCAGAATAGAAATATGCTTGGTAGGATTGTTAATTTTTTTTTTGTTTCTTTTGATTTTTTAATACTTTTATTGTATTTTTTTATTTTTTTATTTTTATTTTTCCTTTCCTTTTCCTTTTCTTCTTCCTCCTTCTTTGTGGCTAGCAACTGACTAGGTAAGGCCTGGTGAGCTCACCTGGCCATTGGCAAGACTCAACCTCACCTAGGCAGCACAAATTTGGGGTTACCTTGGCTTGGCGAGGCCCAACCTCGATTTAGCGAGGAGAGCCTCATCCAGGTGTTAGTAAGACTCAACTTCGCCCAGATTTGACAAGGCCAAGGCTCGCCGTGGCTAGGCGAGCCTTTAGCGAACTCATCGAACCTTACCTAGCTGGGTGTTGATCGCTAATGACGGTGGGGAGCAACAATGGCCAATGATTGACTTGAAAGAAGAAGAAGAAAAGAGAATGAGAAAATTTGTATTTCTTGATTTCATTCCAAATTTATTCTTTGGAACCAAAATTCTTTTTTTGTTCCCGTGACAAAAAATTAACTAAATGGATTTCTGTTTTATTTTTTTATTTTTTTAGGGAACAACATAATATAATTAGTTGTTCCCGAGTGTCTTACTAAACAAGACATAGATCTTCTTCGAAATTTGTCATAATTATATCGGTTTAGGGTTTTTTGTAATTAAAAAATTAATTTATGATAAATTTGTCAAATGTGTATTGATTTTGGATTTTTCGTGATATTAACCCTTTTTTTAATAAAAGAAAATTCTTTTTTTTGCCTATTATGATACATTTAGCTTAAATATTTTTCACATTAAAAATTCCAAAATTTTATACATGTGTAACACATTTAACATCCATTATTGAGCATTGTTAAAAATCTATTATGGACAAAAAAGGAATGATTTGAAAACCCACATGATTTAAGCGGAATAAAGCAATATAATTTTTGTTGGAAAATCATCTACTAGTGTGTCACAAGATACAAGTGTGGGTTTTTGGGAAAATTCCAAAAAATGGCTTAAAATACATCATTTTTTTAATAAGAGTTCGAAGTGAACCTTACTTCAAATAAGAACTTGAAGTGCTATTGCTTTCTCAAATAAGGGTTTGAAGTGAATTTTGTTTTAAAAAGGGTTTGCATTGGCTATCTTATTTCATATAAGGGCTTGACTTTTTGATAGTCATGGGTATTTTCATCATTTATTATTTTCTCATTTTTTTTTCCTTCCTCTTTGCCAATGACCAACCAGCCACCAATGATGCCCACAGAGAATTAGGTGAGGGTCACCCTCGATTGATTCAACAAGGGCCACCCACATCAACCATAGGTGAGGCGACCCTCGATGCGAGGGAGGCGCCCTTCGCGACCATCCACGAGGTTGGTCCTCGTTGGCCCCAAGGGAGGCCGATTCTCACCAGATCTAATGAGGATGGCCTTGTTGGCAGCTAATAAGGGCTCGGTGACCTTGCTTGCCACTAGTAAGGGCCGACGAGGCGAGGGTCAACCTCGCTAGCGACTAACGAGGATCGTCAAGCCCTCATTGGCCTTTCCCAGTGGCCAATGAGCGTCACCAAGCCCTCGTTGGTCTTTGCTAGTGGCCATTGGACGACACTAGAAAATAAAAAAGAAGAAGGAAGAAAAAAGAAAATAAAATTTGGACAAAAACATCCTTGATTTGTCAGAAAATTTAGCCGGTTAGTAATCGGTGAGGTCAAATTCTTATTTGAAACAATCATGATTACTTCATGCCCTTATATGAAATAACCAAGATTACTTCAAGTCTTTATTTAAAACAAGATCCATTTCAAACTCTTATTTAAGAAAATAAAGGTATTTCGAGTCAATTTTTGGATTTTTTTTTGGAATTTTAATAAAAATTTAGGATTTTTATGTTATAGAAAAATTCCAGTAAATTGATTAATGTTAACATAGTTTTGAACTTTTTGTCTCTTTTTTACTTAAACAAAAAGTACACCCTATAGACATAGCATTCACCAACATCACTTAGTTATAGACCCATCCTATTACTTCCCATGACATTAAATATGATGAATTCTTTAATTTGTCACATAATTTGAAAAAATCGAGCTTACTGATATGAGGAAAACTTTCGATGAAGGAAGGTTTCAGTTTCATGCGACTTCATTCTAACTTCTATTCTACTCCTCGTAACCTTAACCCGAATAATTGATTAATTCATTGATACGCAATTAAAGCAAGTAAAATGAAATTAGAAGTATTTGCATTTAATATTGACTAACCGGTGGGCTTGCAAACCGACTCGACTAGAAACTAAAGATGAGATGAATTCTTACCGAGCGCCTTTTCCCTTGTCACATCAAACTAACAAACCTATCTCAACTCATGAAGGTGTCATAAGCTTCATAACTAATAACATCCTATTTGTCTTCCAAATGAGATGCCAATCAGACATCTTGTTCTGGCTGATGAGAAATGTTACATACGTTGAGAAATATTCTAAAAACTTGTCAGGAGAAATGCTCTGAATACAATGAAATCTAAGCCAAAACTGAAATTTCCTAGTATACTTTTATTATTGATATCTTATTGTGTTCGTGCATCGTCTAGCCAAAAGAAGAAGATGCAAATGGAAACGCGGACTGCAGGCCACTGATAATTTGTTTCTTCCCCAACTAAACAACTGAACCGGCGCACATCCCAGATCTTTTGCTAAACAATCCTCAAGCCAAAATTGAGCATAGAGTTCTGCACATCCAGAGTTGATGATATAACCTTCAACCTTTGCAACTTCGCCCTTAGAGATTCCTGATGCAGAATCACATCATGGACACATCGATCCTTAGTTGTCCATTTGACTAGATTTCACAACATGACATGTTTTGCTACCTCTAATATAGCAATATAGCACCATAGGAGCAAGATGGAGGCGATGGATGCGGAGAACTGTCCTTAAAGTCTGGCCCACACCTCATGCCAGATCCACGCATCTTCTAATTCAATCTCTATCACAAACACTTCAATACAAGTGCACCAGGAGTTTCGAGTTGCCTCCAGCTTTGATGGGAGCTTTCACTCAGGCATTCAATCAAATAGACAGGAACGAACATGACAATAAGCTTGTGTAGAAGAGATCAATTTAAGACCCCTGATTTGCTATTAGATACTAATTTCTGCAGTGGCAGAGCCCTTATAAATCTCCATCAGATGTGGAACTCGCTCCACATGCTTCATCACGTATCTCTTCATGAACAACTCCTCGGTCAGTTTAAATGGCGTTACAATGGGTTTGTCCCTTTTAAGAAGGCCCATGGATGACAAACATGTAATCACATTATGCCTCGGCCGAAGCCTTTTGTCGAGTGAAAACTGAAGAAGTAGAGGCTGCCTGACTATAATCTCTAGGGCTATAGATGCTGTGTTCAGATAAAAATCCAATGTCCTCTTGATCTTCTTTTCAGAAAGAGCCAAACAGTGTGGGTGGCGCACGAACATGGACAAGAAATCCTCTTGAGACCAACCCAAGCTCTTGAAATTCTCCACCTTTTTATTCCAAGTCGATTCAGTCATGGACGACATCGCCCTGAGACCATGTATGAATTTCGGAGAGGACGGTTCCATTCCAAGACCTTTAACGGATTCAACAAAAGCAGCCATCTTCTCAACCTTCATCACTAACGTCCTAGGTTGATACAGCATCAGAAGCACTACATCATCGAATCTCACTCCCTCCCTCATCAAGAGATCGATATTAGGTTCCAAAAAATACCTGCGGTCGACAGTCAAAAGCCAAGAACAGCGCTTGATCGCAATATCCAACGCGCTGGAGGTCCTCAGATACGTCTTAAGGAAATCAATCTGCGGCTTATAGTACGAATCCAAGCTTCTACCAAAGAACCTACTGTTCCCAGCTATGGTGCCGAGCAAGACCGATTCCGATAACCCGATCTCGCGGAAATACTCCAACTTGGGCTTGAGATTCGATTCCACATTCGACAGGAGGAGCGCCGGTCCATTGGTGACCAATTTGGCCATCTGTGCTTTGCCGAATCCGTGGGAACGCAAGAACCTGAGCACGGCATCGGCCTTCTTAACGCCATCCCGGTGGGCACCGACTTTCTGAGAGACGGAAACGGCGGACTCCACAGGAAGATCCAGCGATTTCACGAGACACTCAACCAACGGCGGCGGAGGCGGTGGCGGCGGAGATTTCGGAGGTTTAGGGAGTGCGGCGGACGTTTCAAGAAAGCGCCTTTGGGCGAACAAGAAGAGATTTTTAGCTGAAACTCTGAACATTTGTGGGATCGGAATGGATCGAAGCGCGGTGACAGGTGCAATGCGAAAAGGGTTCTGGGATTCGAGCGGACGGAGATCGAAATCACCTCGGCCGGAGACCGGGAAGACGAGATTGCCTCCTCCGCTTTTCGAGCCTCTTTTTGCTTTGTGGAAGGAGGAGGGTCGGGGTGCGATTGGGTTTTTTGTTCTAGGGTTTTGCTGAAAACGTGAAACTTTTATTAAGGCGAGAGCCGTTGAGGGACTTTTCAAATATTATACCATGCGTCGATTTTTTTCACCCTTTTTTTTTTGAGTCAATGTGTCGATTTTACTTGCTACAATTTGTTTATGAGATGGTGATTCGTGTAGGGCCATTGCCGTGTGAATCACATTGTATTTTTGCTTTTTAATTTGTCTTTTGATTTAATTAAATTTTATTAAATTGGCTCTAGGTTCTAATTCGTCACCAATTTGATTGATTCCATTTCGCTAACCACCACCAGCTGCATCTTGAGGCTGAAGAACCTCCAATCTTAGACTCTGCAACTCGTGCAATATCTAAGATCAGATCGTCAAAATCGCTTGCAAGATAGAGTAGCATAGGGAAGTCGGAACCGAGTATCTTGGCATGAGGTGAGTCATGGCAGAAGGGCACAGCAGCGGCCCTGAGTATCGTCCTTCCTATGGCGTTATCTCAGGTGGCTAATTGAACTTTGAAAGGAAAAAATCGACACGGGATGGAACTCTTCTTCTGCCGTGGACAGTGACAGTGAAGGGTTCTGGTGGATTGTGTATTTGTAACTGCAGAGAATGCTGGCTATGCCCTCAAAAAGCACGAGATCATAAGCAGATTGGCTATTGTTGAACGTTACTCATGCCTGATACACAACAATGCAGGGAATGCCGCAATGGGTTTCCCCTTTCGAGGGCGAGTCAACTGCATTACAAGAAACCTCATAATGACACAGTGCCTCCTTGAATCAACCAAAGTAAATGGAGTTCTTACATCTTGTCCTTAGACAGGACATCGTCTTGGAGACTGCCGTGACTCTCATTCACAAGCATGCCCGCATGACTGGAGTGTCCTGAGCATGATGTTAGCAGATTCAGATGCAGTGCATTTCTTCAACAGCAGGGAGCAGTTGATCAGACCGCCTTTCTTGAAACCCTGTACTTACGTGCAAAACTGATGTTTGCAAGGGGTTTACCATCATCTGATTGTGCCAACTTACTGCGATTCAACAGGCAGGGGAATCACCCAATAGATGCCACGAGTAAATCGGAAGTCTCAACTACGCTCCTGCTTTGATGCCAACATTCAACCAAGCTTCTGATCAAGATACACAATACTGCCAATCCAACAATCAACTCGTGCAGAAGCGATAAATTGAAATCCCTGATCTTCTACCTGATAAATCTTCATGCGGCAGCAGATGCCCTGTATATCTCCATCAGATGCGGAACTTGTTCCAGGTGCTTCATCACGTACTTCACCAAGAACGACTTCTCGGATATTTTAAATGGTACTACAATGGGATTCCGCTTCTTAAGGAGACCCTTGGACCGCAGAACCGTAATCACACTATGCCTTGGTTGAAGCCTCTTCTCTACTGAATACTCAAGAAGTATAGGCTGACCGACAATAACCTCCCGAGCTATCGACGCGGTATTTAGATAAAAATCCACTGTCCTCCTAATATTCTCTCCGGAAAGAGCCAAACAGAACGGGCGACGAGCAAACATGGACCGGCACTTCTCTTGAGACCAACCCAAACTCTTGAAATTCTCTACCTTCTCACGCCAAGTCGACTCCTTCATGGACGACATCACCCTGAGACCATGTATGAATTTTGGAGAGGACGGTTCCATTCCAAGACCTTTAACGGATTCAACAAAAGCAGCCATCTTCTCAACCTTCATCACTAATGTCTTAGGTTGATAAAGCATCAGAAGCACTACATCATCGAATCTCACTCCCTCCCTCATCAAGAGATCGATATTAGGTTCCAAAACATACCTGCGGTTGGCAGTCAAAAGCCAAGAACAGCGCTTGATCGCAATATCCAACGCGCTGGAGGTCCTCAGATACTTGTTGAGGAAATCAATCTGCGGCTTATAGTACGAATTCAAGCTTCTACCAAAGAAGCTACTGTTCCCAGCTATGGCACCGAGCAAGACCAATTGTGATAACCCAATCTCGCGGAAATACTCCAACTTGGGCTTGAGATTCGATTCCACATTCGAGCGGAGGAGCGCCGGTCCATTGGTGACCAATTTCGCGATCTGCGCTTTGCCGAATCCGGAGGAACGCAGGAACCCAATCACGGAATCGGCTCTTTCGACGCTATTTCGGTGGGGACGGAGTCTCTGGGAGATGGAAACAGCAGATTCCAAAGGAAGATCGAGCGATTTCACGAGAAAATCAATCAACGGCGACGAAGAGCACGAAGACGAAGACGAAGACGAAGACGATTTCGGAGGTTCAAGGAGCGTGGCCAAGGTTGCTAGAGAGCGTTTTTGGGCGAACAAGAAGAGATTTTTAACCGAAACGTTCAACATTTCGGGGAGCCGAAATCGCCCGCGGATTCGAGCGGAATGGAAGTCGAACTCACCTCGGTCGGCGACAGTGAGAAGTTACTGTTCCTCCGATGTGCGATTCGAACATTTGATGTTCCATCGTCGCTGGCTCTTCCTCTGCTTTGTGGATTTTAGGTGCGATTCGGGTTCTGTTTATAGGGTTCTACTGATGCGGCGATGCGTAGCCGTCGAAGGTCTCTCCCTCTTCTTTCTTCGTCCTTCCTTAAAAAATCAATCAAATATTCGAAATTATACCCATATATTTATCCTCTACTTTTTTATAACGTCAAAAATCCCAAAAATTTTGTTACCGTTTGATATATTTATCCTCTAATCTCCATTACATCAATGAACACCAAAGAAAAACAATATTGACATGACGCACACACATAATTTAAGTGAAATAAAAATAAAATCATTTAAGTTGGAAAAATTAATAAATGTGTAATGTTGTATAAGTATAAATTTCTTGATGTTAGAACAAAAATATGAAAAATGTATCGCAACTGACAAATTTTCAATGCTATAAAAAAAAAGTTCAAGATAAATTTATAATAGTGACCATAGTTTTGGATTTTTTGTGATTACTTTCACAAAAATAATCCTCACCCACATAGCATTCGCCTACATTACTTCATAGTTCTTTATAGACCCATACTGTTACTTAGAACGACATATGACATTTGATGACTTTTTAATTTAAATAATAAAGTGCCGTCAACGTAGAGTATGCCTTTGAAATTAAAAAGGCGTCGATCAACGTTCAAACAAAGTCAGTACCTATATACACGCATTAGCAAATTCCCATTTCTTATTAATCACGAAAAATTTATCTCGCGATAGTAAATTTAGTATTTATATATTGCTTTAGATAGTTATATTCTCGTTTTCTACTCAGCAATTTTCGATTCCTACTTAGCAATTTTTAGTCAAGTATTAGACTATGACTTTGATGCTATAAAGGTCCGGAAAATTCACCATCGCGATAGTAATTGCACGTGTTTGTTAGTAGATACTTCGTAAAAATAACATTAGCAACTTCTCCAAAAGGCTTTAAAGGTACATAGAAAGGTAAGTAGTAGCTTATGACTACGGGTGAGTATCGGTGTAGGGTCGACCTTGGACCTGCTCAACCCTGCCGATCATGGTTCGGTTTTCAAGAAGACTAGGTCGGTCCTTACTTCTAAAATTCCTGAACCAACACTGTACGAGTCGGTCCTTAATCTTAAGAGTTCTAGATCGGTCCAATCCGAACCAACCCTATATATATATAGAAAATCTTAAAATAAACATCAATAACATTAAACAGACTCTTTATTGAGAAGTTCAAGTAATTTTATATTATTCTTTAATAACTTAGATTTTTAATATCTTTTACGACATCAATAGTCATAATTTACAAAGGAAAAAAATGTTTTTGTGAAGAGTCCTCATGGCGTCCAAAAAGGCACCTTAGGCATTCTCCTCTAGTATTTGTTCTCTTCTATCTTATTTGTCATCTTATTCTTCAATTTGCTAAAATAGAAAAACACAACTTCTTCGCTCACCACTCGACACTCGCCTTGCTGACTTTCGATCACTCGTGCCGTTAATCGCTAGATGCTCGCTTGGCTTGTTTCTCCTCGCTCGACATTCGATGCTCATTCTATTTGATGCTCAAACCACTTAACCCTCACCGCTTGCTTTTCTTAGCTGACATTGCTCATCATGCTCACCTCACTTAACCCTCACTGCTTGCTTTTCTTAGCTGACATTGCTCATCATCGAACTCATTAGGTCAGTACAGTCTTCTATTGCCCTTTCAAGGAATATAAAAAATGAAATAAAAAATTATTGGTTAGTTATGGATTGACCTTAAAATCGGACCAAACCACTTGGTCAATATGGTCATTAATCATTTTTTTAAGGAGTAAAAAAAATGAAATAAAAAACTATCAATTGGACCCGGGTTGACCCTGGAACAACGGTGGCAACTAAACACAACTAAACACGAGGGTTGCGCTCATTGCGGACTTAACCCAACACCTTACGGCACGAGCTGACGACAGACATGTACCGCCTGGGTTCAGTCCGATCTTTGGTCTCAAGCTCAATAGAGTCGGTCTTCTGTCCCAAAAATTAAGGAACAGTACAGGGTGGTCCTAGGGTTAGGAGGTGGACGGACCTAACCCGAATCATGCTCACCCCTACTTATGACCCCAAAAAAAAAAAGAGGGTAAATAGTAGCTTCTCAACCAATACAGGCGATCATTCGTGAGTCATGGTAGTAGTATGCCGCAATTGTTGAGAAGTATGTGAGAAGCAAACAAGCAACTTGTTCACAAATCAAAACAACCTTCATTAATCAGTTTATCTCCAACCTTTCATCTCCCTTCCATATACAGCCGCTGGCTTGGAAAAATGACGCTTAATGCTAAGTAGGCTAGGTTGGGCCATATTCTTTTCAGTCTAAAAATGGATTCGAACTATCAACGAGAACTCAACCATGCAGCCTCAGAGCATGTCCTGAGCATACCTTTCATGGATCAATATATTCTATGGAGGCAGGTCCATCAGCATGTTCGTGATCAGTGATCAAGATTCAATAGAACGTAGAAGTCCTGATCATATCGCTACAGAAGAAAATGTCGTGCAGAATTCTGAGTCTCCATAACATGTGCACCAGTACCCTCCATGTTCAATCATTGATCCTGCAACAAGAAATACAATCTTTCTCCACAGTTGCAAGAGCAATTTTCATTCAGTCTCTGAAGGCAGACAAATACATAAAACTCATGATACGCAAGGTGTGGTTTAGCAAAACAATGCATTACATCGAGCTTGGGAGTAACATTTCCTTCATGTGTTTAGACTTGAGTGTTTCACGAGAAACCCTTCTAAGTTCATGCAATTTAGGCATCCCAGAAAACTTATTTGCCATTCTCAAGGGCCTCCCCAATGCTGAAGCCCAAAGGAACGTATCAACTGTGAACTTAGAAAACTTGGCATTGCCCATGATAACCAATGTTGTATCTCTTCACTTACCACCTTTTCCCCCATAAAAATGCCAGAAAAGAGCGATCATCCAAAAATTTCCAAATTCCAATAACTATAGCCAACTGGAGCGACTTACATCATCGTTAGCATACTGCCCCATGCCCACGCCTCATTCATAGACAACACCACTGCATATGAGAGAGAAGGAAACCTGTAAAGCTTCTCGAGACAGTGGCAATCCCAATTCCTGATGCCCGATGCCAGGAGATATGGACTGACCTTTTCTGAGTACAGTAATGTCAGAGAGAGGAAATGACTAGCAAAGTATCAGCCAATAAGGCACAGAATCAACAAAGTCTAGTTTCCCAATCTTACCAGGTTATTTCAAGTTGCATCCCAGATTGACATGACAGTTATTTATCAAGCTGCTATTGACCAGACAGGATCCCCAACCTGGCAATCAGCTCAGGTAGATGTGAACAAATGGACATGGGGTGGAACTCTTCTTCTAGCGTGCAAGGTGATAGTGAAGGGTTTGGTGGATTGTGAATTTGTGACTGCAGAGAATGCTGGCTATGCCCTCAAAAAGCACGAGATCATAAGCAGATTGGCTATTGTTGAACGTTACTCATGCCTGATACACAACAATGCAGGGAATGCCGCAATGGGTTTCCCCTTTCATGGGTGAGTCGACTGCATTGCAAGAAACCTCATAATGACACAGTTTCTCCTTGAATCAACCAAAGAAAATGGAGTTCTTACATCTTGTCCTTCAACAGGACATCGTCTTGGAGACTGCTGTGACTCTCATTCACAAGCATGCCCTCATGACAGGAGTGTCCTGAGCATGATGTTAGCAGATTCAGATGCAGTGCATTTCTTCAACAGCAGAGAGCAGTTAATCATACCGCCTTTCTTGAAAACCTGTTCTTACGTGCAAAACTGATGTTTGCAAGGTGTTTACCATCACCCGATGTGCCAAATTATTGCGATTCAACAGGCAGGGGAATCACCAGATAGATGCTGCAAGTAAATCAGAAGTCTCAATTACCCTCCTGCTTTGATGCGAACATTCAACCAAGCTTCTGATCAAGATAGACATTGCTGACAATCCAACAATCAACTTGTGGGCAAGCGATAAATTGAAGTCACTGATTTTCTACCAGATAACTCTTCACGTGGCAGCAGATGCCCTGTATATCTCCATCAGATGCGGAACTTGTTCCAGGTGCTTCATCACGTATTTCTCCAAGAACGACTTCTCGGATAGTGTAAATGGTATTACAATGGAATTCTTCTGCTTTTAAGGAGACCCTTGGACTGCAGGACCATAATCACACTGTGCCTTGGCCGAAGCCTCTTCTTGACTGAATACTCAAGAAGTAAAGGCTGACTGACAATAACCTCCCAGCTATCGACACAGTATTTAGATAAAAATCCACTTTCCTCCTAATATTCTCTGTGGAAAAAGCCAAACAGTGCGGGCGATGCACAAACGTGGACCGGCACTCCTCTTGAGACCAACCCAAACTCTTGAAATTCTCTACCTTCTCACGCCAAGTCAACTCCTTCAACGATGACATCACCCTGAGACAGTGTATGAAATTCATGGAGAGGACGGTTCCATTCCAAGACCTTTAACGGATTCAACAAAAGCAGCCATCTTCTCTACCTTCATCACTAATGTCTTAGGTTGATAGAGCATCAGAATCACTACATCATCGAATCTCACTCCCTCCCTCATCAAGAGATTGATATTAGGTTCCAAAGTATATCTGCGGTCGACAGTCAAAAGCCAAGAACAGCGCTTGATCGCAATATCCAACGCGCTGGAGGTCCTGAGATACTTCTTGAGGAAATCGATCTGCGGCTTATAGTACGAATTCAAGCTTCTACCAAAGAACTTACTGTTCCCAGCTATGGCACCGAGCAAGACCGATTGTGATAACCCGATCTCGCGGAAATACTCCAACTTGGGCTTGAGATTCGATTCCACATTCGACAGGAGGAGCGCCGGTCCATTGGTGACCAATTTCGCGATCTGCGCTTTGCCGAATCCGGAGGAACGCAGGAACCCAATCACGGAATCGGCTCTTTCGACGCCATTTCGGTGGGCACGGAGTCTCTGGGAGATGGAAACAGCAGATTCCAAAGGAAGATCGAGCGATTTCACGAGACAATCAATCAACGGCGACGAAGAGCACGAAGACGAAGACGAATTCGGAGGTTCAAGGAGCGTGGCCAAGGTTGCCACAGAGCGTTTTTGGGCGAACAAGAAGAGATTTTTAACCGAAACGTTCAACATTTCAGGGAGCAGAAATCGCTCGCGGGTTCGAGCGAATGGCAGTCGAATTTACGTCGTTCGGCGACAGTGAGAAGTGATTGTTCCTCCGCTGTGCGATTCGAACATTCGATGTTTCATCGTCGCTGGCTCTTCCTCTGCTTTAAGAAAAAGGTGCGACTTGGGTTCTGTTTCAGGGTTTTACCAATGCGGAGCCGTTGAAGGGCGCGCTCTCTCTCTCTTCCTTTCTTTGAATATCACAGAATATTCCTAATTATGCCTATACATTTCACCTATAATTTTTTAGGAAAATTTCAAATAAAAGCTGAAAATATCCTTATTTTCTCAAATAAAGATTTCGAATAGACTTATTTCAAATAAAAATATGAATTTGCTATATCGATATCAAATAAGTGCTTCAAATGATTATGATTGTTTTAGATAAGGATTTACTAGTCGACAAAAAATTTCGGCTAATAAGGGATGTTTATGTCCAAGAACAATTTATATTTAAATATATTCAAACTTAAAAATTTTTTTTTTTTAAAAAAAGGAACACACAAGTGGGATGGGTCGCTACCCCATCGTCAATGGGGTGACGGTGACAATTGGCGAACCTATCGACCAAAGGCAAGGGCTCGTTGGCCCTTGCTAGGGACAAGAAAGGATAGTGACCTTCTCCTAGATCTAGGTGAAGGTTGCCGATCCTCACCCAACACCCCTCAGACTTAGGCAGTGAGGTCGAGAGGCCTTGGGCAAGGATTGCCAGTAGATCGGGGAGAAGGCAAGTGACCCTTGCCTTGATTTAAGAGAGAGTTGGCGCCCTCTCTTGTCCCTAGCAAAGGCTTGTTGGCCTTTGCCTCTGGTCAGTAAGGGTCACTAGCCCTTTCCCAAAGCATCGACAACCCCATTATCCCTTGCCTAAGCGTCAACAACTCCGTTGGCAGTCACTGTTGCCCCATCAGCGATAGGGCAGCAACCACTGGTGGGAACGAGCTCTCCTGCTTGTGATTTCCTTTTTCTTTTTTTTTTTAAATAATTTTTTTTTTATTTAGTTTGCTTTTTATGAAAAATGAAGAAAAAACGAAAAAAATTAAAAAGGCACTTGAGATTCTTATTTGAGAAAATGAGAACACTTCAATCTTTTTATTTGGAATTTTCTCTAATTTTTTAATGATACCAAAAATCCCAAAATTTTGTAATCATGTGGCACGTTTACCATCCATCTAAATTTTATCAATGAGCACCGTTAAAAATGCGTTTACATGTGGACAACGAAAGCATAACGGTGTTAGCATGGCATGCACATGACTTAAGTAAAATAAAAATGAAATCATTTTAGCTAAAAAAATCATTTGACAAAAGATAAATATGTCGCATGGTATAAGTATGGATTTTTTATGTCAAAATAAAAATTTTAAGCTAAATATATCACAATAGACATAATTTGTGATTTTTGATGCTATAAAAAAAGTTCAAAGTAAATTTATCATAATCAACACAATTTTTTTTTTTTGGTGATTATTTTAGCAAAAATAAACCTTGCACACATAGCATTCACCAACGTTACTTGTTACTTCTTCATAGGCCCATGCTGTTGCTACAACATATTACATTTGATAGCTTATTAGTTTAATTAATAAAGCCCCGTCATTGTAGAGTACGCCTTTGAAATTAAAAAAGGGTTGATCAAAGTTCAGACAATGTCAATACATCTATACACCCATAAGCAAATCCCCATATAATTTATCACCTAAAATTGATACTTACTCATGATAGAATATAGTCGGATATAAGAGGATATAGGCAATATAATATTATCTATGGGGGAGGTGGAATAAAAGTAAATAGGATTTTTAATGTTCATAATAAGAAATTTATTTTTCTCAAATAACAAACTTATTAAATTAACAAAATTGAAATTATATTTCAACATAAATAGCATTTGAATTCTAATTTAAGAAATAAAAAATAAAAAATAATAAAAAATATATTTTTAATTAATCATATTTTAATTTATATATTCTACTTTAATTCTATCTTATAATAAACATTCAATCTATAAATTAAATATTTATATTTTTAAATATATTTTATGTATTTTTGTATTTTAGGTATGTTAGTATGGTTTACTATTTGATAAAATTTTATTAAATAATGATGAAAGGGGAAAATAGAAATAATAAATAAAATAATATAAAAAAGAGGAAAAATAAAATTAAAATAAATTAAGGAATAATGTAACGAGGGATTTTCATCATCTCCCACCTTTATGAACATTTATTCCCGATTTATTTATAATGATATGCCATTTATATATATATATATATATATATATATATATATATATATATATATATATATATATATAATAAAAATTTTTTTCGATGTTCTAAACATATCCAATTTTAATTCCTCCATCCATCGCCGCTAACCACCGCCGTAATTCACCAAACAATTAATATGATATAAAAAAATTCCGAGATTTCATATCATATCCTATTCAATCTATCCTTATTTTTTGTAAATCAAACGACCAAAGTAGAAATTATATATCGTTATTACATCTATACACCCATAAGCAAATCCCCATTTCTTATAGGTCACGTAAAATTTATCTCTTAGTAGTAAATTTATCTCAACCGATAGAGGTGATCTTTCATGAGTCATGGTAGAAGTTAGTATGCCCAATTGTTGAGAGAGAGTTAGTGAGAAGCAAACACGCAACTGGTGCAACTGGTTCACAAATCAAAACAACCTTTGTAAATCAGTTTATCTCCCATCTTTATCTCCCTTACATTTACTGCCGCTGGCTTGGGAAAATGTTCTGCTTAATGCTAACTAGGCTAGGTTGGGCCGTGTTCTTTTCAGTCTGCAACTTCCAAGAAGCTGTAACAATGATGGATTCGAACTTTCGACGAGAACTCAACCGTGCAGCCTCAGAGCATGTCATGAGCATAGCTTTCATGCATCAATCTATTCTATGGAGGCAAGTACATGACTGTGTTCGTGATCAGTGATCAGTATACTCAATAGAACGTAGAAGCTGATCATTTCACTACAAAAGAAAATGTCATGCAGAATACCGAGTCTCCATAACATGTGCACCAGTACCCTCAAAGTTCAATCATGGATCCTGCAACAAGAAATACAATCCTTCTCCTCGGTCACAAGAGCAATCTACATCAAGTCTCTGAAGGCAGACATATACATAAAACTCGTGATACAAGAGGAGGTGTGGTTTAGCAAAACAAGCATTACATCGAGGCCGCAGCAACATTTCCTTCATGTGTTTAGACTTGAGTATTTCAGGAGAAACCCTTCTCAGTTCATGCAGTTTAGGCATCCCAGAAAACTTCTTTGCCATTCTCAAGGGGCTTCTCCAATGCTGAAGCCCAAAGGAACGTATCAACTGTGAACTTAGAGAACTTGGCATTGCCCATGATAATTTCTCTTGGATCTCTTCACTTACCACCTTTTCCCCCATAAAAATGCCAGAAAAGAGCAAGCATCCAGAAATTTCCAAATTCCAATTACCACAGCCAACTGGAGCGACTTACACCATCATTAGCATACTGCCCAACGCCTCATTCATAGACAACACCGCCGCATGTGAGAGAGAAGGAAAACTGTGAAGCTTCTTGAGACAGAGAGGCAATCCCAATGCCAGGAGATATGGACTGACCTTGCCCAAGTACAGTAAATTGAGAGATAGGAAATGACTAGCAAAGTATCAGCCAATAAGGCACAGATTCAACAAAGTCCAGTCTCCCAATCTTACCAGACCATTTCAAGTTGCATCCAAGATTGACATGATGATAATTCATTAAGCTGCCATCGAACTGACAGGATCCCCAACTTGGCAATCAGCTCAGGTAGACGCGAACAAATGTCCCCCGATTTTCAGTTCTCCTATAGGGTCACGGAGCCTCTGAATATGTCCATCAGATGGGGAACCTGGTCCAAGTGCCTCATCACATAATTCTGCAGGAACAGCTCATCAGATAGTTTAAACAGATTAATAATTCTTCTATCCTTTTCGAGCAAGCCCTCGGACAACAACACTTTAATCACGTTATGCCTAGGCCGAAGCCTTTTGTCTATCGAATACGTAAGAGACAAGGGATGAAACACTATGTCCTCCCGCGATATCAATTCCACTACTCTCCTGACCTTGTCCTCCGAAACAGTCAAGAAACGGGGATACCGCATAAACATAGACACGACATCATCTTGACACCAGCCCAAGCTCTTGAAAAATTCCACCTTGCCATGCCAAGTCGACTCGTTCATCGACGACATAACTCTCACGGCCTTCACGAACTTCATCGACCCCGGCTCGAACCCCAACCTTTTAACAGATTCGACAATGGAAGCTATCCTATCGACCTTGAGCATCAGAGCTCTCGGCTGCCGAATCATCAACAGCGAAATGTCGTCGACGCTCACTCCTTCGCTCATCAAGAGCTCGATATTGGGGCCCAGATTACGCCTGTGGTTCGCAGTCAGGAGCCACAAATTGCGCCTGATGGCGGTATCGAACGCGTCCGCGCTCCTGAGATACTTCTTGAGGAAATCAATCTGCGATCTCAAGAACGAATCCACGCTCTTGTTGAAGACTGCGGGGTTCACGGCCATGGCGCTGAGCAAGACCAAATCCGACACCCCGCTGTCGCGGAGGAACCGCATCTGCGGCCCGAGGGTCGATTCCACGTCGGACAGGAGGAGCGACGGCCGCTTCGCGATCAATTTCGCGAGGCGCGCCTCGTCGTAGCCGCAGGACTTCAAGAACCCGAGCACGGAGCCGGCTCGCTCGACTTCGCCGGGGACCTTCCCGTCGGTCCCGAGCTTATCGCAGATCGAAGTGGCGGATTCTAAGGGGAGGCCGAGCGATTCCACGAGGAGGCGATCGAGCAGCAACGGCGGCGGTGGCGGCGGCGGCGGCGGCGGCGGCGGCGAGTATGGAGCTTTGAGGAGCGGAGTAGACCATGTGGCCAAGAGGCGTTTGGGGAAGAGGGAGCGGAGATTTCCATAGAAGAAGGTGAACATTTCTGGGAATGGAGATCGAGATTCAAATGGGTTTTGCTGCAGGATTGGAGTTACTGGGCATTGGCACTACCAGGAGGAATAAGATGAAGGTGGTGACGATGCGATTCCTCCGATTTTCCATGTCGCTGAGCTTTTTTTTCCTTCTGGTGGGTGGGGCTGTTGGGGTTTCTAAGTTTTTGTGAGTTAAATCTTGTTCTCGGTTCAGATAAATACTTACGTAGGTCTCGGTCCAATTCCAGATCGGTCCGTTCCCACCCTTAAATCGGACAGCGTTGGTCGATTCCCAGTTCTCATACAGGGTCGATCCTGAAGTTGGTGATTTCATTCCATCTTCTTTCCTTCTCTTTTCATTATCTATAAACGGGACCTTCTCAATTACTAATTAAGATTCGCTTCAAAATTTTCAAAAAATTACTCCAACCATCCAATTCAGTTCCTTACCAAGAACTAGGCTGCTCCTTGAGAATCACCCAAAACCAGTTAGTCTAATTAGGTTCTTGAGTTAGACCGATGCACATCTTTAGATGTAACCACATTCTTTAGATTTTGTGAAATCAATGCTTTAGGTGAAGTTTAAATAAATTTCTTTCCACATTTCGTTTGGTAAGGGACAAAAATTCGGAGGTTTGTCCACAGGAAAGAAATGATTAAAAGAGTTTCTCTTATTATCTAACTTGAACTTGTGAGAGCAAATCATCATGTTCATTATGCCCACGAGGACTCGCCTAACAAAGCGAGATGATTATTCTTGAGGGCCATTTAGATTGAGTGTGATCTTAATCTAAGACCATAAGTGATAACAAGCATAATATCCTCCATCCTTGAGACAAATCTCTTAAGGCTAACATTGTTGCTGTGATGATTGCACTGACAGAGGATAAAGTCCAATGTTATTACCTAAATTCCTTTAAATTTGCACATTTTTGACGATAAAATTTTTAAACCTTTTATTTGTCTAATCAAATTCTCGAACTTGCATGATTTTTCTCTTTGTTAATTAATTGGAGGTTACCTGATCATCAAGAGTGGAAAGGGTCGGGACGTGCGGAGATCAAATGTGGTTTTTGTATCGATAAATATCATCGCTCTTGTTCTCTCCCAAATTATAGTCTTGTGCATTACTTAGTTCTCCTTATTAGTAAAAAAAAAAAAAAAAAAAAAGAGGGAAAATTCATGTCATAATCTTGCTGGCTCCGATGAATAAATTAAGCTCCGATTAATCGGGTTTAGAAATGAATAATCTTGATTAGAAAAATTAATTACGAAGTGCAATGTCGAAAGTGGGCTTCTTCTTCCCGCAAACGTTTCGATTCAGTACCAGTCGAGGCGAGCCGTTCCGGCAGACCAACCATGGAGAGAAGGCAGAACCACCACCACCAGCCGCAGAACCCTCGTCGGAACCCTTCTTCTTCTTCTTCCTCTTCGAGCCACTCGTCCAACCACCGGCCGCGATATCGACCTCCCAACAGGGCCGGCGGCGATGCTCGACCGCATAGCCGCGAAGATCCGTACCTCGATTCCGGAGACGCGGCGGCCGGCGGCCGGCCTCGGAGCCTTGCCCGACCGATGCGCGCGCATGCCTCTGAGGCCGCCGCCGGGAGCTCGATCGGCGTTCGGGAGCGGCAAGAACAGCACCGGCGTGATCAAGATCGAGAGGACGACCGAGATTGTCGCGAACTCGCTTCCGTCGTCGGGACCTGCCCTCACATGTGCCCCGGTAGTTGTAAAATCTCTGCTTTTGGTGATTTCCGATTGCTTTGTTTCCCTCTCCTTGGTAATTGCGTGAGGGGGTTAGGCTAAATCAGTGGTGCGATCCCTTAGCATCAAAGTCGTCGGACGAGATATGAAATTTAGGATCGGAAGTCAATGACTTGGCCGGCGAAACACTTGGTTGCAGTTTTCAGAGCGTGTTTAGTCCAATTCAAGTACCTCGAGTCGAGTTTTGAGGTGCCGTTTGAATGGTCCCAGCCAGTCATGGAATCTCTTGCACTAGTGCTGGGCAGCTGAGGATGGCTGTGTGAATGCTTTACCCTTTTCTAGGGTTCAGATTGTTATGTTTTTCGTATGGCTGTTCAGCAACGCGTTATATTTCGTGCGATTTATTTGGCACATATTGCAGTTGGGGAGATGGCCCAGCGTGAACGGTTACGTGATTTAGCTGTGTTTGAGAGGTTGCATGGTAATCCGGCTAAAACATCTCCTGAGCTTGCTGTCAAAAAGGTAAACTTTGCTTCGCTTTTACTTCAGCATAGCTGTGAAACTTCGTCTTTGAAAAATGTAAATGAACTGTTCCGGGAATTTCCCCGGAAACAAAGCTTATGTGACTTAAAATGGTGAAATTGCCTTGCATCAATGTCTCTAGTTTTGCAGGACAATATCCACGAGGGATGTGCAGTTATCGGATATACGACCTTTCTCAGTATTGGGAAGCACTCTAGACTACCTTATGAGCTTGATGAATTCTACGCCAGAGCCTTTTGAAACAGTTCATGACTTCATATTTGACAGAACGCGTTCCATAAGACAAGACCTGAGCATGCAGAATATAGTTGACAAAAGAGTGATTCATATGTATGAGAAAATGGTATGGTCCTCTTGGTGAGACTTCTGCACATTTCTCTGATTCTTGATCTGGCTGAGCCTGTGAACTATCCAAGTAATTCATGTTTTAAGCATTTACTTATAGAACATGGAAGTTGAACAAAAATAAACTTTTAAACTCATAAAATTTTATACTAGGCACGGTCAAGATGCTGTTATTTAATCCAATGGAAGGATAACGTGGCGATATGTCTCCTCTTGCAGTTGACAATCTAAAGCTTTCCGGGTTGTGCTGTAGAATGACATGGTTCCATGTCTGTCTGTCTGTCTGTCTTTATGTTCTTGCAGGTTAATTTTCATGTCACTTCTCACCACAAGCTTAGACTTAGAAGCAGTGGACCCGACAGTTTCAATATCTCTTCATTGCATCACCTTAACATGGAGCAGTTAGCAAAGGTGCTGACATCTTTATACAATCTTTATGATCTGAATCGAGATCATAGCTCCACACACAAGAACGAACCAGAGTATCGCTCACTTTATGTGCTGCTTTGTCTCAATTCCGAAAGCCTTCCAGAGGTTTGAATATTAAGTTAATCGTGTCTTATACTGTTACTTCCTCATATTTTTGGGCCCTAGATGAGTAAGAGCCACTTCCTCTTCACTGACAGGGTGAGAGACTTTCTTTGTGGTTCCGTCGTGTGCCTACTCCTGTTATCAAGTCTAAAGAAATGTCTTTCGCCAGAAGAATTTTGAGGTGCATTTATAGCCTACCTATCTTGGGAACTTAATATTTTGTGGATCCTGTTATTATGATGATTTTTTGTGTTAATTGCATAAGTTGAGCTTTCAGAAATTATTTCTACTTGGCAGGTATTTCAGGACGGGCAATTATAACCGTTTCTTTAGTACCATAGCAGCTGAGGCCTCCTATCTCCAGTATTGTGCCCTCGAACCTTATATTGATAAGGTTGTTCAATTATACTGTTTCTCCTATGGCCTCTTCTTTTGGCGTTGTAGTCATATAAACTTTCACTGTAAGCAGCCTAGGATGCACTTCATCCATTCCCTTCTTGGACCCAGGGAGAGATGATGGGCATCACCTTTTCTTGCTCACCACATAATTTTTCAATTTGACCTGTTTTGCAAAGCCCTTCTCTCTATGAGTGAATAGATTGCATCGCGATTATGATCTTTAAAGTAAATATGTATTTTTTTGTCACTTAACCCTATTTGAATGTTTTGTTGGTAATTAAATTTGCTTTACTGTGAAAGGTTCGAGCTCTAGCTGTTTTATGCATTAACAATGGTGGCTACAAGCTTCATCCATACCCGATAGCACATCTGTCTAATCTACTGATGATGGAGGTATGGCCTCTTCATTTACGAATGACTAACTAATGTGCCCATGTCATGTTCCCTGAGTATTTTTATCTGTTTTTTTTTTTTTTTTTTACGCTGTTAATTTATTGAAGAATTTTTACTTTCCCAGGAATCAGAAGTGGAGTCGTTCTGCAATGCATGTGGCCTCGAGACCTCCTTAGACGAACAGGGAAATAAGGTTTTACCCACCAAACAACCGGCCTTCGAACATCCAAAGGCAGGATACGGGAAATATGGCTTTTCGGGTTTGGAAAATATTTGCAGGTAAATTTGTTAAATCTTGGAATTTAACAAGTTTTTGGGTTCATATCCTTCTTGCTATGGAGCTTTCATCAGTAGATTGCTGTGTCTTAGTTTCGATATAGTATAAATCCCGCTGCTAATCATCACATTGGCGTCTATCTTATTTTAGGGGGAGAGAAGCTGAAGAGAATGTCTGAACATTGATCATTCATCTAGGGCTCACTTGCTCTTTCAGGACAGTCGGAATTGCCGGCAAGTAATGACAATCTCAGAAGCGGAGGGTCTTCTATGACCAATTGACATGTTCAGGTCACAAGATCCAACCCGAGGGGCAAAAGTCGATAGGACACCCTTCTCACATGTTCTCATCGCTCGCCAATCCCAAAGAGCTCCTAAAACCGATTCAGCTCAAAGGTCTACTCCAGGCTACCCTTTGGCTTACTGACCGTCCTCAGTTCATCTCCGAGTGAAGCAATGAAGAAATAAGCTCCCTACCTTTGAAATTCCTGCTATAATTATGGGCTCTTCAAATGGTTTTGATCTGAATATGTTGTGTCACATCTGTTAGCTGTACGTCTGGAAGTACATAACTGCCCCAAGAGTTCGACTATGTATCTCCGTACTGTGCTAGTAACAAATTGGTCTTCCTTGTTCTGATAGTCGTGGGAATTAACCAAAGGTTCCTATGCATAAGTTGGCTTATGATGCAAACCAAAGTCGGTACTAGATGACATCTTCACAACGGAAAAATCAAAGAGCTGAGGGCATATTTTTTAGCTTCAACATTCGCAAAACAAGCCAAATACGTGTCTCAATTTCAAAAGGACCCATGTCTTGGTCTGGCTGTATACAATCAAAATCAATTAATTGCATCATCTATGAGAGGCTATCTTATAGCTGCATTTAAAACTATGGGATAAAGTTGCTGTACAAACATGAGATTGGGATGATTGGAAACGCATCCCCCACAACAAAAAATTCTGACCACAAAACTACTATGTTCCCCAACAAATAGAATGCATTATCACGCTGAGATCAGTGTCACAGCCAAAAACAGCAAGATGGCCAGGCCAAAGCAAAAACCCACGATTGCCAAGAATGCCTGTAAACATTGAACACAAACAGGTGCATAATTCTAGAACAATTGAGGCAAAATTCGATTGAACCAGGAGAATTGTAAAGACAAATGGCCAGAGATCAAAGAACGTGAGTTTCAGCTACCTTCTCCTGAGATTCAAATTTGTATCTTGTAGTAAACCAGGACAATCCTCTGTCTACAAAAGGCGCAAGAGCGAGGGCCCTGCATGAGAAGCAACTCAAGAATGTTCACTAATATCTCGCAGGTGTGAATGAGAACGGACAATGCCAATAGATGACCACTCATAGAATCATTAAGCTTAGCAACAATCCCAGGAAATCATCATTTGCAAAGTTGATTTCTCTTGCTGAGATCAATTGTACCCGGTTAGCCAGTATATAAAGATTATTTACATAAAAGAAGATTCTAATATAGCATCTTACCCTCCAGCTCGTATAAGCTTTGTGACTTGGCTTCCAGCCCAAACCATGGCCATTACCTTGATGAATCTGCAAGTTCCTTAAATGATGTCATCCCATATTAATCCTCACCAAATGATCAAAAGAATGCATACCTTTCAGCTGCTGCAAGGTAGCCCATTCTTCCTGGTGCTGGTGCAAAGTAAAACCTGTAGAACTGTTTAGATTAGCATATGATGTCTATTATGTATTAATGATCATAAAAAAATGGATTTTCTCAATTTTGTCATGAGTGTGTGATAAATATTAAATTGATAAGCTCATTCTCCACCGAGGGAAGATGAATAGGAAGATAGATACAATGCACTAGCGGAAGTTATTACAGTAGATGATTAGGTGTCAACCCATGCACAGCACCCATATTGTGAACAAGGATCCGCAGGATTAAATCTGTACCGATATTCAAAAACCTTAACAAATTATTTGCCTTTTTCTTCTCATTTAGTATAAAAGCTTTTTCCCATTAAATTAAATCTAGATAAAATTTGATGCTTGTAAAGCTGCTAACAGTTCTCATATATAATGGAAAAAATCAACGGACATTGGAGAAGTCAAAGTAGAGTGAACCTGCAGCTTTAATGTTTCATCTATGAATGCATATGCAGGAATTTAAAAGCCAGATGATCAAACAAACTAGCTTGCTTTACACCACGGACTATATGTCTGCAATTACACTCCCATAAATGTAGATCTTCATGTTTAAAGATTTAATATCTAGAAGTACTGATTCCAGTGCTGACTAAAAGACAAAAGCAATTATGCCATATGTAAGACCATCACTCACCAGACCAGAAGAAATGTTGTAAGGTAGTAAGCAGTGTTCAACAACCCATAGGACAATATTCCAGCTATTCCATATCTCTTCAATTTCTTCAGAGTCCTACCCAAAAAAGAAAGAAGATTAAACAATGCACTCAAGATAATACTGGGAACATTTTGAAAAAAAAGGTAAAACTATACGAATAAAAGAATATTAATGATTTCCAAGAAATCAACATTTTAGAATGGCGAAATTAGTGAAGCCTAGAATAACAAAGAGACCAAACTGCAAGCATGACTTGTTTAGAGACTTGGAGAAGGAAACATAAAGCTTAAGGAGTAGCGTTCGAAAGAACAGTCCTCAATGAACCTAATAGATCATTACCATCATTTCTTTTCTTTTTCTTTTTTGTTTGGCCATTGTCACCATCATTGCTTGAGCAAGAAAAGCCTAAGACAAAAGGATACAGACAATCCAGGCTTGCAGACATCCAGCACATTCCACTTTTTACACATCCAGCTCAAACGGTGTAGAGCTCTTAAAATGTCATTGTCACGATATGCTTTTATGTTTATAGAAGTGCATTGAAACTAGATAGACATCAATAGCACTAGCACTGTTAAGTGTAATAAGGTTCTCATGCAAGCCACCAACAGCATGCTGAGAAAATCCCGTCCCATTAAAACAAATATAATGTATTAAATTCACAGTGCTGTCCTTCGTGCTAACCATGCTCTGCTCTCTCTCCCTGACCCACCCATTGGTGAAATAATATAGCCATAGCATCTGGAAGCCAGGTGCATTAAGAGAAACTCTCAAACTTATTCTCATCCTTAGAAGAGCAAACCCATATAGAGCAGTGCAAAGAAACTCATCGGACCTCGTGTTTTCAGTGCTCATATTGATATCTATTTGTTCCATCGTATCTGAAGAGGTCCAACATCTTTGATGCTAAAAACAAACAACCTCATGTGAACTATGAAAGAACTAGTACTTTGTCCAGATCACATGAGACGAGAGGTCATTTCTGTCCTGCAGCATCGACTAATGAGATGAAATCAGTACAAGTAATCGATTGAACTACCTTACAGGGCATCCCGAGGATGGGAGGAAGTTTCATCCCTTTCAGTTGAATTGACCAACTAATGCATTGTCTCTATTAAACCCGAGTGCAATTTTGATTAATAGTGCTCATCAGTATAAAAATTGCAAGGTCGCGAACCTATAGTTCCCGTTCCTCCTCGAATAAAACGGTTAATTAGTAGCTCTTACATAGCCAGTCACTGATAGACTTGTCTTTTGTTTATAATAGAGCAAATCAACGTGATAGACTCATATTTCCTGAATCATAAGGCAGGCAGTAAGTACTCATTCGACGCCAGTGGTCCTCCCTCACGTCTTCCACCGTGATCAATGCCTTCCTCACTGGGGCAGCTACTTTCTGCATCTGACGGACTGTAGACCTGAAACGAAGTAGAAAATCTGAGAAACAGAAGAATAGAGAGACTCTGCGGTGTTCGATAAAAAATCTTTTCCAGATAACCACTCAAAGAAGGGCAAAAAACAACATCAGCTTAAAGCTAATAGATTACATCTCATCAGTTAACAACAAACAGTATTTCGATACTGACAGGTGCAGCTTTCCCACTCAGAGACTGTTCCCTATTCTTTCAAACCTATGCCTCAACAGGAAAATCCAGCAGTCTCGTCTCGTTTATCCTGCACATCTTTCACCTGCTCCTCTGTCGACGCATGTCCTCTCACCTTTCCATGCCATAATATCGTGCGGGCGCGACAGATGATTTAACATTTCTGTGCAAAGTCATTGAAAAATGTACAGACTGCAGAAAGACAATCCCCCTAGTGCCACGGATGTCCTAACTGAAATTGACCTCAAAGACAGCCAAAACAAAGCCTCGCTAATCATCATTTCACCGGCGAACCACAACGTCTGTCACGACTCACGATCATCTCCACTCGCAGGACCGAAAAACAAAAGCAAAGCAGGAACTCACATTGCCGTCGCCGCCGACCGAGCAGAGCCGTCCGTACCGGCAGCGATCGGCGGGGAGGAGAATCTTCACGCTATCCGAGCGAGCGCTTGCGGGAGCTCTTGGAGCCCTCGCGAAGATTAACTGAGCGAGATATCATCATCATCATCATCATCGAGTTACGTTCGGCGACGGAGGATGATTCCGGCGATGCAGAATCGTCACGAAGCGGAGGAACGCCAACGGCGATTCGACATGCGCGTACGGAATGAGGAAATGCAGAGGAGGGGGGGGAGGAGAGAGAACGTACCTGAGGTTTGGAATGGCCGAGGCAGAGGAAGGAGGAGGCTCTGTGCAGGAGAAGCATTTGACTCGATTAGAGAGAGAGGGAAAGGGAAAGGAGGAGAGGGTGGGCCTTAGTTATGGAAGAATCGATAGACAATGTAATTTACGTAAATTCAAAGGAGATTCATATATTATATTTTTTTCCCGCAACCCATAATAATTACCTTTGATAAAATTAAGATTTCATTTTTTTCTCAAAAATGAACGATTTATAAAATACTTTCTCAAAAAATAATCACTTCAAATAATTAGTTAATAAAAATTATTTTGATTATCGACAACAATTTATGTCTTGACATTTTTTGGACAATGGACTAATCTTTGTTTGTTTACAAACAATACAAAAAATTATTTTCAAAAAAATTATTTTACAACTCCTTCATATTTCATGGAAAAAACATATCTTACAATAGACTTATTATTTTGATCTGATGAAATTAACCAGCTTTTTTTCTTTGTTTAAAGATCGATGTGGTGTGTTCTTTAATCAGGTAGCCACCAAGGCGGTATTTTTTAATTTTTTGCTCTATGGTGGATTCCATGAAATTGAAAGGAGTCCAAAAACAATTCCAGGCTTCACTAATCAAATTGAAATGATTATTTAAAATATATAGAAGAAAAAAGAAAAAGAAAAAAGCGGGTCGACAATACGGTTTACCCGGATCCACAGTCACTGGGCTTGTTTTATGGGGGGAATGGGCTGGGCTGGGCCCAAATCCTATTTTCAGGGAAATTGCAATTTGGTCCTTCCTCCGCCTCGATAGTCGACAAAAAGGCAAAGCGGAGCCACGGCAACGCAGAGAGAGCCAGCCTCCAGAAATCGCAAAACCCTCGGCCCTCTCTCTCTCTCTCCGCCGTATAAATTTCGGGGGACCGAATCCGACCTCTTACGAAATCGAGCGAAGAAGAAAAAGAAGAAGGCAGGCAGCTGAACCCACGCCGGAAAATCGAATCGCCCGCCTCCCTCCCCTTCCCTTCCCTTCGCTTCGCTTCGCTTCCTCGCTTGTCAAAACCCTAGCCGAAGGTACGCCGCTGCGCCTTTCTTGCTTTCGCTGGCGCCGCTCTTGTACGGACGCGTCGCTTCTCGATTGATTGTTGTTCCGGTTCGCGTTTGCTTTCTCTGTCGCGTGCGGCGGCGGCCGCCTCGCGTCGTGTTGTTGGAGCCGCGCCGCCGCCGCCGCCGCCGCCTGTCGTCGCCGTCGTCCGTCCGTCCGTCCAGTGGGAGGGTTTGGATGTAATGAGACGGCGCTCGTCCGGCGGGCGGGTAGGGTTTTGTTTTGCCGCTAGGTCGTGTTCGGCGCGGTGATTTTTGAAGGTAGCTCGGTGGCCATGCCGTTCCAGTGCTGATTGGGGATTCTCCCGATAGTTGTTCTTGGTGCGTGTGAATGTGAATTTGCCTTTGGAGGCGCATGTAGAGTGCCGCGTGCATGTGTCGATTTTTGGGGATTTGGGCTCTGCGGTTTTCTTTGGGCCCTGACTTTAGTTTCTTTGTTCTTATTGGTCTTTCCTGCAATTTTGCCCTTTCGATTCCTTGACTATCACTGTTGAGATCGCATATCATTAGGGGTTACCCTTGCGAGTTTGCACAATCCCGTGGACTTGCTTCTAGACTCGCCGAGTAGCTGCGCAGAGTAGGACCGATACAATCAGCATCGGTCAGCTGGCCTAACAAAAATAGTGCAACTCACAATGGGTAATTTCGAGTGAAGCGTGACGGGAATACTTATTCCACCTTGCGATTAGCAAAATGACGATCCTATTTCCTTTTGTGGACATAATGATTAGATTGCTATTTAAACCTAGCTTCTGAAATGAATTCTATTTATATATTGAGGGCCTATATTAAGTTTGCATTTCTACATCCTCTTTGGATTCTTTAAAGCTAGTTGTGTACTTTTCAGTTTTTGGTGTAGCCTGAAAGCTTAATTTCATACATCTAGTTTGGTGGAAATGTTACAAACAGGCTTTTGTGCATAATTTTCTATATGTTGGCTTCTGCCCAAAGCTGTTTTGTATACGGATACTACCCTCACGGTGCCTTCTTAATGAAATCTTACTAATTTAAAAAGAAATAATGTTTGCATTTCATGGGTGTGTTGGCTTAGCCTCTCCAAGATTTTTAAACTTGGTTTTATTTCTTTTTTATTTAATGCTTCTATCTGAACAATATTGATGTAGTTTTGATGGCAAGTGCAGTTGGAATTGTTGGATGACCAGAGCAATACACCTGAACAGATCTGCTTGTGGATATTGACCCTTGGAGCTTCTTTCCACAGTTTTCGTCATCTCATTTCCGGTGAAATGGCGATTCAAATGAGCAGGCTAATTTCCTACTCAGATGAGATTGTTGGTGGACAGCCAATTTATGTGGCTTCAAATTGCCTTCCTGTGAAGGCTTTAAAATATGAACCTGCTGGACATGCCTTCCATGCTGCTGCTATGAAGCTCCTTGGCTGTGAGGAGGAAGATGTGGATGGTTCTGATCAGACTGTTGTCGGGGACAAAGAGCAGACAAGCATGCCATCATTTGATTCATATAGCAGCAAAGGTAAAAAGAAAGCTGGTTCGGGGAGCAATCAGCAAGATCATTATGCTTTGTTGGGTTTGAGTCATCTGAGGTATCTTGCAACAGAAGATCAAATTAAGAAAAGTTACAGAGAGACGGCCCTGAAGTATCACCCTGACAAACAGGCCTCACTGCTTCTAGCTGAGGAAACTGAAGCTGCAAAACAAGCTAAGAAGGATGAAATTGAAAGCCACTTCAAGGCCATCCAAGAAGCGTATGGGGTTTTGATCGATCCTGTGAAGAGGAGAATCTATGATTCCACTGATGAGTTTGACGATGAAATACCTACTGATTGTGCACCGCAGGACTTCTATAAGGTCTTTGCTCCTGCTTTCATGAGGAATGGTCGATGGTCTGTTAACCAGCCAGTCCCATCGTTAGGTGATGAAAATACAACAATTAAGGAGGTGGACAATTTCTACAACTTTTGGTACTCTTTTAAAAGCTGGAGAGAGTTTCCCCATGCCGATGAGTTCGATCTTGAGCAAGCTGAATCTCGTGACCACAAGAGGTGGATGGAGAGGCAGAATGCAAAGCTCACAGAAAAAGCTAGAAAGGAAGAATATGTACGGGTACGCACTCTTGTTGATAATGCCTACAAGAGAGATCCAAGGATACAGAGGAGAAAGGAGGAGGAGAAAGCAGAGAGGCAGAGGAAAAAGGTGGCCAAGTATCTGGCAAAGAAGTTGCAGGAGGAAGAAGCTGCCAGAATTGCTGAAGAAGAGAAACGCCGGAAAGAGGAGGATGAAAAGCGGGCTGCTGAAGCTGCATCGCAGCAGAAGAAGGTGAAAGGGAGAGAAAAGAAGCTCTTACGCAAGGAGAGGACGCGCCTTCGCACAGTTTCAGCTCCTATCATCTCCCAGCATTTGCTTGATCTCTCTGAAGATGATGTGGAAACACTCTGTATGTCTCTTGATATCGAGGCGCTGAGGAGCTTATGTGATCAGATGGAAGGCAGAGAGGGCTTAGAACGTGCAGAAATTCTCAGAAATGCACGAGGGCCCAAACCTGAGTCGGAGGATAAAAAACAAGGTGATAAGAAGAATGAGCAACCGAATAGTTCTGTGGAGGCAAATGGCAGTGTCCCATTAAGGAACTTTGAGAAGCAGGAGAAACCTTGGGGAAAAGAAGAGATTGAGCTCTTGAGGAAAGGAATGACGAAGTATCCCAAAGGAACATCTCATAGGTGGGAGGTTATATCAGAGTACATAGGTACTGGAAGATCAGTGGAAGAAATTCTGAAGGCAACAAAAACAGTGCTTCTCCAAAAGCCAGATGCGTCCAAAGCTTTCGATTCATTTCTTGAGAAAAGGAAACCAGCACAGTCAATTGCATCTCCACTTACAACTAGAGAAGAAGTCGGAGAAACAATTATCCCCACAGCTGAAAGTACTGCTGTCAAGACGGATAATGGAGAAGCATCTTCGAGAAAAGTGATGAATAACCAGGATCCCAATGATTTGGTTACTGAAAACAGCAGTTTGTCAAGCTCAGAGCAAGATGTTTGGTCTGCTGTTCAAGAGAGGGCACTAGTACAAGCACTAAAGACTTTCCCTAAGGATACCAATCAGAGGTGGGAGAGAGTGGCAGCTGCAGTTCCTGGGAAGACTGTGAACCAATGCAAGAAAAAATTTGCATTGCTGAAGGAGAGCTTCAGAAACAAGAAAAGCTCGGTATAATGTGCTGCACCCCCTTGCCGACTTATAGAAGTGCATGTGGAGATTGGCCGTCTCTGGATGTACCCTTTGAGGTCATATTCTTCTCTTCTCATGGCAGGAATTCAATTTTTGAAATCCATGTCACACGTGAGAAAGAGCATTTTTTCCGGAGGACTCATTTTTGACATACCCTATAGGCAATATCTCAGTACAGAGGGGCTCTGTGCGTGGAAGTTTTCCATTGCCCCAGTTTATAGAAGCTCCTTGATAATTATGTACTTCCATCAGTCAATTAGCATACACTTTGAAGAGAGACTCCAAGCCAAGTTAGTTGGCATGCTATGAGCATTATGGAATTATTTGATCTACTGCGAGATTATGAGGCTGATGCAGATGCCTTTTGAGTTTATAGCAATACTGGCTTCTTCTTTTGCTCGTCTGGTGAATTTTTGTACCGTCATTTTATAGTTTACCGTTTCCATTTTAATGCTGCGAAACACCGATCCTATGGTGATGTTCTGTTCCGATGTAAGTGATGTCTCCTAGAATAGAGATGCTGCATTTCTTTTTTTGTTGGAGCAAGGGCTAGCCGCTAATCTGTGCGTGGAAGTGGAGTTATTGACCAATGCTCTGCAGTCATTTGCAGGGGAATAGGGCTTTGGCAGTAATTCTTCGTGCTTGATCCTTACTGCGTGAATGAAAAGCAATAATGTTGGATTCATGTGAACCTCGCATAGCTTGGGCACTCTCCAGTGCCGGTGCTCAAAGTGGCAATTTTTCTTATGAAGTCTAGAGAAAATCATGCGTTCAATTCTTCTTGAAGGTCAAAATACTTCTTTTCATGGTTTTTGACACTTAGTCAAAGCAATTTGGCTTGTAGCAGCGTTCGCAGGTTAAAACCTCAACTCTTTCTAGGGTGATCTAGGGTGATCAGTTCGAGGATGGGTACCAAAAAGAAGCTGAAGTCAACGCTCTTACGGAAGTGGATTGCTTGCAGATGATGAATTCTGGGATAAAGATGTTCAAAGAAATTATCCCCCCTTCTTTCTTCACTCGTCTTAGAGGTAGTTACCGTCCCGTGGGGGACCGCTACGCACCTTAGGCTATTAAGAATCGCCTTTCGCCGGGTGTGATTACAGAATCCTAGATGCGGAACTTGCCGGGTAAGATGTTGACTTTGCCGTAATTCTAGAACGTACTCTATTATAATCGATTTCCAATTTTTGAAATCTAGAATCTACTTTGTTTGTCTAGAGCCGATTTTGAAACCTATAGTGTTTTTTGAGTAAGGTTTCGGGGCTTACTCAAGAGTCTTTTTTTTTTTTTGGTCCTTTTTTTGTTTATTTTTCTATAGTAAAATCATATGAGGTTATGAGTAACAAAGCAGTTCAAAATAAAAGATGAATGACGGAAATCCCTATTTGCTAAAAACAACAATTTATAAGATGAACACATAGTCACGATACAAAATTCAAACATGTAACATACAACATAAATTATAAAACTTCATTCCCTAATCCTCCACAAAAAAAAAAAAAAAAAAAAAATTAGGGCAAGAGGAAAGACTTCACGAGGAGTTTCGATGAAGAACGAAAGAGTGTTGAGGTTAGAATTTAAGGGAAAAAGAAATCATGGGTTTGGCTTATTAGCTTATAAAATCGGTTCCAAGCAGTCTGGTCTGATTTCCAGGTGGATAAATCAGAACTTGTTCCTGGACTGTTTTTAACTGGTTCCAAATTTTTGGAATCTATTCCTAGACCTATTTTTTAGGTGGTCTGGTCTAGTTTTCGGATAGAACCAGTTTGGTTGCACACCTGTAACTCTTTATGTGGAAAGGAAAAGACCTAGATATGAACATCGGACGCATCTCTTTACCAAAACATAAAGAGCATCGAACCACAGGAATCTAAGAATGAATGAGCCGCATTGTCTGCCCTAGGCCGAACATTTCGAAATGGTGCATCAGATGTGGCTCTCCGAATCCGCGGATCACAATTGCTACTGAACAAATAGTTAAGACAAAGAAAGAATTGCTGGTGCAATTAAATGAAATGATTGACAGATAATAGATGCCGTCACGTCTGTCCTTCATAAACCAGTCGTTTCTTGTATAAGGAGTCCCATTAGCGTTCTTGCCAGCCAGTCAAATTTGTCAGGATCCTTAATGGGGTCCGTGCGATGGCAACCGACACGAATAAGCATTCCTAGCAAAACGGGTTCATAGTAAGGAATTGAAAGTGTCAAAACATAGAGATTGCCAATGGCGATGTCTTTAAAGCGATGATGTCTTTGATGATTCAAGGACCGGTTGTTCCGTGCACGTACCACCAAGCGAAAGTCTAAACAGCACCCTCAAGCTCCTTGTGCTGGACCTGCCCTGCTATGTGGAAATAATGTAGAAAAACTAAGTCTAATGAAAATTCCTGCTCAGTTAGGATTACAGGAAATATTCATCCGCGTCTTTTACCTTGGAGGTAGCAGGTTGAAACGTCGAACAGCTGTGTTCCTTTAAGGATGCGAGAGGGTATACAGCCTTTCGGCATTTGTTGGTGCATATTCCTTTAATGTGAACAGACTGAAGATGTCAATAGACAAAGAAGGTGTTTGACGCCGCTTTGAAACAAGATGCGGGGAAAATTGGCAGATTGGTCATATTTCTGGAGAGACGAAAACGCTCATAAGCATTTCAGTATGCCACTTCACAGTTTTAAACCATTTAAAACAACTTATTACTCGAAATATCTTATCCTGGCATCCTCTGACAGTGAAAAGGAAGCCATTTTGAAGTTTTGGTCCTTGGGCGCATCAATCTCCAAGGTCGGACGTATCTGAACGAGATTTCAGAAGTAGTTCTCAAACAGAATAAACAAATTCATTGAAAATCGTCTTTATAAGGATACCTTCCTCATGTAAAAACATATGACAAGGACAAAAGATCGCGGACCAATCAAACCTCGAAACAGCTCAATATTTGCTTTACTTAATTCAATTGTCACGGTCATCCACCCTTAACAGCAAGCCATTAAGTGATAATATATGGTTGAGTTGCCCATGAAGAAAAACCCGTCAGCTTTGTAGTTATCAAACAATATTTACCTGTGACGAGGCCACCAATCTGTCTAAAAATAATAATAATAAGATACTCATTCAATCCTAGGAATTATCAACTTAAGGAAAGTGTACTTATATTCCGTCCTGCAATATAGAGAAACTCCCAGGGCCATTCCTAGAATATCCGAATATGCACTCAGGCCATCCCTAGAGATCCTGCCCAGAATCACCACCATTTTATACCTCAACTGCTTTCAAAGTTCCGCAGCCAAGGTCTGCACAACATTGACAAGGAACCTGCTTTTGAGATCCTTGTGAATATGTCAATTTCAGTCATCTGTGCCCATCTTCTCATTGAATCTAGTCTCCTGCGACAAAAGTTTGAGCCAACCATGCAAGAATTCAAATATGACTGTTTTTAAAAATTTCTGCCATAGGATGGTCGCAGACATCTGAAAGGTCATCTTACAGAAACTTTAAAGCAGTTTTTGAAAACAACGAGTTGGAAAACTATTGATTTTGAGCTTTCTACCCATTTGTGTTCTTTTTTGTTTGCAATATTCACTTCTAGTTCAGCGAAAGTAGCAATACAAAAAAAAAAAATGTCCTTTGAAGTTCAAAGAGTGGTGGTGATCGTGGATGCCTCAAAAGATGTTAGCCTGAGTGCAATCAAATGGGCCCTGAAAGGCTTACCACGTAAGCCTGGACATAAGCTCCTGCTTCTAGGAGTTCTCCACCAGGTTATTAATCCTAGTACGTTTTCAAAGGCTGGAAAACTGCGTAAGATTTCATACTTTTGTTCTCACTTAGGAAACGGGTACAGGGAAGAGAATGACAGCCTAATTCACCACTAAACCAGTTTTTGTTTGCTAACTTCTTCTCTCTCTTGCACACCCTTCTCTTCGTATATCCAGTGGGCTACAAGAGCAAAGTGGATTCAGCATCCATACTTGGAGCAAATCAGAAGACTGTACGGGAAGAAGTTGCCCGAAAGAAGGAAGAGTACATGAATAATGAGGAACTTAAGGAGATATATCAAGAGTGCAAGAAAGCAGAGGTAATATACCAAAAGTCAGACTTTACACACGCTGCTTCTCTTAAGATCTTTTTACATAGCAAGCAATTAACCACTCAAAAACTGTAATAAAAAGGAACAGAAAGAGATCTAGAGATAAGTACTAGAGAAAAACGCTGCTAACTGTGCTTCCACGACAACAATATACCTTTACCATTCTGATCTTCTAATATGAGGCTTTCCACTTATTTTTCAACCTTTATCTGTCATACGTAGATAGCTTCCTCTCATAGGAATTATTCTTCTATCCAACAAATAAGCAGTTTATGCACTTCAATCCGGGAAATAGCACATCTCAGCTTTGAGATTAAGATGATCATGCTGACAGTTTAGATAACTTTTCAGTCGCAACTATGCTGTTAAGATGCAACCAATTTCCTTGAAATTAGGAAGTGCACTAAAAGCTGCTAATCAAATGCCCAGTGCAGTGTACAGGAGACATTTGTTTACAAACATAAGTTTTCACCACACGATATACTAATTTATTAATTATTTATTCTCACGATTAACTGTTATAAATTGGTACATATGTAGCTTGATAGTTTAAAAGTATCATATGGATGGGACACAATCCCCTTGATGAAAGTGTTTTGGCGAGTTAAACCAAAATTTTCTGAGAATGCTATTACAAAAAACATGCAATAAACAGAAGTTGCATGGCTGGATTGTGTAATAAAATGATCTATTTTTTACATGCCAATTAGCGACACTTACATAAAGTAGCAGTAAGCTTACCATTCCTGTAGCTTCTCAATTATATACTATAAGTACAACAAATTTAATTTAGACGCATCCACAAGCTACTTGGCTATAGACTTTTATTCAGATTATACTAATCACTTCATAAATCAGTTTTAATTAGGTCCTCAATAGTACTGAATATGAATTTGACTGACTTGCCTCTCATTCTCAGATTTGGAATAATTTGACAATTTAAATGAGCACACAACCGGAAGCAGCTCTTTTCACTTTGTACATTAATCTCTGTAGACATGGCCATAGATATCTGGCTGATGACATTAAGGAAATAGCATATTGCTAGATTAGTTGCACAATGATGTTCACAAGTTTTTCTAGATGAACGTGAATTCTTCTTTTGTAGCATAAGGATGAACTAATTTACTTAGCTGCTAGCTAAAGTACTGGGAAAAATTGACGCCATCATTTTATCCTTGTAACCTCTAGGGTAACGAAACAAACTTTGGTTTATGAAATCTCAGATTGACTTCCTAATAGATGTGAAAGCTGGAGCTTCGCCTAAAGTTGTTGCTGTAAAGGCTGCCAAGAGTTTTGAGGCAACATGGGTGATACTTGACAGGTTAGCCAAACTATCATGTTATAATTAGACCTTCCACAACGTAAGACCTCCATTTCTATGCAGTAAAAGCAAAACACGCCAGTCGAGTGATGGTTTTCTCTATATCCATTTTAAAGTCCATAATGCAAACAAGTGATTTTTCTTCCCGTTCTAGACCAGTAAGGGGAAAAATTGCGCATCAAAAACACAACTTTTAGACTTCTATATATTGTCACATCCTTGATGCAGGCAGATGAAGAAGGATAAGAAGTACCTCATGAACAATCTTTCATGTGGAATAGCAAGGGTGAAAAGCAATAACCGCATTGAGAGGTTGAAAGGGCAAAAAGCCAGTGTACACAGTAGAACGTCCACTAGGAAAAGCACTGGTGAGAGTAGAAGCTCTCCAGGTCATGTCACATATTTTGAAATGCTACCCAGTGGCACAGAGGACGAATTGTCTCCCAGGAGTAAGTAATATATTGGCCTCTTGTATCTTGGCGAATACCTTTAAACTCCTATCAACAACACATGCACTTCTTTGAACATTCAAATCTGAGCCTCGTAGAAGCTTCAATCTGCTTCATTGGTTATATTTGCATTCAAGTGATGAGCTGCCATCTAATATAAATATTCTCACCTTATCTTTTAGAACTAGCTTAGACAGTTGCATAGATCAATTCTACAGACATGAAAGACAAAGTCCACATTGTGGGATGAGTTAATGATTAATAGTCAGAAGTCTTCCAAGTTCAAGGAATCTGAATGCAACATCTGATTGGTGGCTGAAAATTGGGTAGAGAAATGCAATTTTCTTCCTTTTTTTCCTCCCAACTAATCTGTACAACAACCCCTGAAAGAAGAAAGTAGAATCACATTATAGTGTTGGAGACATCCCATATTTAAGACTTTTACCGCATAAGAATCAGATATAGGCATGCTCAATATGCTCGCACACAGGGAGGCGTCACAGCATCATATCTATGAAATACTATCCAAGCAAAGCACGATATCAAAATTTATTCTGCAATGAAGACTGCGTCTCAATCTATGATATGTTATTTCAGGCTCTACCAGTCTTCAGAAAATTGACAAAACAAAAGGTGATGGTGCTGGTGCAGAACCCACAAGGCATCCTCCCAGAACATCTGCATTCTATAAATCTTCATCAAGCGAGCAGCTTATCACAACCACGGTTTCAACTTCAACCCTGGGCAACACTGAAGCCTCGAGTTCTAGCTTTACTGAGGACCAGGGCTCCCCACTGTACTTTCGTGATGAGGAGACTACCACAAACACAGAACATGAAACTGCCGGAGAGCAATCCCCATTACTTGCTGCAGACGTGCAAGAGGAAGATAAAACAAATCCAGATAGTGGATTCAGTCTGGAAGATTCACAGGTACATCCCAGCAACAACAGTGATCGCATGGAAGATCATCAACAAAATGAGCAGTTTAAAAGCCCTATATGCTCAATTTGCAAGAATAGACGTCCAAAAGTTGGATGGAAAAGAGACTTCACTTATGCAGAGCTCCAAGCTGCTACAGAAGGATTCTCTCCAAAGAACTTCCTCTCAGAAGGTGGCTTTGGTTCTGTCTATAGAGGAAAGCTGAAAGGGCTGAAAATTGCTGTTAAGCAACATAAAAGTGCCAGTATTCAAGGAGAGAAGGAATTCAAATCTGAAGTTAATGTACTCAGTACAGCCAGGCACGAGAATTTGGTCATGCTGTTAGGATCATGTTCAGAAGGAAATCAGCGGTTGCTTGTATATGAGTATGTGTGCAATGGTTCTCTGGATCAGCATCTGTCCAGTAAGTATCTAAGGCGTTGAAGGCGCACTTGTTCTAATTGTTGCACTATTCTAGTTCCAAGTCGCGTGATAATCTTCCTCACACAAAGTGTGGAACGGGATTTTTCCTGAATATGATATGCAAATAAAACTAATCACCAAGATATGTTTTCATGGTGCAGAACACTCTCGCAGAGCCCTTACTTGGGAAAAAAGGATGAGAATAGCCTTGGGAACTGCAAAAGGTTTACAATATCTTCATGAGAAGAACATCGTCCACAGAGATATGAGACCTAACAACATCCTAGTGACGCATGATTTTGAATCACTGGTAAATCCTACAGGACATCCTTGGATCGTTAAATATTCACTCGAATACTTTTTCAATGGAAAACTAACAAAATTGTGAGATCCTACAACTCTTTTGTCTTCCTAAACAATTATAACTTGTCTTTACAAGTCGTCCTCAAGCTCTTCAAAAGTAAGAAATTAGTTCCAAAAAAAAAAATGATGATACTGTGACAAATTAGTTGGAAATTTTATAATCGGAAATGGACATAAAAGTATCCTTTTTCTGGGATATGTAAAACGTATATTGTCATTAAAAATGTTCTTTACAAGTTTTAGCATCTAATTTAAACTTTCACGAAAGGCGCTATAACAAATCTGGCTAGACTAATACTACATTTAACTCAATCTATTAACCCGGTACAAAACCTATTCTGCCAAACTGAAGTTTGACTAACGAATTGTCTATGTATTAGCTAGGAGATTTTGGTCTTGCCAAAACTCAACGTGAAGACTTGGAATACAGCTCTGAGACAAGACTTGTTGGAACTCTAGGATACTTAGCCCCCGAATATGCAGAATATGGGAAAGTTTCTACCAAGACGGACGTGTACTCCTTTGGGGTCGTTCTGTTGCAGCTGATAACAGGACGGAAGACCACAGATAAATCTCTTGAAGGAAAAAGTCTTGTAGGATGGGTACTCTCTTCATTATGTGCTTCAATATAAAATTTCCTGTTGGCTATATTTACTTCAATAACTGTCTGCAAAAGTGTGGTGCTTAAGTTCTCCAGGTAAGGCAGTCCGAAAACAATTTCTTTAAAAAATTTTCCTTCACTGTATTTTTTCGATAAAACATCAAAGAAAGAAGGCTCCCTATCAAGCATAAAGGAACGGAGCTGCTAGAGGGTGATTTGTTTTCATAAAAGAACAAAAGTTTACTTCCTGTTTTGGTTCATTTGTTTCAGACTGCAAACAGTGGCATGTTGCCAAAAAGATCAGGCAGTCTAACTTGCTCTCCATTTTATTCCCCTGCTTGTGCAACTTAATCCTTTCTTCTGTATACAAGGTTCCTCTACTGACAGCTTATAATGTTTTGCAGGCACGACCACTATTGAAGGAACGAAATTATCCAGATCTGATTGATCGCAGGATTGGGGAGTCCCATGACGTCTACCAACTGTTTTGGATGGTTCGAGTAGCAGAAAAATGTCTCAGCAAGGATCCTCAAAAGAGGATGACCATGGATGTGGTCAGTCTTTCAATTTCACTAATATCTTGCAAGATTAGCAACAACGAAAATCAAAACACACAAAATTGGATGCTGTCTGCCCCTTTAAAATTGGACGCAGATGGCATTGCACTTTCACATTCCTAACCATCTGTAGTTCTTTGTCATACATCTCCTAAGATAAAAGAACACGTACTGACAAAACTAAGACATGGATCTGAATGTATGAACACGGCAACAGAACCACTAGGCATTCTAAAAATCTCGTGACAGTTTTGTCCTATACTCAGTTTCCTCTTGTCCTCCATTAATTGGCCTGGATTTCTGTAGAATGTGCAGTGTCGTAGGTAAATAAATTACTTTCAGTCTAACCTAATAGCAGAACAACTCCTTATTCATAGTTAGTTTCTATTAAATTTATCCTGTACCTCTTACTTATGGGATTATCATGGCTTTAGATACATGTAGCTTCGCTCCAGTTATCGGTTTGAACATTCAGGTTGGACTTGTTATTACAGTATCGGAGCTAGTTTTCAATTCTTCACATCCCATTTCATATTTCAAGTTTGGATTCTTGGTCATCTTATTGCTCCATTATTTCACTCCAAGTCCATTTTTCCATCCAGTTTCATTCAAGTTTGCACATGAGAGGAGCATTAATGTTATCCCACGCTGCTTGCTTACAAGGTTTATCGTAGGCACATGTAACTCGCTTGCTTATGAGGTCTATTGTAGCCACAAGTAACTTAAGTAGTTAGATTTGGACTTTAGCGAAGGAACGAGCATCTGAGCTTGATCAAGAATCTGTTCCCTGCTGATTTATTAGGAATATCTTGCCATTATAAGGGTTTCCTCAGTCTCCCTCCAAAACAAATGCAGGTGGTTGATGTATTGACTTACATAATGGAAGGAAAGGGCGGTTGCTCCATTAGAGACTTCTCCCCAGCAAGATCAGATTCAGCCGGTAGCATGCCAGACTCCACCGAGTCTCAATACGATGACAGAAGCTTCAATGCGGACACAGCACTGATGCATGGCACGGGTTATGCGAGCGGAAGGCTCCTGCCATCGCCTCCAATGAAACCCTTTTCTTCCAGGACTTCCTTAAGTGATGCACAGAGCACAGCTAGCGGCGAAACAACCAGCACAAAGGGCGGAGAAACATTGGGGGACGCCAATGCAGAATCTCTTAAGGATTAGTCATCGCCATAAGATATTAGCTATAGCTACCTTCATCTGGCTTGATGCCACCTGTAACCTTTTTACCAAACTGTGTTCCTTCAATTGTGCAAGACCGAAACGGCGAGCCGATGTAACATGATTCCCGAGGAAGATCTTCGGAGGAAAATTACACCAGTGGACAAAAAGCATGCTTTGCAGCTTCATCATTCATTGCACGTCCAAAGGCGATAGACCCAGTAAAGCAGACAGCAATGTGCGCATGAAGTTGGTAACAACTTCTTTCCATAGGGATGCCGGCCTAGTAGTCATCATCGACTTAACTGAGGAAAAAGGAAATGCATTTCATGTCCGACGTGAAAAACCGAAAGTTCCGTGGCTGTTCTTGTCGTTCTTCATATACATAAAGATTCCGCCACTCAAAGCTCATACGGGGTCATCTTTCCCGCACGTTCTGGGGATCTTGAACGGCAAAAGGTAAAACATATTAGGCCAGTGAGAACTCGATCGAGCGGAAGGACGATTTTTTTTTTTATTTTTTTTTTTCTCTCGTCAAAAGAGAAAGATCAAACTAGTCTCGCAGTGGCGAAAACACGTCGATGCCTTCAACCCGGAAAATGCTTCCCTTCCCCATTGACTATCTCATTCAAACAGCATCGTGCTCTGATCGCAAGATTTCTCGACCACTTTCTTGATGATCCAGTTCAAACCCGGCAGGAGATTGATAACAGTCATAAGCAGAGAGAAAATCGAAGACGATAATCATGTATTCCACTGAAATCTCTTGCTCTCTCTCGCCGACGAACTAGGGAAGGTTGTTCGCTCGAACAGAGGTTGCGGGAAGAAGGCGAGGGCCGAGGGAACTCAAATGGTCATTTCGCGCCAAAAATAAAATAAAATGAAATTCCTAATTTCGGAAGAGGGGCTAATAGATAGTATTTCACAAAAAAGAAAAAGGAAAAAAAAAAAAAAGGAGTCTAATTGATTTTTTCATCGCAAACAGGAGTGATCAGTTCTAGGCGGCCGGTTTCCACCCTAGAAGGGCCGATTCCTAGTCCTAGACCCATCTGGTAAGCGACCATATATAATTTCTCTTTTTCCTACTCTCTGGAAAGTGTTATTGCATAGTCCAAATTACTACATGTTGATAGGACAAGCTCGAGATAAGCTAAACATGACACTCATCTCCACGGACAACACTCTAATGATCATAAAAAACCAAGCTTGAGAGGCGTCGAGGTGAGAATGCTATGTGACCCGAGAGACTGAGAGAAATAACAGAGGCATAAACAATGAGCATACATGACTGAATATGAGCCGAAAAAGAATAAGAATTAGGATTTTGAAAATTTGAAATAACAAGAATTTAAAAAAAAAAAAAAAAAATCTATCCCAATAGTTCGAGTAGGCAGATCCCAATTTTAGGAATCGGTAATCGGTTCCCAAAATTTGATCCAGATCTTCTGCTCACCCCTCATTGTAAATGGTGATTAGTTTGAAAAAGGACAAGATAAAAATTTTAAGCTTAAAGTTGTTGATATTCTTCTACTTCTCTTTTTTTTTTTTTTTTTTTTTGCCGTTTTCTTTTCTTTGATTAATTTTTCTTACGCGATATAAATAATTATGCTAAGAATTTTTTTTTTTATAATTATTCAATTTTCGGGAAACACTAAATTCAAGGCCACAATGATATATCTAAATTGAACGTTTGAAAAACGATGGATAAAATGTTGGAGATATCACAGCAGAATTGCCGAACACTTTCGAAGATTTCAGAAAAAAAAAAAAAAAAAAAAAAAAAAAAAAAGGGGATACCGATTAATTATAGAAACAGAAAACCCGAAAGAAAATAACGCGAACAATCTTAGACTGCGTCAAGCATTCAATACAGGATATTCGGTTATTAAAACAATTATAGAGGAACAAAGTCAACATACACCTAAACGCCTCTGTAGTTCAAAGTTTCACACGGCAAATTCCAAATACCAGATGTCTTAAGAGCAAGAGAACTAAGAAAATCACAGCCAGAATAACATCATGGTGACCTTTGTGCGTTCTGTGCACGACTAGGATTGACAAGACAGATTATCAACAGGAACAGAAGTCGGTTCAGACCTTGGGGAATTCCGGCCTAGCAAATTCTACGGGAGTTCAGGCATTTGACACGCAGAAGGCATGTTGTTCCAGGCACACGAATTAAGTCTCCATTCTTGATCTGAAGTACAAGTTCCAATGCTTTGTTTGTAGTCGTTGCAAAGATCATCTCCAAGAAGCGACACCATGGAATCAGAAATGGTGGATTGATCCTTCAGAGATCCAGAACCGAGTCCAAACCAATCTGAAGCAAGCAAAGCATCAGGCCGCATCAAGTCGCAATGGGCAGGGATTTCATGCTTGCTCTCAGGAGACTGAAGGTTGAAAGGTTCCGGTTTAACATTGTATGCTGCAGAACAACCAAAACAATTGTTATATGCTTAACCCATGAGCCATATGTATCCAGCCTGAAGGAAGGAAAACTTCGGAGACCAGAGAAAAAAGATAGAAGGCACAAACTACAGCAAAGAATGAAAAAGGAATCGAAGATATTTGCAGCCTGCTTTAATCAGGAGCCATTAAACTCGAGGATGTTTAAGTAATGGAGCTCGAATAACTTGCTACATCCATTGTGTCAAATTCCTAAAAGAACAAAAACATTTGCAACCAGAAGAAAAAAAAAAATCATTCCAAGACATACTCACCAGTGAAGGTATCGGGATGTGGTTGTTCATCCAGTGAGCTTCCACTAGTGCTCAAAGGAGTACAACCATTGAAAACTGAAGTTGCAGAATGGCCCACTGGAGAAATGGGGTCACCATACTCTTCCCATTCAGACTTGCAAATATCCAAAGTGGAACTGCTTATATCACCAGGTGTCAGAGCAGATGAATTTGAACTTTTTTCAGGTGAATTATTTTTGGCACTGCTCATAGTCTTCGACTCGTGAACTAAAGCATCCAGCAGCCCACTATTACGTGGAGAAACACACTCTGATTCAGCCTTTCCAGTTCTAGCTGGAGACAGGATAAAATTGTCGACCGATTCAAGTAAAGTAGGAGGGGAAGAAGAAGTGTCCCAGCTACCCAAATCGGGTTCAGAATATTGGAGTGAAGGGAGCTCCAACTTCAAAGCCTCATAAGAGGGCTCAGAAGTAGAGGAATTGCCATTTGAAAAGGAATGGCTACCTTGAACCACACCAAAGGGCAGTGGGTTCTTATCCGGATCATGATCAATCGGAAAAGGATGGACGATAGCTCGAGAAAGTTTCTCGCGGGAATCATCCTCAAATTGATGCATCGAGGGAAACGCATCTTTAAAAATACCAGCATAGCCAGGGTAAAAGGATGCCGATTGACGAAGACGTTTGTGACGAGGCATTGTTGGCTGCACCAAACCACCACATTGAGAAGAAGCAAGACCTTTCATCAGCAAGCCGGTCCGCAGAAATGTCAGAAATTTCAGGAGTATAAGGTAAGACACTGTGGTTGGCCTTGAAACTGTCAAATACAATATCTGGAATCTCATAACCACTGCCCTGCAAGATCTCATGATGACCTTTATTCCCATTGGTCATTCTGCAAAATGTCTGACCTTGTTGACCGTCCTGCAATGCTTGCATGCACAACTCAGCAGGATAAAGAGGTAAGCCAGCACGTTGACGTCTCTTGATTCGCGTGTTCCAATAGTTCTTTATCTCGTTATCTGTACGACCCGGCAGCTAAAAGATGCCAAGAGCAATTGAAAAGGTGAAGAACGTCAGTATGTTGAACTATCCACATAGAAAATAAGTGTAGTAGGACAATGTCGGTGGAAAGAACAGGAACTGACGAATATAACTATTAACAAGTGCAAGAAGGAAAAGGAATTGAAGGTAATGTGCAGTCATGCACAATCAAAGAAAATCATCGAAGTTATCCAACATTCCGTCAGTTGTTTAGTAAATGATCACTTTCATATTCCAAGTCATGAAAGGAACAAGAAAAAATGAAGAGAAAGAAAAGTGTTGCAAATCCTTAATGAACCCTAGGTCCACACAAGGCTGAAGGCCAGTAGAGTAATTGTCCTCAAAAGGTACTCTTTTGCTGTCGAGTGTACATATAAAGGTGCCCTCTGCATCGCCTTGTTGTTTTTTCAAAGCATGCATAAGGAGTTACGTCACTCACGTCTCTTTTGTGAATTCTTTTCTTAGAACGCACTCATCCAGCCAAACAAAACAGAAAGAGACATGATTGGGGCAAAATGCGTCCCAGCATGGATAGATATAATGCTGCTCATAGTGCAAGAATGCCATCTGTGATTAGCAGCAGAAAGTAACAGGAGAGCTGCCAATTATTTTGTAATTCAAAACAACAATTTCAACAAAGCATCACTACCGGTACTTGTATTAGTGAATTCCAAATGCTAAGTTGACTTTCATGAGCAGCCGAATGATCCAAAGGTCTTGCAATGTGAAGCTCACCAGAGTCATTTATTGCAAAGTGCAACTGACCAAGACATACTCATCTGACACGATACCATCTCGATAAAGGAAATATTTAGAATTCTGCTGGTTGCAAATTAACTGTCCCGAGCCTCTCGGGACTATGATAGTTTTTTAAAGGGCAGACTAGTTCTTTCAGGCACTGCAGAATCTTCACATCAAGGAGTAGAGTTCCAAATGACTGTTTCATAGTTTTCAAAAACCTCAAGTAATATTTATACAACGGACTTCAAACATGGTAGAAAACCGACCAATTTCAGAAATTCAGTATAAACTTTTTCAGACTGGAAGCAAATTATTACTCTCCAGTGGTCCGCCTTATTAAACATACCTATATTCAAACAACTTCCAAATTCATTGCATGCCAACACTGGCAATTTTAACCATGCAAGAAGCTATACTGGATACTTTTCATCTAAACCAAAGGAACATTAAACTAAGAGACGTGCATCAGATGCAATCTAATCCACTAACTAAACAATAGATCACATATCTCGTGCAATGCAGGTACGAAAGAAAATCCTTATATTTTAATTTTACTACATGAACTGTGCAGGAAGCAAACAAGAATAATAATGAAAAGTAGAGAAAGCTCCTCCTTCAACATCTAGATAAGGAAGTCGAGCAATTACATGTGCAGCCATGCGGGCCCATTTGTTTCCCATTTTTGAATGGAGTTCCACAATGAGTCTTTCTTCCTCTGCAGAAAATGCTCCTTTCTTCAAGTTTGGCCGCAAGTGATTTGCCCACCGCAACCGGCAACTCTTGCCACAACGAGAAAGCCCTGAGAACTTTTGAACAGCATTCCAATTTCCCTCCCCATGCTTCTTGACATAGTCCACCAAAATGGCATCTTCAGCAGACGTCCATGGACCTTTCTTCAGAACTAATCCGCCATCCTCACTTCCTCCACTCTTACCTTTATCCATCAAAGGGGAGCCAATCTGATCCTGGGAGACTACCCCATCATCACACTCAAATGTTGCGTGGCTCATATCTTTCAATTGTATTTGCACAGAAGACCTTTCCAGAAGTGCAACAGGGCGGTGACAATCTAACTGCCGCAAAACAAAGTTGCGACAGAGCATGTTAGATGCAACGTGGTAGCTAGGGAGACATTCTCAATCTTCCAAGAAAACCATTCAAACTGATAACAATATTTAAAAGTCTCCCTCTTGGCAAAACAAGATATAAAAGCCCACAAAGAGAAGAGACGCCAATCAAAATTGGAGAAGGCCCAAAAACCAAAGCGTATAAACATCTTACAGAAAAAACAATTATAAAGAAAAGGTAGAATCAAGCTTTCATAAAATGCCAATTAAACATATGTTATTAGACAAGTCATCTTCTGAGACTGAAGTCCAATTGGGGTAATGAGGATTTAATAATCACTATGTTCAAAAGAGTCTCATCCAACTTGGCATATCAATAAAGCAAGGCAAAAGCATGGAAGTATAAATAAACCCAGTCCAGTGCTTTGAGATACACTTAAAGCAGAATTCATTTAGCTCACCAACCTTAGAACCACAACGCCATCTACCGCAGAGGATTCCCAACAATTATTACACAACAAAACTGCACAAACTTCAATCAAGACATTACTAGATATAACAGGATCTTTCTTAACAAGACTAAACAATCTCAACAGACGACAATTCAAGCAAACTTTAACCGCTTTCTACAAATCAGATCCAAAGGTCGCAAAAGAGAGATTCTGCCTCCCCCCCCCCCCAACCCATCGCGAAGGAATTGCACACCTGAATCTGACCGCGACAGAGCAGACACGAGATTCCCGAATCGCCAAAAAGGAAACTGCTTTCTCCGACCAATCAATCCACCGCCAATTGGGAATTTCCCAGGTCCAAGGGCCTCGAATTGAGCTAGGCCGCCCAGGAATAGCTAGCTACGCACGGAACACCTGAAACCCGAAAAAAGGAAAAATCATCAAATCAACGGAGAATTCCAAGAAGCTCCGCAGCTGGAAAACTCGTTCCGAACCATCAACTCTCTGTCGCGAATTACGACGAAAGGGGATGGCTCCATCATCAAACAACAACGCGATCGCAGCAAATGCTCTCCGCAGATCCGGAAAACGCAGAAAATCCCCGCCACCCCAAAACAAGAAACGCGGAGAAAACCCTAAGCCTGACCTCGACACGAGAGAGAGCCTAGGAAGCCGCGGACCCTCGGGCAGAAAGTACACGAACGTCGAGATCCAAACGCACACAGACATTCACCATAACAGGAGAGAGAGAAAGCGGCTTTTTGCTCCCTAGAGAGAGAAAGGAAGAGAGAGAGAGAGAGAGAGAGGAAGATTTTTCAGGGAAAGAGGAAGGGGGGGAAGGAGGAGGAAGAGGCGGAGGAGGGAAGGAAATCGATTGAGTGGAGAAATGGCAAAACCGGAGAGAATTCAGGGGAGACAAAAGCGGAGGAGGCAACAGCTTTCCCCCCCGTTTTTCTCTTTTTCTTTTTTTCTTTAATTACTTCCCCCCGATTTTTGCCCCCTCCTTTTCTCTCCCTTTTCCTTTCCTTTATTTCCTCCTTTCCTTTCCGATCAAACATCGTCGTCGCGTTCATGCAAAATCACCATCGTCGACGCACGTCGTGGTCGCCGCCGCCGTGGACGGGCGGAAAAGGAGAGGACCAGGGAGCTTACTCTATCATTTTCCGCCTTCGCTGTCCAGAGATTTCCTCACCTCGCGGACGCCATGATCGGTCGCAGAAGAGATGGAATGGTATCCTCCACTTTCGCGGACCTTTAAAAGAGGCATGAGCCGGAACACCTCTCCCTCTCTCTCTCTCTTTCGTTCACACTCGCACTCGCGCATTCGAATTGGGGAAGAAATTGTTATTAAAAAATTAAAAAAATGAAAGTCGTTCTGACCAAAGTCAAGGAGATTAGACCAGAGTCGCGCGCGGTGCGTACTTTTGAGATTCGACGGGGGAGCGTGGAGCTCAAGCGCGGGACGGCGCGTGGGGACAGGGGGGCTTAATGTGCATGCGGCCGCGATGATGATTGGACACGCGGGATCTGCACATGGAGAGGGGAGGAGAGAGAGGGGATCTCCCTGGTTTCCCGAATTTGGGCTTCTTGGGCTTTTGATGGAATGAACGGGGGTGATTTTTTATTTTTTTTATTTGGTTTTTTTAAAGTTATCTAAATCTTTCCGTAAGAATCAATAAATGAGATCGCTTTTAATATAAATAGCAAAGCCGAACGTGCCGCCTTTTCCTAATGATCATCTAGTGTTATTTTAAATAATTTCCGATTTAGAAACACGAGCTAAAAAATAAATCTTAATAAGAATCAACTCTAAATATACACCGATATCGCAACTCATATTTTAAAGATTTTTGCTTGGTCAAAATAAAGAGTTTTCCATTTTTAGAAACATGACCATTTTTAAAACCATTTTGTCATCGAATTTGACCGATTACTCGTTTTAGCCAAATATTTATTGGATCTCATTTGAAGTGTGTTGAATTTCAAGTTATACGGGAAAAAAATCCGGTCTCTACCCAACATGACCGTGACAATTCGGGAACTTATTTCTTATGGACTCATGCCCTAGTAAAGACACCCCATAAACCACGATTTCATCGAGAACGTCCCAATTTTAGCAAAAGCCACCCAAACCATGTGGCGCAGCACCATCTCCCTCTCTCGGTCAGACAAAAGGCATCGCGAATAATCCCCCTCTTTTCTCCTCAAGTTGAGCAGTTCGTGAGGTCATCGCTTTATCCCGGAAAATAATTGCCCCTTTCTCGGAAACTTCATATTCCCCTTCATCGATTTTCCATATTCGTCCCCTTATCCGGGCTCTGCTCATCCATTGGATCGCGGCCTTAGATCCCGCTTCACTAATGCCCGCGTTTCGGACGACTCGAGAGGCGTGAAGACGGAAGAGAAGATGGCGGAGTCTTTTGCCAAGGTGGGGTGGGGGGTGAGGAGTCATGCAAGTGATGAGGAGAACCCTTTGACCGCGTCGGGTCGAGCATTTTCAGGAAAGGGAACGAAGGTCATCTATCTCCACACGATCCAAAGCGGACCGAACTCCGAAAGGGGGACGAAGAAAAGGGGAAACGGGAGCGACCCAGTTGTCTTTTGTCTCCTCTCGAGTTTCGTATCCAAAAAGGCAGGTCCCCAGATTGGCTGGTCGGAGGAGTTTCAGAGATTTTCCACCGCCCGTTCTTTACATTTTCGAGCAAGTCGACAGCCGAACACTTGGATAGGCACAGATCACCACCGCCCCCACATTGTTATTTCGCTTTCGTCAGGCAGCGACAACCAGGGAAATACCCTCAAAGCTGACATATCGCCGATGCTGCTCGTATATTATGGTATTTTCCAGGAAAACGACAGGCTTGCGGCCAGAAAAAGGAGGCTGCCTAACCTCACGGAGACGGGAAAGCGGGAAAAGAAAAGGGACAGATTCGTGGAACGTGCGTGTGAAAATCGTGACCAAAAAACACAAAAGTATCAAAGCGGGGTTTGGACTTGGAGGGAAGGGAGGCTATGGGAATCTAAAAGCTCTTGCGTATCGTTTTCTCTTTTTATAAATTCCGAGTGGAGAGAACAGGAGTCCCCAATTGCGGGCGAATGATGTGAGCGGATTGCAGAGGATGCATGCCCGTCTAATGCCGCCAAATGCATGACGCCGGCGTCAAGGCTTACGTGATCCGCCGTCTTCTTCTTTCTCCGTTCTTGATTGGAGGAATTATCCTTCGGCGGTGACGCATTTCGTTTGGTTTTTTGTCCTAGGGGCTTTGTTCTTTGATCGAGAAAGAGACGAATGGAAAATCAAATATGGAGCTGTGGAGGCGCGAAATGATGAGGGAAACTACAGCTCGTGGTTTGAATGGGCCCTCTTTGTTAGCGACGGACTCGACAAGTTCGGGCCCAACTGGACAAGAAACAGCGAACATGCTTTGCACATAAAAAAAAAAAAAAAAAAAAAAAAAGGACTTCGTCGGTGATAGGTGGCATGGAGAAGTGTTTGAACTCTACTTCACGCCGCTTCTAATTCCTTGGTCAATTTATCAGAAACTCGAATGTCCTGCTCACATTAAAATGAAAGGAAGATGTAGATTCAAGATGGTACGGGATCACGGAATCTTGCATCATAAGTTATGGAAGGCGCCAAGGGCCAACAAGAAATTTTCGTCGGTGCTTGCGCAAAATGAGAAGCCTTGGCCATCCGGGCAGACTTGGATGAGCTGTAGGCAAGGAAGGTTGGATACTCCTTTACGGCAATCGCCCTAGCTTCACACACTTAAGGATTGTAATTAACTTAGAACTCGGGCAATTATTAATTGTGTTTCACATGAAACATCATGACATCACAAGTAAAACAAAAGGAGAGACGGTGGTGCCAAAACTCATTGTGCGCACATGAAGAAGGTTTGCCTCGATTAGATTGTTCTCTGTTGTAGATAATCTACTTTGAACATGCAGTACGTGAGCTCAAGTTTTCCTTTTCCTAGAATGAGACAACCAAAATGATGGTAGAAACAAAGAATTGTACCAGAGACGCCGACCACAGTTTCAGGGCTAGAAATTAGGTAAAATGGGAGGCCAATCACTTTAATGATGGCACGAGCCAACGTGGTCCTGTTGCAACCTGGTGGCACCTTCAGGCTTCAGCACCTCCTTGGTTCCCCCTAAATCCCAAAACCTCAGCCCTTCGTTCCCCCTTCAGTGCCATGCCGTCAATCCAAGTCGAACCCAAACCCTTCATCGCATTATCAACTCTCTTGGGCCCTTTTATTCCTTGTGTCACCGTCACAAGGTTCCCATGATCAAGGGATGGTCCATAATCAAAAAAGACTCCTAAGATCATCCAAGGTTTGCCCAAGAACTTCCGAAACTTTCTTAGAGATGGGTGAAACGTTAATTGCGCTGAGAATCTAGAACTCTCTCGGCATAAATGCCGATATGGGATAGATTAGAACATAGGATCTTGTCTGCCGAATCAAAGGGCGATCAATGATTGTAATCCGAAAATCTCGTTGTATTCATCCAACCATTTCATGATCAAAATTTTATTTTTTGTTCTTAACTTCTTTCTCTATAAACTTTCTCTCTTTATAATTCGGGTGAGCTTAAGTAGTCAATCGATCCAATGAAGACTTGGTTTAGGCGCTCCAACAATCCCAAACAATCTAAGAAAGACTAAATCACCGCACAGTCTCGATCCCAAAACGATTTGTGTGACACTTGCCTCTGCCTCAATATTCTTCTCGATTGTAATCTTTGCATCTTGCTTGAGCTCGTCAGGTTGAGGGTCACGGTAGCTCGCCTGCAGCTTCGACTCCACATTCTGCTCATCAATCACAACCTCGTGGTTAATGGTTTCGCAATCGCCACCTCCCCAGCCTCTTTTTTGAGGAACTGCATCTCTTGCTCCATTTGTCCTTTGCTCCGTTCGTCCTAGGAACGTAGTTCCAATCCTTCTTCCCTTTTGCTATCAATTCCTCTTCTTACGGACGATTGTAGGGCTTTGCGGAGGGCGGTCACAACTCGATACGCCGGTACTTGAGGAAGCTCGCGCGGAGACGCCCGGTAAGGTCTTCCGTGGTCGAGCCGTCGTGCTTCAATGACTCCAACCAACGGCCGAGGAGGTGCTTGCTCCCGGTCGACGGTGGCAGCGTGCCTTCTTTTCATTCGCACTGCCTACAAGAACTGAAATGACGGTCTCTCATAGTGCATATGATTGCTTGCGCAGAAAGTTGGTAAAACAAGCCGCTAAAATATATTTTATGTAAAGTTCCCACTAAAATTGGAAAATTATATGCCAGATGGATTTATTTTTTATGTTTTCATTTCGACAATTACAAGTCTTTCGAATTAAAAGAAAAGAGAGATATATGAGTAGTGAAATTTGTATTTAAAGGTTGAGGAGGGTGGGACAATGTATTCAAATCCATCTTTAACAAAACATTGTGATAAATATTGTGTAATTTCTTGCTCAGAGCGCATTAAGATGACAAATTTGAACAGTAGATAAAATCCAAATTTAAATACTGGGAAATGCACAATCCAACCAACATTCATCTTATCTTGCAGTAACTCATTATTTTCTTTTTATATATCAAATTTGCAATTATTATTTAATTATTGTGCACTTGAAGCATCTTTTTTTTTTTTTTTTCATTTCATCACGTGACTATAAGAGACACTTAACACACAAACTTGATCAATGGGCGGGCTTAGGTAGGGTTGGGTCTTGTACCGAACCCAACAACTCTCCCTGCCCATGATATCTCTTTATACCAAGACCTAGCCTAATCGAGCCATAGCGTGCATGAATGACTTGCCTAGACCATTGAGACATACTTAGGTTTGGCAATCTAAGCACGTCAATAGGTTGATGGTCAAAATTATTTTAGAGTACCACGACTTTTTTAAAAAAAAAAATTATTTGATTAGCCGAGCTCGTCAATAGGCTCAATATCGAATTTTAAAAAGTTTGTCGTGTGTTTGAAGATAGATAAGAAATCGTTCAGATTGCCATCACTATAGAGGACAGAACATGTTAAGGATAGTTTTAGAAATTTGAAAGCGAGACGGAGGAATCAAGCTCTTCCTTAACGCCGACAAGGACTACTATAGATCCGGGTCATGCAGAAGAAGTTTGACAACTCTGATGGGCAATAAATTTTTCTCAAATAATTTGAAATTGGCGAAAGCATAAGTTCAAGAGGGTGAATTATCCTGTACTGGCTTTCAAAACAAGCAATTCTACTCTTACTTAACAAAATATGTATTTTTTAATTTTTTAAAATCCCATAGTTGTTTTTTTTTTTTTTAAAGCTAACTAAAAACCCATCTATGTGAGATTTCACTTTTAAAACCACAGCTAAAAGCATATCTCTGTTTATCTCTTTATCAATGAATCTATCTATCCATAGGTATAAAATCAATTTATTATAGTCAGGAACAATTACTTTCATCTTTGAAATTCCATTTGATTACCCTTTGAGCCAATTTGATTTGTGTATTTTTTTTTGTCGAAATTTTAGAATAGTTGTCCAAAAAGGATATCGTGGTAATTGAAAGCCGATTATCCTTAGCCAAAGGATACAGATGTTAAATAAGGAAAAGGTAAAATATGTGGATTTGGTGGATTAGAAAATGGACTAGATGCTTTTAGGATAAGAAATATATTCAACTGCTTTTTAAACACAACATGATAACCTTTTTTATTTTATTTTATTATTATCCTCTTACAGTTCATCTAATGAAATTTATTAGTAAAATTTCGAGATCAAAATTATCTCTAAGCTCAATTGATGTATAGAAGAGACTCAGGATACATTTCGAAAGAAGATTAAACTTGAACCTAATCTCATGATTTTACTTCACGAAAGATGTTTTCGCTCAATAAATGTAAATAATTTTAATGCGCGCAAAGTAGTATATAATTTATATGCTAACGTAGGTCGAAAGTGTTAAAAAAAAAATTCTCGAAAAAATAAACAGGAAGCGTGCACGGAAATAGTTCCGCCCTCGGATGACCAAAACGATCCAAATGGGCAGAAGCAATAGGGACCGTCCGATGCATCGGAACCCGACGACCGATTAAACAAGGGAGGAGCAGTTAATAATATCAGCCGCGAAGCGAAACAACGGTACGCAACAAAAGGAAACGTGAGCGTGACAAACAACGAAGAGATTCTCTGAAAACAACTACGCTAACGCATGCCCTAGATTCCCTCGACCCCCCTCGCTCATCGGACGGTCACCACGCGACGCAGACAAATTCCCCCCGTACGCTACACCACACCCCAAAATTCACCGTCGCATAAAAGCGCTGCCCCCTCCCCTCTTTCTCTCTCCATTGCAAGCAGCCGAGACAAACTCCGACCATCCACTCTCTCTCTTTCTCTCTCTACCCCTCGCCGCTCGCCGCGAGGCTTTCGCGTTCCGTGTTCAGTTTCTCCGCTTCGACCGCGCTCCGCTCGCTCGCCCCCCCAATCGACGGCCGCCACGACTCTCGCCGGATCTCAGATCCGCCGCCCGGCGCCCCGTGATCGGAGGGAGGGAAATGATCCCGGACTGCTACTGATAAATCCTCGATCACCGATAGCGGTATTTGTCTCTGCGCCTCTCTGGGATTTGGCTTGATTCTGTGCCGTCGGTCGGTCTGTCGTCGTCGCTTCGCTTGGCTCGATTCCGGACCGGCCCCGCCCGCCGCCCGCCGCCGCCTCTCCGGAATCGCCATTCTCCGGAGTGAGTCCGTCCGTCCGTCCGTCGCGATGTGCATTGCGGCCGATGCTGCGCGCGATCGGTGGTCGCGTCGTCGGTCTCGGGAGTGAGCCTCCCGCATTCGGCGGCCTGATGGCGGATGATCACTGCGGTGTTGGTTTGGGGGAGTGCGGTTTCGAGCGCGAAATCCTTGGGCAAGCGTCGGGGGAGTTGTACGCCGGCGGCTGATCGCTGATCGATGCGTTTACCTGGTTTAATTAAGTTCATCTGGACCGAATATTGACATCATTGATTAAATACGGTTTTCGGCGACAATGTTCGCCGGAGAGCTTTGACCTCATTCCAGTTAAACAAAGCTTAAAACTCTGCTAAACTCCTGATTGGTCCTCTAATGTGGAAATGGATGTCCTAGTTTTGGTAGGGACAAATTAACTTAAGAAGCAAACCGGTTTCGCCGTCTTTTCCATTTTCGAAAGGAAGGGTAATTAGTGAAGTCTTTGCTGGAATTCCTTGATTTTCAAGCCGGTTGCTTGTGCGTGGATTTTGGTCCTCCGTTTATCATGGACAGATTGGCTGTCTTCTAATAACTTGGCATTTGGTTTTTTGTGGTGTCAGATTTAATAATCATGGAGAGCTTGGCACAACTAGAGGCGCTGTGCGAGAGGTTGTACAATTCTCAGGACTCAGCTGAACGGGCACACGCCGAGAACACTCTGAAATGCTTCTCGGTTAACACAGATTACATCTCGCAGTGCCAGTATATCCTTGACAATGCTTTGACCCCTTATGCATTGATGCTCGCTAGTTCGAGCTTATTAAAGCAAGTCACCGAGCATACCCTTGCTCTACAGCTGCGTCTTGATATCCGTAATCTTCTAGACTCCAACAGTCTACTAACATACTCATTTGGTTATTATGTCTGCTTTCTTTTATTTTCTTTTTTTGGATTTGTCTCGTTGACTAAATCTGTCGGTTTTCTTTATAGGAAACTACCTGATTAACTATCTTGCAACCAGAGGACCAAAACTACAGCCTTTTGTAACGGCATCATTGATTCAACTTCTGTGCCGTATAACGAAGTTCGGGTGGTTTGATGATGACAGATTTCGTGATGTGGTGAAAGAAGCGATGGACTTTTTGAGCCAGGTCTATATTAATATTCATCGAGCACTCTCAGTTGTTATTCATGTACAAATTCACACTTTTGTACTTTGCTGCCTGTTGTGCATGCACATTTGTCGATGCATTTTACGTGTAATCCACCTTGCATCTCTAATGTTAAATTAGTTTCCACGAACTAATCTATTGTATGAAGGAAGGATAATTAAACCAACGTCAGATATGATGTGGATGTCTAACTTGGGAAAATGTCATGTCACCTAAATATCGGGATTATCTTGTGATTCTCCTCTGCTTATGGTCCTGCGACCTTTCAATCCCTATTAATTGTTGATCCTGCCCTATTGGAAACTGGTGCTTATTATTCTATAGTGGAGGAATCACCTAATTGCATTTAAAGACACGTTCTTCTCCTTCTTTTAATTAGTGAAAAAAAATTGCCTAATTGCATTTCTCACCATATCATTCTTTAGGACTAGTTTCGCTTCGTCATTGATGGTAGACTCATTTATTATGCGATTCCTCTATTCAAATCATTACCTTTGTTTATAAAGGAAAGTTGCTTTACTGTTTCCTTCTACAGCTAAGAGTTGATAGACACGTTGCATGAGATATCTAGGAACTTTTCTAAAACACATAATCCCGTTTGTAATGTGTGCACTTTCTTATAGAAACACCAGCTAGATAGGTGCGGTTTTCACCTTGATGGGTCTTGCTCTATGCATAGTTCTCGGGATTGGATGGAGCTGCCTCCACTTTCTTGTTATTGTAACTGCTAAGTATATTCTGTCATGACGGTATCCTTTTTGATGTTCTATTTGTCCACAGGCAACATCTGATCATTATGCCATTGGTTTGAAGATATTGAATCAGCTTGTTTCAGAAATGAACCAGGTTGGGATTTTTTGTACCTTCTCTTTATTTTTCTTGAACACTACTTTTATATCTGATACAAGAATTATTTCTTATTCCATGACAATTTGACAGTGTTTAATTACATAAGCATCCGATATTATGTTCATCTTAAGTATGAGTCAACAGAAGTACGAGTTTTGACTATCCTCACTGATTTTTCTGAGCAAGATATGAGATATTGTGTTTGGCTTTAAGGTTCTTTGTGGAGGAGAAAAAGTGATGAATATTTTTTTGAGATTGTTTTTGTTACTTCTCTTGTAGGAAATATAGTGATGATTACTGTTTGGACTATTCTTCCTTTTGTTTCCTTGGAATTTCTTAGAGATTTCTTCATTTCGTGGTCGTGCAGTCTTACGTAGGCCTGCCATCAACACACCACAGAAGGGTTGCTTGCTCCTTTAGGGATCAATCACTTTCCCAGATATTCCAGATATCCTTGACATCTCTGCATCAACTGAAAAATGATGGTTAGTGGACAAAGGAAATAATCATAAACAACTTTTTAAACCTTTTAGTGATGTATCCTGCTTAAAAATCTGTTTGCTTCAATGCTGTATGTGCAGTAGCAAGTCGTCTACAGGAGCTAGCACTCTCGCTCACTCTTAAGTGTTTGTCATTTGATTTTGTGGGGACCTCTATTGATGAAAGTTCAGAAGAGTTTGGTACGGTTCAGGTATGTTTCTTTGTATTTTTTTTTTTTTATAATCAAATATTTGTGTTGAAATGACTTAATATGATCTTATGACTATAGATTCCATCATCTTGGAGGATGGTTTTGGAGGATCCTTCTACTCTCCAGATCTTTTTTGATTATTATGCTATTGGAAATGCTCCTCTTTCAAAAGAGGTATGGTTTTCCATTCATTTTTCATATTGCTTGGCATGCCACTACTATCTTGCCTGGTAGCTTGAAATTTAGTTGCTTCTTTTTCGGTAGCATTCATAGATGTAGATTAAGTTAGCTATTAGCCAAAAATGCATTGATTGTCCCATCACACTCTTTATCTTGGGAAGTATTGTCTGTTCCGATAAGTTGCGCTAGGAAAGGTAAGGATCTTTTTTGAAGCGTTCTCTTTTAAATAATTAATTAATCGGTCTATTAATCACCATATTTTGCTTGACAATCAAGACTCAGTTAAGTCAATATTTCTCTAAAATTTTGCATTCGGACAGTTATCAACTATAGCAGTTTACGACTTTCAGATTTAATGCCTAGGGATACAGACTTTGTGATGGTTTGCTTGAACTGAAAATTTGTTGTTGCATATTTTCAAGGGTAGTATCTACCGTATTTTACTTCTTAAGCAGATTTTATCTGATGAATTTTGTGCAAATCGACGCTTCAGATAGTCTTGGACATGATACTTGCCATTTACTTGATGTACTCTTAGGATCTATCCTATAGCAATGTGAAATAGATATCACCCTTAATTACATCTTAATCATGAGAAGGACGGCATGGATTTTAGGTTTAAGTTCAGATGCTTGTCTTTGCAACCGATAGAGTCCTTGTTTTTCAGATTACTCCAGCTTGATGAGTTATCGTGCTTTTTCTGATGTTTTTTGAACTTAGAAGTTGTGTTGGTAGTTGAATCATAATTGGTAGGTTTAAGAAGGGGTTGTTGATAATGACTTTATACTGTGACAGGGTGAGTGGTTCTGTGTTTTGCCAGCGTATCGGGTTTATTTATCTGTGTTTTCTCCATGACCGGCATTGAAAGTACCCTGTCATTTCTGTCATTTATTTATATTTTGGTTAAATTTTTAGGAAGAGACTCGATGGTTGATTTCTTCCCTGTCTATGGAGTATTATTCTTTATCAATGAGCTCGCTGGAAATTTCTAATTGATCAGAAGTTTCTACTTCTGTTCTTCAGGCACTGGAATGCTTGGTGCGCTTAGCTTCAGTAAGACGTTCTCTGTTTACGAATGATGCTGCTCGTTCCAAGTTCTTGGCGCATCTGATGACGGGAACTAAAGAAATTTTGCAAACAGGACAAGGTAGTATTTGCTTACTTGGGTTGATAATTTGTCCGAATATTGCATTGTGCATGATGAAGTTTATTACAATGGTAATTGCTAACTATTATGGAGAAATTTTTTGCTGCATGATGTGCTATGCTTTTATGACTTCTCTCCTCCACTTCTGGTTTAAAAAATTTGTTGATCTGGTGTTAGGTCTTGCTGATCATGACAATTACCATGAGTTTTGTCGACTTCTCGGGCGCTTTAGAGTAAATTATCAGGTATTGTACTTATTGGCTGCTTCTTTACTGTGGTGCTATCCACACTTGACCTTTTCAAGTTTTAGTATGAACATGTGCTATAGGTGTGTTTGCACTTGATAGGCGTATGGATTTATGCACTTAGCATCGACATATTTGCTTGTATATTTGTTGTTATTTCTTTGTTTCTTTTCCATGTACCCTTGGTAATTGGACAGTGAATCAACCTTTTTAGACTTAACTGACTGGAACTTAAAATGAATGAAGCTAAGTAAACCCAGATAATGCTAACTGGACCTAAGGTGACTGAGTGTGAAGGGTCCCAACCAGAAAAACAGAACCCAGAACAACCAAGGCTTCATGCTGTTTGTTTCCCTTTATTGTAGTTTATTAATTATTTGATACAATTTTGAATCTACCCTAATTATAAGGTCATTTTAAAGTGTGTATAATATTGATTTTGGTTATGTAATGAGTAAGTGCCCTTTTCCTATGATCTCGTGTGTCTGCACTTGATAGGCATATGGATTTATGCACTTAGCATCAACATATTTATTTGTATATTTGTTGCCATTTCTTTGTTTCTTTTCCATATACACTTGGTAATTGGACGGTGAATCAACCTTTTGGGACTTAACTAACTGGAACTTAAAATGAATGAAGCTAAGTAAGACCCTGATAATGCTAACTGGACCTAAGGTGACTGGAGTATGAAGGGTCCCGACCAGAAAAACAGAACCCAAAACAACCAAGGCTTCATGCTGTTTGTTTCCCTTTGTTGTAGTTTATTAATTATTTGATACAATTTTGAATCTAACCTAATTATAAGGTCATTTTAAAGTGCGAATTATATAGTATTGATTTTTGGTTATGTAATGAGTAAGCGCCCTTTTCCTGTTTTCTCGCATATACTTGGAGTGCTCATGTTTCTTTCCAACTCATTATCTAATTCAGAATTTGTCACTGTTAAGCATTTGGAACAATTGGTTGTGTTCATTTGAGTTCTTGAAAATCTAATGTAGTTGTCAGAACTTGTCAATGTGGAAGGCTACGGTGACTGGATACGGTTGGTAGCGGCGTTTACTTTAAAGTCCTTGCAATCTTGGCAGGTTTGTTGATGCCTTGTTCTATTTTTCACGTCATGATCCCCATTGTGTACATACTAATAATTGCCTTTTCATCAGTGGGCTAGCAGCAGTGTATACTACCTTCTGGGATTGTGGTCAAGATTGGTGACATCTGTACCCTACTTGAAGGGTGATGCACCAAGCTTGCTGGAGGAGTTTGTGCCTAAGATCACCGAAGGATTTATTACTTCACGGTTTGATTCCATACAGGTTGCTTATTGTTGCGGTGACTATGTGTTGCTTTTGTTGCTTTTCAAAAGGTATTTTTTTATTGACTTCTAAATGTGCTGCACAGGCTGGATTTCCAGATGATCCCTCAGAGAACCCATTGGACAATGTTGAACTTCTTCAGGATCAGCTTGACTGCTTCCCTTATCTCTGTAGATTTCAGGTTCTGATATCTTTCACATTGTTTATTTATTTCTATTTGTTTTCAATTATATTATTGCTGGTTGTTTTTGGTTAAAAAAATTGAGAAGAGCCAGCCAATTATATGATGTATTTTTGGTCGAATTGCCTAGATGTCTTATGGAATTTATCTCTTTTATTTTGTGTTGCAGTATGAGAGCAGTAGTTTGTACATAATACAAATGATGGAGCCTATTTTGCAAAAATACACGGTATATCTCTATTGCGTTGGCGTATTTTTCCTGAATTTGATGAGATGGGACCAATATGCAATCAATTACTTTTCTGTAGGAGAGAGCACGATTAGCAGGAGGTGACAGTAGTGATCTGTCGATTATTGAAGCTAAACTGGCTTGGATTGTCCATATAATTGCCGCTATAGTCAAAATGAAGCAATGCGTTGGTTGCAGGTAACATTTCTGTACATATCTTCCTATTGCTATTAATGAATAGACCCACAATGTTTTATTTGGAGGCAACATACGAGGAAAGATCCATTCATGAAAGTTAGGCGCATTTAGATGTTAAATGTTGCTATAATTTACTTTTGACATCATTTGGTGCAGTATGGAGTCACAAGAAGTGCTTGATGCAGAACTTTCTGCTCGTGTTCTGCAGTTAATTAATGTGACAGACACTGGGTTGCACAGTCAGGTAACTTGGCAATCATACATATCCAATTTAGAAATTTATTCTAAAATGAGACATTGAGGTTCATTTGGCTATGGATGAACTTTCATTTTTCATCTTACCTAATACATTTTGGACTCTTTAACTGTGTGTTTTGGTTTATGAAGTTGAATGGTCAAGATATCCTTGTGAGAATTGCTGTGGCTTTGCCTCCTTCCCCTTTTCCTCACATCAATAAGCTAGATTCTTAAAGGTCTTCAGTTATATAGATGGGATCATGGCAAAAATTGGTCCTATTCCTTTTGCTCCTCTTATTGGATCAGTTTCTCTCTTGAGCTACTGAGTTCTGGTCTTTTATATTTCCCCTTCCGGGTATATTTTTTTCATATATGGCTGTTTTTGTTTAAGGTGTAAGATTGTTATGTCAGGTAGTCTTTGCCAATACAAATTTTTTTACTAAGTGAAGCGTTTGACACATTCTTTGATCATTAAATTAGCTGTTGCTAATTAGTGGAGATTGTCATAGTCATATTCCACTCTTTCCTTTTTCTATCACTCCATTTGTAGATATTGCAGGTCTCTATTGCATTAATAACATCTTTGTCATTCCTTGTCACAGAGATATGGTGAACTGAGCAAGCAAAGGCTTGATCGAGCATTACTTACCTTCTTTCAGCACTTCAGAAAGTCTTATGTTGGTGATCAGGCAATGCATTCCTCAAAAGTAATTATGCTGATGCTATTTTTATGAGATTTCTTCATCTAGTCTCATGTATATCCTTACAATTTCTTGTTGTTCTGTTGCAGCAGTTATACGCCCGGTTGTCTGAGCTTCTCGGAGTTCATGATCATTTGTTACTTTTGAATGTGATTATGAGCAAGATTGCTACCAATCTTAAATGCTACACTGAGGTGAAATTTTATTTATCTTGTCTTTTTGCAATATTTATGGTTATTGTTTCTCTCTTGATTCTTTATTTCTATTTCCATTTTAGAGTGAAGAAGTCATCGATCACACCTTAAGTTTGTTTTTGGAGCTGGCTTCGGGGTTAGTCATTAAATAAGTCTCTTCAACTATTGAGCAGTTCAGTTGTTTTTGTGTCCTTTACAATTTTAACATATTTTTTGTTTCCTTCTAATTTCTATAGCTACATGACTGGAAAGCTCCTTTTGAAGTTGGACTCTGTTAAATTCATAATTGCAAATCACACGGTAATTCTAGCTTTATAATTTTTCTGCTTCTTTATTTTCCCTACCCTTGCAGGTGATTTGCAATATTTAATCTGCTTTTTTTGCCCCATGCTTATGAATGCAGAGGGAGCACTTTCCATTTTTGGAGGAATACAGATGCTCGCGCAGCAGGACAACATTCTATTATATTATCGGCTGGCTAATTTTTCTGGAGGATAGCCCCTTGAAATTTAAATCATCGATGGAGCCCCTATTGCAAGTAAGCTTTCTTTTACTGTGATTCATTTGGTAACATTTGAAGTGCCTTACTAATTAATTTAATTTTTCTTTTCCATTCTCATGGTTTTTTTTTCTTTTGTTCTTGATTTGGGATGCATTTGCTCCCGTCAATGTGAAATGCTCGTGTCAACACATTTTGATAGGATTTTGTCAATGAGTGCCCATGGACACTAGTTAAGGTTCAAATTAAGGAAATTTTGCAGTTTGCAATGTACCTGGTTGACATGACTTGGTGCCTCAGCTTTGTTTTTTTTCCTCATGATATGAGCATTCCCATACAGCATCTTGGGTTGAGGGGGTGGGATGTCATAATCCTTAATGGCCTTTCCTTTGACCTGCGATGGGGGTCAGCTTCTCAGTTTAATCTGAGAGGAAAGCTAATGCAGTCTCATTCCTACTTCCCTTACAATTCTCCAGAACAACAGAGAAATTGTTTTGATCTGAGACGGATACCTTTTTTGTTTGCTCAATATCCTGTTATGTGTAGTCACTGTTTTGAAAATGGAATAATATGAAAATAAGTATACTAGACGTGCACTTGTTATCTTTTTGACCAGACTCAGGGCACTTGTTAACTTTACCCTTTCTATTAAATGATAAATGAGTGATAAGATTGATGTTTTAGGCACTCTTGCATCTGAAGGTTTCATTCTGTGATAACGATGCACCTTACATGCCTCTAGTCAGCTTCCTCATGGCATATGGTGTAGTGTTTCAATCTGATTTTCATTCCAAGTTGTTTTTCTTTCCGTTTCAGGTTTTCATAAGCTTGGAATCAACACCTGACTCAATGTTCCGTACAGATGCTGTAAAGTATGCATTGATTGGGTTAATGAGGGATCTGAGAGGAATTGCAATGGCTACAAATAGGCACGTGTTCTAATATTATGTTTGAACATGCTTGACAGTGTTAAAGTATAAGCTGTGATAATGAAAAACTTTGGTCTTGCAGTCGGAGAACATATGGGCTTCTTTTCGATTGGCTATATCCAGCTCATATGCCGCTTCTTTTGAAAGGCATATCTCATTGGTCTGATACGCCAGAGGTATGTTTTAGGTGGTTAATTATGTTTCATGCAGAGAACTGGACACATGCACATATTTGCTTTCTTCCAGTTGAGTACTTGAGGCATTTGATTGTCCTTGGATTTTTCCCAGTTTGCCTGTGGTCGTTTTTTTTATTCTCATTGCTCAGGCTAGGATGTGAATGCTGCTGACTGGTAACCTATGCCTCAGCCCCCCAAACTTATGCCTATTGACCTGTGTTTGTCCTGTCTGGATGCAGTCCTATGATCATTACTTTTTGAAGCAAAGATGATTTTTTTTGTCCTGATTACTGTTGTTTAATCATGTCTTATTTTTGTGTGTGGCGCATATGCTCTGGTTGACACTCATTGGTTATTGCTTTGAATATTTTGCAATTGATAAGTCATTTTATGGTTGAAAAATGCAGGTTACTACCCCAATGTTGAAATTCATGGCTGAGTTTGTGTTGAACAAAGCCCAGCGTCTTACTTTTGATTCATCTTCGCCCAACGGAATACTTCTTTTCCGTGAAGTCAGTAAATTGATTGTAGCCTATGGGTCAAGAATATTGTCCCTCCCAAATGCCGCTGATATATATGCTTTCAAGTACAAGGGAATCTGGATTTCTTTCACTATTCTGTCTAGAGGTAAGAGTTTCCATTGATTATAAGTATGTTCTTCCTGTTTCTCTTTCTGAATGGATAATTATTAAATGGCCCATTCAGTTCAGCACATATTTTCTTAGTATTTGCAGCACTGATATAAACTAATAATGGAAGAATTAGGAGAGTATGTGTGTGTATATATATATAGAGGAGGAAAAGATGGTTTGTTAGCCAGAGTGGAATGGTCCTGACTCTACCCACTTTTAGCCTTGTGAGAGGGCCCTTGTCCTCCATATTTTGTTGGTAGCTTGGTATAATGAGCAAAAGTGGTGACAAAAATTCTACCTTTGTTGTCTACTTCCACTCAATTCGGTGAGTTGAGTAGTAGACTTTAGGGTCATTGTCAGGTTTCTGTTCTACCAAGCAGCTGATAGTGCCCACTCCATTAAGGAAAAAGCAAATGACCAATATTTTGACGTGGGTACGAATGAATTTTTCTCACAACAGAGTGTTTTGATATTTTTGATAAAGTTTGTTGTTTTAATGCACACCTAATTTCAAAAAATATTTTATCATTAAGCAAATTCTTTCACTTATTTTATGCCGACAGCTTCACCTGAGTCACCATATGGGCAATGGAAAAAAATCTGTTTAATTTATTTGTTGCTCATTCACTGCCTATAAAGTCGCTCTATGTTGGCACCTTTCTTGTGGTTGTAGCTCTTGCTTACCTGTGTGAGTGTTGAAATGGTTTAACTCCCTCCTTTATTTGTTGTTACATCCATTTTGCTTTGCTATTCTGCAATTTGATGTAGGATTTTATAGTCTATCGGCAATATTCAGAATCATTGATTACTTGTTAGTCACTTCCTCGACACATCGGAATTGCCTCTTAATATGCTTGTTGACTGCAGCTCTAGCGGGCAATTATGTCAACTTTGGCGTGTTCGAGCTTTATGGTGATAGGGCACTTTCAGATGCACTTGATATAGCCTTGAAGATGACACTTTCAATTCCTCTTGCTGATATCTTAGCATATAGGAAGGTATGTGAGACATGGGTTCCCATGATATGGACAGCTTTGCTAAGTAAAGCAATTCAATCACCATATCTTTCTACACCAGACTGTAATAGTAATTTCTTTTGCAATCTCTCTGGTATTTTACCAAACCATCACATTGATATCCGCCTATTGTTTCTGGCCTGGGATGATGTAGTTGTGCTAGGAATATGTTTCTGTAATTTCAGAATATTTATCCAGAAAAAGAAATAGCATCATATTATTATGTCCATGGTACAGAATTGATGACAATTCTAATGAAGATGTAATTTGCATTTAATCTATAGTGGTTGATTGTTTATTAAGCCACCACACATTGAACTCATATCTTTTTCTCATTTGCAGTTAACAAGAGCCTACTTTGCATTCCTAGAGGTCTTATTCAGCAGCCACATAGTTTTTATTCTGAATCTCGACACAAGTACCTTCATGCATATTGTTGGTTCACTTGAATCGGGTCTTAAAGGTTTGGATACAAATATCTCATCTCAGGTGCGTATTTAGTTGATCCTCTCTTCTATCTAATGGGATCTATATCAAGATGTTAAATCAAAAAGTGAGAATGCTTAAAATTAGGCTTTGGAACTGTGAGTTGTCTTGGCCGGTTGGATAAGGAAGATCTCAGAACATGATATATAATTATCTCCATTGTGGATGTATATCTTTCGGACGGTAGTGTTATGGAGCTTTCATGAAGAAGCTCCGCCATAAACTTCTGCATTACCAGAAAAAGTTACTTGACGCCTGTGCCATTTCGGTTTAAGTGCCATAACTTTTTCTGAATTTTGCAGGCCACATGTTAATTTTGTTTTTCCATTTCAGTGTGCATCTGCTGTTGATAATTTGGCAGCATTCTACTTCAACAACATCACGATGGGTGAGGCTCCCAATTCAGCTGCTGCAATAAATCTTGCTCGACATATTGCAGATTGCCCAACCTTGTTTCCAGAAGTAAGAAAGCAGTCCATTTTTTCAATATTTTATTTTGCTAAGTATCCCCAGTGCGGTAACTTCTTGGTAATGACTTCTGCGGAGTGAGAATGACAATGACATAAACTAGAAAAAGTAGGAATCTTTTCCTGCAATTGAAATTCAAGGGATATGACATGCATTCAAGTTGGATTTTATTATAAATGTCTTTTGTTTAAATTTTAGTGCAAGGAAAATGTAATTCTCGTTTGATCATGTGCTCAAATTGAAAATGTGCACTCAGACTTCTATGTTTTCCTGTATAGATATTAAAGACTTTGTTTGAGATTGTTTTATTCGAGGACTGTGGAAACCAATGGAGTCTTAGCAGACCAATGCTCAGCTTGATCCTCATCAGTGAACAAGTAAGATTTCATTAGCTTTTCCTATTGGTTTACAGTTGCTTTTCTTTCCTAAACTTGTTCATTTATGATGAATGTTTTCCTTGGTATTGTAATGTATGCAATGCAATGTATTACACCTGCATGATTAGTGCAAATCAATACTGTGTCATTGCGTAACTCCTTTGGCATCATTAGATAACACCCCCCCCCCCCCCCCAGGGGCCCCGCGGGGGGGGGGGGGGGGTTGGTTCAAGGATCTAAGTTAATAGGAGTCATATCTTGCAAATTTATTTAGGAAGAAACTGGCAAGTCAGGGATTATAATTAGAGCTCCATTTTTACTCGTATTTAGAGTTAGATGCTATGGGTTCTTATCTTTTTTCATGTCGATAAGTATTGTCATTTCCCTTTGGAATTCATTTATGCAAGTTTGATATGTTCTTCTTGGCACTGATGTTTAGCTGAGACTTTTCACATCTTTTGCAGATATTCTCGGATTTGAAGGCTCAGATTTTGGCATCACAAGTAAGTTGAACTTCTGTTATGATATGTGGACATTTGTATGCAAGTAGGAAGGTCAAAGTTTAGTTATTTTAAAGGAAAGCAGACAGTATCTACAATCAGACTGTATATTGGGCTAATGTCCGCTCGTCATTAGCCTGAAGTAGTAAACCTGGGTAACTGGCTTTATGTATATGATTGGATTGGTGGATTGCGAGTCTCCTCTGTTGCCTGCAAGATGAGAAAAAATGGAGTATTGGAGCAATAGTTGTAGGTGGGATGCTGGTTAATGGAGACAACATTTAGTTGAATTGAAAGCACAAATGAAAAGGAATAATTTGGTTTCTACAACTACAAAACCCCTTTTCATTGATGTATCTATAGTGATGATCCCATTTTGTAACAAATGACATTTGGTTTTCCAGTACAAATAGTTGATATTTTCCTTTATAATTCCTCTTTCCTGTTTGACTACTATTATGCCAATTGTCAGTATGTGTTTTGTAGCTAAAGGAGTGATTCATTGGTAAGCATGCTTGATATCTGGCATAAAATCTTGCTCCTAGGATTCACAAGCATTCATGTATACATACAAAACTTGTGAAATCTTCTTAAAGTTGGAGTTGACTTGGTAATTAGATGAAGCCTTGCTGAAGGTCGGTCAGATTTTCACCCAATAAAAGTCCCATCTCTGCATGTGCTTGTCAGTTTCGACTGATGAGCTTTGAAATTCCATTTTCATGTTTTCTGATGGTTATGTGTTTGCGTGGTGTGAACAGCTGGTGGATCAGCATCAAAGGCTTTCGCTGTGTTTCGACAAACTGATGGCCGATGTCACTCGAAGCCTAGATTCGAAGAACAGGGATAAGTTCACTCAGAACTTAACTGTTTTCAGGCACGAATTTCGGGTCAAGTAATGTGGCATATTCTTGTGATGACGACTCCAGCGGTGCTCCGTTGGTCGTGCACATGATTTTTGTGGTCCTTAGACCTTGTTGGCAGACACAAAGGATCAGATATTGCAAAAGCTTGGCAAAAAGGGGGAGGGATTCCTCTATGGATGGATCGTGGGTTTCTCTGTACAGTAGTTTGTGTTTCTTTTGTTTGGAGATGGATGCTTTGCTGGGTTTCAGGAGGACTTTTTTTCTATTAGATCTTAAGTGGTGGTGGGTTTGGTATAGCTGCGTAGAATTCCCTTGGGAGACCTATTCTTTTAGAATTGAAGGTGTAAATTTTGTCCACCTGTGATTCATAGATTTTTAAGGTTTTTGTAAAATAACCTGAATATTCTTTGTACTTGTGTATAAAAGAAGGGGGGAAAAGGAAGGAAAGGGGAGAAAAGAAAGTATTACTTCATTTGGTTTTTTCGTTCTGTCCATCATCCGCAGGCCCTACTTAACCACATTTGCTTAGTCTCGTTCCAGGATTCTGATGAATGCCGATTGTCACACCATTGCACAGGGATCTCCCCTTGCCTTTTGAGCCTGTGCAATCACTGTTGTCCCCTCTGCCTTAATATTTGACAAGGCGAAGAACTGGAAAGCGACAATTTGGTTCACTCCGCACCGGTCAGTAATAAATTAGGTAGGTTCTGGTAGGATGAAATTCCTAACCTGACCAAATATCGTGGATGAATTCCTCATGTGCAAGTGCAAACCATCCAAACCAGTCAGGCTATATGATCAGTTAATTTTTCCACGATGATGCTGGATCTAGCTAGTGGAAAGTATTAGACGTTACCATCATTCATCGAGGCCTTAGATATCAAGAAATGACCTCATGTACATCCATGACTGGTCAAAATGAAGTAATTGGATTGGGAGTAAGATAATTATTTTGAGAATGGTAGGGAAAACGTGTATTCATCCAATGAAAATGTAATCATTGTAATCATCGCTAATTACAGAAGAATGTGCAAACCATACAAGAAGTCGCTCATAGCATAAGAATGCCTCGCTTACGTGCGAACTCAGCATAGAGAAAAGAGGGAATGACTAGGAAGCGAAACAAAATCCATGCAACTGGAAGCCACTTCCAACAACTTCTGGATCCATCATTTTCCCCAGGTCCGCCCACCTCTTTTAAAGCATACAGACTTAATGTTCCAAAGGATTACGGCCATCCCCTCAAATTTGGTTACCCATGAAAACGCACGGGACAGTGGGTCCATAGCAGCTTCCATGGAAGGGGACCTGCAAGTCATGGAAAAGTAAACTCACAAAAAAGAAAATTGTTATGTTGATGAAATTTAATGTAATCCTTCGTCGTAGGTGGTGAACTAGAGAACCCTGTCTTTCTGGCTGTGATCGCATACCACTGATGACACAACATAGCTCGCATGTATAATCAAGCATCCAGAAGAATGCTCTTACCTTCATTTCCATGCAAATTTGGCATAAGAAGAGGACTTTGGATGACCAGCGGACTTTTTCTTTACCCCATCGATGGACATTTACCATTAAGACAAGAAAACACCTCTGCCAGCCAGCATTCAGAATTGCAGCAGCTCAATCTCCTGAGGAGAGCAAAATCAGATGTTTTACTAGTCTTTTGTCAAAAGGCCTGTTTATCAGGTGTAATATGAACTTTATATTCTGCGAAAATATCTATACTCATTTACCTTGGAAGTTAATGCGACTGACTTCACTGATTCTGTGAGACGCCCATCTCCAAGCTCAGGCTGATCTACGTAGAGTTAATTAATGGACCATCTTGAGTGGTCAGGTCTTCAAGTACATACATCTGAAATGAGAAAATAACACTTAGATACTTGAGTAACTCCAATAAGGCCACATGGACCAAGTGACCAACAAGCCAAAAATTTAATGATATTTTCTCTCAGAAGGTAAACATATGACGAGTTTTTAAATGGCACAATTAAAATGCAAAAGAACTTACACAATATGGTAGGGCATCTCCAAGGCCACTGTAGCGTGTGCAATTAGAAGGCAAGCAGTCAGACGCATGCCAGGGCATCTCCGAAGCAATTACAGTGCCTCAATTGCGAGGTCCATTTACCATAGATAAGTATGCATCAACACCTAAGTAAATGCCATTTTTCGCTAGTATTTCTTGCAGCTTAGAGTGTGCAGTTTCTGCAGGATTTCTGACCCGCTTCTTTTCAAAGCCAAGGACAAGTGCCCTGTAAGTAGCATTGTTTGGATAAATATCACCCTGCACCATCATATTGACCAAGCAGCATGCATCTTCCACACATCCAATCTTACAAAATCCATGAATGAGAGTATTGTACAGAATCAGGTCAGGCCTCAGTCCAGCGTCAAGCATCTTGCGGAATATTGTGTTTGCTTCTTCCATTCTATTTGCCCTACAATAGCCACTGAGAAGAGCACTACAAGTTATAATGTCAGGCTGCACTGGTACTTTCATGGAGGACCACACGAGAAAAGCTTCCTCAAAATTCCCCCTTTTTGCGAATCCATCTATCACACTAGTGAACGTCACAACATCAGGAGAGAAGCCCCTTTGGACTAGTTCATCTAAAATATCTCTTGCCTGAGTCATAAACCCATTCCTCATTAGGCTGTGAATGATAGTGTTGTACGTGATTATATCAGGAGAAATATTAACAGTTGTCATCAAGCCCAAAAGCTTAAAAATCTTATGCAAGCAGCCCTTCTTCCCATAGAGATGCATTAAAGTGTTGCAAACAACAACATCTGGCACTAAACCATCTTTTATCATTATTTGTAACATGTGCTCTGCCTTTCCCATGTCCTCTATTTGGCAATTCACATCAATGAGCACTGCATATGTAGTTGTGGATGGTCTATTACCACTTTTCAACATTTTCCCAAAGTAGTGTAAAGCTCTCTTTGTATCTCCGGCTTTACAGTAGCCTCTGATCATGGTAGTATAATTATAACAATCTGGATGTAAACCTACTTCAGGCATCTCAAGAAAAAGTTTTGAAGCATCCGACATGTCATGATCTCTGCATAACTTTGTGAGAAAACTATTATACAAGAAATTGTCAAGGGGAAGGTTGCACATGCTTAAAATATGGATTGCTTTTCCTAGATTTCCCATCTTACAATAGCCATCAATGACTGAGCTAATTACAACAGAATCCAAAAAGAAGCCCATCTGCAATATCTTAAAGAATAAACATGTTGCTTCCTTTAACCAGGACATCCTGCAGAGATGGTGAACTATGATAGAATATGCAACCATATCAGCTTTGATCCCAAAATTTTTCATTTCTGTGACCAACTTCCAAGCACTTCTTATGTCACCCTTGATACAATAGTCATTGATAAACAAACTGATAATAGAGGCATTCATACCTATTCCTTGACTTTGCATTTCCTCCAAAAAATCCCAAGCCAGGTCTGATTGGTTGGATCGTAATAGTGCCTGCAATAAGGAGTTACAGACGGCTGCTGAAGGAAAAATTTTAAGCAATCTTCCTTTAAATGATGCTTCAAGGGCAATCTTCAACATGTCTTCCTTGATATAAGAATTGACGAGCATACTATATACAGTTTTAAGTACTCTTCTCTCTGTACAGGTATCAAGAAAAGTATCTAACAATAGAGTGAATGAGTCCTTCTGACCATGATATGTTCGTACAAGATACAAAACAAGACAAGCTGCCATATGATTCATGTTCCGCGAGGCAAAAATATGAATCATTTTACAAGTAGCTCGGATCCCATTCTTTAATGCTAGAGCAAGTGCAGCTTCTGAATTCTGATCAAAGAGCTTGTCCAAGCCCCGGACCATATTAATCTGATTCAATTTAGCCCAGTACAACCTTTCACAACCTTGAATCCATTCACAGTTTGTGTCTGACATTTTCATGCTTTCCATCTCAACTTCCTCTGACTTCTGATTCTTACAAAACCAGGAAATCTCCTCGGCAGAACAACGATCACCATGATGAGACTCCAATTCATCAACATTTACAGCTGAGATGCATCCTCTTTTTGGCATAACTTCTGCATCATAAGAAATGGAGGGCTCATCGTCGAGCATGCTCAAGCACATAGCTGCTGAATTCCCACATGAAAAAGGTCTAGAAATCTTATTACTCTGAAGTATCAGCTTGAGTTTGGCAGAGCAGTGATAAATGAGAGAAATAGAACCCCTCATAACCAATAGAATAATACTAGGAAAATGAACTTGTACAACAATGCCATCGCCTTCTTTGCAGGAAACTGCTACCATATTTTCTCATTCTACCTATGGATATAACATGGCTCCAAACATTGCAATTTCCATGGCAATTAATTCTTGCACAACCCTCCACGTTTGAAGCTATAAGTACTACTCCAAAAAGCAAGGAAATTTACCCATTTATGTTTCCAGTAAACCAAAACCCTGATTAAGCACACTTACAAACTACTCAATTCAGAATCCAGAAAACCTCAATCTCCACGATGGCCACATACTCCCGCGAAATCCTACACAAAAGCGAGAGATGGAAAGTCACTACGCGCTCGCGACTTATGCCTATCCGAATATAATAGCTGATACCGTGACAAGGTCCAGCCTTTTCCAATCCAAACCACAGGACACACATTAAAAAAAAAAAAAAAAAAATCATTGTACATAATAAAGTTTCAACCTCTACCCCCTCGGCCCCCGCTTTCATCGCGGACGCGCGGAAACGAGCAGGAAAAAAAGGGAGCACGAAGAGCACGTAGATTGAAATACTCCAAACGAAAGAAGAGAAACGAAAAAGCAAACCAAAATTAAGCCCCGCCCCCCCCCCCCCCAAAAAAAAAAAAAAAAAAAGCACAGAGATCAAACTCTTTACCACCCGCGCAACATGCCGAAGCAGTCGGCACTCAAGCTCCGCTCAAGCTGAAGCTCGACTACAGAAGAGCGCCGACGAGGCTACTGGAAGAGATAGAGAGAGAGAGAGAGAGTTAACGGCTTCTCTGAGTTCTCTCCTCTCAAACTGTACAAAAATGGAGGCGCCCCGACGGGTCTGAAAGAGGGTCGGTCCTGGGCCGGGCTTTCGTCCAAACGAGCCGGGCCTCATTTCACGGCGGCCCGTTTTCGATCACCGACCACGGAAATTGACAGGAGTCAAAAGTATATAAAAATAATCTTGTCTTAAAGAAAGAAGGAAAAGATGTCTTTGAGACTTTATGTCATTCTTATTTATTTATTTTCTTAAAAGAACAAAGGAATTTCATCTTTCAACGTCCCAACTGTAAACATTTGTCCCCTTGTCGCTCTCATGTCTCAAATCACAATAATGGAAAGCATACCTTTTTTTTTTTTTTTTTCCATTTCCAAATATCACTTTAAATAAAAATGCTCCCAACCTCTCAAGATGAATAAATATCACTACCTACCATCAGAAAAAAAAATCGCCAAAAATCATAAAATTTTATATTGTTACATATCTAATTTAAATTTTTTCTTATGACACAAAAAATTCAAAACTTATATTTGTGTGATATAATTATCCAACATTTATATCGGTATGATATATTTACTCCAATCCTAATGTTTGAAAACCATAAATTTATATCCATACATTTATCTTCAAGATAAATCTTTCAATTTTAAGATCAAATTTGAAGTGCACTTTGGTTTGGATGATACTAGAGAATAAAGACTTTGATATGATGAAGAAAAGCAGACTTCTTCCCTCATTTCAAATTCCTTTCATAGGGAAAAAAATTTGCAAATAAATGCCATCGATGAATATTTGACTGTTCAAATAATTTAAAGTAAATGTATCATGTAAAAATATAAGTTTGAGATTTTTTATGCGATAAAAAAATTTGGATAAATAGATTAAAATAATCATAATTTAGGATTTATGGTGGCTTTTCTCCATTTAATATTTTCCTAAAAATTCAAAAATCATACAGTTTGGGAATATTATTAGTTGAGGTAATTTACTATATATATATATATATATATATATATATCTATATAACGAAGTCAAATAAATAGTTAACGCGATAATAGAAAATCGAATCGGGGAAGGGGAAAAAAGAACAGGTGGTGCGACTGGGGGCAACTGAGCCTTTCCGCCTGAGCCTTTCCGCCATTCGTAATCCTGACACGATCTTGCCGAAGAAGACGGAGAAGAAGAAGCAGAAGAAGCAGCAAAGCTTCATCGGCTCCACAACCTCTCTCCTAGGTCTCTCTCTCTCTCTCTCTCTCTCTCTCTCTCTCTCTCTCTATATATATATATAGAATGACCCTGAAATCGTTGCATCTATCCGATTCGATCGATCTTCGGTTGAGGCCCGATGGCCCTGGCCTCGAATTGCGCATCGATTTCGCGATCCGTTTCGTTCGATTGTCGCTGACGGATCGTTGTCGGCCCCTCTCGGAGGGTTTAATTGCAGGTCCTCGTCGGTAATTGCTGTTGGAAGGAAGCCTTCAGATGAAACCGGTCTGCCCCTTCGTGAAGGCGTCGCGTCCCGAGGACGCGCCGCCGCCGTCGTCCCGGAAGCACCAGAAGGAGGCCGGCGCGGATCCCGCGAGCGTCTCCCCAAAGTGCCCCTTCGGCTACGACGCGCCGCCGGATTCCGGGGCCATCTCCCCCAAGTGCCCCCTCGGCTACGACTCGCAGACGTTCAAGCTCGGCCCTCTCAGCTGCATGATCTGTCAGGCCCTTCTGTTCGATTGCACCAAATGCGTGCCCTGCTCTCACGTCTTCTGCAAGTGAGGACCTTTAAATGTCATTCCTTTCGTGTTATTTCGGTGTTATTACTTGTGTCTCCTGTAGTCTGTTAAAGGAAGTTCGCATACGGATTATTGCTTGGGTGACGTGGGGAGAGTGGGCTAGGTTATTCAGTCGAATGCATATCTTTTATTTGTCCAGCGGTGCTTGTCTGAATTTTCCTCTTTAAGCTTTGTGGACCTTACGATTATTTCACTTGGGTTGTTGAATGTAGAGCATGTATATTGCGATTTAAGGACTGCCCACTCTGTGGAGCTGATATTGAGGGCACGGAAGCCGACTCGAATCTTCAGAGCACAGTTGATCGGTTTATCGAAGGCCATGGTCGAATTAAGAGGTCCCATGTTGAGAATGTTGATAAAGAGGAAGTTAGCGCGAAGGAGACGGTGATATATGAGGACGTGTCTTTGGAAAGAGGTGCTTTCTTGGTTCAACAAGCCATGAGGGTGGGTTTATAGAATCGCATTTCTGAATCATTGGGACTTTATGCTTTGTGGTACCACGTGTTCTGTTTGACAATCTATGCTCTTAAGTTATTTTTCCACTTGTGTAGGCTTTTCGTGCTCAAAATGTGGAAAGTGCCAAATCAAGACTCAGTGTCTGTGCTGAGGATATCAGAGATCAGATAACAAGAACGGGCAGCATGTCAGAATTGTGTTCTCAGCTGGGTGCTGTCCTCGGCATGCTTGGTGACTGCTGGTTCTCTCTCTCTCTCTCTCTCTCTCTCTCTCTCTCTCTCTCTCTCATCAACTGATATCCCCAAGTTTAAACTTTAAGTTTCATATTAGCAATTGGACTTCTGCTAGAAATTGCAAAATCTGATGTATTGATAGCTTAACTTAAAAGATTTCAGAAATGCATGCCTTTAGCCAGCAGTAAATGGGGTATATTTTCTGTCGCCTCATTCCTGTGCGTAGCCAGGAAAAGGCTTCTCTTGTTACGGCTGGAGTTCTTATGCACTAAAGATAGCTCAATTGAGATAATTTCTCTGGTTCGGGAGTTAGTTATGGTTTTGGTCATTGATCTTTGTTGCATTGTATGCTAGAGTTAGTGTTGAGTTGTAAGGTGGTCAAGACTTGAGGCTGCGGCCTGTGGTTCCAAGGTTTGTAGTTTCTGGCTGCTTTTGAATAGATATTGATGCATTGCTGTCATAGATATAGATATAGTAATTTATAAAATGTAAAGTTGATTAAAGTTTCTTTGCATTTGACAAAATTCCTTTTGCATTGAAATGAAATACTTCAATTATTGAGACATATTAGATGATAGTGATTGACTGTCAATGTTGCATGTCTATTGCAGTCGAGCAATAGGAGATGCTGCATCTGCAGTCACATATTTTGAGGAAAGTGTTGGGTTTTTAGAAAAATTGCCAGCAGATGATATGGAGGTAATTGCATGGTATTTAGTTGATATTGTGCTGACATTATACTCAATGCTGACATTATACTCAATAACTCTCTCTCTCTCTCTCTCTCTCTCTCTCTCTGCATGTCAAACTTGCTTCCATGCAGATCACACATACACTCTCTGTTTCCCTCAACAAAATTGGCGATCTTAAATATTATGATGGAGACCTGCAAGCCGCAAGATCTTATTATGACCGATCCTTGAATGTCCGTCGAGATGCTGCAAAGGATAGTCCAGATGTTCCTTCACAGGTTTGTTCTTTTTGCCACTTGTGTGTGCAGTTCTTATCCTTCATCATGAAGTTCTAGTGTATCTTCGATTTGCAGCAATGCCTTCGTGATGAAGTTGTAGGATATCTTCTTTATGTTGCAATGTATCTGTTAGCACTTGTTGTGAATATTTATTTTTTTGCTATCCATATGATTTCTCCTCTATTATCCACATTCACTGAACAATAGTGAGGAAGAGGATGGACTAGCACATAATTTAGAAAACAGAATACAATATAAATTACGCTTGAACTTAAAAAATTTGTTTAGATGATACTTATTGTCTCACAATGATGTGGTCAACAAGTATTCTTGGTGTTGCATGTTAATTGTAGTGGCGATGTTATTTAAATAGGAAACTTGGTTTGATAAACTGACTTCCTCATTGCAATGAGGTTCACTGCATGAACCAAAGTGCATCAGAAGATGTTTACTTAATTATGAGTTATTATTCATGCTAGCATCGTAAACTTTGTCCATATGAAGTACGCATGCTGCAACATTAAAGCATATCAGGTAATACTGGCACACAGAACGTTAGTTACTTATACAGAATGTGTCCTTGCATGATTTATATGCAGGTTCTTTCGGTCTCTCTTCCTCCCTGAGTTTGGCCTTTTCTTTTGTTGTGCTCCTTTAAGTTTGACTTGTGTTTTGGGAGCACTGACTTACTACTTTAGTTGGATAAGTGTTATCAAGAAGGCCTTTCTGAATTTTCGTGGTTTTCAACATTGCTATTTGTTGTAACCTACTCTTGACTAAGAAGAACATCTGCAGATGACTGGTTCAAATTACTAGAATGCGACATGTCAATTCAAACTCTATTTGTCGTGTACTATAGATTGTTAGTGGGTGAGCTAGGTTTTGGTTTTCTAACTGTGGTTACACCTGTTTGAGCAAGTCTGACATTTGGTCAATCTTTAGGGTGGTATGGCAGTCTTAATATTGTTATTATTTTCTTCAACCATGGATAGTAAATACTTTGCCATTCTCTTCTGGACAGACTCTCAAAAGAGTGAACCTTGAATGATACTTTTGTTCAGTGTGAACGGAACACTGGTCACTGATAAATTTGATTTTTTTCGTGTCAAGCAAATTCACGTTGGCAATTGGTCATCCTTGTTGAATTTCTTTAATTGTTATTAATAGTCGGCAATTGGTCATCCATCTGTCAACAGATTCTGGATGTGGCTGTTTCTCTGGCTAAAGTGGCAGATGTTGACAGGAGCCTTGGAAATGAAAATAATGCCACTCAAGGATTTCAAGAAGGCATAAAGCTGCTGGAATCATTGACACTGAAATCTGAAGATATTGGTCTCGAACAGCGTGTAAGATGAATTTTCTTGGCTTGATTTCTACTTTTGCTACTAAAGCTCGTTTTGACATTTTTAGCACCCTATACAGCGGCAATCAGTGCTGGAGTTTCTGAAAACCCAGCTGGTGGAGAAAGAACCTAAATAAAACTCGCTCAGGTCAGGCTTCAGATATTTGTCTACCTTCCTCTGCTACTGTATATTCCTGGCCTTCCGTCTTGAATAATAAAATCAGTTTCATTAGAAACTGCAAGAGTTGAAAGTGCATCTATGATATAACCCAAGAAGATAGTCCTGCAGGACTAAGTGATGGGTATTGTCGGCAGCAGAAAGGCATTGACATGCTTTGTAATCTGCGAGTGACCACTGAATGAAGCTGTGGTGGCTAATCTGTTTCCCTCTTGTTCTAGTATCGGTTTGTTCTCATGGTTTCGTAGCTTTCTACCTTGAAGTCCCAATATGTAATCCTCTTGTAGCCTCTCTCTTCTGTCAATAAATGGTTCCTGGGATTTTTGCACCTGAAGCTGTAAGGTGGACGTTGCGACATCAAGCAACGTCTATAAGTTCAATGTAGAGTTATGTTCTTCTTGATCGCAAGCCTTTCTCTTTTGGGTTCTCTAATATGAAGGTAAGAGGACGTAGATATTTCAGTGAAGTTGAACATGTGGGGCACTTTTAGATGGAATTTGGTTCTACGTAAAGGAAACAATGTCTTAAATGACTCTCGTAAGTCAATTGTTTTGGTTGGAACATTGCTAGAGGTCGTTAAACTAGTCTATAAAAAAGCGATGGGGCTGATCCTTATTGGGTGCTTGACCCACTGGTTTTTTCTCTTATTAAAGTTCTCTATGTAACTTAATAAATCAATTTTGTAATCCAGCCTCATTCTCAGTAGCATGTCTGCAATTGCACTGTCCATCTGCTGTCTTGATCGAATCTGTCTCAGTGAGAAAGAAGGCGAGGAAGTAAAATGAGCGAGTCTGCGGAACAACATCATGGCAGCATATAAAGAGCTGTTATAATGAAAACCAAGTTCAAGCAACATTCGATCTGATGGCCAAGAAAAAAGAATCTTTAATTTGGGGCACTGTGGGTAAAAAGATCTGATGTGAGATTTCACTCACCCCTATTTTAGGACTGAGTATAATGATGTGACGAACTGGAGTGAGCTAAAGCATAAACCAAAAGTTCTTGGCGGTACAGCAAATGAAGGTAGAATAGTCTTATCAAGGCGTAGTGTCGTTGCTTGACCTGTACAAATGAAAATAAAGCTTAAAACACACCGATGAGTCGATGACCACAAGCATAAGAGAGATGAAGTCAACACCGGATCGATAACAAAGCTACTGAGTGTTGTATGCTCCACAGTGGACAAGAGAGATTATGGAAAAAGACCCTAGGGAAGAGACGAGAGGCAAAAGAAAGTAAAAGCATACGACTTGTATGGGTAGGAAAATCAAGAACGTGAAGGAGAAGGGAATGTTCTCTCGTGCTTGTCATTAGGGATTTAGACTACAGAATAAAAGGAGAAAATTTTGCACCTTTTGCCTAGTGAAGCTTCCCGTCATCTTATCTCCCTCGTCTTTTGCAAAAGAAGCACTAGCGCATGCCCATTGCTGACACTGCAAGTAATGTATATCCCTTTTGTTTGTGCCATGAACGATACACCACTTCATGTAGCATCGCTTTTCAACTTCGTTTGGAGAGCTTGTCGCACCTAGAATTTCATGCGGCATAGCTTTTCCACTTTTTTAGTTGTGTCTGCCTCAAATGCATCTATCTCTAAATAAGACACTATTGGCCAATCGTTTCTCTTAAAAATTCAAAGAGAGTTTAGGAAAATCTCTATCGAAACTCCAGATATTCTTTGGTGCAAAACTCGAGCCAGAGCAAAAGGCTAAAGCCACAACACACCACTTCTCACATGGCTTATCTTCTACAACTGCAACTACTTCAATTAAGGAAAAACATGCAAGTGCAATCTCAATGTGGTAGTCTCAAGATTAGACCGAATAAGAAGAGGATGCTCTTGATTTTTTTCTATTCTGCCTGTCGGACACATGGGGAGAGGGAGAGAGCCCACATGCCTAAACAAAAGCAATCCAGTTTTCGCTTTGCTTCTCTCTTGCAGAAGCCTATTCTGTGATGGTATTGCATTAATGCACCGACGAACAAACTATAAAAAATAGTATTGCTTGCGAAATTAAAAAAAAAAAAATAGTCATTTTTAATGTCTCGAAAAATGTGAAGTGTTTTTATATTCAGTGTAAGGCATGATTGATCATGCCCGACCCTATATCATATTTTAGTTGCGGTTCCACTCATGCAAAAATAAAAAAAATAAAAAAATGTACCTTCGAAATTCAAAAATTATAAAGCTGGAGAAATGATATCCAATACATTCAATAAGCACACAATTACTACTTGGTAGAAATATGACATCTACAGTGGGACTTTTCAGTGCATGCATCGTATGTAGTTTCTCTTAAAACGGTTATTTTAGTTAGTGTACTATGGAATTGAGTCATGCAGTATGTTCTCAGGAGGGGCAGGCTTCATCTTTTCCGTTTTCCCCATAAGAGAGACAACTTGCTTCCCGCAGTTTCCTCCAGGCTCTAAAAAATCAGGTGTTATCATCTCAATCCTTGGTTCACATGGAATTAAGTCTTTATTACGCCTCAATGAAGAGCATCAACCGACAAGCACAACTGGCCAAACAAAAATTATGTCTTGGTGGGTCACACAAAGATAATTATTTGCCAGCACAGGGGGAGGAGGGGGATGAGAGAGAGAGCTTAATGTGACCAAAATCAGTCAAAAAATGACAGAGTCATCACACATGATCTTCCAAATCTTGCACTTTGGATCAGAACAGAGAGTTTGAGAGATAGGGAGAGTCTAATGATGGAATTTAATCACCTAAGTTTTGCGGCTTTTTCCACTTCCTTATCATATTCAGTGTCATGGCTGTACTTTTTTGAGGTGGGCAACTTAGCTCACACTCAACCATATATTCTTTTAAGTGATTATGTTATATTGCCCATGATCCAATGCCAGTGTATTTAAATGCATGGTCTCTCATGGAGTTCTTGCCTTCTTCTTCACTTTCACTCCTTGTGGAACCACACTCTGATCTCTTTCACCAATGGCCTCTCCTCTCCTCCTTCTTCAATCCCTCCTTTTTCTTTCTCTTCCCTGGTTCTTCATCTCTTCCGCCACATCTTCAAACCCAATTCCACAGGTAAGTGCAAGTGCTTGCATATATAAAATATGCTCTGCATAATTATAAGAATTTGTCTAAAAGAATCCTCATTGCTGGAACTAACTCCTCCTTGTTGCATACGAAAATTAAAGCTCTAACTTTCTTTTCTTTTTTGTGTTTGGTAAACTTGAAGCCTTATGTTGTGTACATGGGAAGTTCATCAAATGGAGACAGAGAAGATGTTGAAGCTGCAGAATTATCTCACCTGCAACTTCTATCCTCCATTAGCTCAAGGTTTGTATAATTTGATCATCGTTGTCTCAACTTATTACTCCTCATTTGATATTCTTTGTAATTGTTGTAATTTATCTCCTTTTTTCTTTAATTTGGTCAGGCAAAAGAACCAGAAAGTGTCTCTACTCCACCATTATAACCATGCATTTAGAGGTTTCTCGGCCATGCTCACAGAAAGTGAAGCTTCTAAATTATCTGGTATTGAGTGTTTGGTTCATGAATACTTGGTCATGCTACTGTTACCATTTAGTGCATAACATTTATTCTACGCATGCTGGGTGTGGAGTGTCTGTGGATGGTGGGGTGGACCAATTTCTGTAAGCATATCATCGTCAATCACTCTTAAATGCGCATTTATGGGATAATCATCAACTTTCACGTGCAGTTAATGGCTATTCATTTACGTCATTTTTAGACAGAAATCATCACCTAACATGCTGGTTGCTCAACAGCAAGCTGTGGACTGATCCTTGAACTGTGCCTTCACTGTTCTTTGTGGGACTAGCCCTGGTATTGTGTTCAAACAGTTTTGACTTTTTTCTTTTTTTTTGTTTTATCATTTTTTGTTGCTACAGCTGAAAAATGGGTAAAATAGTCTATTGTTAGATTTTTTTTTTTTTTTTTATTTTTGCTAACATTTGTTGTCCAAGCCTGTCAATATCTGCTTTTGTTCTTATCACCAAAACCATGGAGAGCAGAAGAGCACATATGTCAGCACAGACCACCAGCTAATTTTAGCCATGTTTGCAGCTTTATTAATTGAGATTATAAATATGGAGAAGCTGATATAGCTTTTGTTTTGTTGCTTTATGGAAAATAAAGCAGTCGTTTTGTTTCTCCTCTTGTTAAGGTGTTTTGATGATGCAGACATGTCACAAGTTGAAAAAAAACAAAAACGGTACACTACAATCTCTAATGAAAGTGTTGGACTGTAAAACCAGGCCATGAGAAGGTGCTATCAGTGTTTCCTGATCCTCTGCTTCAACTTCATACAACACGCTCTTGGGATTTCTTGGAAGTGGGGTCAAGTGATCAAGCAAGAAGCCAAAATCACCATCCATCCAATGATGTCATAATTGGAGTTATTGACACAGGTAATTAATCTTTCTCAACTATCCTATGCTAAATTAATGCTATGGATTGCATTATTTGCTTTTGTAGCAGAGCATAAATAATAAAACCTTTGAGCATCAAGGATAAGACTTTAGTTTAGGGATCAATCAAGGCAATGCATGCGATGTTTTTGAAAAATTTGACTTTCCAAAGAGATATCTCATCTCTGAGTTCAATTTCTACGATGAAAGACCCATGACAAATAACTCCCAGTGCTTCTTGGAGAACACATGGACAGTTCCTAACATGTTTTCAGAAGAAAACCAGAGGCTGGTTATATAACATAAGTTGACCCATACAAGGAAAAATTTGTAGTTGCATTCATATCAAGACAGCCCCCCATAGGGACAACTCTATTTATTTCAAGCTGACAATTAGTTGAATGACTGTCATCTCGCAAAACCTTATCTTTCATTCCCATGCCTATGTATGGATGCTGTTGTAATGAACCCAACATGTCATATGTTGCTGCAGGAATATGGCCAGAGTCTCCGAGCTTCAGTGATGAGGGAGTCAATGAAGTCCCTGCAAGATGGAAGGGAACTTGCATGGAAGCATCAGATTTCAAGAAACCTAATTGCAACAGGTAATTAATCATCCTCGTCCCAACTTTTCTTCACAACAAATACACCAAAAGAAAAGTTTATAAGTTTAGCGGGTGAGAAGGACTATTAAATTCCACAAAGCCTTCAACCCCCCAATTGTTCAGTCATTGCTGCATTTGGGTTTGTTTTGACTGATGGAAGTTTGTCATTGTGAGAACAAGTGCAGAAAGCTAATAGGTGCAAGATACTATGGCATCCGATCAAGCAGCTCTAATGGCACTGGCACCGAATCAACTAAAGCCTCCGGGTCACCAAGGGACTCGGTTGGCCACGGAACACACACAGCCTCCACAGCAGGCGGTGCACTGGTGGCCAATGCAAGTTATTATGGCTTAGCCAAAGGAACGGCAAAGGGAGGTTTTCCACCCACTAGGATCGCGAGCTACAAGACCTGCACCGAAGAGGGTTGCTCTGGCTCACTCATCCTCAAGGCCATCGATGATGCAATAAGAGACGGAGTCGATATCATCTCTATTTCGATTGGGTCAAGCTCAACATTTCAGGCTGATTATCTGCATGATCCTATTGCTATCGGTGCATTTCATGCGGAACAGATGGGAGTTTTGGTGGTTTGCTCCGGTGGGAATGATGGGCCTGACCCTTACACTGTTGTGAATACAGCTCCTTGGATTTTCACGGCTGCAGCTTCTAGCATCGATAGGGAATTTCAATCCGCAGTGGTTCTTGGCAGCGGGAGAATATTTAAGGTAATTTGCCCAACTGAAATCTCTAGCGTTTTTAAGCAATGTGGGAGTTTCTTTTTTGAACTTTTGAGCTCATCGTTGTGGCACAGATTAGTCCTTTTCTGAAAATTTGTCTTGTAGGGATCTGCTATCAATTTTTCAAACCTCACTGACTCAAAGAAGTATCCACTTGTGTATGCTAAGAATGCTGCGGCTAATTTTACCCCAGCAGATGAAGCAAGGTAGTGATACCTCATACTTGCAACTTTAGCATGTAGATATGTGATGGCCGCTTAAGTGATCCACTCCAAAGATTTTAATGAATGTCTGCCTTACAGACATATTTCTCTTTTAGCTTTAGACAAGCTGGAAAATTCCCCTTTTGTCTCTTTTCTTGTTGGTAAGCTCCCTCTAGTCATATGGCAGTATCTTGTTCTTTAAGTACGCATCTATTTTAACTATATTCGGGTGCCAAATATTATAGCTATTGTCTAGCACCTCAACACAAAGAAAAAATAACATAATGTTGAATCGACCATGACCAAAGAGAGTCCATGATATTTATGTATTGATGTTGCTGATTGCTTCACATACATTATGGGATTGTTTGTTTTTATATTGGCGGTAGAGGTTCATAAATATTTCTTAAATTGCAATATGAAAGAAAATACCTACCTGACATTTTTATGAAATGCATAATTTTACGTGACTGATTTCCAGGGATAATGTCATTTCGCTTTTACCATTGTGCAGGAACTGCATACCAGGATCAATAGATTGGACGAAAGTTGCTGGAAAAATTGTCGTTTGCGTTGACACTGATCCCATGGGGTCTAGAAAAATCAAAAAGCTTGTTGTGGAAGATGCCAAAGCCAAAGGGATGATTCTGATTGGTGAGAATCAAGTTGGAGATCCTCTCGATTCAGGTGTTTTTCCATTCACACAGGTTGACAATGTTGCTGGGTACAAGATTCTAAAGTACATCAGTTCTGCCAAGTGAGCATATCTTACAATGTCCTTGCAATAATATGCTGTGGATAATGCCAAAAAAAAAAAGCGACCCATTATCTTCGATCAGCTTATTCTCTATGCGAAGCTTATGACAAAATGAACGGGCAATAATCCACATGATCTAAATGTCTCTGTCCATAGCAGGGATTTATTGTCTGATGAAGTCTTCATTCTTTATGTCATGGGATAACATAATTGAAATGAGTACTCACGCTGCTGTTATGCGCCATTTCATGTTTGAATTCCTGAAATGATTATTTAGTTTAATTCATGTAGCTCTTCTTAGTGTTTGACATTATTCAATCACTCATACTTATTTTCCACTAACACAGATCAGCCTATTGCACTGTACTGATTCTCCATCCTTATCAAAAGTGAAAATTAGAATGATCAAAGGACTCCGATTGATTGAAGAGTTCCCGTTCTTCTTCTTTTTTTCTCAGCAATTGATGGAAGAGCTCATCAGCTGGTTGTTTTTGTCCCCATCCTTGAGCGAATATGTTATAACTGACATGAGAACTGTGGTCCTCTGGTTTTGTTCCTTTACTACAGATATCCTACTGCAACCATTCTTAAGACAACCGCAGTTTCTGGCCAAAGACCAGCACCAACTGTTGCACTTTTCTCATCAAGAGGTCCTGGAGAGTTAACAGAAAACATCCTTAAGGTTATTTCTTTTTCTGATATGCACATCAAATATCCCAAATGATATGGGTATACACACATATTCATGAAGTTGCATGACATTTTCTTTCAACCATCACATTTACAGCCTGATATAATGGCGCCGGGAGTTGCCATTTTAGCAGCAGACATTCCGAAGAAGGATCCTGGGAGTGTTCCATTTGGCGAGGAGCCATCTAAATTTAGCATAAAATCCGGTACTTCAATGTCTTGTCCTCACGTCTCAGGAGCGGCTGCAATAATCAAGTCAGTTCACAGGACATGGAGCTCTTCAATGATCAAATCCGCACTTATGACAACAGGTATGCCACTGATAAATAGTTTGAAGATCCTCGTCATCAAAATACATCACGATTCATCCTACACGGGATGCAATTTGGTTTAGAAGTGGAATATCAACTCATTTGAGTAATTAGATTGTCCATATCATGACAAGTATGATTATGCAGTTGTCATTTACGTGTCGCCATTGCTTGATGTCTTCAGCGACCTTTGTCAACAATGAGGGCAAGCCATTGATGAACAGTTCAAGGAGCCTCGCAAACCCACATGAAATCGGAGTCGGAGAAATCAGTCCTTACCGAGCTCTTCACCCGGGATTAGTATTCGAGACCACCAGACAAGACTACCTCAGGTTCCTCTGCTACCTGGGCTACTCACAAAAGAACATCAACTCTATGGCCGGTTCCAAATTCCACTGCCCCAAAAACTCCAGCGACGAGCTCGTATCCGACATCAACTATCCGTCCATCTCCATAGGCAGTCTCAACCGGCATGGATCGGCAAGAGTGGTCACGAGAACAGTCACGAACGTGGGACCCGCGAATTCGACATACGTCGCTAGTGTGGACAGTCCCATGGGACTGATAGTAGAAGTCTCCCCAAGTAAGATTGATTTCAGGCAAAATGCGAGGAGGGTCTCGTACAATGTCTCCTTCCAAGGGAAAGAGGCTCCCGGTGGCTACAATTTCGGGTCTCTAACTTGGTCCGACGGCAGACATTCCGTCCGTGCAGTTTTTGCCGTTAATGTCGAGTGATGTCATGAGTTTGAGGTGGCTGCTGTGACCAGAGAACAGGGTGACGGATGCAATATAATTCTCTTGATGATAAGGCATTTTTTATTTGTTCATAAAGAAAATTAACCAGTAAAAGTTGTCGTTATTTGTAAGCTAACTTTACTTATCAATAGATTAGAAATCCTGATATCCATCATTCATGATGAGGACTCCACATGCCATAATTTCATTTATGATATCTGCTGATTTTGCATTTAATGATTAGGATTAGATATCACTAATCAATGCTAATTAATGCCAAAAAGCTACTATATTCCAGACTTGAACCCATCTGGGCATTAACCAATTGCCATTGACCCAAATTCGAAAGATTAAACCTTTTTTTATTACAGAATATGGAAGAGTAACTTTAGTGGGTTAATTTTACGAATCAGTACCCATCAAAGTGAGTAATCAAGATACTAATCAGGAATAGTCATTTAATATTCTCTGAAGCGCCACGTATTGAGAAGAACTAAAGTATAGATTCTCCTTGAGAAAGAAATCTAACTTTCTGGTATAAAATGTAATTTCGTCAAAACATGTTACCGAAAAAGATGAGGGAAAACAAGACCGTTTGCTTATGTCCTAAAAAGGGTCCCACTTTTTGGACAAAGCAAAACAAAACAGGGGGAGAGAGAGAGAGAAAGGGGGGGAGGGGGAGGGAGGGGCGTGTGGATAGATGGCAGGTATAAAAGCGGTCTACGAGTACGATCTTCTTCACGCAAGCAAGAGCTAAACCCAGATAGAGAGAGTCCCACAGAGAAAATGACATGAGGGTTTGAACTTTTTGAAGTCGCTCGTTGTGGAGATAACTGGGCTTTGGATGTTTTGCCGGTTTGGACCATCGATCCTTGGCTGTTCTAGCCTTCGAAGCCCTAGCATGATGTAAACCGACCGGAAAGGTGAGACTTTTATCTTTATCGCTCTCGTCCCTCTTCTTTCCCCCCGATGGAATGCGTAATTATGATGTCCTGCGAGAAAAAAATGAGGTATTTTTTTGGGTGTAGATCTGGATATTCTTTCTGGGCTTCAAAGTTCGAAGCTTTGGGTTTTTAGAATTCTCATTTCCTTCAAAGATCGTTGCTTGATCCGAAACTTAGGCTTGAGGTTATGCTGCATGTGTTTTTAAGCGATTAAAGAATTCGTGTGGACGAACTTCTTTAAGCTTTTTTTTATTTGTTGTTTTTTCTCAGGTATGGTTTCTGGGTGACCCTTTGACTTTGCCCTGGTTAAGAAGGTTGTGTTTGTCAGATTTACAATATTCTCCTGTAAGTTGCCGTGTTCCTGAGTTTCAGGAAAGGAGAATGTCTCATATCATGAATAAAGGTCATCGAGGCGGATTCCGGGAGTTTTTATGAGCGAAACTACTTGTTCCGAAGAGCTCGTCAGGCGTTGTGTTGTTGTTGCAGTGGTAACACATCGGGTTTCTTTAAAGTGTTAATCTCCCCGGAGTTTGTAAATGCAAGGAGGTTCAGGTTTCAATGCTGTTCCTCCAGCTTTCGATAAGTCAAGGGTTTTGGATGTCAAGCCTCTGCGGAGTCTGAGGCCTATCTTCCCGAATGCCAATGAAGCTCCACCCTTTTTGTGTCCATCTCCCAGCGGTCCCTTTCCTCCGGGTTATTCCCCATTTTACCCTTTTAGCATGCCACCGCCTTCTGAGACACCTGAAGTCAATCAGCCCGAGGAACCCCCGACGTGGACTCCTCCGGCTGCTCCGCGCCAATTCGTGCTTTTAGAACCCTGAGATGGCAAATGGAGATGTAGATCAATCGGGAAAAGAAGCTGGGCCTTCCAATAGTAAAAAACGTAGTTCTTCTCGGACACGTGGGTCTACTTCTTCCCAGAAGAAGGAAAAGGGGAGAAAATTTCATCTTGATCCGGCTATCACTGCAAATTATGTTGTTCCAATCAGTCAGGCACAACGAGACGATGGGAGCAGGAACGTGGTTAATCGTGTACTAATCACATTTGATGGGCTTCGTAGGAGGCTGAGCCAATTGGAGGATGCCAAGGAAGTTCCTAGTGGATTAGCAAGGAGGTCGGACTTGAGGGCTGCCAATATTTTGATGACCAAAGGATTTCGGACAAACATGAGGAAAAGAATTGGAGTTGTCCCTGGGGTTGAAGTTGGTGACATTTTCTTTTTTCGGATGGAGTTGTGTATGGTGGGTCTTCATTCTCAGTCTATGGGAGGAATTGACTGGATAGGTGGCAAAGGTTCTTTGGATGAAGAACCCCTAGCTGTAAGCATCGTATCATCTGGATATTATGATGATGATGCAGAAGACAAGGATATTTTGATCTACAGTGGCCAAGGTGGGGCCATGACCCGAGATAAGCCTGTTGGTGACCAGAAACTTGAAAGGGGTAATCTTGCTTTGGAAAGAAGCATGCGTCGAGCCAATGAGGTCAGAGTTATTCGAGGTATCAGAGATGTAGCCAATCCGAATGCAAAGATCTATGTATATGATGGCCTTTACGTTATACAAGAATCATGGGTGGAGAAAGGCAAATCTGGTGCAAATACTTTTAAATACAAGTTTGTGAGAGTACCAGGGCAGCCTGAAGCCTTTGCTGTTTGGAAATCAATTGAAAAATGGAAGGAAAATGTCTCATCCCGTCCTGGACTTATACTTCCGGACTTGACTTCTGGGGCCGAGACAATTGCTGTTTCCCTTGTTAACGATTTTGACGATGAGAAAGGACCTGCTTACTTTACTTATTGTTCCACTCCAAAGTACTCGAAAACATTTGCAATAGTGCAGTCCTCTTATGGATGCAGCTGTCGTAAAGGATGTGCTGCTGGTGATCTCAACTGTGCTTGCATCAGGAAAAATAGTGGCGATCTTCCATATACTACCAGCGGGGTTCTGGTGAGCCGAAAGCCGCTTGTATATGAATGTGGCCCTTCCTGTCCATGTGGGCCTAACTGCAAAATTCGAGTCTCACAGAGTGGTTTGAAAGTCCGTCTGGAGGTGTTCAAGACAAAGGATAGGGGTTGGGGCCTACGTTCATATGATCCTATTCGAGCTGGAGCTTTTATATGTGAATATGCTGGTGAAGTCATCGACAAAGACAGACTAAAGAAGAAGCTGCAGGAAGGTGATAATGATGAATATATCTTTGACTCAAGCCGTAGCTACGAGCCGTTCAAGTGGAATTATGAACCTGGATTGCTAGGAGAAGAGGGTACAAATGGGGCTTCAGAGGATTTTGATATTCCTTCTCCAGTAATTATGACTGCCAAAGACTTCGGAAATGTGGCTCGCTTCATGAATCATAGTTGCAACCCAAATGTCTTTTGGCAACCAGTTATTTATGAAGAAAACAATGAGTCTTTTGTTCACATTGCCTTTTTTGCAGTTAGACATATTCCTCTGATGACAGAGTTGACTTATGATTATGGAGATCTGCCTCAAGAAGGTGATAATGGCTTTAACTTAAGGAAAAAGAAATGCCTCTGTGGAACATCAGAATGCCGTGATTACTTTGTGTTATAGTTCTCTATACTGGAAAGCGGATGAGCATGATGCAGCATTGCATGGTCTAAGCTATATGGTTGGTATTCTTTTCACACTATAACTGCAAGATTTTTGTGAAGATGCAACGACTACTTTGTTGTCTCTGTTCATGGCATGTGGTGTTCAATAAGATACCCATATGTTTAGGATCTTGTGGCTTACTCATCAAAAACCCTCTTGTTATGCTACTTAAGTGGTTTGTCACAGACAATACTAGAAAACATGAGATATCTTCTTTTCCTTTATAGCAGCACATGGTCTAACTACCCCCACCAAATTTTTTGGGGTGTTTCTTAGACAAGAAAATTGCTGAATGATGTTCACTCTCTTGTTCTTAAGTACTAAATGGAGACGTACACTTCAGTCTCGTGTGGCCAAGTTTAATCAACCTATGCTTTTTGGGACAAAATTTGGCTGAATAAAAGAATGGAGGATTTGAAGTTTCAGTTTCATTGCATTGGAATGTGGTTTTAACTTTTTAGCTTCTCTTATGTTTTTGTGGCTTTGTCCTGCATTTTCTTTGTCGTGCTTCCAGTATATTTGGATAATGTACTCCTCTGTTTCTCGATAGGTTTTGTCTTTAAGGAAAAAAGGGTATGGAATGAGTTTTATTTTTTAGCTTCTCTTTTGTGTTTTCTGGCTTTGTGCATTTTCTTTGTTGGCCTTCCTGCATATTTGAGTAATCCTATTTTCCTCGAAAAATTTTGTTGCTTAGATATAAGGGTCACAATAACTCTCTCTCTCTCTCTCTCTCTCTCTCTCTCTCTCTCTCTCTCTCTCTCTCTCTCTGTGCACTTGTGTGTTTTGGATTTAGATCGTTTATTCTAGATGTTTTGAATTATGAGTATAGTCGTCTTCTTTATTAGTGTGGAATTTAATTAAAATCTTTTAGGAACCTATTGTATTTTCCTCTTTTATCAATTTAACTTTAAAGACGGATCTCAGGTTAACTTTGTTTATTGGGGAAGTGAAGTTTATAATGTCATATCAATATGCCTATAATTTATGTCGTGTAGAAGTGTGCATGCTTCAGTTTCTTGTTGTTGTCTGATTCTGTTAAACTCTCATTGATGCATGATACAAGATGTCTACATGAATCCGTCTTGGTGCATCTTTCCATCTGTTTGGTGTGCAAATCACTCATTTGAACCTTTCTTATTCAAGATAATCCTTTTACAGGCATTTTCAATAATGTACATTTCTCTGCTTGGAGGTATTTACATAGGAGTGAACACGTGTAATTGGATTTTCCTTGAACATTAGCAGCAATTTTTTGTCTTTTGGGACCGGAAGTAATATTTACAATGTGATAGAATGATGATGCTACTTGAACATAGTTATCCGAAAGTGCTAAACCCTTGGTAGGGTGTGGTTCTCCTACTAAGCAATTTTCCAAGAATCTGGTTTACCATGATTCTTCAGAAAGGAAAGAAAATCTTGGAATCAGATCGTTACCTTGCTCTTGGTGTATTTTCCTCCTCTTGATATTCCATCTCGATTGTTCACATTGTTGAGCTTTTCATATGGACTTTCTTTTAATGTTTCTGTTTTCAGTATGTAACAGCAATTTTGAGTCAACTCCCGTCGGGGACTGGTTGCTCTGCATGGTACCTTTTGGAAGGGACAGATGGTATGTCGATCAAGCATCATTTTGTGGCATCTGCCGTTGATGTAACCTCATCACAGACTGGACTTGAAGGAATCCTTTTTGGAAGTACCCTTTTGCTTTTAGAATTTGTGGATAAGGGTATTGATTTAGGTATTGTATATGTCCTATGGCCTTTTGTACAACTAGCTCGGTTCCCCTTGTAACTTCCACCTCCGAAATTTTGCGTTCAATGAAGGCTTCCGGAGCTAGTTGACGTTTGTAATGAATAACAGTCTTAGTATTTGGATGTGGAATGAAATAGATGAAGGGGGTGAAATTTTCCGGTTCATGCCGGGTTATACTGTTGATTTAAGCTTTACTATTAGAAGATAAGCACTGACTATCAAGCATGAAAACAGCACATTAGGGACCAAAATGTTGAAAATTGAACTTGGAGGACCAAACATGCCGGACTCCTGAAACTTTCTTCCCAAGGGCCAATTGGCTAGAAGATACGATGATTTTTATTTTAGGTATCTTTTCATCTAATTAAGACAACTACTGCCTCTGATAGCTAAGGATAACAGCCCCTGACAATGACTCAATAAGCATGGCTCATACGGGAGATTATGCAGGATGGGGATTTAAGGGCATGTTTGTTTTAATGAAAGGACTTTTCGTAAGTTAGTTTTACGCACTGTCACTTGTTTGATTCACTGAATGCGGTTATTTCGTGAAAAAGTAGTTAAGGTCAAACAAAAGTAGGAAAAACGAATTCCCATTTCTAAATAGAGGGATTCCCAAGCATGATAAATCTCTTAACAAAGGCTCATTTCTTCATCTTCAAAGCTCGTTATTTCAAATGAGGTCCAAACAATCGAAAACATTTTCAATTACAATTTTTACAGCATATCACCAAATAAATAATTTTTTTTAAATGATATGAAAACATTTGTTTTTTTGTATGTAGTTTTACGGGAAACAGACACATCGTGTGAACTTTTATAAAACTCGATTTGTCTGGGACAGTTTGTAGGACTTATTCTTTTTGCATTAAGAGAAAGTTCCATGAATAAACCGACATCGAGCCGATAGAAAAAACGCCCAGTTTGAGAATATCTGCAATTCCGAACGCCATCTCTTCCATGTCAATTTTTGATGCACGGTTAGGACACAGATGAAAGTGGAGGGTCCATGTAAGATACAAGTACTCCATCGGAGCTTGCAAGGTAGATGTAGCAGCAAACATTGGAAGAGAAACTCAGAATTTGAATAAGATACACTATCATGATGATTCAACATGGTTTCTAGAATGAATAGATGTCTGACATTCTAATGTTTAGTTGTTGATAATTGTAACCAGTCTCTCTTTTTTCATTTTTGGTTGAATTTACACAAACCTTCACCGACAAAACACGCCTGCCTGGATGGATGTGAGGAGGCAGGGCTCAAATCTATTGAAAACAATAGTCAGAAGCAAGTGAAAACCAAGATATCACATGGATTATACAACTCTAGACCTATACTGTGTGCCTTGGGGTTGAAAGAGGATGCAACTGTTCAAGGAACTGAGGTTCAGCTATCCTCAGAGGTCACCGGAACTTGGTCTCGCTTGGTTTGCTGCCCCTAAATGCTGAAAGAGAGAAGAATGACCTTGACGCTGAAAAAGAGAAGCATGCAATTAATTAGGGTCTACACCGGGCCAATTCCTGACTTCAGAAGAAGTGGATAGGTTAATATCAAATAGAAAGATCTGCAAACAAAGATTATCAAGAAACTCGCCAAGCAAACCCACCTTTCGTTGTAGAAGCTCCAGCTGAAACAAGACTGTCGTGAAACTTATGACCACCCAAATGAGCTGTGTCAAAAGAATTCCAGAAATGAGGACTACAAGGTCGCAATATATGCAGTAATTGGGCTGTTAAAATCAAGTAAAGCAAGCAAAAAGCAGTTTCAGGAAGAATAGGAGCAGGGATACAAGTTCTGCTCAACACAATGACTAAAACCGTTACAAAAATATTAAATATGATGAAGAAAGGACCAGGAAAATTTAAATCTAACAACTGGCAGAAAAGAAGCAAATTAGTAAAGTCAAAAGGCAATTCACCAGAAATTTGCTCATTAGCCACAAGATTCTTTGCATGAAGTGCCTTCAATAGATTTTCATTGCTCCTCTTGCTAGAAACTTTAGGGTCATCCATATCATCCTCTCCCTCTGAATACACAGATGGGCTAGACCAACCAGATGTGTTTCCATCCCCCTTGCTCTTTCGAGCAAATTTCAATAGTCTCTTCAATCCTTTAGGAGCATCTTTCTGGTATATCATTGAAGGAGGATTTTCGGCATTACCCCACTCACAAATGTCAGGTTCACTACTTTCTTCTTGCAACATCTGTGATAAAGAATGGCGCACCCGTGGACTTGATGATCCAATTGGTACAACATTGACATGAGACAGTACTTCAGAGGCAGGGTCATCACATAGATTTGGTGGATCTTGATGCTCTTCAATTTCTACCCAAGCCATAGGAGAGATGGTCGACTCTCCTTCAGTTTGGACATCTAAAGGCTCTGTAATATTATTTGGACCTAAATCACCCTCATGAACAACTTGATCCATGTTCTCAGCTTCATTACACTCCTGAGTGCTACTTTCATATGTTTCTGGCTCCACTGTAGCATCAGCTACAACCACTGATGTGCCATCTTCCACTTCGTGCTGACTTATCAGGTCAGAAACAACACCAATTTGCTCATTCTTTTGTTCTTCGCTTGAATTTCCACACCTAGTCACCGGTTCCTCCAGCTCAGTAGGTTTTTTCTTTGCAGAAGCAGCAACACCAGGACCAGTTCCAGAGCTCTTACGGAGAGGTTTTGATTCCAAGGGCACCACACTGCTTTTCTTGGTTACCTTGTTATAGAAACTAGGCTTAGCCAAAACTGCACCAGAGCCATCTAAAGAAGTGGTCACAGCTTTACTTTTCCCAATTCTGGTAGTTTTAGTCACTGGTTGCAGCTTCTTATCATCCAGAGTCTTTGAGATCCTCTGCTTATTTGATTGGGCTTCTCTGACATTCTTTTGTTGCGCGAGTGGTTTTTCTGACTTGGGTTTTGGGCGAGAGAGAGTCGGCGTAGGACCTGCTGGCTGAGGTTTTCGACGTGTTGGTGTAGTGCCTGTAGAAGATAAGGCACCAGAAACCTTAGCTGGTGATGTTCCCATGGTTCTCATTGTTGGAGTTGATGGCCACGATTTACGTGTTGCAGGTACAAGGGATGTTTTCGGGGAAGTCTTCTTGGTTACGGAAGGAGTTGGGGTTTCTTTCTTAACTTTTGCAGGTTGAGATGCTGTTCTGAGTGGCTTCTGGGGCTTCTTTGAGTAAGTCTTTTTGCCGGTATCATTTATATTAGTGGAGGCCATTTCAGCTTTCCTCTCATTTAGAGTCCGTTGCATGGCTCTAAATTGTGCTTGTTTTTCTGCTCGTTTTCCAGCATTCTCTCCTCTAAGCCTCTCATCCCTCTTCTGTTTATATCGATCATAAAACCCACCTCTCTGCTCAACAGAAAGTTCTTGACTTCCACCGATTTCGGCTTTACTAGGAGCACTCTTACTTCTCTTCATTTTTAGCATCATCCGGTTCAACTCCTCTTCTTTTTGCCGATTCCATTCAGCTGAGGATATTGACCTATCATTATTTTCTTCTCCTTGGATCACTCTATTTTCTGAGACATTACCTACCAGAGGAGAGCCCCCCCTTTCCCATTCTTCCAATCTTACATCTTCATCAGTCTCAACAATACGTTGACTTTCAGACATGACATTCACTTCTGCAGTCACTTTTGTTGAATCCTTTGGGACCTCTTCCACAGTATCACCTGAACATACTGGAGTACTATCTGGATTATTCTCTGACTCATGTTGGAACGAGGAAGAGCCTCCCATACCAGCACTCCATCGCCTCAAAACAGATTTATTTGCACCTATAGATATGTTAACTAATGAACTCCTTTTCTCAATCTCAGCAGCCTGATCCCTCTGCTTACTTTCAAAAAGATTGATTCGATCCTGAACACTCATTCGTAGATCATTTTCCGGTTTCTTATTAGGTTGCTCAGATCCCTCTTCATCAATGTCATTAGCAACAGACCTTTCTCTAGCAGGATAATAATTGAGGCTCTTGATTGTTAGGGAAGCGGCTCTACGGGACCCACCTCTCCCTATTTGAACCCTGCGCATTGGAGATGCGGACCTTCTACGTGATGCAGGTCTTAAAATACTTCGACTTCTTTCCGCAGATGTTTGATCTTCATCATTAGAGTCTGAAGAATCCTCACTTCCTGTTGAGCTCTCTCGCTCAACCTGTGCAACTTTAGCTGGTGAAACTTTGTACTGTACTGGTATTCCTATGTTTGCTGCCTTTGATATCAAATTACTCTTCTCCTTCCTAGCAAAATCCACATCCTTTAAATCGCATTTGATTGAGGATTTCTCCTCGGAATCGACAAACTGGTTGTTTTTGCTTGTTTCTAGAACCCTATGCAAAGCATTCCTGCAATGAACGTCCACTTGTTATACTATCATGAAATCATCCAGAGGAAAGAGAAACCTAGAAAGATATAAGCCCCCTGAATTGCATGGCTAACTTACTCCAATTCTGCTGCTCCAAGAAGTTGAGAGAAATCTGCTATGTTGTTCATCTCTTCAACAGAGCAGGTGTCACCTGCAACTTGGCCAAAAGCTGCAGCTAACTCCCCTCTCAACACCACAAGCCTCAAATCCATAGCTCGTAATAGTTCATCCCTGATTTCAATACAACAAAAATGAGCAAGATACAACAGACATTATGAGCAGAAAATACCATTGAAACCTAATGATGCCAGAGAAAGAACAAGAGTCGACCTTGAAGCATCTGCTGATTCAGCGTCTGTTCCAGGCTGGTAGGAGGAAAAACATGTTAGTTGCTCGTTCAAAGCATAAACTTGTATAGGAAAAGGGGTATAGTAGGACACTGAGACACATGATATTTACCTGGGGGAACAAAGAAACTTGAAACTTTCTAGCTTCCTCCAATTGAGACATCTCATCTCTTATCGGTTTGGTTATGGTCGCCAGGTTTCGTGAACCGACAATGCGCAGAAAACTGGGACAGAAATCAAATTTTTTGTATATTAAGATTCTAAGAAATCATAACCTTGTCTCAACCAAGGTTAATACCAAAAAAATCAAAGTAATCAAAAGGTATATACTTGTCAAAGGTAGATTTTGTGAACCATCTTGACCCAGAAAGATTGTCGGGAAGCTGTATTTTAAAGTTACAATTGGAGCCTTCCGTGTACAAGTCACTCAGAGCAGGTATGTAGGGAAGTAATTGATCCAATCCTCCAGTTGCCAACTTTTCCACCTTGTTATCAACACAACCGTATGCTTCAAACCTGGGTAATCCCCAAAACATTGTCAGGGAAGAATATAAAGTAACAAGAAATTTCTCAAGAAGCACCCAAAAGAAATCAAAATAAATTCAGATGCCGAGAAGTCTACTAATAGCAACACCAGCAAGATGGAAAGCAAGCGAGTGAGTAAAAAGAGAATCAAAAAACAGGATTAGAGAATTTCTGGCTGCAAGAGAGTTGCTCCTAGATTTGAATGAAGAGACAATTTAAACATTTCAATGCAGCCATCAATAAAGCTAACAGTGAAATTCTGTTAACCTTTACATGAAAAGAGATTCAGCAATATGCCAGCAATTAGCCGAGTTCCTAACCAGAAGAAGGAAGTAGCGGGCTACTTATTAGATAACATAAGAACAGTAGTAAGCATCCCCATTAGCCACATCCCAATTTTATTTAACCAACCCAAAGGTCAGAAAGTTCTAAGCTCGAAATTTTGCAGATGAGGTTTTTAATTCCGTACTTAAAAACTTCTCAGATGAATATTCTCTGTAAGATTTTCAGGGTGGTCATTGTTAACAGATGAAAAGAGCAGGCCAAATAGTAACAAAAGGAACTCGAGTTAAGGAACTTATCACCATCAATGATTGAAACTAATTCATTCTCGTATATGAATTCCAGATTTATCGCATAAAACAGTCACGCACGTAGAGAACTCTAGTTCTACACTGTGACTAGGGTGGGTAACTCTGCCACACCTCCCCAATGTAAATCTTGCAAAAAGAAGCTAGACTAACCTCTCCTGCCCGGATGCAATCTGAAATGAAGCATACTCCAAAATGGCATCTGAGTCTATATCACCCCCCATCTCAGAAACTTAGGCACCTGAAATGCGGGAAAATAATATCAAGGAATGGAAAACTGTACAGATACATCCAACACTGTCATATATGATATAACTAAGGAAAGTGCAAGCACACAGAGAACATGGAAAGCCCAAAACCTTGATGATAAATCCTAATGGTTCCAAAAGGGTAATTTGTATGGACTTAAGTCAACCACCTGCAGTTGAGATGAATCGGAAACTTCAAGTGTTAAATCGAATGAGAAAAGCGAGGCCCAGTGCCAAGTATGCAACAATCAAGCAAAACCAGGATACCGCTGAATGCAAATCCAGCAGACTTTCTATTCTATAAATCCATGTTTGGTGCAGCAACTTACACGTTATACCCTCCAAACATTGACATGTGCTTATGGATATCACTTAATGACTCGTAATTGAATTAAAAGTACTTGCAGTTCAAATGACAACTTTGCAGCCAGCAAATCCAATCGGGAAAAAAGAATTCACAAACCCTTTTTGCCCAAATGCCTATGGCTTAAGCTTTTGGACAAGGCACGACCAAGAGAGAAACTGAATGAACCACAAGCAAAATTCAGTACAGCAAGCTCATTTCCACTGGAGCTCGCAAGCAGATGCACTCATTTCAAGCACTGCAACCGTAAACTCACAACCGATAATCCTCAATGGCAACTGAGACGAGCTGGATTCAATTCAGATCTAGCAAATCAAGAAGGAAAAAAACAACCTGCACCGACACCACTCGCGAGGAACAAACTACAGTGACCCAACTCATCAAGAGGACTTCAAATCCGGAAAAGACGCAATCGCGAGCTCTTTGCAAAGAAAATGCCAGTGCCCTCTAGAGCTCACAGGACCAAGAACCCGAAATGCAGGGTCTTGCAAAGCTCACTCAAAGACCCACAACGCAAGAACCACCATAGAATAAAGTGAAAAAGGAAAAATTCAAACTTGAACCTTAAACGATAAATCCAAGGACAGAAAAAAGAAGATGATGATGGGATTTGTGCGAGGACGAGAATGCACTGTACCTGAACGGATTTAATAATGTCGATCAAATCTGAGATGGAGAGCTGGGGGGCTAGGCTAAGACAAGAAGGAAAGCAGAACAAGCACCGGGTAAGCAGGGAGCTAAATACGCTCGGATTTTTCAAAATGGAAAAATGGAAAAGGGCGTAAAAAAAAAAACGAAAAACAAAATATTAAAGCGGACAATAACGCGATGATTGCGTTCCCAACTTACCATGATGTCTTTATAGGAGAATTACGGAAGGGGAACACGTGGCACGCGCCGGCTTGGGCGCGTGCGCTTCACCCGATTCCTCCTCTGATGTTGATGTACCAAATGCTCTTGCCCTCCACATGTGGTCCTCCTCTCCTCTTTTGCCTTTTTCCTTTTTTTTTTTTTTATAATTGGATTTGTCCTTTTTTTCCTTTTTAGTTTCATTATTTTCCCATTTGATTAGTTATTACATTGAAAAGGCCACATGCTTGGGCTCTTGTTAGGAGGGCTTAATCTGAGGTGACTGTCGTGTGCAGCTTCTTCCATAATAAATTATTGCCTTGAGAGCCCCATCTCCATCTAATGCCATCGGATTCAAATTCTTTGCAACTTTGGAGGGGGAGGGAATTGAATATTGTGAAAAAAAAAATCTATTTTCTTGATTATGATATTTGATTTGACTGACAATATAAATCTCCAATAATGGAATCTCGAGCTTTCTGCCACTGATTTAAGGGAAGTATGTCCCCACATAACTTTAAAAAAATTAATGAGTGAATCTGTCTTTTCTTGAGTGCTTTATGAGAAGTTAAAATTCTCCTCCTTAATCACCCCCGGCCTTTCAAAAATGCCGATGTCCCTATATTGACCACCCTTATAAATATAATTTCTAAAAATCAAAATCCAGCCTGTTCTTTTCAATTTTTTTTTTCTGTCCTTGTTGGTAAGACAATTCAAACACAAACTCAATCAAGACGTTAATTCATAAACATTGAAAGAAAAAATAGTTAAACTATATTTTTAGACTTTTCCGATACATCACGTACCAAATTTTAGACTAAGCGAATAACCAATTCTTGCAAAGGTAAACCATGACTCACAATTCTTTCACAATTTATCCATCAATGTTTTTTACTAATTCACGTAATGTCTGTTTAGCAGTAAACTATGTTTGCACAGTTCTTTACCGATTAAAAATGCATCAAGAGATTGATCCAAAATAAACAAATCATAACTCCCGGGGGGGACTTAAGCAGAGCAGCCCCTAGGAAATTACCCCCGAGGAACAAGACACGCAAAAAGATGATGAAACTTATAGCTAACCTTCCGGCAAAGATTAATTATTCTAGGACCCCACGCCTTTCGTTTGACTTTGATCCTGTCATGTTCGTATCTGTGTCGCATCAAAGCAGGGACCCTGCGGTAAGATTTCTTCTGGGCTTGGCTTCCAAAGGGCCTATGGAAAACAGAGAAGACCAGTACTATTTCTTCATCTAATCTTTGCTTTACCCGGAAGCTTCCGTTTGCATCTTTCTTGGCTGGAAGCTTTTACATGGTTTTTAATCTGCCTAGCGAATGAACCTGCAAAGTTTGGATTTACCATTTCAAATGGGAATTTGCAGTTGATAAGTATTTCACAAACGCGTAGACATCAATATACTTGTCATTAGATTGAAAGGCCTCTGAAAATCCCACTACATGTTAAAGGGTATGAAGAAGATAAGGATTTGGCAAGTGCTGAAAGGCATATATGTCAGCTTTGGACCCCAAATGCAAACTGGCAAGCAGACCCTAACACGCACGCACTCTCTCTCTCTCTCTCGAGAATTCCTCTCTCCAAATGACTTTTTACACCTTTTTGTTTCCCGAGAGAAAGAGGGTGTTGGAAAACCGTAAAGCATCACACAGTGTGATGGCTCCATCATCACGCTTTGCGAGCCTTGCAATGCATGTGAAAAGCCGTGGATCTCTTTTTCCTTCCGCCTCCCACACGCCAAGTGGGGTACGAATAAACAACAGTTGGCGATCCCAAATTCCTTCAAATTTGCCGACCAAACATTCTCCTCCACCCCCAGCATCAGAACTCTTCACTTAAAGCAGAACAACACCTCAATGGCCAATATAATATGGCATCGAGTGATTGAAGTCGATCCAGGAAAATATAAGATATGATCATGTAAAAGCTCGTCACATGACCTACCATGTGGACCAAGAAAGCAGTCGGTCAGTCCCAATTTAATTGAACAGGGCCCCAAAAAGTGAGTTGAAAATTAAGCCCGGACAACATGGCAAATCCTTTACCTGCCAATCTCCTCTGTAAGGAGCGTCTTAATTTGAAAGTGATGACCACGTTTCACAGCTATTAACAGCTTCTACTACTCCTGCTTAAACGAAGTCATCCCACAGGAAGAAGCTTCGCCTAATTCGCACGTTTCAATATGAACAGAGACAATTATAAATTCAACAAGTAGGACAAAATTTAACAACACGATAGAGAAGGAAGACAAATTCTGAAACAGACAAAGGCAAATTAGATAAGAGGTACAAGTCACTACATCAGCACTCTAAAATACAGCTTATGAAGCTCAAACCTAACCGATACAAGAACTAATGATACACTTAGAAAAGGTTATCATGCGAAGGCAGCACAATCATTATAAACATCCGGGAGGATTATAATGAATCCTCGAGAAATTAAATCTAAAAACTTGAGAACAATCAGTTAGACCATACATGTACAAGGCCATGCCTATTGCCCGTATAGATTTCGTTTCGCTCTTCATCGTAGAAGAGTGCAGTGATGTCTTCCAAGGCTTCTGCAACTGTGCTCCTGATTGTGGAGGCACGGGCACGTTTCTTGGGACGGCAATCACCACTACATTCACCGCTACAACTACATTCATCCTCGACAGGGACACTGTTGCTTGCTTTTACTTTAGCAAGGCATTTCCCTGTCAATATGTTGCTTACATTTATGGATCCTGCTGCAAAAACCAGTGGCACTGTCAATGGTACACTAACATCTGCAAGAACATGCTTTAACCAAAAAATACAGCCAGAGAATAAACATCTGAATATGATAATTCTAGATATGATCCAGCTATCCTTTGGCCTTCTACGAAAGAGCAAAGAATTAGATGATGCAGCCCGCTTGTATTGTCAAATACAAGAGGCAGGTGCACCTATACGTAGAAAAAAGACACTTCCACCTCCAATGGGTTCAATTCTGACAAAGAAAAAAAGTTACTACTGACATACCGTGCAAATGAACTCCATCAGATGAAACTTCCCATTCTTTTAATAGCTGTTTTAATTACTTCTTTTAAGGACTAGTATGGTGACAGAGTTCTTGGAATTGGAAAGACAGAAATGACTACTTATGTCAGGGCCAACATCCATACGAAGGCCACTGGCACATAAAACAGTGAAAAAAAGAAATGATTACCATGTAAACTAATCAACCCTAAGAAAGCAAAGTGATGGGAGTTACCATTTCCTTCAGATAAGGGGTCTTCAGCATCAGCCTTGCAGTAAGAAATGATAAGGTCTTGATCACTTGTGATGTATATGTTGTTGGTATTGCAATCTGGATGCCACAAGAGGTGATCTTCAAATGATGTTACAAGCTCTCCACGGAAGTTCCACACAGCAACAGTTCGATTTCTAAAAGTGAGGAATAACTGATTTTCGTAGAGGAAAATAAATGCCGAGGGTGTCATGAACTCAGATCTACTAACTTCTGTTAACTCAAAGTTGCGAACCTGCAACGTTATCACAGTCAGCAGCTGGACTTCATAAGTCCATATCAAAATATGCCTCAACAGAATATCAAGAGGAATACTTACATCAAGAATCTGGAGATTCTCGTTTTCTTGCTTGACTAAAAGCTTTTCATTGAATTGTTCAATAAAATCAACCTTCTTACTCCGATGCAGGAGATGATTGAATGACTTGAGAACAGTACCATCCTCTATGGAAAGAATCTTAAGAGGAACATGACCGCTAGCTTTTGTAAATATCAACAACATGATTCCCGGGCTATTAAAGAAAAAAATACAAACAATCAAAATAAGAGCGTGATCATATGAGGCAACAAGACAAGAGAGGAGTTCTTAAGTAACAGATTTCAATTAGGATAAAAAGGTGAAGATACATCGCCCAGATGAAAAAGAAAGTACCTTATCTTGATTTCTTTAACATTTTTATCTGATATGGAATACAACATCGTGTAATTCTTTAGGTCAAATACCTTGTATATACTGCAGGACAGAAGAGGAGGTCATAATAAGATGGAGAAAATTATTGAACTTGGTAAGTCCATAACCATAGCGCAAATAACTCTAACCATGGGCCTGATCTTGTTTTTTACCTGTCTTGGGCAGAGTAAGTAAGTACTTTCCCATTCACATCATCAAACTCCACAAAACCAGGCCATTTCAGTGATTCAGATTCAAAAAGCGCAAAGCCAGCATCGGGTTTACCCCTCCTTATGTACCTAGACATCAAGAAGCAGAATAGATAACAACGCAGTTGTGGGGGATGAAGATACTGCATAAGGTGTCCTTCCTTTCTAAAACTGAGAATAAGTTTCTCTCTAGCCTTGCATCCTCTTCATTACAGCTTTTATGTGCTTCTGTAAATTTTTAGGTTCTCCTACAAGAAAAGGTGGTGTTGTATAAAAATTTGGTGATGGAGAAATTGACTTACTCAATCCTCGTGCTTCTGCATTTTAGGGAGCTGAAGTTGTCAGATGCATAAACTGAAACTGTGATAAGTGAGTCATTGTTCTTGTTATAGAACAGACTTCGAATAACTTCACCATGACTGACATTTAAAAAGCAGATCCTTTGATTTGTCTCTGCGTTCCAATAAAGAGTCATAAATCACAAAGCTGGTATCGATATCAATGATTTTGGTAAAGAAAGCAAGAAAACCAAGATTCCCACCTCGACTAAAGGCTGCACAAACACCAGATTGAGCAAGGGCAAAGATAATGTCACGTGCTGCTACAATCTCAATAATCTTGGACCTCTTTCTCAAAAAAGTCAAGACCATGGCACAATGACCCTTTGGGTCATGGGTATCATATTCCTCCTGTGAACAAGTCCCACAATCATCCAAACCAGAAAACCACAATCAGCATATGCAAACTATCCCCATAAAAAGGCTTTCATCAATCTCATAAAATGGAACATTTGTCATCTTTGAGTTGAAATCCCACATCCTAGATTTTAACAAGAAAAGAAACTCTTTTGACTGACTGATAAAGATGTGGCAAGACACCTGCATACGCAACTCAAGTAATGCCAGTAGATACATTTTTTAACATTTGGCGTAACTTTTATTCAGAAACTAAATTTTCATCTCCTAATCATATCAATGATCAGATAAATGATACAAGCATTACATGAAAAGCCTGAATGAGGCAAAAGCGCCCATCCAAAGGTCAATCCCATACATTAAACTGAATATTTTGCACATATAATATCTATATCTCCAAAAAAATTGCCTTTTGTCGACTAAGGATCAAAGGCATCGGGTCTCGCAATTTCAAATTTTTGGCACTCACCATAAAAATCTTCACTGCCTTCCCCTCCCCTCAACAAAATCCAAGTTATGTTGGCATTCACTCTCGTCCAGAAACCAAATTTCCGATTGATAACACACAATTCCACAAGCTAACTCTAGTTCATACCAACACCACCAGATCAAGCCCAAATGTTAACGTAACTCACAGTCCACCTTGAAATCAAAACAAGCACGGACAGCGTCTCCAAATCCTCATTCAGACAGACACCCCCACTAAATAAAGACCTAGCAAGTCAAAAAAGAAGAAACTGGAAATAACAAGAACCCTCGACACTACACCTGCAACCGAATGTTTCTGAACCGCTCCTGGGCGTCGGTCATCGAGAAAGCGCGGTCGCGCTTGGAACTGATCTCGCGTCTCTGGAGCTTCTTGACGCTGTTCACGAGCCCATCCCCGCCGCACCACCACCTCGGCCTCTTCTTCGAAGCCAGCACCCTCCTCCCGCTGCAGGGCCTCGGACTCGCAGATACCCGCTTCCCCTCCATACTTCCCCCCTCTACCTCTCCCTCTCCCTCTCCCTCTCCCTCTCACGCACGAGCCCAAATGCTTCGCACTTCTAAACTACAGAGATCGGCATGTCCATCGACTCCACTCTCCCCCCCTCCTCTTCTCGATTCCCCCGCTCGCTCGCCTCGCCACAGCTTCCCCGCGCGCTCCACTGAAGCCCTATTCCGCCCTCACCCCGCGACCAACGAACTCACCAGACGCCGCCGAAATGGGGACGGAGAGCGGGGGTTTCCGACGGGGGGGAGTGAGCTCGAGTTCCGCCGCCGCGCACCCTCCGCCGTGCGCGGGCGCGAGCGAGACGACGGGAGTGGAGAGGTGGAACGGACACCGTGCGCTGTGGGGTCTCTCTCTGTGTGCAAGAGAGCGTATGTTTCGTTTCGTCTCGTCTCCTCCGCTCGTCTCCGATCTGATTTCAAAATCTGCCGTCTCCACGAAAGGTGAGGCAGATGCAATGGATCCGATGTAGAGACCGGAAGATCCTGGGCTTTCTGCGGCTTCCCAAGCGGAGCCCAGAGCCCGGCCCGTGTCTCGGCCCAGCTCTTCGTGAGAATCCGAAATCGGCCCAAGACCAATGAACCGAAATATTTTTTTTTTTTGAGATATGTGCCTAGAAGTCCTAAAACTTATTATGAAAATGCAATTGAGTTTTAAAACTTACAAAAAATATAATCAAGTCTTAAAACTTATCAAATTGATTTAATCAAATCCTAAAGTTAACACTGTCAATTTGACTACTGAAAAATGCTTACGTAACTTTTCTTAATATGTTCTCTCTCCTACGTGGCGATGATGTGGCTTAAATTCTAATTTATTTGACCAAAATATTAATTAAATGAAATAAAAAATTATTTCAAAAAACAAAAGCAATAAAATGAAACTATGGGCAAGGACATTATTTTGTGTTTTTATGGCCCAATGCCTTATGCTATATGAGCCAAGAATCATTAGACAAAATGCTCACGACTTTTCATTTTCAGATGTTGTTGAATTGGCAACATCATCTTGTGCTCTTTCATGGCAATTGATAGTGATCATTTGAAAATGCTTTTCCTCAAGTTTGAGAGAGAGTGCATCATGTGTTGAGTCGTGAGATTGAGAGAGTCATTGGATGATGCTTGAGGCATAGGTTGAGCAACAGAGTGCCTAAGAGAGAGTGACAGATGCATCGAGGTGTTGGACGATGCTCGAAGTGTGGGATTGACAGAGAGAGACCATGAGACACTAAAGCGTTAGTGTTTAAGGCGTGAGGGAATGGCTGCTTGCAACGTGCAACAAAGTAGTAGTTAAGAGTGGCCGCTCGTAATGTGCAATGAGAGTATTGTATAATTGTTCCCTATATGGGCTGAGGCACCTATCTATTTTGGGTTGTTATAGCCCAAGGTCTTATGCTATACGGGCCGAGAGTCATTGGAGAAGATGCTTCTGACTTTTTATTATCAAATGTTGTCGAATCAGTAACATATCTTGCGCTCTTTTGTGATCATATGAAAATGCTTTTCCTCAATTCTTAAGAGAGAGTGATTGACGCATTGAATCATTGGACAATGCTTGAGGCGTGGGATTGAGAGAATCATTGGACCATACTTGAGGGGTAGGTCTAGCAAGGGAATGTTTGAGAGAGAGCAACTGATGCATTGAGCCGGTTAGACGATACTTGAGGTGTGGAATCGAGAGAGAGAGAGAGAGAGAGAGAGCTTGAGAGATTGAAGTGTTAGAACTTGGGGTGTGAAGGAGTGGCCGCTTGCAGCAGGCAGGGAAGCAACGATTGGAAGTGGCCACTTGTAGCGTGATCACACTGCAAGTGGCTGCTTGCGCTGTGCAATGATTAGAGTGCAACAATTGGGCATTATATATATGGTCCGGCGCATTTGGAATCGATCGTATCACCTCTTCGCAATTGAGACCCGAACTTTTCCGGGTCTTCCGAGATTGTCTTAGATCTTCAGCGCGATGAGGTGTAGACCTCTCTTGCTCAACTCCCCCGTCTAGGACATCGAAAGGGGAAGAGGATGATCATGCTCTTGATTTCCTTCTCCGCATTTATGTTGTTTTTTATCTTCTTTCTCCTTCTTCTTCAACTTCTTTCCTTCTCTCTCCTCGTTCTTCTTCTTTCCTCTCGCTTCGCTGAAGTTCTCGTCGTATACGACACTTGCGGCACGTCTTGTTCTTGTCGGTCTTTGGGATAGTGGGATCTTCATCATCTTCATCTTCATCTTCATCCTCCAGGATAAGAGTTCTTTTCCTCTTTTTCGATGAGGCACCAATGGCCTCCTTTCCTTTCCTTTTTGAAGCAATTTGGAGATTTCACTTTGAATTTCTCCATTGCCTTGGAGAGTTCTTACGTACGCATCTTCATTAATATTTTCAACCCTACCACTATCTTATCACACGGTCGAACACAAAAAGTATGTGGCGGTTCAATATTCGGATGTCGAAGATCTTGGTCACCGAGACCGGGATAAGGCAATTGTCCTTTGTCTTTTGACACCGCTTTCCGTACATATGGAAAAGAATAGTATGCGGGAGAGAAAACTTCCGTCCCGAGTTGATCGCATACATCAACTTTGCTTCGAAAGAGACACGAAGTCTTTGACGTAGACTTCGGTCTCGAGACAGGTTGTCCTCTATGGACCAAAGCACCTATCTATGTTGTTTTTTATGGCCTTAGGCCTTATGCTATATCGGCTAAGAATCATTAGATAAGATGTTCGTGACCTTCATTATCAGGTATTATCGAATAAACAAAGTAGTATCTACTTTACCTTTGACAAATCGTTACGTAATAAAAACTACATAGTCGACCAAGCTTGGCAGACCATATAGAGCCTTTTTCATCTCTTTGTCTTCAAATCTGCTAAACTTCCTCATGGATAAATCCATTTATTTTGACGTCCATTTGGAATAACCTGAAATTTTGTAATAAGCAAACGCAAGTAATAGTCGAATAGCTTCTAACCTTGCAACTCAGTGCGTAAGTCTCTGTCATAGTCTATTCCTTCTTCTTGCGTATATCCTTTGTACGAGTCTTGCTTTGTTTCGTACGACTTTTCCTTTTTCGTTCATCTTGTTCTGAATACCATTTGGTTCCAACAACGGTTTACCTTTTGGTTTATGTCAATTCCGAGACATCATTGATGTTGAACTGTCATCGAGCTCTTCTTGCATATTATCCAATTGGCAAAGTCATCTCGTGCTCTTTCATGTCAATTAATAGGCTTCTTACCTTTGAACAATTCATAGGAGGTTTTCTCAAGAATAGGTCTTAGAAAGACATCTATTTATAATATAGCATGTCAATTTTCAAATTTCAAAATCGTGAAGAAATTTTACTTTCAATTAAAAGTGTTCTAGTCATTTCTTGAAGAGATCTATTCTTTCTTTCCACAACTCCATTTTGCTGCGAGTATACGGAGAGGAAAACATGTGATTAAAAACCCGCATTTATCACGAATCTCATAAAATCTTGATTTTCAAATTCACTTCCATGATCTTGTTCTTATACTAGAAATAGCACATCCTTTTTCATTTTGAACCTTTTTAGCAAACTTCTCAAAGTACGAAAAGGTTTCTGATTTATTTGCGAGAAAATATACCCAGATAAAGCGAGAGTAATCGTCACAATTACTAGACAATTTCTTACCTCCAACGCTTCTTGTTGGTCCTCCATATGAAGCTGCGGATACATGATTTATTTGCTTAAATGAATTTCTTACCCGGTCCGAAAGAACAAGATCCATATGGAACACCCGAGTGCCATAACTTGGCACGCCGGGACACTTAAGTGCCATAACATGATTAGTAGATACAAAATGACACTTTATTTCCGGCCAAATGGCTGACGTGGCAATTTTCCGACTCCATTCAAAATCTTTTGACTTTGTGTCTACGCAGAATTATTAATATAAAAATTAATTAAATTATAAAGTATTCATGGAAAATTTAAAAATTAAGTGCATAAGTCAGACTTTTGGTATGGCGACGGAGGGGAGGGTCTACCGTCGTCGCCCGGGCCGACCGGGACGGGCGAGGGCTCGCGGCCCTCGCGGATCGTAAGGGCCGCGACCCGCCCAGATCTGGCGAGGGCTCGCGGGCCCTCGCGGCCCTAACCGGGGACTTCCGGCGACCGGCCGGCCCTCCCGCTCCGTCGCGGCCCTTCCATGGGAGCTCCTCGCTGAAACCGGCGAGGCCCTCGCCGGATCGGGCCGGCGGCTGGGTCTATCGGAGCCCCAGCGACCGCGCGAGGGCTCGCGAGCCTCGCCCTGATTCAGGGCGGGTGCGCGTTCCGCTCGCGATCCGGCGGGAGGGCCGCGAGCCCTCGCCGTCGGTCGGCCGGGGCGGCGCGACCGGCCGACAATTGATAGTGATCCATTGAAAATATTTTTCCCCAAGTTTGAGAGAGAGAGAGAGAGCGATTGATGTGTCTAGTTGTTGGACGATGCTTGAGGTGTGGGATTGAGAGAGCTACTGGACCATACTTAAGGTATGGGTTGAGTGAAAGAGTGTCTGAGAGAGAGCGATTGGTGCGTCGAGTCGTTAGATGATGCTTGAGGCATGGGATTGACAGAGTGAGAGAGCCCAAGAGACTAAAGCGTCAGTGACTGAGGTGTGAGGGAGTGGCCACTTGTAGAGATTAGCAAAGCATTGATTAAGAGTGGCTGCTCGTGGCATGCAACGATTATGACATGAACCATAAACAAGAAGCCCACGACCATCTACAATTACTACTACAATTTCATACGAAATCCTAGCCTTACTTGGCTACTTAACTCGAAACCCACCACTTATTCATAAAGAGAACCCTAAACATTAAACATCTTAACAAACGCAAGACATAATGAGTTAACATTGAAAAAAATGGAACTCACCGTCTAAACATTACAACAAGTATGTCCATGATTCCTCTTTGATTATACCATATCTATCGTTCTTGTCCGATGGTAAAATTGTGACCACACAAGTAGATGATAGTTGGAGAGATATGATCTTTATCATGAGATCGATGAGAGATCTACGGATACGATTTGTCCTGTATTTATATATATAGGGGCCTCCTTCCCTTTATTGTATCATCTCATTCTCGTTGCCTGTGGCATTAGTAAAGCATTGATGGGTATCTAGTTGATTAGTTGAATATTCTCAATTCCTTATGGTAGTTATGCACCACATAGAAGCATTGCATATTACAGGGAAGAAGGCAAGTCTTCCCTTCTCTCCTATACTGGCACCAGCAGATCCAAGCCCTATTTACAAACACTTCAATCTCTTTAGGATGAGTTTTTAGTTTCATTTTCTATTAGGCTGCGTTTGTTTCACGGAAAATAACTTCCAGGAAAATGTTTTCCGGATTTTCCGATGTTCGTTTCACGGAAAATCAACAACTCAAGGAAAATATTTTCCATCAATAGTAAAATTTACATGCAAATCTAAGGAAAATGTTTTCCACAACTTCCTCTGCCTTTTTTTTTTTCTTTCTTTCCTTTTCATTTTTCTTCCTTAGCTTGGCTGGTGGCCGGCCCCGACAGCGGCCGGCGACCAGCAATCGGCTGCGGTCATGAGCTAGCTCAAGCTCCGCCCCGGGCCGGCGAGGCTCTGCCTAGCCCGATCTATGGAAGCCCAGCTCGCCCGAGCTTGGCGAGCTCGAGCCTCACCAGATCGGGCGAGGCGAAGGCGAAGCCTCGCCGGCTTGGGGTAGAGCTCTAGCCTCACTAGATCCGGCGAGCTGGGCGGGGCTCGGGCCTTGCCCGAGCTCGCCAGAGGTCTGGCGAGCCACGAGCTTGCCGGATCTGGTGGCGGAGCTCGAGCTCATCTTGATCGGGAGCCCGAGCTCCGCCGCCAGATCCAGCGAGCTCCGGCCAGGCCCGAGCCCCGCCCAGCTCGCTGGATCTAGCGACTGAACCTTGGTTGGCCGGATCTGGCGACCGGATCTTGGTTGGCTCGCCATCGTCAGGCGTGCGGCGGCGGAGGAAGGAGGAAGGAGAAGGAAAAGAAAAGGAAAAAAAAATAAAATAAAAATAAAAAAAATAAAAAGAAAGAAATTAATTAACGAACGGTGGAAAATGTTTTCCACTCAAAATTTAAGTATTAGCCGAACACTGGAAAATATAGCCATTTTCCTGGAAAATAACTTCTGGGAAAATGTTTTCCGGAGATGGTCCATTTTCCGTGAAACGAACGCAGCCTTAGAATGATGAGTTTCTGGTTGATTAGTTGGGTGATTCTCAATTCGTTATGGTAGTTATGCACCACATAGAAGCATTACATATTACAGAGAAGAAGGCAAGTCCTCCCTCCTCTCATATACTGGCGCCAATAGATCCCTTATTTCAAAGCCCTATTTACATACATTTCAAGCTCTTGAAGTGTGAGTTTCTAGCTTCATTTTATATTAGAATGATGGGTTTTTGGTTGATTAGCCAAGTGATTTTCAATTCGTTATGGCAGTCATGCACCACATATAAGCATTGCATATTACGGAAGGGAGTGACCCTATGTGGTTGGAATTTTACCACTAGACGAAATGAGTAGACATGGAATGATTTTTAATCGGAGGGGAATTGTGAAAACACTTGTTGTAATGTTTGGACGGTTAGTTCCATTCTTTTCAATATTCACGTTAACTCATTCTGTGTCTTATGTTTGTTAAGATGTTTAGTGTTTACTACCACATTTTCTATCATTGTTATAGTCGAAACGCAACAAACATGATTTATTAAGTAATAATCTCAAAAGAGCATTATGCCCAAGTTGAAGTGATGTTGACGCATAGGCAGGCTGATCAACTATGCCGTATGCCTCAAGTGAGATTAGTTATCTCAGACAATTGCTAAGTAGTGAAAGGATTTGCCTGTAAAAAGTTGACTCTCTTCTTGTTGTTACTTTTATCTGTTATATATCTTTAAACAAATTAATATATAGACTTGTGATATAATATAAACTGCATACTTGATAGATAAGTTCATGTTTATTGGATTTAACTAGAAGAGAGAGGTCGAATATTCACTTGATTTTTTTGATCTACCATATTGGTTTCGATTTAGGACAAAGCCACAAAAACGTAAGAGAAGCTAAAAAATTAAAACCACACTCCAATACCAAGAAACTAAAACTTCAAATCCTCCATTATTTTATTCAACCAAATTTTGTCCTAACCAATTTATGTTTGTTTACTAATTATTCGTTTTTCCTTGTTTATAAATTATGTAATGGCTCTTCTGCATTTTTATCAAATTTGGGAAGTAGCAAGGCCATGAATAATGGATATTTATGGTTTTTTGCTTAACTTCTTGAATGTTTTTTTCTCATTTTGTCAGTCCAACAGCTCGCAGAAAGAGATAATGAAAAGCCCTCGCTATTATTCGCAAAAGGGGATATTTTTTTATGGGGATATATGGGGTGATTCACCGTATTGCAATCGCTTCTATATAACACTTAGAAATTGATCACTCTGCCAGAGATTCGACAGACCTCTAGGCTCTAGACATTTTTAATGCCTAGGTTATACAGCATTCCTTGAAGGCAAAAGCGGGTTCACTAAAGTGTTGGCTCGAATACTTGACTGGTTAGCATTAAGTAATATGAAGTAATTTTAGTTTTTTTTTAAGTAATTTGAAATAATTTGAGTTTTAGTTACCTTCCATTAATCAATTATTTATTTTGCTACCTCAGTGAGGTTGAGTCACAAATGAGGATATATACAGTTATCACAAAAAATTATTTCTATCCAAATTTTACAGCATTTATACCCTTCGATCTTAATTTGACAAAGATGGGTAGAGTTATTCAACTTATAATTCATATTTGGGTGGAACCTTTTTTTTTTTTCTTTTTCGATAGGAAACAAAGTTAATTTGTTTGTTATCCAGGTTTGCCAGATGAAGTTAGAATGGTTGTACCTGGTGCTCAATGCTTTATGTGTCAGCACGCCGAGTATAGCATAGTGCCATCAATCGAGCTTTCAATTCTTGGCAGGATAAATAACAAGCCTAGTTTCAGCTTGTGGTTAGCAATACTCAAATGATTCATGAAGCAGACTAATTAATGTAGTCCAATACATTGGGGTGCAATTCCTATTTGGTGTGCATATCATTTTTGTGAATGAATGTGAATGTGCTTAATGAATGTAAAATTGCAATGTGAATTTGTGTTTACGTTTTGCAACCGAGATTACAATTTTTTTTTAATTGAGACTTTCTTGAGAATAAATAACTAAATTCCTTTGTGATTTATGAGAAAATTAACTATTGACATATTCAACTTATAATTCATATTTGGGTGGAACCTTTTTTTTTTTCTTTTTCGATAGGAAACAAAGTTAATTTGTTTGTTATCCAGGTTTGCCAGATGAAGTTAGAATGGTTGTACCTGGTGCTCAATGCTTTATGTGTCAGCACGCCGAGTATAGCATAGTGCCATCAATCGAGCTTTCAATTCTTGGCAGGATAAATAACAAGCCTAGTTTCAGCTTGTGGTTAGCAATACTCAAATGATTCATGAAGCAGACTAATTAATGTAGTCCAATACATTGGGGTGCAATTCCTATTTGGTGTGCATATCATTTTTGTGAATGAATGTGAATGTGCTTAATGAATGTAAAATTGCAATGTGAATTTGTGTTTACGTTTTGCAACCGAGATTACAATTTTTTTTTAATTGAGACTTTCTTGAGAATAAATAACTAAATTCCTTTGTGATTTATGAGAAAATTAACTATTGACATATTCGCTCAATTTTTCTTCCACCATATCCCTCAATTGGAAAAATTCAAAATAAAACTTTTCAATATTTAATTAGATTTAAGGTTTTTTTTTCTCGATCAATTAAATCCTTCACATGTAACTTTTTGATTTTTTAGGCTTCTTTGAGAATAAATAATTAAATTTATTTGTGATTTATGGGAAAAATTAACTATTGACATATTCGCTTAATTTTTTTTTTCCATCATATCCCTCACCTGAAAAAATTCAAAACAAAACTTTTCAATATTTAATTATATTTAAGGTTTTTTTTTTTGGTCAATTAAATCCTTCATGTATAACTTTTTGATTATTTATGTTTCACGAGAACCGTCAACATTGTGATTAGAATGAATTGGTGATCAATGGTGGCTGTGGTGATGCTGGTGAGAATGAGGCTCGCTCGATGCTAGAGTGAAGACTGCCCTTGTACAAGTCCCTTTGGCCAGAGAGGCGTGGAAGGTTCGTGTAAGGTCCGTGCAAGGTTCATGTAAGGTCTATGCAATGGGCCACGGGTGAAGGAGCTAATCTTCAAACTTAATAACCAGCCCTCTCGACTCAATCAAGGCATCCTAGCTCGACTACAGCATCTTAGCTCAACCAGGACATTTTAACGCTAGCTCACCAAAGCATCCGAGCTCAACTATGAATACTTTTATACACCACATAAAAGCATTGCATATTATAGGGAAGAAGACAAGTTCTCCCTTCTTGCCTATATTGGCGCCAATAGATCTCTTATTTCAAATCCCTATCTACAGACACTTTAAGCTCTTGAAGGGTGAGTTTCTAGCTTCCTTTTTTGTTAGAATGATGGGTCTCTAGTTGATTAGCTGAGTGATTCTCAATTCATTATGACAGTTATGCACCACATAGAAGCATTGCATATTATAGGGAAGAATGCAAGTCTTTCCTCCTCTCCTATATTGGCGCTAGCAGATTCAAACTCTATTTATATACACTTCAAGCTCTTCAAGGGTGAGTTTTTAGCTTCATTTCTATTAGAATGATGAGTTTTCAATTGATTAGCTAAGTGATTTTCAATTCATTATGTCAATTATGCACCACATAGAAGCATTGCATATTACATAGAAAAAGGCAAGTCCTCCCTACTCTCCTGTATTGGTACTAGTAAATCCCTTATTTCAAAACCCTATTTACAGATATTCCAAGCTCTTAAAAGAGTGAGTTCTAGCTTCCTTTTCCATTAGAATGATGGGTTTCTAGTTGATTAGTCAAGTGATTCTCAATTCGTTATGGCAGTCATGCACCACATAGAAGCATTGCATATTATGTGCAAGGAATGGAGTGGCTCTATGCGGTCAAAATTTTACCACCAGACAAGACGAGTAGATATGGAAAGATTTTTAATCGCAAGGGAATTATGGAAACACTAGCTGTAATGTTTGGACGGTTAGTTCCATTTTTTTCAATATTCACATTAACTCATTCTGTGTCTTGTGTTTGTTAAGATGTTTAGTGTTTACTGCTATATTTTTTATCACTGTTACAGTCAAGACACGACAAATAAGATTTATAAGTAATAATCTTAGAAGAGCATTGTGCCCGAGTTGAAGTGATACTAACGCATTAGCAGGCTAATCAACTAAACCGTATGCCTCGACTGAGATTGGTTATCCCAAATTATTGCCAAATAGTGAAAGGATTTGCTTATAAGAAATTGACTTTCTTCTTATTGTTAATTTTATCTATTATATCTCTTTAAACAAACTAATATGTAGACTTGTGATATTATGGAAACTATATACTTGATAGATAAGTCCATCTCTATTAGATTTGACTAGAAGAGAGAGGTCGGAGATTCACTTGATTTTCTTGATCTATCATATTAGTTTCTATTTATGACAAAGCCACGAAAACATAAGAGAAGCTGAAAAATTAAAACCACACTCCAATGCCATGAAACTGAAACTTCAAATCTACAATTCTTTAATCCAGCCAAATCTTATCCCAACCGATTTATGTTTATTTACTAGTTATTTGTTTATCCTGATTTATAAATTATGTAATGACTCTTTTGCATTTTTATCCAATTTAGGGAGTAGCAAGGTCATGAATGATGGATATTTCTAGTTTTTAGCTTTAACTTTCTGAAAGTCTTTCTCATTTTGTTAGTCCAACATCTTGCAGAAAAATATGATGAGAAAGCCATCGCTATTATCCGCAAAATGGGGAAATTTGTTTACGGGGATATATGAGATGATTCACTCTATTGTAATTGTTGTATGTATAACACTCATGAATTGATCACTCTACCAGAGATTCAACATACCTCTACGCTCTAGATGTTTTTAATGGCTAGGTTATACGGCTTTCCCATGAAGGCAAAAGCGGGTTCTCTAAAGTGTTAACTCGAATACTTGATTGGTTAACATTAAGTAATTTAAAGTGATTTAAGTTTTTTTAAGTAATTTGAAGTAATTTGAGTTTTAGTTACATTCCATTAATCAATTGTTTATTTTGCTACCTCAGTGAGATTAAGTCATGAATGAAAATATATACAGTTGCCACGAAGAAGTGGTAATTGATAGTGATCATCTAAAAATGTTTTTCCTCAAGTTTGAGAGAGAGTGACTGACGTGTTGAGTCATTGGACAATGCATGAAGCATGAGATTGAGAGAGTCGTTGGACCATGCTTGGAGCATGAGAGTGTCTAAGAGAGACTAACTGACACATCGAGCCATTGGATGATGCTTAAGGCATGGGACTAAAAGAGAGAGAGTCTGAGAGACTGAAGCATTAGTGCCTAATGCTTGATAAAGTGGCCGCTTGCGAGTGTGTAGCAAAGCAATGATTAAGAGTGACCACTTGCGACGTGCAATAATTAAGGCATTATATAATTGTCTTATTTGGGCTAAGGCATATATTTATTTTGTGTTTTTATGGCCTAAGGCCTTATGCTATGTGGGTTGAGAGTCACTGGAAAAGATGCTTGTGACTTTTCATTATTAGATGATGTCAAATCAACAATATTATACCGTGCTCTTTCATGGCAATTGATAGTGATTATCTGAAAATACTTTCCTCGAGTTTGAGAGAGAGTGACTAACACGTCGACCGTTTGACAATGCTCAAAGCGTGGGATTAAGAGAGTCGTTGAACCATACTTATGATGACATGGGTTGAATGAGATAGTGTCTAAGAAAGAGTGACTAATGCTTGGGGCTATTGGACAATGCTTGAGGGGTGGGATTGTGAGAAAGAAACTGAGAGACTAAAGCGTTAATGCTTGAATCATGAAAGTAAGAAGTACCTTGCTAGAAGATCTACAAAGGTAGATAACTATCATAAAGCATAAAAGTAAGAAGTACATTGACAATTGTCTTCTATTGCGTAATTTTCTATTTAAGCTTTCTAGTTCATTATGTTAACATCATCATTATTATACAATACATGTTTTTTGTTTTATTTTCTTTTTCTTTATTGAATTCTACTATAATTTATGAGTTGCGTGCAAATTTGTTTCCACTTTTCACAATTAACATCTTGATTTTTACTAATTTGTGCAAATTTGGTCATATGAGCATCTCGATATAGCTTGGCAAAATTTTCAATTAACTTTTCAATTCTTTCTCATGCATGCCGATGAAATAGTAGTAATGTAGTTATAAGATAAAAAATCATCAACGAATTAGACGAATTAGGAAATGATTAAGTGGATAATTTTGGTTGTATTGATTACATCTATTTAGAGCTTGTCATCTAAACTAGCAATAACATTCGCAAGTGAAAACTAGTGAGATAGAATTGCTTATTGTAATCATTTCATACTTTAACTAACATTTCTTAAGTTCTTCACTCTATATGCATTAGATATTTTGGGACCTTCGGCCTACTGCAATTGAGTTGAAAGTTAATATTATCAAAGAGTTTTGAGAGGCACAAATGGATGAATCTCAAGAAACAAGTCCACAATCAAAGATTCCAATGGACAATGTGAGTTGTATTTCCTTAAATTTCCTTTTTAGGATGGCATGTTTTATAATTTCATATTTCTATCACTGGATTTTCTTTTTGTTTAGGTTCTTATAATTGAGATTGGAATTTTCTCATGGGTAGAAACTAATGAAAACGAAACTGTAAATTGTAGATTTACAGGATATTAATGCAAAAATAGATTTTATGGTAGATTAGATGGAGAAAACACATATATTTGATACACCGAAAGCTTCATCGCTATCAACGGATTATCCATCTCACCGAAAGGTATGTCACGTGCATTTGAACAAATTCTCACTGGAAAAAGTAGGGCAGTGATATATCTTGAAAAAGAAACACAAAAGTAAAAAGATCGACTTATCATTGCTTGATCCGTCCATTTCTTAAATAAATTTTTAGAAAGTTATCCGTTCAAAAATTTGTTTAGAGCATGGATTTTTAGTAATACACAAACTATGAATACTATAGCCGATACTAATCATTGCCAATCTTCCTCAAGCAAATGGAGAGGCTGGCAACGAATTGCAATATATTTAGAAATTTGCTAGTTTATCACAATATAACATTATCAAGACTTTAATAGCTAATTTGATATACATAAGCATTTTTATTTGCTCGTGGCGAGATTTTGGTGACTTCCTTACATGTTGGATTGATTATGAGACTTCGCATTATTGAAAAGCCGATGGTACTTCAAAACAAACCTATAGTAGATTTGGAATTAGGTTTACATCTACTCTCATAAATAGAAAAATTTAATTGAAAACGCTTGAAAGGACTCTTGATTGGCTAGGTGAGACAAGCAATGATTAAGATTTTATATTGTCTCTTTTGCTCTTCACATTTTCCAGTTTTCTTTTTCCGAATCCAAGTAGAACAGTTGATGATATGTGCCCCTCCTTAAAAATGTGGATGGTATTAATAAATATGCTCTGGGTTTGGCTTTATTAGAGGATCTTAGAGGTAGATAATTGTGAGAAAGCATGAAATAAGAAGTACGTTGCATGTTGTCTTCTATTATTGCATGTAATTTTCTATTTAAGCTTTATAGTTCATCATGAACATGAACATTATCATTATTATACAACACATGTTTTTTGTTTTGTTTTCTTTGTTCTTTATTGAATTCTAATATAGCTTATGAATTGCGTGCAATATTTTTTCCAGTTTTCACAGTGGACATCTCAAATTCTACTAAGTTGTGCAAATTTGATTATATGAGCATTTTAACGCTCGACCGAATTTTTAAAGTAACTCATTGATTCTTCCTTGTGCATGTTGATGAGATAACAATAACATCGTTGTAAATAAAAAATCACTAATGAATTTGACAAACGAAGAAATGATTAGGTGGATAATGTTTATTGTAGTTATTACATCAATTTTGAGCTTGTCATCTAAATTAACAATAATATTCACGAGTGAAAACTAGCAGAATAGAATTTCTTGCTGTAATCATTTCCTACGTTCTTTACTCCATGAGACCTTCAATCTACTACAATTAAATTGAAAGTTAATATCATTAAAGAGTTTTTTGAGTCATAAATAGATGAATCCCAAAAGATAGGTCCTCAATAAGGGATGGAAAGTCTTATGATAGAAAATATTAATTGTATTTCCTTCCAATTTCTTTTTAGAATGTCTTGTTCTATAATTTCATATTTCTATCACTATATTTTCTTTTTGTTTTGATTGTTATAATTGAAATTAGAATTTTCTCATGAGTGTATACTCATAAAAAATGAAACCGCAAAATGTAGATTTGCAAGATATCAATGCAAAAATAGATTTTGTAATAGATAATAGGGAGAAAACACATATATTTGATGCACGAAAGCTTCCTTACCATCAATGGATTATCCATCTCACCAAGGGTTATGTGACGTGTCTTTGAACAAATCATCACTGGAAAAAAAAAACGGTGTGGATATATCCTGAGAAAAAAGCACAAGAGTAAGAAGATTAGCGAATTCCTGTTTTTGCTTAATTCGTCCTTTTTCTTAAATAAATTTTAGAAAGTTATCGATTCAAAAATGTGTTTTAAACGTAGGTTTTCGATAATATGCAAACTATGGATACTGCAATCGATACTAATCTTCCTCAAACAAGTGGAGAGGTTAACTTCTAAGTAACGAGTTGCAATAGAAAGAGTAGGATTTGGAAGTTTTTCACATCTACCACAACATACAATTGTTAAGACTTTAATAGCTGATTTGATAAACAAATAAACTCTCTGAATCGTGCATTTTTATTTACTCGTAGCGAAATTTCGATGACTCCTTCAGATGTTGAATTGATTATGGGATTTCGTATTACTGAAAAGCCGGTAGTACTTCAAAACAAACATATATTGAATTTGAAATTACATTTTATATCTACTCCCAGAAATAGAAAAATTCAATTAAAAATACTTGAAAAGACTTTAGATTGACTAGTTGAAATGAGCAATGAATGAGATTTTATAATGTCTCTTTTGCTCTTCACATTTGTCATTCTTTTCTTTTCAAATTCAAGTTGAACAGTCGATAGTCGATATGTGCCCCTCCTTAGAAATGTTGATGGTATTAATGAATATACTTGGGGTTTGGCTTTTCTAGGAGGATCAACAAAGATATATAATTGTGAGAAAGCATGAAAGTAAGAAGTATGTTGGGGGTTGTCTTCTATTATTGTGCATAATTTTCTATTTAAGCTATCTAATTCATTATGAACATTAACATCATCATTATTGTACAACACATTTTTTTCTTTATTCTTTATTGAATTCTAATATAGCTTATGAGCGGTTCGACGTGGCTCAACTGAATTTTCAAAGTAACTCCTTAATTCTTCCTCATGCATGCTAATGGGATAGCAGTAACATTGTTGTAAGATAAAAAAATCACCAACGCATTAGACGAACTAAGAAATGATTAGGTGGATAATTTTTATTGTATTGATTACATCTATTTTGAGCTAATAATCTAAACTAGCAAAAATATTAGTAAAGGAAAAGTAATGGGATGGAATTATTTGTGTAATCATTTCCTACTTTAAATGGCATTTCTTAAGTTCTACACTCCATGCACATTAGATAATTTGGGACTTTCGACCTACTACAATTGGGTTGCAAGTTAATATCATCAAAAAAAAATTTAAGGCACGAACGAATAACTCCCAAGAGGCAGGTCCGCAATCAAGGGTGGAAAATCTTCCAATGGACATTGTGAGTTGTATTTCCTTCAAATTTCTTTTTAAGAATGGCATGTTCTATAATTCCATGTTTCTATCATTGGATTTTCTTTATGTTTGGGTTGTTATAATTGAAATTATAATTTTCTCGTGAGTAAAAACTCACGAAAACGAAATTGCAAATTGTAGATTTGCAAGATATTAATGCAGAAATAGATTTTATGGAAGATAAGATGGAGAAAACCCATATATTTGATGTACCAAAAGCTTCCTAGCCATTAACAAATTAACCATCTGACTCGAGATGTATGTGATGTATATTCGAACAAATCATCATCAGAAAAAGAAGGGCAGAGATATGTCTTAAGAAAGAAACACAAAAAGTAAGAAGATTAGCAAATTCTTGTCATTGCTTGATCCGTCCATTTCTTAAAATAAATTTTAGGAAGTTATAGGTTCAAAAATGTGTTTAGAGCATGGGTTTTTGGTAATACGCAGATTATGGGTATTACAGTCGATACTAATTGTTGGCTATCTTACTCAAGCGACTGGAGAAGTTGACTTCTAGGCAATGAGCTACAATAGAAAAAGTACGATTTGAAAGTTTGTTATGTCTATCACAACATACCATGGTCAAGACTTTACTAGTTGATTTGATAAACAAATGGAGTTTGAGAGTCGTGCATTTCTATTTGCTTGTGGCGAGATTTCAGTGACTCTCTTAGATGTTGGATAAATAGTGAGACTTCGCATTACTGGAAAGCTGATGGTACTTCGGGATGAACCTGTATTGGATTTGGAATTAGGTTTTATATCTACTTCGAGAAATAAAAAAAATTCAATTCAAAACGCTTGAGAGCACTCTTGATTGGCTAAGTGAGACAGACAATGGATAAGATTTTATAATGTCTCTTTTCCTCTTCACATTTGCCACTCTCTTTTTTTTTTCCCAAATCTGAGACGAACAGTCAATAGTCGATATGTGCCCCTCCTTAGAAATGTAGATGGTATTAATGAATATGTTTGAGGTTTGATTTTGTTGGAAGATGCACAAAGTTAGATAATTGTGAGAAAGTATGAAAGTAAGAAGTACGTTTAAGGTTGTCTCATATTATTACAGGTTGTTTTATATGGGTCAAGAGTCATTGGATAATATGCGTGCGACTTTTCATTATCATATGTTGTCGAATCTGCAACATAATCTTGCGCTCTTTCATGGCAATTGGTAGTGATCATCTAAAAATGTTTTTCCTCAAGTTTGAGAGAGAGCCATGGACACATTGAGTCATTGAATGATGCTTGAGACATGGGATTGAGAGAGCCGTCGGACGATGCTTTAGGTGTGGGTTGAGCGAAAGAATGTTTGAGAGAGAGTGATTGACACGTTGAGCTATTGGACAATGCTTGAGGCATGGAATTGAGAGAGAGAGAGAGAGAGTCTGACAAACTAAAGCGTTAGTGCCTAAGGCATGAGAGAGTGGCGGCTTGCAGCATGCAACAAAGCAGCTATTAGGAGTGGCCGCTTCTGATGTGCAATGATTAGCACATTGTATAATTATCTTGTATGGGCCAATGCATATATCTATTTCGTGTTTTTATGACCTAAGGCCTTATGCTATATGGCCGAGTGTCATTAGAAAAGATCCCCTAATCACTGCAAGCGGCAAGGAAAAAAAGTATTTAAATAATCATTTTCAATTTTTTTAAAAGGAATTTATTTTCCTTAATTTAAACATAAATTTTCTATAAACTATTAAAACATTTTTAATAAAATCGTTTTCCAAAGCGAATTATAATGAAAAATAATTTTTTATGAAACAAACATAACCTTTTAAGAAATGTTGTTTGGTAGAAAACATATTTAAAAAACCCTTTGAGTTTTAATATTTTTTAAATTTTTTATTTATTTAAATTTTAAAAAATAATGTATACAATTTTTTAAATATAAATTTTCACAATAATGCTAAAAAATCAAATATATATATATATATATATATATATATATATTTTTAAAAAAGACCAAACCCTTAGCCGGTCCGACAAAGAGCTATGATCATCGATGAGACGGCCGTTGGTCAAGGTTGCCCGAGGTTGAGTGACCTCCGGCAAGGGGTGTCAATGGCCGTGGCCCTTCATTAGACCAGCAAAGGGTTTGATCCTTTTTTGATAAAAAAAAAATAACAATGGAGAAAATCAGAAATTTGAAGAATTGATTAGAGTAGTTTAAAAAAAAAATGAATTTCAACATTTTGTCAAATATTGAAAGCCCAATGTTAGTCTCTAGTAATATTGAGATTTCAATCTTCTTAATGTTGGCTTTTACTTCCTTCAAAATGGTTGTCAAATGATCCAATATTTTCTCAAGGTACTTTAATGACCAAAATCCTATTGAAAATGCGGAATCAAATGTCCCAATATTTTTATACACCTTTAATTCTTTTCAACGCACGGCTCTTTCGGTAGTCCTCATAATTTTATCAATAAATTTCATGTAAAATTCATGTGTGTTACCAACTTAATTGTCAAGTTTTTATTTTTCATTTTTTTCATCATTTGATTTCATCGGTTTTTCCTTCTTTTTTTTTTTTTTCAGGGCCATGACAGGAGGCGCCGCGATTGTTTGGCCACGATTCACCGAGAGATCCAATACAACGCTCGGATTCGATCCGCGAACAGCGACGGCCGGCGATGTCGAACGCATTCGCCGTGTAAATGCGGCGGAGGGAAGAGGAGATTAGCGTCGGAGAAAATGGCGTCGGCGGCCTCTCCGATCCATCACCGCCCCATCTTCTCCACGACCATGGAGCTGAGGTGCGCGAAGCGACCCGTCACCCGCAAGCCACACGTGCTGCGGCTCCCGCCGTCGGCCGGCCCGTCGTCCGTCCCAATCTACATCTCCACGAGGCCCGGCCACGTCGACCCCGGCGCCCTCAGGGACCTCTACGCCTCCTGCAACCTCTCGTGCCGCCGGTTCCCCGACGTGGGTCCCGGCCGGCGTGTCCCGGAGGAGGAGGAGGTGGCGGCGGCGGCGTCCCGCTCGACAAGCTCCGCGTCGCGCTCGCCCACAGCGCCGTCGTCGTGTCCGTCTTCTGCAGGGACGAGGACTTGTCGCCGGACGCGGAGCAGAGTGCGGTGGTGGGGATTGGAGGTTTGGTGAGTAAGGTGTTGCCGAGAGTCGATCCGTCGGATGGCCGGTTGGTGGGATTTGGCCGGGCTGTTTCGGATTTGGGGTTGACTGCTTCCATTTACGATGTCATGGTATGATGTGAATTCTCTGTTCTTCTGCATTTGTTTTTCGTGCGAGATATGCATGTTAAGCTTTTTGTTTTTACTCTGGAAGAATGTATGCGACGCTTAATGTCTATGGAAGTTGTGATTTTGTGACACTGTTAGAAACCGACTCCATCTCTTCTCGAGTGTTCTCCGGTGGGAGAAATGATGGTAACCAGGAAAGATGACATGGGTAGAAAGTTTCGGGGGAAACGATTGGGTAAAACAAGTAACGAAGCTAAATGGTTTTTGGAAAAGAGATGAATAAGATTGGTTTTAAAGAATCAGAGATCATGTTGAAGAAGTATTCATCTTTGGGTTTGACTGTTTCCAACTGGAGAGAATGATGCAGGAGCATAATCCTAGTTCTAGTTTTAGTCTTTACCCAGGCTATTAGGATTAATAAGTGGTCATGCGGTAGTCATTTGACTCTTTTATGAGCTCCGGTGGTTGAGATCACATTAGTTCTTGCTGATTTAATAAGTGCGGTCGGTTTAATAAGCTTCAATTTATTTCTATTTTAGCCCAGTTTTCTGTTCTTTTTGCTGTCTTTTGGTCCTCCAACCACACCAAGTTGGTATCAGAGTTCTTGTTAGCGTTTTGCCTATATCATTTGTTGCCGGGTGCACTGCTTAAAGCTAATGCAAATCACTTTACATGCCAGGCTGTCAGTGAAATTCCTAGTTGAAAATTTTGGTGAAGGCAATGATTCAATTTGATGTAAAAATAACTTGATTGTACGTAGAACTTGCACATGGAAGCAAGAAGATTGTAGAACTACTGGGGCTTCATTTAAGATGTTGTGCTTATTTGCCAGTGTTATTTTGTAACCTTTGAGTCTATCTCGTTGGATATTCACATGATGGATATTGCTTTTAGTTTGTTTGAAATGACTATTGATGGTTTATATGCATATAGTCATGTAATCATGCCTCAGTGCCTCCCAGGTTATTCCTTCGCTTCGAGGAATGGGAATTGGGCGGATGATTGTCAAAAGAATTGTAAGGTCTGTCGGTTGATTGAGTTCTGATCATTGTGGTATAAGATGGTTCGCAAATCCCTTTCCACATCCACTTTGGCAATTCTCTGTAACTTTAATACTGCAACTTCCTTGATTGATTCGGTTGGCTTTGTTCTTCCTGATCCGTTACAGTTATTACTCTGACTGTTGGGGATAAAAAAAATATATATGGATTTTCCCCCTGATAGAAGAAACAATCTATACTTTCCCTTGGTAGAAATATGTCTATGGCCACCTTTATCAAGTACATGAACATCTTCCTCTGTTCTCTCAATAAGGATTTCTGGTATTCCAATAGAACCCTCATCCTTGCAGGATCCTCACAAGTAGAGACATATATGACATAGCAGCTCTTTGTGCAGAAAATGAGAGGTAAATTCACTGTCCCTGAAATTTAAATTTAAATTCTCCAATTGCTTTTACGAGAAACTTGCAGGAAAATTTTCTGATACTTTTTGGATGGTGCTGACTGTTGAGTTCCTTGCTTGCTTATGTCCTCAAATGTTTGAGTAACTTGCATGACTCATGTTAGGTCTCCTCTCTGTAACGCTTGCTTATATGATGATATAATGACTTGCACATGATGCATGATATCACTAGCTAGCATAACATTCAAAGTTCTCATTATTATCCCTCTTCTGTGCATATATGAAATAGCAAGATTATCTGGAGTTAATTACTGGGGTTTCCACGTCATTGCAAAGTCAATTGGTTTGCTCATTTTTTAGCTGAAAGAGAAGTGTTGCACTCAGCACTCTCCCTGTGTATGTACTAATACATTACAAGGGAGCCAGTTGAATTTTTCTCATGTACTTTTTGTTCAAGGCCACTTTTTGAAGCATGTGGATTTGGAGATGACATTTTGGGCTCCACGACAATGATGTATACAAGGACTGCATCCAATGGCCATGGAGGGTTAAGTGCGCTGGTCCAAACCTTTTGCTGGTCCCAACACCTAAAGATCGCACTGCTTCCTCAACATCTACCAACTCATTGAACTAACAAACTCACGGTTGTATGAAGCGGCGGCGACTTTTGGAGTTCTTTGTCAACTCTTTCAAAGCAGACGCGAGATTCTATTGCCTAAGTCAAAATGGATGTTTATTTCGGTTAATCTGTTGCACAGTGAAGGAGATACATGTACATACCTGAATTCTAGAGGCGAAGATTATGTAAAGCCAATGCATCCGGACCATGGTTCTTTTGTTCTGTTTATAAAATGAGCTCAAGTGAATAGGGATGATGTATTTATTACATTTCCTTTTCTAAGGATGCTTTTAGTATTGTTTTTTGCTGATCAAATGAGCTTTTGCTCGCAAGCTATGCTCGTGTTTGGACTTAAAAATTGCAGGGGCAGCATCTGAAAGATCTCCTCTCATAATGTTGTTTACGCGTTAAGAATTCCCTGATATTCTGAAGCCAAGTATTCTTGCATCCGATGCAAAACATCCTCTACCTTTCTTTTCTCACCGTCAACTTTATTCCTAAAGCCTTCCACAAGACAAGGTAATATCACTCTCACCACCTCGTATTCCTTCTCAAACTTAGCATGGGGAAGATCTGGATGGAAATAGGGTTACTTTCTGCTCGAGGTCTCAAACAACCATCACTCTTGAAGCTCCAGTGGTTTGCCGTTGGTTGGATTGATCCGAAGAACAAGTATCGCACCAACATCGACCGCTCTGGAAGTGCGAATCCCATTTGGAAGACAAAGTTTGCTACATTGGTCGATGTCTCTAACTTGGAATTCCAAGACCTGGCACTCCATGTAGAAGTTTATAGCAGGGAGCCTATTTTCCTTCGGGAAAGGCTCCAGGGAACAGCTACTATTGTCCTGAGAGAGTTTCTGGCAAAGCATGCAAAGAATTCTGATGTTTCCAGGGCAACCATTGAAGAAGTGGGGAGCTATCAGCTAAGAAAGGGAAATTCCAGCACACCCCAGGGATTTATCGATATTTCTGTTCGCATATCAGAAGAAGGGGCTGGGTCACGTAATCACATAGGTTCTTCACATATTTCCTCATTGAAAATATTGCCAAAATAAGTGTTTTCTTAATTTTGATCATTCTAGTTGAACATGCTTTGAAGTCTTGCAAAGAATATTTCCTTCTCATTTGTTACCGATTTGCCTCGTCATTTAAATTCATTTCTTCTGGTGGGAATCAACCAAATTTTGTTACTTCATCAGTGTGATTTTGTAGGCAATGGAGGACTCATGCTTACGGACCATGGGAATAACATAACCCTTGCACCAGAAGATACGTCAGCTCAAGCCTTCCCAATGCGACTGCCTATAGTTCGACAAAGTCGAGAAAACAATCCACGGACAAACGTCCCGGTATATCATTCAACGCCAATACGGGGCAACTATCACAACCCACCCGTACGTGGACCGAGCAATTATCCAATTAGAACAACCCCACCACCACCACCTCCTCCACCGCCATCTTCAAATGTTGGTTTCATACCCACCACCTTTTTTCCGAGGACAGAAAATCTGCCAGGGGCCCATATGAACATGGCTCCATCTGGAGCAGAAGGTGGACAAGGCAGAGGACCGGGGTTTGCAATGGGATTAGGGGCAGGAGCACTCGCAGCTGGTGCTGCCATTTTTGGGGAAGACTTCATGTCAGGAGTTGATGCTCCTAGAGGATTACAGGATGCTAGTCTTACTGTCTCAATGGATCCCCCCTTCTGAAAACAGCATACTCTTTCACTACATGAAGCGTTCATCTCGTGGCATTAAAATTGTAATTTTATCGTTCCAACTGTATGGGTGAATATGCATAGCTAGGCCATTCAATGATTTGCTAGCCTTGCATAAGTTTAATTGCACCAAACCCTGTCGGACGCTCAAGCAGAGATTGTATGAGAGACACCTCAAGCCCAGCTTATTGTACAGCATTGCAAATAGCAATGTCATTTCTAAGATTTCGCCACAGGCATTTTACACATTAATACATAGTACTAAGATCCCAAAAATTGTAAAAATAATATGTCAATTTCTGCAATAGCAACAAATAATTTTCTTGTTTCACTGGCCTAAATATTCCAAATCTCCGGATTCTAGAGTGTGGATGCAACTTCTATAGAGGCAGGGACACAAAACTCCTCCAGCATTTGGAAGACCAACTCCTTCTCGGTTGATCCATGATATCTGCTTGAAGCAGGAGGAGGAATGGTCTTCTGCAACCATAAGAATACTAGGATACACCTCGCAGAATCTGTTGCTCCTGTGATCCCCCAAGAGCCCTTTGCAGAAACTTCTCAACAGCTGAAACAAACTCTTCTACTTTTTCCTCATGGGGTAGGTGTCCACATTGCTTAATTACTTCAAGACATGATCCTGGTAAGGCTTGTGCAAGTCTCTCGGCATTCCAGGATGGAACGAGCCGGTCATTGTCGCCAGTGACGATTAAAACTGCATCAAAAGACGCAAAGATGTTAGAAGCAAGTCAATGAATCGATCATTCCTAGGCCAGTTGGAAATAGACATCCCAGTAAAGAGTTCTTTCTTTGGTGGGAAATAATTTGTAAACCGATATCTGAATTCATTACCTTTTGACTTCTTTCTCTTCTTCAATACCAAAAATCTAGACCAGCAATTTTCCTGCCCTTAGTTTGGCAAAAAAGGAGATGACATGACTACAACAGCGGGATTGGTTGTTCCTTTTCAGTAGTGCAAAGTAGCTTATTTAGAATGAAGATTCAATGTTTGTGCAATTCCGATGGAAGTATTGATGGAAAAGAAAACCTTTTGAAGACTTAATTAGCACTTGTAGAGGGGGATTATGGACTGCCTACGCTATGGTGGAAAAGAGAATTTTCATCGGTCCCCAACATGTAGAGCCACTGGAGAAGGTTTGGAAGGTGATGATATTTGCTCCAATTACATTAGGCATGACTAGCCAACAATTTAGTTTATCTTTACAGAAACTTTGGTCCCCCTCAAGATAATTGATGTCCTGGACTTAGCATAGCCAATCCACGACTAGAGTAGGCACTAATTGTGATCAGTTGGTCTCCTTAAGTTGTCCTCACCTCACAGTCCTAATCTCCTCCCCAGTTCTGGCCAAGTAGCCTTGCCAAAAAATATTTTCTCAAGATTACACATTACATGTAGGGTTTGGGTTGTCACCTGGACAAGAGACTTCATGCAATCTTTCTGCAAGTGGGGGTTTCAATTCAGAGTCGGCATCCAAAAGCATTGCGGTGGTGTACTCCAGGAGAGCTCTGTCCCAATACTTACTCCTTAATGGCTGAAATGTGGTTTTATCAATAAAATGCAGTCTTGTAAAAGCAAAGGAAGTTAGTTGGACAAAGCACTTAGTCCATTTCCCCCTCAAACACAATATAAAAAAGATCATAGTTATCACGACATGACCCAAGTACCTTTTTATATCCATGTAGGACGTGTTCGTTGACTTTGTTTGGATCGTGCCATGCATTTCTAATGGCAGCTATACCAAATTTATCAATTACCATCCTAACCTGGAAACCACAAAAAGACAACAACATTAACATAGCAAAGATTCTACAGCTAGGGATCCCATAATACTATCTACTATAGTGTAGTTACCACTAACTGTCCACCAATAAGTTTTTAACATACTAAAATCAGAAGATTGGTACCACATTCCACATCCAATGTTGAAAGAAAAAAACACGGTAATAACCCAAGTTGTTATAGAGCCCATGACCCAGTGGCTTAAATGTGTATTACTATTAATCTTTGCCAAGCTACAAGAAAAACATGAGGTAACATCTCCATGGGAAAAAGAGTAATGCAATGAGCAATTACTGCTGAAATTTGTGCAACAGATTACAACAGAAGGAATAACACAAAACAATATGAGATTAAAACTCTAAACCGATTACTTATCTGAATCGATTCTAGAAAGAAACTTTACCAGCATAACAGCAAAAGCAGAGCGCAGGAAAGTTGACAACAGTTTCTTATAAAGAGTGGAAAGCATGCCTCCCATCCCCTTCACCATTTGCACTATCATCTCCGAAATGTAATTAACTGTCTGTGACAAGAACTTGAAGATTGTCGAGAATGGGTTTCCTGCAGCATCCAAACTGGATGGTTTCTCTTCTTTCTTGTTCTCTCTTCCTAGATCACTACCTTTGTTGCCTCTACGCGAAAAATAAGGTGCAACAATAGCAGGTGCTACAAGAATTAACGCAGCAACACGTTCTGGAGCCTCAAAGTATGTATTGACTGCAACAAGGCAACCAGCGGAATGCCTGAATAACAATTAACTTCCAAAGTTCAGCTGTCTAATACCAACGCATAGCAAAATGACACATCAAAAAGGGACGGAAGAATTTTCCAGCAATATTTGGCAGCCGATAGTTTGTATGGGCAATTTCCAGATAGGGGGAGTATTATATATTTTGAATACCTTGTTTGAGAGCCATGTGCACATTCAAGTACCTTTCTTTTCTCTAATTGACCAAACTGGAACTTGGACAATTCAATGACCAGTTGCAATCCAAAAGAGAGGTGGATAGGCAACAAACGATGTATAAGTATAAAGAGATTTACATTACCTACCCCACCAAAATTGCTCTATCTGATGCCAAGAAGTCAATAAAATACAATGTGGCTAGCACTGAAAATGCCATGGAGTATGGATTTAGAGGTTTCTGATCCTTGCTTCTAGATGAAAGCTCAACAGAGTTAACCCTCGATGTCAATCCAAAAGCCGGTCTATCAAAAGCGAGAATTCTGGAACCAGTTAGCCCGGCCAAATGCTTCATAACCCTACTCCAGGAGAAGACAGAAGCTCCAAACCCATGCAACAAAATCATAGGAATATGAGGCAGTTGAGTGTGACTCGCCGTTTCTGAAGGGTCATGTGCTTGCGACTCCACATCATAAACCTTGTGATGTATGTGGACCCCTTTGAACTCGCAAAAACGACTGTCAGGATCCGCAAGGAGTGCTGGGTCCAAAAGCTCATCTTGATCTATGCCAGCAACTGTCCTCTTCTTTTCCTTCTTCCTCACATCCAACAATCCCTCTGCATTATCATGTCTTAAAGAGTCACTCTCACAGCTTGCCACTCGACTGGGCAACCACTAAAGAAAACCATCAATTTCCATGCTTCATTCACCGTTCCTGTTGAACGTACAACAACGTAATAAAGGAAAAAAAAGGAAAAATTTGAAACTTGCTGTTCAAATTTTTTACACTGCACTCGGTGACACTCCAACGAACATTCAATGCTGTGCCTTGTGCTACATAACCAACTAACCCAAATACTTCAGAAAAACTCCAGCTACTCATCGATATGCTCAACAATTTTGAACGTGCAATTCAGCTCAAATTCTCTTATAGTTACAACACAGAATAGAAACCCAAAGAACACCGATTTACACAAATTCACACAAGAAAATATAAAATTGACTCAGAAGCTCAGAGACTGCGGGCGGAGTACCTGAATATTCTGCACCTGAGCCACTCACTGAAGAAGTAGAAGCAAGCGCTACAAGCTTCAGACGTGTACTTGATTTTGATTTCGCGCGTTGCCAAGGTAGGAACCTTCTGCTGATCTTATTCTCACCCTTGATTGTCGGACAACCATCACCTCGCAAAAGATTAAAACTTTGACCCTGAAACACCTTCCCACTCATGTGGGCTGGCGTTCTTTGAGCCCTGTGACGATGCAGGAGCCGTGAAGATGCAGTAAAGATGGATAATTTATTAGGCCGAGCAATTCTTGACCCTGATTGGCCAGAGAAATGGAAATTCTTGATCTTTATAGATGCCTCGTTCCCTCTGTTCGGAAGACAGCATGGAATCGTGGGAGACGCTCCGCCACGCTTCGGCTTCAACCAGCAACGTCTGCTAGACGGACGTCCTTGCTTGCTCTTGGCTGGGAATTAATAAAGATAAAGAGTTTTGTATTATTTGTTGTTGTGCGTCCGTCATCAAGAGTTGCCCAATGAGAGAGAGAGAGAGAGAGAGAGAGTTGAAAAATAAATGAGGAAACCATCAACAGTAAAATTCGTGTAATAACTCTCTTTATCGAGAGAAGCCTTTTTTTTTTTTTTTTAAGTTTAGAAGAGGAAATGGCTCGTCCATATCTAATTCTCCCTTCTAAATTGTAAAAATAAAATAGACTATTTCAAATGTCAAATATATATGAAAATCCAGACAAGCAGAAATTTCAAATTTTTCTCATTAATGAATAAAATTAACTTTCGAAATGAAATTCCTAAAAAAGAAAAAGTGAAACTCACCTTTGGGAGAGGTTATTTTCATTTTCCAAACGGTATTAAGAAAAGATAATAGAACTTAATCAGCATTTTTAAGGTGCTTCTGATAAACTCCTTTGGAAAGTCCGCCGTTTTTCTTGGTAGTTCTCATTCACAATCAGAAGACGAGCCAAACTGGAATCTCCAAAATAATAATAATAATCATAAGGGAAGTCATCGGATCAACTAGATCCTGCTTTGACAAATTCCACATTCGAAAGCCATTGAAATTCCTCTCTCTCTCTCTCCCTCTCTCTCTCTCAAACCGGTGCCTGTCTGTACAGTACCGACCGGCTATGGATGCTCTGCTATGCAAGAAACTGGGAGATCCTACTCTGTTGCCAGTGCCATCTTCCATCCAAAACGATAATGGCTCCCCGATCGTCCTGGACCCAAAACACCCGATCCCAGAATTGAAGACGCCCACTTCAGTCCTCGTGCGGGTGAAAGCCACGAGCTTGAACTACGCCAATTATCTGCAGATACTGGGCAAGTACCAAGAGAAGCCCCCCCTCCCTTTCATTCCGGGCTCCGATTACGCGGGCGTGGTCCAAGCGGTCGGCCCTAGGGTTTCCAAATTCAGGGTCGGTGATAAAGTTTGCGCCGTTGCCGGTCTTGGGTCGTTCGCTCAGTTCGTCGCTGCCGATGAGTCCGAATTGTATGGATGTTTTTCGCTATCTTGTAAATTATAGCTGGTTGCGTTTTGTGGAGTTGCTTTGGCAAGGAATTTTTCACTGTCTTGAGCGATGAAGGTGTGATTTGTTTGTTGAAGGTTTCGGGTTCCGGAAGGATGTGATCTTGTGGCGGCTGGTGCCCTTCCTGTTGCATTTGGAACTTCACATGTTGCTCTTGTTCACAGAGCTCAGTTGACTTCTGGTCAGGTATTTGTCCTATAGTTGACTTTCTTCAAGTACTTTTGGGTACTCATCGGTTTGGTCCGGCATCTTTCCGTTTAGTTAATGCCGTTCGTGAATGATCAAAATGTAGGTCTTGCTTGTTCTCGGTGCAGCTGGGGGTGTTGGAACTGCAGCAGTGCAAATCGGAAAGGCTTGTGGAGCTGTTGTTATTGCCGTTGCCAGGTAACGGCCTTTCCCAAACATTATGTTCCTGACTCCTTGTAGATTGGTAGTCTTCAACCGAAATAAATTTGCTGCTATATTGGAAAGTAATGAAAACGGCATCTGCTGCACATGTGAAACTTGTAGGGGTGCTGAAAAGGTGCAGTTTTTGAAGTCCTTGGGTGTCAATCATGTAGTAGACTTGAGCACTGAGAATGTCATTCAAAGTGTCAAGGAGTTCCTCAAGGCAAAGAAGCTTAAAGGGGTTGATGTATTGTATGATCCAGTAGGAGGCAAGCTTACAAAAGAATCCATGAAGCTTCTCAACTGGGGAGCGCAGATTTTGGTAATAGGGTTTGCTAGTGGTGAGATCCCAGTGATACCTGCAAATATTGCGCTTGTGAAGGTACGCCAGTTGGAACATCGTCTTTGCAGTCAAATTATCTTGTTTTCTTCTTGTTTGTTTTATTTCTCTATTTAATCGAGAATGCTTGTCTTAATTTTTGGGTGGAAACTTCGAGCAAGAAGTGATGGTGACTCATGGGTTTGGAAGTATTTGACTGAATGGCTCTCTGAAAAATTGTTAAGAGTTTATGTCTCATTCATGGCCTAAATTCAGTTACTCGTGGACATAATTGATTTTCAACTGAATCAAGGCTCCCTATCTTAGATAGTCAAAATCAAAGGAATCAAGTGCTCCAGTCATTGAGTTATATTGTGATGGAGATAGCTTGAAATGATTATGTGTGAGTGTGGCAAGTAGCTTCTCTGATTCATTGGGATGTTATCTTTAAGGACTCAGGTAAAGTGCTGATTCACGCTAGACCATTGCTCGCTACACTATGCAGTGTCTTTGAGAGGCAGGAAAAGAGGTTCCTTTATGGTTAGATTGTCTTGCTTCCTTTGAAACAGTGAAATGAGAGAACACATATATTAGCTCACTGAGCATATATGAGCCAATAGATATCCATTGAGGAAACTGTGAGTTTTTATATGCAGACCAGTTTGAGAAGAAACTAGGCAGGTCATTCAAGAAGCTGATGTAGATATTTTCAATAACACATTCAAGCAATAGTATTTTGGCCTTCTTCTATATTTGCCCTTCCAAATTAAATCACGGTGTGCTTCTTTTCAGTAAATTCCTTCCAGTTCTATTTAACTTGTCTGCTTGGATTCCAGAACTGGACGGTGCATGGACTCTACTGGGGCAGCTATAGAATCCATCGACCCCACGTTCTTGAAGATTCCCTCAAGGAGTTACTCTCCTGGTTGGCAAAAGGCTTGATCACCGTCCAGATTTCTCATGCTTTTGCCCTGTCGGAGGTCAGGAGAACCCCAGACTCTCAGCATCATTCTTTTCACTTTAATGAACCTCAATTAAATCTCATCGTGTTTCACAGGCCAACCTTGCATTTGCTGCTATCAAAGACCGGAAAGTGATCGGAAAGGTGATGGTCATTTGTGATGGTCCTGGGAGCACAAGATCTAAGATTTGATATGACAATGAAGCAATGCAGGGATAAAGAATAGTACTTCTGAATAATGCTTCTGCAGCTCGTCAAGATAAGACTGGTTTCTGCCCTCTGTATTTCTCGCATATTCGGCTCCTGTAGTTCACCTAAGAAATGAATTTCATACCAAGGAGAATTACTATGTCAAAACTCAGTATCCATTTGTTGGTTAGATAGTCTGCATGTCACCCTCGTTATAAGATAGCAGTTTGCTTTAAAACTTGTCGGAGCTTTGACAAATACCCCCCGAGGCTCCAAACTTTTTTTTTTCTTTTTAACAAAGAGATCGGTGCCAATTCAAACTAATTTTTTGAAAGATGTACAGAGGACCTGATTTCAGGCTCTCGTCCAATGTGAAAGAGGACAATAATTTATGAGAACATAATCATTCATTAAAAAAATAATAATAAAAAAAATAAAAGCGGATGCCTTTTTGTATCGCCTAATGTAAGGATCATGCAGAGGTTTCATCTTGAAAAGAATGCGCAAATCCATCATTACAATAGCTCGGCACAATAAAATGACTAGTTAAATCCAAAACTCAGGGTCGTTTTGCATGTTCATAACTTCCCCATTCTTCAGGGTACTGACCCCTAACTTATATTTTACCATGACCCAACCAAAAGAAGAAAAGAATGCTACAATAGCAATGATCAGACCATAAACAATACCAGATGAGATTGAGAAGAAAACTGAAATGCGGTGATGGATAGACTCGTCGCTCAAGGAATTCAATTAGGAAACGTGTCATGTAACTCATCACTCAATGGAATCCTCAAAAGAAGTGTTAAAGAGTTTTTTTAGAGATACTCTAATCCAAGAGGCCAACTACAAAATTACACTCTAACCCTCTAAGGGACCCTAGAGGACTTTATAGAGTAAACTAGGAACCTTCCAAGCTAGGCAAATTTCAAGACACCGTACAGCTTATTTACACAGATGAAACCAAGATCCCCTAAACAAATCATAGGAAAAAAAAAATTGACCTTCTACTCAAGATGACTTTAGGAATAAATTACAATGCATAGGACCCAACAAATTCATGCAAATTATAAAAGACTCGTTCTCAAATAAAACTGAGCAACACCAAGTAATTCAGCAAGTCTCTAGCAATCACTCCTTGATTGGAACCTAATATTCAGCAGACCTCTAGCAATCACTATTGATATTCAGCAAATCTCTGGCAATCACTACTTGATTTATTCTGATTTATTCTTGATTTTTTTATATCCCTAACTTTAGCTGCTCCTATTTTTGTCTATGCCTTCCATGTCAGGAGTCCTAAGAACATTGCATCATCCCTTATAAATAGAAGCTGTAAATAGGAATCAATCATCTTAAAATACAATATAGTTTTACATTCTCACATGGTATCAGGGTTTTTCTAACAATTTTTTTTTTTTCAAATGGCATCTTCGCCTTCTTCAACGACTGCTTCATCATTAAGTACAATCCCTGACTTGACAACCCAGATACTTGGATCCACAGGCACTGGAATTACTGCAAATTCCATCTCCTGTCCAGTAATTTTAGTCAAGCTAACAGGAGACGACTTTGTTATTTGTAGGGCACGCCTACTGCGATGTCTTCGAACAAGCAAACTACTAATAATTGTGGAAGTATCTTCCGTATGTCCATCTAGCCAAATTGTGCAGACAGCAACAAATGGAACCACCACCACTATTCCGAGCCCAGGATATGATGAGTGGGTAACATGTTGTCAAATCGCACTTGGGTGGATTCTCAGCACAAGATCCAACGCTATCATCAGTCAGCTTTCGAATTTCAACACATCTATAGAAGCATGGGAATTTCTCGGTACATCGTATGCTGCTCATAATCTTGCTAGAGCGACTCATCTTAGAATGCGGCTGTAAACTCTTCAAAAAGGTAACCAAATGGTTACGGAATTTCTTCAACAAGCAATCATTCATATGGACCAACTCGCTTCGATGGGCGAGACTATTTCACCTCATGAGTATCAAACTCATATTTTTTGTGGATTGGAAGCCAAATATCAAAGTCTTGCAGTATCCATATCAGTGCAAAGTCAAAATCAAACAATGACTAGAGATGCCCTTCATGGCCTCATATTGTCCCATGAAGCGCGCCTAAACCTCATGGAGGCCACTGTTGATGGGTCTACAATGGTTTCCTCATAACCTCAAAGATCATGACAATAATCCACAATCAGATTTTCTCGAGGTAATGCGCATTTTTACCAAAATCGGAGTCAAGAAGGAAGAGACAGAAATTATCGAGGTGCTAGCCAGCAGTATCATAATCGGAATCTCAATATCAATTTCAATTCGCCTTTCAGCAATAACCAAAATCAGAGACAAGGTAATCTTCGGGGTCAAATTTGTAATGGACATGATGACAGCGCCAATGTCTGCCGTGACAGATATCTTCAGCAATCACCCACCCAACTTGGCTGAAATACTTCGTCCACCTTCCATCTTCTCTAGTGAATCCCAGTATCATGACTTTGGGGCTACCCACCATATGACAAATAATCCATCCGATCTGTCCAGTGTTTAGCCCTACTTTGAATCTCAGCAAGTCACCATAGGTAACGGGTCTCATCTGCCCATTACTCACATAGGTAGCTATGTTTCTCCTCTTTTTCGTATGTCTAATGTTCTTATTGTCCCCACAAATCAAATTGCTATTCGGACATCAGTTTTGTCAAGAAAACAACCGTGATTTCCTATTCTCACCAAACTCCTTTTCTGTGAAGTGTCGTCGTACAGGGAGAACTCTACTTCGAGATAAAACTAATCACGATCTCTATTTCATTCCAGCATCTTCTTCACAGTTGTCATCTCCGTCCATGTTTCAACCCTCTGCAACCGATGTGGCACGATCGACTTGGTCATGCCACCTTCCCAGTTGTTTGTCAAGTCCTAAATAAATCACCAGTGTCACTCTCACCGTGTCTTGCATGTATGTCTAGTAAGAGTCACAGTCAATTTTACCCACCCACCCATCGTAGGTCTACCTTTCCATTACAGTTAATTCACCTTGATGTATGGCGTCCAGCTCCTATAACCTCTACATCGAATAATCAATATTATATTTGTTTTGTTGATCACTATTCCAAATTTACATGGCTATACTCTTTTCAATCTCGTGATCAATTCCTCTCCATTTTCTTTGTGTTCCTCAATTTTGTAGAAAATCAATTTTCCACCATAATCAAAGTTATTCAGTGTGATTGTGCAGGCGAATTTCTCTTGGCCTCTTTTCATCATTTATTAGTAGGATCATAGTATTCATTAAGGACCTCATGTCCTCATCAACATCATCAAAATGGCACAGTCGAGAGAAAGCGTTGCCGCTTTTTGAAATGGGTCTTTCAATACTTAATCATGCTTCTATGCCGCCTCACTTCTAGGATTTTGCATTTGAGACTACTGTACATATTATCAATCGGCTGCCAACACTAGTTCTACATAGCCGAACCCCATGGGAGATACTTCATAGAGCCGTTCCTTCCATTGAGCACCTCAAGGTTTTCAGGTGTGTGGTCTACCCCAATCTCCAACCTTATACAAAGAGTAAGCTCCAATCCAAATCTCATTCATGCATTTTTCTAGGTTATCCGTCAGGCTACAAAGGCTACCGCTACTATTCTCTAAGAGATCGTCATGTCTATATATCACCAACGATGCAAATTTTAATGAGCAATTATTTCCCTTTGCTACCTCCGGTCCAATGGATGCTTGTCAAACCACTGTTGCGGCTCTAAAATGTCCTCTGCTCCCTCTATTTTTGAAAAGCAACAACGTAAAGCAACCTCAGCCAATGGAGCGCATCTCAGCTGTCCCAACTAATTTTTTTCTCCTGTACAGGTTCAGCACAATTCTCTAGCACCTTTGTCAGAATCGGAGTCATATTTGCCTCCAGATCCACCCATTACTGACAATTGAACCGATGGCGTTAGCACCTCCAGCTCGCCTTTACCACAGCTGCCCCCATCTCATCCTAAGGTGACGAGGCTGCAGGATGGAACTTTAGCACAGCATCAACGTCGAGCTAATCACACTTATGCCTTGCAAACTGAAGCTTCCTCAATGCCGACATCGACTGCCTTCACTCAAGCAAATAAAGATCCAGCATGGCAAGCGGCTTTGAATGAGGAATACACTGCCTTAATGCACAATCAAACTTAGATCCTTGTACCTCCACCGAAATGGTGCAAACCCAATGGTTGTGAATGGGCATTTCGGGTCAAGCTAAAGGCTGACAGATCCCTCGAAAGATACAAGGGTCAGTTGGTCACCTAAAGCTTTAATCAACAAGAAGGGGTGGATTTCCAAGAAACTTTTAGTCCCATGGTCAAACATGTAACGGTCCACACCGTTATTTCTCTTGCCTTCAGTCGAGGATGGTAGCTTTGACGACCGGATGTCAAGAATGCTTTTCTCCATGGTCATCTTCAAGAGGAAATTTATATGCAATAGCCTCCAGGCTTCGTCCACTCTGTTCATCCTCACCATGTATGCCGTCTTCAACATTCACTTTATGGGCTGAAGTAGGCACCGCATGCATGGCATCAAAGACTAAGTTCTTTTCTTCTCTCTCTTGGGTTTCAAGTATCTTGTGCTGCTGGCTCTTCTTTATTTTTGCTTCACTTGGAAGCATGGTATATATGGATGATATAATTTTAAGTGGGTCGCCCTCAGCTACTTTATCTACTCTCATCGAAACCCTATAGCAGGAATTTGCTATTAAAGATCTCGGTGAGCTCCATTATTTTCTTTGCATTGAATTATAAAGAGCTGACAAAGGTCTACTGCTCCATCAAGGCAAGTGTGCACACGACATTCTTTAGCGTGCCAATAAGCAAGATGCGCGACCAGTCACTACTCCTTATGTTATTGGCACCAACCCACCTTCAATTCAATAGGGAGCTTTGTTTCATGATCCTACCTTACCTTACCATCACTTGACCGAATCTTGCCTATGCAGTCAATATTGTGTGTTAGTTCATGCATGCTCCCACGAATGCACATTGGCGGTTCGTTAAGTGTATTCTGTGTTTTTTTTTCATGGTACTATTAATTATGGCATTCTACTAACTCATAGCTCTACTTGTCAACTACATTGTTTCTCTAATGCAAATTGGCTTAGTGACTATGACACTCGAAGGTCTGTCGGTAATTATAGTGTCTTTCATGGATCTAATCTCACTTTCCTGGAGTTCCCTTAAACAACGTATTGTAGCTCACTCTAGCACTGAAGTATAATTCAAGTGTCTAGCCAATACAACAGCCGAACTCATATGGATCGAAGCCTTATTATGCAACCTCTAGTCCTCCTATCTTATGGTGTGGCAATATTTTGGCCATTTACCACATTGGTAATCCCATTTTTCACGCCTGAACAAAGCATGTTGAGATTGACTACAATTTCATTCAAGAACAGGTGGGCTAGAAGCAACTCCATGTTTAGTACATCTCCTCCACATATCAGCCTGTGGACATCTTCACCAAAACCTTATCTACCACTTGCTTTTGTCTACTACAACACGGGCTTACTTGTGAGATCCCTCACATTAGCTTGCAAGGGATTTCAAAGGATTCCAAATTTGAAACCCGATATTCAGCAAACTTCTAGCAATCACTCATTGACTGTAACCTAATATTCAACGGATCTCTGGCAATCACTCCTTGATTTGTCCTAATCTATTCTTGATTTGTTTATATCCATAACTTTAGCTGCTCATATTTTTGTGTATGCCTTTCATATTAGGAACCCTAGGAATATTGTATCATCTCTTATAAATAGAAGTTATAAACAGGAATCAATCATCTTTAAATACAACACAATTTTACATTCTCACAAGTCTAAGCTCGAAAAAAGACAAACCTTGAAATACTATCCATAAAAAGTGAACTTTACCTCTAAACAATTTTGCATTCAAGTATTGTATAAGGCTAAGTCCTCTTAAATGTCCACCATGAACAATCAAGATGCATACAATTTTTTTGTAAACCAATTTACGGGCCTTCAAAGTTTAATCCATTGACCACCCTTCTAACATAGAAGGGGGAAGTGGGAGGTTTGAATCCCCACATTCTCATAGGGTTGGAGTGGAGACGAATTAGTTTCAAGAGTGGGTTTCAACTCTCACGCCCTGCAAGGAGAAGACAAAAGTCTAAAAGTGAGAGTTAGAATAAGAGTAGAGTAAGATCGACTAAAAAAAAAAAAAAAAGTTCAACCCATTCAACTTGTTATGATCCATGTACTGTTATAATTGTTTACAAAATCTAAAAAAAAAAAAGGAAAAATTAGTTACAGCCTGTTCCAAATTCTTATCGTTATAATATACATCCAAAACAGGAACTTGGAATGAGGAGTTCCCCTCACCAGATTTGGCAATGTCACATGACTCCAAACCTTAATTAATATGAAAAAATCAATAAACAAGAGGCATCTCATAACTCTCATCTGTCCCAGAAAATATCAAGAATAAACTAAAAAAAAAGGGTTTCTTTATGTTATAACAACTAATTGAACACAATTATAAAGTCAATAAAACACATCATCCTTCCCCATTATGGACCTTAGTAAAAGGGCCAATGACCCCGAAGGCACAGTTTCAGATGCGGGTCGGATTAGAAAAATGGGCTCGTGTGTACTTCACATCTCGATGCACACAAGCGATGCTGAGGTTTGAAATCCTCAAAACCAAAAGCAATGAGCTTTATCTGTACTTCGTACACCCAACTGGTCCTTTTTAAAGTTTTTTCATAGGCTGTTCGAGCAGATGTCTGAACCGAATCAGACGTTCTTTTTTCGATGGAGAAAAAATTTAAACGAATAACCCCTTTAAAAGGAGCGTCGAGAGACCCCAGATTGGTTGGTGGACCTCATCCCTGTTTAAAGGCAATAAAAAGATGGATTTTTCCCTCTTTCCGAGGTGGGAAAGGAGGGCTTTGCCAAGTGAAGGGATACGATACAACGCTTAAGCAGTTTCCACCAATACGGTAGCCATCAAAAGAAGGAAAACAGACTAATAGGTGAAGCGCCACATTTAGGTTTAGCTTAGACAGCTCCAAGTTCCAATGTCAAGTAGGCTTTAATGGAGACAAATGAACGTAAAAGGAACCGGCCGTGCATTAAGTTAGCTTTGCTCCAACCTGCAGTGCGGTCACAATATCTATCCTCATACCGATCCTCTTTGTAAATGACAACACAGGAGGTTGGAAAGCTCACCATTTGAATTATTAATCCTTCCTAGTTTCTTTGCTCCGCAATAAAAGATAAAATGGAGTTACGGTGTCCCGGAAATACCATACCTTCCCAAGCAGAAAAGCTCCTCTAAAACTATAACCACATGAAATGACAGTAAACTGCATCTGAGACTTCTCAGTTCTCATACTCAGTAATCACGGAAGGTAATCACTTCAGGCTAATTCACGAAGAATACAGATTAATCCGTTTACTCTTTCCTCCGGCAAGATTTGATGCTTAAAAGCAGTGTTTTAGCAGCAACTTTGCAAAGCAAACATCAAAGAGGAACTCCTTCGTGCAATTTTGTCCTTCTCGCTCTTCGTCTTCAAAAGCATTGTATACTCCCACTGCCACGGGCACATTGGCTCGCCAGTTACTTTCCTCCTTTGCTTCAGTGTACATTTAAAGGCCGACCAACTTAGAAGTGTTGCAGGGAAGGACAAAATAAGAAAATTACAGCTCTTTCACATATGAGAAGATGAATAAAGAGGTAATCGATGTAACGAAAGGCTACGATGCACCTGTACAATAAGAAAAGCCAAACTAAAATGATTGAAGGCATCAACCAAAGGGCAGCCATCTCCAACTCCACCGGTCCCTTGCTATTGTCCATCACCTGCCACCACCAGCCATTGCCTCTAGCTACGATCATTCCGTCCTTCCTCGTGGAATGGTCATTATTTTCAAAAGTTTCTTGCCGGGAGTTCCTGAGTACACATTGCATGCAACAACTAGATAGATATTGATGAAAAGAAACTTCCAACAATGACAACAGAGACAGCACTAGGCTTCTCGACTTGGCCACACCTCCACACACTCGCAGAGTGAAGAGAGAAAAGGAGCTCCCTTCAGTCCAAGCACAGAAAAAGAGGGGTGCAAAGTATCTCCCGCATCATTCACACAGTCACCAGTAAAAGCACAAACTAATTTGCCCCATGTTCTCTACTGTGTGATTGAATGAATGAGTCGGCAGCTATTTCAACCCCCTTTATTCCATCCATGAGTGGACTGAAGAAAGCTCTCTCTCACAAATCTCTTTGAAGCGAGCATCACTCAGATATTCTTGCGTTTTGCTTTTGGCCCGAGCCTACAAATGAATGTGCATATAATAGCAAGCACAAGTTTCGCTCTGACAAATATATAAACATCCACGCATGCATTAGCACCACCAGGCAACATGGAGAAGTATCAAACAGAGAGTCAGTGTTCAAGGCAAGAGGATAAGGACACACTGCACAATTTGACTAGCAATGAATACACGTGAACAGCAAAGAGTGCCTCTACATCATCAAACTCAATAATCTTTGAACCCTTCAAAGACAATACATCCAAGAAAATGAAAACCCGCCACGAACTTGAAACTGCCGATTCAAGACCTAGCAATACTTCACTGGCTTCATCATTTGGCGCAAGCCAACATGTGTAAAGTTTTTCCATTGATGTACTTATGAGATTAACATTTTTTTCTTATTGGACCGATAGGGGGACAGATTTCGAAGCCAAACAGATAGGAAAAATCTCAACTTCGCTAAAGAATCCTCCTGCTTATACACCCAACAGTGGAGATAAACTGAACCCAAACGGATGATAAACGGAAAGTGAGTAAAATCTTGAGGAGATATAAAGAAATTATCATTCAAGAGTACTCCAGATGAAGATCTTATTCATACGCAATTATATAAAGACCAGGTCAAAAGAAGTATTTTTGGAAAGAAAAATTAAAAGAGTGGTGAAGACCAAACTAGCCCTAAGATCATGAGCTAAGCACAGGTACAATCTAGCATCTATATGTGCATATAATTACACAACACTGCGGAGCATTCGTATTTTCCTACAGTTAAATCGTGCAATCTCAAGAAGCTAATCTTTTTCTCTCCTTGAAGTAGGAAGACGGATATTAAGTCCCACCACGTCCCCAACCACATGAAGCAGCAACAGTAAACACTGAAAACCTTATCCATGTGAAAAGAGATCTCCAGCTACTAATTGGAACAAAAATCTAACACAATCACTTGAATCGACAGTTCATTAGTTACCCAAGAGATAAAGTAGCTGAATAATTTCTAAAGCAGAAGAAAGCATGAAATGAAAAGAAAACCCTACACTCACCATGCCTGATATGATCTTTTCCAGCAACTTATAGAGAGAGATTTCTGTTTTTGATATTCATGTCCATAAGCACAAACCCATTACGCATAGCTACTTGAGGGGAGAGGAAGAGGGAGAGAGCAAACGAAAACAACAAAAAGATGGAAGAAACAATGAAGTATGCAGGGAAACAGCTAAATGAAAGAGAAGATAATAAATGATGCGAGTAAGGACTAAAAATAGGGAAGTGTGTTATTATGCGAAAAGAGGGAGAGAGGTCATTGTCATCATGAGAGTCAGAGACAGGAAAGTGACTCAAGATCTTCACAAATCCAACACAGTTCTGTTTCTGTATATGATATGAATGAGAGAGAGAGAGGGGTTTTGTTGGTTTCAATCTCTCCAGGAGATTTCGGAGAAGGAGAGGATGGTGCAAGACGAGAAATGTGAGGACACGAGGGTTCTTGCTCTCCCCTTTCGTACAGTGTTCAAGATATAGAGAAGTGATCAGGGGGAGAGAGAGAGACAGAGAGGAGAAGAAAACAGATGAAAGAAAAAAAAAAAAAAAAAGGTTTTACGCACATCACAACAGAAGGATTTGGGAGAAAAGGAAGCGGAATGGAGGAGGTGTGGGGTTCACTGTGTCTTTGGCTTTGACCATTGAATACTTTTCTTTTTTAGCTTCGATATCTATATTGCTTTTATTATTTAACACGAAAGACCATAAGTTAGTGCGAGCAAATGAAGAACACGCTTTTATTATACCCTCTAGTGATGCAAGTGACCTTTTAAATAACTGAAACATATTCCACACCAAACCAAAAGAAAAAAAAATCATAGCATATTAATTTTATATTGATCATTGTAATGGTGCATGATCTATTTTTCCATTTTATATATCAATTTTAGTAAAAAGTATCATTCTTTTGCTCTCCACTTCAAGTGTTTTTGCACGTGTTATCTCGAAATGAAGAATATATTCATTTGTTTCGATCTTACATGTGGAAATAATGCCAACAACTACAATTTCTCCATGATTTAAATAAAAGTCCATCCAATCTTTGCAGGTATTCTGATCATTAAATTCGTCATTTGCAGGTCATGAAATTGTTAAATAATTTATTGTCTAATAACCTCATCAAGTACGGACATGTGGTCACGCGGTTTTGTATTATGCTAGTGGATTTCTTTATATTTATTGAATGTGAAATATTAACTGGCCAATCTTTAAATCCCAGGATGGATGTCAAGATAGAGTACACAAAGAAAATAGTATCCGCATTAGAAACTTTAGATTTGATCCATGACAAGATGGAACGAGCAATAAATTGTGAAGTATAAAAAAATTCCGCGGCTGTGAAATGCCTGAACATTAGATAACCTCCACATTAATCATATAAATTAAAGTCCTTCATGAAGACTCTTGAAAAGAAAACGGCTTAAATCATCATTAGCTCAGTATCATGTAAGCCAAGGGTAACCTTGTATAAAGCTTCTCATCATTCCACGAGCATACAACATCTCCACTTTCTTTTTTATTTGCCAATCTAAGTCAATATTTATATCCGACAAAAAATATATCATTCACGCCGACTCCCTTGATATCTATCCCGAAGAGATTTTCCATCATATCAATGCCGTGCTTTAACAGAAGCAAAAACGAAACCAACTTCTTCCATATATATAATATATATAATATATATATATATATCGATTAATTAACTTGATACGTCTATTCAAAAAGTGGTAGTGGATTTTTTTTCGTGTATGTTCTGTCTTGCAACCTTATCCCACAAATGATCAAAAAAACAAAAAACCTTATCCTACAGTGTCCGCTAATTTTAAGCATAGTATCGAAGTGAGTGGATTAGATAATTTGTCTGTTTAACAAAAAGAGAAGTTCGAAAGCACTTGTCTGAGAAGGACAAGTGGAGCCTCTCGGAGCGCCCTTTGTCTTGCTACACGTAATCAGAAAGAGTCGATCGCGATTTCCACGTATCAGATTCTTGCCATTTCATGATGTTTTAGCATCATAAACAAGCCTTCAAAAGCGAGGAACTCAAGTCAAAAGCGAGAGAGATCGCAATCATTTTGTTCGTAACTTAACATAAGCTCCAAAGCATCGAAATCGCTCTGAGTACGAGGGTTAAGAGTTGATTTCACCGTTCTTCAGTCACAATATTCACATCCAAACAGCAGAAGACTAATATTCCTGTACTGTTTTCTTGAATGACCAGTCTACATCCCAAAGAGCAAAGAGGGCCTCCGTGCATGTATGCGGGTGTGGCCTCCACCCGTGGTATTGCAATGGTACCTTCGTTTCTTGGAGGCCAATGATGGCGTATATAAGGGAAGATTTGTGTGCGGAACGATGAGTAACCTCATGTGATGCTGGCGCAGGTGGATAGATGCCATGTCCATGTGAGTCCGCGACATTAATGTCAGGTGCGCACCACTTTGAATTCGACCCACACGACACCCTTCCTTGGACCCTATGTCGGATTGGACCATATTCGAATTGGTTTTTAACTAGCTGTCCTAGCAACCAAAGCTCATTCGTGCATACTTCGCATCTGCACCGCATCTCCTATTAAAAAAAGTACGTTGAGTGTCCTGTAAATTTCACCGAACGGATCGGAGATTGGACGCATTTTACCCACCTTGTACGAACGAGGAAAAAACAGGGTTAATCTATGAAAACCAGCAGCAGCAGGAGCAGCCGACACCATAGTTGGTAGTAAACTACGACTTGCGCTAGTCCAAACCAGAGAAGAAGTAGGTGGTTGGCGATAGATCCGGCACACTTCCCGCTTCAATCTTTTTCATGGTTGTATGAAAGCTGGAAAAAAATTCTTTTTTTAGTGGTTTAATGCACGAATTCGACATGATGCAATTCGAAATCCGTATTATGTATGCATGACTAGCGGATGATTTAGATGAAAGAATGAGAATCCAAGCTCCAACGTTCAAGATTGAGTACGAATTGCAATCTTCGTGTCCTCCACGACGAGCATGTCAACATCATGAAGTCAACTTACAGCAGGCAAAAAACTATATCGCTAGGGACCAAAACAAAGACGCCACAGAGAGAGAGAGAGAGAGAGAGAGAGAGAGAGGCTAGCTTCCATTGTCAAAACTCGGTGTGAAGTATGCAGAAGTTTTTAAAGGGTCACAGAACCAGCCACTTTCCATTTTAAATGGGCACTTAAAAAACCCACATTTGACCACCGCCTGCAACTTCCACCTCCACCACCATATCCGGGCGGAGAAAGAGAGAGACAGAGAGAGACAGAGAGAGCAACCAGTGAATGGAAATGGGTGGACCACGAGGGAATATCAAATGGGGTCGAATGTGTGGTCCCTTTCGGCTTTTGCGTCACTGAATTTTCACCAAACACCCCATATGTTTCGCTTTATCACTACACTGCAATTATCCCTTTCATACGCCAGCAAGATATACAAATCTCATCAAGAAAAAAAAAATTGAAAACCTTCGATTTTCTTGTGACCCTTAAATGGGTTCTCTCGTTTTTCTGGTATAAAGCACGTGAAAGATTGTAGCTACTAGCTTGGATCACCTAGTTCTGTGAGTGAGGGCAAAACACAAATCGAGGCCTTGTCTCTGCCCAAAATAGTTTTATGAAGTTGACCCAGCCACGTCTCTACAGATTCTTTCTCTGCTCTACCTTCGGGGCTACTGACGTTATCAAATTCTTAAGCTTCTTGAAAACAGACAAAGACAGGAGGAGGTGGAGGAAGATGTGGTTGATGAAGAAAAGACTTCCTTTTTAAGATTGGACCGAGATGCTTGTTGTTCTTCGCCCCTCTGTAGCATGTTTTTGCCTTGATAAACTCTTTATTAAAACTAGTTACTTGGACTCGTTGAGAAGGCGATTCCTTTGCTCGGACATGTTTTTCAAATCACTGTGCTAAAGGAGGCGGCCAAAAAAAGGGTTAACATGGAGGATGAACAACAGGGCTAGTTTCTTACACCTCGAAGAACAGTGAATAAGAGGGCTAATTATGTTACAGATTATTTCTTCATAGCCCATATACAGTATTCATTAAAGAACCCCCCAACTTTAGCCCCGCTAAAGGCATCTGGAAAACACAACACGCTTAGCTAGGCAAGATTTGGTAGCAAGATAAATATACCCGCACATTTCTTGACTACAAATCTCCACAGGAAGGGCATTCATTCTGATTCTAGTTGTTCCCAGTAATCGGGAAGTTCCCTAGAAAAGTTACACTCAATATGATTCAAACAAGTGGCGCGATGCCTAGCTGCCAACTTCCAGACAGCTTACTCTTCCAGGGCAAATGATGAGATTTTGTGGGGAAGGCATATTTACTTTGTATACAAATGGCATGAGCTGAATGCGGAACCGCTGTTTTGAAGAAACATTTCAAAACAACTGGAAGAATAGACTTGTTGATCCATCCCCAAATGACTGTAAATCTGCCGGTCTAACCAGAGCCCTGCATAGAGGGCAAGTCCTTTCTCTCTCAAACCTGCAAAGAATCGATTCCAACCTTGTTAAAGAGGGAAAGTAGATAGCACAAGCAACAAAAGGATAGTGATTCACAACTTTAATCAGCTATGAGAGCTCTGGAAAAGATGGCCTGGCAACAAAAGTTTAAGCATCAACCGAAAGAGCTCTTAGAATTACCAACTCAACACGTATGACATGACGAAAAAGCATGGAAAGTAACAATAAGTATACCATGATCATGGCTGGATTTATCCTTTTCCAGGTATCACGAGAGGGGGTTACAGGAGAAGCATCCTAAAAAAAAAGGCTAAGCACAAGATCGGAACTTTAAAATTTTTTAAATCAGAGCCAGATCCTGCAAGATTTCTTCCTTTAGCTCCTTTTCTTTCTTGCAAGAGAAATTTCTGCTAAAAGTAACGAGTTGCCGGAAAGGAAACTCTATTTGGGAAATAGTAAGACAAGGGTAGACAAAGTGATGAGTTTATTGCCAAGGAGAACATAAATCTCAGCGCTTTCCACATGCTATAGCTACAAAAAGGAACTGTTTAGTCACTCTGCTATTTACAGCAATATCTACCCCGTCACTTATCTGACAGTTCTCATAAAACTACTGATGCAAGAGAATCTATGCTGAACGCACATCAAGCAAACCGCCAGATCAGTTACGATAGCAAAGTTCGACAGCATGAGCAAGAATATTGAAACAATCTACTGACCATTCTGAAACACATTCCTCACAAAAGATGTGTTTACACTGCAACAATATCGGAGAGTGCATCTTCTCCTGACATATAGCACACAAGTCTCCAGCAGCATTGACCTGCGGTAATATGAATGGGCACTTCAATTTCAACAGCTAACTTCACAAACAAAGCTAATGTTGTTTAATAAGATAATTATATAGAAAGGGAGGCAGACCGTCAAATGCTAGCCAAAATATGATGATTTTCTACGAAGCAAAGTGGAACAAAAACCTTATTAAGCTCCTTTCACATGCCGGGACATTCACCAATGCCCAGTACCAACAAGATCATCTTTCTAGGAAGTGAAATGACAAATGCACCCACAAATGTATTGCCTTTCTGATGGTTAACAACCACAAAATTCCACAGAGCTCCACTGCATTGATGCTACTCGAGTGCCTTATTTTATCTCTCATTCAGAGTATTAACATGGACATGCTAGATTTCAAATCATCCCTACCTGCTCTTTTGTGGCATAAGATCCATAATGCACTTCCTTGTGTGACAATGCCTTAACCGCCGCAAGGAAAGACCGGACCTGAACAGCAACTGAATAAAGTTGGCAAGAAGCTGACAAAAACTTGTTGGAGCTAGAAAAAAAAAAAGTAATAATTCTAAAACCATTGGAAATAGAAACAAGCAGGCATGCAAGAATATATGGGAGTGAATAGAACACCTGACCTTCTCAACAACAGATGTTAGCTTGAATGTCAAGTACAACCCAGTTGTCAAAGATGAAAATAGGCTCCCATAATCTTTGTTCAAGAAAAATCGATACCAAACAGGAGCTGGCAACAATGCACGGTACAGCAGCATTGTATATTCAACCAGTGTCAGCATTTGACCCTTGAAAAATATCAACCACTGATGAGAGGGCTTACACAAGACAAAGCCACTTGTGATGTTGCATTATTAGAGGAAGACTCGAGTGAGGAAAAAGTTGTCTCACCTGACGACGGAAATTGTGGCCCCTGCTATTCTTGTAATAAATAAGCAGCAAACACTTGACGGACATAGCCGCCTGCCTCACCATTATATCTGCAAGCATCATAATCATTACAAACAGTCAGTCGTCTTACCACTACTCAGAGGTAGAGATCCAGATAAAGTGTTTCTAGCATTTGACATTAGTACGATAAGACTGCAGTGCAATGGTGGATGTTAAGTGATAAGACAGAGGCTGAAATGTGGGACTCAAGTATTACCCAAACAACCCACCGAGATTCTCAACCCATGGGAACGGGAACACCTCAGCCAAACCGAAAAAGAAGTCGGATAAAATGGGGAGGATACATAACATGGTGCAAATTCAGGACCGGAACCAAATAACCACAAATTTACCATCAGATAACATAGAAGCTAATGGGGAGGTTCAAGCAATCAACAAGCATTAAATGAAGGTCAAATGTATGTATACTTACCATTGAGCATGATCATGAAGATAGCATGCCAGAAGGGTGGTATTGCCTTTGGAGGAAGCATGAGCAATGGATATAATGCACCATCATTTCGATACCACCAGTAAACACCAACCACATAGACTATAAAAACAACAGAAATGCTCACGAGAACAGAATTTTTCCTCTCTCCCTGCAGAAACAAGCATTACTAAGTGCTCTTGCATAATTGTCTTGAGAAAATGCACTTGAATGAGGTGTAAATGCTGAAGAAGCGGTAAAGCACCTTTAGGGCAGTCTGCTTCCGAAGAATATCATTTGACTTAAACATGACAGCTGCAATCCATATCGTAACAAAGAAGCCTGCGTTGAATACATAGAAATCCTTCAAAAAATTGCGAGTATCCAACTAATATCATATACACCAGAAACTCATAGTTACATTTGATATCTGATGACAAGAAAGATTCACAGAGCAGCCTAGCCATATAAATTAAGGAGTTTTTAGCTTTCGCAGCAACCTCCATAACGATAAACCAACCCTGACTTTAGCAGCCCAAAAATTTATGCTCTGCCTGGAGAGGAATTTATTTCCAGGCACCCCAAGTAGCCAGCCAGATGTTGATGAATCACAGTATGAATGAAAACTCCCAATAAGTGTTTAGTGTGTTTACTGTGCCATATCTCAGATGAGGTGCCCCTCTCTACTAGAACCAAGCAGATTTCAAACAACCCCCCACCCCCACCCCAGAAAAAAAAAGGGGGGGAACCCTAATCACTCTCCCCACCATGTATCCTTTCCTTGTGTTCTCATCTAGCCCCTTAGCATTAGGCCTGTCCTTCTCATAACATGACGACTCTTGATGATACATGACTAGACAATCTAGACATAATGCCAGTGACGTCATGCATTCCTATCATAACAAAAATCAAAAGAGGTTATATTGCTTATATTTGCAGTTTGAAATATCCAACGATTATTACAAACAGTTGCATCACCTTATGGTCAAAATCCCCTGACCCTATCGTATTTGAACAGCAATGACATGAGCAACACTCTCATAAAATCAAAAGAGATATTCTATAGAAATATCTGATTTGAGTACCTTGCAAATGCTGACGAATGAAGACAACCAACAAGAGCAATGAGAATGGGAGTATCTGCTCAATCCATCTCCCAACCCGCTGTAAATCATATCTCTGGTAACCAGAATCCCTAGAACTATCAGCTGAATCCATGACATTCACCGACGAAGTAGAAGCGGCCTCCAACAATAAATCGTCACTCTCTGCAGCAATGTCCATCAAATCATCACACCCAATTTGCCCTCCACCATCCCCCATATTAACTCCGCTCCCTGCCTCACTAGAGCCAATAATCCGAATTGATACCTCCTCACCACTGCCGCCATTTCTGACCTCAGAATAAGGTGATTCTGTCTGAATGTGACCGGCACTCGCCCCGAGGACCGGACTCTCCAACTCGGGCACGGTCGGTGCAGACGGGATGATACCGGAGTACTCCAGTATAACCGACAACGGCGACTGAAACAAGCTGAGAGACGGGAACTGCACACCAAACCTCGCGGCGGAGCTGCCGCTGCCACTAGTAGAGGATGAACTAACAGGGTATACATCAATATCACCAGGGGTTTCCATCCTTTTGCCAAATTAGCAACAACCCTAGTTCTGCAATATCAAAATATGAAAAATTTCAGACGGGGCGAGACTCTCTACAGGCTTGAACTAGAAGGACCGTAAAGCGAGAGAATCAAGAAAATGGGATTGGTATCAGTAAAAGCAACCACATTGCACGGCTTAAAATAAGGGGAAAGAAATCAGACCAAGAATGGAAACCGGATGAACTCACATTGAATGCGGATGAAGAGAGAGGACTGATGGACGGATGCCCTCAAGAGATGCAAGTACCCTGATCCCAAAGATCGCAAATTTGTCTCTCTCCGACGCAGCTGAGGACTGGGGAGTGTGAAAAGGAGCTTCTTTTGGAACGAAACGTTAAGCCAAGGCAGTCAAGAATGAATCTTGACAGGGAAATTTCGAAAAAGGAAGAACTTTTGGGAGAAGTAACATCAAAGAAATAAA